>OX422142.1:83509152-84772204 GCA_949129095.1 Volucella bombylans
AGGAAATATCCGAATATGTATCTCCTAGAAGACCACTAAAAGAACCACACATGATTCAGCATCAAGAATTGAATGATTTGTTCCGTGACTTAAATTTATCCAATTCTCGGTTTTAGACTACAAGAATGGAATCAGTTTTCACCAGAAACTGAGATATATTTGCCAAGGAAAAGGAACAATCATTTAGCTGAATCATAGAATACTTGTTATATAATAAATATTTATGTTTTAGAATGAATTAAATGAGTTTACCTTTTTGAATTATTGAGTTTCAATGCCAATAAACGTTTTGTCACTTCTAATTTTGTATGTATTTTGATATTAGTCCACGTATCCATAACACGAAAACGGTACGTGTTACAGGATTATCATTGCTATGTTCTTAAATAGAATTCACAATTGATAAAGGAGTACTTTATCTTATTAATGTTACATAAAAAAAAATTAAACTTCTCACGCAGTGTTATTAATGTAATTGAACTTGTGGTTGTATTTTAGGCAACCACTCTTCTTACGCGAATTTATTTGCCTGAAAAAAAGAATGTCTTTCGGGCGCGGCTGGTATTGAACCCCGAACCGTCTGAACTGGAAACTGGAAACACTTCATTTTTTCATTTTTTTCATTTTAAATGCATTTTTATTATTTTCAATTCATTATTACTTATACGCTATACAAAAAAACGCTTAAAAATTAGCTTAACTAACTTACAATTATCTTATTCTAACTTACTGGCCCCATGCGGGCACTCTAAATTAAACATAATACTTATTTAATGTCTTTCGACGTTTCGTACGATTACAATTTTTTTTATTTTTTTTCTATATTTATTTAGACTAAAACTAAGAAAACAATTTTATTTACTGCAAAAACTTAGTATACGGACTTTCTTTTTTATAAAATCTTAAAAACTAAAACTTATAAACTATCTACCTATAAATAAATCTTAACCTACTTAATCTACTTAACCTGCTTAAACTAACTTATTGTATATATCATACAATTTACGTTTATTTTTTATTTTTTTTTTTTCCTAGATGTGTTACCCCTTCTTTTAGAGAAGTTGTTACCCATCTAAGTTCTTATATAATTTTTTTTGTTTTTTTTTTCATTTTTAAATTTTTTTTTATTTTTTATTTTTTATTTTTTATTTTTTTTCTCTTATGTCTACCCTAATCCTACCTAAATCTATGTAGCCGGCCATGACTAAATAATTAGACTAGCCGACTTTGCTTCCGAGTGAAGCACCAGAGGAATTCGACGAAGAGACTTCCTCTCCTCCCATAAGCCACCAAAATTGTTGGTGCTGCCGAGCAATATCCCTCATGTCGCGACTCCCTACCGACCTCCTGAACCGGAGACGCTCCGCACTGCCATGTGCGACGTCTCTGTCGTAGTTGAGTCGCCTGTCCGCAGCTGTTCGAGCAACGTGGAAGATTAGCGGCACCGCCAATCTGTCCTGGATCAGACCTTTCACATCTAGGTAGAGGAACGGTTCTGGAGGAACAAAGCCGTTAAAGCGAACTCTCTCATGATACATATAATTAGGGTAGTAAGCCCCGGAGATCAGGTTGTTCGATGAGGTTATTGCTCTTGCAATGTGTCTTCGAGTCGACTTAATGACGAAATTGTCCACTCTTATTAGGTTCGCCCTATTGTACAAGACCTCATTAGGATAGAATTTTATGTACTCAGACTCTGGTGTTCTGTATAAGCGAAGACAAGTCCTAAGACAAGCCCTCTCAAACACCAGAATCTTTTCCAATAAACTTGCTCTTACGTTGAACCACACGGGACATCCAAACACAAGCATAGGCCTGATAAGGGCCATGTAGCAGATAACCTTTACCCTCGCATCGAGTTGGCTGTTATAAAACAGTCTCTTTGTAAGGGCAAAGGCACCTTTGGCTCTGGCCAGAGCAACATCTATATGTTTGTTAAAATACAGATATTGATCCAGCCAGATCCCAAGGTATCTGACTACATTTCGACAAGCAAGTGGCTGCCCGTGCTGTCCCACGATCGAAAACTTTCGCCAATTCTTTCTGGTATCCCTAGAGGCCCCAGACAAAGGCGTCCTAAACAGAATGGTTTCCGAATTCTGAAAGTTGATTTTCAACTTCCAGTCGTCGCAATATCGCTTAATTTTGTCGATGTCACACTGCAAAAGCATATTAATGACCTCAATCTTTGGACCCGATCTGTACGCGATTAAGTCGTCTGCGTACGCTATGGCATGGTGAAGTGAACCTATCAGATCACTTGTGTAAATGTTGAACAGGATCGGCGAATTTACCGCACCTTGTTGCAGACCGTTTTTAATGTTAAATGTTCCAGCAGAAGTCACATCGCCATTCTTCACGATGAACTGTCTACTGGAGAGCATATCAAAAAGAATATACAGCAGTGGTTTACTAATGCCCAACCTGTCCAGCTTGAAAAAGAGTCCCTCTAACCATACGGTATCGAAGGCCTTTTCCAAGTCAATCAGGCAGGCACCAGTGCACTGATTCTTGCCTTTGTTCCATTGGATATCAGAAACCAGTTTAGACGCAGCATGAATAACATCATGCCCCGCCTTGAAACCGAATTGATTATCCGGAACTATATGTTTGTCCTCAACCCACTTGGTCAGGACTCTATTGATCACCTTCTCGAAAACCTTACTGATGTTTGGAAGGAGACTGATCGACCGGAGATTCGCCGGATTGGAAGTGTCTTTATCCTTTTTGGGGATGGGGTGTACCACCACTGTTTTCCAATGCGCTGGATAATGTGCATTATTCATTGCATTATTAAACAGGGTGGTATAAATGTCCACAGCTTCTAGTGGGAGATGTCGAAGCACAATGTTCGGTATTTCATCGGTTCCCACTGATTTCTTACTTCTAAGTGATTCGAAGATCGTTTGGAGCTCTGCCTTCGAAATGAACGGTGGTAGTACCATTTCATTGGTGATGACATTATTTGCCATATTCTCGTCACTGAACTGGGTGAAACCCGAGCTCTCGAATCGCCAATTCATTATTTCATTTCGTAGGTAGATATTGTGCACAAGGACTCGATTTTCCAGGTCGTGGTTCGGGCTAATGATGTCATTCGCCTTATATACTTCCTGGAAAGTCGCTCCTATAGAATCTACCTTCTCCTGCGGATCCTCGATCACAAAGAAGTTGCCATCATCAACAGCCTCATTTGGATCGATGCCTGCTGCTATGAGTATGTTCTCGTTGTCCGTCGCTCGGGCGATTTTAAAACACGAAAGGTCGTTGTGATCTTTCCTCCGAAATATTTTATTTATTTGCGGGAACATATTCGGGTTGCTGGTGTTTACAGCCCGAATTTTGTTGTTCCAATACAAACTTACAGATGCTCTGTAATTTTCTTTTATTAATACTAGGAGGTTTTTGATCGACGACTTTAGTGTCATAATCTCCGGGTTATGTCTGTCAGTAAACTGTCTGTACAAGGTTTTTAGCCTTGACAGCAGTCTACTTTTATGTCGGTGCAGTGCGTCAATGGTTGCGTTGCGGAATAAGTCTTCGTTGTCAGTGTATTGATACCGAGGTATCGTTTTGTCCATTGTTCGTTTAATTGTCTCGTCCATTAGTTTTAGATACCTGTCAATCTCCTCGTTTGACAGATTTCTATTGGACGGTGGGTATAGCGAATTCGAGGAGAGTGCTCTCGTCAGTGTTCTGGAGAAGTATGTCCAACGCATCCTACTATAGTTGTAGGCATGCCTTTGAACAAACTCGTCCAATTCCGCAGCTTCGTTCGGAACGGTTATTTCAGTACTAAGTCCGCAATGGTCACTGTCATACACAAAAGTGCGTAGACAGTTTATGGTTTGTTGGTTTATGCATGTCAGGTGTATTCGTGTGTCGAACAGCAGGAGATCCAAATAGGACCCGTGTCTAGGAAACGACGGACTATCCGTCGCCTTAAGGCCGAGTCGATACATAACACTGTGTTGACCCCACCAATTGAATAGTAGGTTCCCTCTAGTATTTGGTGTATTATTTCCCCAATCACTATGTTTGGCGTTGAAATCTCCGCCGATAATAAAATAGTTGTCTTCCAATTCCAGCCTCAGAAATCGAAAAAGTGTCTCGAGCTCTGAGATAAATAAGGGGGATTGAATAGCCTTAGGTGCATAGACAGACACCATGTACAACCGCTTTCCACTACGGAGAGGGATGTACACGATGCATGCTTCCAGCACCTGGAACCTACGTACTACACGACTGTATACTCTTTTAAAACGTATACCTTTTCGTACGAAAATCGCAACGCCTCCTCCCTGAATGGAGTTGGGTCGGTTTCTCCGTACTATTTTATATCTTTTGTGCCTCATTTTGTGTCTCTTTGTAAGCTTAGTTTCGCTAACCAAGAGCACATCAGGGGCTTGGTCTTTAAGCAACTTAAATAGTGTGGCTCTTCGTTCGAACCTAATCAGTGAATTAACATTCACTGCAAGGACCTTCAGGGTTTGCTCCGCCATGTGCGTACCCATTACGACTGGAGGTGCGTTAGGCCCGGCAGCA
Organism: Volucella bombylans; assembly: GCA_949129095.1. NCBI lineage: Eukaryota > Metazoa > Arthropoda > Insecta > Diptera > Syrphidae > Volucella > Volucella bombylans. Next base: position 83,513,698 of record OX422142.1, read on the forward strand.
GCGCGTATATTTGATCTACCCGCTTAGCCTGTTCCTGTATTTGACGCTGCAGCTGAGCCATCTGCCCCTGAATAGAGAGCAAGATAGCCAGCATGCCAGGTACAGGTTCCGGCGCTCTAGGCGCTGGGGCCTGAGAAGCTACCTTTGGTTGTTGTACCGTATTTCCCCTACCTGCCGCCATTTGGGCGTAGGTAATTTCAATTTCAATTTCAATTTATTGCTATAAATAGGTTGTACATTAAGACAATGTCTCTTATAGTACTAAGTGATAATAGTTAGTTACAAAATGATAAGTGATAATTATAATGATAATAATAAAAAATAGAAAAAATAAAAATAAAATGGAAAAAGAAAGATAAAATAAAAAGGGAGAGGAAATAAAATAGTTAAGAAATTGGAGAAAGACTGAGGTAGAGTTGATAGTAAATAGATAAGTTAAGAAGAAAAGTACACATACAAGGCAGTTTTGAAGCTAGCAGTATTTGACAAGCACTTTATATGAGACGGTAAGTTATTCCATAGTCTAATAGCATAAATGAAAAATAATCGCGAGGAATTGAGGCATTTGCAACGCTGAGTGCTAATGTTGAAAGTTCTTCTGGAAAGGGAAAATTCCAGTTTGGAGTAAAGGTAAGGGGGTTGCGGTGTTTATAATTTGATGTAAAAATATGCAATTTCTGAAATCAAGGTACTTTCTCAATGTACAGCCAAGAAACCGGCATGAGAATTCCGAGATTCTATCATATCGTTGCCTTGCATAAACATACCGAACAGCATCATTATAAGCAACCTGGAGCTTGCGAAAAGATAGTGAGTCAAGGTCACTGTAGACAGTTGCAGCATATGAAATAATGGGCATTATGAGGGTGAGCACAAGTCTTCGGCGAGTATTCAAGGGCGTATAGTTGGCAGAAATCCAAAGTTTACGCAGGCATCCGTACACGCGACCAACAACGACGTTAACGTGGTTATATCCGGAAAGCTTTCGGTTTATGGTGAAACCAAGACTTGTAGCCACCTCAACTAACCTAATCTTACTACCGGCTAAGCAAACATCAGGAACTAGACTTAGCTCAAAAGACTTGTTTGATATTGGAAGTACTTGACATTTTTTTGGGTTCAAAGCTAGTCCATTTTTAGTTGCCCATTCAACAATGGAAGCAAGATCCTCATTTAGTAGTGACACTAGCTCACCTATTTTATTAACCGGATGAGATAGGTAAAGTTGTACATCGTCTGCATAGAAATGAATAAGCGCGTGCTTACAAATTGATGCTAAGTCATTTAAGTACATGCAGAACAAAATTGGGCCCAATATTGATCCCTGCGGAACCCCTTGAGAAACTGACCGGAGACCTGAGCGATTGTTACCAACAACGACTACTTGTGACCTTCCACATAAAAAGTTTCGAATGAGCCTTACAGCTCTTTCACTAAAACCATAGTAATGGTGCAGTTTCCAACAAAGAATGGAATGATTTACTCTGTCAAAAGCCTTAGAGAAATCAAGCAGGCAAAGCAGCGTCACAAATCCTTTGTCAAAATCTTGCCTGATATCATCCAATATTTTTACCATGGCGGAAGAACAGCTATGGTTCTTCCTAAAGCCCGATTGGAATGGGCTCAACAGGGAATTTTCAGCCAAGTGTTTCTGAATTTGTGACTCTATTGCCTTTTCAAAGACCTTAGACAGGCATGGTAAGATACTGACAGGTCTGTAGTCAGAAGAATCGGTAGCAGTAGTATTTTTAGGAACAGGTACAACCTTAGCACATTTCCATATCAGAGGAGTAGTAGATGTTGCTATACAGGAATTGATTATATGTGTTAGATGGCCTATAACGTGCGGCAAAATAAGTTTTATGAAACGAAGTGGCAAGCCGTCTTCACCAATAGCATTTGATTTTAAACTTTTAATAATACAAAGGACATCAACCTCCGTAACTACTTCAAAATCAATTTCCTGTTCAAGGCCTCTGCTGGAGACAACGTCATACTCGAAACAATCGGCAGCAACATCATTTGAAACAAAATAGTCGTTCATTTCATCTAAATCAATAGTACAGCTCCTGTCACTACTTACACCAATGCCAACTTGTCGAAGATTTCTCCACAGTACCTTGGAGGGTAAAGCAGTGCTCAGTTTAGATGAGTAGTAGTGTCGTTTAGATGCACGAACAGCATCGGTTGCAGCATTACGAGCAGCTTTGTACCTGTTCCAGTTAATCGTGTTTTGTCTACGCTTCCACTTACTGTACAGTCTGTTTCGCTTCTTTAGAACACCAACTACCCCTTCCGTGAACCAGGGACATGCACTGTTTCGGATCGCGACGGTTTTTATTGGTACATGATCATTGAATAATTGCATTACAAGCGTCTGGAAAATGATTAGCTTTTCATTTGGATCGGCAACCATTCTGCAATTCAACCATGGGACCGAGTTTGCTGCAGTCGTTAGTGCTTCATGATTTATCGATGAGTAATCCCTATAAACAAAGGAGCTTGAAGAAGAATTGTGGTTAAAGACAACATTGTAGGTACAGAATAGGAGATCATGTTCGCTGACACCTTCAAGAGAAATCTGATCAAACAGTAAGACAGAGAGTGAATCAGAATACAATAACAAGGTCTAAAAGGCTCGGTGGTGCACCTGGCCGGAAACATGTTGGATAGGAATTATTTACAATTTCAAGTCCACTTGCCGCCGCCATATCTTTCACTTGGTAGGACCGCGAGTCGTTTTTAAGCATGTTGGCATTAAAATCACCACAAACGACAATGTTATTATATAAAGGGGAGAATTCAGATAGAGAAGAGAAAAAAGGTTCAGTTGAAAAAACACGATTTGGATTGTAGCAGCAAGCAACCAAACATTTGACAGACCCATCAGAAATTTCTGCAATCAAATACTCAACATCAGTTCCTAGCGATTTTTTTATGACTTTACATTTTAAGGTTTCCTTGCAATATATCGCAACACCACCTCCTGTTGTTTCCGTAACCCTATCATTACGTGCGAGCTCATATCCAGCTATTTTGTAAAAATAATTATCAATTCCAGGTTCAAACCATGTTTCATCAACACATATAACATCAACAGAAGAGTCATTAAATAGATAATTAAGGTAATCAAGTTTAGTTTGGTTAAGACTCCGTGCATTAATGTGACATACCTTAAACCCTCTTCTTTGACACGAGAGAACGTTCAACATTGTGCGAGTCTGAACTTCATTCATGCTATGACCATGACGAACGTTTGTGCTATCGAAATTCGTAAATAAATAAAGTGCAAATCATACCACAGGCTTCCAAACAAATCCGTGTACAAGTATAGAAAAAGAAAATGAAAAGAGGAAAAGATATCAAAATAATGCAGAGAAGAGATAGGACAAATAAGGAAAATAACAGGGAAAAAAACATACTAGAAATAGAAATATAAGTTTTTAGATAGTATAAAATACTTAAATGCATAATTTATAAGATGTACTCGTATAAAATCATGTCATCACTCTTCAGTCACAGTCACAGCGGAACACTAGCAGCAGCAGCAGCACCATCATCAGAGAAAGTTCGGTCGATGCTTGCTTCTTGATTAAGACAATCAGGAGTAGCGGCGGCAGCGTGTAGATCAGCGAAGCTTTCAATGAGAAAGCTTTTACCATTTGTGTCTTTTCTCACATAAACAGACCCATACTTCGTGTGTGCGGATGAAATTAACTTTTTACGTCTGAGTTGAGTAGCACTGCGGAGAAGACGTCGAGTGTGCATTGTTAAGCTCTCATTAATGAAACATTTATTGTTGTCGGACGATTCAATCCCCAAGTCAGCTGGTATAAGCTCTCTACGATGCACATTGCGGAAATGGGCGGCGTACTTTAGAACTTCATTTCTTTCAGCGCAGCTGGAGAATTTGATGACAATTGAAGAAGAGCCGGAGTTGTTGTTGCTGTTCTCAGTCAATCGACTTTTTGTGCGAAAAATGTTCTTAAGGACTGGTGGCTTGCACTCAATTGTGTGACAAAACCGGTTAAAATAATTTTTAAATTTTCGTCTTGGTGTTGCGGTACACCAAAGAGAACAGCGTCAGCAGCAATCTCTTTCCTCTCAATGCTGTTTAGCTGGCGCTGAAGATCAATAATTTCCCGATTTGTTGCTTTCGTAGTGACATTAATTGCCTCAAGTTGATTAATACGAGCGTTTAATGATGAAATTGAGGTCTCAATTGTGGTAAAACGCTGCTCCCAATTTATGACTGTTTCCTCAATTTTTTTGATCATTTCATCACGTAGTTTGGTAATTTCATTAACAAACTGAAGGTGAAGTGTTGCAGTTTGTTTTGCAAGGCTTTTCTCCATCTGTTTTACGGTGAGAACGGTGTTGTTATTGCAAGACGACGGTGATGAAGAGTTCGAGTGGTTTGGTGAGGAAAGAGAGCCTTTTTGAAGAGCTGTCTTAGAGCGGAGGTTGATATCGGTATTTTGCGGCATTGTTAGGAAGAGCACAAAGGAAATATTTTGTGGTTTTCTTATGGCGGCAGAATTTATGTGGATTTACAGCACAAGAGCACTATTTAGAATGGATTACGACGATAAGCGATTTCGAAATTAATTCACTATTCCACTTGACACTTTTATGGGCGTTAGGAAAAAGTTAATTTGGTTATATGTTCACTATGACGGACGAGATTGTGAGGCACGACTATTCACTTTGACAACTCATAGTCAGTAACGTGGGGAGTAACGGCTGGTGTTTGTGTCTGCACGAGTGGACGTTTAACTTCCACTTTCTGCTGCCGAGCCAGATTTACTCTTTTGATGTACTGGAATTTGGGACAACCCCGATAATTTGCGGTGTGTCCCGTGTTCCTACATAACGCACAAGAGAGTTGGTTTTTTTCTGACGCTCCGTCCTTACCTAGAGCGCATTCCTCGGATTTGTGGTTCTTTCCACACTTCACGCATCGAGGCTACATTTCGCAGTTCGACGCGGCGTGCCCGAACCTTTGGCAGCGAACACATTGTAAAATGTTTTCACTCCTCTTTAATTTTTCCCAGTGTACAACCTGGTAGTCTAGGACTTTGATGCTCCTTAGACCATCCAGTTTGCTTTTGGGACTTAGCTGAACCAGGAAGAACGGTAGTTTCCGCTTCTCCCTTTTGACTCTAGCCGTAATGGCTTAACCCCTACGAATTTGAGCTCTTCGCACTCCTTCTCTTTCAGCAGTGCAAGGAGCTCCTCCGGATCAGTCGACGGTTCAATCCCCCTCAGCAGCATTGTTTGCAGCTTGTCCCCCTTCGGGGTGTAGGAGAAGAACTCAGTCGTCGATTCCTTCAGTAAGTTTTTCATTTTAGTATAGCGCTCCACTGTGTTACAGTGGATCGCATGCCTAACTTGACTTAGTCTTTTAATAAAAAAATTGTTGCCAGTGGCCGACTTACATAATTCTATGGTGTCCTTCAGCTCCAATTTGAAAGTGTTAATTGGAGGCACTTTCTGCTTAGTGGGTTTCTGCACTTGCTGTTGTTGTTGTCTCTGCTGCTGTAGATTTTGCTGATGTTGTTGCTTCTGCGGTTGTTGCTGTGGATGCTGCTGTTGTTTGTGTTGCTGCTGTTGTTGTTGTTGCTGCTTTTTAGGCCGCTGTTGTTGTTGTGGCTGCTGTATATGATTTTGTGTTTGTTTTGTCTGTTTTGACTGCTGCTTTTGTTTTGCATTGTCCGTTTGTTGTTGTGTTAGTTGCTGACTTGCAACTTCTTGCTGTTGTAGTTGTTCTTGTAGCTGGGCGCTTTGTTGTCGCTCTTTTTCCCTTCTTGCCGTTTGTTTCGCCTTAATGGCGAGCACTTTGTTCATTAGCTGCCTGATGCTACTGTTTATAGCCTCGACTTCTTCCTCTTCGTCGTCGGATTCTGACGCAGCTAGAGATGCGAAGCTGTTGGCGCCTCCCATGTAATGGCCTTCGCCACCATCGGATATATATGGGTATTCGACATTGTCCGACTCCTGACCCATTGGATTTACTGCTGCCGACGTTGCAGGCGCCGTCTCCCTTAATCCACCTGGCAGCTTTTCAGTGGATTTTGATAGAGAGGGGCGCTTCACCAGATTGGGGGTTGGCCTTAGCTTCCTCCTTCGTTTAGCACTTCCTTTGGTTACCATAATTGGTAGGTGGCTTGATGTGGCCTCATCATCGGATGTTTTCGTGCCACTAGTTTTAACCGCTAATGGGAGAGCGGAACGCTCTCTATCACTCATCACGTGATTCTTTTTGCACTATACTTGTTTATTTATAATGTAAAATAAAAAGTAAAAAAAAAAAAAACGCCAAATGTCTTGGGCTGGGAATCGAACCCCGAACCACCCGATTGTGACTCCGATTCTGCTAGCACTGGGCTAACCGGGTCCCCGCATAATATGTGTCTAAATTAATAACTAAAATATTTTCACTTATCGCAAGAGAAAAGACGAAACACTTCCACACTCTACAAAAGTCAGTGAACGACTGAAAAAACTGGAAACACTACCTATTGAGCCATCGTCACCCACCCATGCCTTCTGAATGTAGAATTCTCTAGATGTAAGTCCTGCTTAGATTGAAATATCTGTTTCGTTACCTACGACTGGTATTTGGCTGCTTTCTGGCGTAATGTAAACCGTCTTCGTAGTTGCGAACGCCTTCTACTGAATCATAATGTGTGTCTCTGTACAATGTATGCGTTGTTGCTGTTTCCCTTAACCTGAAAAATGTTCCAATAAATTTCCTGCCATTTGGGACAGTCCTATCATGGTATAATCTCATATATTCTAATTTCGATCTTTAACCGTTACTCTACAGAAACCATAGACGTAAATCATGTCTGCATATTGTTGTGTTGAAAAGTCTGTCATCGAGGATATTATGAAATAAACTTCAATATTTCGGTTATGCAAATAATTTTGCATCCTTTTTCTATTATTTCGTAAAAGATCGTAAGAGATAATTTTTTTTCCAGAAAATAGAGCTGGAATTTGGTTTTTGGCCTGAACGATCATGTTACCTACCCCAGGTAGTCCCTTTATCCCCTTTTGGGAGCCATAAGATCAGGCTTTTTTTTTATTAGACTGAAATTGTGCAGTAATAAACTTATTTTAGGGACAAAAAAATTCCAAAGTTAACAGCGAACTACTGCATCTTAGAGTCATCAGGGGCAAGAGAGCGCATTTTGGACTTTAAACTGAATAGTTTGCGCAATATTTAAGGAACTATATCATACTAAAATATTATATAATTTTTTTTTTATGTTTCGTAAGTTTTTATCAAAAAAACAAATGCGTACTCTTGCCCCGAAGTCAGGATAGGAGTGCGCAACAATTTTTATTTGCAGCTTTCATAGTTTTAATAGTTTGAAGCATTCACAGCACATCTAAATAAATAAAGCAGATTATTTTGAATAAAACAAATTTAAGTCGGTTTTAAAAAACTCAAAAACAAAGTAGAATGCCGTTTGTTTTTTTTTCAGATTATTAATCATTATTTTTTAAATATAATAAATTAAACACAAAACTTCATTATTCTTAAAACATAAAAACAAAGTAACAAAGATAAAAGAAAAACAATTCAACATTTAAATATTTATTGAAAAAATAAACCTTCGTAGATATAGTTTCTTTTAAAAAAATTATGAATCGGATAAAAAAAAATTATTTATAAGTAAGTTTGATAAATAAAACAAGAAAACGGTTCTACCTTTGACGAGAAAATATAACTCTCACTTAGCACTGAAATCACAATAGTTTGTTTCACAGCTGGTGCAATGTTCATGCTATCAGCTATCGCACTTTACACAATGGATCTCTTTTATCGGTGGATCTACATTTTCTTTTCCACTTTTTCTGACAAAGCCCATGGGCCAGGGATATCTGGGTCAAGAGAAAGAGGCCTCATAGGCACTGTTGGCCGAGTTGGGACAACACGTTGAGCTGATCTAATTACCCACAGGGAACGAGTATTCAAAAGGCCGTTCTTTTGGTGGGATGAATTTAATCAAAGTCTCTCTTTATCTCTATCTATACTTATTGCGCTTATTGAAACCTGCACGCTGGAGATCTGCCGCCAAAAAGCAAGAAAAAGGAAATTGACAGTTCATAAAGGAAAACGTCAGCAGTTCAGGCGTGCAGGATTGACCCGCGTTCAGGCATGCAGCTACAACTTAGACTTTACTTTAAGCGGGGCGCGTTCACAACACTCCCCCTTGGTAGCTGCAGCCATGGGTCTTCGTTATTTGGATCCTTGACGTCGAGTACCGCCAGCCTAACGACAGGCCTTTCGAACACCCCATTCTTAGTGCGGACATAAGCACTTCGGATCACGCCGTCCTTTGATGTGTTCGTTTCAATTACCCTTCCCTTGGGCCAGATACTTCTAGGTCCGTTTGGATCCACAAGCAGGACTATATCTCCTGCCTCGACTGGTTTCGAGGGGACAAACCACTTCGTGCGCCTTGTTAGCGTAGGTAGATATTCCAACACCCATCGCCTCCAAAACACGTCCGCATACTGCTGCGAAATTAGCCAATTCCTTCTTAGAACCCTGGTGTCGTCGTTTAGAACCGTAAACGGTTTCGATCCGCTTGATGATCCCAGAATAAAATGGTTGGGAGTAAGCGCCTCCTGATTTTCGTCGTCTATCGGAATATACGTCAATGGTCTTGAATTCACGATGCTTTCGGCCTCCATTAACATACTCCTTAACAGCTCGTCCGACGGATTGCGTGTAGGCGTGGTCGCATAAAGGACAGTTTTGATAGACCGCACCATCCTTTCCCAGCTTCCACCCATGTGTGGCGAGCCTGGTGGAATGAATTTCCACTGAGTTGTTGTGGACGTGAAGGTCTCTACCAGTACTTCCTTTTTGATGTTTGCTAGAGCTGCCTTTAGTTCTTTTTCAGCGCCTCGAAAGTTGGTAGCGTTATCGCTATGAATCTCAATAGGGGTTCCCCGTCTCGCGATAAAGTTGCGTAGGCAAAGGATACAGGAATCCGTTGTCAGTGTATGTGCGATTTCGATGTGAACTGCTCGGATGGTAAGGCATGTCAGGAGTACTCCCCATCTTTTTTCCGTTCTCCGTCCCACAGAAACATTCATCGGACCAAAGTAGTCCAATCCGACAAAGGAAAAGGGTCTACAGAATGAAGACAGACGGGCTGAAGGCAGTGGCGCCATGATCGGTTGTCGTGGTTGAGCTGAAATATTTTTGCATACCTGACAGCTTTTTCTGACGAATTTAAGAACGGCCCTCAAGCGTCCAATGTAGAACCTTTGCCGAAGCTCGTTGATCACTGTCTCGTGGTTGCGATGTTTAAAACGGCAGTGGAAGTCCATTATAATTAGCCTTGTAATCGGATGTAATCTAGGAAGAATAATGGGCTGCTTGGCATCCTTTCCAACCTCTTTGGCAAGGTAAATCCTTCCGTAGACTCTAATAATTTTATTTTCATCCAGGATAGGACTCAGGTTAAAGAGGCTGCTGGTCTTTTGTAACCCACGGTTTGATTCTAGGTCCGCTATTTCTTCCTGGTAGACGCTATTCTGTGCTGCTCGAAACAAAGAATTTTCAGCGCTTTGGAGTTCTTCTCGCGTCAATGGTTCCCCTGCTTTGTACTGCACATTTCGCTTCCTCTTTACGTGTCTCGATTTCCATGCCAGGGCGTAGGCAGTGCTTCTAAGCAGCAGGTTCCAGCTTGAGATTTCGTTGAACCGAAGGACGCTTTCCTGGCTGGCCGTATGAAAGTTAATAAATTGGCCCCTGAGCTCTTCTGCCGTATGGACTTCAGCGACGGTTTCTTCAGGCCAGTTTTCCGGAGATGTCTTCAGGAAATCGGGGCCTGTGAACCATCGGCTCGACGTTTTAAAATCTGGAGTCTTCTGCCATTTGGTGGCCTCGTCAGCGACGTTCATTTTACTCGGGAGCCATCGCCATTCGGATACTTCAGTTAAGTCCAGGATTTCGCTAACGCGAAAGGCTACAAACTGCCTGTACCTCCTGTGATCGGAACGAAGCCAACTTAAAACATTCTTAGAGTCTGACCAGAAGAATTTCTGAGCAAAGTAGATGTTATGTGACTCAGTGATAGTCTTTGCAAACCGCGCACCTAGAACCGCTGCCTGTAGCTCGAGACGAGGAATAGACATGGACTTTAAAGGCGCAACTCTTGTTTTGGCTCCGATCAGAGTGCACTCTGCGGACTCCCTGGCGATGTTTCTTATGTACGCCACAGCGGCAAACCCGTTCTCACTGGCGTCAACGAAAACATGTAGCTGAATTTCTGGCCCCCAGGCGCCTTCTATGTAACATCTTGGGATCTTTAGACTTTCCAGTTCAGGTAAGTATTGTGTCCATTTCCGCCATTTATCATGTTCAGGGTCTTCAATCTCTGCTTCCCATTCGATTTTCGATCGCCATATCTCCTGTAGAAGTATTTTTACGTACATAAGAAAGTTCGCTAGCAGCCCCAGGGGGTCGAAAATTGTCATCAATGTTCGTAAAACTTCTCTTTTTGTCGGGCGGCGAGTGCCAAAAAGGTAGGCCTGACAATTTTTATTGGCGCTGAGTTTGTACGTTAAATAGTCAGCAGAGGTGCACCACCACATTCCGAGGACCTTTTCGGTTCCCTGCTCAATATCAGTGTTTAAATCCATTTGGTAGGTTGGGACTGTGTTGAGAGCTTTGAGTACTGCGAGCGAGTTCGAGATCCAATTTCTAATAAAGAAACCGCCACGATGATGTACATATCGAATGTCTTTCGCGAGTCTAATCGCCTCTTCTTCTGTGGGCACGCTGTCCATCAAGTCGTCGACATAGTGGTTTTCTTTTATCGCCCGAGCTGCTCTGGGGAAGTCCTTTGCGAAGTCGTCTGCATTTTTGTTTTTGACGAACTGAGCGGCGCAAGGGGAGCATGTGGCCCCAAAAGTCATGACTTTCATTATATACGTGTCTGGATCGTTATTCCGATTTGGGCTCCACAAAAATCTTTGAAACTGTTGGTCTTCTTCTCTTATGGAAACTTGATGGAACATCTCCTTAATATCGGCACATATTGCTATTTTATTTTCGCGAAACTTGAAGATGACTGAAGTTAACGTGGTAAGTTGGTCGGGCCCCTTTAAAAGGACTGAGTTTAGGGAAACTCCCTGTACTGCGGCTGCGGCGTCCCAGACTATCCTTAGCTTTTCCGGCTTGTTGGGGTTTCGAACCGGAAATATTGGGAGGTACCACGACTGACATCTTCGGTCTGCTTCTTTTGGCGAAAGTTTCCGAGCATAACCCTTTTCTACATACTCCTTTATTTTGCTGTTCATTGCGTATGCTAAGTCTGGCTCTCTTTCCATACGCCTGTGGAGGCACTCCAGCCGTTTTTTCGCCATGTGGAGGCTATTTGGTAATTGAAAGTTGTCAAACTTCCAGAGAAGCGCAGTCTCAAATCTGCCATTTTTTCGAACGGTGAAATTCCTTAATAAATGTAGAGCTCGAGCATCTTCAGTTGGCATCAGGGTCTTTGCAGAGTTCGATGCTCCGAAATTATCAGCGCTAATGAATTCCTTTATCAGCCGTTGTAATTCGTGGTTGCATTTACAAATGTGGAGGCTAAACTCGTCCGAAAGCTCTCTCTTATTGGAATTGTCAAGACATGTTCCTTGAACAACCCATCCAAGTCGAGTTTTTGTCGCTATGGGATCGTGTAATCTTCCCTCTTTTGACTTTAGCGGTAGTCCGAGTTTGGCATTGTTAAGTCCGATTAGTAGCCTGGGAGTGTCTCTGCTATATGCTTGGATGGGAAGTCCTTTTAGGTGTTTGTATTTTCTTTGAAGGTCAGAAGCATCAAGAGCTTGCAATGGCAGCTGCAGTTTCTCTACGGTATGAACCTGTGTTAACTCGTACCTCCGCGAGTCTGGAGCTAGACCTGATATTTGCAAGTTCAGGATCTGGGATTTGTTTTCGTACCTGTGCGTGTTTCCCGTCCACCTTAAGCAAAGCGGTTGCTCACTACCCTTTACGTTTAATTCCCTAGCCAACTCTTCGTCCATTAGTGTTAGGGACGATCCATCATCCAGAAAGGCCAATGTTTGCAGCCGGGTCCCTTTGCCATAGAGAATTACTGGTACCATGCGAAATAGTGTAGACTTGTTGCTGGAAGGTTGTGAGCTTAATGTCCTTTGCGAGTGCAATCCGACAACTCCCGCGTCTTGCGACAGCTCGGTACTCTTCATCTTACTTACTTGGAAGGTTCTAGCCGCCATAGGTATGCCATGGCGGGCCGATTCTTTTCGGTCATTATGTAATAGTCGGTGATGTTTTAGCACACAGTTGTTTTTTCCGCAGCATTGTGTCGAATTACATTTAAATTCTGCATGCCTTACGAGACACCGTCGGCATAGTCTATTTTTTCTGACTTGTGCCCACCGCTCGGTACGGCCCAACTTTACGAACAGCTGGCATTCCTCCACAGAAGCACAACCGCCGTCGCATATACAGCACTTGAGTTTAGCTGACGAGACTTTTGACGCGTTCTCCGTCTCTTTGTAGTGAGCGTTAACAAACCCCCTCTCATTGACACACCGGCCCGGCTTCTTTGTTTCTTGAGGTGATGCGGTCGGTAAGATGACTCCGCTGGCAGCTTCGGCGATTTGATAGATCCATGTGCTAAATCCCCTTAATGAGCATGTTGCGTTAGGCAACGTTTTTTTGTATATAGCCCAATTAAGACGGATAGCCGGAGGAAGTTTGTCCACAAGTTCCTGCATCATTGTTGGGTTATTGAGGTGTTCCACTAATCCGGACGCTTCCACTGTGGCGCAAAGGTTTTGTACTGCAAGCGCAAAATCCACTATTGATTCGAGCTTCTCCGCCTTTGGGTTGGGAATGGTCCGAATCTTCCGAAGCTGCGTATGAATTATAATTTCCGGCCTTCCGTAGAGCATCTTAAGGGTAGCGATTACCTGTTGTACGCAGTTTGGCTGTATCAGCAAGCTTCTAACCGCATTAAGTGCGTCTCCTTTGAGCGCTCTATTTAGCCTAATCAAGTTCTCCTCGTTGTTAAAGGCACAGAGTTCGGTGCTTCTATTAAAATCTGAAATAAAGAGCGGCCATTCGTCGGGGTTTCCTCCAAATGGGTGTAGGTCACGAGACATTAGATGGCGCGCAGCTATTTGATTCCTACTTAAACAATGAGAGGGTGCATGTGAAAAGGCAGGAGTGGGGAGCAAGCTGGTCGGGGCAGGTGAGGTGGAAGCATGGCCTAGCTGTTGTCGGTCCTCCAACGGAACAGCTGGGGGCACAATATTAGATGTGACTGTCATCGGGACTCTTGGTGGCGCGGAAGTGTAAGGTCCAGGCACACATTCCACTGAAACGATGTTTCTAGGCTCGTCGAAGCCGCGGACAGCTGGTGCGCATAGGTTTGCATGAAAGGGCAACGACCCAGGTACAGCTAAAGACTGCGGATGCTGAGGCTGAGGTGCAGTTGGCGTGGGTAAAAAACGTGTTACAGGAGGAACAGCAGATCCATATTTGTGGCCCGTTAATTGCTTTTCCTTCAGGATCATTTGATCGATGGGCGTGGGTTGCTGCTTTGGTTGTACGACACTTTGTAATACATCCGATGTTCCTGCTGGAGCCATCTCTGTCGACTGCAGATAGTTCCATGTGGGCGATCTCCTGAGCCACCCGTTGACCTTCAGTTTAGAAACGGCTGCATCCTCTGGTGCCTCCTCAGAATCTGTATCCACGTCTTGGAGTCGATTCAGGATTTCATATTTTTTCTCCAAATATTCCTGATCCCTTCTTTTTTTTCTTTCCAGCTCTTCTTTTTCTCTTCTTTCGACTAAAGCCCTCTCTTCCTCAAGTCTCTGCAACTCCAGTTGTACGGCTCTTGCAGATGATTTCGACGATCGGGAACAGCTAGAGGCGATGGTGGTTCTTCGTTTATGTTGGTCGCCTATGGACGAAGTCGTCGTAAGAACTGGAACAGCCTGTGGTACAGCGTCAGTAGCCATCTTCTTCGGTTCGGCTTGAACAGTTACGTCATCGTTCACTTTTTCTTCGTTTTCACTTGCAGCGGTTGAAGGTGTTATACCTAGCGTTCTTCCAACGGTGCGGGAGACGACGGGAATGGCCGAAATATACCCACTCTCGGCTGTAGCATGAGTGGCTTGTACATTCGAGGGGCCGGCATGATGCAGCCTGTCCGTTATGGCACTAACGGCAAACTTGGAAGTTGTAGTAAAACGCGTATTTTGTGCAGGGGGTTTAGGTGTACCGTTGTTGTCGTTGACAGGGGCATTCAATTCTACACTCGTGGGTTGGGTAACGAATTGGGCTTTTTTAGCAGTATTTTCAGATGCGGACGTAGCTATTGGAGAACGATTATGTAAAGGAAATCTCTTACCTGTGCACAATTGGCATACCCAATTTTCCTCTCGGATATAGCTGTCAACGTTTGCGCATGAGTAGTGGTGCCAACCAAGGCATTCGTCACATTGCACCATGTCTTCTGCGGAGTCCGGTTGGTCGCACGAACGACAGTTGTAGTCCTCCGTGTGCTGGTGGTCTTGCGGAGTTGGGGATCTTTGTGTCCTGCTGGATGCGGCGAAAGCCGATGGTACAGATGGTTTCTTGGGTGGCATCTTCACGGTATTCGTACACGAAATTTGATTAAAAATTTGTTGGCCGAGTTGGGACAACACGTTGAGCTGATCTAATTACCCACAGGGAACGAGTATTCAAAAGGCCGTTCTTTTGGTGGGATGAATTTAATCAAAGTCTCTCTTTATCTCTATCTATACTTATTGCGCTTATTGAAACCTGCACGCTGGAGATCTGCCGCCAAAAAGCAAGAAAAAGGAAATTGACAGTTCATAAAGGAAAACGTCAGCAGTTCAGGCGTGCAGGATTGACCCGCGTTCAGGCATGCAGCTACAACTTAGACTTTACTTTAAGCGGGGCGCGTTCACAACAGGCACCTTCAGTTTGGACTTGTAGACATTTTTTTTCATTTTATTGTGTTTTCCGCTCAGCCTTTCACACTTCTTTAAAAGGACTTGATATAATAACTTCAGGTCAACTTGTACCCGCAGCATGACTGCGCACTCGTTCCTTAGACGGTACTTTTTTCCATGTTGAAATCCTAACAATGAATAATACAAACCACTTTACTGTTGGCATAAATCAGAGATACATATACACTGTTTATGCATACAAACTACTTACAGTTTATCGTACCTCACGCACTTTTAAAAAATCCCTTTTTTTGTACAAACCGTTTTATTTTCTTGTTTTTTTTTTTATACTTTTATTCGGAAAATGTTCGTTGGCAGTTAGTAAAGCGTTGATTTCCAAATTTGGCGATTTATGTTAATTCTTTCTCATACAGAGAAAATAGAACTGCACACTCTTACCCCATACGACCCTATACAGCTGTTATAAAATAGTAATACCTCATATTTGAGTTTAATTGTTTGAACAAGTTGGGTCGTATCTTGAAAACTACTGACTTGAGATGAAATTATCTTCCTTTTTTTTGTTTGTAAATATTAGGTGCTCATTTCAAAGGTGCAAAAAGTGGCGTGAACAATTAGTTATTTTTCCGAAAAAAATTATGACAAATTAAAAATTTAAAGTTTAAAAAAATGAATCACTTTTAATCTTCAATAAATTTTGTTACTTTCATTTTAGGGCAGCATTTACTTTAAAACCATTAAAATACTCATAATTGCGGGTTCAACGATACCCCACTTGTTACCATATTCGTACACGCATGCATTTGAAAGATTTTATATTCAACAGGATACCATAAGGCTTTGCTTCAAACCACTGTATCTATCTCCCGAAACCTAGCTATTTTCTCCAAAAATAGATCAAGGAATCTCCCCTTAAAGTCTTCGACACATTATCAGGAACACCCTGTATATATATATGCACAGGTATAACTTTCTTAAACTCAACCATTTGTTTTTAATCCAGGGGATTATATGATAATGTTCCCTCAAAACTCGTATCTCTTCGTGAGAAATTGGGTCACTATATTTTTCAGGACAACAAAACATCGAAAGCATGAGCTTATTTGTTTTTCAAATTGTATTTAATTCAAAAATTTGGAACATGCATATTTGCTCACGACATAGTCTTTAATTTATGCGGGTCACTGAACCCATAAAAACAGGCAGAACGAGGCAACAGTCTCTTGGGATATCAATTTTACAATCTCATCTCAGCGCAGCAGGTTTTTTTACACTCTGTAAAATATGAATATAAATTTGTATGGATACAAGAACATTCGTTTATGAAAAAATATGAAAACAAACTCCAAGCAAATACAATATGTCATCGACATGCGATATAACATACGAGTATAAGCATGAGAATGTTTTTTATGTAATACTCATATTTAAACAACGGTTTCATACTGTTCGCATTTGCTTCAAGTGGTGTTGTTAGACCGTTTCTACTCGTATACCTTTGGGAATGCTGTTTTACAATTTTAAAACCTTCATGAACCATTCCTACTAATATGCAATATAAGGATTCTTTCTTGTAGAAACTAGCGTATGTCAGAATCACCCTCAGGATAAATTCATTAAATACCTTGTTTCGCATTCGTTTAAAGAGACTAATGGATATGGTGTGTAAACTGCCACACTTTTATTTCATAATATCTTATTGTATACGAGTGATTTGCTTAATTATGGAAGACGAGAAAACGGATGCAAAGATTATTTACTATATTTCAAAGAAACTTAAACAACGTCATGTTAAAAATGAAACGAAACATGGTACATCATCAATATCAAACATATGTTGCACAAAAGATAGAACGAATGAAATATTTAGGAAAGTAATTACTTCTTTCAGTTAACACAATTATTGTATTGCATCCAAAATGGCTAAAAATAAAAAAATCAACTATGCGGTCAAAGTCGCCTGGCATCACTGATATTTATTAAATTATTAAATATGTTGCAACAATGTGTGGACCTTATACCAAAAAAAAACTCAGACATGAACTCACTTATACGAGTATCTCACCGAAAAACTTGGAAATACTTATTCATTGCCCAAAGGCTTGCTTGGACCCTTGTGAGTCGACTCTCTTGTCACCAATTGTGTGGTTTATTGTATCTGTGTTATCTCTACAAATGTGCAGAGAATATATTTTTTCTTCTTGCTCACAATTTTCATCTGTTTGGTCCAAGGCGAAGAAAGCCTTATGTGATCGATATAAGAAAACCGCGAATTAGATTGAGGGACTAAAGAAAAAGAGAAATCGATGTCCGTGGGTATTGAACGTCTGCAAATTATAATGACTATGAAATAAAGAGTTCGGCAGGGTATTCAATTCGAGTACTTCCGAAGGTTCATTCATTCCGCTTTACGATTGAAGATTTGAAGGGCGAAATATTACTGAATATTTCGTTGAAGTACTGCTAAACAATGCCCCGTCTACAGATTTCCGCTAGGAAAAGCATTTGAAATAAATTGGTGATTACTATCAACGCGGGTTATGAAGTTCCAAAATGTCGCCTACTGCCTTAAGTTACCGAAAGAATTTGAGATATGAAGCGAAGCTAGGCCAGGTTGCATAGCTAGTTTCATTTGTGGTGAGTGGCGATATTTTCCATGGCGTTTTTTCAATTTGAATTCGAGAAATCCAATGAACAGCCCAATCTTTCTTTAATACTTCGACTATACTGATGATCTTCGTTTTGTATCTTGAAAACGGCAAAAGTTGATTGTCTAGCAAATTTAATATCATTTCATTTTTATTCCATCTAGTTGTTCTCTCAATATGTGCCAAAACCTAATGAAAAGCGATCCAGTCATTCAACCACTTGCGGGGCTATTAGCATTCCCTACACTACCAGATGATCGTGATGTAATTAAAAGACCTCTCTCAACAGACACACTCAATTGGTGCTTACACAACTGTAGTTACGCTTGTTTCTCTAGGGTGTATATACGATTAGGGGTAAATTCGCACTTACGAAGTGTTCTCTTGTAATTGATGTAGAATTCTGTAGTAGGTAAAGCTTGCTGATCTTGGTAAGCTTTTTGCTTTCCTGCTTCCGTAGAAAAAGATTGGTGTGTCTTTTCATGTAGCTCTTCATCCAATATATACCTCCTTACTGATTTTCAGCCTTCTTCTCAGGCATTTTTTTTAATATCAAGGCATATTCAAATGATATAGTTCAAGCTGAATGGTATATGTGTTAAACTTTAGTCCATTTTTGAGCTCCGAATTAAATAACTCTCTAGCATATTTTCTTCGGCCTGCTCTTCACTTTGAAGCTTTATATTTTTTTTAGTTGTTCGCCCTATAAAATAAAGTATTCGACGGAATACCGTAAACCATGGCACCTCTTAGGGTCATTATTGTAAAATGTGGTGTGTGCCCTGTTGAGCTATGGACCGCGTTTCGGTAGGCCATTAAGAAGAGGGGTATGTGTCGATCCCAATCCCGCTGGCAGTTGCTGACAACCTTAGATAGATGCTCATTCAAGGTCCGATTGAATCGCTCGACCATTCCATCAGATTGAGGGTGTAGTGGCGTTGTCCTTGTCTTTCTTATTTCCAAATATTGGCATATTTCCTGGAAGACTTTTGATTCAAAGTTTCGCCCTTGATCAGAGTGCAGCTCCATTGGCACCCCAAATCTGCTCACCCAGTTGTTGACTATCTGTTCGGCTACAGTCTTAGCCTCTTGATTTGGGATGGCAAACACTTCCGGCCACTTACTGAAGTAATCCATGACTACGAGAGTATATCGGTTTCCATTAAAGGTTTCGGGAAACGGCCCAGTGATGTCGATGGCTTTTCGTTCGAAAGGTGCTCCGACATTGTATTGTTGCATTTGTCCATGTGGCTTTACTTTTGGACCCTTGGTAGCTGCACATCTTATGCACCAATTCTCGACATCTTGTTTAGCACTTAGCCAATAGAAACGTTCCCTTACCTTTTCCAACGTCTTGTTTATTCCCAAATGGCCTCCTGAGATTCCGTCATGTATTTCATGGAGTACTTGGTTGACTCTGGACCGTGCCACAATTAGCTGCATACGAGATGTTGTCCCATCTGCACTTTCCCATTTTCTCTTCAGCAATCCATCTTGCACAAAAAGCGAGTCCCACTGTGCTCAGTATGCCTTCAGAGTTTGGCTCCGATCTGATATCTGCTGCCAGCTTGGTCTTTCCTCGTGTTCTTTCCAGGCCAATATTGATTCGATGTCATTGTCTGCCTGTTGGGAGCAACGGATTTCGTCTTTACTCCAACCCTCTATTGGCTCAGTCCTGATCGTTTGGATAGTTGCCTGTTCTTTCGCTTCTTTACCACTGACTACTTCTGCTGGGAGGCTTTCATTGCATTGTTTTACCTGTGAGACTGGGAGAGAGAGCATCAGCATTTGAGTGGAGTGTTCCCTTGCGGTGTTGCACTTCAAAGTCGTAGCCCTACTGCTCGATCCATCTTGCAACTTGGCCTTCAGGGTTCTTAAATTGGAGTAGCCATTTCAGAGTTGCGTGGTTTGTCCGGAGAATGAACTTTTGTCCGTAGAGGTACTTATGGAAATGCTTCGTAGCCAGAATTAAAGCCAGAAGCTCGCGCCGGGTTACACAGTAGTTCCGTTCAGGTCTGGAGAGTACTTTGCTGTAATATGCGACCACTTTCTCTTGACCGTCATGAACTTGGGAGATCACAGCTCCGACCCCAACATTGCTAGCGTCTGCGTCCACGATGAACATTTTTCCGGGCGTGGGGTAACCCAAGATGGGGGCTTTGCACAGCTGTCGCTTCAGTTCTTGAAATGCTTTTTCGCATTCTCCCGACCACCTGAACTGTCGGCCTTTTTCTGTAAGTTGATGCAGGCTCTTTGCAATGCCAGCAAAATCCTTTACGAACCTTCTGTAATACGAGGCGAGTCCCAAGAAGCTTCTCAGTTGGTGTTTATCTTTTGCAGAAGGCCAACTTTCACGGCTTCCATTTTGTCAGGATCCGTTCTTACTCCTTCCGCTGATATAATGTGACCCAGATATTTTACTTCCGGACGAAACAAGGAGCACTTTTCCGGGTTGAGCTTTAAATGAGCACTTCGTAGCCTCTCAAACACTTCTCCGGTGTCAATATGGTGTTGAACAATATGCGTACGTCCATATTCTCCGTCTTGTGTAGCAAATATATCAGCGTACTCACCGATTAGTTTTTCTGCCAGGATTCGCTGATCTTCGTCCAGATTACAGAGGCTGAGAATTTTGTTCTTGATTTTTATTTTGTTCGTCCATTTTTTGTTCGAGACTGTTCTTCTGTTCGTCCATTTTTTTGTTTTGTTCGTCCATTTTTAATAAGAGGAGTTGCATCATTGCAGCCATGTCATTGCCGGTACTTGTCTGTTCATCCTCGTCAACATCAAAGGAATATGCATCAGGATCATGTCCCTCGTTGTTCAAAGCCTCCTGAAGTCGGAGCACCAGGTCACTTTTTCCTCCACTGGCGCTGAGGCTTCTCTTGTTCAACTCGGATTTGAGTTGGACGAGGGTCAACTGCAATAGTTTTCGACCCATTCTAGCTTTTTCAAATAGTCAGAAAACACTTCTTTTTTTTTTTAACACACAATAAGTCCTATCCCACTTCTGACACCAATGTAAAATGTTTGTGTGGGTACAAATAATAGAACTTATTCTTTTCAATTCAAATCCCTTTATTCAGTACACACTACGTAGTTGCTCACCATTGTTGGGTTTTTCTTAAATAATCAGAATAATACTTACTTTTGTAGTTTCAAGATAAAAATTCAAATATCTCTAGGTTCAATGCAATATGAAACTTAGCAATTGAAATTAAATATAACATATTCATCAAGAAACTTACCTTTATCTTATTCAAAATGATGTGGTTCTTCCAATAACTTACTTACTTACTTACGCTCTATATATTGTAGTTCGTCTCTATAGATGCTGTCATACGCCGCCAACAAATCGCCGAATAGGTGGTGTGTAGCGATTTGGAGTTCACGGGTTTTTTCCAGGATCTACCGTATTGTGAATTTTCGGTCGATGGTGGACTTTCCTGGCCTAAAGCTACACTGATATGGACCAATCAGGTTTTTGACGAACGGCTTCAGGCAATCACGCAATACGACAGATAGAATCTTGTACGCGATGTTAAAAAGACTGGTGCCTTTGTAGTTGGCGCAGTTCAGAGGGCCTCCTTTCCTGAGGATCGGGCAAACAGTGCTGAGGTTAGATTCATCGGGAATATTTCGATCGGCCATATTTTACAGATAAGATGGTGTATGCTCCTTACCAAGTGACGTCTGCGCTTTGAAGAGCTCGGCATTTAGGCCGTCCTCTCCAGCAGCTTTGTTGGACTTAAGTTTAGATATGGCTATCGTCGTTTTCTTACACCACCACATTACCGTGGACACATCGACACCGTTCATTCCGTTGCGAGTGGTAGAGGCAACAAGAATTTCCTTTTAAAGGATTAAAAGAAAGCAAAACCAGAGTCCCAAGCTAAGGAAGGTGAAACGCTCGGACGACTAGAACTTAGTAAGAATGTATAGTATTTTCTGTAATTTCATTTTGAGAATTATAGCCCGAGGTAGAGTTTTTGTCTTCATTACTTGAAGACCTTAACATCCAAGCGTCTTTAAAGATAACATTTGTTACATCGCCTGTGTGTGCTGCCACATCAGTAATAACTTTGAAACGAAGACTAGAACATAGTTTCCCAGGAACGTAGTATGTTTTGTATATAATTTTTTTTTATTAAATGAAACAAGACTAACAACACAGAAAAGGAAAAAAAAAGACCGTTTTGTAAATTGAATAGACGTTAGAGAGAAATCTTCACTTCATCCAGGTCGGGTGGACGGAATTGCTGATCTATATCGTCCAGGTTAAAAGGTTCATTCTGCCTGACAGCGGTATTTCGTTCATCATCGCCGTTATAGAGTCTACGAAAATGCTCTTTCAAAATCCTCAGCATAGTCTGCTACTCTACTACTATTTTCTCTTGTTCGTCTCTACAGGCTTCGGTTCGGGGTTTTTGTGCGTGGCATATTTTTTTTTACTTTCTGTCAAAACTTCCGAATATCATTCCTCGATTAGCATCACTCAATTTCCTCGAACGCGCGCTTCTCATGCTCCTTCTTGTTTGCTTGTAGAGCTCGTGAGCAGCTCTAGTCCTTCTAGGCAGCTGCGATGCATAGTATGTCTTTCAAACCAGGAGTTTCGATTTGGTGGCCGAGTTGCCACTGTTGCCACTGGTCTTTAGTACTTGATGCTGGCGGCATAGGACCTCTTAAGAGATTAACGAAGACCGGAAATGGATTTGGCTATCCCTTGCGATTGTAGCTGACGTCAAACTTCCTCACAGTATTAGCTTGCCTTTGCGATGTTATATATCCCGTATCCGCAACCGTACCTTACCCAAAACAAGGCAATGGTCCGAGTCGATGTTCGCCCTTCGGAACATTCGGACATCCGTTATACCAGAGGAGCGCATTGCGTCGATTGCAATGTGGTGAATCGTGCGACAATATTTCCCCTCGCCACTTAGCCTGAATCCGTTATCGGAGGTGATGTCGTGCCTTGTCGGTTTTCGATAGTACTACTTAAGATGGTTTCTATTCCTAGCTTTGCATTGAAATCGTCGAAGATAATTTTAATGTCATAGCTGGGGCACTGCTTATAGATCTTGTCTAAGAGCTCGTAGAATCTGTCTTTGATGTCGTCATCTTTCACCTCTGTAGAGAGATACGCGCATATAAAGCTAATGTTGGCAAATTTAGCGTTAATACGGATTGTTACGAGGCACTCGTTCAAGTGCCGGAAGTTTAAGACTTCTTGCATAAGTTTGTTCTAACAACAATTCTGCATCCAAATAGGCACTGCTTTTACCATCGATAAAAACCACCGTAGTAGATGTCGCATTTTTATCCACCTTTTGTCCGGCCCATGCCATCACGTTTCTTAGATAAGGTTAATATCTACTTTGCAGCAGTCCAGGGCCTTCGCTAGTTGTTCGCCTGCACGTGGCCTAATAAGGGACCCAACATTCCATGTTCAGATCCGAATTTCGTTCTCCTTGTTTGATTGTCAACAGTAGATCCGTCCGTATCCGATGCTTGTTGTTGCTTCGTAACTTGGTTTATATTTTTCATACCCGGACAGTTACCTAAGCGCACAACCCTTAATCTGGAGGGCCATTTATTGTGCTACTATTTTTGTTTTCTGGTCAGTACTCGCGCTTATAAGTTTGGCAAGTTGAGTCCGGGTGGATATCGACCAGGTGGTTATCACTTGGAGGTAAAGTAATCACATTCATGTGCAGAAATAGTTACAACACTGGGCATTACCAGGTTGACACCTCTCGTGCCTGCCTTATTTCTACAGCACTCAACCACCTCCGTCAATAACTATTTCATAAAAAATTAACCTTACCGAGAAATATTTGCACGCTTAGAAAAAATAATTTAGATTATTAAAAATTAACTCATAAAATCTAGACACCTAAGTGCAGTAAAATGACGACTGAAGAACAACCGAAAGTTATTGACGACTAAAGAAGAGAGTAATGCTATGCTAAATTTCCGCTTAGGATGGTTCAGCATGAAGTATATGATCTTAGTAAATGGTACGAAACTACAGAAGACGAATATCTTTTATAAAAGTTTTCCGTAAATATTGTAGCTGTAGAAGATATCTCGACTTCGAAGTACGTTAAGAGATGGCACAGCTGCCTGCTGCGAAACTTGCTGCATATTCAAGTACATTTACTTATGTTGACGTAGACTATTTTGGGCTGCTAAGAGAAAATGATAAAAGCCATTCATCTTTCAACGGACGCCTGTATAATGTGCGTGCGTAATTTGATTTGCAGGCATGAGACTCTAAGCACATTTTACTCCAATAATGGGGCCAATTTCAAAGACCCGGAAAGGGAATTGACTGATGCTTTTAAGAATTTGAACCCGACGGATATCCAGAATATGTTCACCAGCACGGAGATTAGGTGGGTCTTCAATACTCCAGCGGCGCCACATATGAGTGGAAGCTATGAGAAGTTCGTTGGCTCTGTCAAGAAGATCCTCACAGAAGTTCTGAACAGTAAAATATTGCAAGATTACTCACGTCTTTCGATATTTTTAGAAATAAAGGCTATCATCAACACGCGACCGTATCTCTGGTGCAGAAGCGTTGACTATGAACCATTTTCTGTTTATTTTTCTGTATTTTTTTCTTTATTCTTTATTTACCCTTGAACAATTTTTAACAATGTACATATGTATACATTTAGAAAAAATTTAATAACTAATCTATTAGTATTACTTTCAGTCTTTATTAATTTTGAGGACTATTAAATAGTTTCCATCCATTATGCATATAACGAAATATTTTGAGATCTATTGCTACAAAATAAATCAAGTCTAAAATTACATCTACTTCTCAAAATATATAGTTGGACATTCGCCACATAAACTAATTGACTTGTTAGATACTTTAGAGTAAGATTGTTTTTTCATTTTAATTACACATAAAAGTATATTCATTAATGTTCTTTTGTTTATCTTTATCCATTTAAGGGTTTCAATGATAAGTCCATTAGGAGTTAATATATTGCGCTTGAAGGTACGAGTACATCTCATTACCCTCTTTTATACTCGTAATTTTTTAATCGCTCTTCATATTGGTTTTCACGAAGAGAAACTATTGTAGAACAATATTCAAAGTGTGGTTGTAACAGGACATTATATTAGTTTTAAGCGCACAATTTATTGGCAATTTTTGCTGATTCGCTTGAAAGATCTTATTTTGTGTGCAGTTCTCTTATAAATTTTGTCTTGATGTTTAGTAAATTTTAATTGGCGATCAACGATAGCACCCAAATATTTTATTTCATGTACTCTTTCAATGACAACTTTATCAATAACAATATTTTTATTTGATTCTGCAACTACAATTTTAGATTTAGTTTTACTAATATTAAGCTTTAACTTACTCGTTTTTAAATAATTTGTTATGTAGTCTGGATCCGTATCTAATTGATCAGACATTACAAAAATAAGCGCACCATCAGAAAAAAGCCTGGTTCCAGGCAGTGCTCCGAGAACTGCTCCGAGAACCTCGAGGTACTTTGCCAATTGGATTCGTTGATGTCTACTTGATAAATAGCTGATAATATTTTTTTAACTTTTTAATGAGAATTGTTCTGGATAGAGTTCCAAATACCCTCAGAAGGTTGAAAAATACCGCAACTGTAGCCTTCTTGTCATGTCTGTCTGTTTTCCATTGTGTTGTTACCAGATTTAACAACGTTCCACAACTGTGTTGTCCCCTGAATCCAGACTGGTATTCCAAATTCAATTACTTAAAAACTATTACGAAATTCCACAGTTTTTTGTCAGTATTTTTAATCTTCTCAACGGGTACCACCGTAGCTTCTTTCCAGCAGTCGGGAAAGATGCCCGATTGAAGAGAATTATTAATTAATTTATGAAATATTGCCTCTATGATTTCGAATCTGCTCAATATCATTTTCACTGACTCTTTTATTATTCATTCCCCTCATTGTGTCTTTTAACTCATTGATCACTATTAATCGAAATTTAAAGCTACTTACGTTTATATTTTCAATTTGATTGATTTATGACTCAAATGGAATGTTGTCGCTTATTTCTTCTGCGCTTCTGAGGAAGAACTTGTTAAGTGTGTTCGCCATTATTTTTTTGTTTGTCATTATTGTTCCATTATCATTGATTATTTATATATTACTTTTTTCTTCTTAAAGTACAAGGGCATTTATTTCCCTCTACATTGTTTTGGGTCACTGGCTCCATCAACTTTCCTTGTAATATAATTGTGTTTTTCTAACCTTAGTTCAAGTGTTTAACTACTCTATAGTCATAACAGGCGACTCTGGTGTTCGACCAAATAGCATAGCGATATTTTGCTTTTGTTTTAGTATAGTGATTACCATCTTTTCCACCGCTTTGTTTATAGACTGACATAATCACTCTGCCCATTCATTCAAATTATTACAATAATTTGACACAAACAATTTACTATTAAGAAGTTAATTGCGGAATGTCTTTTTACCCGACTGCGCTATGCAAAAGGAATGTTTATGTGTTAATGTGTTTATTTCATATTCTTTGTAACTCGTTTTAATTTCAATTTCAAGTTACGCAGGGTAACTTATTTTGAAATCCGTTTTTACCACAAATTTTTGAAATGAGTTATCTGTTATTGTTTGTTTTATTGTCTATTTGTATGTATTATTTGCAAAATAATCTGTATTAATATCACCATTATTATTACATCCTTCAATGAGCAGGATAATTCTTCTATTGTAGTCTTAAAAAATTCGCAAAAAACGTACTCTAGGGATTGTCGACTGTCTGGAGGTCTATGGGTAGCGCAGAATTAATCATCCAATTTTGGTTTTGAATTACTTTTGAATTACAAAATAAAAAAAAATGATTTTGAGTGATGGAAAACTTTATTTGGACATTTACAATTGTTTCTGTTAAGTGGATAAGATGATATCCGCCAAGTGGCTGCCGCCAGTGTTGACACACATTTGTGCCCGTTTTATCGCATTTTCCCTGACTGTGATAACTCTTCGCATTCCTATCGAATATGCTCCTTAAGGGCAGCGATTGTCTGAGGCTTGTTGGCATAAGCCCGCGACTTTAAGTAGCTCCAAAGAAAGAAGTCTGGGATGGGAGATTACGTGACCATGAAACGCTTCTTTCACAATATCCATTGTTGCTTGTGCTGTGTGTGCGGTTGCATCGCATGCTCAACATGCTCATCCTAATCCGGCAGTAAGAAGTCGTTTATCATGGTCCTGTAGCGTTCGCCAGTAACAGTGACCGATGGCCGATGGCGTCCTCAAAAAAATACGGCCCAATTACTCCTCCCGCGTGAACGCCACACCACACAGTGGCTTTGAGTGGATGTAATGGCTCTTTATGCATCTCACGCGGATTTTCAGTGCTCCAGAAACGAAGATTTTGTTTACTACTTTTTACGGGATCATGTGTAAGTCTTTCACTAAAATTCGCTGTAGCGTCCGTCTGGGGATCCCCAATTGCATGGCGCGTCGTCTGAATGGTGTTTCTTCGTTCTCAGCTATATTCCCGGCCGAACGATCAGTCTTGTGGCGACCACGCCTTGCATAATCTCCTGTGGTTCCACTCCAAAGGAGTCGAGTAGCTACGCGCCGGAATGTCTGCCCAGTTGGCGCGACACGATTAGGAAATCGACGTCGAAATTCTCTCTGCCCAATTATTTGTCATAAACATCGACACAATTATTCCACACTCTTGCGGAGTATAGCGCTTCATTGCTCTTCTGTTTGTATACTGCAGTTGTCTAGTTCATAAATGTCAAATATGATTGATGTACGACGCCATTTGGGAATATTATACCATCTTCCTATAGGATTTTTAATTTTGCGCCATCTTGTATAAATCGCAACCAGAATCAGGGGCAAATTACAGCGCATGTAGTCGAGTGAGTAGATTCCATCCGAGATCGAGTAGATTTGTGATGATGGCACACGATAGCTTACGAATCGAATCGAAACTTCAAATTCTAATAATAAAAGTCTACTATAACTAATTTCTGACAGTTGTTAGTACTCCTTTAACAACAATAAAATTCCTGTGGCAATTTCAAAATAAATTTTTATTCTTTACAATATTTTGAAATCTGTTTACTGAATTTAATTTTTATTTAAAAAATAGTAAAATATCAGTAGAAATGTATAAAATTTTGAAAAAATATATAACTAGTTCCACATAGCCACATTTTTAACAAATATTTAAAAAATCATTCACGGCAGTGAAGATTACGGCAACCAGGATGTATACGATGAGTTTCATTATACTGGCGATCCACAACTCGACATGGAGTATGAGCGCAACTATTACTGCCAGCAGATGCCTGAAAATATCATGTATTTCCTCACTAACTTGTGCGCTGCCATCAAAGAGGGAGTGCTCTTCGACATCCAGAATATGTATGAGAATACTTTCCCTCAGATCGGTGATCATCACTTTGATAAAACCACATGGCCAGATGAGCAGGAAGCTGCAGCATTGGTCGACCAGGACAAAGTGTTTCTGATTTTATATAAGGAATTGTATTATCGCCCTATTCATGCTAGAATTATCTTGGAACCAATTAAAATCAACAAAATCTCAACATCGTATTATATCGGCTTACATTCTCTGAGATTCTTTTTGTAATACATTCAACATACCAAACAATTGTACAGGACTCTCTCGTACCAGAACGACACTGAATTATAACTGAGGTATTTGGTATTGCAGGGCATGATAAAATTATGTTGATTTGTATGGGCTCGATGTAGTTGTCTCCCTGCTATACCAAGTTTCGTTCCTTACAAAATAAGAGAAACAAGTTATGGGCTGTTTCCTTCGTACCAGATCCTATTCCAACTATCTTGGTGCTTATCCTCATTTCATCGAACTTTACGATTCCGTTTACCAGCGTTACCTTAACAATGCGTCCTTTTTAATAATCTAATAATAAGTCCTTTTTAGAATTTGGTAACTACAAAACAAAGTCCGATGGTTACCGTCCTTCCCTCTCTATCAACAACAAATCATCAATAGATCCACTCACCATTGCCAACCTATTTGCCACATTTTTTAAACAATCCTTTACCAACGACTCCTTTGTACTAGATCCATCCTATTCTAATTACCTACTGAACTTCTTTAATAGCCCACTTCTCTCTCACATCTTAGACCCGTCTTATATCGAATATAAATTACACAAACTTATCACACTGTCGATGTAGTTGCAACTGATTTAACAAGGCCTTTGATAAAATCTCTCGTCGATTAATACTCTTCAAATTGTCTGCCCTCGGCTTTGAACCCATACTGTTAAAATGGATATCCTTTTACCTGTAAAAGCGTTTTTACAGTGTTCGTTTTAGTTCAGCTCACTCGGCTCCATTTTTGGCCACCTCTGGAGTTTCAATTCAACAAGGCAGCAATCTCGATCGTCTTTTTTTATATTAACCATAAATGATCTCAATAGTATCATGACTCCTTCCTTCTTCAACAAGACCCTGATAACTTTTCGAACTGGTGCCTCAAAAATTGTTTGGAACTTAATATCCCCAAATGCTAATCCACCACCTTTTCACATAAACGGCACCAATCTCCTCCCCGACTCTACCTTCTCTACAACCAACCTATCTCCTCCGTTCAGTCTCTTCGCGACTACGGCATTTTGTGTGATAGGGAGCTCAATTTCCGTTTACATATAGATAGGATGATCCTTGAAGCCAACTCTGCACTAGGTTTTGTAAGACGATGGTCCAAAAAATTCATTCGAAAACATCCAGCTCCGCTTTCTTCTATTTGCTCTTCGAGGTATGCCCTTGGACGATACTTTTATTCTACATCCCTATCAAAACCGTTGGTCACGTTGAATGCGCGTCCCACTACGTGGGAAATGCCCACTACGAGTATATGTCGGGAATAATTCCAAACTTCACCACTCCAAAAGAGGCAAGCAATACAAAACAAATTTTAGGCAATGAATGTCCAAGGTTATGTGAAAAGAAAATAGCGCATGTGATGTTGCACTCACTTAAATACCCTTCGGTAAACAACAGAAGTTTGGTCAACTGCAATCGGTGATAATACCAAAAAGCAGATTAATATAAAAGTGAGTCGTTCGCAGATCTCCGCCGAGAATTGATATGATTCTTCTTTTCTTATAGCAAAATAAAAATAGTGATTCCGTTTTCTTAAACTAAATTAGTTGCAATTCTGTTAATAGAATCAGTGGCACGGCGGTTAGCGGCGCAGTGTTTGTCATCGAATTTTGGGACACGGGTTCTAATCCCGGACCAAACTAAGAACTTTTTTCTTTGTTTTCTCCTCAAATTGTGTTGTTTCAAAACAAAACCAACAAATAAAAAAAATAAAAAAAATCACTGATTGATGGTGGAGAGCGTTCCGCTCTTCCCATAACGGGAGTTACAAAAGACAACAAAAGTGTTGCCGGTGCCGTGGTGAAAGCCATTACAAGGAGGAGGAGTTTGAAATCCCCTCCTAAAGTAACAAACAAAAGAATAAATGCCGTTCGATCAGAGGATGATGAACATTATGAAGGGGGCAATAACAAATTTGCTTCACTAGCGGCATCCGAATCAGAAGATGAGGATGAAATGTTAAAAGATATTCGCAGCAGCATAGAAAAGCTGCAAGAAAAAATGATCGCTGTTAAGCTAAAACAAACTGCACGCAAGCAGAGGGAGAAATTAAAGGCAGAAAGCGCCCAACAAAAAAAGCAACACGAGCAGAAACTACAACTGCAGCAACAACAAAACCAGCAGCAGCAGAAACAACCACTGCAGCAGACAAAACAGCAGCAGCAGAAACAACAACAGATGAAAACACAGCAGCTGAAAAAACAACAGCAGCAGCAACAACAGCAGCAGCAGCAGCAGCAACAACAACAACAGCAGCAGCAGAAGAAGAAGGAGAAAGTGCCTCCTATCAACACCTATAAACTAGAGGTAAATGAAACCAAGGACCTGTGTAAGTTGGTCATTGGTAATAATTTTAATATCAAGAGATTGGGGAACGATCGCCATGTCATCCACTCTAATACAGTGGAGGGCTACGCGAAAGTGAAAGAGCTCCTAAAGGAAACGACGACGGAGCACTACTCATTCACACCGAAGTGTGAAAAGCGGCAATCGATGCTGCTGAAGGGGTTGGAACCGTCTTCTGATCCTGAGGAGATCCTAGCACTGCTCAAAGAGAAGGAGTGCGAAGGACTCAAGTTTGTGGGGGTAAAGCCATTTACCACAGCTAGAGCTAGGCGGAGTCTGCCGTTCTTCTTGGTGCAGCTCAGTCCCGAAAGTCGTCTGGATAGTCTAAGGAGAATCAATGTCCTAGACTACCAGGTGATTCACTGGGAAAAATTAAACAGGAGCGAAGGCGTTATACAATGCGTTCGCTGCCAGAGGTTCGGGCACGCCGCGACGAACTGCCAAATGCAGCCTCGATGCGTGAAGTGCACAAAGAACCACAGCTCCGAGGAGTGTGCTCTGGGTAGGGAAGGAGCATCCGATAGGACGCAGCTCTCGTGCGTATTATGTGGGAACGTGGGACACACCGCAAACTATCGGGGTTGTCCTAAGTTCGCTGACATTAAAAAAGCAAAACTGGCTCGGCAGCAGAAGGTGGAGGTCAAACGTTCACCTGTTAGGTTTCAAACACCTGCCGTCACGTCTCAAATTTCCTACGCCCAAACGGCGTCAGGTAGGGGGGCTACGGTAGAGCAAACGACTGTTGCTTCTCCGGCGCCGATGCCGAGAACTACGGAAGCTGCACCTAACATGCTGGCCATCTTGCTCGCAATCCAAGGACAGATGGCTCAGCTGCAACAGCAGGTACAAGAACAGGCCAAGCGGGTGGACCAGATCTACGCGCGGCTGCCGGGACTAGCGCAACACATGTCGTAATGGGTACGCACGTGGTGGAGCAAACTTTGAAGATCCTTGCGGTGAATGTTAATTCATTGATTAGGATCGAACGAAGAGCCGCGATGTTTAAATTGCTACAAGACCAAACTCCGGATGCGCTTTTCGCTAGCGAAACCAAGCTAACCGATAAGCACAAACTGGAGTACAATAATTATATTGTTGGAAGAAGAAATCGGCCCAGATCCAAACGTGGAGGCGGTGTCGCGATCTTCATTAAAGAAGGTATAAAATTTCACGAGTGTACAATGGAGTGTTGCGCAGGTTCCAGGTGTTGGAGGCAGTCGTCGTTTACATCCCGCTCCGCAGTGGACAGCGGCTGTACTTGGCCTCTGTTTATGCACCTGGGGCTTCACAATCCACAATATTCATTACAGAGCTCGACACGCTTTTTCGACTTCTGAGGCTGGAATCGGGGGAGAATTATTTTATAATCGGCGGGGATTTCAACGCTAGACACAGAGATTGGGGAAATAATTTGCCAAATACTAGAGGAAACCTACTACTCAATTGGTGGGGTCAGCACGATGTCATGTACAGACTCGGTCTTAAAGCGACGGATAACCCGTCGTTTCCCAGAGGCGGCTCTTATTTGGATCTACTGCTGTACCACGAACGTATACGACTGACAGGTACGAATTTACAAACATTAAACTGTCTGCGCACATTTGTGTATGACAGCGAATATTACGGTTTTAGCACCGAAATTACAGTTCCCAACGAAATTGCGGAATTGGAGGAGTTTGTCCAAAGATATTCTTACAACTACAGTAAGACTCGATGGACACGCTTCTCCGCAACCTTGACAAGAGCGCTCTCCTCGAACACGCTCCACCCACCGTCCAATAGGAATTTGTCAAACGAGGAGATCGACAAGTACCTAAAACAAATGGACGAGACAATTAAACAAACTATGGACACTGCAATACCGCGGTATCGACGTACGACTAACGAAGACCTGTTCCGCAAACCTACTATTGACGCACTGCACTGACAGAAAAGTAGACTTCTGACAAGACTTAAAAACTTGTATAGACAATTAACTGACCGACAAGACCCGGAGATTAGGACACTGAAGTCGTCGATTAAAAATATTCAAACGCTAATAAAAGAGAATTACAGAATTGCTGTAAGTTCATATTGGAACAACAAGGTTCGGGCTGTAAACACCAGCAACCCGAATATGTTTCCGCAAATCAATAAACTATTTCGTTGAAAAAATCAAAACGACCTTCAGTGTCTTAAAATAGCCCGGACAACAGATAACGAACGGTTACTGACAATAGCAGGTATTGTTCCAAATGAAGCCGCTGACGATGAATACTTCTTTGTGATCGAGGATCCGCAGGAGAAGGTTGAGACCATAGGGGCGACTTTCCAGGAAGTATACAAGGCCATTGATATCATTGGCCCTAATTATGACCTGGACAACCACGTCTTTTTTTTTTTTTTTTTTTTTTTTATAATTTACGCGCGCCTAAGGGGTTGATACCCTTTTACTGTTGCCAGGGCGCGGGCGGAAAGATAGAAGGAGGAGAAAGGAAAATTGTTTTTGTAGTGGTTTGAAACTCAGGTGTGTTTGGTTTCTATGTTTGCTCTCCAGGGGTGGGAGTCCGAATAGGACGGAGAGTTTTTCTTCACTCAGAGTGATTCGAGATATAATTCCCAGTATTTTTTTCATTGCTTGAAACTCTTATAACAGCCAAATCTACGTGTCAGTGTTATGCCTTCACACGCAGAATTTTTTTGTCTGAGTTCCAATTATACAATGAAAAACTGATTTTGCCATGGGCAGGATTCGAACCTGGACCCTCCGAGTGAGAAGTGTTTGCTACTACCACTACACCACGGCCACCCCCTGGTGCACAACTGCTACATTCGAAATGAAATGGAGAATTGGCGATCCGAAGGCTCTGGTTTCACCCGGTTTAGCGACGAAAATATGGCAAATAATGTCATTGCCAGAGAGGGTGACTTACCCCTCGCTAAGCGCTAAGAAATCAGTGGGGACCGATGGTATTCCGAATATCATGCTTCGACATCTTCCTCTAGAAGCGGTGGACATCTACACCACCCTGTTTAATAATGCAATGAATAATGCACATTATCCAGCGCATTGAAAAACGGCGGTGGTTCAACCTATCCCCAAAAAGGGGAAGGATATATCCAATCCGGCGAATCTCCGGTCGATAAGTCTCCTTCCGAATATCAGTAAGGTTTTTGAAAAAGTAATCAATAGGGCTCTGTCTAGGTGGGCTGAGTACAAACATATAGTTCCGGATAATCAATTCGGTTTTAAGGCGGGACATAATATCTCACATGCCGCGTCTAAACTGCTTTCTGATATCCAATGGAACAAAGGCAAGAAACAGTGCACTGGTGCCTGCCTTGTTGACTTGCAGAAGGCCTTCGACACCGTATGGTTAGAGGGTCTTTTCTATAAGCTGACTAGGCTGGGGATCAGTAAACCACTCTTGTACATTCTTTATAATATGCTAACTAACAGACAGTTCATCGTGAAGAATGGTGATGTGACTTCTGTTGGAATATTTCAAATTAAAAATGGTCTTCAGCAAGGCGCGGTCAATTCGCCGATCCTATTCAACATTTATACAAGCGACTTGATAGGTTCACCTCCCCATACTATTGCGTACGCAGACGATTTGGTAGCGTACAGAACAAGTCCCAAAATCGTGGTCATTAATACTCTCTTGCAGCGTGACTTCGATAAGATAAGACGATTTTGCGATGACTGGAAGTTGAAAATCAATTTTCAGAAGTCGGAAACCATTCTCTTTAGGACGCCGTTGTCTGGAGCCTCTAGGGATACCAGAAAAAATTGGCGTAAGTTCTCTATCATTGGACAACACGGACAACCTCTTGCCTGTCGAAATGTAGTCAGATACCTTGGAATCTGGATAGATCAGTTTCTGTATTTTGGCAAAAATGTAGATGCTGCTCTGGCCAGAGCTAAAGTTGCTTTTGCCCTTACAAAGAGACTGTTTTATAGCAGCCAACTCGATGTGAGGATAAAGGTAATCTGCTACATGGCCCTTATCAGGCCCATGCTGGTATTTGGTTGTCCCGTGTGGTTCAATGTACGAGCAAGCTTAATGGAAAAGATTCGGGTGTTTAAGAGGGCTTGTCTTAGGGCTTGTCTTCGCTTGTATAGAACACCAGAGTCGGAGTATAAGAAATTTTATCCTAATGAGGTCCTTTACAACAGGGCGAACTTAATACGAGTGGACAACTTCGTAATTAAGCTGACTCGAAGGCACATTGCAAGAGCAATGACCTCGACGAATAACCTGATATCTGGGGCTTACTACCCCAATTACCTTTACCACGAGAGTGTGCGCTCTGACGGCTTCGTTCCACCGGAAGCATTCCTCTATCTAGATCAGATAGGGTTAGGGATAGGGATAGGGATCAGGATAGATCAGCGGTGCCGTTAATCTTCCATGTCGCTCGGACAGCTGGGGACAGGCAACTCAACTACAGCAGAGACGTCGCACACGGCAGTGTGGATCGCCTCAGGTTCAGTAGGGCGGTTGGGAATCGCGATAAGAGGGATGTCGTTCGGCAGCACCAGCATTTCTGGTGGTTGAATGATGGAGAAGATGTTTCGTCGTCGTTTCCGTCAATTACGGACCAGCCTCACTAATGAGGCAGAGCTGACCAAACCGTTTTCTCTGTGAATAGCGATGGCCAGCTTACATAGGTTTAGGTTAGCATTTAAGAAACATATACATATGTCAGTGTATACAAAGGTGCATACTGATATATGTATATAATTGTGTATAATGTCTATGTGTGGTTATGTGTATTTATGTGTGTATTGTTTATCTAGGTTAGGTACGCTAAGGTTTATTTTAAGTTGGATATTAAGTTTTTATAAAAAATAAAAAATTAGGTCGTATGAACCTAAGCTAAGTTTTTGTTAACAAATATTTTTTCTTAGCCTTAAGTATTCAAAATAAATAGTTCTAAGTAAAATGTACATAAAGTCGAAAGACATAGTTATAAGAATTTAGAGTAGCTTAGAGTGCCTGTGTGGGGCCAGTAAGTTAGTATAAGATTGTTAAGTAATTTTAAGCTAGCATTTAAGCATTTTTTGTTAGTACTCGTATGTAAGAGTTAGTGATTAAGAAAATAAAATGCATTAAAAACTAACCTAAACTATTAATATAAAAGTGGTTTTTACACTAATCAATCCGGTTTGTGACTTGGGTATTTAAGCCAACTGTTAAATTTCGAAAGCCCAAAATAACATTTTTGTAGTGTCCGACTTTCAAAAAGGAAAATTGTCTAAGGATGACCCACAATACAATGCAGTGGGTTAGAAGCTTTCAATTTGTTTTTCGTGGTTGCTTGTCCACGATCAGCTGAAGGCCTCATGGAAGATTACGTTAGGAGCCCAGTGGAACATCTATTGCAGGTCTTTATTAATGATGTGCGCCAGCAGAAAGATGTTCTAACTACCTTGTCTTACTTAAAACTTTCCACTACTCGGCCCCTGGAGAAGTTGGCGTCTTTCACTGATGTCAAGTGTGATGACGTGTTTAGGACTTTGCTTATTCGCTTGCTTTGCTTTAAGCACAAAATGAGAAACCTTTTGTACAAAAGGATCAAAAGCATTGGAAGGACAATTTCAGTCTGGCTTTGAGTTGGACTTTTACATTGATAACGACATGATTCAGATTGCTGATACTAAAGTTTCTCCTCGGTGTGGGGACTTCTTCATTAGGAAAATTTAAAAATTCGAGGATCTTAACTGCAATCTGAAAAAGACTACCGTCTAAATCGATGGCAGTAGTTTATTTTGCACCCACTAGTTTACCCAAGCAAGTAGTTTGGAAAACTTTCTTTTTCGGATTTTTAATAAAGACATTGTTAGTCTTGATCGTTTTTCTCTTCATTTTACCCCAAAACCACACCTACGAGGGTTTGGCACGAAAATTAATTAAAATTGGAATCTATCACGGACGAGTACCAAATTGTGATACTCAAAGCTGGATAACGAGTGCGGGAATATCAAAGTTAAATTAATCGCTGACCACCAAATTAAATTAAAATCGTTTTACCAATTCCAATTTCATTTAAAATGTCTATCTCTCATTCTGGTTTCATAAAACAAAAAGTACCCCACTATGTGATGTCCTCTTAATCTGATTTCACCGTCTTTTATATTTGTAGTCAAATGTGTTTCGGTTAAACAGATAAAATCAAAATGCTCTTGTAAGTTTAATACTTCTAATATGATTATGTTGCACATTGCTCCTATATTTAAGTGCGTTAAATGTGATGCTCAGTTGGTTTCGACTACAACTATATTCAATATTTCGTCCGTAAAGAAGTACTTAAAAAAATCCGTTGCTGTATGAAGTACCTTGATTGAGCTAGGCAAATTGCTATTACATTCCTCGGAAAGCAACTTCGTTTACATATAATTGCATTCCTTTCCTTCGCCATAAGATGTCAGGCAATTTACTTTGGATTGCATCTAAAGGTGGAAGAAAAAAATAAAGTAAATAACACAGCATTGCATTGTCAGATTTCCAATATAAACCTTTTCTGAGGACCACCATCTTCCATTCAAATAATTGGTGATAGGGCTCTTTTTCGGTTTAGACCTGGTTCCCAATATTTTTGTAGTTGGTGTTGGTATAGGTGTTGAAATTTCTAGTGTCGATGGTGGTATAAAAGTTGTTGACGTTAATATTGCAATTGTGTTTGATATTGGAGTGAACTGTGCTGCTGGTAACTCATCAAGAATTGAGCTTGTGTTCAGTGATCAATTGACAGAATCATTAAAAATCACGGACGAATCATTTTCAACCATTTCTTTTAAGCATTCCGTTATTATGTTGTCATCTTCCGGTGTAATTTGGTCGGAAATATAATCCGGGTAACGCATACTACCATAATTGTCGAAATCACCATCAGTACTACTATCCGAAAAATCTGATTCCATAGATGCCATCAAATCATAGATGCCTTTGGAGACATCTCTGAAAGTTCTAACTTCTTCATTCTTTCATATTCGGTCAACTTATTTGGCTTCTTTGTTGCTGAATGCCCTTTTTCTTCTATTTCAGTACTGAAAACAAAACATACGTCTACAGTCTATCACATCCTGGAGACTTTTATGCATAGCACAAATATTTTACAACAGTTTCTAAACCCTCAAGGCTGCCTAGAGGCTGCTATCACAAAACTGTTTTTTTTTACACACAATTTATATTCATTTCACAATAAACTGTAGTCAGTTTAAAAACATTAATTTATTTACTTACCTAAAAATCCTTACTACTATACGACTTTTAAAACATATAATTTTTTGAATTAAAAAAAAAAGTTTTTAGGTGATAATTTTTTCAAAGCAAAACACAGCTTGTACAAGTGACACATTGACATCGACTTTAAGAGCATATGCCCAGTTTATCCGACAGCTCAATTTGCGTTGAAGCAATCCGCATTGGTTCAATACGCTCGAATAAACACCATTTCATTTCATTGAAAATATGTAACCGGTTTGAAATATCGTATAAACGTTTTCAAATCGCATTGAAACATGTTACTCTCTCACGCTCTCATCATTCTTTCATCATTAGGTATTAGTTGTGCGTTTAAAATAAGGGGTTGCAAATGAATTATTTAGAAAGAGAAAGAAATAAGAACAATGCATCAGTGTTAGTAGTTCAACCAGCTGTTTGTTAAACTTCTCTCAATTTTCTCTCGCTCATTTTGAATAATTTCATATAAACACCAGCATTTATACGGGTATTGAACCAATGCGGATTGCTTCAACGCAAATTGAGCTGTCGGATAAACTGGGTAATAGTGACGAATGCAAGTTGTGTCAACTTGTTTTTTTTAAGTGCTTCCAAATCTGTTAAAACGGAAATAATTTTGTACTTGAGAATTCTACTACCTTATAATGATAGCAGCCTCAGGGCAGCCTTACTAGTTAGAGGGTGGACTTTCAATGTAAGAAAGCAAATTTGGAAATTTTAAATGAGCAGTGCCGCTTGTTGATTAGGGCTTTCGATCTTATTTTGAAATGTGGACCTCAAAATAGCGACATTATGGCAATACGGGTGGAATTGAACAAACAAAAAAATAGTTTAGGGAGCTCAATGTTTGAAGAACTATCAGCCTACATGCTGGATTTATGCTGTCTTCCACACAGCAGTGCTTCTGTTGAGCGAACGTTTTCCCAGCTTTGTTTAATAAAAGATAAAATGAGAAACAGATTGCACTCAGCAATATTCCAAAATGTATTATTAGCTAAAGAGCTAATAAAGGATAATGTAAGATTTGAACCGACAGACGAATTGCTAAAATTCTGTTTATTCTTTCAATTTGTTAACGAAGTTAATATAATTTAAAATAAATACTTTCTCTTTAAAAAAAAGCGTTCACTCAAGAGAGCATACTATAATTCTATAATCATTATTAATTTATTATTATTTTAGTGAATTGATAATTGTGTTATTTATCTATTTATCTATTTGGTTTATTATGTTAATTTAAATTTCAATACAAAGAAAAAACAAAAAACATATGGTACTACCACAGTTAAGAAAGTTACATAGATATCGCATGCAGCCAAAAAAAGACCACTTTTTCAACGACAATAAAATTCTATAACCTAAAGGTTGTTGCATCAATTCTGTATGAAACCATTTTAAGTTGTATAGTCGCGGATATCAACATCAACCATCCTCCAGTGTGTTGTAACTTCTATATACGAGTTACACACATTTTCTTAATATTTCGTTTTGCTGCAACCCTTTAATTTTTTTTACATCTCAATCGATCTTGAAAACGAACATATTTGATTGACTGACTTGTGTCGCTGGTGTTTATCTAGATGATGGTCGAAGATGGGTTGGTCGAAGTGTCGAAAATATCGCTGCCGTTCAGGCGTCCGTAACAAATTATCCAAATTAGTCAATTCCACGGCGTTCTCAAGAATTGGTATCGCTCAGACCACATTATGGCGTATTTTGCGTAAGAATCTTGGTTTACACCCATACGAGATCAAGCTGACTCAAGAATTGAAGCCAATGGACCATTTGAAGCGACGTACGTTCTCCGATTGTGTTCTGGAGAAGATGCGCCAAGATGATGAATTTCATCGCAAAATCATCTTCAGTAAAGAAGCTCATTTTTGGCTCAATGGGTTCGTCAATAAGCAAAATATGCGTTATTGGTCGAGTGAAAATCCACATGTGCTTCATGAATCACCACTTTATCTACAAAAAATAACTGTTTGGTGCAGTTTGCATGTCGGCGGCGTTATTGGGCCATATTTTTTCGTCGACGATGACGATCGTCACGTTACTGTGAATGGTCAGCGTTATCGCGCCATGATCACCGATTATTTTTGGCCCGAATTGGAAGATATGAACTTGGACGACATGTGGTTTCAACAGGATGATGCCACAAGCCACACAGCACACGCTACAATCGATTTATTGAAGAGTAAGTATGATGAGCGTGTTATCTCAAGAAATGAG
The DNA here is from genome assembly GCA_949129095.1 of Volucella bombylans. Lineage (NCBI taxonomy): Eukaryota > Metazoa > Arthropoda > Insecta > Diptera > Syrphidae > Volucella > Volucella bombylans. The sequence goes on from OX422142.1 coordinate 83,553,784, forward strand.
CCAGTCGATTGGCCGCCTCGTTCGTTCGATTTAACACCGCTTGACTATTTTCTGTGGTTCTACTTTAAGTCATTGGTTTATGCCAACACGCCGACGACGTTGGAAGAGCTCAGAGCCAACATTGAACGCGAAATAGCGGCACAATTTGCAAGCACGATCGCATACGGCTCTGTGCCTAAGATACATAAATGAGGTTTTTCCATGCTTTTTTATGACTTCGTTAAATATCATATTTGACGATTTTAAGTTTTATTGTTCACACTTTTTAGGTCATAAATTTTATAGCAGATGGTCACGCTAATTATGTAGTCAGACTGGAGAGGGGTTTGCTTATATTTGTTTGATAACTTGAAGCCCCATTTGAGATTCGATACGTTGTTCGAAAAATATTTCCGTAACATGTACTTCAATGTATTTGTTTACAATAATGCGAGGCTCGCAGCAAGCATCGCACTCAATTTCGAAAATCTGTAAAACTCTCGCATCTCACAATGCGTGACGCAAAATTGTTGTTGTTTTAATTTAAAGCTTGTTATATGTGAGTGGTGTTTTGACATATCACTGTAAACAGACGTCTGATGTCCGAATGTGACCATCGTATCGAATTTCGGAGCATTGTAAATGGGGCTTGAATTGGGTGTCGCGTGAGTGAAAATAAGTGAAAATAAAAATATTACTCCGCACTATGTGTTTTGACGGTAAATTTTATTCTGTTTTCTTTACAGCTAGTTATACTACTGACGCGCAGGTCAGATATCTTATTGTCTAAATACAAATAAATATACTAGTATCATTTGGATTTACATATGTTTCCTTATCACTAATTGTACTTAACTAAACATATCTTTGTTTGTGAGAGATAATAATATACAAATTAGTAATAAATACGAGTGAAATACAATGTTTATATTGCCTCTAATTAATCTAAATTGCTTGCTTAGCCTGCGTAAACATTTCTTTGATGATGCGGTGGTCAGGCAGTAAACATACTTTTATACTATTAAGTTAATATTGCTACCTAACTCGTGTATAAAACGCAATATAGTATGTGTTGCTATTCATTCAGTGGTGAACAGTGAAGTGAAAGATTTAAAGAAATTTTAACATTAAATATTATTATAAATAAGTGCAAGTGTAACGTTAAATATAATATTGGGAAAACATTATTTTAAGTGTTTGGTGTACGGGCGAGAGTAGATAGAAACCGTTGGTGTTAAATATTTTAGAGTACCGGAAAATAGTGAGAGGTAAACATATTGAAACATTTAGTTCAGCAAAGCAAAATAGAAAATGTTCATGATGTCAACATGAACTTGTGAATGAACTCATGAAAAAAACTCATCTTAAGGGTTTTGCTTTGCTTTGCTGAGATAGACGCTCATTAAAACAGAGCTAATATTATAATGATAAATATAAAACTGTGTTGTATTTCTTAATGTTTTTAGAAAAGCAAAGTGGTTTGCTTCCGTCAACAAACAACACTTGTTACATGAATAAATTTCGAAGGACTTTAAAATCTGCGAAAGACATTTTGACATAACAGTCGCTTGAAATGCTCGGCATCACCTAATTTGGATATTTTGAAAAGTGTTACCTATAGTATAACAGAAGGTAATGAAGACATCTAAATGATGGAGATTTTAAGCGTTGTGGCGAAAGAAGCGGAAACAGGTGATATTCAAAATAATGAATCTGTCAATGCTCCAGTGGAAGCACCGGAATCAGATGAGCTACTTAGTGAAGGTACTCCAGTCATTGAGGTTTTTGATGATCTCGTGGAAAGATTACCAAAAGGTCATAAATAGACGCAGACGTCTTTAACGGAAGGGGAAGAGGCATTTTATTTGGAAAAGGAGTGTGAAAAATTAAAAAAAGAAATTGAAACTAAAAAAGGAAAAGTATTCGGAAGCTGTATATTTAGAAAAAACAAAAGTTATGTTACCTAAAGAATTAGCAACTATTGTTGAAAATCAAATCCAATATTATGAGAAAAAGCGAAGAGGTTGGAAGTACTTTAAAGAATTTCAAAAAAAATGTTAAGCATATATTTTATAGCGCCAAATTCATACTACTTTTTAGAACGCAATTTAAATCTATCATCCAAAAAAAATATTAACTATGTTTACACAAAAATGGCCTTCTGGACCTGGATTCCATAAGACGTTATTTAAAGCTTTGAAACTTACGAGTAAGTTACAGATTCTTCCAGAAGTTGCCCAGAATTGTGCAATATGTCTAGATGAAATGTCTTTGAAAACTCATCTTGATTTCAATGGAAATAGCGGAGAAATTATTGGGTTAGAAGACGATGGACAAAATAAAACTACACTGGCTGCAAACTACGTAATCATTGTAATGGTTAGGGGTATCACCCATTGTTAAAAGTAGTTGCTCGGGTATTGTTTTGTCAATTCCGCTTGCCCAACTAAGACATTAGATAAAATCGTATTTACCCGCATTAAACAATTAATTGAAGTGAATATGAAACCGAGGCTTGTAATCTCAGACCAAGGTGGAAGTTTCATAGGTCTAAATAGACTTCTTGGTAATCCCTTAGAAAAACCTTTTTTTTATGTAGAAAATACTAAAATATGTTATATGTTCGATAGCAATCATATATTAAAATCTTTCTGGCGAAATTTAATGAAATACAATTTTTTTGTTGATAACAAGCTGTAAAGATGTTGTAAATTTTAATTTAAGGGAGAAAAATAATTCATTCAGAATGGCTCCCAAATTGACAGATGAGCACATTTTTCCCAACAATTTCCAAAAGATGAGGGTAAGTCTTGCTGCTCAAACGATTTCAGCTGGAATTTAGACTCTAATTAGTTTAGGTACTGCATCTTTACCAGCTATTAATACCGCTGATATGATTCAGAAAATAGTTACGTTATTTGATATTTTCAATTCATCTAGATTTCGAGAACCTAAAAAATTCAGAAGGCCATTTTTTGCAAACCCGGAGCAAATAACTTTTTTACATGAAATGAATACATTTTTAAAAAGTGTAACTTTTCTGCAAAATTCAATCAAATTAACTAAAAAAATTGTGTTTTATAAAAGGATGGCAACAGAATATCCATGCCTTAATTGGCATTTTTAATGAAATTAAAGAAGACGGTGTTAAGTTTCTTTTAACAGAAATTTTAATGAAGTTTGTTTGGAAAACACGTTTGTTGGTTTACGTAACCGTGGAGGAAATGATAAGTTGCTGCCTTCATTTCAATTTATGTGTGCTTTTAAAAGATCTTTTGCGACAAAGTACATGGAGGATGTTACGAGTGGAAACTGTGAGCCAACTGCAAACTTGGAACTTCCAAACATTGAAGTGCAAATGGAACCACAAAAAAAAAAAAAAAGAACAATGTGGTTAACGCTTTCAAAACTGAACCTGATTATAAAACTGTCGATTTCGCAATTGAAAATGCATTTTATTATTTCGCAGGTTATATTTTGAAAAAAATACCACCTAAACCACAAGTGTGAGTTGGAATTGAGTCGGCAACTTAACGTTTCCTCCCTTTTTACAGATTTCAAAAAAATATGAAGGTGCAAAATTAACACGGCCTCCTCAATAATTTTTGAAGCCGTTAGAGGGTCTTGAACAAAAATTTATTTCTTGTTTTCCTAATATGTATTTCCTCAATAAGTTTGAAATGAATATTTTTAACATTTTGAAAAATGAATTTCAATCAATTGTTGCAAACACCAAAATAAGGAATTTCTTATCAAATTTTATGTCCGAGTACGAGTTTACCATATTCTTAAGCAGTTTAATAAAGATAACAAAAAAACTAACAACAAACATAAATGTTTAAGCGTAACACATATGTGAACCATATAATTATAAAATGTCTAATAAAGAATGATGACAAATTGATTTATGATTTTTCTTGGTGTCACCCTGTGCCACATTTCGAATTAGTTCTTCTTCTCTTCTATCCCTCTTTCACTAAAGGAATTCATACTGCCGTCTATTTCTCGTGTACTATACTGGGTAAGTTTTTTAACTTGAGGCATCCAAATTACTCGAAAAATACGCTATATCGCGAAAAATATTTCAGACAAAAGTCACAAGGTTCTGAAGGGGACATAAGATGGTAACCACGAGTTTGACCTTGAGCCCCATTTTCAAGGTCAAACGAAGGTCACTTTTGATTTTTCAAATGATAATTCCTGATTTTCATTGCTCACTCGTATTCCTCAATGAAAATCAGGAATTATCATTTGAAAAATCAAACTCGTGGTCACCATCTTAAGTCCCCTTCAGAACCTTGTGACTTTTGTCTGAAACATTTTTCGCGATATTGAGTTATTGAGCCCCATTTTCAAGGTCAAACGAAGGTCACTTTTGATTTTTCAAATGATAATTCCTGATTTTCATTGCTCAATCGTATTCCTCAATGAAAATCAGGAATTATCATTTGAAAAATGAAACTCGTGGTCACCATCTTATGTCCCCTTCAGAACCTTGTGACTTTTTTCTGAAACATTTTTCGCGATATCGCGTATTTTTCGAGTAATTTGGATGTCTCACGTTAAAAAACTCACCCAGTATGTGTGATATATGGGTACTCAAAATTGTAAACTGATAAGAAACACGTGGATATATACTTTGATCTGGATCGCTACACTGTGGTGTGTTTGTGTGTATATATTTATTGAGGAGGCACACCGTACATATACATATGTATATATTTTGGGAAGAACTTTATATTTCATTTTCGAAAAGAAATTTCCCCGATCTGAAAGTTTTTGCATGTCCTTCAAATGAAAAAAATTAGACAGACATGCAACTTTAAGAGCGAAGGAAACGTTCCCGAAAACGGGAACGGAATGTGGTACTAATATTAGATGAAATTAGAATTCGTACAATATCAAAAATGACTTAATTGATGGATTCGAACATCAAGGAGTGGATCGAAAAAGATTGTACGGCAACGAAATTTGTGTTTTCATGGTAAACGGCCATGCTGGAAAAGTATTTTAAATTGTTTTATTTCAGAAAACTCTGTCGAAAGGGTTAACCTGAAGTCTATTTTAGAAAATAATTTGACAATTTGCCAAGGATTTGGTCTGAAAGTGTGCACTATAGTTGGCGACCAAGGACCTAACAACATTAAAACTTATCAATTATAATTTATTTAAACAAAAAATATTTTGTTTTTATGATTTTCCTCATTTATTAAAGTCCATGCATAATGTTTTACTCAAATCTGATACGCTAACTCCGGATGGTAATGTTTCCTTTGATGTTTTCAGAGAAATATTCAATTCAGAAAGAGATAATGTGGCTAAAACATGTTTGAAATTTACAAGTTCATCTTGACAAAGATTTTTTCTGAGCTTTAAGTATTCAAAATAAATAGTTCTAAGTAAAATGTAAATAAAGTTGATAGACATACGAGTAGTTATAAGAATTTAGAGTAACTTAGAGCGCATGTGTGGGGCCAGTAAGTTAGCATAAGATTGTTAAGTAATTGTAAGCTAGCATTTAAGCATTTTTTGTTAGAATGTAAGAGTTAGTGTTAAGAAAATAAAATGCATTTAAAACTGAAACTGATTTACAAGTTCACATATAACCCCAAATGCATTCGAAAAAATGGGTGTTCGCTTGGCAACGGAAACCTTTATTAGGACAATGGCAGCATCAATACAAACTGCTCATCAACTTAATTGCAGAAAAAATAGTTGAAATCCAGCTCTAGCAACACAAGCGTTTACATTAAAAATGAATAATGCTTTCGAATGTATGGATAGCGAGTCTCATTACGATAAAAATATTTTAAATTTTCCAAGGAACTTTTGTGTAAAAGGAATGGTACAGACAATAAACGGGGTTTTATTACTTAGTGAGGATATATGGTTTATTCGGGAAAGTTGAGTACTTACTTACAAAGAGAACTCATAAACATATTTTGGAAAATTGTATTTTCTATTATTCAGTAAGGCGGTAATAAAAAAAATTCCTCATTAAATTCGTATAATGTTTTAATGTCAAAAATTCTGTCCTCAAATCTAATTGCTTTCTATCCTCATAGTAATTGTGATGATGACGATGTAGAATTTTTAAATTTAGATACCTCCCAGACTCAACCGCACACGTCAAGAAGTTTTTTATTACCTGAACCACGCGAGGAAACTGTATTTGATAATACGTACTTTGTTCGAAAAAGTGATAAATGAAATCAAAATTACAAGTGGAATTTCATTGGAAACGATTGCAATGCGTTATTTTACACGATATCTGGCATTTAAAATGCTTTTAAAAAACAAGTGTGCAAATTGTTCGAAATTATTTTTAAAAAGTGATGAACAAACAACATGTCCGTTAGAATTTTGTCATTTTTGCTAAGAATTTTTTCCAAAATAGTGATTTTGGAAGTCTCTTAGCACCAACTGATGAATTTGTCAATATTTGTAAGCCTCATTTCAAAGTACAGTACACTCTCGGTAGACTGAACTAATAAAAACCAGGCCTGTTCATACGAGCGAGATTGTTCACATTACCGAGCGTGCAAATTTTGAGGCATTCTATAGTGCGGGTAGTCAACATGTGTCTTGTCAAAAGATACTAAATCTTGAATAAACAATAAACTTAGTTCTGTTTTTTTTAATAATAGAGTATTTTATTTCAAATGTTATTTAAAATGTGTACACAAACGGAAAAATATTTTGTATTTTTGAAAAAAAGTTCTGGTTGTGATGACAATTTTTCCCCAGATATTTTGAGACACCGAACACCAAACCTCTTTTTAAATATTTGCAGCCAACCGTCACTTACTACGAAGGCGGACTTGTTGCCGTGTAGGCTTCTATTTATGGCAATGGCTTTTTGCTTCAGGATTAAGCCACTTATATGTAAATTCTTACTCCGCTGGTCTATGAACCATTTATAAAGCGCCTTTTCCATCTCAGGTAGTTCAGATGCTTGCAGCGTCCTTCTATTTCCAGGGCCAGACTAAGTATTATTCACCGTTGCTATAATATCGGCCTTCCTTTTGTTAATAGCACATATAGTCGATTTTGCTATTCCATATTTTTCCTTGAATTTTGTTTTTATTTTTGTAAAATAGATAGAATAGATCATGGCAATGACTTTGTCTCACCTGCAGATAACTCATTTTAAATTTCAGTGTTTTTTTTTTGTTAAAGTTAAATGCTTACGACTCATTTTTGCCGACAAAATTTTACTTCAAATACTGTTCAAATCAATCAAACGAATGAAATTGCAAGAGAATATTTACCCAACCTAGAATGCAAAACGTAGAACGATGAGAGATACAAAGTACGCAAAACAAACGGTGAATTGGCTCGAAAGATTGTGCATTCTTTGGAGCTGGCATATTCGTATTGAACTGTGTAAGAATTTGTATTGGACTTTGTAAGAAATATGGGTTCACTATAGAGAGGATTTACTTGTTCACTCTGTAGAGTAGTCTGTATAAAATTTTGTGTGTCCACTCTATTGGATTGTTCACTCAATAGATGTTCACTCTACCGAGAGTGTACTGTATACCATACAATTTTTAGAGATCGTCCGCATATTAGAAATATAAGGGAGAGAATGGGCCTTGGAATGCATGAGAATAACAAACCTTAGACACTGGAACTGGTTTGATGAGGAAATCCAATGCTTTGAGCATTGCAAAGAAATTCTTATTCTCTTGCGAAAGCATTGTGCCTGGAAAATCCAAAAAAAAATTACCACTAAAAATCAATAAATTCAATTTTTTTCAGGAAAACAAATGTAAAACAATCACGAAATTGAACCAACTCCACCAGAGTGAGAGCCACCGGGACCTCACTATAAGCCAGCTCGCCAAGAGTGAGAGGCACCGGGACTTCACTATAAACCAACACCCCAAGAGTGAGAGGCACCGGGACCTCACTATAAACTAACACCCCAAGACTTACAAGCAGTATCCCAAGTTGCTATTGCAAGATATACTTTAATGCTAACCCCTCTTACTGTTCTTAAAAAAAAGGAAATACCTAACCTTGAATAAGAAATTCCTTCCATTGAATCACAATCAGAATCTGAAATACAAAAACATACCCATAAAACGCATTGAAAATTTGTAAGTCCGCTTTTACACGTCGCAAGTGTGTAATGCGCATGTTCTGGTTATTTTCTTTTGAACTGTCATTCAGTGATGCGCTCAATTTTACACCGAAGCCTTTCCTCCTTCTTTGGTTTTTCATCTTATGTGACAGCTCTCTTTCATTTCATCTTTGGCGCTCAGTCTTTCATAATTGAAAATGAGCCCCCTTGTTAATTCTTTGGCTCATTTAAGTTCATCCGCCATACTGAAATGTTGTGCTCGTAACAACAGCGAAAGAAGTAGTGCAGCAAATGCGAAAAAGAAAGAAGAAGGAGAAAAAGAAATGTCAAAAACATGCAATGAAAATCCTACCCACATTCAGTGGGAATTTGGTTAATTGGGTATTTTTTGTTTCATTATCCCTCTCTTTTGCACTCATTTGAATCTTTCAAAACTTGCGACGTGTAAAAGCGGACTTAATTTCATATAGACACCAGCATTTCTACGGGTATTGAACCAATGCGGATTGCTTCAACGCGCCTTGAGCTGTCGGATAAACTGGGTAACAAACACACTAGGTACATGAAAACAAAAACCAAAATAATGAGAAACAAAACACAAAGATAAATAAGCAAAAGCAACGAGCAGTTGTTGTTCCAACCAAATTTGAAAGAAAATCACGTCTTATGCACTATTCGAACGAGTTGGATCAAACTGGGACTTAGTAGTAAATCCCATCCGCCTGAAAGAGTGACATATTTTTTTACTCTGCGTGCGATGTCTATGTAACTTTATTATCTGTGCTTATACGCTTTAATACATTCAATATCAGTGGATTCAACATTGTTTTGATTTTGTATTGCCTGAAAAATTAGCTCTCTTTCCATATTTTCACTCATGTCAGTTTTCACAAATTTCGGCTCTTATACTGCTGGGAGTTGAATTTCATATTTTTCAATCATTTTCTCTCTCATTTTAGCAACAAAAACATCACGATATCTGTTTTTTCAACGAATTGAAGCTCGCACTCACTCTTACGCTCAAAGAAAATGGATGGACTCTCTCTTTAACTTCGTTCTTTTTATAGTGCAATTCAAAACAGTCAGCCAGTCTAATGTGTAGGTCTCTTAAACGTAATTTGTTCACACAAAAATTTAAATTTTACAAATACATATGAAAATGATCGCTGAAAGAAATGATGCGCATGTGACCGTTGACCAACTGTTTTGAATAGGACTATACTTTGGTTGCCGAACAAGCTGCAGCTGCATAGGTATTTGATCTTGTCATTCGTTCCCAGTAGGTTACTTGTTTATTGATGTAGACCTCTACATTTTTACCGCGTTGGTTGTGATAAATTTTGCCGCACGCACCCGCACATTTTACAAGTTGTTCCACTTCAAATAATCTTATTTACTCCTTTCAAAAATGACAATTTTTTTAAAATTAAGCATTTGTTTTTTTTTTTGTTAATAAGTTTTTTTTATTAGAAGAGAGTGTCAGATTAGTGACACTCTAACACTCTAACAGGACAAGGCAGCAATCAATACTAACTTGCACTCTAGTTTTTTTAATGAAGTTAGGCATCACAGTTTGATTTCTCGTTCCTTCATTTCCTTTTAAGTTATTATTATCCATTTTCGAATTGGTGCAGGAACGAGATATCTGTGAAGCCATTCTAGGTTTTTGTAATAGGTACTTTAATATTTATTTCTTTACTTAATAAAACCAATTTAGGCTAAAGGAACTTCTTTTTCACCGATTCGTAATAGACTCTCTTTTCGTTTCTTTGAAGATGGTCAGTAATTTTACGTTAGAATCTTGGCACCATCATCTCTTTCATTTGCCATAGTTTGGTTGCTTGCTTACTCCAAAATGTTTCCCTACCAACTTAAACTACTACATCGAAAAGTTTTTAAGTATTGCTCTAGTTTTACTACACAACTTGGCACCTTAATTTTTATTTATAATTATACCATACAAAATCTGTTTTCAACTTTAAATTGAAAACAATTTAAATCCAAAGGAAAGTCTTGCAATCGATAGTTTTTTTCACACCTGGTGCAGTACGTTTAATTTCTGTTGGCTCTGCCGTATACCCCTTGTTTACGCTTGTTTATAAGGGCTCAGTTGAAAGCCTTCACCGGCAGAAAGAAAATAAATTATTTGGTTTTTAGCAAACTATTTATTACCACCAAAGGTGTGTTCTCCATCACATGTTAGCACCATGCACCATGCACCATGCACCACATCATCACAATATGACCAAAATGTGTTTGCTGTGGATTCGTTGCGAAGAAATTCAATCAATATCTGCTCATTGCCCGATATTTCAGTGTAAACAATACACCATCAATATCGTGGTTGCCTTAGTCCCTTTTCACTGCAGAAAGCAATTAATCTTCGTCATTGTCAATGGAACCAAATATGTGAAAGTGTGGATTATTTGAACAGACAAATTAATTTGCTCACAAGGCAGTCTATAACAAGTTCAGTCGTTAAGGATCCATTTCTCTTCCTTTTTTTAAAGTTGGATTTCTACTAATTAACCCCAAGATGTATGCATCTCGTAGATAGATCTTTATATAGTATTAAGCACGCTATCCAGAAATCTGTGGTTCTTCTTTATTTCAAATTTATTCAACCAGATCACGTAGTGACGCCCTTCCATTTAGAGATATGTTTTGGAATGCGTAAATTGAATTCTTCCTTAACGATTATCGTTGAGACATGTGTTTTTTTTGTAATGTGCAAAATACAATATTTCCAAATTCCCAAACATCTATTACACGTGTTGTCCTTTGGCATAGATTGTGTTATTTATTCAAAACTCGCATTTCAATAAATTGCGTTCAATTAAGCAATATATGTGTACATGTGTGTTTTGATTGATATTCTTGTTGATGATGTTTTGGTATATACATAAGTCTTATTTGAAACCTTAGTGCTTGAAATAAATCTTAATCTTTGTTAAGAAGTCTTAGAAGTCGCAAACGTAATAAATATAAAATTACGTGGTTGAAATGAAAGACATACCATTACGGTTTTTTAAGCGATTTAAAACCGGGGTTCTGGTCTAATGAGGGGGCACCAAGAAAATACTATAGAACAAAACCTTACGTTTGACGGAAACTTTAAAAAAAAAAAAAAATGCTGATTTTAGAGTTACAGAACGTTTTTTTGTTTTTGAACAATAACGATAGGAACTATTTTCGGATCAAAAATCATTTTGAAGAAGAGGTCATGACATTAAATTTTGAATACAAACACTGTATAGGCATCCTTTGCCATTTTTGATGAAGCTCGTCTTGTCGATCCAACTTTGAGCAACTGCTTGCAGCGGTTTCTGAATACTGACTTTTCACTCCTAAATAGTTTCTGATTCTGATTCCAATGACATTACATTACATAGTCCCACAAGAAGTAGATATTAGAGTAGATCCCCGGGGTCAGTTTCGCGTCATAATATTGTTGTTGAAATGCGTACACAGTAAATCAATGATTTTTATGATGCGTAAGGTCATCCTGCTAGAACCATATATACCCTGATTCAATGTTGCCCATATTTTCGAAGAAATAATCACTAATCAATGTCCGGTGACTTTGCCAAGCTCCGGCCTCATTTAAAAAAAAAAAATGCTGCCTGTAATGTCACCATGGTGGAGACCACACGAAACTGCACTTTTATAAGTGTAATTGATTCTTATGCGTCTCTTCTGTACTTGCCTTACTAAAGAAATTACAATGTTTGTTGTACACAAACCCATTAAATCAAAAGTGAACCTTGTCAATAAAACATAATTTTCCGATGACATTGAATCACTCCAGACACCAGTTCGTAAAAACTTCTTTGCATGGTCACATAGCTCCACCAGCTGAAACTTATACAAGTACTAGCGTTACCCCGTCTGCTTCGGTAGACGTTTCCTTTATTTGTTTGCTAAATTAGAAAACATTTTTTTTTTTCAAATGAATTTATTGTAAGGCACTGTGATAAACGATATATTTGGTTTTTCCATTATGTGCGAACAGAAAAAAAATCAGCAGGTTTTCCTACACGTGAACAGTCTACATACAATTGTCCATGTGAGAAACAATTATTTTCCAAATTCAAACCACACGCTTCCAGAGATTGTCGCTGCGCTTTATTGATGGTTATTGCAAAAGCCAGTCGCACTGGAAACTGCAAACGTTTGAATTCGAATGGCATGTCTGTTGGTATCATCGGGATACGTGGAATTAAAACGTCTTCACCTTTGAATTTCCCATTTAAAATAGTGTCTTCAATAACGTTGGTCATTAGCTTCTTAACCGCAAGTCTTGTGCCATTGCACAATTTTGGTTGGTTTATATTACGAAGCATGATGATTGGTGCTCCAACTTTCAGTTGGAATATGAGCGGTGGCAGGCCTGGTAAATTCAATGAATTTAAAAATTCTGTGGGATAATTGACCACCTCATCTTCATTCATAATGGTATCGACTGACTTGAATGTGATCACTTCTCCTGGTATCTCTTTTAAAATGGTCTCATTAATTTCTGTAACGTTTTTGTTTTTTGCCGCCAATATACATAGTTCTTTCGCTCAGCCAAACATGTGCTTTGTATTGTTGTAAAATTTTTGGAGAAACTTGTTAACGTTATTAAGCTAATTTCATTGTCTATCGGCATTTTTCCATCTCCAATTTTCAACAACTGCTTTGAAAATTAATTGGCTGACGTATCATTTTTTAATTGAACTCGCACATTTGTGATTAACGTGAGTGTTCTCACATACCTACCTGGATGACTTAAACACACATTAGCTCATCAGAAGCCGTGGATCGAGGAATTACTGGAAACGTTTGCCGGAAATCACCAGCTAATAATATTAGGGCGCCACCAAAAAGCCGTTGATTTCCTCTCATATCCTTCATTGTACGATTGAATGCCTCCAATGATGTCTTGTGGGCCATAGTATATTCATCCTACACGACAATTTCGCACTGTTTCAACATTTTGGCTATTCCTGATGTTTTGGTAATATTACATGTTGGATTTTCGTTGAAGTTCATGTCCAAAGGCAACTTGAGCGCAGAATGTGCCATTCTGCCGCCGTCCAACAACGTCACCGCGATTCCACAAGATGCTATTTTATTTTGCTAACGGATGGTAGCCAAAATTGTTGAAATAAGAAAAGTTTTTCCAATGTCACCAGGAGCATCTAAGAAATACGTTTCACCACTTTTGTCTGCCATTGCTCGCATCAAAATGTCGTAAACATATTTTTGTTGTGCGTTTAACTTTGGAACATTTGTTAGTACAAATTGAGTTAAATCGTTCCGATCGAAATCATGTTGACCCAGCAAATGCCTAATTGGGATAACGCTTTGTTTGCAATTGTAAAGCATGAAAGAACGAAAAAAAAACAAAGGTACACACCGAACACAAAAAACACTCGCTTTAACTTTCAATAAAAATTTTAATCGGTCGAAAATTCATTAAAATTTTAGTCGATAAAAAATATATCTCTTAATTTCTTGTAATTCTTTCACTTTTTTCGTATAACAAAATAAGAAAACTATTGATGCACACCGCCAAAAATGAAATAGCAGAGAATAATTTCCGGCATTTACACCAACGCAGCTGTGTTAAGACCGGGTCGACCACCGACGATTGCACAAGTGAGCTAGTGTGTGCTGTGCAAAAAAAAAAAAGAAACAAAAACAAAAAAAAATAGAACAAAAAAAAGTGCAGTGCAGTGAAAAAAAAAATATCACACAGTGCGGGTATCCCACCTCTCCCGGTCCTGATCGAAGTACTGTTGCTTGCACTCAATCATTGCCATTACTGTATTTACCATACGGTACGGGCAGTGGCTGAGTGTATGTATTGTAACAAATGATGGATAGCGGGTTGTGAGTGAAAATTTTGTTGGTGCACTGTTTCATATTGTTGTAAGGGCATAACACCTACAGCAATTTGATCCGGTTAATCAATGTCAGAATTTTAACTGCGCAGCCTTGCTTAGCATCGTCGGTATTTATGTTTTTTGTGTTTGTTGTAGATTATGACTAGGGAATTCAGAGTGGACGTAGCCAATATACGCGGGCTAAAAGTAATCACTTTTCTGCGTACGTCCACGTCTGTAAGTACAGACCAGCTGTTTTGGCACTTAGTGAAAAACAGGTAGATCCCCGCCCACACCTCTCAGATCATTCTGATCTGAAGCTACCTGGCTACGAACTAGTGCCATTATTATTCTCTCACCGCGGTCTCGCTATTTATGTGCGTAGTGATGTAGCTTAGCAAACTTCACCACAATGTGATCCATGTTCCAATCCGGAATTCAACTTCATGTGGTTAAAATTCCATTTCCGTAAGCAAATTATCCACTACTGCTTTATTTATAGAAACCCCCTTACTGGGCAGCAATTCGACTTTTAACGAGTTTGATGCGCTGTCTGACTCCATTCAAAGAATTGTATCCCTGTATCCTCATACTGAAATCGTTATTACGGGCGACTTCAATATACACAATTCAGGGTGGCTTCGACATTCTGGACAGACAACACCCGAAGGACGGTGTGGTGAGATCTTCGCTGCGGAAAACAACCTAACGCAGCTTGTAAATGAGCTCACGCGAATACCAGACGTTGATAGTCATACCGCCAACACAATGGACTTGTTTTTAGCTTCTCACCCTGATAAGTACACCATTGATGTGCTCTCCCCTCTAGGCTCGTCGGACCATTGTGTCATATCAGCTAATTTCTCGTACACCGACCACACAGTTAGAGAAAAAATTCCTAAAAGAACCGTATGGCAATACGAGTAAACCAACTGGAGCGGTGTTAACAGCTTCTTTAGGAATTTTAACTGGTCGTTATGCTTCCTCGATAACGACGTGGATGCCGCTGCTGATATGATTACAGACACCATTCTCTTTGAAATGAGATCCTTTATTCCTCATCGGATGAAGAGTATCAAACCAACAGAAAAGGCATGGTATGACTCGAGCTGTAAAGAGGCCGTCAGGGTTAGAGACATGTTTTTTCGGTCCTACAAGACCAACTCGACAGAGGAAAACCTAAAAAAGTTCAAACGAGCCAGAAAAGACTGCAATACCTTTCTTAAGCGTGTGAAATTCATATACGACCAAAAACTGAGGCAAAAAATACTGCAATGTTCCAAAGGCAGAAAAATGTTTGGTCGTTCGTCAAAAACATTAGAAATTCCGCCTCATCCTCCATCCCAACGCTCATTTACAATTCCAGCTGTCAGCTCTTTGGATAAGGCCAATCTGCTTGCTGCACACTTTGCGGCCAGCTCAACACTCCCAGATTGTGCTTTGTCTCCGCCTACACTTGAGTGCCTCGAATCTTCAATGGGACGAATCTACTTTCGCACTCGTGTAGTAGCAAGAGTACTTAAAGATCTCAACATACATAAATCCGCTGGTCCAGATGGTATATCTCCCCTTCTTCTGAAGAGGTGTTCTTCCTCGTTGGCAAAACCACTGCGTAAGCTTTTTCATCAATCCTATACTTTAGGACTCTTCCCGAGCAGATGGAAAACAGCATTTATCCAGCCCGTCCCTAAAAAAGGCGAATCATCTTCTCTCTCCTCCTCCAGACCCATTGCACTTACGTCCTTTCTTTCCAAGGTCATGGAAACACTGATAAATCGTCAGCGCATGAAATATCTCGAAACACGAAAACTTCTCAATGACCGGCAGTATGGTATGGTTTTCGTAGCAACAGGTCCACTGGTGATTTGATGGCATGTCTCACCGAAAAGTGGAACCAAAGCGTACATCAATCTGGCGAAAGCAAGATAGTTGCACTTGATATTTCTGAGGCATTTGACAGAGTTTGGCATCAAGCTCTTTTGTCGAAAATGCGTGCATTTGGGATCGACGACTCTCTTCTTCAATGGATTAGAAATTACCTTTCGGAACGTTCAATTCAAGTTGTCTTGGACGGTTTCAAGTCTGATATTCACAAAATAAATGGTGGTGTGCCCAGGGCTCTGTTCTGTCACCGACACTCTTTTTAATTTTCATCAACGATCTCTTGTCTGCTACTTCTAATCCAATATATTCCTTTGCTGGTGACAGTACTCTCTGCTTTTCATATTCGTTCCCGGACTCACGGCCCTGCTCTTCAGCTGTAGAACGAGAACGGCAGCGTATGCTAATGAAAATTGCATAAATAATGAATACAAGACACCACTTAATGTTGTATGTTTTGTATTTCTATGTATTGTTAACAGAATTTGTGTCCGTAGATATACTATACATTTTGCATTTTCTTGAATGAAAAAGTGATTTTTTTTTTAAAAAAAAGGGCCTATGTCCTTCTCATTGTTTTTCTAAATAGTTTAAAAGGAAAACTAAGTAACTTGGTTGAAAATTACGTGAGTTACACCGCTATTATGGTGATTGATATTTGATATCTGTCAACAAAAAGCAATTCATCGGTATTATGGTTATCAACTATCAATATTTTTGACGAATTGTGAATTTCGTAAAGATTTTTAATCTATTGTGAGTATTTCTGTTGACAAACTTGGTATTACAGCTTTCAAAAAAATTTACATACATATATCAAGTTTTCTATCAGTTAAAAAATCTTCACTGTTGCTTATCAAATAATTATAACAAAATTAATATATTTAAAAAATTAAAGAAAAATATCATCGGTGGAACTGTTTTTTTACAGAATATGATGATGAAGAACGCGTATATATAATTGAGCAGACTATAGGAGATTTAAAAAGTAGGTTTCGATGCTTATTGCAAGCAAGACAACTGCATTACACCGGAAAAAAAGCAACTCAAATAATTAACGTCTGCGCAGCTCTTCATAATGTTTGTATAAAGTAAGGATTGGAAAATCCTGAAGCCTTTGATGAAGAAAACGATAACGTTCTTCTAAACTGTGATGTGGAAACTGATCATGAAAAGCTAACATTTACTGAAGGCAGTCGAAAAAGAGACTTCATTGCAAGATACGAGTATATACGAAACGAATAAAAGTGGAATAAATAAAAAACTCATTAAGCAAAACTATAAAATGAGGAATAATTGAAAAAAAAATCAGATAAAAACAACTTAAAAATTAAAAAATAAAACGTTAAATAAATCACAAAAATGCACTTGAAGTCTTCAACATCATAAAATCCAGAAAGTTGGTTCATATGATATTTTGTTTGCTTTGCTCGATCTCCAGTAGTTGCTCTTTTAGATTTAACTGTTTTTTTTTTTGTCGCTTTCTTTCTTTTTTATAGTTGCTTTGTAAAGAAGCAACTTTTCTTTTCTTAATTTTTAGCGCTTCACTTTTTTTTCTTTTTTTAAATTGTAAGTTTTCTTTGAATAATATTCCATATTTTTTAGACTTTTTTCAATGCTTTCCAATTCTTTTGCCAAACCATCCATGTGGTTTACCATTTTATTGTAAAATATTTCTTGGTTTTTTTTAAAGGACATGTCTCTTTTTCTCCATGTTCTCCCTGTTTGCCGAATTTTGGTGACTGCACTAAGACAGTATCTTCTGCTACTGCTTCTTCGTCTTCTGTCCCTTTAAAATTCGGTACTCCAAGCCGGCGGATCAACAAACACAGAAAAGTTCATGAGGCGACTTACTGCTTCTTCGGTATCAGTCAGTCGCGTTAAGTTGTTGGACCCTCCGCCAGTTGCAGTCATTTCAATTTTGTTTTTCGTGACTTTTATTTTAATTTTAGTTTTTTGATCAACCCATACCTTAAAGAAATAGATAGATGAATCAAATGCAAGCAAAATTTTACTCACCCTTTGCCATTTAGTTGAGTCGCGTTGTGGAGGTCCCAGGCTGTTCAACTCTACTGCAAGTTTCTCCCACTTTTTTTGTCAGATCTGACTTTGCCAACATTCCTCTGGGTTTCCTCCATCAACACAACCAATCGTTCGAGTTGCTTTCGATTGCTAACGATTCTATTCCTAGACCTAGAAAATATTTCTGAAAATATAGCCAATTTGGTTTCATAAAAACTACTTACATTTTTACTCAAAGATTTTCGTCTGCGCAGAAACAAAAAACCAAATGAAAAATATAAAAACTCAAATGTCAAACGTTAACAACGAACTCATTCACTGTGACATTTTTTTTTTTAAGATTGACATATCTGTCAAAGTGTTAGTCAAACGCATTTTAAGTGGGCTCTAGGAAAATATTAAATATTTCAAAGATTTCGAAGCTATACTATTTTAAAAGTGCTCTATCTACAAACAATACTCGTAAGTCATATACAGCGATAAAAGAACTTGGTGAGTCAAACCCTTTTTGCTCTAAATACAACAAATTCCAACGCAATAATGAATAGTTGATCAAAAATTGCAAAAACACCGCCTAAAAACAACAGTAACAATAGCACTGAGATACCGGTACTGGCACATACTCGTACTTCCAAACGGAGTATCATAGAAACGTCACCGGAATCACTGCCAATTAAAAAAGCTTCTCCGCAGCAAAATGCGGTGGTCAACATGTCTATCTTAGACCTAAAGACACTGATTGAGGGTTCCATGGCTTCACTGCTGGATGACAGGCTGAAAAATTTACCGACCAAGTCCGATTTGGCTGACATATCACAGAGTATGCAGGAATTGCAATCATGCAATAAAATACTCAATGTCGAAGTGCAGCTCATGGAAGACCGATGTGAATTTCTAGAACGCAAAGTCGAATTACTGGAAAGAAGAGCGATTGAGAAGAATATCGTAGTGCATATCCCAATGCAAAGTGGAGTGGAGCCGGAGTCTAGAGCTAAAGAATTATGTCTGGAACTCTTGAACACAACGGACAGCTCAGTAGTTGCAGATACGCGGACGTTATGACCAAAAAACAACCTGGAAAATGTCATAGTTAGAATGCGAAATAGGGCAGATGTGGAACGAATGCTACGATCAGCAACTAATCTTCGCGGCACTGGTATTTCGATGCACAAAGATTACACGGCGGCATTCAGAGAAAGGAGGAGACAATTGCTAAAAGTAAAAACCGAAGTCAAAAAAAAAAAAAACAGCAACATAAAAACTCAACTACAAGGGCAAATACTCAGTGCAGGTGACGACGTTTTTTATTTTGACAAAAACAATACTCGTAAAATTCAGTGTGACAGCGCGAACGGAAAGGCAATACTCCAACAAATGTGCAATGACAGAACGAAAGCGACAGTGACAGAACGTGGAGACCGGAATGCTTATGGTGCAAACACAAGCGGGAATCTCAACACTGCTTCCCAAACTAGAGAAACCAGGCTCCAAAATCGTTTTTAATTGTAATGCCGTCTGCCATTCTATAATTAATGCTAAAGTAAACAAAAATAGTCATAAGTTTAAAGAATTTAAAATATTGTCTTATAATATAGCAGGGTTAGGTAATAAGTCCCTATTTACAGAATTTTATAACTTTGTTAATAAATTTGAATTTATATTCCTATTTGAAACATATACAACAGAAAATAATTACAAGCTTTTTGAAAATAAGTTTCGAAATTACGAGTATAAGTAGATACCCGCCACAAGAAGATTTACAAGAGGAAGAGCCAGCGGAGGATGTTACTCGTATTTTGGTTTTAGGAGAGATCTCGACATCAGCTGCGAGTTTAGAATGTTCGAACAACTCACATATGTAAGTCTGCGATTGGACAGCAAGGATTTTTATACAATCCCGGTATATCTAAACTGCAATTATTGGGAACGCGACTTCGGGAATCTTCAGGAAGCAATGATATGCTGTGATGAACAGAACGTCCTTATAATTGGAGATTTGAATGCGCGAGTAGGAGTGAACTGTGGTGTGGAAAATTATGAAGCCGGCGTAGAACGACGGTCCAAGGATTCATTGTGTAACGAGAGAGGAAGGAAGCTTATAGAGTTCTGTGATTCTTTTGGTTTTCGGATCCTGAATTGTACAAGTGCGAGTGATGAAAGGGGTGAGTTGACATACATTGGAGCTACTGGGACATCAGTTATAGACTACTATTTGGCAAGAGGAAATTGGAACTACCACGTTACTGATTTAGAAGTCAAACAAGTCATATACACTGATCATTTACCTGTCATTGTTACGGCTAGTCACCCCACGCAGACAAACGAGCAAATAAGGGATGTGAGGGTGCTACCAAAGATGGTATGGAAGGAGAACAAAGCCGCCCAATATAGAACGAAAATCGATGAGAAGTTGCAAGGAAGAAATATTACGACCATAACGGATATGGAGCAAATAATTAAGGAGTCCTACAGTAAACACAAACCGCCGCAAACAGAATAAAGAGCCGTGGTTTGATAAAAATTGCCGGAAAGCAAGACGGGTGTCATTTGCGTGGCTTAAATTATTTCGTGCTTTCAACACTGATTTTCTTAAAAAGGCTTACCTAAGAACGAATCAGGAGTATAAAGATGTTTGCCGACAAAGTAGTCGAAACTACTCTGAAAGAGAGGCGTGCAGACTAGGGTGTTGTAATAACGCATCCGAGTTTTGCAAACTAGCAAAGTCACTTAATGGAGGAAGATATGTGATCAACAGAGATCTTAGCCCTTATATCCTCCTAGATCATTTCAAGAGGTTACTGAACTCATCGGTGGGTGGTCCTAGTTTTCAATATGCAGTGCCAGATATACAAAACAACATTCTAGATGACCCTATATCTCATCAGGAGCTCACGGGTGCGCTGCTTGGTTTGAAAGATAGAAAGGCTGCAGGGTCGGATGGTATACCAACTGAATTTTTTAAATATAGCACAAATGGGCTGAAAGACAACCTCATTGGCTTATACAACTACATATTATACCATGGGATAGTGCCCCAACGGTTTAAAGAAGCTCTGATTTTCCCCATGCACAAAAAGGGCGATACATCAGATCCTGCGAACTATCGGGGAATATCGTTCTTAAATGCGTCTTACAAAATCTTTGCAGCAATATTGCAGAGACGGCTAGCCACATGAATAGAGGCCAATAATCTGCTAAAGGAATTCCAGGCGGGTTTTAGGTCTGTCTACTCAACTGTCGACCATATTTTCGTATTGAAAAGCTTAGCAGATACATTTATAAGCCGAAATAAAAAACTCTAAGCCTTCTTTGTGGACTTCAAAGCGGCCTTCGATTCTGTGAACCGAAACGCCTTATTTTATAAGTTATATAGTATGGGAATGTCATCAAAATTCGGAAGTGTTTTACAAAACCTATATGAAGATACCAAGATAGCTGTTTGGAATGGTGAGACGCTTTCAGAATGGTTTCAGACGGAGGCATGAGTAAAACAGGGATGTTCACTGACCCCTAATCTATTCGCCCTCTTTATCGACGATATGGTGGACTTTCTCCCAGGAGGAATACAAATTGCAGGAATTCTCATTAAAGCCCTCCTGTTCGCAGACGACATTGTACTGTTGGCCAGCTCACCGGAATCCTTGCAATTGATGATTAACAAATTGTATGAGTACTGCAGCATATGGAGCCTGGTCGTGAATTTGGATAAATCCAAGATAATGATATTTAGAAAGAGAGGTGGTAGACTTGCTTACAATGAAAAATGGCACTTTAACGGAGAAAGTATAGAAGTTGCAAATGAATACAGGTATCTTGGAATCCTTTTAACAAGTAGCCTTAGTATGAAAAGACATCTGAAGGAGCAACTCACGAAATCTAAAACCGCCATCAATGTAGTGTGGAAAAACTGTTTCAACAACCCACAGATTACGCACAACAGTAAATTCAAAGTATTTGAAGCTGCATCGGAGGCTGTAATGCTCTACGCGGCACAAGTATGTGGTTATAAGCCTTATGAGGAAGTTGAAAAACTACAACTTTTTTTCATTAAGAAATCCTTCCACCTCCCTGTAAAGACTCCGAACTATATGCTTATGCTGGAAACAGGCCTATCTCCGCTATTACTTAAAACGCTGAAATTGCAGCTAAACTACATACTAAGGGTTATCAACATGTCAGATAACCGACTTCCAAAGATAGTGGCCTCACACGCGATTCGGTACAAAATAGCATGGTTCGAAGAATGGCTAGAGTTAGCTCGCGGGTGTGGTGTAGAGGTGAATGTGGAAACCATGAACTGGGAAAACTCACTATACCAGCTGATAACGAGAGTTGATGAACAGGCCAGAATGAAGTTTGTAGAAGAAGCGACGGGATCGTTACATCGTAGTACGTATAGCCGACTAAATCACAATCTTGAAGATAAAAACTACTTCATATCCATACCGTTCCCGAAATATCAACAATACTTAAACTTCGCGGAGAACTCCTAAAACTTAATTATATCCCGCATAGAGAAGATCTTCCTATATTCTGTAGTATGTGCAATTTGGAAGAAAGAGAAGATACCATGCATTTTCTAGGCAAGTGCCCAATTCTAAGGGAAACAAGGAGAAGTTTCTTTGGAAAAGACTTCCTATCGGAACAAGAAATTATATCCCTTCTCAACGAAGTGAACGTTACTAAATTATATGGATACTGCAAAATTGATTTAAAGTATAAGAAGAATATATTGTACTAGCAGAAACCTTATAAAATGTTTGTAAATGTAAATAGTAAATATAAATAAATGCAAAACTTATTAATAGTTCTATCGTCAATCTGGCAGACGGCAATGCCATGCTAACTGATTTTATATTGTTATTATATTATTATTATTATTTTTAAATAAATCAAACTATCTATCTATCTATCTATCACTGTGACATTTTCTACAGTATTCACAATGGGGTACAAATTAAATAATTGATATTTGATAGCCATAGATATATTAGATAGATATATTAGATGTGTATATTAGATAGGACAACATTTATTGGCAAAATTGTCCACATAGTGGCCGCACACAAAGGCTAACCTGGTTCCATCAATGCCGAATTGACAACTCCAATAGTTGCACATGATATATCTAAGGCGCTTGAAAAAATTTGGAATCATTACCTTTCGCAACTTTCAGTTCAAATTATTTTGGACGGTTTTAAGTTTAATATCCACAAAATGAATGCTGGTCTGACCCAAGACTCCGTTCTGTCTCCAGCACTCTCTTAAATTTTTATTAATGATTTATTTTCTGCAACTTCTAATCTAGTATACTCCTACCCTTTGTTGACGATAGTACTGCCTGTTTTTCATATTAAAATTCAAATTCAAATTCAAAAATTTATTGACAAAATACAAAGCATAAAACGAATAAGAACAAGAATTATGTTATGTTATTGTTACAATATATTAATTAATGAGCAAAGTAAAAATGAAAAAGTTAAAAGTTAAAAGTTAAATTTAAACAAATTATTAATTATTATGGTGCGGACTAGATAAATGAAGAAAAAACAAAGGGAAGCAAATTTAGATAGAAAAAAAATTAAGGAAGAAAGGAGAAAATAAAACTTTTAAATTGTTCCGCACCCATTATTTACTTCAGGGTGACAGGTAAGGTGTTCTGAAGTCTGGTAGAAAGAGATGCAACGTATTCAAATATTTCGAAGAAGTTATTATAAGGTTCAATGTTCACAGTGACTAGGAACATTGCAGTTTCCATATATCTAGGTCGACGGATTTTGTATCCAAAAGTTCTGAAATGAACAACTTAGGACAAGTTTGTGCTAGTTGGATACATGATCATATCTTCTTATTGCGAAGGTATCTCCCACCGTGTGATTAAAAGCAACAAATAATTAATGCTGAGAATGGGAATGAGATATAGCAACATCGACATAGTCAGAAAACTACCCATCAGTCGCCCATGTGTAGAACATGTAGAGCGGCCCGCAGAGTCTTCGAATCTAACCCGGATGGACCACCCAATAGATGAAGATCTCACTGTTGTTAGCTAAAGACCGGACTAACTGGAGTGGCCCAGGTTCTTCCCAAATTATAGCGACACCTTAATAAGTTAGTATGTGTTATGTTTAACAGATAACGATGTGGATGCCGCTGCTAATATGATTACAGACACTATTCTCTTTGGAATAAGATCCTTTGTCCCTCATCCGATGAAGAGTATCAAACCAAAAGAAAGGGCATGATACGACTCGAGCTGTAAAGAGGTGGTCAGGGTCGGTCCTTCAAGATTAACCCGACAGAGGAAAACCGAAAAAAGTTCAAATGAGCCAGGACTCACTAACTGAAACGTCTTTCTTAAGCTAAAGGTAGTAAAAATTGTTGGTCGTTCGTCAAAAATATTAAAAATTATGCCTCATCCTCCATCCGAACGATCAGTTATAACGACATACCAGCTGTCAGCTCTTCGGATGTGGCCAGATTGTACTTTGTCTTCGCCTAACTTGGGTGGGTCGAATCTTCAGTAGGACAAATTCATTTTCGTACTCGTGTAGTAGCAAGAGTACTTAAAGATCTCAATACATAATACATAATAATACATAAATCGGCTCCCCTTCTTCTGAAGAGGTGTTCTTCACTGCTGCGTAAGATTTTCATCAATCCTACTCTTTAGGACTCTTTTCGAGCAGATAGAAAATAGCATTTGTCCAGCCCGTCTTTAAAAAAAACCGAATCGTTTTCTCCCTTCTCCTACAGATAAGGTTACGGAAACGATGGCCTATAAACTATCATGAAATATCTCGAAGCACGATAGAATTTGGCATCAGGCTCTTTTGTCGAAAACGGGTGCATATCGGATCGATAAATCTCTTCTTCAGTGAATTAGAAATTACCTTTCGGAAAGTTCAATTCAAGTTGTCTTGTGCTCCATGGCTCGGTTCTGTCTTCGACACTCTTTTTCATTTTCATCAATGATTTCTTGTCTGCTACTTCTAATGCAATATAGTCCCTACCCTTCGGCGGTAGAACGGGAACGACAGCATATCCTAAGCTCATTAAATTCCGATATTAACAGCATGACAAATTGGGGAATTATCAACAGAGTGAAATTTAATGCTTCCACGCAATGCTGTCTGCTATCGTTAAAGCGAAATTCAAACACCCAGCCATTAGCCAGGAAAGGTGTCAATGACAACCTACGTTGGAATGACCACATAATCGGTGTAGTCAAAAATGCTGCTGGTTTCCTCAAATGATGTACGAAATCATCTGATCTGGCCGCAATACAATTCAATTAAAACATATCTGAACCTACTAGATGGGATACAAGCCGTGCCATAAAACTCATAACGGATACTATACTATTCCACCACCAGTACTCCATAGAAATTGCCAGTAGCATTCCGCTCCTTCAAACTTTTAATCGTAACATCCGTCTTGCTATGAATGCCTACCAGTACATCCTCAAGCTCACTTTCGGACGTAAAAAACATTGTGATTCGTTCCTAAGCCGTGTGGAATGCCCTGCCAAGCTCTCTATTTCCTAGTCGTTGTAACTTGCAAACATTTAAGACAAATATCTGTTGTTCCTCCCTAAGTTTCCTTCGCCCACGCCATGTGCAAATATTTTAAGGATATAATAACCCTTTGAGCCCGTGCTAATTATAAAAAAGAAAACGAGCAATAAGAAGATTATGCCATAGCAACGTCACAATGCAAATCGCGCTTTATTTTCTAACAACACCATCTCTATCTCTTCGATAATCACGTCCCTGGCTAACATACATATATACAAACGTAAATATTTCGCTTGACATCAACATCTGTATGTTTGTATGAACGTATGTATGTATATAATTTCAAAAGCACGAAAAATCTAAATGTAGTAGAAGGTGCCTGCCCTCATAAAAAAGCCACAAATGATTTCACAAAGAGAATGTTAAGTCCTTTTTGCAAAAAAAATCAATCTTTTTTCATTATGGGTACTTTTTAATATAATAGCTCTCCAATGGGAATAGCAATTTAGCCACACCCTCTTCTTGGAACTTGGAACTTTTTGCCACTAAATGATTTTTTTTTGAAAACGTTACGCACATATTCCATGTAGATACTCGTACAATACATGTTATCGAAATGTCAGTAATTTTAAAGAAAAGTGTAAGCTCCTAGAAGCTAATTCAACGGATAAAAAAATCACTGCAGAAATTCTGTATAAAAACAAATCCCCACAAAAGACGTTCATTAACAACTCACAAAGGGTGGTAATCGATTAAATATAAAAGAAGGAACAAGAACCACAAAAATAAATGTGATTGTTATATAAAAGAACTGAGCAAATAATTGCAATTTCCTTTTTATCTTCTCCACAAATCAATTCATGTGAATACGACATTAATTGGCGGAAACCTAATAATAATTCATTGGCATAATTCGAGAAATAAATTGGTAAATTGGAATAATTGGAATGTCGGAAATTTATGCCCTCCAAGATACAGCGTTTTAAGCATGACTTTATTTTGTCCTATTTCTTTTGCTAATGAACATGGCATTTCTCGAATCTAACCTGTACATTTTTAGTAACAAGTTGCGTATTATTGAAGTCGTAGTTGTTGGCACTTTAATGTTCAAATAAAAATGTTGTTCCAATATCTTTGTATATTATTATTATTCAAGGTCAAATGGCCTCGGTCAAATATTTTTAATACTCCAAACTTTGTATGAATATGAATTTTGTATTTGCAAAAGAAGTGACTGTTTTCTTCTTAATTTCCAAAGATCGACAGATTATCAGACACAACATGCTAGGAAAAAACTACAAATTTACACTGCGAGTTTTTTTTATAAGAAAACTAAAATTGTATTAAATGTTCAAATTGCAAACGCTTCCTTTGTAAACATGCGATAGATTGTCTTGGACGGTTCCTGCATTATCTATACCTTGTAATTCCTCTCAAACTTTCTCATTTGCCTTTTTAATCAAATGATTCAAGTCATCATCTCTGATGAGATATAGATTTGGCATATCAGTCTCTATAAATCAAAATCGATTGGGGTCAAATTCATAGATCTTTGACTCCACAGAATGGTCCTTCTGGAATATCCACAAAATATTTTTGTTTGATACTTACGAGTAATTATACTCCAAATGAATGTCCATAATTTTCCGTAGTGATTCCCATTTGGAGAGAATATCTTCTTTTAGTTGCGGTGTAGGTCATTTTAACTCCAATTATATTGATATCCATTATGCCAATATAAAATTAATAATTCCAACCCTCATCTGTTCACAGAAGTTATATTTATAAAGGATACTTTGTAGAAGTTCATTTTATTGGCCGAATAGTTCTAATTCACCAGGTGTGGAACTACTACCATAATCTGGATAACTTAAACACATATGTACCTTCTCCAACAGAGAGCTACGAGTATTTAGTTATTGTGGGGGCAGGCAGATAATTATATAATCGGACCACAACGGTTTCGTCTAAGGCCTATTTCGGATCTGTGCTTAAAACTATTCAGGGCTAAGTTACCAGATTTGTAAAATGTCATACACCTTCAACCTAAAAGAGCCAGTGACGAATACAGAAAAAAATTGTCCTGAAACCCAGCTTTAGATACTTCACGTTCAGACACTTTGTAAAGACAAGTAAAAGCGTTAGATGAGCGGAAGACGACAAAAAATTACAATTCCGCAAATTCAGAACAATTTTTTTACTTTACAAAGCCAAAAGCGTCGAATCTGAACATACATATAACCGGTAGCAGAAGATGTCAAATATATAAAAACGCGTCCAAAACTATATCCAAAAAATATGAATTTCCTGAAGATAAATCCCAATCATTACGAAGCGGCTGTAGAGCTTCTAACAAAAATTGAAATAGCGATTCTCCGCGAGTAATACAAAAGCTCCTGACCCAACCCAACTCAACACAAAGTCAGCAATTTGAATTTATTAAAACGCTTCAATTCTTTATAAGGGCTGATTTAAGCGGTATAGACTTGTCGCTGAAGCTATTGGGAATAGTCCTATCATAATCGTGGCCAAGCACCGGTGTTAAGAAACACATTGGGTGCAATGAACACCTTACCCAGCAACATAAACAAACAACAGCCAACATAATGGGGACAACAGTCACGCGTTCACCCTGCTCAGCTATAACATCTTTTACCAAACGTTTGCATAACTGGGGACAACTATCACTACCTCGCTGCCTCACAATAGCCTCACAACCGGTTTAGCAACCCGCATTAAATGGACAACACTTAAACGTTCTAAATGGAAAATCAATACGTCATTAGTGAGGTAATAATTAAACCCTGAACCCCAGATGATTTTGTAACACAACTATCGCGATTAATAAATCCAACCCGACAAAAGAAAATGATTAAGTCTAGCAAGCGCCTTTGCGTTTAAAGTTCTGTGCGAACTTTTAGTGAAAGTTTCCAGCCCATCCTATTCATGCTGGTCTTAACTCAGTACAAAGTAGAATCTTTTCTAGACATATTATCGATACAATAGAAGACCAGTTATTAATGGAATTAAAAAAATACAAAATAATTGAGATAAAAAGAATCCTAAAAAAAGTAAACACAGATCTAGCACTGACAGATCTCATTTACATGTGATCTCATTCATCGTCTGAGTGAAATTAAAAAAGTTAGGGTACGCTGTGAGGTAGAAGAATATATTCCGAGTTTTATGAGGTGCGTGTCTTGTCAAAAATTAGGTCACACCAAGAACCGCTGTACCAATTTACCAACCTACAAAGATTGCTGTTTACCTCCACCAGAAGAACAATGCTGGCGTGTTTATTGTATCAACTTCAAGGAGGACACCCATACTTCCATACCCAATTTTTCTGAAGCATAAATTGATCAATAAAATTTCAATAAATTTCAGGGAAGTCGGAAAGATATACAACGACAAACGCATGCTACATTAACCGCTCCAATAAAATAACCTCAAGCTAAGCCTACCATGGCTGAAATTATTAAAAATACAATACAATACCGCCCACTCAAAACAGCAGCTTAACATGACCTTCCCTCTCGCACGAACGACCAAATATCGCACCACCTCCTATCACAACAGCTTCGCTAATAATAAGCATACCAAATCAGACAACAACAACCGCGCACCTACCCTATAAGATATATGACTCAAAACAAAATAATTACAATAATCAAAACCCACAGCCAATAAGAAAAAAATACTCATGGTACGACTCGAGCTGCAAAGATGCTGTCAAGGTTAGAGAAATATTGTTTCGGTCCTAAAAGACCAACCCGACAGGGGAAAACCGAAAAAAGTTCAAACGAGCCAGAAATGACTGCAATGAAGACTGAATGAAACTTGTTGGTCGTTTGTTAAAAACATTAAGAATTCCATTCCAACGCTCATTTAAAATGACATTCCAGCTGTCAGCTCTTTGGATAAGGCCAATCTGCTTGCTGCACACTTTGCGGTCAGTTCATCACTTCCAGATTGTGCTTTGTCTCCGCCTACACTTGAGTGCGGCGAATCTTCAATGGGCAAGAATACTTAAGGATCGTAATAAACACAAATCCGCTGGTCCAGATGGTACATCTCTTCTTTTCTGAAGAGGTGTAATTCCCCGCTGGCAAAAACCACTGCGTAAGCTTTTTAATCAATCCTACTCTTTAGGACTCTTTCCGAGCAGATGGAAAATAGCATTTGTCTAGCCCTTCCCTAAAAAGGCAAATCGTCTTCTCTCTTCTCTTACAGACCCATTGCATTTACGTGTCTTCCTTCCAAAGTTATGGAAACGCTGATAAACTGTCAGCTCGTGAAATATCTTGAAACGCGAAAACTTTTCAATGACCGATAGTGTGCTTTTCGTACAAACAGGTCCACTGGTGATCTGATCGCATGTCTCACTGAAAAATGGAACCAAAGCTCACATCAAACGATGTGAACACAAAATAGTTGCACTTGATGTTTCTAAGGCATTTGATAGAGTTTTGCATCAGGCGCTTTTGTCGAAAATGCGTGCATTTAGGATCGATGATTCTCTTCTTCAATGGATTAGAAATTACTTACGGAACTTACAATTGAAGTTGTATTTGATGGTTTCAAGTCTGATATTCACAAAATAAATGCTAGTGTGCCCTTGGCTCCATTCTATCTCCGACACTCTTTTTCATTTTCCTTAATGATCTCTTGTCTGCTACTTTTAATCCAATATATTCCTTTGCTAATGACGACACTCTATGCTTTTCATATTCGTGGAAAATAGCTAAGTATTTAAATTTCGCTCTAACGGCAGCAGACAGCATTATATTCCACTTTGTCGATAGTTCCCCAATTGGTTATACTGTTAATATCGAAATTTAATGAAATTAACATACGCTGCCGTTCCAGTTATTTTTTTTTGTTTCTTGTTTTTTTAAAAGAACTTACCATTCTCTTGGTATTACGAGTACTACTCTTAAAATGCCAGAATACCTACGTGTTGAGTTTTTTAGAAAGTGGGACAGAAAGAGTGAGAAAGATGTTTGGGCTCAGTGGTTATTTCGCTCCATGGCTGGCATCAACATTTAATGGTGAGGCTACATTATTAGTGTATATTGACTTGTTGTTGTATTTTAGGCAGCCATTCATCTCATGAGATGTTAGTAATAGCAAGAAAAAAAGAATATCTCTCGGGTGCGGCTGGTATTGAACCCCGAACGGGAAGTCAATACACTACCACTTGAGCTACAGCTATGACGACAGGGAAATATGCTCTTCGCATAATTAAAATTATTTTTCATGGTGCCAAGATTACTTTAAAGGCGTTATACCTTTTTTCTCTGTTTAAATAGTTCTTTTTATGTTCCAGAGATAAACCATAACCCAATAGAGTCCACTACCTGTATCCAAATTTTCAAACATTTTGAATACTGAGGATCAAATTTTGACCATTTGCCTACACATAATAGAATTTGTAGGACCTTATGGAGGGGAAATCGGAGCAGAGAACAAAGTATAAAATGTTCTTTGTCTATTCGATTCAACTTTGGAATTCGTTACCATCTCACATTAAACTATTGCCAACCAAAACCAATTCAAAAAAGCAATAATATCTTACTTACTCTTTACCTAAAATTAATATTATTATTTAAGCTCTATCTACATTTCTTCATTTTCCCATCTATTCGCTCTTTTATTCCCACTCCTATTCGTATTATCTATATAAGCATATTTTTGTATTAAGTTTAAGTTAATATAAAAGATTAAATCTTATTGCACAATTTTTAGAAAGTAAATAAATCTCTAAAAAAGGAAGTAGTGAATACAAACCCATTGCAGTTCTGCCTTTTTTGAAAAAGTAATTTTAAAACAAATTAAAACGTATTTGACATAGAAAAAACTTCTTAGCGGTTGTCAGTCGGGATTTCGTCCTACACACAGCTGCAAAACTGCCTGGTTGTCCGTAGTTGACGATATAAGGAAGACTCTGGATAAAAAATTCGTAGCGTTTTTAACACTTTTAGACTTCTCCAAAGCTTTCGATACGGTGAGTCACGTTCTTCTATGTCGAAAACTTAAGAGCATGTACAATTTTCCAAAAGAGTCAGTAAACCTAATGTACTCTTACTTTGTAAAGAGATTGCAATGTGTTGTGGTTAACCAAAAGCTTCCTTAAAGTTTCGTGCGGCGTTCCACAAGGATCAATACTTGGGCCTATTTTGTTTTCAATGTACATCAACAATTTGTCTCTTATTTCTCGACGTTCTCTGATCCATATGTATGCCGATGATGTCCAATACCTTTGAGTGGTCCTGTTGGTATTTTGCATGTAGTCGTTGCACAAATTAATGGAGAGTTGAATGATGTCTTGCTCTGGGCCCAACTTAACTTCATGAGCTTAAACCCCACAAAATCTAAAGTCCTAACCATAAATAGGAAGGCACCAGATCAAACTGGTCAAGAAATCGTCCCATATGTCAGAACTGCTAAAAACTTTAGACTTATCTTTAATGACGCCCTTGCCTGGGATGACCATATTAATGCTGTTATCGAAAAGGTTTGGGGAGGTCTTCAATTGCTCTAGTCAATGAAATTGTTTACACCAACTACAATAAGGAAAGTGCTGGCTAAAAAGCTCTTACTGACAATTTTACTACGAGTATATGGATGCGAGGTTTATGGTAAGGTTGATTGTGGAAGTAAAAGAAGGCTTAATGTTACCTACAACAATATCAATCGCTATGTGTATGGACTTTGAAGATTTTATCACCTATCAGTTTATTTAAAAGGTCTTGTCGGCTGCTCATTCGACAACCTCTTAGTTTTCCGCTCTCTATTTTGTTTGCATGATATAATACAGACACATCAACCTGAGTTCCTATAGTGTAGATTATCTTCTCCGCGTTCGCAAAGGACTTTTGCTTTGATTCCAACACCATACTCATGCCTAACCTCGGAATGCCAGTTCTTTATTCATGCTGTCCGCCTGTGGAACTCCTTGCCTACTGAAGTGAGAGGAGTAAGAATCATGAACAACTTTATGTTAAGTCTCTACTTTTGAGGCACTTAGCCAGTTTGTATAATTAGAAACCCTTTATCATTTAAATTGTGTAATTTTTTCATAACGTTAAGTTAATATTAAGGCTTTCACTAATTTATAAGATTCATCTTAATGTGAACAGCGATTTAAATATAAAATATAAAAAAATAAAAAATAAATAAATTAAAATTGATTTTGAAAATCTTTTAACTGCTCGAGGCAATTTTCCTGCTGGTTGCAAGTTGTAATCGACAATTGTGTCCAAAATTGCCCTCTGTGAAGGCGCTTTAAGCCTGCTATACGGGTTGACATCCGTAAGCCCGTCATGCGTCTTCCAGTTTTAGAGGGTTTACCGGAACTTTCCATTACATCTTTACGCAGACCGATATTGTCATCTACTCGTGCACCAGCGAAACAAATTAATTGAAGGTTTGATTGATAGTTATATTACAATAAATACAAATATGTACTGTATTTTTCACGCAAAGACTACTTGGATATTGGAAATATTAAATAAATCCAGTAAAAACAAGGGAGACCTTGTTATGCTGTACATGGTTTTAAAAACATGAAACCCCTTCGGATGTAGGGTTTCTACCATTTAACCACCCCTTCTGCTTAGTGCTTCTGCTCCAGAATTTAATTTTTTCGCTATGTAATAAGTTTGAATTTTTTAATTGCTTGTTATCTCGTTAACTTTTTCTTACTGCAATTTATATCTTTTCTTGCTCTGGGCCATCCTAGCCATTCGTTCACATGTAAATCTTTTTGCACAACTACTCATTGCATTTCGTTTTCCCTCGGAATCCGTCATATGCGTCGGGAGATTTCCTGGTGTCAGTGCATCTTCTAGTTATTTTCTTTCCCTATGGGCTAGTACTCATGAAAGTAATTATTTCATATGAGTGTTGCATTTTTCAGAATATCAGCAATCCGGTCAATTGGGGACACGTTTTTCTCCGAATCATTATTTAACTCAATGAAAACCCAGACCAATGAGATGGCCAAACACTACCTTCTAGAGAGAATTGATGATATTCGAGTACATATGTGCCAAACAACTATCGTGGGATTATCAAATGCAATTGACAAAGAAACTGAAATATATGAAATATATCCCACCCACCAGAAGGAAAAAATTCTTTTAATTATAAAAGATAATAGTAATTAAAGGAGAAGCTCCACAGAATGTTATGCTACTTCCTTACTTACTTACCTTTCCGATCGCAGTAAGCAGTCCCTTAGAGATGTCGGGAAGCAGACTTAGATAGTCATGCCATCAGCAGTTATGCCCATATGAGGCCCTGCTGTCAATGGGAGCGTTTACCGAGGACGCAGGCTGTCCTTACGCAGGTTTGAGTCCTGAAAAACTCTTCTCTGGTCCTTCCCTAGCAAGTCCATTAGCCATTTAATTTTCCAAGATCAGAGTTTGATCTGGGACCCAAACAAGACTCAACCTTCCGACTCCGTTCAAACGTGTCTTGTATACTCGAACTAGCTTGAAAATCGTTAAAGGATTAAGCAAAGCTTGATTGTCACCATAGATGCAGATATTTTATCCCCTACATCGACTCTTCACATTTTAGTTAATTGCC
Source organism: Volucella bombylans (assembly GCA_949129095.1). Classification (NCBI taxonomy): domain Eukaryota; kingdom Metazoa; phylum Arthropoda; class Insecta; order Diptera; family Syrphidae; genus Volucella; species Volucella bombylans. The sequence goes on from OX422142.1 coordinate 83,587,737, forward strand.
ATCGGGATTTCATATATCTCCGCTTGAAGACAGACGCAATTTCACTTACCGAGGAGTGAAATCTATGGTTGTTGTCATCCAGAAAGGCACCAATGCAGCAACCAAAATCAGTTATGGAGCCATCCGTGAATATCCGCCTATATTCTTTTCCTGGCTCAGATTCTGGCCAGAACTATTCTTGGACACGAAGCAAATCAATTTCCTATTTTCGCAGCAACAAGGGTTCTGGTGCCACTGTATTAGAAGGCATGTCCATAGCATTTGTCTTAATGTAAGTTCAAGCTTCAAGCTTCATTAAGTTAAAGCTTCAGTGTCCGCGTTATACCAAAGTCCACTTCTATTTAACGGAAGATGCCTTAGTATAAATATCAAGTGGGTGGAAATTCATCAGTGCGTCTGGAAGAGAGCCTGGTGTGCTATTAGAAAGCCCCCATGCAGCCGAAACAGATCATTCTTTGAGTCTGGTTAATAGTAGTGGTGAGTTTTTATGAAAGCTCGTTCCGACGCATGGTCGTATTACTGACGTGTAAATCCAGATGACTCTTGTCATGTCTTGCCAAAAGTTCTTTTATACTGCCAGAAGAGAGCATCTTAGACGTTTTCATGAGATGTTAAGCCCAAATAAGTTCTTTATCCAGAATGAATCAAGTAATTAGCTTTGTTGGAGAAGCAGATGGTGTCGTTTTTAACCCCTAGATGAGTCAGACTAGTCAGCTTTCTCCTGAAGAATAAAAAAGAGTAACCTCCGTTTTGAGAGAATTGCCTAAAAGCCCATTGTAGTGCACCAAATACTCAACGCTAGGCATGGTCCAACTTAAAGTAAAGCATCATATGCATACGCCAGAGCATAGATGTTAGAACTATTGAGATGGTTAATCAGTTAGTCCACCAACATGCACCATAGAAATGCAGACAGGACACCGCCTTGCAGATAACTCGCGCTTATTTGCGCCTTCACATTCAGCGTTCGCAACCAGGGTCTTACTCACCAGCACTGCTCTTATTCACAAAACTAGTGATTCGTCTACGTGGTGTTATCTGGCCAAGTTACACATGCCGTCAAAAGTTATGTTGTCCAAACGACCCTCAATATTGATAAACATGCCCAGCGCGTACTCCTTCTTGTCGAGTGAACCATTATTTTTGCGCAAAAGATTTTGAAGCGCTCTTACGGTTCGCCAAGGGTTGGATATGAACGCTATTCCCAAGATAGCAGTAAGATTATTCATAGAACTACCAGCAGTCGATGCATATCTTTCTGTAGCATAACTTGAATAAACCAGTCAAGTCTGATCACCAACATATATTGCGCATAAAAACTAAACAGCGGAGGTTTATCTGTTTCGCATTACAGTGACTTCCTAGACCGACATCTTCAACCTTCCATTCTGTGCCGATCGCTTGTAACTGATACACACTCTTTTTTCGTCAGCTATTAACTGGTAATAATAGTAAAATTGGTTCCCTTGCTATATTGCAGCTGGTATCATTAAACATTAATCCATGAAATCAAAGATCTGTGGATACAATGACCCATAATGCTAAGCGAAGTTAACTCTACCCAACCTATGTTTGGTTTTCTCAAACTGAGCCAAACTCTCCCTCAAGACTACACTTTACTCTATTCTTACCCTATAGTACTTAGAAAACTTTTAGGTTTTCATTTTTAGTAAAGGTTGACCAGATAGCAATAATAGTTTTTCTCCAGTTATTTTGTTTCACCAGCTCTCAAAGTTACCAATGACATCCAGCTCCCAAAATATTCAGTAAGGTTTGCCATTTCACCATGCATCGGTTTACGCTTGATGAACGTGCGGAAATTATTAAAAAATATTATCGAAATTTCGGCTCAGTTGTAAATACACAACGCAAATTTCGTCGTGTGAGTTCGGTCGTGAACATGACTTCAATGTGCAGGCAATTCGTTGCACCATCAAAAAGTTTGAGCGTGAGTACACTCTTTTGGATCTTAAGCCATCAACCAGACAGAGATTGGTGCGAAATGAAGAAAACGTAACCACCTTAGCGGCCAACATCGAAGAAGACCCATAAATGTCGATTCGGCGCCGATCAGCTGAATTGGGCTTCACCAGAGAGTTAACCCGGCTTATTTTGCGGTTGGATTTGGGCCTACATCCATATAAGATTATGCGGACTCAAGAATTGAAGCCGGACGGCCATAGACAACGCCGTAAGTTCGCTAATTGGGCACTGGAAACCTTGGCCGGATATTCGGATTTTTTCCCAAAAATTATCTCCTTGGACGAGGCCCATTTTTTGGCTCAGCGGCATGTAACAAGCAAAATTGCCATTATTGGAGCGAACACAGTTCACAAGTGTTCGGCCAAGTATCATTTCATTCACAAATATTGACTGTTTGGTGCGATTTATGGCACGGTACCGTTACCGGTACAACCGATATATCCGAGCTGTGGTTCCAACAAGACGGGGCTACATGCCATACAATCAACGCAACGCTCGAAGTTGTGAAGGAGAAATTTGGCGACTGGGTCATCTCACTGCGAGCGTTCATCAATTGGCCGCCGCGATCATACGATTTGACAGCACTGGATTATTTTCTCCAGGGCTACGTCATGCTAACAAGCCAACTACTTTGGACGAGATCGAGGCCAAAATTCGACAAATGGAATAACGCAGCACAGATTGGACCGAGTCATCAAAAATTCAAAAATTGGACCGACCGCTTGAAGCACTGCCAGCGAAGCAAAGGCGCCCATTTGAATGATGTGCATGAACGTAGCTTCAAAGCAAATCCAGAATTAATTTTATATCTCATACTTTTGGTGTTTTATTTAAATATTTTTTCCTATCATTCTTATCTGGTCGCCTGTTATAATATTTAAGTCTTTGCCAGTTGTAGGCCGGGCCTACATGAACCTTCAACTGAATGTTTTTTGATAAAGGAAATTATTTTATTTCCGTTTAAATGCAACCATTCCTCTTACTTTCTTTGTAAATGGGTGTGGGTGTAAATCGTCTGTCCGCATATTTTTACAAACTTTTTCTGAAAATTTATATTTAATCCTTAAATATACAGTTACAAAGTCAGAATTTAAATTCCATTACAAAGAGACATTTAGACAACAATGCCGGGAGCATTTTTCAGGTCGGTAAAATCAAAGAGCTCAATTCCTTAATGGTTTTTATTTTGCTGCTGTTCATGCATGTTTCTGCTTTCATTTCATTTAATATTAAATGCCATTACGATTCGCTGAATGAGCCGAGCTCGTCCACCACAATCATAACTTCCGCGTGACTGAGCTTAAGTTGCAGCCCAATACATATTTCATCAAACTTGTATTAAATTTATAGTTTAAATAGGAAGCTACTGATATAGCATGAATGTTTTTTTGTTGATTTTTTTTCCTTTCGGATACAAAACTAAAATAGAAAATATTTAAATCAGTAAGCAACTAACGTTTGCATTATTATAACCGATTTGCGTGGCTAACTCTCATAAAACAGTATTCACAACGCATGCGAGTGTATGATCCCATAACAAACGAGTTTGGAATCGTTAAACAGTCAATAGCATGGCATTCCTTCATATTTATGTAGCTAGTCCTGCCATCCAGGCATCTATGCGGGCAAATCTTACGTCAATATTATTTATTCTACTAGAGCCAACAACGATTTATTATCGTCGTTCCAAAATAAACTACAATACCACTAATCAATATATCTACAAGCGTATATCAAACTTATGTAAATACCTACATATTGTACATACATATGTACATACCATATGTTGCTTAAATAACAAATTTCCTTTTATTTTGTTTTATTTAGATTTATTTCGGATGTTCGAGTATAATTTTGTTAGAATATCTCATCGAGGAACAACAGTATCTATCGGGAAAAATTGAAAAACCGACCGGTGAAAGTCTTCTGGAAAGAGGCGACGTGTCCCCAAGTAAGTTATTTTGTAAATTTCAAATTTAATTTGAATAGTGATACTTTAAATAAGAAGGCAATTTTATTGTCCTTCCTAAGTATCTTAAATCCTTCGCATTAAAAATAAAAACAATAAAACCTATGGGCCTTTATAAAAATGTTGAGTTTTAGGAGTTTCATCTCTTTTGACTTAAGCTATCATCAAAAAGGATTTCACCCAATTGAAGCTTTAAGGAGCTAAGTTATGCTTTCAGTTTATATTTAATTTCACGGATATCAGTTTGTAAGCAATCAAAATATTCAAGATTTCAAAATATCAAGAAATTGGTAAACAGGGCAAGTTAACTGAATTCAGAATCTAGAGAGCTTTAAAATTAACGACTTAGTTCTTCTACAGGAGTCTCTAATGAAGTCCAAGCCGAAACCATCACGACGAGCATGATTGAGGTTTAAGACTTTCCTCTCGTAATCACTATGATTCAGACACCACTAGTAAATAACTGGTGACGATAGAAAAGACGATTTCAAAGGACCGATGTAGGATTTACCAGTTTTTTTTTTGCCACGTTTTTGGTAAAATAATGAACGACGATGCCACTAGCGTGAAGACCACAGCAAACAGTGTCATGAGTACCTTTGGAATTTAATAAGAGTCGACTTCAAGCTCCTCATGAGCTCAACCCGTGAACCTCCTGTGTAGGTCAAGATCTTTCCGCAAATATGTCCACATCATGGGCTGACAAAGGTCAAACTGTTGCAATCGACGTCTCAGTTGCTCGACTATAAGGACCAAAAGGATCCTTTTACAAACAAGCTTCAATGATATGTAAGCGTTCCTATAGTATAGTATATGAGGAATTGTCAAAGAACCGTGAACATAAATGTCAAAGAACTATCAGAAGTGACACCAGGGTGCTTGGGGTTCTGTAGAAATTGGGTAGGCAGGGAAAGGTGCCAACTTGGCGATGCCCAGTGTAGTAATAACTGCACATTAATTGTGCTTATTTTACTTCCAAGTGGTAACCATCTGGTCTGGTAGTTGTCGATGTCAATCCAGACACGACTTGACAAATCTATGAACGCGAGTGCTAACCAGCATACAAAAATATCAGCACTATACACGGGACAGCGGATGAATTCCCCAGATGGAATGAACGGTGAAGTAAAATCGCAGAGCAAAGTAAATAAGACCTTATCCGGGCTATTCCGACATATTTGGGGCTCACACCGGTAAGGATTTCCAAGACTAAGTCATGGTCTTCGAAAACGGATGGTGGATGATGAGCCCTTAATGGACCAATGGCAGCCATCACATCCCCAAACGGGTTACTGGCTTCAGTATAACAAGCCTCGGATACGGATGCATCTACTGTCGATCTACCCCTGCAAAAGAAATAAGGACAATGAATTTTGCATCTGCTGCATTTTGCAATGTTCGGTCCCTTAATAAGCCATGTGCAGCCGAATAACTAGCGGAGGTTCTGGACTGCTGAAAAGCAGATGTTAACGTGATCAAAGAAATGCGACGGATTGTTGGAACAATCCTCAAGAAAGGAGACCCTCTGAACTGCGCCAACTACGGAGTCATCAGTCTTCTTAACATCGCTTACAAGATCCTATCTGCCGTTTCGTGTGAGCGCCTGAAGCCGTTAGTCAACGACCTAATGGGCCCATATTAGTGCCACATATTAGACCATGAAAGTTCACCGTCGACCAAATATTCACACTACGGCTGATCTTGGAAAAAACTCATGAGCTCCAAATTGTTACACACCACCTATTCATCTATTAATTAGTTAATTAGTAGATGTGTAATAAAGCTAAATTTATGTTTGTTTAAGTTTTAATTTTGTGAAGAAGAAGTAATTTGTTTATGAGATCAATATTTTTGAAATTTGGTTCTTGAAGTCGTTCCAGCACGGTTAGCTGATTATTACTAATTAGTTGAAGAGGGTTACTGGCTGAAAGATAACACGATCCTACAACGTGAGATATCGTGATAGCGGTGTTGCATTTCGGGCACATAGGGGGTGTTCCTTTTTTAAAAGATATTCGTGAGTCAGTTGGATGTGTCCTAAGCGTAAACGAATGAAACTTATTAGTTTCGCCTTAGAAATATTGGTAGGGAAGAAGAGACTGATTTTTTTCGTATTAATGGTTTGATGGTGCTTATATTGAGTCCACTTCAGTGTATGATGTTCTTTGATTTTATCAATTACTAGTCCATTCAGATTCCTTCTGCTTGAGGATTGGAACATAAGTGATGGCGAAATATGACATTGAATTTGCAGCACGGTCAGCGAGTTCATTGCCTACAATTCCAACGTGGCCTGGAACCCACATTAGTTTTATTTTCGTGGGAGTTTTTATTAGCGTGTCTCGAATTTTTTCAATTGTGGTGTTATCATTGTTTACGTTGAGAACAGCTTTTACGGCAGAAAGACTGTCAGTGCAAATCGTCTATTTTCCGGCAGTTTGCGAGAGCCTTATACGGCCTGAGCTTCTGCTGAAAAAATTGACGCTGCACCTGAAAAGATGCCTTGTATGATAATCGATCCATTGTGTTCTGTTACTGCGAATGAAGTACTATCAGCGGTTTTCGAGCCATCTGTATATATAAACTTCCAGCCCTTTGAAGTAAAGTCACAGAAGATTTTTTGAAACATCTTCTTATATACCAGACTACAAGTATTGTCTTTGCGAAACTCCAGGAGGTGCAGTATGATGGAAGATGAATTCAGGTACTAAGGTGGTGAAGATGTAGTGTATTTTGCAAATGGTTTAAATGGAATTTCCAAATTTTGTGCCGTTTTTATGGTATTATGTATAGTAGAGGGGATACGCTTTTGTCGTTTGTGTTTTAGAGCTTGGGCTACATCTTTGTCGATAATTGAGTCCGTTCGAAAACATAATTTGGCGATCAACTTAAGTGGCACTTCGAAATATCTTTCTTCAATGGATGGTAGGCCAGCTTCAGCTAAAATGTTTTTGATGGGGGTTGTGGGAAAAGCTCCTATGCTTCTTCTTGCTGCTTGGTGGTAGATGGGTTTTATAATGTTTTTTGTTGATTTAGGGCAAGAACCATAGATAACTAAAGCGTACTCTATCTTACTTAACACTAACATTTTAGTTAAATGACATAAAGTATTAATATGAGCGTTACTTTTTCTTGAGGACAAATACTTAATAATATTGAGCCTTGACGAAAGCGCTTTTTTAAGAGATATGCAGTGATTTTTCCAATTATACCTATTGTTTACAAGAAGACCTAAAATAGTTAAATTAGATATATTTTCAATTGCTATGTTATTAACTGATAAATTTAAATTTTGACAAGTTTTTTTGCGGCAAACGTGAAGCGTTTTACATTTTTCAATAGAAAGCTTGGAACCGGATATAGAAGACCATTCCATTATTTCTTTTAGTAAGTTAGAAAAAGTTGTTTTTGTTAGATTAAGGTCATTGTGTTTACATAAAATGTACGCGTCATCAACGTATACAGAGTGATCTAAATCTTTGTATTTGGATATTATACCACTTAACTCTTCAAAGGCGATAACGAAGAGAATTACCGAAAGAGGCGAACCTTGAGGAATTCCATTTTGTAGGGGTAGGACTCTTGAGAAAGTATTTCCAATTTGTACGCAAAATTTTCTTTTGCTTAAGAACGATTTAATGTAATTAAAAATCTTCGGACCAACTCCCCATTCGGAAAGTTTTTTTAACACAAGATGAATGCCTATACGGTCGAAAGCTTTTTCAAAATCAAGTGCTAAAATAGATACGTGGTTTCGAGCTGAAAGAGCATTTGATATCACATAATCCAAGTGCAAAAGTGCATCTATACAACCTCTTTTTGGTTTAAAGGCTACTTGGTTTGAGCTAATAAATTTTTTTGATTCAGTGAACCAAAAGATACGGTTGGCTATTATTTTTTCTAAGATTTTAGATAAGCATGGCAGTAAAGAGATCGGACGGTAACTGTCAACCTTATCAATTTAATTTTTTGGTTTATGGATTGGGACAATACAAGCTTAACTCTTCAACTCTCCAACTTTGAGGTATAATACCTGTCAAGAATATATTGTTGTAAAGTTCGATTAGTTTTATTTTTGCCGGAGTAGGGAGGTTTTTGATTATTGGGTAGGAGATCTTATCCCGCCCAGGTGTTTTACCTTTCACTTTTAGTAAGCAGCTTTCGAATTCCACCAAAGAAATATCTTTTTCTATATGTTTTGCAGCTAGAGTTCTTGCAGGTTTCGGGGCTAATGAAAATGATTCCGATTTTCTCGTTACAAAAGTCGGAGAAAAATTGGTGTCTTGTGCAGCGTTAGACCAAGTATTAGCAAAAAAATATGAAATTTCATCTGTAGAACATACAGGACCACTTGGCGTTTGGATAGAAACTATATTTCTTAACTGTGTATCACCCGTTAGAGACTTAATATTGTGCCATATTCTGCTTATTGATGTATTGGGCTTAATTTCAGCTGTGAAATTTGCAAAGCTTTCGAGTTTGCTGATTTTTAGAAATCTTCTAAAAGTAGCATTTGCTTTTTTATAGGCGAGTTGTTTAACTTGTGTAGGATTTTTTCTAAAATTTCTCCAAGTTAGGACTTTGTCGGCTTCCACCAAGGAACATTCCGTTTTGGAATTACAGAAGACTTTTGTGGAATGGAATCTTTGGCAGCCTTGCGTATACATTTAAGAATCACCGCAGATTCTTTGTTTACACAAGAAAATGGTTGACTTGTGGGTAAATGTTCCGTGTGTTGAAAAATGGATCGGAGACCCATCGTTTAGAAGGGCGAGATCAGAATAAGTAATAAATTCTTCTAAAACAGAACCTCGTTTATTGTTTTTTGGGGAACCCCAAAGTCTACTCCAGGAATTTACATATCCAGAGTATAAGGTGGGTCTATTTGATGAATTATATTTTCAAGGTCGGCTTTATTAAATGTTTGGTCAGAAGGAATATATAAGGATATTATAGTTAACTTAATATCTATGTGTATTTCTAAAGCTAAGGCTAGAATGTTTGATTTAATCGAAATCGGAGGTTTGTGTGGAATATTATTTTTAATAAGCACACCGACTCCATTCTTTGCCGTAACATTGGTTGGAAGGTTACTAAAATATCCTATGTAAGATTTGGGTAGTATGTGTGTCATATTAGTTGAGAATGGATGGTGAGTCTCTTGTAAGGATATAATATCAGGTTTATTCGCTTTAATTAAAAGATTTAACTCATCAAAGTTGTTAAAGAAACCTTTTATGTTCCATTCCAAAATGTTGAGATAAGTGCTTTTAATTGTTTGGGAGTTGTTTTGATGAATAGGTGAAAATTGTATAGAATTATGTTGCGTCATTGTGATTCTGATTGTGCATTGGAATATGTTTGTACGTACAATTTTTAATTGTTGAATCGAAAATTGGCGGGATATTTGTTTGAGAAGTTGTAGATTGAATGGACGAAGAGGGTAATGAAGAGGAGTGTATATGTAATGTTGTAGGTGTAATAGATAGCTGTGGTAAAATATTGGTGGGTGTGGTGAATTTTGAAGAAGTTGAATAAATGCTTTCAGCGGTTGAGGTAAATCGAGATTTAGGGAGAGAGAGCGTGGAAGCACTTGTTTCTACTGAGATAGGTGGAATTATGGTCCGTTGTTTTTGTTTATCTATTGGAGTAGCAGTGATTGCTGCTGGAGATTGAGAAAAAACTGCTTTCTCTTGGGTGGGTGTTCGAGATGGTTGAGTGCTAGCGTGTTTAGCTCTTTCGGAAAGAGAAGTAGATAATGGCCTGGGTTGAGTTGCATTCTCTGAGTTGTAAATACGTTTTGCCTCAGCCATAGTGCACTTATTAATTGTCTTGATTTTTAGCGTTTCCTTATTTTGTATATATTTAGGACATGCTTTCGATGTTGAAGGGTGTTCATCAAGGCAATTAGGGCACATAATACGTGTGCACTCCAATGGGTCATGGGGCGGAAGGTTGCAGTTTTCGCATCTTTGTTGTTGGAACATCGGTTGGTGGTGTGACCGAGCAACTGACAATTTCGACACCTCATTGGAGAGCGCACATATTCTTTGACTTTGGTCTTATACCATCCAATTTCTACGGTTTGTGGGATCTTATACAAATTAAGGGTAAAGAGGACTAGGCCTGTTGGCTGAATTTTGTTATCTATTTTTTTTGTAAATTTATAGACCTCAATCACGCCTTGAGGTTTCATTTCCGAGACAATTTCTTTCTCTGTGACGTTAATTAGACAAGGGGCATATACTATGCCCTTTGAAGAATTCAAAGTTTTGTGAAGTGTCACATTCACAGGGCACTGTTTAGCAATGTTAGTCATTTTTAGAAATTTATGAGTAGATTTTTGGCTTTTGGCAAGTATGACAATACTGCCGTCTCTGAGTTGTGAGATATTATCGTACTCAGTACTGACTGAGTCGATAACTTTTCTTAATAAAAATATACTCACTGCTGTGATTGGTGAATTTTGGTTTTTCGGTGAAATGACCACGAATTTGGGGTTTTTGAGGTTAGAGTTAGTTGGCAAATCGGGAAACTCTTCAAAGCTAAAGAGCTTTGGTTTTTTCTTTGGCCCCCGGCTCTGATGATGTGTTATCACATAACACATCATAGTAGCCTTCGGGCTTCTTCTTCGACCCCGGCGGTGGGCCCATGCCTAATTTTTAATTGAGTCACTACTTATTCTGAAGAAAAAATTTGTCAAGCGTTTGTGAAAAAGGACAAGGAAAAATAAGACAGACTGCGAAAATTACGTGCAAACACAAGAGGCACTATCTTTCAAAAGCCCGTTCAATTACTCGCATACGAAGATGATATTCAATTCAGACAACGACTCCAGCGCTGAAATCAAACGAATGATAATTCTTGTCAATCGCTACTTCATTGGGCTAAGAAGGCAATCGAGTAGCAAAGCCCTCTGTCGAACAAAAAAGGTAACCCTATATAAGTTCTTAAGCATCCCAGTCATGCTATACTATATACTCCAGAACCCTTATGGTGACTATATTTTTCAAAACAAAGGACAAATTTGTCTTATATTGTTCACAAATCTTTTTGACCAGTACTAGACTGTTGTCTAAATATAAAAGTTCTAACGAGCAAAAAATCCGCCATGACAGGGCTGACGTGAAAATGTACTAGTAACTGATTACTTGGAATTGCGAAACATATATATTTTGGTGGATTTTAGAGCATAAGAATGATGTAGATAAAATGCTATGTGGACGTTTCCCCGGAGGAAAATTTCTAAGATGGAATGAACAGTGACCTAAGAGGTGAATCTAGTGTTAGCGGTATAATACTCGTAATAGCTGTCATGTCATGTGAGTATCTTTCAGCATCTGGGCAGGATGTTCTGAGGAAAATATGACTTCGACAAATTTGCTTCGTCTGATGGGAACGTTTGGAATGTCTTAGGTACGAGACGACGAAAAGATCGTCCTTTCTGATTTTGAAGGCTGGGTAGGAAAAGGAGATCATCTTTGGCTGCGCTATTTGAAACATAGGCTACATAGCTGGCAGGGCTGCGAAAGAATGCAATCATTGCGGAATGCATTCATTGAAGTCCCCTTAAGAATTCACATGGATTTGTTTCAATTCAATGACTTCAATAATGATTTCAATTTAAAAAAAATAAATCACCATTCATTCTGAAGTCATGATTTAGCAATCATTTTTTGCATTCATAATTTTGAAGTCAAAATGAATGCAATCATTTTGAATGCTCTCCATTCACTGAAGTCACTTTGAAATCACTAACATTCATTGCATTCACTTGAAGTCAGTGAAGTCTTTGAAGTCATCTGAAGTGATTGAAGTCTTTCAAGCCATTGAAGTCATCTGAAGTCGTTGAAGTCTTTGAAATGATTCAAGATATTGAATTTGTTTTTTACTGTCGCCAACCAGAAGAATAAATAAATAAAAATAATGACTAATGAACAACGACTACATAAATTACAAAAACAAATTACGCACAACTTTGCCTAAAAGCAATATATAATATAGTTCAAACATAAATAATTTAAATCAATACATATGTATATTTGATTTAGACTTCAAAATTCAATTAAACAGTATTACTAGCACTGTTAGTCTAGCAGTACCTACTTATTCTTGAATGCAATTGAAATCATTAACCGATATGATAGACACTAAACTCTTTCTCAGGTAGAAATCACATTTTGATAAAAATATTATTTATATTAATAGTTTTAACTCTTATCTATTCTATATCTTTTATTTGTATTTCTGTTTTTATAATTAATTAATATTATTTTTATAAAATGAAATTGATAAAATGGATTGTTTTCATATAATATTCAAACTTCAAACACTTCAAAGCCTTCACTGACTTCAACGACTTCAGATGACTTCAATGACTTGAAAGACTTCAATGACTTCAGATGACTTCAAAGACTTCAAAGACTTCAAAGACTTCACTGACTTCAAGTGAATGCAATGAATGTTTCTGACTTCAAGATGACTTCAGTGAATGGAGAGCATTCAAAATGATTGCATTCATTTTGACTTCAAAATTATGAATGCAAAAAATGATTGCTAAATCATGACTTCAAAATGAATGGTGATTTATTTTTTTTAAACTGAAGTCATTATTGAAGTCATTGAATTGAAACAAATCCACGTGAAGCCAAATGAGTTAAATGATAAAATGATTGCATTCCTTTACAGCTCTGATAGCTGGTATGCAACTCCGAAAGTACACTCAATGCCATCTGGCTAACACACGTTTCCCATAGCTCAGTATTCACAAAAAGACCTGACAGTCACTTGATCAGACATTGGGATCGACGCAAGACATAGCTCAAGTATTATGAGTGTTCGAACATTGCGAGGAGCCAACATCGACGTAGATCGCTATCTTCGTGTAGCCAATGTTCGTGAATTTCTATGCTTTCAGCACAAAGCTCTGGAGACAAGTGGCGACATTACCACTAAGTCATTAGAGAAGTCGCATCTGATGTGTAAGTATTCATGCTTCAAAATAAAAGCGAAAACTGCTAACGAGCTCTATGAGGAAAAGCACGAAAATTGCCAAAAGCAGAGAAGCGTTCGATTAAGGCCATGAAAAGGTTATTTTACGGAAATGATATCAAAATAAAATAAATATATAAATGTAAATAAAATGATGTGAAAATAACTTACCAAGAACACAAGTACTGAACAAAAGTATGCAGAAATAAGAATGGGAATATAATAATTTAGGAAGAATCATTTCTGTAGACTATCTAACGACGAAAACGACCAATGTTTCGCTGTCAAGAGGAATGAAGCATTCAACATTCACGATGACCAGGAAAAACTTTGTCTACATCACCAAAAAGGAACCAGATCAGCCACATGAAAAGCAAAAGCCAATAACACCGCAAGAGCAGACGAGCTCACTGACGAATTACTTAAATATCCGCGTGGATTGATCATCATTTATTCAACCCTATACAATCTGATTGGTCCTTATCAGTGTGGTCCTTATAAGTCCACTATTGACCAGATATTAAAGTTACGGCAGACCTTGCGAAAAACACCGAGAACTTCAAATCGATATCAACCCCCTGTTCGTGGATCTTAATACCACATATAACATAATTTACAAAGTCATTTCCAGTTTTCCCACACCTGCCAAACTCATCTACCTGTGAGGGATAACAATGGAGGAAGAATGCACTGTAACAATACTACTCGTATATATGTATGTATATGCATAATATTATCTCAGTAGTAATGTATAATACCAAGTACAGTGTCTATCAAAAGCAGAAGAAAATACTTCGAATTGTTTTTCAAACGATTTTATGCAGGAAAGGAAGAGCTCGCTTTAATTTTAACTAATTTGATGAGTGCAACTGGAGACGTTAAGCGCTCAATCGAGCTCAATAGATGCCTCCATTGATAGGGGCCCAGGTTCTGAAGTAAATAAGTGAATAATGAGCAAAAAATATATGATAACTTAAGGGTGTATATGGAGGATGTTCATGCAAAAATTTCATCACTAGGATCTCAATAGACTTCTCTCATAGACTTCTTGTATAAGTTTGTTTGAAAGGCAGCTGTACTTCAATCATCCAATCCATAATCTCAGTAAATGTTCAATCCGGTTTGAAGTGGTGTTTAAGCTGTCATATATACTCGTACTAAGTAATAGAGCCACGCATTCACACAGTATGTGTTATGCGGTTTCGTCGTCTTTCATACAAAAGCGACATTCAGTTCAATTCTAAGTTTATGTATTGTAAGTGATATCGAACCGGGAAGTGTTCCATTTGAAAACTGACCAGTCTACTGATATTATAGATATTGTAGTTAGGAATAATTTCGAGTTATTTTGGAAGGTTTTTATAGCTCTTTTGGCGTTCCGAACCCCCAGTATACTCTCCCAATACGATAGACGCACTTTATTTTCATAAATTTTGATGGTTGAATTTATTGCAACTGAACCTTTTTTTAACCAGTTCACTGGATTTGTCATCTCCTTCAATACTCTTGTTCCGTGGAACACACCAGTGCTGGACTTTTTTCTTTTAGATGGGTGAGCTTACAATTTTCAATGCTTCTTTACTCTCCTTGAATATTTGGTTGGGAGCGCTTTTCATTCCTGTTCCAATAACGGTACGGACACATTCTTGGATGGCATGAAGGTTAACTTGAAAGTTCACTTATTTTGTTATGTTTGTGTTTGGGCCATGGATACCTGCAGCTATGTACAGCGGTCTGCATACTTGTATCCATCCATGTAACACTTGTTACTTTTAGGGCTTGATGTTAGGTTTTGGGATCTCATGCTTGTCAATTGGACTTTTTGTTTTATTTTTATAATTTACGCGCGCCTAAGGGGTTAGATACCATTTTACTGTTGCCTGGGCGCGGGCGGAAAGGTAGAAGAAGGAGAATGGAAATGTGTTCTTTGTAGTGGTTTGAAAGTATTTGGTTTCGATATTAGCTCTACAGGGGTGGGAGTCCGAATAGGACGGAGAGTGTTTTCTTCCCTCAGAGTGATTCGAAGGTTATAATTCACACTAATTTTTTGTGCGCGACAAAAAATGATGATAGCGCGAGAGAGTAAAATGTTTCTATGCAATTTGAAAATGTTTATATTTATGATATTTCAAAGCGGTTATAAATTTTCAATACGTTTCATAAGCAGGAATAAACGTATGCGTGTTGAATATTTCAATGCGGTTTGAAGTGGTGTTTATTTGAGCGTATTGAACCAATGCGGATTGCTTCAACGCAAATTCAGCTGTCGGATAATCTGGGTATCTGAGATGAAGGTTGTGAAGTGCGATTGTACTGCGATTTTTATTTCTCCTGTTTGCAGTAACCGAATTACCACCTTTTTAACATATAGCATTCCAGTGTACATTTAAAGTGGTTTGAGACAAATGAAAGCTTGATTGGCAGCTGTGGGGCAAGTTCCAATAGCACCGGATAATCCTGTGCATGCTAGCCTCTCAAAACGTTGCAGCTTTTGTCTAGAACTTCTAATACATTATTTCGGAGAACTCTATAATTGTATCTTTCAGAGAAATCTGACCAAGACTCAGCTTTATTCTACGTCTAAATTGAACTATCGATTATAAGTGACAACATAAGGGGGAAAAAAACCTCACTTTGTGGGCAGTCTTTGGCTGTTGCAACAGTAATTGATGTATAGTCGAAGGTGGTGGTTATTCTACAGCTTTCGAACATCTTCCCCATCTGCGGGTCGAGTGATCTAAACCTCTTATTTGCATGGGTTGAGAGATAGAACGGTATTGCAGTACATATTGTCAAAAGAACATAACCTAATTTCTTTTCGTTAACAGTCGTCTTTTTTCCGTGTAGTTGTAAATATAGATGATCAAGTAATATACTCACTCTCTTAGTACTAAGTATGTAAATCAAACAATGTAAAACAATCGCAGATTCATTAAAGTGTTTACGATCGAATATTTTGTGCTGCGTCCTGTTCCAGACTATATCTGTAATACTAGATTTAAAAGGGCGCCTTCCCTTTATTGTTTCTTTGTATAGGCGTATTGATTAGGGTGCAGATGTTTACTTTTATCTAACATAAGTATTCTCTGATATGAACATCTGTTAGTCGTTAACGATGCTAAGCTTATATTACGGCTTTTTAACTGGCTCCAGGTTTATGGGATGTATAGATGTTTATGGATTACAGCAGAACCTAAAAAAGTAACGAGTATTGTTAGAATAGAGACCTAACTTTTTGGATAAGTGTTGGAAAGACTCCGTCACTTCCCGCTACCTTGAAAGTTTACATGAGTTTATGGCTCATTTAATTTTGTCTTGCCTGAACATTTTTCCAGACACATTATTGGTTCTGCTATCGTTATGATATTATCGATACTTAAATCCGAACTACCATTTGATGTATATTCAATTAGAGTCTAGGATGAAAAGTGTTCTTCAAGCAGGATTCTTAGGGTTTCTTCTTGATTAGATGTGAATGTGCCATCTGATTTGAGTAAAACATCGGTGTCAATATGATAAGTTTTTGTTAGCAATTTTTTTCTTAGCTTTAAGTATAGTAAATAAATATTAGTAAAGAAAATGTACATAAAGTCGAAAGACATACTCGTAGTTATAAGAATTTAGAGTAGCTTAGAGCGCCTGTGTGGGGCCAGTAAGTTAGTATAAGATTGTTAAGTAATTTTAAGCTAGCATTTAAGCATTTTTTTGTTAGTATGTAAGTGTTAATGATTAAGGAAATAAAATGCTTTAAAACTGAAAAAACTTGAGTAAAACATCCATCCTGTTTCAAGGGTGTTTAGAGAGAATTTTTTAGAGTCTTTACCAATTCGTTATCAAGATTTTTTGTGATTGAAAAATTTCCTAACCCTTCTGTGTAGTTTTTTTTAGTTGTTCTTTCAAGCATGGTACGCAACTTTTAAACACTTCAACTTCCCCTTTACAACTATGTACTTCTGAAAGATGATGTGATGGATTCATTGAGCTGAAATGATGGTTTATCTAGTGGGCTGTAGTAATTAAGGCAGAATTTCAACACTCATCGAAAGTACTCCAATTTGTTGATTTTTTGATGCATGCAGTCTGGCTATGACCCGCATTGCACCTTAGATGCATACGGTTCGACAAAAATGTTTTGCTCGACACGCGTCAGTTCTTTTTATTCATAATGGAGAGGTAATTCGTCTGAAATCAGTCCATTTCGGGGCATGAGGGGTACAAATCTCTACTAACTATTTCCAATGACAAATCAAACTGCTCGAACGATTTGAAATCAAAATAGAACAAAGAATAGAAAATAATACAAATTGGTTAGCAATAAATGGCTTTTCCATTCAAATAAAATCATAAAATCAGTGATATCATTCATTTTGTCATAGAAATCATGCTTCTCTGATGTAACCAAATCTACGGCACCGATTGTTATAAAAAAAGTATCAATAGCTATTTTCGTGCTGCAAGACCAATAAATTAAATGCACTTAAACCAATGCGGAAATGTGGATCAATGTATTTGAGTAGCATTTTCCGACTCTAACGAGTTCTAGGAGCAGGAGTGTTTACCAGATTCGGATAGTGAAAATGATTGTGATGAGATTCAGAAAATCCCGACATCTAAAAGAAAAGAAAAAATTCCATCCATCTGAACTCTGCAAAAAAGCAGTGGAGAATTGCATTCTTTATTCCACGATGTAAACGTACTATACTATTGTGTAAAGAAACCTTATATATTTTTTTTTTATAATGAGCGCGCGTTTAAGGTGTTTGTGTACCCTTAAGGTGATTGTTCACAGCGCGGGAAAAGGAAATTTAGGGAGGAAGAAAAAAGAGGTACCGATGTACATTGCTTTTAAATATTTGCAAGTTATAACAACCAGGAAATACAGAGATCGGCAGAGCATTCCATAAGCGAGTTGTACGGCTTAAGAACGAATCACGATATTTTAGAGTACGTCCGAAAATGGGGGTATACTGATGAGCATTCATAGCGAGACGGGTGTTACGGTTGAAAGTTTGAATGGGCGGAATGCTACTGGCGATTGCAGTGGAGTACTGGTGGTGGAAATAGCGATAAAACAAAGTGAGACAGGAGACATTACGTCGGTGTTCGAGCGTGTCAATTGATTGACTGGTATTAGTATCATCAATAAGTTTTATCGCACGGTTTTGAATCCTATCTAGCAGGTGCAGAGATGTTTTAGGAGCACCTGACCAGATGTGGGCATTGTACTCCAATTTTGGGCGGATGAATGCCTTATATATTGAAGCCCGATCAGAGGGGGTAAAATATTTCTTACATCTCTTGAGGAAACCTAGACATTTCGCAGCGTTTTTGCCGATATTAAATATGTGGTCATTCCAACGTAAATTGTCATTGACACACATACTGAGAATAGAAAGTTTTTCGGTTTCGATGATGCTAGTGCCATTCATGGATAATGGCTGGGTGATTAAATTTCACTTTAACGAAAGCAGACAGCATTGTGTTTTGGAAGCATTAAATTCTACTATGTTGATAGTTCCCCAATTGGTTATGTTGTTGATATCGGAATTTAATTAGCTTAGCATACGCTGCCGTTCTCGTTGTACAGCCGAAGAGCAGGGCCGTGAGTCCGGGAACGAATATGAAAAGCAGAGAGTACTGTCATCACCAGAGGAATATATTGGATTAGAAGTAGCAGACAAGAGATCATTAATGAAAATTAAAAAGAGTGTCGGCGACAGAACAGAGCCCTGGAGCACACCACCATTTATTTTGTGAATATACGAGTATAACTTG
The DNA here is from genome assembly GCA_949129095.1 of Volucella bombylans. Lineage (NCBI taxonomy): Eukaryota > Metazoa > Arthropoda > Insecta > Diptera > Syrphidae > Volucella > Volucella bombylans. Next base: position 83,606,455 of record OX422142.1, read on the forward strand.
AAACCGTCTAAGACAACTTGAATTGAATGTTCCGAAAGGTAATTTCTAATCCATTGAAGAAGAGAGTCGTCGATCCCAAATGCACGCATTTTCGAAAAAAGAGCTTGATGTCAAACTCTGTCAAATGCCTTAGAAATATCAAGTGCAACTATCTTGCTTTCGCCAGATTGAAGTACGCTTTGGTTCCACTTTTCGGTAAAACATGTCATCAAATCACCAGTGGACCTGTTGCTACGAAAACCATACTGCCGGTCATTGAAAAGTTTTCGTGTTTCGAGATATTTCATAAGCTGACGATTTATCAGTGTTTCCATGACCTTGGAAAGAAAGGACGTAAGTGCAATGGGTCTGGAGGAGGAGAGAGAAGATGATTCGCCTTTTTTAGGGACGGGCTGGATAAATGCTGTTTTCCATCTGCTCGGGAAGAGTCCTAAAGTATAGGATTGATGAAAAAGCTTACGCAGTGGTTTTGCCAGCGAGGAAGAACACCTCTTCAGAAGAAGGGGAGATATACCATCTGGACCAGCGGATTTATGTATGTTGAAATCTTTACGTACTCTTGCTACTACACGAGTGCGAAAGTAGATTCGTGCCATTGAAGATTCGGCGCACTCAAGTGTAGGCGGAGACAAAGCACAATCTGGAAGTGTTGAACTGGCCGCAAAGTGTGCAGCAAGCAGATTGGCCTTATCCAAAGATCTGACAGCTGGAATGTCATTGTAAATGAGCGTTGGGATGGAGGATGAGGCGGAATTTCTAATGTTTTTAACGAACGACCAACAATTTTTACTGCCTTTGGGACATTGCAGTATTTTTTGCCTCAGTTTTTGGTCGTATAGGAGTTTCACACGCTTAAGAAAGGCGTTGCAGTCATTTCTGGCTCGTTTGAACTTTTTTCGGTTTTCCTCTGTCGGGTTGGTCATCTTCATCCGATGAGGAATAAAGGATCTCATTCCAAAGAGAATGGTGTCTGTAATCATATCAGCAGCGGCATCCACGTCGTTATCGAGGAAGCATAACGACCAGTTAAAATTCCTAAAGAAGCTGTTAAGACCGCTCCAGTTGGTTTTCTCGTATTGCCATACGGTTCTTTTAGGATTTTTTGCTTTAACTGTGTGGTCGGTGTACGAGAAATTAGCTGATTTGACACAATGGTCCGACGAGCCTAGAGGGTAGAGCACATCAATGGTGTACTTATCAAGGTGAGAAGCTAAAAACAAGTCCATTGTGTTGGCGGTATGACTATCAACGTCTGGTATTCGCGTGGGCTCATTTACAAGCTGCGTTAGGTTGTTTTCCGCAGCAAAGATCTGAACACACCGTCCTTCGGGTTATGTCTGTCCAGAATGTCGAAGCCACCCAGAATTGTGTATATTGAAATCGCCCGCAATAACGATTTCAGTATGAGGATACAGGGATACAATTCTTTGAATGGAGTCAGACAGCGCATCAAACTCGTTAAAAGTTGAATTGCTGTCCAATTTGGGTCTTCTATAAATAAAGCAGTAGTGGATAATTTGCTTACGGAGATGGAATTTTAACCACATAAAGTTGAATTCCGGATTGGAACAGGGATCACATTGTGGTGGAGTTTGGTAAGCTACATCACTACGCACATAAATGGCGAGACCGCCGTGAGAGTACAATAATGGCACTAGTTCGTAGCCAGGTAGCTTCAGATCAGAATGATCTGAGAGGTGTGGGCGGGGATCTCCCTGTGTTTCACTAAGCACCAAAACAGCTGGTCTGTACTTACAGACGTAAACGTACGCAGAAAAGTGATTAATTTTTAGCTCGCGTATATTGGCTACGTCTACCCTGAATTTCCTAGTCATAGTCACAGACAAACAAGGAAAACGCAAACACCGAGGATACTAAGCAAGGCTGCGAAGTTAAAATTCTGACATTGATTTACCGGATCAAATTGTTGTAGGTGTTATGCCCTTACAACTATATGAAACAGTGCACCAACAAAATTTTCACTCACAACCCGCTATCCATCAGTTGTTACATACACTCAGCCACTGCCCGTACCGTATGGTAAATACAGTAATGGCAGTGATTGAGTGCAAGCAACAGTTCCTACTTCGACTAGGAGCGGTAGAGGTGGGATACCCGCACTGTGTTATATTTTTTTTTTGGCACTGCACTTTTTTTTTTTTTTGCACACGCGCGCGGTTTTTTTTTTTTTTTTTTGCAGAGCACAAAATAATATTGCGAGTGCACTGACTGAGTTGTGCACTCGATATATTTATATATTATGTAAGTAATCTCTTAAGTGAGGTTAAGTAGATTAAGATTTATTTTAGGTAGTTTGTAGGCTTTTAGTTTTAAGTTTTATAAAAAATTAAAAAATGTCCATTCACTAAGTTTTTACTTATAATTTATTTTCTTAGTTCTAGTATTAAGCAATGTTAAAATAAAGATATAATGTAAGATTCGTCGAAAGTGTTAGGTATAGCTTAGAGCGCCAGCATGGGGCCAATAAATTATTATAAGTTAATTTCAAGTTATTTAAGCTAAATTTTAAGAGTGTTTTTGTCTAGCATGTAAGAGTAATTTAAGGTTTATTTTCCTAGAGATCGTGCTACAGCGCAGAAGCGTTTCGATTTAAATCGCGATTTACGGAAATTGATTAGTTTTAACGATATTTTTCTTGTAGGGGGCGACTTAAATTGTAGGCATAGGAACTGGTGTTGTCTCAGAGCAAATTCGTGGGGAAATATCCTTGCTGACCTGCTTTCTAGGCAACCATTTCATATTTTATACCCTCCTCATCCAACATTTATTCCCTCAAACCCGCGGGCTAACCCGTCAACATTGGATTTGTTTCTCACAAACATGCAAGAACTTTTTATTCAATTTATTGTGATATATGATCTAAGCTCTGATCATTTGCCGGTTAAATGTAGCATTGTTTTGTCACCCAAACAGACGAACAATTTAGTTTTTGACTATCAGAATGCTAATTGGGATCGATTTAGGAGCAAAATGCGTTTGAAATTGAGAAATTACCAGGAAATGTCACCTGATGCATTAAATCAAAACCAAATCGACGAAGCTGTAAGTCATTTCACAAGTTCAGTACTCGATTGTATTGATGAGTCAGTACCTAAGAAAATCAAGTGTTGGAATAGCCCTAATTCGTTCCCACGTTACATCATTGATCTGATCAAAATGAGAAATTATGTCAGATCCAGATGGATAAGAACGAGAATTGACTCATATTTGAGCAAAGCAAAAGCTTTAACGGAAACCATAAAGTCACTAATATTGAGTTTTCGAAACAAATGCTGGAATAGAAAACTACAAGTTCTAGACAAATGCAGCAAATACTTTTGGAACAAAGTTATTAAACTCGAAAAACCATCCCAGCATTTAAAGAAGGAAGCACATTATTGCTGTCCAATTCCGAAAAATCAGTCGTTCATAGATCTCGATAGAGAACAGATGTGTTTCGGCTTCATTTAAAGTGAAATAGTGAAAAATTAATAAAAGAACAATTAGAAACAATTGGGTCAAGTGATTCGGTGGCGCAACAGTACTGGTGTCAGCCGACAAAGCAGGGGTCGTGGGTTCGATTCCCGAAAAAATTTCATCGATTTTTTATTTTAAAAAAAAAAGGTGTAAATTGATAGACAACTGCATAAAAAGAAATTGTGATCGAGCGTGTGATGAGTGGAAACAAGCAGTCCGCTATCCCAATAGCGGGGTCAGCAGATGGTATGATATCGTCTGATGATCAAACCGTTGAGCCAGTCCACTCAAAATCAACAACAACAACAATAACAGACATCGTCACAAAGAGGAGAAGGACGCTGAAGACGACTTCGACTCCGAATCTGGATAAGAGCGCCATATCAGCATCGTTGGAAATGCTGCATGGCAGAGTGAAGGAGAGGGCTGCGCTGATATCGGCAAGCGCAGCAATAAAGCGAATGAGGCAAGAGTCAAACAATAACGACTGTACGCATGTACCTGACGTAGGGGAAGGCCAATACATGGGAGCAGACAACTGCTTCGCATCCCTAGCTGCATCGGAGTCAGATGACGAACAGCAGCAGAGACAACAACAACAGCAAGAGCAGAAATCCACCAAAGAGAAAGTGCCACCAATCAACACTTACAAATTGGAGTTAAAGGACACAATCGAACTGTGTAAGTCGGCCATAGGCAACAACTTTTTTATAAAAAGATTATCAGTAGATAGGCACGCGATCCACTGTAACAAAGTGGAGCGCTATTACAAAATAAAAAAATTGCTGACGGATTCGACGGCGGAGTTCTTCTCCTACACCCCGAAGGGGGACAAGCTGCAGACAATGCTGCTGAGGGGATTAGAGCCGTCGACTGATCCGGAGGAGCTCCTTGCACTGCTGAAAGAGAAGAAGTGCGAAGGGCTCCAATTCGTGGTCAAGCCATTCACCACAGCCAGAGCCAAAAGGGAGAAGCAGCAACTGCCGATTTTCCTGGTCCAGCTTAGCCCCACCAGCAATCTGGATGGTCTAAGGAGTATTAAAGTCCTAGACTACCAGGTTGTACATTGGGAGAAATTAAAGAGGAGCGAAAACATTTTACAATGTGTTCGCTGGCAAAGGTTCGGGCACGCCGCGTCGAACTGCGAAATGCAGCCTCGATGCGTTAAGTGCGGAAAGAACGACAAGTAGGAGGAATGCGCTCTGGGTAAGGACGGAGCGTCTGAAAATAGCCAACTCTCTTGTGCTTTATGTAAGAAGACGGGACACACCGCAAATTCTCGGGGTGAAACCGACCCAACTCCACTCAGGGAGGTGGCGTTGCAATTTTAGTACGAAAAGGTATACATTTTAAAAGAGTATACATTCGTGTAGTACGTATTTTCCAGGTGCTGGAAGCATGCATCGTGTATATCCCTTTCCGTAGTGGAAAGCGGCTGTACATGGTGTCTGTCTATGCACCTAAGGCTACTCAATCCACCTTATTTATCTCAAAGCTCGAGACACTTTTTCAATTTCTGAGGCTGGAATTGGAAGACAGCTATTATATTATCGGCGGAGATTTCAACGCTAAACATAGTGATTGGGGAAATAATACACCAAATACTAGAGGGAACCTACTATTCAATTGGTGGGGTCAACACAGTGTGATGTATCGACTCGGGCTTAAGGCGACAGATAGCCCGTCGTTTCCCAGACACGGGTCCTATTTGGATCTCCTGCTGTTCGACTCACGACTAGAACTGACGTGCACTAACCAACAAACTACAAACTGTCTACGCACTTTCGTGTATGACAGTGGCCATTGCGGTCTCAGCACCGAAATAACTGTTCCGAACGAATCTGCGGAATTGGACGAGTTTGTTCAAAGACATTGCTACAACTATAGTAGGGTGCGTTGGATACACTTCTCCAGAACACTGACGAGAGAACTCTCCTCGAATTCGCTCTACCCACCGTCCAATAGGAATCTGTCAAACGAGGAAATTGACGGGTATCTGAAACTAATGGACGAGACAATTAAACGAACAATGGACAAAACGATACCTCGGTACCAACACACTGACGAAGAAAACCTATTCCGCAACGCAACTATTGACGCACTGCACCGACACAAAAGTAGGCTGCTGTCAAGACTAAAAACCTTGTACAGACAGTTTACTGACAGACATAACCCGGAGATCATGACACTGAAGTCGTCGATCAAAAACCTCCAAGTATTAATAAAAGAAAATTACAGAGCATCATAACGACCAAGAGCAAGATCAAAACGAAATATCGTGTCTTAAAATCGCCCGAACGACGGACAACGAGAACATACTTACAGCAGCAGGCATAGACCCAAATGAGGCTGCTGATGATGACAACTTCTTTGTGATCGAGGATCCGCAGGAGAAGGTTGAGGCTATAGGAGCGACTTTCCAGGAAGTATATAAGGCGAATAACATCATTGGCCCAAACCACGACCTGGAAAGTCGAGTCCTTGTGCACAATTTCTACGTTCGAAATGAAATTGTGAATTGGCGATTCGAGAGCTCGGGTTTCACCCAGTTCAGTGACGAGAATATGGCAAATAATGTCATCACCAATGAGATGGTACTACCACCGTTCATTTCGAAGGCAGAGCTCCTAACGATCTTCGAATAGCTTAGAAGTAAGAAATCAGTGGGAACCGATGAAATACCGAACATTGTGTTTCGACATCTCCCACTAGAAGCGGTGGACATTTATACCACCCTGTTTAATAATGCATATTATCCAGCGCATTGGAAAAAAGCGGTGGTATACCCATCCCAAAAGGGATAAAGACACATCCAATCCGGCGAATCTCCGGTCGATCAGTCTCCTTCCAAACATCAGTAAGGTTTTCGAGAAGGTGATCAATAGAGTCCTGACTAAGTGGGTTGAGGACAAACATATAGTTCCGGATAATCAATTCGGTTTCAAGGCGGGGCATGATGTTATTCACGCTGCATCTAAACTGGTTTCTGATATCCAATGGAACAAACGCATGAATCAGTGCACTGGTGCCTGCCTGATTGACTTGGAAAAAGCCTTCGATACCGTATGGTTAGAGGGACTCTTTTTCAATCTGGACAGGTTGGGCATTAGTAAACTACTACTGTATATTATTTTTGATATGCTCTCCAGTAGACAGTTCATCGTGAAGAATGGCGATGTGACTTCTGCTGGAACATTTAACATTAAAAACGGTCTGCAACAAGGTGCGGTAAATTCGCCGATCCTGTTCAACATTTACACAAATGATCTGATAGGTTCACTTCACCATAGCTTACGCAGACGACTTAATCGCGTACAGATCGGGTCCAAAGATTGAGGTCATTAATATGCTTTTGCAGAGTGACTTCGACAATATTAAGCGATATTGCGATGACTGGAAGTTGAAAATCAATTTTCAGAAGTCGGAAACTATTCTGTTTAGGACGCCATTGTCTGGGAACTCTAGGGATACCAGAAAGAATTGGCGAAAGTTTTCTATCGTCAGACAACACGGACAGCCACTTGCTTGTCGAAATGTAGTCAGATACCTTGGGATCTGGCTAGATCAATATCTGTATTTTAACAAACATATAGATGTTGCTCGGGCCAGAGCCAAAGGTGCTTTTGCCCTCACAAGAAGACTGTTTTATAACAGCCAACTCGATGCGAGGGTGAAGGTAATCTGCTACATGGACCTTATCAGGCCCATGCTGGTATTTGGTGGTCCCGTGTGGTTCAATGTACGAGCAAGCTTAATGGAAACGATTTCGGAGCAATGACCTCATCGAACAACCTGATCTCCGGTGCTTTCTACCCCAATTATATGTATCACGAGAGGGTTCGCTTTGACGGCTATATTCCTCCAGAAGCGTTCCTCTATCTAGATAGTAAAGGTCTGGTCCAGGACAGATTGGCGGTGCCGCTAATCTTCCACGTCGCTTGATCGAACAGCTTCGGACAGGCGGCTCAACTACGACAGAGATGTCGCACACGGCAGTGCGGAGCGTCTCCGGTTCAGTAGGGTGGTAGAGAGTCGCGACATGAGGGATGTTGCTCGGCAGTACCAACAATTTTGGTGGCTTGTTGAAGGGGAGGATGCTTCGTCATCAAACTCCTTCAGTGATATGTAGCTTCATGTGAAGCAAAGTGGGCCAGCCTAATTTTTTTTTAGCCATGGCCGGCTTACATAGTTTTAGGTAGGATAAAGTTAGTTTTAAGATAAAAAAATATATAAAAACCAAAAAAAAAAAATATATATATACATGTATTTATATATTATGTATATACATATTATTTATATATATATTTATATATGTCTATGTTTGTATTAGATGTAAGTAGGTTAAGTAGATTAAGATTTATTTTTAGGTAGTTTGTAGGCTTTAGTTTTAAGTTTTATACAAAATTAAAAAATGTCCATATACTAAGTTATTGATTAAAATTTATTTTCTTAGTTTAAGTATTAAATAATGTTAAAATAGAAATAAAAGCAGACAATAAGATTCGTCAAAAGACATAGTTTAAATGTTAGGTTTAACTTAGAGTGCCCGCATGGGGCCATTAAGTTAGAATAAGATTATTTGTAAGTAATTTAAGCTAATTTTTAAGCGTTTTTTGTTTACCATATAAGAGTAACTTAAGTTAGAAAATAAAAATGTATAAAAACTGGACTGAAAAATTCCGAAAAATCGGATACGCTAGCTAAGGTTTTCTTTGCCAACTATTCAATAGGTAGAAACATAATTAGCAGGGAAGAATATACAGTTCAAAAATCGATTAATACGAGTATCGATTTAGTAAGGAGGAGAACTTGTTTAAATTGAACATATAGAGACCGTCTTAATTAGTCTTAAAAATTCAAAGTCCCCAGGTTTCGATAAAATAAAAAATATATTTCTAAAAATATTTATAAAAATCGAAAATCGGTTTAAAATTCTTGCAACGGCTCTTTAGCTGTTGCTTTAAACAGGGATACTTTCTTAAAGAATGGAAAAACGCAAAAGTTATACCCATTCTAAAGGCGGGTAAAAATGCCTGCTTACCTAGTAATTATATGCCTATAAGTTTGCTGAGCTCGTTAAGCAAGTGCTTTGAAAAGTTAATCAAAATTAAATTAACAAACCATCTAAATGAACATAATGTATTACCTGCAGAACAATTCGGTTTTAGACCGCATCGTTCCAGAGTGCACCAAATTGACCGTATAACAAAGCACATACAAAGTAATATTGAAAGGGGAAAAAGTACTATTATGGTTCTCCTTGACGTCGAAAAAGCGTTTGGCAGTGTATGGCACCAAGGTTTGCTACACAAACTTTTCAGTCTGCATTTCCCTATGTATTTAATAAAAATAATTCAGTCATTCTTATCAGGGCGTACTTTCATTGTATCGGCAAATAACTGGCTATCAAAAGATTTTCTTATTGAGGCAGGGGTACCCCAGGGCTCGGTACTTGGGCTTATCTTATATAAATTTACACTTATGATTTCCGAAGATTAAATGATTGCGAATCTGCTATTTTTGCAGATGACACATGCATTTATTCTTCAGATTCAATTAGCTTGAATATCGAAGCTTATTTGCAATCTGGTTTAAATGTCATCGAAAAATACTTTGAAAATTGGATGATTAAAATTAATGCTTTAAAGACTCAGGCTATCTTTTTTTACAAGAAAAATAAAAGTCTACTTCTTACCAAGCAACAGTCTAGTTCTAAATAACATACAAACGGATTGGAAATCAAGTGCTAAGTATATTGGAGTACACCTTGACAAATCATTAACGTTTGCTCTTCATATTCAAGAAACTTTCTGATGGTTAACCTTACAATTAAAATGTTATATCCATTTATAAACCGGAGATCAAAAATGAGTAATGGAAATAAATTTATTATTTTCAAAGCAATTTTCCAAGCAATAATGTTTTATGGATCGCCAGTTTGCGGCAAATGTGCAAAAAGTCACCTCCGTAGACTACAAGTAACACAAAACAAACGTTTGAAAATGATTCTAAACTTGCCTTGGCACTTTTCGTCTGAGGAGTTACATGTTATATTAAAAATAGAAAAAGGTTCCTTAAGACTTGACAGATTGAACGCTACAGCTGGTCTTGTAGTTTATCTGACAATTACTTGATTTCAGGTTTACTACATCAAGCAAACACCTAAAACATAACAATGTGTATTGCAATTATTATATATTTGCTATTATTTATTAATCTTATTATTCTATATTATTATGATTATTACTTTCTTTATTTTTTTTAAATTTTGTTTTTCCCTTTTGGTCATTGTTATTTATTTATTTATTAAACCATTATTTATTTTGTTAATTTATTTATTTGTTCACTTATCATAATTTGTTTACCTATTTATTTTTATTTATTAATTTATTTATATTTGCTAATTTATTTATATTTGATAATTTATTATATATGTTTATTTATTTAATTTGTTTATCTATATATTCATAATTGTTAACTTATTTATATTGGTTAATTTATTAAGTTTGCCAGTTTTTTTTATATCTGTTAATTTATTTAACAATACCCAACAAGTTTACTTGAAATCAAGATCACGCACCACCACTTCTCTCATACTGAGGTTTTTCCCAGCAGCTTTTCCTCAATTATTAGTTTTTCATTTGAAATAGATTTGTTAAGATAATATATATTTCGAGTAAATAAGGTAGCAATAACCAAATCTCTCTAAATTGTGCAATAGTAGTTTTTGCTGAAATAAAAGATATGAAATATATCGGTTATAATCCAGTAGTGAGGCTTTTCTGCATTTGTTCCTGACCTTGGGTTTACACTTTAAACTGAACACCACCACGACAGGGACTGGGTCTCTGCACAATATTTCCTGAACTCAAAGTGAATTTGATGTTGCACCTTTTGGCGATTTCGTTGGAGAACAAGTGGTGAATATTTTAGAAATAGTTCACAAATTCTTAAACAACTTTGTCAATTTTTGTGCTGCTTAACAAAATAGATTTAAAATAAAAATTGTTTTCCAATATATTTGCTGTACTTCAATCTCAATCCATGCTCCTTTGTAATGCTTAAATTTCTTATTTAAGCTTAGAACTTTTTAGTTCAGGATCTTGTTTTAAAACGTTTTTAAGCACCAAATCACTTTTTTCTCCAATTGTTAGGATTCCGTCTTTGCCAGTTTAATTTTTTTTCTCAACTACTGGCTTCTATTTTCAGAATATACGAGTAAATATATAAGTAAGTCGACGTTTGCATGACAGACAAGATATAACAGAATGTGAATATTTCACCTTCTCTACAATGCTTTTAATTCTAGCAGTTTCTACGCCTTTGGGATTAAAATCAGGCGTATTTTCATGCAAATCTAATTCAACTAGTGTCTCTTTTAGAATAAACGTTGATGTTGTGGGCTGTTGGAACTCTGAAAAATCAAAGAAAAATAATTATATCTTTTTATATTACAACAAGTGTGCAGAATGGACTTCATTACACTTATCTAATACTGTAACGGCTTTACCTAGCACCTCTGGTTCTGCTCTGCGCGCATTTGTCATTGTCATTCATATCATGAGCTGCACTCTTCAAGCCATCAGGCCAAAGGACTTTTGATGGCCTTGCACGCAGAATGTCTTTTGAGATGCAATGAAATGAAAACTCTTGTTGCTGTGTAACTACGATATAGTTGACCATGTCATAAATATCATGAATATCCAAAAAACTCTTCTCAGTGACAGGCTCCATGTCTTGCCGAAAGCTCCTTTGCCCTGCCAGAAGGCCCATGTAACAGAGACGTTTGTTATCCAGGATGATACCCAAATACAAAGTTTCTTTGGATAATTGGATGGTGATACCTTTAAGTACTAGAGGAGTCAGCCAGTTAGCTTTCTCCTTCTCGTAGAGAGCACAACTTCAGTTTTTAGACGATTGACTTGAAGCCAATTTCTAGTGCACCAATCGTCAATCACGTCTAGGGCTGCGCTTTAGTGTAAACAATAACATCACAACTATTAAGAGCATTAAATAGTGTGTCGACCAGCATGTGCCTTAGCAATGAAGATAGGAAGCCCATTTACCCCCGCAGTCATATATTGGCCGCAATCAGCATCCGCAGTCAAAGTCATATTCACCAGCATGATTTTATCTACAAAACAAATGATTCGTCAACGCCATATTGTCTGCTTGAGTTACACATACTGTCAAAAGTTGTGTTGTCGAAAGCACCCTCAAAGTCGATGAAAATTCCCAGCGCGTATACCTTCCTGTGGAGTGGCCCCTCAATTCTGCTTACTAGAAATTGAGGCGAACTCTCCCAAGGTCTTTCGCGTTGGTAAGCATGTTGCATCTCAGACAAAGGAAGCTTTGCAAAACAGTTTTACGCACATGGAGCTCAACCATTCCTTTCATGCCCTTCAACATGAAGAAAGTCAGACTTATAGGTCTGAAGCTCTTGGGGAGCGTGTAGTCCTCTTTTCCGATTTTCTGTATAGATGCTCTCACTTTTCGCCAGGGTTTCGGTATGTATGCCAGTGCCATACTATCAGTAAAGAGCTACCAGCACCTAATCTATAACTTTTTGTACCATAACTTGGTATATGCTATCGGTGTCAGGCAACTTAAAGCAATTAAAGGAATCAACATCCGAATTAGCTTCTTATATTCGGTTTACTTCGATGAGTAAAGGCTGCATTCTTACAAATCAGTCTTAAGTGGCCTGTTTAAAAGCTTCCTGGTTTCTTTACATGAACTTGCGATTTGCAGAATTGTTCTCTATGCTAGACAAATCAGTTGGTGAGGGTACCTTTCAGCAGAAAATCTCCTTAGCGTATCTGTTGGATAACGTTAAGTCGATTACGTGCTGTCTTACTTTCGTAACAAATGTTGACTGGGTACCAAGATTATTCACAACCAGGTCAGACAACAGCATAAAATCTATGGGAGGATTGCCTCTCATGTTGCATTTGCTACTGCCTCAGAAAGTATTCTGAATATAAGCATCGCAGGAAATGGACTTATCATCCTGAGATGATGAGAGTGAGTTCGTCACATAAAACAAGTTCTCGATCTTTCCGTTTGTTCTTCATATAAACATCTGAGATCACTGACACCAAAGTTCCTATCTGGATGTTTTGGCAAAAATCTGAGCAAGGAAAGGAATGTAGACGGTTTTCACGGATGGCTCCAAAGCCAATGTAGGATACGGCGCTGGTGTCTTTCTGAATGGCCACAACATTTGATTTCACTCCTCGTTAGGTAAACTGGCATCTGCCTTCCAAACAAAGATATAAGTTTTTAAAACAGATTTTAGTATTTTATTTGTTAAACACTCCTACGAGGTCAATAACTTTCGCCTAAGAGGAGCTACTCGAAAGCCTTCTCACATCTTCCTCGATGTAGGACAATTTTTGTTGGTGCTTTAAAGGATATTCACTTTATGAAAAATATTGCATTTGTACTTTTCTGTCAGTCAGCAAGTTATACTCTGTTTAATGCAGTGGAAAATGACTTGATAAATGGCATACACCAATTCATTTCAAAGATTTTGTTGGTCGAAAGTATGCCTGGTTGTTATGTTTAAATCCCGGCAACCCTGGTATATAACTGTCCCAGCGGTGGGTTCTTCCAGGTAGTTTGCAAATGCCGATGACATTTACATCATTGGCAGAACCAACGCTTTCAATTCAGATAAAGTGAGCTTGTAGGTTTTGTAACAGAACCGACAAAATAGGCCTGGTTGTAAATGAGCGGAAAACCAAGTATGCACTGTCAACAAAAAGAGACACACACCATCAAAGAATCGGGCTACATGCAACAGTAGACAGCTATGACTGAAGCAATTAAAGATCTTGTCAACTACAGCCTTTTATTTTCGTAATTCTGATAATAACAGCCATTCAGAAATAAGAAAAATAGCAACAATTGCTGTTTCATAGCCCTAAAGGGACCTCAACCTTCTAACTGGGAGCAGTTGTAGAAAGCTAATAGGAAACGTTTGTTGATATAGATGCAGGTTCTCCCTGCACTATCTATGCAGGTGAATAAGCAAGTTCTTGGTTCTAATATCGTCAGTAGGCGCCAACAAAATAAATATAGCATCACGACCGGTCTTGTCTCTTTAATCATTGTCTTTAATCATTTGCCTCGTCATTTGAGAAACATATTAGTTGGGACTAGGTTAGGTTAGATTAGGTTAGAGTGGCTGTTAAAAAAAATATCAACCCACATTGTGATGCCACATGGGTCTGTGATTGTCCTACTCCTGTAACCACTTTGAGCTTCTGACGAAGCACAGGGCACTGTTAATTAGACATGTTTTTTAGATCACTTAAGTCATTGAACAAGACAGCTCCTAATTGGAGATTGGTCAGAAGTCATTTGTAAAAACGCCAAGCTTATTGCATGCTTGCCTATAAGATAGAGTCTAGTGATGACACCTTGATAACTATGATAGCACTGCAATATTTCCTGTTTTGAAAAATCAAACTCTTAGAACGATTCAGATTCATTTTTGGTCACATTTGTTTAGTCGCTGAACATGTTGACCCAACAGTCAACCTAAGATTTGTTCTTCCATTAGCATTCAGCTTTAGTGTTAGTTTGCACGTAGCGATTAGTAAACCAATGATACCCTTTTCAGCTAGAATTGGTAGAGTGGTTCTAATTTGGCGAGTTCGTCGGCCATACAATTCCCTGGAATAGGCCTGGCACCCTACATATGTAATAGGCGAATGTTGAATTGCTCTGACATCTTTCTTGTCGGCAGTCAAGGGCGGTTCTAGAATTTTGTAAGACTGAGGCCTAGTATTTGATAGCGGCTTGACTATCTGAAAAGATGGGAATATCCCTTGCAGGTATCACGTTTTTTCTCAGCTGGGACAGGACTGCTTTAATCGTCAAAATTTCCGCCTGGAATACACTGCAGTGGTTTGGAAGGCGGAAGGAAAATCATAGGTTAAGTTTATCTAAGAAAACACCAGTGCCGCGGAGGGAGTAATACGTAAGGCTCCGCTTATGCACAGACTTATTCTATCCTTTGCACTTTGCTAATTTTGCTAAAGTTGGCTGTATTATGTAAAGCCGTCCACCAGACAATAAACCCATAGGTGAGTAATGTGAGATTGAAGACCCCATTTTTTCCTTTCTTTTTCTTTTCTTGAATATTAGGTTTACAGTTTAGTTCCCTGAGATCCAAATATTTCACTGTATCGGAAATGAATAAGTTGGTACTCTTGATTGAGGGAAGGCCTATGATTGGAATTTTATATTTCCTGAACCTCTTTTTCAGAAAATATAAAATTCTAATCATAGACCCTCCCTCATCCACAGCGATGAGCCCAACGGTTTAATCTGTTAAAACTTAGCTGTAGGAGTTCTTAAATGGTATTAATATGCTTACCTGAGGCAGCTATAGTAACGTAATCCGCATAGGGAACCACCTTGCTACTACCCGCTTAAGATTTCAGAGGAGAGTAGTTTTAAAAGTGTTCCTCTGTGTTTTGGCCAATTAGGTTTCAAATAATTCCGTGATGCTAGTTGGCTGTGAGGAGCATCATTCAGACTGGATTGGATGTATGTATGATCTGAAAAGGAGTGTTCAGACGGTACCATCAAGTTCGTTATTATTTGAGTGATGTTGTTGAAGACAAGAATGATATCTAGCACTTGTTGTCGGTTTTTGGTTATAAAGGTGGGATTATTGTCAATAATGCATATAATGAGGTTAGTACTTGTAATATAATCAAAAGATTAATCACCTCTATTGTTAGTGTTGGTACAGGCCCATACCTTGTGATTGTATTGGCGTGGCACAAGATGATGAACCCAATTTTTTGCCTTCTAGCTTCCAGGGCCACCCTTTCTACATACGTTGTCACCAGGGAGAGAGCCCACACAGTCTTCGCCAAGATATGCCAATGCCAACCAGTTGGGTCGGGGTAGCTGAGATTATGAAGTAAGAGCATTTGCTATACATATTTTAACTCCGAAGGACTAGAGTAAACTACAGTTTCATAGCTAGAGGAGTTCCATTGTCTGTGTTGATGTCATTATCAATTAGTTAACCAGTGCGAAGTGGTCGCTGAATATAGGAACAAATTAATTGATGTATGATAATGTCCTGATTACGGTAGTATTCGGGTAATCTTACGCTTCAGATATACTCGTAATATAGAAGCTGTAGATACTGCTATTTTCGCCATCACATTCTCATCTCAGTATCTGGATTTGGATCTGATTTCTGCTCTATGCTATGTATCCTATGCCCAACACTGTAGTGGATCAGGTTGCCTAATATCTACTATCTGCATATTTGCATATGGTACACATTATTTTTGGATTTATTTGACAGTTGTGCTGTATCTACTCGCACATCACTCAATTGTACTAAGATAAATAATTGTTGATTTAAGGAAGCATTTTTCATACGAAATTAACTTGAGCTCAATTTAACGACACAGCATAGCTTTGACTGTGATGAATGGCCAAAATTTGTGAAGAAATTTAGTCAGAAGTAGAATAGATTGCTCG
Source organism: Volucella bombylans (assembly GCA_949129095.1). Classification (NCBI taxonomy): domain Eukaryota; kingdom Metazoa; phylum Arthropoda; class Insecta; order Diptera; family Syrphidae; genus Volucella; species Volucella bombylans. Next base: position 83,622,448 of record OX422142.1, read on the forward strand.
CGTCACACTGTATGAACGTAGTGATCGAAGAGCGTTTTCAATTTCTTTAAATGATTACCATCCATTGCCATTGAGTGTTCAATGTTTCAAATCGTACATTGGTCTCTGAATACAAATACCAGTACGAATTCGACTCGTAAACCAGAAGGTATGGACAAAGTTTTATCTGTTCCATATACTCGTACATACCAGGGTTTGGTAATAAATCAAGCTTTTCGCATGAGAATTCGATTCGATACCATGGTCTATGAAATTTACGTAGGGTGGCATATGATATATTAGATACTCCTAAGCAATATTTATTTGTCTTGCAGCAACTGTGATATTTAACATACTATTCCTGGCATGCTCCTTGTGCTTGGTACTATCTTCGGCAATGGTGGTCATTGGTCTTTGGAAAGTAAGAACCACAAGTAAGTTGTGTTTGTGAGTTTTTCCCTAAATGTCGGATCTTTGTATATTTTCAGGACCAACGTCATCTGCTATTGCCATGGATACTCTTTATGTTTGCTGATATATTCATTGAATTCTCCCACCTCATATACCTGGTGAAGCTACAGAGGTTGGTATTCGAGCCCCTTGTCAGTGTTGTACTGACCCTTGATTTCTTTATCATGTGTCTTAACGTAAGTTGCTTCTTGTAATAATGATAAAGTACGAGTGTCTCTTAAACATATCTTTTACAGGTGTATTGTTTACTTTGTATTATATCTCAATACCAAGAGTATAAAAGTGGGCGTGGATATAGAAAACATCGACTAGTAAATGTGAGTATTTTAATCAGTCCTCGAATGCAATTTTTTCTTTTGATTAAATCTCTCCCTGTATACTGTGTCCTACAGACCCTCTTTTTGGTATTTCTACTCAAATCCAATACAATTACCCGTATTGTTTATTAAGCGCAAATGTCAGACAGAGAGAGTTTAGTCGTCTTTTATTTGAGAAATTTTTTGAGAACATAACCCCAAGCGCTGTGTTGGAAACTGCCATAAGAAATAGCGTTAACACTATCGGAGACGAAACTCATGAATTTTATTGCATCCGACAGAAATATCCATTCGTTTTTTGTATGTAGGCTACTGTCGATGAATATTTTATGGTTGCACATAAAATATCATACGCAGGTTGATTCGGGTTTTCGGAAAAGGTATCCATATTCGATATACATATACATATATCTACGAGTTATCTGTTTATCTTAACATACATGTGAATCTATGCTTACATGAGTCCATTTGTATGTATATTCGTTGAGAGACTGAAAGAATTACAATTCGATTATTGGCAATTTAATTGTGTACACTAAAGTTCTTGAGTTGAAACAATTGACGATTGAAAAGAATTATTATACATATATTATATATTCCGGTTGCTTTTAGATAACTTCTTGATAGGTTTCCTTAATGAATTATTCATAAAACAGTAACATTGGTTTGTGAAAAGTTGGAGCAAAACTTAGTGCTTTCTGTGGAATGATTGCTCCAAATTTCCTTTAAGTTGTGTCCTCTTCCTGATACTTTACCTTAAATTTGCTGTGTTGTGTGTGTTTGATGAATTATTGATGGAAAAGTTAGTTTTCTGAACCATTGATGAGTGAAAAGTAACAAGAAAATTTAAAAGTTTTTAAAGTGCAACCAGAGCTCAAATGTTATAGGCGAAAAAATTATGAGCTTTTTCAATTTTATATTTTACATTTAGTTTACTTCGAATAGCGTCGAATAGTTGACTAAAACAGAGATAACTGGGAGTTTTATGGAAGTGATAGGTGAAAAGCGCTATTTTCCAATACAAATTAAATGTGCAAAATTACTCCAAGGATACCCCATTGGTTGAGTGATATTCTACATACTCTACCCCTTTTTGCAATTAAGTCCAAGGATGGAAGTCTAACATTTCGTTAGAAAACATTTCGATTCTCTCCAACTCATCCAAATGTTCTGGGTTTTTGCTCCACAGTTTAATCCAAGATTTCCTGAGAACGCTTCATTCTTCTTTCTGATTGGATGTGCGGATTCCACAATGTGTGCAGGATTCTAGGTTGGGTATGACCTATCTTTTTCCATTTTATATGGTATTTATTTCTTTATTTTTGGAGCAAGCTAATATTGGAGATCCAGTTTCCAAAATTTATTACCCAGTCACCTATTTGTAGCTTTCGAATGATAAGGATCGATTTCGCTTTAGTTCTGAGGATGAACATAATTCCTTTGATAATATCTCAAATGGGGCACCTGATTTCCTTATCAAAATGTTTACATACAAACTTTTTAAAATATATGGGTATTTGAATTTTCTCGACTTGATGATGTTGAAGTGAACGTTCTAGTTGCTGTTGAACTCGACTTTGAACTTTACATTCTTCCAACAATTCTTCCTAGTCGTATAGGCTTATCCAATTTTAGCTTTACGCCGAAATAATCGTGTTTAACAGGTAGGTGTGCATGTTGCGCTATTTATTGTAGATGTTGTTTAATTTTATCGCACTAAGTCTGAAAGTATATTTCATTGAAAATGGCGTAACAAACTTATTTCATCCAAAATTTATAGGAATGACTTGTCCATTTAGTGAAACTTTGTGCTGTTTCGTCTTCAATGGTAAAAAGCCTCCGTACAAATCGTTATTTCTTATTTACCATGGTGCTCGAACAGTTTCTTTTAACACTTAGTTTCCAAAAGTTTGTAGAATATTGCACTCATTTTCTTGGTTCGATCCCAGGGTCATATATCATAGGTCCACAACGTCTTCAGCACTGGCTTGTATAAGAACAGCGTGTCTTCGATGCTAAGATTGGAATATAATATAATATTTTCCAAGTAGCCAGTACATTTCTCTGTATTTGTTTTCAAGTTTTTCATTTTTCTTTTCCATTTTAACTTTGCGTCGATTGTTTTTCCAAAGTATTTAACCTTATTTGTGAAAGCAATACAATCCTGTGAGTGAAGTGTACATTGAACATTCATTTCATTATTGCGAGCACTTTTTAGTTTAACTGATATTTTTTTCGATCGTTTATTGCGGGTATGTAGGAGATATAGAAGCGGATCAGGAACACTACCTTATGGTATAGCGCCTAAAATTCCCGTGAACTATGAGAACTCGTTTCCGTGTCTACCGTGGAAAAGTCAATTCTCAAGGTGTGTTGTCTGTACATTATATATGCTTACAGGCAAGATCTATTGTAAATTGCAAGCCTTCAAGCAACATCTTGTCAAAGGCTTGCAAAACATCAAGAAAAGAGCTTGAGCAAAATTTTTCTTCCTTCAACAACTATGTAAGTGGTTTTATGCACCTAATCAGTGCTTGCTTCTGCACTCGAACTAGTGATCAGGGATACGATTTTTTCCATTAAAAACCAGCAATATACGCTTAGGTAAAATACAATAGTACCCTCTCAAAATGATGGATAAAATTGGAAGAAGTCGAATTATAATACAAGACTTCTGTCACTTTGGTTTTGGTACAATTTGGTACTTCAGCATCTTTCCACTGACTCGAAACGTATTTTTATCTAAGTACTGTAACTTCCAGCTGCTGTTTCAGGTGCTATTTTTTCAAATGAAACGCAGATTTTTGACTTAGCTTTTCAAATCAACCATGACACTTGTTTTCGTTTTTCCCTCTTAGCAAACTGAGTCGGATTTGTCATGCAGATACGCTAGAAGTAGACGTATATTCTCATACGTCTTTTTATCTCTAAGCCTAGAAAGTGCATAACGATATTCTGTTGTTTCAAAAGTTTGTTGATTTATTTTAACTGCGGGAGGCAGAAGGGGGTCAAAAATGGGGTTAGTGGACGAAGTTGTTGGTGGCGAAGTAGCAGTAACTGAAGGGACTTTAGACACATTTTCCGATGAGGGATTTATGATATAGGAACTAATGAAATTGCGATAATTAGCTCCGATTTTGAGATCGAAATTTTTAAAATTATTAGGGAAAGGCGTGTGTGTTAGGGGTTGGTTGCTGGGAGTTTGAGTTGTAGGTGTTAAGTCAAAAGAGACACGTTGACGTCGGGGTTTGGTTTGGGGTGGAATAGAGTGAGTTGGAGTATGGGTAGGAGGCTTAAAATTAGGAAAAATTTTAGTTTTAAAGCTCAAATTGGAACTGGGTCTGTTTTGAAAAGGGGAGGTGGGTCTTGGCAAATTGGATTTACTTGCTAACTTGATGGATGGTTTAGGTAAGACGGACTGCTAGACTTTATCCTGCTTCTTGGTAGTATTTTCCAACCATTTGCAGACACGCATCTTTCCAAGGTTGAAATTGTTGCTGGCTGGATTATGGAATAGCAATTCATATTTGGCCGGAATATTGAGCTTGAAGCTGCGCTTACTTCTGTGGTGAGAAGTTGGAAGTAAATTGCAGTGACTAATGGTGATGCCATATTTCTTTAGGAAGAAATTCAAGGTCCAATCAGCATCAGCGTTTGGTGAGGCGCCTTTGATAAGAAGCGTAGTGACCAATTGATTCTTCGAAGCAAGCTTATCAAGTCTACGCTGCCATTCGGAAGGTGTCCAAGTTCAGTTGAAGTGATTGATAAGCTTCCGTGGGGCAGCGATTGGAGGAGTTGACATAGATGTGTTCTTTATTGTCAAGTTGGAAGAAACTTCGCAGGAATCAGTAGGTTGAACCGTCCGCAGATGACTTGTATGTGGGGGAGAGCGTGAATCCACTTCAGATTCCATTAATTCAGCCATTAGCGATGTATTATAACGAACATTCTGGTAAGGCTGCGGGAAGTTTGGTCGATCAACGATTTTGCTGTTTATTGTTGCGATGTGATGTTCAATATCGCATACGAGGGATCGAGTCGCAGTAAGTTCATCACTGACATCGTTCACTTTGTGGAAGATAACTTCGAGCATAGGATCAGATTGGTTAGGAGATGGTTGTTTGCGTGACGAGGACTGGAAATGAATGTCAATGTCGTCACGCAGAGAGCTTATCAACTCACAAGTTTTTTGGTTGGATATAAATTGCGAAGAACAGATGGCTTTGATGTCACTTAACACTTTATCCAGGTGACATAAGGGAGTTTCTCCATTCCTGGATCTCCCGGAGTCTAACTCGATTAGACCAGCAATTTGTTTATCCATATGCTTTACTTTGGATTTTATTAGTTCGGCTGAGGTCTGCACTGAGTTCCGTAACTCTTCAACACTTTTAACACTGCTTTCGATAACCGAAATTTTGTCCGTGATCTTTTTCGCGAGTGCGTCTTGGTAGGAGTAATTGGAATCGCTTAGGCATTTTATTGCCAAAAGAACATGCGAGAGTGTGATACACTTGCAGAAAAGGAGGTTATCAGAGAATTCCTTGACAAACACCGTATTTCTTTTGTTTAACCCGACACAAACGGCATGAAAGGCTTTCCCACATATGCCCTTGCAAGCTACCCAGTCAGCACTGCAGTCATCGATTACACAATTGGCAATTCCACAAGACATGTTTAAATTAGTTGTGTAGGTCAGTGAGGGTATAAATATTTGGTCGAACTATTGTTTTTATTTTTTATTATTATTATTTTTTTTTTAATTGCTTGGTTGCAATTTTATATAGGTAGGGGCTTTGCACTGAAAAAAATGCACTAAAAAATTAAAGAATTCACTGGGGTTAAGAACCGGAAAATGCAATTTGACGAAAATTAATTAAACTGGTGAATAGGGAGAACAAGAAAAACACGTCTGTCTGGTTTTGAGTAACTGTCTGGAAGAGACACATAAATCAGGAATATCATAACCAACAGCTTCTTGAATGGGAACATTATCAGTATCACTAAAAAACAGTAAACCCACTTAAAATTTAGCCAAAATACCAAATGTTTATCCGACTCTGACTTGGCCACACTGCATATACTTACCTACACCTGCTCAAAAGGAAACCTGTCCCACCTGCCTCAGCAATATAACGGTAACGCATCTCCTCAGCTCATGCTTCTTACTTTCATACACATCACTGCAAATCAACCATAGCCAGAACCATAATCTATTGGAACATCTTAGAGAACCAAACCAAAGAAATATGAGAAACTAAAAAAAAACCATAAACGAACTTAAATCACAATATAATCTTTTATTACTTTCTAGAGCCGAAAGCCACTGCTGCTAGTTGCTCTGTACTCTTATATTAGTAACAATTTGTAATTGTGTATTGATATTTTTCATAAATATGCTTAAAATATTTGCCCATAGCGAGGGCGAAAGAATATTATGGAGGAAGGAAGGAAAGATACCTATTTATGTTGGTTTCGAATGGTTGTAATGCGAACTAAAGTGGTTATTCCTTAAGCGAGTTGTACAGCATACGAAAGAATTATAATAATTCAGAGTAGGACCGAAAGTGAGCTTGAGGGTACACGAGCATTCATAGTGATTGAAGGTTTGAAGAAGCCGAATGCTATTGGCGCTGGTGGTGAAAATAGCGATAAAACAAGGTAACACAGGAGACATTAAGTCGGTGTACAGGGCTGTCGATTGACTGTGTGATATATATGGCATCACGGTTTTGAATCTTATCTAGCAAGTCTAGAGAGGTCTTAGGAGCATCTGACCAGATGTGGGGACTGTACTAAAATTTTGCGTGGGTAAGTGCCTTATACTTTGAAACCATACAACACAACTTGAATTGAATGTTCAATGCATGATACCGAGTTCTGGCAAATGCTTTGAAGACATCAATGTTTTACTTTCGCCAGAATGTTGTAGACTATTGTTTCACTTTTCGGTGAGATATGCCATCAGATTACAAGTGGACCTGTTGCTACGAAAACCGTACTGCCGGTCATTGAGAAGTTTTCGAGTTTCGAGATATTTCATGTAGGTGTAATGGGTCTATAGGGAGAGATGAAGATTCGTCTTGTTTAGGGACGGGAAAGTGTCCTAAAGAGAAAGTTTAATGAACAAAATATCTTACTCTTGCTACTGCACGAGCACAAAAGTGGATTCGTTCCATAGAAGAATCGGCGCGCTCAAGTGTAGGCTATACAGAATCTGAGAATGTTGAGTTAGCTACAAAATTTGCAGTCTGAAAGCCGGAATGTCATTATAAATGAGCGTTGGAATGGAAGATGAGGCAAAAACTCTGAAGTTTTTGATAAACAACCAAAAGTTTTTACAACTTTTTTTTCTAATTATTCGATGAGTCATCAAGAATTTCGCGCCAAATTGTGATTATACGCCATTATAGGGCTCACAAACTATACATTTAAGAGTTCAGAAAAATGTGCCGAACAAACTATATCCTCGGATAAAAACAAATTCTCTTCTGAAGACCCTTACAAACGTTTAAAGGTCACCGACCTCTGGATCTGCACATCGAATGTTTGGAGACTTAACAAACTGTATGCAGCCAAACAATTAGCAGACGCTCTTGCCTGCTATCACGTAGATACTACCGCCATCCAAGTAATTCGATGGGATGGTCCTGACAGAAAGAGGATGAAAAACTGTGATATATACAATTGTGATTGCTATAGGCAAAAGACACAGCGGACGACGCAACCAAAGAATTTTTTTACGAGTTCCTCGATAAGACTTCAACGCTAGGAAAGGTAAAGAGGCCGTCTTTGGTAGAACAGTTCATAACATAGCCTACACAACACCATGTCTGGTAACGTATTTATTAATATTTACTTTGCGGCGGAACTATAGCAGGCATACGTTTTCCCAATCTCAAGATACACATGGACACATGGCGGTCACCGGAATAATGTACGGAAGTCTTACCAACAGGTAAAAACAGCGTCTCGAGGCAAGAAGACACGTACAGAAGCGTGGAGATGAAGAAGGAAACCTTGTGGTAGAGTCAAATTCGGTGCTGAGAGTATGGAAAAACTCAAAACAGCTAGCCGTTAGGCAGAATAGACCTTTCAACTTAGACGATGGTAGGCAAACCTGCGGTTCACTTAACCAAAATGAAGTAAGGATAGCAATATCTAAACTGAAATACAACAAAGCGGCTGGACCTGGCGGCTTACTGGCCGAGGTATTCAAAAGAAAGAAAAGAATAATGACACTAGTTTGTAGCCAGTATGTAGCTCCAGATCTGAGTGATCTAAGAGTGCCAACACAGATATGGACCTACGCAGAGGTCTCCTTAGCCCACGTATATTTGCTACATACAATCATAATTACAAGCAAACACAAACAATTTCCTATAGGAATATAAACAGAGTTTCAAAGCGTTTGATTTATAGAGGTCTTCTAAGTCGGTCAGTTTCTTTTCTAGGGCAAAAAACAAACAAAAAATAAAAAGCCTAGTTTTACATTTTCTTTGGACAAATTTAATTTATCTCATAATCATTTTCCTTTTTTTTAATGCAACTTAATTATTTTGTTTTTAAAATAATTTAAACTGTAAAAAAAACACTCTATACATTTTTAACAAATAAAACAAAAATACTTCTTTCTGGACCAATTTTTCTCTAAAATAGAACTCAAAGTTAATTTCCGTTTTGTTTCTGTGTTATAAAATGACGCTCTTAGAAAGTGAAATAAGGCTATATTTTGGCGTATGGCACTTTTAAATGGATTTGTAGCCCTTACCTGATCAAATTGGTACCGTGACATAACGCTTGGCTTCCACTGTATGTCTGATGGGCGCCCGCACGATTATTAACGCTTCGCCCATCAATGACGTTGTCTAATAATAAACGGAGGCAGAGCAAAGTACTGGTCTTATGGTAAACATCTTCAGATGACGCTACCAAAGGTTGCTACGATTTGATCAGTCACAAGTTGCGGTCATAGGTCTTGTTGGCGGCTGGACCACCAAGTCCCTACCAGGACTTAAATCACCGTACCATGGGAGTCAGTAGCCCTACGGATCTCGGTCTGGGCCTGACTTGAAGAGGTAGGCCCCCTTGTGGGACCGTCATGGTAGCTGTGGTTTAAACCCAAATTTGAGGGAAGGGTATTCCTGTTGGTTGACTCAATGTAGAGTTGCAATAAGTACTGGGTGCTGCGACCCTAAAAGCAGTAAGAGGTTTTAGGTCGGCCTCGACTCATACCAAGGGTGGAACTTGTGCCGGCAACACAGTTCCGAATTGGTATCAATGGAATGACGGAGAGCGATGGCAGGGCGTATCCTTGCCCCCATGGATGTATGGGCATCCCGTAAACATAAGTCTACACGACAGGTGGCTTACGTAAAATATCAGACACTATGTATGTTTGATTTGGTTCACCTGATTAATACAATATACGAGTATGTATACCCTCCATTATTGTCTACAAAGAGGACGACAATATTTCATTCAATGACTAGTGTACTACACGCTAAAGTATGAAATTTTTGTAATTGTAACCCTCAACTGTCAGGCAGGCACCTAAAGCGAGTCTGGCGTATTTCAAGTTTGAGGTGGGTGACTCGCTTCGCTCGCTAACAGAATCTCACCCTTTTCTCTGCAGGGCTTAGCCACTTACGCGACTTCGTCGCTTAGCTAAGTGTATGTCAACAACTGTCAGGCAGGCGCGTATAAGCGAGTCTGTGAGGTGGATGGCTAAATACCATATGGTCTTATGTCTCAAATTTATATACCCCGAAATATGGCTTTGTGACACTTTGTGACACATGGCCTTACGTCACGGCACCTTATAAAATGAGTGACAACGACGGTGGCCAAAAATAAAACACCGATGGTTTCAGGAAAAAAAAGCAGGAGAAAAATATTATTTTCCTGGGACCGTCAAACAGAGTCTGCTTTAAATGTAGCTGTTCAGGTAAATCCTGTACTTTGGGATAGTGGAGAAAGCGGAAGGATTACAAAACTCCGAACTACAAAATTGATTCCTGGAAACAGGTGGCGGTCAATTTAAATATTGAGGGTATTGACGATGTCGAGGCTCATCTTAAATGTCAATAACTTCGTGGCCATTTTAAAGTCCATTTGTGCAAATTTCGAGCTAGGAAATCAGGTCAAGGGACATGCGAAATTGCGAAAGCATCGTGATCTCATCTAAGTGAAATGATGTTTTTGGAGTCTTCCGAAGTGACACAATCGTGTCCATCGAAGTCCATATTAGAATTGGTAGGTACTCGTACTTCAATTGATCTGCTTTCATGTATGCATACATACAGTAAAACTAAAACACTTAATTAATAATTTTTTCTTTTGCAACAACACTTTATTCTACCTTTTATACAGATTAAATTCATCGAACATTGAGCGCAATAAACATATAAACTTTTGTTTTCCCTCCGTGTTTTTCTCTGACACTTTTTCTGTTGTTTTATTTTTGTTTTACTGACGGTTCTCGTTTTTCGCAAACATCTCAATTGTCATCAGTGTCATCCGTGCCATTAGTGCCATCTTGTGTGATCGCCTGTCATCCGGCTATGTCATCCAGGCATGTTAACCGGATGACAAAGCAAGCGTGTCATACATATTGGGACAAAATGACACTTGGATGACCGAACGGATGGCAAATGCCAACTCAATTACAAAAGATCTCTGACGTTAGCATGTCATCCGGATGACAAGTTAGGATGACCGTCTGATTGTACCTTTATCCATTTGTTAATTCACATGCAAAATTACAGCTGCAACTTTTTGCAAGAAATTTGTTTCAAAATAAACGCATGTCGTCGATACTGAAATTTTCGTTCAAAAAGCGATTTTTGGCCTTTTTCTTAAGAGAATCTGAAATTGTTCATGGTGATTAATTAAGATGCCTACTGTTACGCCACCTTTATTTTATTTTTTTTTAGTTTTATTGCTTTTTACATAAAATGAAATATATCATATACAGCTAACAATACACAATTTTATAATTGATGTCCAAAGCCAGTACAATCGTTTTAGAAAATCTAAAACAAATATATCAAAAAGAAGCTATAACATTTCTGTATTGTATATTATTCTATTACATTAAATTTCTTTGACAAATTTGGGAACATAGTGTTGCGAAGTTTTTGATGATGACATTGACAATGACTTACCAAGTACATCAAGAGGAAGGTCCTTGAAATCCCTGGATGAATGTTCCATATACATCAAAAGGAAAAAACAATCACACGCTGCGGGCAATAACAAGGATCACGAAAAGAACAAAGCCGTTTTGAGTGGTAGCCAAAATAAGAATAAAATGGAGTAAGGAGAGTATTCGTTCACCACAAACGGATTCTATGAAGTACGATGGCGAAAGTCTTACCTAAGTCAATCAAACAGAGACCCGTGTAATGTTTCTTATAATTGGATGTCAGATATGGTCATGTGGGATATCATGTCTCCTGCCTAAACCGAGTTGGCTATACGAAACTTTTTTTTGTCCTCAACCCACATTGTCAGTAACTTATTGATCACTTTTTCGAATACCTTGTTGACATTCGGAAAGAGACTTATCAACAGGTTTTTACGAGTATATATGTCCACCACTTCTAGTGGGAGATATTGAAAAAAATTGTACGGAATGCCATTGATTCCCTTTGATTTCTTACTTCTCAGTGACGCTTGGAGTTTTTCGTTCGAAATGAACCAGGGTAATTCCCTCTCGTCAGCGATGATATGGTTTACCATATTTTCATTGAACTCAATGAACCTTACGGTCTGGAATCAAGAACGACGGACTGTCTGACGGTTTGCGACCGAGTCGGTATATAAAACTATTCTGGCCCCACCAATGGAGTAGTAAGTTCCTCCCAGGGTTTGTTCTATTACTTCACCAATCTCTGTGTTTGGCGTTAAAATTACGATTGATTATAAAATTGTTGTCCTCTGATTTTTCTATATACGAGTCGGATTGCATAAATGCAGGTACTAGACAAAGTCCATGAACAAACGCTTTCCACTACAGAAAAGTATTTGGAAGATGTTTTCCCTTCAGCACCTGGAACTTAAATGACAGCTAAACAAAATCGACTTGAAACATGACACGCACCCTACGTATAATATATCAACTATACCAAGGTGGTAATACTTATAATCATGGTGTTCTACAATGTGGGAAGCTTATTCAGTATAATCACAACACAATATTGTGTATTCTTCATTGTTGTTAAAGCTCCTGGAAGATGGTAACTATTGCATTTTAGACTTCTCTTCATTGTACCATCGACGCTTTTGAACTACCTAATTTTTATAAAAGCAGTCATCCGTATCTCTTGCCTACGTAATGGTAGTTGAAAGCCATGAAATATGAATCAAAACAAAAGTATTAGATGGCTGTTTTCTCGATTGTTGTTTTTACAATATTTTAGAATTATGTTTTTGACATGCACTAATACCACAGCGCCGTTCATACTTTATTGTGTTTTTTCTTAAGTTTTTTTTATTATGAAACTTTAAACAATATGTTACATTTGAAGCAATCGCTCTCATGATCTCCTGCATCCAATCTATTACAATTAATAAAATTATTTTGTGTACAAGTACATCTAGAGCAACTGTCTTTCACACAAAATTCTGCTTTATTCGTCATCACCGGAACAAGGATGAATAGGTTGTATACAAATTTCAAGCTATCTTAGTTAGTAATCGCACAATAGACGACGCGAAATCAGAAATTAAATGTTTTGTGAAACTCAGATCATAACTCTGTAGGTTTATTGAAATGAATAGCCTCCGGAAAATATTTTGCTATTCTTCCGCGTACAACCCGAAATAATGTTTTAGTACTGAGATTATTGTCCAATATATCTCCTAAATATTTAATTTCATTCACGTGCTCAATGGCTTTTCGTTCGATTGTTAAATTGAAATTTCGAGTATTGGAATCATATTATTGGGTAGTATATAAACTTTTCACAGTCGTTTGTACCTAACATTTATATTATATGTAACTTGTGTGGCTTTAAAAAGATCATCAAAATTCGAAAGCAATTTTTGTCAACTGCTGGATTTTACTAAAAAAAATTTTTTTTTATTTAAATTTTACGAAAATCAACTGCTCTAAGGGTGAGATTTTCACTTTGTGGTCGTCTCGAAGATGTATGTTGTTCTAAATTGTTGTATCGGGTATTTTACTAACATCGGAAGATGGCAAAAATTATCCATGTCCCCGAGAAACCTTAACAATCCATTCCAATTCCAACTGGCTTTCGCTTTTTCACGATAGCACATCCTCTGAAGGTAGAGCCTTATTAACAAGATTACTTTATGACTAAATTTTGAATTCATTTTTATCTTGCCTATACATATATAGACGTCTGCTGAAAGTATGAATGGAATATTTTCGTACACTGACAATGCTCAACTATACTTTTACCGACGAATCATAATTCAGTTTTTTTTTTTCAGTTTAAATGCATTTTTTATTTGATTTCATTAATTAACTCTTACATTCTAGACAAAAAACGCTTAAAAATTGGCTTAAATAATCTTATTGTAACTCACTGGCCCCATGCGGGCATTCTAAATTAATCATAATACCTAAAAATTATGTCTTTCGACGTTTATGGCGGGTTTTATTCTTATTCTACAGTGACTTAACTATAGCTTAAACTAAGAAAACAGGTTTAAAAACTTAGTACATGGACTACGAGTATTTTAATTTTATTATAAAACTTAAAACTAAAAGCCTACAAACTACCTAAAACTAAATCTTAATCTACTTAACCTATTTACAGCTACATGCATATATATATATATACATAGTATGTATATACTTCATATATAAATATATGTATATATATATATATATATTTTTTTTTATTTTTTTTTTCATTTTATATTTTTATTTATTTTTGTTGTTTTTATATATTTTTTTTGTTTTTATATATTTTTTTTTAAATTTAACTTAAACCTACCTAAAACTATGTAAGCCGGCCATGGCTAAAAATAAGAAAAAAATTAGGCTGGCCCACTTTGCTTCACATGAAGCTACATATCACTGAAGGAGTTTGATGACGAAGCATCCTCCCCTTCAACAAGCCACCAAAATTGTTGGTACTGCCGAGCAACATCCCTCATGTCGCGACTCTCTACCGCCCTACTGAACCGGAAACGCTCCGCACTGCCGTATGCGACGTCTCTGTCGTAGTTGAGTCGCCTGTCCGCAGCTGTTCGGGCGAGCGACGTGGAAGATTAGCGGCACCGCCAATCTGTCCTGGATAAGACCTTTACTATCTAGATAGAGGAACGCTTCTGGAGGAATAAAGCCGTCAAAGCGAACTCTCTCGTGATACACATAATTGTGGTAGTAAGCCCCGGAGATCAGGTTGTTCGATGAGGTCATTGCTAGCCTAATTGAATTTGTTGAAAATGCTACAAATCTTATGACGTGGTTCAATGCCATAAGAAACGTGTAAACATAGCGCGGATACCATCATATATCGCATTACAACAAGCTAGTCTTTGGTTGTAACTTTCAGCAATTTTTGAAAGCAAAGTACTATATATAATATAGATCTTATTTATTTAAAGCTAATTAATTTATAAACTATTTTAGATATAAAACATCGGGGCAGCAGGACCATACGATGTCGTCGTATAAGACTTTAGTAGAAAGTTAAATTGACTTAACTTACTTAGTTAAAAATCGAATAATAAAAATTAATAGGCAAATAAAGGTATCATATACAAAATGGAAACTATGAACAATTTAAACAGAATGAAAATTAAAAATGTGCAATAGGTGTACGAACAGGTGTTTTAAATCTGTATCTGTATCGAACAGGTGTTTTAACGCTAATGTGGCTAATTTGATAATTTTCAATGTTCGGCCATTTGCTGGATTTAGAACTTTCGCTATGTCCTTTTCAGCGTTTTAGTTTTCCTGAATTTTCTTGGAAATTGGGCATATGACAATAATATGCCAAACAATGAGGGCCGTTCCACAATGTTGGTAATCCTCCGATTTTATCGTTTTGTAGAGGTGCCCGTTTCTTTTCTTGATGTAACCGCTGTTTTTTTTAAAAATAAGGATTTAAATACCCTTAAAATGACTGCACATAGCGCGGGCAAAGGTAAATAAAAATAAGTTCCGATGAACGTTGGTTTTAAATGTTTGAAGGTTATAATGACTAGAAAATAAAGAGCTCGGCAGAGCAATCCATAAGCGAGTTATACGGCTTAGGAAAGTGATATTAGAGTGATATTAGTATCTCCTATGAGTTTTACCGCACGGTTTTGAATCTTATCTAGAAAGTGCTAAGATGTTTTAGGAGCACCTGACCAGATGTGATCATTCTATTCCAACTTTGGGGCGATGAATGGTTTATATATTAAGGGCAGATCAGAGGGAAAAAAGTATTTCATACATTGCTTGAGGTAACCTAGACATTCGGCATCATTTTTGGCTATATCAAATGTGTGGTCAATCCAACGTAGGTTGTCATTGACACATATACCGGAAATGGAAAGTTCTTCGGTTTGGACGATGAAAGTGATATTCATGGATAATGACTGGGTGTTTAAATTTCGCTTTAATGACAACAAACAGCATTGTATTTTCGAAGCACTAAATACCACTATTTTAATAGATCCCCAATTGGTTATACTATTAATATCAGAATTTAATGAGCTTAACATACGCTGGCGCTACCGTTCTACAGTAGAAGAGCAGGGACTTGAGTCCAGTAACGAATATGAAAAGCAGAGAGTACTGTCATCAGCAAAGGAATATATTGGATTAGAAGTAGCAGACAAGAGATCATTGATGAAAATTAAAAAGAGTGTCGGAGACAGAACGGAGACCTGGGGCACACCAGCATTTATTTTGTGAACATCAGACCTGAAATCATCCAAGACAACTTGAATTGAACGTTCCGAAAGGTAATTTCTAATCGATTGAAGAAGAAAGTCATCGATCCCAAAAGCACACATTTTCGACAAAAGAGCCGGATGCAAAACTCTGTCAAATGCCTAGAAATATCAAGTGAACCTTGCTTTCGCCAGATTGATGTACGCTTTGGTTCCACTTTTCGGTGAGACATGCCATCAAATCACCAGTGGACCTGTTGCTACGAAAACCATATTGCCGGTCAATGAAAAGTTTTCGTGTTTCGAGATATTTCATAAGCTGACGGTTTATCAGCGTAAGTGCATTGGGTCTGTATGAGGAGAGAGAAGAGAATCTTTTAGGGACGGGCTGAAGAAATTCTGTTTTCCATCTACTCGGAAAGCGTCCTAAAGAGTAGAACTGATGAAAAAGCTTACGTAGTGGTTTTGCCAGCGTGGAAGAACACCTCTTCAGAAGAAGGGGAGATATACCACCTTCACCACCGGCTTTATGTATGTTGGGATTTTTAAGTACTCTTGCTACTAAAATGGATTCGTTCCATTGAAGACTCGACGCACTCAAGTGTGGGCGGGGACAAAGCACAATCTGGGAGTGTTGAGCTGACCGCAAATTGTGTAGCAAGCAGATTGGCCTTTTCCAAAAAGCTGGCAGCTGGAATTTTTTATTTTTTTTTTTATAATTTACGTGCGCCTAAGGGGTTGATACCCTTTTACTGTTGCCATGCCTGACAGCCTTTTTACAGCTCGAGTCGTACCATGTGTTTTCTTTTGCTGAAAAGCTCTCAGGGATAAAAGATATCATTCCAAAGACAATAGTATCTGTGGTCATATCGTCAACGGCACCCACTCGTTATCTACGAAACATACCATCAGTTAAAATTCTTAAATAATATGGTATGTTAAGTTCGCTTCAATTGTCTTTCTCGGTTCTTTGGTTCATAGAAATTAATGACGGCCGTAAATAGAGTAAATTTGGAGCTATTAAGACGGATCTCTAATTGGGCATCTCTAATGATAGCCAGACGCTAGCAAGGTAATATCCAATCCAAATACCGGCAGGCTCCTCCAAAACTGAAGTATTCAATTTGTACATAATGATTCCTAGAAACAAAATGGAGTAGTTTATAAGGCTCTGCAACTTCAGAAGAAAAAGCATTTCACTGGACTAGAAAAATATTGGAAATTTTTATCATTGAGATTGAGGTCAGAATGGACTTGCTCTCAGAGCGAGGTTCAACTTGCGTTTTTGGAGAGAGCCTTTTCCAAAGAAAGGTTTTATTTTGGTATAACCTAATAGTCTAAAGCTAGAAATGAATATACCTATATTCTTATACAAGCATTATTAAACTACTTCAACTGATTTAATTTGTTAATTTCTTCACTATACCTTTTTATTTCCAGACCGATGTGATACACTACATATCAAGGACCGATGCCACAGCTTCCACTACGTGTCTCAATGCAATGGGACAAAATCAAACATCAGTGAGTCCCTTTCTATATCACCACACAAATTTTTCAACTATCCCTGAGGAATCACAGCTACAGCAGAGTTCGGTAAAAGGTTAGCACAATCCAATTGATTCCACCTCTCTGTAGGTTATTTTCAGAGTCATAGATTAAGGGAATCAGCTTAAAATCAATGACATTCGTATTCTTCGACCAAACACCAAGTACATGGAAATGAACGACCACAGGCATATCCTTGGAGGGTATACATCACTAATGCATGGATTACCATGGACTGGGAGTTTTTGTTGGTATTACTCAAAGAGATACATATACAAAAGATTTTGATAGACGTTATGACATCGGAATACCATTAGCTTATATATTGACTACTTCAATAGCGTATTGGTAAAAAGAAAAAATCTAGAAAAGTAAAAACGAGGTTCATATAAACACGTCAGGCTCTTTCAATTGAAAAGACATTTGCGATAGAATCAGAATTCAATTTGTAAATGCAATATCTTAGAAAAGAGAACTCCTTTGCTTTTTTCTCAATGTAATGGTGCTCACATTTCGTTGATAAATAATTTTCCAGTAACTTGAGAATAAAGCAGATCTTTTGATTTAATCGAAAATTGAGGTCAGACACTTGAGACACGGGAATAACAACAATCAAATTAAAAAATGAAGAATCGGGCTGAGTGAAAATGATCAGTTCTGAAATACCTAGTATACTTGAGAGATGAAGGCGCGAGACATTTCCCACGACGAAATCGGATCAGCAGATTAGTACTGTTTATCAATTACATTTGGATATAAGAATTTAGAAATCAAAGAGTAGCTTCACACTCTCTGACGCAAAAGCATAAATTCAATCATGCAGCCAATCCAAGCTGAACACAGTGCTGACCGTATGCGTTTATGTTGATTCTGGAGTTAACTAGAATTTTAGTATTCTCAAAAGCTATATTTTTGTTGGCAATATTCTCGTAGATAATTGGATTCTTCAAACATAAGAATGCATCATCAAAAATATTTGTATACTCTAGACTTCACAAGTGACGAGGGTCAGCATTGATTCAGTGTCTGTTTTTCATTTCGGTCTCGTTCTTAGAAAATTTGTTCTTGTGGAAAAACACAATTCAAAAGTTAACTCGATTTTTCTCTGATATCATTCAGGGTGTTGATTAACTTGAATATGTCTGCCCTGACACAAACGTACTCAGGCTGTGTTTAACAGAAACATTTGAAAATCGCTTGGTGCTCCATTAAATTGGCTTAAAAGGTTGTCCCTTTAATTTTTTTTAGATACATTGAGGCGTAACACCCTATTGA
Source organism: Volucella bombylans (assembly GCA_949129095.1). Taxonomy (NCBI): domain Eukaryota; kingdom Metazoa; phylum Arthropoda; class Insecta; order Diptera; family Syrphidae; genus Volucella; species Volucella bombylans. Next base: position 83,640,903 of record OX422142.1, read on the forward strand.
AGAAATGGAGTGACGGAGAAACTGGAGTCTACCTTTCCGGGTTATGTCGCCAACACAATCAGAGCTTTGCAATTTTAATCCAAGCAGTCTGACCACCAAGCCGAAAACAAAAGGGAACTATTAGATTAGCGGCTTGATGAAGTATATATCTGGAGCTAAGTGCATTCGATAACTCATCACACTTAGGTTTGTGTAGGCCCATTGTGATGGCCGGATGGGGAGAGTAAATTCTTTGTGGGAGTTGGCTTGTTGTTGATTTCTAGTGAATTACTCATCTTACCTGATTTTCGTTAACTGAAAAAAATTAATGTCTTTCGGGCGAGACTGGGATTCGCACCTCCCGATTTGGAAGCCAGTCTACTACCAGTTCTTTGTCTCAAGTTACTGAGTACCAGCCTCTATATAGGCTGTATTGCGTGCGCCCCCAGAAGATTATGACCTATGAATAATCCAACAACCGTAGATAGTTCAGCTGCTTTACAAGAGTATATTATTTGTTCTGGATTTCCGGCCATAATTGTCTTGAGGTTTCGCAGGTTGGAAGGTTTTTCCACTTGTGTTCTCAGAGTGTGGAGTGGAGGTTTGATGCTTTGATTTATCAGTTCCCTTTTTAGGTAGGAACCTCTTCGATCTAGCCCGTCTAAATGCTCATTGCCGGCCACTTATTGCAAATAGCCATCAGCTCTTCACAGCAGCTCTTCACACGCCTCGATTTGATCCTAATGTCAGCCTGACACGGGGAATATTGCCTGTATTGCCGGAAGTTTGGCGGCTTCTGCCACACCCAATATCTCAGCCTGGAAGACACTGCCGCAGTCCGTCAGGCGACGTTATCACCGTAAGTCCAGTAAATTGGAGAATATTCCGGCGCCGATTCCTATCTCCATCTTTGATCCATCCGTGAAAAAAGATATCGAGTCTTGTACCATGAAAGGAGAAAGACCTTTTTAAGTCATCATGGGGTATTATAAAGCCCGTACTGGAACATAAACCCAGTTCACTTGTAAGGATTTGGTTCCCGGTTTTGGGGTTTGGTTTCCACCCATTAAACTGACTCAATCTTAAAGCTGATTTCGGTGCAGATTCTTACATGGGCAAGAACACAAGTATATTTTCTAGTCCCGCCTAGGGTTCTAGATAGTCGGAGGGTTGTCCCATCCATGGAATGAAGGTCAAATTTTGGCATTATCCTTTTATGTGTGCATGCAACGAAATATTTTGTTATGCGGTTGATTTCCAGCTCACAGAGCTTGGCAAATTCTGCAAGGATTCTAAGGAAATAGTTCGAAATTTCACTGATCGCGATTAGGAACTTGCTGGTTTCCATAAGAATCACATCATCCGCGTATAGAGTGGCTTTTATTCCTTCCCTGTTTAGGTTCTGAAAAATCCACAGAAGAGGTGATATGACTCCTAATTGAGTGTCACCACCTACGCTCAATACCGTGTTACCTAGTGTTGCATTGATGTTCCTATTACGGATCATACTGATTATCAAGTTTGTTAGTGCAGGATGAACTCCAGCGTTTTTTAAGTTTCGACTTACATACTGTCACCTTCACGTAGAGCCGTTCCCGTGTCTTTACCTTTTGTATAGCCATGCTGAGTTGAGACTAAATCTTCTGTGTGCAGATTACTCCCATTTGAGTGTCAAACAGGTTTTCTAAAGCTTATGAAAGGAATGATACTATGCTTGGGAGCCTGCGGTCTTTTGGCTTACATACCTTGCGCCTTTACTTCCCTCCAGCATTTTTGCACATATCCATACTCGATGTTATTGCTGAATAGTCTTTTTAGGAAGGGTATCACAGCTTGCTTTGATTTTTAAAGCATGATTGGTATCAATCCGTCCAGACCAGCCGATTTATAAGCGGAGAGAAAGTCCATAACCCAACTTATTTTCTTTTCTTCTGGTATTCTCTCTGGGATTTTATATTGGCTAGGGAAAAATTTGTGTTTATTTGCTACTAGTGATGGAGTATGAGTGCATCCAGGAAAGTGGGTTTCTAACAAAAGTCTCAAAGCTTCAATGTTGGCTTTCGGGTAGATCTCCAATTACTGTGGGTTCTAAATATGACTTTCCTTAGCTCGGCATACTTTGTTGTGCTATAAATGTTGCAGAAAAATTTTCTCCATGATTTTCTATTAGCGCTGCAGATTGCTCTCTTGTATTTCCTCAGACTGACTTTATATTTGTCCCAGTCGGAGCACAAGTTTCAGCTTTTGGGTGCATTAAAATGTTTTCTTGTCTCCTTCCTTATGCCTGAGTGAAGATCAATCCACAGTTTTTTCGCTACATAGTAGTCATCGTTACGACCTGAAACAAGCCGGGTGTAGTTTTCTGAGGATGGCCAACCCATCCCTATCGCACTTGAATGCGACCAATTGCTATGATTTTGGTCAAAACTGTGAATGGTAGTCCCTAAACGAAGTTCCTCCAAGTCGCCATACGTAAAAAAAATTCAGGAAAAGTCAGTCACGTCATTTCGGTTATGTCGTCACCGTTCGTGGGTCACGTCCCGTCACTGTCGGGACTATTGTCCCGGTTATTATTATAGGTTTATTATACTTCGGTTTGTTTTTTTTTTATTCTGCGGTGACATTTTTTTTTTACTTTTTTTTCTGTGTAGAGGACTTTTTCGCACAAGTCAAGTCTTTCGAAAAACAAACTCAAAAAAAGAAAAACCACGACTGACAATGCCGAACTAAAATCCGATTATCACGAATTTAAGACAAAAACTGATCCAACGGCCTTGCCGTTGTAATCGCTTGACACCAACTACCTAACAGCTGATCCGCATCGAAAGATGATCAGCTGACTTTCTGCTCAACGCTAATTTCTGCCACTCAACTGTGGGTTCCTGCCTAAACTTATACTTAAATCACTTAAATTAACTCCCACACGATCTACCTCCTTAGCTAGGTTCTCCACCTCCTCCTCCTGAATTTAAATTAGTCAACACAACTTTCTCTACTACAGCAGGGACATATTCAACATAGTAACAAGAACAAACGGAGAGAGTGAGCCTACGAAGAAAGTGGAATGAGGGAATTCTAAAATAGAGGGACGTTTAATAGGATCAGGTGTTTTTGTGAGTTGGGAAAGAGAGATTAGTAGGTCCAATTAATAGATTGGGAGGGGAAAAAGTTCTATTTTTGAAAATTAGTCAATTTACTGAATTTGGTACAGTGAGGGAACACAAATAGAATACCATAATTAAACATATTTATTTTTTTGTTAAAAGGCTGACGCCTGACGCTGACGCCTGACGCTGACAAAAGGCTCATTCACCCTAGAATCCCTTTCTGGTGCTCTTTGCTGTCAGAGTCCTCTTCATAGAGGTACAAGTAATAGTCTCGTGCACCTTAGAATTGGATGTCGAACAGCGCAAAGCGGTGTCAGCTTCTGTCAGCGGGTCTGGTGAGGGCACATGTTGCTGTGATCCCGTCGGCTATCTCTAACCCGCGACTTCTGTATTGGGTTTTTATGAGGTGCTAGCAACAGGTTCGCTCTTGCTAGCACATATCCTTGAAGAAGCGTAGTGCAGACATTGGAGGTGAAGTATATGGATGAGCTGACCATGGAGCTTACCCGAAACTACTATCTTCGGTGGTAGTTTCCCGACTAGGCTAAGTATTTCCCTTGGCCGTCCTGTCTTGGTTTGAGTCGCTTAAGGTAAAGTTAGGGGTGCCTGACTCAGTTGCATCCGTCTTCTTTGTGGTTGTCATTGTTGTTATTGTTGTAGTTTTTTCTGTTGTTGATTTTGTTTTTAGGTTTACGTTCTTCATATTTTCGTCCCACGAGTACGTTCGAAAGGATTTCGTCCAATACCCACCTCAACCTATGTATATAGGCACGGAGAATTGCATTTGCAATTGCGCTGCAATTGATTTCTCCCTCAGTTAAGCACCTTGCTTTGGAAAACCATCCCTTAGTTTTCGTTCCCTCCCCGTCGACCTTATCGGCTCTGCTGTTAAATGCGATTGCTAGCCATTTAGCCGCGTGAGCCTATTAAACTCCGGTTTCTCTATTCGGTTCGATGGAGATTACCTAACTCTTCACCGCCTCAACTCTTGTCCACGTCGGGACAATATTGTATAAACCTTCGTTTCCAGAAATTATTTTGATGACAACTTGGGGGTAGTTCTAATAACGTTCAACAAGACCTTTCCATACCAAGGTGGAACCATCTTGTACTATATTCGGGACTAGAAAACACATTCTCGGCAACTTGTCCGTAGTGACGGTTATTTGGATACTCCGCTTTATTAGATACTAGATGGAGTGAAAAGTAACTTCCTTGGGAATGAAAAATTTTTTTTTTTTATTTCATTCAATATAGTCCCCTTTTAGCTTGATATACTTATTCCAGCGATTTTCCAACTTCTTGATCCCGTCAGAAAAGTAATTTTCCGGAACGTCTGCAAAATACTCCTCCGTGTTGTTGATGAATTTTTTATTGATAAGCCATCTTTTGAGGTTTGGGAAGAGATAATAGTCCGAGGGAGCCAAATCGCTCGAATACGGTGAATGCGACAGCAATTGGAGCCGTAAGTCATTGATTTTAGCCGTGGTTGCGATGCTCTTGTGCGCCGACGCATTGTCTTGCAAAAACAAAATTTTTTTTTCGCTTCATGTGAGGCAGTTTTGCAGCGATTTCGGCCTTCAATCGCTCCAATAATGCACAGTAATACTCGCTGTTCATGGTTTTTCCTTTTTCGAGGTAGTCCACGAAGAGTATGCCATGACAGTACCAGAAAACCGACGCCATAACCTTTCCGACCTATCGAACCTCCTTCGGCCGCTTCGGAGCACTCGTGCCGGCTTCAGTCCATTGCCGGGCACTCATTCTGTTCTCTGGTGTATAATAGTGGATCCAAGTTTCATCAAGAGTTACCAATCGACGCCAAAAGTCCGCCCGATTCCGCATCAGCAAGTCCAAAGACTCTTTTGAAGTGCTCTCGCGTTCGTGTTTTTGGTCAGGAGTGAGCATGCGCGGCACCCAGCGGCAGGATAACTTTTTCATATGCAGAATATTGCCCAAAATATGGCGTGTGCGCTCAGTACTAATCTTTGTGGTATCTGCTAGTGCGCGCACCTTCACTTTCCGGTCAGCCAACACCACTTCATGTATTTTTTTGGCATTGTCCTCTGTAACCGCATCGGAGGGCCTGCCGCTGCGGACTTGATCGGTAGTAGAGTTGCGGCCACCACGAAACTCTCGAAACCAATATTTGACGGTGTAATCTGACAGAGCATTAGCCCCATAATATTTATCCAACTTTTCTTTTGTTTCCTTCGCCGTTTTGCCTCTCAAAAAATAATGTTTTATGAGAGAACGGAAATCGTGTTTGTTCATACTCAACATGATGCCAAACACGTTAACAACAATCAGCTGCCAAAACAAATTAAAAGATGATGATATGAACGATATGAATGGACTTCACGGCACCATAACCTTTTTTGCAGAAGCAGCGCATTCTGGCGGTCAAGGAGGTTACTTTTCACCCCACCTAGTATAGTAAATATTTCCACCTTTAATCAAACAGCTCCACATGAACTTGGTATCCTAGTGATCGTATGGTATCGGGAAAAACCTTCCTAGTCACATGTCAGCGTATTCGCAGAGTGCCGTCATAACCTAGCCTAATCTGATACTTTAATACCGAGATACTCTTTATTCGTGTCTAAAATCAAGTTTGATTGCTTTCAAAGGATTTTTCGAAAGATTTTATCTTATCGATTTCGGGAGTACTGCTAATGGGAGTGAATTTGTCGACCTTATTTCACTTACTTCGAGATATGCATGTTTAAACTCAGATGTCGTTGTCAATAGGAGCTTTCTCTGCTACGACAAAAGTACTGACAATCTTTCCAGGTGCACTAGGCAAACGTTACTATCCTTGAATCAGTCTCTATTAGAACAGTGATATTTGATTAGCAAATAAATTCAACTTTCACAAAATGATAACCAATATAACGTAAGCTAGAATACAACAGATCGCTCGCACTTGGAATTTAAGACTGTATGCACTAGTATGCGCAATGGTTTTTATTATACATACAGTTTGCAGAGACTATGGAATACAAAGTCGCCTCTTTATCACATATATTTTTTATTTTATTTATTTATTTATTTATTTGAATCTTTTACAATGGGCTACAAAGCCTATAACAATTTGTAAAAGTTAGTTAATTAAAGATTTGATTAAAAAAAAAAATTAAGTTAAGTTAAATACAGTCGTATATAGTATATAGTATTTACATTATTTCAATACCCGATTGTATCAGTGCAAACTCCCAAAGTAAAAGGGAAATAATATGGTCATTGACCTTTTCCAGTTAGTCGTAAATACTCGTATTTTACAGTCAAAATATATTTATTCATATGTATTTTCGATGTACCAGGAATTACCTCTCTATCATCTATTTTTATGCCGCTTTATTTCTATCTATCCGAACAATAACCAGAGCTAAATTGCTTGCCTTTGTTATGAATATCCTTAAAACGTTTTCATACATTGCCGACAATGCATAGGGGTGTCCTTGAGAAAAGATTTGCTCTTTGCTTTTGTATGACTTCTTCCACCGGTATGCATACATACGAATATGCCGCAGGGTAAGATTCGTGGCAGAAATCATGTCGAGTTTTACTCCAGACCAAACTTCTTCGAGAAAAACATCTGATTTTTTTGCTACCGCAAACCAGCCGACTGTTTGTCGTCTGCCTTGTGGATTGAATCGTCTGAATTGTTGTGATTATAGGTCACCACAGTGATTGACTCATTATTTTCTGGATTGATCCAGCTATGTTCTCTTTGTGTATCATATTTATATATCATTGATCAAAGAAATATGGTATTTGGTTCAATGTTCAATGCACTTTAAAAGCATACTCATACCTACACACGAGTATGTATATCAGCATTAGACTGACCTTAAATATTTTAAATTATATTCGTGTATGCTAGAGACCAACATTTCTTTAGAGTGATGAAAAATATTTTCTGTACAATAACCAAACTGAAAAGCGACTTTTGTGACTGTAAACGGGTTACTCCAGCTATATAAGGTAATTATCCTTTCTTCAGCTAATGGTGAGCTTAATCTTTGATCCCTTCTTATCAAAAATTTCGTCTAGTTTAGTACCGCCCAAAAATGTGTTCTCACTACCTATGTACGTTGTCCTTTTTCAAAAGAGTCCTGGCGATTCACTGGTTTCCCCAAATAAGTTGTTTCCTTATTCAGTATTCGACTGTCTTTTGTTAACAATATAGCCTATCTGTAGTTGTTGTCTTCATGTTAATCAATTCTTTAAGAATATCTTATACTGACGGTTACAGTTTTTTCGCGAGTTAACCTCACGTTTGTCCATCGGCACTAGCCGAGAGCTGCTTTTGTATATAAAGAATAAAGACTTCAGATTATCGCTTACGGGATCCACCACATTCAGAAATCAAAGAATATTGATCAGAAAATTGATATTATTCAAAAACTCATCCTTTCGGATGAGGCACATTTTCATTTTGGTGACAATATAAACTAGCATTGCTGTCGTATTTGAGGCTGGAAAAATCCGCATATAGTCCTAGAAAAACCAATGCATCCCTAGTGTGTAAGTTCTCTTTTCTATCAGAGCACAATCTATCGAGTGCTTTATGTGTACATTATTGAAATCCGCTCCTTACCAAGAAGAGGGTCTCATTGAGATGCTGTTCTAATAGTTCTGTATAGGTACCTTACCCTTTGAAGCATCTAGAAGATGCTTGCAGATGCCTAGCAATGATTGGAGAATAATGCTTCATTCACAACTCTCCATAAGTCAAGTTATCCTGCCAATTCTTTACACTTCTTTATATTGTAACATCCAAGTATATTAAGGTATCAAAAACAGAAAAACATATCCTTTTATAGGCTACTAAGTTGTATAAGTGGATCCATCTATCATGAAATGTCTGATCTTTCAGTTTTCCCATTGGTACCTCCTCGAAAATGAGCAGCTTTATCTTAAAACGCCAACTAAGACGCACAATGCTGCAAATTATTTTAAATCACTTTCATTGGGGGGACTCTACTTTCTCTGCACAATCTTAGTCATCCTATTCAGAACCTCACCAGGTCAACTTTTACAAATAAGGAAGCAGAAATGGCAGAATAACACTCTACATGTTTATCACCTATGTACTTCCTATCCTACAAAGGAAGAAGGAAATGCGTACAGAAAAAAAATCTACTAGAAATCTGCTGTTAAATTGATACGAGATTTTTGCTCACATGCGTTTCACGACTATTCAGTCGCAAAAAGTAGAACACATACCCTTCAATGTGAACGAGCGCACATGACACCAAGCAATCGCAAGGTTTAAAAGTTTGCGATTTGTCCCATTTTTCTGGCGACGCGATTGTCGCAAGTTAAAATGAATCATACGTACTGACAAGTGTATCCACACACTTGCGATTTAAATCGCTGCGATTAGAAAATCGTTGTCGCAATAAGATGTGGGTATGCACGCACTTGCGGTTTTCTGTCGTATCATAATTTAGTCGCAAAAAATTAAACCCATTGCTTTATACATGAATGCACACATATGCGACTTAATAACCATAGCGATTAAAAAAATGCAACAAGCTCCATTTTATAGACGATTTTTTGGGCGTAAATTAAAATGAGACATATGGATTAGCATGAATCTTAGCACACTTGCGACTTTGAAGTCTTGTTAGTAATGGATTTCACGGGGAAGTGTTGTATAGTGGCTTTTTTTTGTTGCGTTTAAAATCTAAAAAACGGCGTAAAAGAAATTACTGAGTCCATCCCTACTATTAAGACTACATAAGGGACAGTTTGATAAGATTCATCATAGTTTTAAAGAACACCCAAAAAAATACGAGTATATCTAGTAAAGGGTTTTCCAATAGGGACTTGACAATTTTGAATTTAATTTGTGAACGCACTCTTTTACTAATCATTAAACTCTCACTGTCAATTTATTCAGTAATCTCAACATTTTAATCATGGTAAAGTACACGAACGAGCAACGTCTGCAAATTATAATATATCTATATATATATATAGAATTCTCGCCCTAGTAGACAGGCAATAACAGGTTTAGTGCAAAAATAGACGATTAATTTACGCCCAAAAATTAAAATGAGACATATGGATTAGCATGAATCTTAGCACACTTGCGACTTTGAAGTCTTGTTAGTAATGGATTTCACGGGGAAGTGTTGTATATTGGCTCTTTTGTTGCGTTTAAAATCTAAAAAAGGACGTAAAAGAAATTATTGAGTCCATCCCTACTATTAAGACTACATAAGGGACAGTTTCATAAGATTCATCATAATTTAAAAGAACACCCAAAAAAATACGAGTATATCTAGTAAAGGGTTTTCCAATAGGGACTTGACAATTTTGAATTAATTTGTGAACGCACTCTTTTACTAATCATTAAACTGTCACTGTCAATTTATTCAGTAATATCAACATTTTAATCATGGTAAAGTACACGAACGAGCAACGTCTGCAAATTATAAACATTTTCTACCGAAATTCGGAGTTGGTGACTGCAACTTTAAGAGCGTTAACTCCAATTTTCGGTTGTAATTCTCGCCCTAGTAGACAGGCAATAACAGGTTTAGTGCAAGAATTTGAGTCTACATATTCGTTGTGTGATGTTGCCGTGTCAGTGAGACAGCGGGTTGGTCGAAGTGTCGAAAATATCGTAGGTAGCAAACGATCCAAATCAGTCAATTCCACGGCGTTCTCAAGAATTGGGCACCGCTCAGACCACATTATGGCGTATTTTGCGTAAGGATCTTGGTTTACACCCATACAAGATCAAGCTGACTCAAGAATTGAAGCCGATGGACCACTTGAAGCGACGTAAGTCGCTTTCTCCGATTGGGTTCTGGAGAAGATGCGCCAAGATGATGGTTGAATCTTCAGTGACGAAGCTCATTTTTGGCTTAATGGGTTCGTCAATAAGCAAAATATGCGTTATTGGTCGGGTGAAAATCCACATTTGCTTCATGAATCACCACTTAATCCACAAAAAATAACTGCTTGGTGCGGTTTGCATGGCGGCGGCGTTATTCAGCCATATTTTTTCGTCGACGATAACGATCGTCACGTTACTGTGAAAGGTCAGCGTTATGACGACATGATCATCAATTATTTTTAGCCCGAATTTGAACATATGGACTTGGACGACATGTGGTTTCAACAGGATGATGCCACACAGCACACGCTACAATCGATTTATTGAAGAGTAAGTATGGTGAACATGTTATCTCAAGAAATGGGCCAGTCGATTGGCCGCCTCGTTCGTGCGATTTAACGCCGCTTGACTATTTTCTGTGGGGCTACGTTAAATCATTGGTTTATGCCAACACGCCGATGACTTTGGAAGAGCTCAGAGCCAACATTGAACGCGAAATAACGGCCGTTTCGGCCGAAATGTTTGGCCGAGTCGTTGAAAATTGGGTCCAATGAATCGACCGCTGCAAACGTGTCCGCGGTGGCCATATGAATGATTGTACTTCAAGCCGATAATAAAGTTTTTGAAATATCTCAAATAGTTTGCGGTTTATTTAAAAAAAAAGTTGTCAAGTCCTTATTGGAAAACCCTATATTAAGCCTATTAAAAATTCAAAAAGTAGAGAACACTTAGTGCGTCATTATTAAATTCCATAAAGACGAAACAATCTCTTTCATTATATTGCATTCTTGAATCGCCTAGAAAACAGACGATTCCGGGTTGAAATTTATAACATAAAATTTTGCGGCATTTATAAAACTTAATCTATTTTAATTACACGGTCGAAAGTATTTTCCAATTGATTCAAATTCGGTACACTTGCTTCCTTATGTATTACTTTGAATAATCAATCAAGTACCCTTTTTCTTGATTTAAATATTCATTTCATTTCAGATGAATTATCCAGCCCTTTTGATGAGAACTGCCCAAGTCAGTGGTGTGTAATTAAAAAAACCCTCGACATTCAGGAAGCCGCCATGGAAACCCATCGAAAGGATTAATGGCTTGCCATCAACATTAAGCAACACGCACCATCATAATAATAGTTTTAAGTAATTACTTAGCTTTAAGGAAATCAAAAGTTCTTTTTTTAATTAAATTCAAAGAAACGAAAATTCAACAAGTACGTGTATTTATTAAAACGCGGGAACAATAATGTTATAATTAGATAAGTAAATAGTTACGCTGAAATAAAGATAGAAAATTAAAATGATTAAGTCTTTCGTATGGCACGCTTTCGATAGAATCTATATACATATATATGTACATGCTTCAGCTCATTAGAGACAGGCAGTTGCTCTGCATAGTATGTATAGTATTGTTTAGATTCTTTTTTGACAATGTGAGGTGCGACCATAATGGGCCTTTATGGAGAAGCGACAATAGTATTCTCCATAGCCTTCCGGCATAAACGAACAAATTGATTTGCATAAACACTCATAGATCTTTAGTAGGGCAGTGAAATTGCCTTGTGGTTTTCTTTCTTCGCTTATTCTTAATGGAAATCAAACAATGTGTGCCACAGGGCTCTATACTACAACTGAATTTCTTCTGCATTTCATAAATGACCTACCTCAATGTGCAGACATGTTTTAATTGATCTACGAGTACATAGATGACGTACAATTAAAACTTGTGAAATCATATTCTAACCTTAACCATTTCAGGACAATAATTGCTTATATGTAAGTAGCGTCTGATTTTGTGTCGATAATACTCCCGCTTGGGAGACTTTGAGTTATAATGGCTAATTGCACAAAATAGATTGATATTTTGTGAAGATGAATAGAGAAAAGAAAATTCGAAAATGCATTTGCATTTGCATTTTTTGCTTCAGAAAACCATTCAAAGTGAGTTCACTTGCGCGATTCGTTGTTACTGTACCGATTTTTTTTTTATAATTTACGCGCGCCTAAGGGAATACCCTTTTACTGTTGCCAGGGCGCGGACGGAAAGGTAAAAGGAATAGAAAGGAAAATTGTGTTGTAGTGGTTTGAAACTCAGGTGTGTTTGGTTTCGATATTCGCTCTCCAGGGGTGGGAGTCCGAATAGAACGGAGAGTTTTTCTTCACTCAGAGTGATTCGAGGTGGTCGATGCCACTCTACAGCTCGTATAGTTCGTCGTTGAATCTTCTCCTCCAAAGCCTACAAACGCGAGCGGAAGCGAATGTTTTTTGAAGGATTTTTCTTTCGAAACAAAGGATATCCATAAAGCAGGATTGGGATCATCAACGTCTTATATAATTTTAATTTTTAATTTTTAATTTTTAATTTTTAATTTTTAATTTTTAATTTTTAATTTTTAATTTTTAATTTTTAATTTTTAATTTTTAATTTTTAATTTTTAATTTTTAATTTTTAATTTTTAATTTTTAATTTTTAATTTTTAATTTTTAATTTTTAATTTTTAATTTTTAATTTTTAATTTTTAATTTTTAATTTTTAATTTTTAATTTTTAATTTTTAATTTTTAATTTTTAATTTTTAATTTTTAATTTTTAATTTTTAATTTTTAATTTTTAATTTTTAATTTTTAATTCTTAATTTTTAATTTTTAATTTTTAATTTTTAATTATTTTTTAATTAGTATTAATATTTTTAATATTTTTTTTAATTAATTTTTAATTTTTAATTTTTAATTTTTAATTTTTAATTTTTAGTTTTTAATTTTTAATTTTTAATTTTTAATTTTTAATTTTTAATTTTTAATTTTTAATTTTTAATTTTTAATTTTTAATTTTTAATTTTTAATTTTTAATTTTTAATTTTTAATTTTTAATTTTTAATTTTTAATTTTTAATTTTTAATTTTTAATTTTTAATTTTTAATTTTTAATTTTTAATTTTTAATTTTTAATTTTTAATTTTTAATTTTTAATTTTTAATTTTTAATTTTTAATTTTTAATTTTTAATTTTTAACATTTAATTCTTCGCAATAGGGCCTCATTACTCAACTGCCTTCTTAGCCCAAAGAAACAGTGATTGATAAGAGTGATTCTTCGTTTTATTTCTGCTGAGGAGTTGTTGGTAGAATTTATAACAAAACCGACTTAGACAAAGTACTTTACTACCTCGAAATTATACTCGTAGCTGTCGAATGTGACATTCTGTCCAATTCGGTCGAAGTAGTATGTCCCTTCTTGTTGACAGCATATACTTGGTTTTTCCCTCATTTACCGCTAAACCCATTTTGGCAACTTACGTTTCAATACGAGCGGAAGCACCGGTGATCGCACACTGAGTTCTATCAATTATGTCAATATCATCATGTAGTTATACAGCCTTTTGAAATATTGAAATATTGTGCTAACTGTGTTCGCTTGTAAGTTGCGCACAATTCTTTTAAATATGATGTTAAAGAAGTCACATGACAGGGTGAGTTACGTCCCAAAGTTCCGTAAGTACCGGTAACATGACGCCGACAGTACGGGGACAAGGTCCATTTACAAGTTTTAAAGCCTGGGGTAAAATGTTACAGCGCAAATTAGCCTGAGTCTTTTATAGACCACACCATGCAATAAAAAAAATGTTTTATGGACAAATGTAGATAAAATTTAGCATTTGAAAATGATGTCGACTGGAAGTTAATCTATGAACAGGTGATATTTTTATTTTGCGCGCATTTTATACAGATAATGATGTAATGTTCGTGGCATACGTTCTTCGAGAAGTTGTAGGATTGTATTTTGGATTCCTTGCCGGCAAATGGAACATCTAGCCTACAATAGGTATTGTATCGATATAATAGAAATAGTAAATATTCACACATCATACAAAAAAAAAAACAGGTAATTACGGATTTTCATGTTAATCGTTCTGCAACTTTTGGTAATTGAACCGTTTGCGAATGATCCAGCATGCGAAATGCTTCTTTGGCCGATTTCGGCACACGAATAGGTAGATACCAATTGATCATACAGATCGATACCTTCTTTATTTTGGCCGTCGCAACTGATGTGCTGGGTTTCACCCGACCACCTCCAAGAATTGCCTGGTTTGATGGAGAATACCGGCAAGCATATGCAACTAAACCAGAAACCTACAAAGCGGCGCTGCAACGAAGGACGAGAGCTGCTCATGAGATCTACGACCAGAAAAGACAAGAAGAACATCGGCTTCTCCAGAAGATGAAAAAAGAGCACGACAAACGCGTGATCGAAGATATTGAGAGGTTGTAATCCAGGAATAACTTACGGAAATTTTACTAAGAAGTAAAAAAAACATGTCAAAGCAAGACGACCGTACAAAAGCCTGTAGAGACGAAGAAGGAAACCTTATAGTAAAGTCACAATCGGTGCTAATAATAAGGAAACATTTTTTCAGCAGACTATATGTATAACGGCGAAGGCGCCAAACATCTCGCCGTCAAGCCTAATAGACCATTCAACTTAGACGATGATAGCCAAAACTTTCATCCATTTGACCAAAACGAAATAAGGATATGCAATATCTAAGTTGAAAACCAAAAAATCAGCTGGACCTGCTAGCTTATAGGTCGAGTTATTCAAAGCTGCTGTAAATGACTTTGTGGAGAGCATACACCAACTCATCCGATATATGACATGAAGGTCTGGCGCCGGGAGGAGCTTTCTTCATAAGAAGAGGGTACTGATTTTTTCTTGGAAATATAAATTATGATGGAACGAAATTTCCTCCTGCGCTCATGCTGTTTACAACGGTTATAAGAGACCCATGCTCAGCCGATGTCATATCCCCTATCTGTCGCTTTCCTTTACGCACTAATACTTTGAATTGCTTGGATTGAATAATGTTGAGCCCCGTTTTGTAGATGAAGAAAAAAATAATTAAAACTCAACTATTTGGAAAACCCTGCTTCAGAGTACATTTCACACTTGCGATTCGCTAACGACGACTATGTACAAAAAAATCATGTTTGGAACATCTGATCAGGTGATCGACCCGAAAAAAACCGATAAATACTAGTGCGCATGTCTCTAACAGTCAGTCAACTAAAGATAACACTTGACGTTATAACAAATTGTTTTTCTTGTGAGTCCGCACCTTCCACCCACCCCCTACAGTTTCATCTACGTTCTAAATGCGAGCAGCTGGATAGCGAAATTTGTCGTATTCCTGTTCAAGAAAGTTATAAAAGGCATCCACGTTCTTGCCACTAAACCCTTTAGCTCGATCAAATTATGTACCTATTTGCACATGTTTTCGGCAAAAGCTATAGAATCTTTTCCAGCCGACTCCTTCAAAACTGAGAATGCATTAGGTATTTTATTCATTATAGCTAACTGAAATGCTAGTGAAAAAATTTCGCTGTTTTTAAGGCGCCTGAATCGAGCTTCCATATCTAGCGCATAATCAACAAGGTGATTTTCAAGACCTTCATTAAAAACTGGTCTGCGGCCCAATTTGCTTAAAAAAAGCTGTTCAATGGTTTGTTCACTTCTAGCCATATGTTGCAGCGTCGTATGCGGCACTAACAATATTTTATATGCGAGTAATATGCCCATATCTCCATCGCTTCCCACTTTAATAGCTTTCTCCATATCATCTCCTAGTTTCTCCAAGCAACAGTATCGTCCTATACCATATTAGCCGGTAGCTGTACCACATTAGCCGATTTTCTCTTTTCGTGTTTAAATATTTTTAAACTAAAAACTTTCCCCAGCATTGAGGATTTCACTGTTGTCATATGAAACTTGAATCTTATTAATACTAATAATAATCAAAACTATTTAACTTATATTAGTCTTTTATTTTAAAAAATTAACTTTTCCACCCGTACAAAAAAAATCAATCTACTCGGATTGCCTCGCCACTGTGCAAAAATTTTAAGGATTTTAAATAGGAGGAAACATGTCACACATTTTTCTTCTGACTGCGTGACTATAAACTTCTTTAGTTTTGCAAAAAACGGCAGGTGATCCGAGATACTACGCTATACCACATTAGCCATTTATACCACAATACCCGATTCCACACTGCTTTTGTTCGCCCCGTCCTATAGTACGCCAATCAAGTATATTCCCCATATCATCGCGTTCATATCTGAAGAATCGAAAGCAACCAGTGCCGTTTTCTTCGATTTACTCTTCGAGGTATGCCCTGGAACGATAATTTTACTCTGCCCCTTGAGGAACGCAGAGACGAAGCCGACTTTCTCTTCATTCATCGACTACTTTCAGGTTACGATGAATGCGCGTACCTTCACAACGCTATTTTCCTCAACACTAACCCTCGTTATCTACGTACCCCGCGTCTCTTCTCTCTTTCAATCCACCTGCTATTGCGCGAAAAAACCGATCTCTAGTATGCTACGAAAGATCAATTCAAATATTACCATCTTTGACTTCCACCGCACCACTCCCTACAACAAATCCGTTCTCCTTCACCACTCCAACCAACCACAGAAGTTTTAACTAAAGTTTAGTTTTAAGTTATGGCTTGTAATAAGCCGAATAAATGTGGGCCTTCGCACCCACCAACAGTTAAAAAATAATTTAAAAAATTAAAAAAGCATTTCAAGTTTCACTGAAATTATACATTTAAACCTTAAGTAATAGTTCCTAAAACGGTTTAGATCTTAACGTACACGAGTAAATCAATTAAATAAAATGAAACGAGTTTTTGTTGCGTTACCCAAGCCATATCCATAACGTTTTTGTTACCCAAAGCATTTAATACTTGTATGCACTACTAAGTTATCTTTTCAAAATGTCCAAAACTTTTTTTGTACCTGTGCTAAAGGGTTTTCCAATAGGGACTTGACAACTTTGAATTTAATTTGTGAACGCACACTTTCACTAATCATCAAACTGTCACTGTCAATTTATTCAGTAAACTCAACATTTTCATTATGGTAAAATACACGAACGAACAACGTCTGCAAATTATAAAAAATTTTTACCGAAATTCGGAGTCGGTGACTGCAACTTTAAGAGCGTTAACTCAAATTTTCGGTCGTAGTTCTCGCCTTGTAGACAGGCAATAACAAGTTCAGTGCAAAAATTTGAGTCTACATATTCGTTGTGTGATATTGCCATGTCAGTGAGACAACGGGTTGGTCCAAGTGTCGAAAATATCGCTGCCGTTCAGGCGTCCGTAGCAAACGATCCAAATCAGTCAATTCCACGGAGTTCACAAGAATTGGGCATCGCTTAGACCACATTATGGCGTATTTTAAGTAAGGATCTTGGTTTACACCCATACGAGATCAAGCTGACTCAAGAATTGAAGCCAATGGACCATTTGAAGCGACGTACGTTCTCCGATTGGGTTCTGGAGAAGATGCGCCAAGATGATGAATTTCATCGCAAAATCATCTTCAGTGACGAAGCTCATTTTGGGCTCTATGGGTTCGTCAATAAGCAAAATATGCGTTATTGGTCGGGTGAAAATCCACATGTACTTTATGAATAACCACTTCATCCGCAAAAAAAAAACTGTTTGGTGCGGTTTGCATGCCGGCGGCTTTATTGGGCCTTATTTTTTCGTCGACGATAGCCATCGTCACGTTACTGTGAATGGTCAGCGTTATCACGTTAAGATATGGACTTGGACGCCATGTGGTTTCAACAGGATGATGCCACCAGCCACGCAGCACACGCTACAATCGATTTATTGAAGAGTAAGTATGGTGAGCGTGTTATCTCAAGACATGGGCCAGTCGATTGGCCGCCTCTTTCGTGCGATTTAACGCCGCTTGACTATTTTCTGTGGGGCTACGTTAAGTCATTGGTTTATGCAAACACGCCGACGAGGTTGGAAGAGCTCAGAGCCAACATGAACGCGAAATAGCGGCCGTTTCGGCCGAAATGTGTGGCCGAGTCGTTGAAAATTGGGTCCAACGAATCGACCGCTGCAAATGTGCCCGCGGTGGCATATGAACGAAGTCCTGTTCCATTCATAAATGTTTTGATTGTACTTCAAGCCGATAATAAAGTTTTTGAAATATCTCAAATGGTTTGCGTTTTATTTAAAAAAAAGTTGTCAAGTCCTTATTGGAAAACTCTATAGTTTAGAAACTATAGCGTTTAAAGTGGTTACACCTCCAAATTAGAGGTCACCCACTTTGATGGGCTGTAACTTGAAATGGAGTGAGAATAGAACCCCCTGCCATACAATTTCTTGTTCTGCGGAACTTCGGGAATATGCCTTTAAAGGATTATACTGCTAAACTGGGACACCCTTTATATGAACAAGCTTCCTCACATTCGACGTAAAAGATGAACTCCTGTGCATCTTTGAGTCTCTGAAAAACAAAAAATAGGCGGTATTGCAAACGTCGAATTAAGACACCTGCCTTGGAAGCAGTGGATATATTAACTACGCTCTTTAGCTTTATAATGCGAACTATCCGACGCATTGGAAAATAGCAGTGCTACATCCAATTCCGAAATCGGATAAAGTTAGAACTAACCCTACTAATCTTCGGTCAATTAGTTTGCTTCCGAATATTAACAACGTATTCGAGAAAGTGGTCAATAAAACGCTGTTAATGTGGGTTTAGGAAAATAATATAATTCCGGAAAAACAGTTTGGTTTTAGGGCAAGACATGACACTATACATGCTGCGTCGAAGATGGTCTCCGACATATAATACAATGGAATAAATGCAAGAACCAGTATGCGGGCGCCGGTAATCTCATCAGAAAATTCAATAGAAGGTCCGTATCAAAACTCGTGCAGCATGTCTTCGCAATTACCTTTTAACCGTTTAATAGGTAGAGAAAACTACATGGAGTAGAAAGTTGTTGCAAAGGCGGCTATGATTATCAAGGGAGCATGAAGCAATTGTACGACAGAATTGGCGCAAAAGAGAAGGATTTGAAAGCAATAGATGAGCTGCTATTACTGTTAGAGCCGTGCAATTACACATACACTGAGTCAGCTAAAACGACGTATGACGCGTGGAATAACATAGCAAAAACATTTGAAGATACCAGTCGTTTACCAACTCGCATAGAGAACAGTCGGCTTTTTTATAGTGTACATCAAAGTGAAAAGACAATTAAGAGGCGATATAAGCAAGTAATTGGCAAGTGGCAGTGTAGTTCAGTGGAGTTGGATCGAGACGTGGAGGTTTGCTGTCCTCGTCTCTTCTATATCCTAACCCACCGCACCTCTTATAGCTCTAACGAACCAATCTCTCGCATGCTCCGTAAGGTCAACTCAAACCTCCCCCTTTTTGATTTTAACCTGAGCACTTCTCGTCTTAAATTTGATCTCCTCCCCCATTCCCTTACTTCCTAACCCTTAACTCTTGTTAGTTTGTAAGTCCTAGTTTTTAAGTTAGTTTAAGCTTGCATTAAGCGAAATAAATGGGGGCGTTAGCCACCACTAAATTAATTCTGTGTTCGAATCCGCAGTAAGGAAAACGCGGATTCCTTTTCTTTTATTCATTTCTTAGCGTTAAAACTAAAAATAAAAAGTTGTAGTAATGTCGAACAACAATGGATACCAGTCAGCCGGAGATCCCGCAGGTGGAACAGCTATCGAATCGGATGACAACCAGAGCATATAAAATGCAGCAACAACAAGCAACAACATCTAAGGCAGCAGCATCAATGCAAAAGCCAGATAATGACTCGAAAGGAGAAAAGAGGCGGAGGAAAAATAAGACCTCATCGAAATTGTCCACAAAGAAAAATATTAAAGAGTACTCTTATGAGTCTGAAGGGGGTGAATGCCGCTACATTGTAAAGGAGAACTCATTTAAAGAGTTGTCAGATGACGATACCTCAGCAGAAGAGGAAGAGGATGATGAGGCAAAGCTTGAGAAGCTTATAAAAGAGCTCCTTGAGAAAAGAGAGAAGAAACAACCATAACATCAACAACAGCAACAACTACAGCAAACTATCAAAGAGTTGCCGATGCAGCAAAAACAGAACCAACTACTAAACCAACAGCAACAGCAGCAGCAACAACAACAAGAACAACGATTACAACAAAAGAAGCAACCGCAAAAACAACAAAAACTACAACAACAGCAGCAGCATCAAGATCAACATCAACAACAAAACAATGGGAGAGAAAGAGTGCCTCCTATAAATGTAAGTAATTTAGAAATCAACTATAGTATTAGGTTATGTACGTTAGTAACTAAGAATTTTTAGTCAAAAGATTAAGTGCGAATAAGCACATTATTATGTGTAGTAGCATGGAGGAATACAGGAAGGTATGTACCGCTCTAGTAAAAGCAGATACGGAATATTATACATATACCCCTAAGGGTGAAACACTTCAGACGGTGCTGTTAAAAGGCATCGATCCAGCAATAAAGAAGGGGGAGCTCGAAGAAGAGCTTAAAAGGTTAGAGAGCGACGCGTGTAAGTTCGTGGGAGTCAAGCCGTTTACCACGTCCCCGCCAAGGGATGGTAGCCATAAATTACCATTCTTCTTAGTACAGTTAACGCCCAACGGCAAAATCGATAGTCTTCGAAAAATCCAATTCTTGTATTATCATGCTGTAAGTTGGGAAAAATTAAAGAGGGCAGATCGTGTACTGCAATGTATGCGCTGCCAGAGGTTCGGGCACGCCGCGGCTAATTGCAATATGGAATCTAGGTGCTTAAGTGCGACAAGGACCACAAATATTGAAACCCAGGGCACCACTTTTTTCTAAATCTATTTTCTTAGAAATGTCATATATTTTATAATTTACATACTATAAGACAGTTTTTAAGGCTGAAAGGTAAAAGTTGAATGAAAATTTTAAGCTTAGAGTGTTCGGTAGCGCCCCGTAAGCTGGAATAAATAACTGTTGTTGTCAAATTAGATTTAATCATTTTTGTCTAAAATGTAAGTAATAATGAAAATAGCAATCAAATAAAAAAGCTTGTATTAATGTCAAAAATGAGGATGGATATTGTTCCAAGTGGACTATAATATCAGCAGTAGTACCATTAAATAGTAATTCTCACAGAACATCATCCTGTAATATTAGTGATACAATAAATAGAATAATTTCGGTTGAAAATGGGCTGACTCTAAGATTTGAAGGTTTAGAATTCCAGTTAAAATTAAGTTATGTAAAAAGATTTGAGCAAATGAATACCAATATCTAAACTTGCTGCTTTTGCAAGATATTGAGAGATCCCATTATGTACGGATTAAAAATATTTCAAAGGAAGTTAGTGTAGTTTTTCTTTGTTTAATTTGCTGTTTCTATATCTATATATATCTTTCTTTTGTGGACTATTAAATTCGCAGATAAGAACGAATGAGCACAGATTCTTCAACTTTAATATTCGTAAGCTAGAATGTAAGAAAATTGTAACAGGAATGCCCCTCCCTCCTGATAAGTGTTTTATCCGTAATTTTCAATTCAAGAGATTCCTTACCGCTGGTGGGGGGAAATCTTTTAAGTGAAACTTCGTTGACTCTTAATAACAAAAAGCGATTTTATTTATTGAATAGCTTCAATTTATACAGAAATTTTGATTACTTTAACAAAAAGAAATTTGTACAGAAAATTTGCTTATTTAACAAAAAAGAATCAATATACAATTGACACTCGAGCGCGACAGGTAAACGTACTTTTTGTCTATTCGACACTTTACGTATTGTGCGGTTGCAACCTGAGTCATTAAATTGTTGTTGCCACAACATGCTGGGGCCTCTCTCAAACTGACGAAACACAAAAATCGGTATCTGAAAAAGTTCCTCCACCTTCAATCCGCTTCTCATCTTTAGACTGTTGAATGATTATTGATTGATTTGTCTTCCTTCTCAGTAAAATGACGCCAATTGTAACAGCTACTACCAGAAATACCGTTGACCCCAGAAGAGAATATTGATGTACCCTATGGGTTTTTATTTCCTTCAGAATAAGTTCTTGACTTCGTTGTAGCTCGATCGAATGTTCTAATTTTGAGATCTCTAACGACATATCGGTTTTCAATACAATGGGACCTTGCTCTCTTTTATAGTTAAACGTAGTTAACTTTTTAGAAAGATTGAAAGATGGTAGAAAAGAAGATGTTATTTTTTTGATCATTGTTTGTCTACCAATGATTGTCATCATTTGATCATGGATCATGCAATCTGCCGGCAATTTCAATATCCCACTACCCTTTAAGGTAGTGTGTGACGGATTGAAGTCACAGTCAATGTTAATTGTAGTTGTACCCGGAACACTATATATCCAAGAATTCGGATGATGCATTTCAATCCAATATGTTTTAATCGGAATGTTGTTCGTCAGGCATGAGTCCAAAAGCTCAGTGTTGTGGTGAATTAGGCTCATTTCACAAGAGCTGACCGAAGCTCCTGATGTATATATTGGGTGTTGAAGTCTACACCAGTAATTATCGAGGTGTCTCTTGCAAAGGGAGAATTCAGATCTATCAAGAGGGTAAAATTGGTTTCCCTTTAGATTCACAAGCAAGTAGTCTGAAGTTGCCACAATGCAAGTGAAATTCCCACTATGGAAAGTAGGAACTGGTAACACTTTATATATCTTAAATTCCTCATTAAAAAGAAGTGGGAGTGTTATTTCTATTATTATATTTCTGCCAGTCAACCTTCCTCTTGAACTCAAGCTTTTGTAAAGTTGAAGGATGGATTCATGCTGCCTCTCTCCTGGTATCATTAATGAACGCGGTATGTTTTCGTGTATCCTTGTCAATTCATTTTTAAACTGTTGAACTGTCAGAATTAGTGGATGTACCTTTCCCGTTTGTGTTGACAAAATAATGTCTAGTAAAATATTCTGTGTTGACTGATAGTTAAACATTATCAGAATAGCGTTGATAGCAGTTGACGAAAATAGCTTCAAATTGTTGTATTTGTCTACATTATCCTTAATTTTGGCTACCACTTCATTCAGCGATTGAATCTGTTGTCTTGTGTCCAACTGTTCCCTTTTGAATATATTTATGGTAGAGTCAATTATGGTTTTTTGGTTTTTCATGAGTTGCAGCACATGGTTTTCGTTTCCTTGAATAGCGTCAATTGCTTCTTCATACTGTTTGGCGAACCGTTGATCAAGTATTCCAAATAACTCGTTCGTAATCGTTCCTACAAAGTCAAATGGAGAGCGCCGTTGTCTTCGCATAGAGTCATCATTCGCATGCAATAAAATATCGTTGTTTAGTTCAATTTGCTGAATCTGGCGCTTAAATTGGCTTAGTATCCCTTCGCACATTATTGACTTGACTTCAGCTATGTCTGTGGATGAGCACATTGTTTCCATTTGATTAACACTTTCCTTATACGATTCGAACTCCAACCAATATGATGTCATGTTGAAAAATACGATGGTTTTCCAAGAGCTCGTAATAAGACTCGCTCGTCCTACATCCTCAAAGTATATTCCTGGCTGGTTTTCAAATGGAGTGAATTCGACCTTATATTGTTGGAGTAGCTTTGACTGAGTTCATGATTCCTAACAGTATAAAAATCCAAAACAGTGAGCTAGGTTTCTTATTCGATGAGTTTTTAATAGTTGTTAACACTTGTGGTTTTCCTTTGCTTTCTCGAATATGTTTGATTGTTGAATCAGGTTGTCCTGACTCTATAGGTAAACGACACAATTTTGCTATGAGCCGTTTGATGTGTTTATTGCTGCTAAACACTGTTGCTGCTCGAACCTCATTATCCTTACCAGGGTGAACTTCAGAAATTCTACCCATTACCCAGGTTGTTGGTGGTAATCGATCTTCCTTGATGAGAACAATGTCACCAACCTTGAAGTTCTCTTCCTTCTGTTTCCATTTCGTTCGCTGTTGAAGCTGAGACAAATATTCAGAAGATCAAGTTTTCCAGAAGTCTTGGGTAATTTTTTGTAGCAGCTGCCAACGGGAGCGGTATGTTTTTGTCTCATCGATAATTGGTTCGGGTGTTGCATTAATAGCGCTTCCTATGAGAAAGTGGCCAGGAGTAAGAACGGTCAGATCACTTATATCGTTTTCGATTGCCGTTAATGGTCGGGAGTTAAAGCACGCTTCTATTTGAGTTAGCACAGTTGTCAATTCTTCAAATGTCAATGTTCTGTCTCCAATCACTCGCTTAAGGTGATATTTGGTTGTGTAAAATCACTTGTTTCCCACAATCCACCAAAGTGAGGTGACGCTGGTGGTATAAAGTGCCATTGGGTTCCATACATTGCGAGTATGACCGATGTATCCCTTTCGGATTGTTTGATTGAAGCTCGTAGTTGCTGTTGAATTTCTTTACTGGCTCCAACAAACGTTGTGCCATTGTCACTGTAAAAATGCGAACATATTCCCCTCCTTGATGTAAATCGTATTACTGCTGCTAAAAATGCTGCTGAAGTAAGATCACTAACCAGCTCAATGTGTACTGCTTTAGTTGTAAAGCAAACGAAAATGGCAATGTAGCCTTTTGTTGATTCCTTTGTTGATAAGTATTTGAATGGGTCCTGCATAGTCAATTCCTGTGTGCGTGAAAGGTCTTGCTGGGGTTACTCTAGCAGCTGGTAACACACCCATTTGTTGAGAGTTTGGTTGTGCAATGAAACGATAACATCTTATGCACTTGTGTATAACTTCTCGGATTGCTCTTTTTGCTTGTGTTATCCAATACTGTTGTCTCAGTTTTGCAAGTGTAAGTCGAACACCACCGTGTAGTGTGCTTGCATGTGCGTCTTCAATGAGCAATTTTGTAAGTTTTTCACCATGCCGTAAAATATATGGGTGTTTTTGTGAATTCGATAATTCTGAATTTTGCAAACGACCACCAACTACCAAAATGTCGTCATCATTTAATTGGGGGCTCAATGATAGTATTTTACTTCGTTTATTCAACTGCTTTCTTGTCTTAATGCACCTTAGCTCTTCGGGAAAAACTCTTTGTTGTATAGCTCGTATGATCGCGTTGCGAGCATCTTTGAGTTCCTTAGCTGACAAAGTGGTTATTTCCTTAATAGCACATTTAATTCTAGTTTGAGAGTCCTTTACTTTTTTATACTGCTGCACTCTAGTTTGCTTTGGCTTGTGATCTTTGCAACTGGCAATAAATCTTCTGCAATAGGCCGCTACTCTTATTAACTTGTTGTAACAAGAATATCTTTCAGTTATATCATCAGTGATTTGTATCCTTACTGTCATAACCTTTCTTGTTTCAGGAACGTCGACCGATGCATATTGGTTTTGTGATGGCCAATTATCAGAATTTCCTTCTAGCCATTTTGGACCCTTCCACCATAGTTGATTGTTCACCATAAATTCAGGTAAGCAACCTCTAGAAGCACAGTCAGCTGGATTTTCTGATGATTGCACATGTTTCCATAGTTCGGGTTTGATTGCATGTTGTATCTCTGATACCCTGTTGGCAACAAACGTCTTCCAGGTCGATGGACATTTCTGAATCCAAGCTAAGGTTATTGTGGAATCAGTCCAGGCGTATACATTACCAACTTGTGTGCCATATGTCCGTAATGTGTCTGTCATTAATTTTGACAGTAAATGATCTCCGCATAACTCCAATTTGGGAAGTTGAAGTTTCATGCGTATCGGCGCAACCTTTGTTTTTGCGCTTATAAGTCTGGTAACAAAGTGACCATTGGACAAGGAAACTCTGGAGTAAATTACCGCTGCATATGCTGCTTCTGAGGCATCACAGAAACCATGAAGCTCGATTTTCTTGCAATTGTCCGACTCTATCCATCTTGGAATTCTAATTTTTTCGACTTCAGTGATATTCTTCTTTAACTTGTTCCATTGTTTTTGTAACTCCACTGGAAGAGTTTCATCCCAATCGATTTCCGACTTCCAGATTTGCTGCATCAGAATTTTTGCTTTTACCGTTACTGGGGCTAACCAGCAAAGAGGGTCGTACAGCTTAGCTATTTCGGATAAAGTTTGACGTTTTGTCTGTGACATCTGCTTTAAAGTGATCGCGTCTAAGTGGGTCTTAAACTGGAATGTGTCACTTATTGGGCTCCAATGGATGCCTAATGTTTTGATGGTGTCATCAACGGCAAAATCGACTTTGTTTACATTTCTTGATTCGATTGGAATATCCTTAAGCAGTCTTTTGTCATTTGCAGCCCATTTTCGCAGGTGAAACCCAGCCTTCTCTAACATACTAGTATCAATGAGTTGCCTTTGTGCTTCTTTGCATTTTGTGATTGTGTCTTGTCCGGACATTACGTCATCAACGTAAAAATCATTTTTCGCTATTTCCGAGGCGACTGGAAACTGGAAACTCCTGCGGATTGTTTGATTCCACTTCGATCATGTGACCGAGCCTTAAGAATTCGTTCACCTCATCAGTGTATTCTTGCTTGAGTTGTGGATTTCTATCGAACTGAGCTTCAAGTTGACAAAATCGTGCAAATGCTCTGTTTTTTGATTCTCCTAATTTGCTGGTATTAGTTGTTTCTTTATTAAAAGGAATTTTTACTACATATCTCCCATTGTTTTTCCGGTAGTGTGTTTCTTTATAGAACGCTTCACAGTCTATCTCCATTTGTGTTTGTTTTCTTGGTTGTGAAACTTCCTCCAACTCCCAAAATTGTTCTAGTTGTTTATCAACTGATTTTTGGGCTACCAGTCCAATGATTCCTTTACTCCAAGAAACTTCAGATTTTGCTCGTCCTGATATAAGCCATCCTAACCGTGAGTTTTGGGCTATTAGGGAAGTTGCGTCATCCCTTCTTATACCCTCGAGAATAACATCTCCAAATATATCGGCTCCGATAATTAAGTCTATAGTTCCAGGAATATCGTAGGTTGGATCTGCCAACTCTATACCTTTAAGGTCTCCAAAGCTCACTCGTTTTACTTGGTTTGATGGAAGTTGGCTTGTTAGTTTAGGCAGAACAAGGGCTTCAACCTGGAGGTTGAGCTTTGATGGAAACCATGAAGTTATTGTGAACTCGACTTTGTGTTTGGACGTGCCGGTTTTCATAGCGCCTAAGCCACTCACTTCAATGTTCACTTCTTGTTTCTTTAGCTTTAATAACTGCACAACTGATTCCGTTATTAACGTTGCTTGAGCACCTGGGTCAATAAGTGCTCGTATCTTGACACTGTGGCCATCACTGCTGCTTGCATAGACAATTGCTGTTGCTAGAACAACATTTTGATCTAGGTAACTATGGTTCACCTGTTTTTGTTGCACATGTTTTTGTATGATGCTTCTTGTTGCACTGTTTGCATGTACGTTTGCTTGGACATTGAGTTTGCTTAGCATGTTGCAAGCAGTTATAACAAAGTTCCGCCTGTTTGATTTGTTTACATCTTTCACTTGGGGTTAAGTTGTTGAATGTTGGGCATTTGTATATTATGTGATCGCCCTTGCATATGCGGCATTGTGTTACTGCCTTGGATCCGACGTGGAAATTACGTATTGTGTGTTTTGCTTCATCCCCACATTTTTGTTGCTTTTTTGCTGGATTCAGAACTTCTAAGGCTTGGTAACGTCTTTCCATGAACTCCAAAAGCGTTTTTAAATCGGGCATTTTATTGGGTTCTGTGAGGCTTTGCTCGAACAAATTTCTGGATTCTAGATCAATTGATTTTGTTATCAGGTGTACAATCATTGGGCCCCATGACGTGGTATTGAAGCCCATATTGTTTAGAGCAGCTAAGCCCTCCTTGATAGGATCCAGAGAATTTTTAATATTATTAGCTGATGTCGAATTTCCTTGATGCCCGGAACTGAGCATTTTGTCGATGTGAATTGACACAATTTTTCGTTCGTTATTATATCGATACTTGAGCGTTTCCCAAGCACTCTCGTAGTTCTCACTCGAAAAGGTAAATTGCTGAATTAAATGAAGAGGTTCGCCTTCTAAGTGAGTCCTTAAATATTCCATTTTTTCTGTAGTACTTAGACTACTTTTGTTATGAATTATTGCAACAAACAGATCGTAGAATGATTGCCACTCCAAGTAATTTCCTTTAAACGTAGGAATTTTTGTTGGAGGTTGTCTAGACTTTGTTTGCCTTGTTTCTTCTCCTCGGTTTTGTTTGTTAATTTCACCTAGCCTGGTCGCCATTTGATGAAGAAATCGATTTATATCTTGTTTCACACCTTTATAGTCATTGTTAGTGACATATTTCGAATTGAGATCAGCTTCCGTAGCATTTGTCATGAATTCTTCATGAAGGTTAGTTAGATTATTCAGTTGCTCTAGCAGCATTTTCTGCTGGTAGTCATGAATTTCTTTGGAATACAGCTCTAAAGTTTCTTCAAATTCTTCAATATTTGACATCACTGCTTCAATTTTTAGTTGTAGTTTTCTTAGTATATGATTTTGGGTTGCTGAGTTTTCCGTTGAACTTGATGTACTAGATAACTGTGCTGGCTTAGTGAATGGAGGAATTATGGCCACCAAGTTGGTTTTTAGTATTTCATACATTTCCTTGACTCGTTCAAACGTATTTCTTCCCATATACGGAGTGTCGTGTGCAATTACATTCTTTACTTTTTCATGATTAAAAGAAAATTGTTCCCAAATTTCGTCAATTTTTTTGATTCGTTCGTCTTTGTACTTCTGAGTTTTTCGGGATGCGCTGTCTTTTCCAACGTTTATTTTTATTTTCTCTAGCTTCTCTGCTAACTTCTTCTGTTCTGCAATAATGATGAAGACTTCGGTTTCATCTATTTTGGAATCCATCGCTGTTATTTTTTATTTAATTAATGTTCTGTTTGATTTGTTTAATTATGTTATACCAGTGTTTTAAGCCCTGGTATACGCTTGAAATTCGTGAGATAATGTTAATAATTTTTCTGTTTTCTCTAACCAGTGTTAGTTGCCCTGGTAACGCCTTATGTAGTATTTGTTTTATGTTTTTCGCTCGAAGGACCAATGTTTTGTCCGGACAATTTTCAATTCAAGAGATTCCTTACCGCTGGTGGGGGGAAATCTTTTAAGTGAAACTACTTCGTTGACTCTTAATAACAAAAAGCGATTTTATTTATTGAATAGCTTCATTTATACAGAAATTTTGCTTACTTTAACAAAAAGAAATTTGTACAGAAAATTTGCTTATTTAACAAAAAAGAATCAATATACAATTGACACTCGAGCGCGACAGGTAAACGTACTTTTTGTCTATTCGACACTTTACGTATTGTGCGGTTGCAACCTGAGTCATTAAATTGTTGTTGTCATTTGTTAGATAGAATTTACAAATTATGAGAGACAGATGGATGTATCATTCGTAATCTATGCCGATTTTGAATGCATTTTAAAAAAATGTAGATAACATACTTGCTTTCCACAATCAAACATATAATCTACTACAACAGTGCAAGTGCATGTCTCTTATGCATTTAGTTGTTATATAAAGAGTTCCTTCCACAACAAATTCAATGTTTTCACAAGGGCTTGGATGCATCGAAAATCTTTGTTGAGACCTTAGTAAAAGATATACAAGATGTAAATGAAAAATACTTGTCTGCTAAGATACCGATGAATCCTCTTAAAATAGATGAATTGTGATTTCACAGTGAAAGTCAATAATGTCACATTTGCAAACAAGATTTGGACCATGATCGAGTAGCGGGCAAATACCGAGGTCCAGTTCATAATATATATAATTTAATGTTTCAAGTTACGAAAGTTCTTCCTGTGTTTTTTCATAATTTTTCAGGCTGTGATTATCATTTATTTATAAAAGACTAGCGCATCCCGGCGTGCTTCGATATGCATGAATATTAACATTGAATCAAATTCATTTGTTTTTTTTTATTTATTTGGAATTGTTGATTCGATCAAATTGGGCATTAATCTTTTCACGGAAAGCCTCGTTCCATTGCAAAATTTTGGTGAATTGAGATTTCGAAGAAGAGTGATCGATGAACTAACTTTCAAATTCAAACGATGCCGTGGCACACTGGGTAGTTCCAAAGAATTCAAAAATTCAACCGGACAATTTACTGCGTGGCAGTTTCTGTTGGATTTGAAAATTTATGTCATTAACATTTGCATTATTTGGTGCTAAAATTGCGGGTTCTCTTAACCAATCATGATTTTTATAGTTTTTAACAATGTTTGGAAGAACGCTATTAATTAGTTCTTCTTTTGATGGTAAAATTGTGCAAAAGTTATTTGGTAACGCGAGATAAAGCCTTGCAATTTTGCCATCGCCAATCTGCAGCAGTTGGTTTGAAAACTCACGTGTTGATGGATCATTTTGACGACGCACGCTTCTGTACATTTCCCGAGAGAAACGAACTTTTCAAGCATGCATTAATTTCATCATCGGGGAATGACGGGCAACGTTTGTCGAAAATCACCAGATAGCAATATTAATGCACCGCCGAGCAACTGTTGATTACCACGTAGATCCTGTAATGTTCGATTCAATGATTCCAAAATATTTTTATGGGCCATTGGACATTCATCCCATAGAATAATTGCTCTTTCTTGCAAAATTTTGGCAATTCCAGGATTTTTTCAAATATTACATTTTGCAGTTTCAACCGTTTGCATGTTTAATGGCAATTTCAAAGCGGAATGTGTAGTTCGGCCACCATCCAATAATGTAGCTGCAATACCAGAAGAAGCAAGTGCCAATGCAATTTTTCGTCTGGATCGAATTGTTGAAATGTTTTTCCAGTGGCACCAGGAGCATACAAAAAATAGAATCCACCAGTGTTGTTAATGACAGCTTGCATGATTCTATCATATGCATTATTTAGCTGCATAAACGCATACAATCCATCAAATTCGAATTGCTATTCGCGTGGCATATTTCGCTCAAATAAATCATACATTGAATGATTTGGTGCGATCATTCCTAATTGTCCTAATTCTTTATTTGCAAATATCTTCAAGTAATATCAATTCCTCATTATACATTTCTAATGTAAATATCAAATCGTGATCTACGAGTATCGAACGATGTCGAAGTCGAATCAAAATGTCTTCAGCCATGAAATCTTTATATTTATTCCACAATTCAAGTGGGAATTGATGGATAACATGTTATTGCGAATAATAACATTATTGCGAATAACATACGTATTTGATTTGGATGAGCTGAAGCTGATGCATCATGAAGCGTAGCATCCCAATGCGTATCATCTTCAAGCAAACGCAACCGTTGGCATTCATCACGATATGTTGCACACAATTCACCATCAACAGTTCTTAAATCCTGAAACGACTGTGGCCCACGTACGTTCACCAACAACAAACGCGAATAAAAACATTCAACATTATTTGGACTAACTGTATAAATGCGACCTAAAGCATCCGTTGAAAAACCATCATAACCATCAACAGGAGTACCTTGTTTGCGCTGTTGAAATTTGTTTGTTGATGCGTTCCAAGTGAAATATCGTGTTACTTCCGAATATAATGGTGTTCTGGCAAATTCATCCATTTCACATAACTTAGAAAAGCTGTCAGTGTAGTTACTGGAGGCTGCACTGCTCTTTGTGCGACATTTGCATCAGTAAAATAAACGCGTTGGCCATTTTCAAGATGGACTGCAAAATGTATAAGAACAGGATGTCTGTCATGTATTGGGAACTATAAAATTCGCCAAATAGCTTCGTTAGTACTAATATATTGTCCCATTTAGTACTGCAAAATTTCATCATTTCTATTTTCAGCAGCCACTCCGAAAACGGCCATATCGCTACCTTTATGAACAGACTTGCAAATGTATTTTATTGATTTGACTGAATTGCAGTATTCGACATTTATGTGAGCATTGAACATTTTTGATAGCAACGGTGAATAGGGCACTATCCAACGATTATCAACTTCACAGGCTTGGTAACGAATTTTAATAGTAGTCGTTTTACCTTTATCTTGAGTTGAGCGTCAACGATACTGTGGATATCCATCACCACCGTGTATTGTTTCAGCAATCAATTTTCTTTGAAAACGCTTTGAAAATTTGCCGTCGATCATACGAGTACATGGCGAATTTGTATTGATTTCACCGCATGGAGTGAAAACTGCGAATAATTGTGGATCGATGGTTTGATTTCCAATTTCGGCCGATATAACACTATCAATCATATCTGGTGTTATTTTCCGTACCAACCATATAAAAATGTGAGCGTGCGGCAAGCCCATTTTATGTCATTCAATTGTATACATGTAGCAACGCACTTCTCCAAATATACGGAGTTTGACAATCAGATCCATCTACTTCTTCAATTTTTGGTGGAATACGCGAGCAGTTATATCGTGTCGATCTGCTGACACCTGACCATCAAATAAGCAATCATACACATCAGCCCATTTCGGGTTGCAAGTAAACGTGATGAACAAATCTGGACAGCCGTAATGACGAACATATGACATGGCATCTTGCGTATACTCGTGAATATGACGTGGGCTACCGATATATGACAATGGTAATATTGTCAAACGTCCAATGTCATTCATATCCACATCATTCAATAGTGCATCACATCTCAATCGGGCTTCATCATGATGGATGAAATTCAATCGTTCGCTTTCGATTTAAGCATACATGTCCACAGTGTATTTATGAAAAAGTTTATTGCATCGCAAAATGTAATTGTTCTCTTGGTCACGAATCATTAATCGATACGAATAAAAATTCATCGCACTAACTTTCTTCGTTGTTTCTTGACCTGAAAATAATAAAAATTATTCTTTTAGTTAATTGAATGCAAATTTTACCCAAAAAAGTAATAAAAAATCATCATTTTTTTACCAGCCGTTGGATTTACCATAGGTATATTGATATGATAACCATCATTCTCCAGAACAAAATCGGGTATTGCAATGTATCATAACAACGATGGAGTTCGGAAATACGATATAATTTCTCATTCCTACGATACAAAACAATATCTTTTGGCAGAAATTCTTCACCAACTATTACGATTGCCACTTCATCGATAGTTGGTTAATTAAATCGAATGGCATGTTGTCCAATTGGTGTTCTGTCGGCACGTATTATCATCGGTGGGCATCTGATCCAGGGCAATCTTGAATAATTTGACCAATTCATTGTGCTGATGGAAAAATCTTTACAGCTCACTCACGATTTCTCTTCTTGTATTTGAAGCAATTGCTCAGCGCTGATTCAATTCGCTGTTCTCATTACCAATGAAATATATTTGCAAAAACTGATGATCAGCATCTGGGAATGGCAAAAATGACCCAGCTCTATGGTATATCTGACCTTAAATCTGTAATATTTTTGAAATATATTTGGATGACGAATCTGTACAGGGACTGTACATAAATCAAACTTTATATCATTTACTCTATGCGAAGCAATTACCTTAAACGTCAGCATAAATCCATCTCTTATAATATTTGTAGCTCCAAAAGATGTCATTTGGAAGCATGAATTGTACTTTTGAATATTTGTTAAGAAATGCTTTGACGTTGGTGAATTGCCATAAATTAACGAGTGCAAAAGTCTGGTAGAGGTTCTGATACACGCAATATAACTTTCCCACCAGCCCAGTACATGCCAGGCGTTTCGTTCATAAATTTGAATGCTTTACAATGCACACCTTGTTTATTCATTTGGCCAATATAAAAATGCATACTGTAATCAATTGTGCTATCATAATTAAAAGCCGCCATTTCCATTCGTCGTATGCTTTGTTGAGGGACGCGTACGTGGATTTATTGGTCAAAAAAAATTAAAATGCGACTCTTACCGATTACACACGTTCACAATGCGAGTTCGATGAAAAAGACCCTTAACATGATCACTCACTGATAGCTGTCAATGTGTATATATGTATGCGCTACAACATGTATTTGCCGTGTATATCACATCAGCACACAGTATCCATACAGCACACGCTCATAAGCGCCTACGTATTTGTTGTTGTTTTTCTCTTTTTTTATATGGACAAAATCAGATGTTGACATAAAAAGTCATACCCACGAATGCGTCGACCAATTTCGTAGATAAACCATCTATACGAACAAACCCTCCAAATATGATCGAATTCGGTTTGACCGTTCGTGAGTTATAAAGTCCCAACGCACTTGCAACAATTTTTTATATACGAGTATATACATATGTAAAAAAGATATGTATTCATTAGTAATCATTTTTTAATTACTCATTTGTAATGTATCAGTCGTTCATTGATCTCCGTAGAGTGTAGACGTGTTTCGGCTTTTTCTAAAGTGAAAAAGATAGTGCTACGGTTTTCATAGTAAAAGTAATTGGTTGCAATTTTGTTATTTGAGCCAATAGCCAAGCGGTTAGCGCAGTCGATCACACCGACATAAAAGTAGACTGCTGTCAAGGCTAAAAACCTTGTACAGACAGTTTACTGACAGACATAACCCGGAGATTATGACGCTAAAGTCATCGATCAAAAACCTCCAAGTATGAATAAAAGAAAATTACAGAGCATCTGTAAGTTTGTATTGGAACAACAAAATTCGGGCTGTAAACACCAGCAACCCGAATATGTTCCCGTAAATAAATAAAATATTTCGGAGGAAAGATCACAACGACCTTTCGTGTCTTAAAATCGCCCGAACGACGAACAACGAGAATATACTTATAGCAGCAGGCATCGATCCAAATGAGGCTGTTGATGATGACAACTTCTTTGTGATCGAGGATCCGCAGGAGAAGGTAGAGGCTATAGGAGCGACTTTCCAGGAAGTATATAAGGCGAATGACATCATTGGCCCGAACCACGACCTGGAAAATCGAGTCCTTGTGCACAATTTCTACCTTCGAAATGAAATAATGAATTGGCGATTCGAAAACTCGGGTTTCACCCAGTTCAGTGACGAGAATATGGCAAATAATGTCATCACCAACGATAGAGTGCTACCCCCGTTCATTTCGAAGGACGAGCTCCAAACGATCTTCGAATGACTTAGAAGTAAGAAATCAGTGGGAACCGATGAAATACCGCACTTTGTGCTTCGACATCTCCCTCTAGAAGCGGTGGAACAATTCTGGTGGCTAGATGAAGGAGGAGCAGTTTCGTCGTCGAATTCCTCCAGTAATACGTAGCTTCATAGGAAGCAAAGTCGGTCTTCTGCACATTTGATTATCCGTGGCCGGCTTACATAGTGTTAGGTAGAATTAGGGTAGATTTAAGAAAAAAAAAATAATAATAATAATAAAAAATAAAAATCACAAAAAAAATAAAAAAAAAAATAGAAAAAAAGTATACTAGAACAGAAGTGGGTAACACTCTAAAATACGGTATAGCATTAGATAGTTTAAGTAGGATTAAGTAGTTAAGGTTTAGTTTTAGGTAGTTTATAGTTTAGTTTTAAGTTTTATAGTATAACCAAAAAGTCCATATACTAAGTTTTTCCACTTAAATTTTATTTTCTTAGTTTTAGTTTTCATAAATGTAAAAACAAAAATAAAAATAGTCTGTAAGAAACGTCGAAAGACATAGATTAAGTATTATGTTTAACTTAGAGTGCCCGCATGGGGCCAGTAAGTTAGAATAAGATTATTTGTAAGTAATTTAAGCTAATTTTTAAGCATTTTTTTGTCTAGCATTTAAGAGTAATTTAAGTATATAAATAAAAATGCATTTAAACTGAAAAAAAAAACATTTGTAATGTATCGTCGACCGCCATCTGCGCTCGATTTAAAATTATTTACAGTAACCTGAGATGTCATTCGCACTGCCCAGGCGATCGCAGTTTTGTTTACTATCATCGTGCATCATCGTTTGAGTCGCCGAGAGTATGTTTACATTCGTCGCCGATGGAATTCGATTTGGCCTACATTTAGCAGCATAAAACCCGATGCGATTTGTTCAGTGTTGTTTTAGGACACAATGACTCTACTGAGGGCGACATTAATCGTTGTTGGGGTAGGCGGCGGATGGTTGATATTGATTGCGGCGATCAAGTTGTGGACGTGGTACCAACTATTGAGGTCGACGGGACTTTGGAATTTGCTGGACTGAGGAGGAGAGTCGACGAGCGAGCGAATGAGGAATGCGAAAGGGAATCTTCTTTTGGCAGCAGTGCAGTTCGGCGGCATCGGCGGTCCAGTTTAATTTTGTCTTCAGTTTAATTTTGTTAAATTTTGCCTTGAGTTAAATTTAAGACGCGGCGCCGCGGCGGTTTAAGAAAGTGAAGTGAAGTTAAGAAGAACGAAGTCGAAGAGAAAAAAAAAATTTAGAAGAAAGAAGGTGAAGTTGTGCTAAGAGGAAAAGAAGGGTAAAGTGGAGGAAGTGTAAAAATTTTCAAGGGGTAGTTTCGCAAAGTGGATGGATGATCTGCAGGCCTTGACGGTTCGTCAGTTACAAGCATTCCTGAAAAGTAAAGGACTGTCATATAGGTATAACGTTAAGACCGATCTGATAGATAGTATTCGTACTAACCTGGAAGGTGAAAGTGTGAAGGTGGAGGACGTGCTGAACACTCTAAGAACGGAAGGTGCTAAAGCTGTAGAGGTGTTGAGCACAATAAACGAAGAAGAAAGCGATACATTAGACGAAAACAACGATCAACCAATTCAAGAAACCA
Organism: Volucella bombylans; assembly: GCA_949129095.1. NCBI lineage: Eukaryota > Metazoa > Arthropoda > Insecta > Diptera > Syrphidae > Volucella > Volucella bombylans. Next base: position 83,677,315 of record OX422142.1, read on the forward strand.
CGATGTCCACGCAAACCCATTTTGTATTCCGAGGCGTCGAAGAATCTCTGGAACAATTTTCAGGAGAAGGGGTACAGGAGTTTGAGGCAATTTCCACATCTTGCAAGTGGAATAACATTCAAAAATACCTCTACTCACGACGACTGCTGAAGGGTGCTGCCAAATTGGTCGTCGAAGCAACGGAGGGAGTCACAGACTGGACAAAGTTGAAGGCACTTCTAGAGAAGGAGTTCGAGAAGAAGACTTCAAGCATCGAGGTGCACAAACAACTGGAGTCCAGGAAGAAGGGTGCATCAGAGACTCTTCTGGAATATCTGTACGTGATGTGGCAGGTTGGTAAAGGTTTTGTGGACGAAATATCTCTGATCGAGTACATCATTAACGGGATACCAGATACTGTTGCGAACAAGACAGTTCTGTATGAAGCTGCAACGTCTGAGGAGCTAAAACACAAACTTGAAACCTATAAGAGGATGCAGCGACAGATGCCAAAGCAACGATTTGAAGCCAATAGACCTATTGTGTCCAACAGATCAAATCCAACACACGGAGGACCTTCCAGTTCGCCTAAACGGTGTCACAATTGTGGATCTACTTCACATTGGGTAGCAAACTGTCCAGATAGGTCAAAAGGGACGCGGTGTTTCCGATGCAATCAATTCGGTCACATATCCCCTAATTGCCCGGTCAAGGAAGATGTAGAGTCCAGAGGTGTGCACAAGGTCAAACGCATTGGATCGGATGGCAATAACGTATTAATAAGCATCGCGGGGAAACCTTATCAAGCGTTCGTCGACAACGGCAGCGACGTATCAATAGTACATAAATCGCTTGTGAACAAAATAAAAGAAGCAAAGGTGAGTTCTCCAGGAATGATACTCAAGGGATTTGGAAATGCTCCCCAAAAGACGTTGTGTTCATGTCTTTTAAACATACAAGTTGGAGCAGACAATCATTGGGTTCGTTTCCAAGTAGTTCCTGACAAATGGATTTCGGATAGGATACTGCTGGGAAGAGATTTTCTCCAGAATGTAGAGCTGCTGATAAGTCACGGGAAAATAAAGCACATGAAGAAGGTAAATTCAGAAAAGATAGAATAGCATAAGACATACGAACTGGACGAGGATGATGTTTTCAACATTGGACTGGTGAACGACGAAGAAGAAGACACAGATGGGAACAACCTGCAAGTTGGCAACGACAGCTATAGAAAGGTAATCACTGATATCGTTTCAGCTTATTCCCCCAAGAGAGTTACAAAGTCGTGCATTGAGATGAACATCGTGTTATCAGACGAAAGCCCTATTTATCAGAAGGCCAGGCGGTTAGCACTGCCAGAAAAAGAAGCGGTTTGCAAGCAAGTGGAAGAATGGTTGGACGAAGGAATCATCCAGCATAGTCGGTCGGACTTTGCTAGTCCTATCGTTCTCGTGAAGAAGAAGAACAGTAGTATGCGACTGTGTGTTGATTACAGAAAACTCAACACTTAGATTGTCAAGGACCGGTATCCTCTGCCAGTAATGGAAGAGATATTAGAAACTCTCTACAAAGCAAAGGTATTCACAACACTGAATCTCCGCAATGGGTTTTTTCACGTTGATGTAGCAGAAAGTAGCAGGAAGTATACCGCATTCGTGACTCCAGATGGCCAGTACGAGTTCCTGAAGGTTCCTTTCGGGCTGTGCAATTCGCCTGCAGTGTTTCAGCGATTTGTTAACAAAGTTTTTCGAGATCTAATGAGACAAGGATTCTTGCTGTTATATTTGGACGACATTATTATCGCCGCGGAGAACGAGGAAGAAAATCTAACAAAGCTCAATGTGGTATTGAGAGTAGCAGAGGAGAATGGTTTGATGGTTAAGTTTGAAAAGTGCAATTTTCTCAGCAGATCCATTAAATTCCTTGGCCACGTGGTAGAGAACGGAAGTATAAAGCCGTCTGCCGAAAAGATTACCGCTGTAAGAGGTTTTCCGATACCCATTAATGTGAAGCAGGTGCAGAGTTTCCTTGGACTGACTGGATTTTTCCGTAAGTTTGTGCCTAACTATTCAATTTACGCAAAACCACTTTCAGACTTGACCAAGAAAGACAGCGTGTTCATCTTAGGACCGGATCAAGTTATCGCGTTTGAATCCCTGAAGGATTTACTGTGTAAAGAGCCTGTTCTTAGACTATTCAACCCAAAGCTGAGCTTTGAAGACAGAGTTACATACAGACGCGAGTATGGTTGGATACGGTGGAGTATTGTTCCAGGAATATGAAAAGCAAATGCACCCTGTCTTTTACATGAGTGTCAAGGCAACTACAGCGGAAGAGAATTATACCAGCTATGAACACGAAGTTTTGGCCATATTAAAGTGTATCAAGAAGCTACCTGGGAAAGGAGTTCAAGATCTATACACACTGCAAGGCGTTCCAAGCAACAATGAATAAGAGAGACCTGTGTCCACGAGTGGCCAGGTGGGCAATCATGCAATCACGTAGATGCACTCAGCCGAAATCCAACTGTACTGCGAGTAGAGGATGGGATCATTGAAAGAATAAAGAGATCTCAAGGTAAAGATGAATTTTGTCAACTAATAATGAATATCCTTTCGGCAACAGGAACTTATAAGGACTATGAACTGGGGAACGACCTATTGTTCAAGTTTGTGGAAGGCACTCATTTGCTCGTGGTGCCAAAGTCTATGCAAAAGGAGATACTGAGAGACATTCACAGGGTGGGTCACCTCAGTGCGAAGAGAATGGAGGCGATCTGCAAGCAAGATTACTTCATCCTCAAGATTGGATATAGTATTGATGCTGTTTTGTCCAACTGTGTGCCGTGCATTCTGGCTGCGAGAAAAGACGGAAAAGCAGAGGGATTTCTACACCCGATCGAAAAGAGCGACATACCTCTGCACACTTATCACATGAACCATTTGGGTCCGCTTCCTTCGACTAATAAACCTTACAATTATCTCTGTCTTTACCAAATTCGTTTGGATTTACCCAGTGAAAACAACGAAGAGCGACGAACTGGTCAAGAAGTTACAACAGCAAAGCGAAATTTTCGGAAGTCCAGCGCGTATTATATCGGACCGAGGGACAGCTTTCACCGCTAACATATTCAAGGAATACTGTGAACAAAACGGTATTCACCACATCCTAACAACAACTGGGGTGCCGCGCGGAAATGGACAGGTGGAAAAAATGAACCGCATCATAGTGGAGGTGCTTCCCAAGGTGTCAGTGGAGGATCCTACGAAGTGGTTTAAACACGTTCCTCACATTCAACGGGTAATTAATTCAACCGTATCACAAAGTACAAAGCGAAGTCCATTTCAACTTATGTTCGGAACCATTATGAGGCGCGAAGATGACAGGCAGCTGAGAGAATTGTTAGAGCAATGAGATGAGGAAGGCAGCTAAACAAGAAATACAGAAGGTGCAGGAGGAGAACAAGAAGACATTCAATCGGAAGAGGAAGGCATCCAGATGTTACCAGCTACATGACCTGGTAGCCATCAAGAGGACGCAGTCTCTCGGCACTGGCCTTAAACTATCCATTAAGTTTATGGGGCCCTACGAAGTAACCAACGTCAAGGGGAACGACCGATACGATTTCCGAAAAGTGGGTGAGCATGAGGGACCTAATATAACATCCACTTCGGCCGATCACATGAAGCTATGGGCGAACGACAGTGATGACGACGAATCTGATGGTGTCAATTTCGACTGAGGACAGTCGAGTAAATTTAGGATGGCCGAGTGTAGAAAAGATATGTATCCATTAGTAATCATTGTTTAATTACTCATTTGTAATGTATCGTCGACCGCCAGCTGCACTCGATTTAAAATTATTTACAGTAACCTGAGATGTCATTCGCTTGTTTGTCGACCCAGGCGATCGCAGTTTTGTTTACCCTCATCGTGCATCATCGTTTGAGTCACCGAGAGTATGTTTACATTCGTCGCCGATGGAATTCGATTTGGCCTACATTTAGCAGCATAAAGCCCGATGCGATTTGTTCAGTGTTGTTTTAGGACACAATGACTCTACTGAGGGCGACATTAATCGTTGTTGGGGTAGGCGGCGGATGGTTGATATTGACTGCGGCGATCAAGTTGTGGACGTGGTACCCACTATTGAGGTCGACGGGACTTTGGAATTTGCTGGACTGAGGAGGAGAGTCGACGAGCGAGCGAATGAGGAATGCGAAAGGGAGTCTTCTTTTGGCAGCAGTGCAGTTCGGCGGCATCGGCGGTCCACTTTAATTTTGTTAAATTTGTTTTTGTCAGCCTTTATTTTGTAAAACAATATTTGTTCACTTTGTTAATAAAATAATATTTCCTACATGTATATCTCTTATATGTAATGAGAAATGGAGTTAATACGTCTAAAAAATTAGGAATAAATAATTTAAAATAAATCTTTGATTTGTTTTATTTTTTGAATAAGATCCCTTACAGTCTGAAAAGATAAGAAATAAAAAGTGAGCCCAAAAAGCATTAGCCAAAACATTCGGCGAACGAAGACCAAACCATTGAACAATTCATAACAATTTGTAGCAATAGATAACAACAAAACCGCAATATGTTTTATATTTTTATATGAAACTACTGCAAAAATTTTTAACCTATGCTTCTTTTTCTATATAAAAGCAATATTCACACACTTTCGTGACCATTAGGAAACTTTAAAGACTACACACCATCCTTTCGAAGAAGAAACGTTACATCTGCAAAAGAACATTTTTAGGCTACATAGACGTAGCAGTCGACAAACCAACAACGATGATGATGATGATATTTGTGGCATAGCTAATGTGCTATTCAACTCAATCGATAGTGTTCCCCCGTTTGAAGAAGTTTCATTTCAGTTGTTAAACTGTAAGGAAGAGGTAAGGAAGGAAAATGGTTTTTATTACTCCCCTGGAGAAATGATTGTAAAAGATGGTGAACTTTTCAAACTAATGTTTGAATATAAGGAAATAATCGTGGAAAATGAAGATATCTGCAATCAATAAAGCTCTGTCGATGATATTGAAATGATCAGCTGATTATACTGCGATGAAATTATTCCCCCCTTCAGTCAATGAAGTTAAATTAGTTAAAATTAGCCACATTCACTAATCAAAATCCATCTGTTGTGAATAATCACAACAACAAGCATCAAACAACAAACGACGAACAACGCACAAATTAAAACTCTGCAATTTTTTTGAGATATAGCAGTGCATTCCAAAGCGCACAGCTTATTAAGTTACTTGCACATGCCACGTAACTGAACACCTCGTATGGTTTGTTTCTTAGCCTGCTTAAGGTGTGTAAATAATGTAGAATAAGCAAAATTGTAATATTTAAGGCAAAATTAATTTAAATAAAGTTCAGTTCGTTAAAATAGTTGTGTTGTTATTGACTTCCCCCCACCAGTGGTAAGGAGTCAGAATATTCTCAACTAAACACCATCTGAAACGATGATTATCTATTTCTTTGGTTACGCTTTGAACATTGTATTTCCCAAAAACCTCTTGTGGTACAAGCAAAGTAGAGCCTAAAATAGCTTATTTTCAAATGAATGATTCGTGCGGTTACCTACAATTTAAATGAAACACAAGCGCACACATTATTATTATATTTTTTTTTTCATATGCACCTATAAATAACTTGAAATGATAATTGTCATACCATATCATACGAGTATATTTGCGCCAGGTCAAAGGTCAATGAACTTTATGTGAATCGGTGCGTCAGTGCGTCAATGTGGTTTCTCTTTGTGGTTGTTATTGTGGTTTTGGAAGCGTGCGGTGATATGAGGAATGTGATAAGATATGGTATGGTATGTATCAGCTTTGATGAAATCACATTAGTACTGTTACGGCAGTATCGGCCCTTATCAATCAACCACACAAACAACACATTGACCCACTGATCCACATTACGTTCATTGACCTGGCATCACGGACCTGGCATATTGATTATTTTAAATGTACTTCTAACTTTTCTATTCACCATCGTGTTTATGACCTTCCACTCTTCTTTTAAATTACCTCGTGAACTTCTTACTTTATTATGGTAGTAGTCATCTTGACTGGACCGAGCTTCCTCCTTAACATACATGCGAACTTTTTAAAACGGTTTAAGTTAGTATTTTGTGGATGTTTTGATAGCTACTCACATAAATAATCTTTGGGTTTTATATCTTTAAGTTAAGAGCGATTTATCCAAGGCTTATCATACGAGGTATGTTCAAAAAGTAAGGTGACTTTATATTTTTATAAAAAAATATTTATCATTAGTGTTATCCCCTTCAAAGTAATTCCCCTCAAATATAATACACTTGTGCCAACGCTTTTTCCAATCCTCGAAACACTTTTTGGTATAGCCTTGAGCACTTCCCGCGATGCCTTTTTATTTCCTCAATCGTTGCAAATCTCCGTCCTTTCATAGGTCTTTTCACATGGAGCCAAATCCGTCACCAGTCATGAACCTTTTAAACAAGTCAGGATCATCATTGACGTCATTCAAGAGCTCACAAGCAATGCACATACGACGGTTCTTCTGATCAAAATTAAGAAGTTTCGGAACAAACTTCGCTGACACACGTCTCATGCCTATAACATCCGAAAAAATTACATGACATGAGCCAACCGATATGCCAATGTCCTCAACAACTTCTCTTATGGTAATGTAATGATTTTTCAAAACAATTTTCTTCACAGCTTGGACGGTATCATCTTTTGTTGATGTACTGCGGCGTCCAGAGCGATTTTCGTCTTTTTACTTAGAGCAGATTCACCGTATGCCACTGTAAACCTTTCAAGTATTTTAGAGCACTTGATTCCATTTTTTACACAAAATTCTATGCAAATTCTTTGACCCATTTCTTATAATAATTGAAAATTGCCGAGCTCACCAAAACACGTCTAACCTTACTATCTGTCAAAAACAAACTAAGTATGCTATTTATACACTTGAAACTGTGAACATATTTTCGGGACATGTGTACCAACACAGCAAAAAAAAAATCGATAATACGTTGCCCGCGAAATTTCATACGTCACCTTACTTTTTGAACACACCTCGTAGACCTCTTCGTAATCATCAAAAAGTAATGCATTATTTACACTTCTCCGTTCTTCAAGCAATCGATCTTGCTCGTTACTTTTTAGGCTCTTAAAAACAATGCCAGTCATACAATGATCTGTAATTTTTAGATCAAAAACAATACCAACGCTTGAGTTATGGACCATATTTAAGAAACATCGAAATACATAGTCCAAACAGGTTCCTGCGATTAGTCTTGCAGGCTCGTTGACAAAAGATGCGAACCCATACTCTGACAAAAGAAATTTATAAGAATCTATCGCGGAATTTGAATCTAAATAGTACATCCAATTTTCAATCATCCACCCGCTCATTGCAAAAAGTGCAAGAGATTTTAATAATATCACTGGCACTTGTAAGAATCTAACATTTAACCTCACACTCATTAGTTATCACACACAAAACTCTCACTAAACCTGCACAATATGAATCATTTAGCCTAAGGCCTCTTGATGCTCTGCCTACTAAGCTACTCTGTAATTTTAATTATTCTGTAGCTATTCAATAAATATATAAATAAATAAATAAATAAATCATTAGGACTATAAAAAAAAATCTCAGACACAAAGATCATATTAGGTAGACCTTCAAAAGCACTGAGATTAAAAATCAATAAATTAAAATTTCTTCGCAGGTACGAAACATAAAAAGAGTTAATACCATTAGAAGACTTAAAAATTAGATCAGAATTAGTTTGGTTATATGATCAAAATTATAGATTAAGTTAAGTTCAAGAAAAAAGGTCTAGTTGAAGATAAGAAGAAAAAGATCATTTTGGGCTCAAGAGTAACATGTTGATGTGTTTGTCCGAGGTTACTTGTAGCTTTCCACTATATGAATCAAATAATTGTAGGTGTTCTCATCGACTATAGATATATATCCTATGTATTTGATTTTGACATGAAAATGCTTACTGTTTAGGCTAGGTTAGGCCTATTGGCCCATTGTGATGCCACGTGGATCTATGATCTTCTTACTACTAGAACCAGTTTGAGCTTATAACAAAGCGTAGGAGACTGTTAACGTCTAAGTTTTCTAGATCATTTAGGTCGTTGTAGAAGAAAGCTCATAGATGAAGCTTCCTTCTCTGGGAGAGAGCTGGACATGTGCAGAGTAGGTGGAGGATTGTCTCCTCCTCTTCCTCGTCCATGCAGCTTCTACAGAATTCATTAGTAAAAGCGCCAAGCCTTCTTGCGTGCTTGCCTATGAGGCAGTGTCCAGTAATAACACGTATTATGGTGCTGAGATGTTTCCTATCTAAAAGGATCAGACACTTAGAGCGACTCAGATCCAGACTTGGCCAGATCTGTTTGGTCGCTAGACATGTTTGCCCAGGAGTCCACCTAAGGTCCGTTCTTTTATTGACATCCAGCTTTAGTGTTAGTTTGCACGTAGCGATTGGTATACCTATACTACCTTTGTCCGGTAGGATAGGTAGAGTGGTTCCAATTTTGGCGAGTTCATCGGCTCTGCAGTTCCCTGGAATGTCGCTGTGGCCCGACACCCAACAAAGGTGAATGTTGAACTGCTCTGCCATCTCCATGAGAGATGATCGGCATTCAAGGGCGGTTTTAGAATATAATGAGACCGAGTCCAGGGACTTGATGGCGGCCTGACTATCCGAAAATATGCAGATATCACGTTTTCTTCAGCCAGGACAGAGCTTCTTTAATCGCCAAAATTTCCGCCTGGAACACGCTACAGTGATTTGGAAGGCGGAAAGAAAGCCTCTCTTTCCGCCTTCCAAATCAGTGTAGCGAGTTCCAGGCGGAAATTTAGCTTATCTGAGAAAACATCGCCACCAATCCGCTATCGGTTTTAGATCCATCTGTGTAGAGATGGATTGACTTGTCCTCCATGAAAGCATCCTCCTCCCAGAATGATCTAGAGGGGAAGCTTACATGGAAGTTTTTGTCAAACCAAAGTTCAGGTATGGTGTAATAGATGTTCTCTGTGATGATTCCTAATGTAATAAGAATATTGGCGTTTCCAAATGAATTATTTGTCCACTGTTTAGTCGCTTTAAGGCGAATAGCTGCAGTCGCAGCTACTTGCTTGCTAAAAATGTCGAGGGGTGTCAAGTGAAGCAGAATATCTAATGCCGCAGAGGGGGTAGACCGCAAGGCTCCGCTTGTGCATAGACATGCTGTTCTTTGGACTCAGCTTAGTTTAATGCGGTTGACTGCATTTTCCATTGTTTAGGCTATCTTTTAACCAATCCGCCAGAGGAGTAACTCTTATGCCAATACGTAAAGCGCTTAAATAACTTTTGAGTGGTTGAGCGTATCAAAAGCTTTATTGAAACCCATATACAAAACTAATTTGTGATGACATGTATTTAAGCTTTCATTGACGAAATTTTCTTATCAATTTGACCGCGTTACTATATTTTTGGAGACCATACTGAATTTTTTGGGTAAGAGGGACTTTTTCTATTCTTGATTATTTTGGATTTATATGCCTTACTTCTTCAAGGGTATTGTAGAAACAGCCACCTCTAAACTTGCTACGTGTTTTTTCCGGTTTCCTGATAATATTCAGATAGCAGATGAGTTATGTCTTCCAAAGCGGGCAATGAAAATAGGCCAAATTTTCAAATACGTCAATTTGACATAGTAGCATTGAAAGCTGGTCGATGATATGCCATATGGTCTAACAATTATGTCATAACTCAAAATATGATCTTACGTCACTTTGCGAAAAAGGCATAATTTTAAATTTTGGAATATGTTCGTATCTCTTCCTTCTTTGTCATGGAGCACACAGTCATCGCTCCAATATGTTCAAGTTATTAAGGCATAATCGTTTAACGTTTATGCATGACCGAATCTAAAAAACATTCCGTTTTCCATTCCTTTTTCCTAATATTAATAATTTAAGAAGTAAAATTTCGGTCATAGGGCTTTAGAGACCCTTTATTTTTCTATCTAATTGCAGTAAAACCTGCTATCTTGGCCACCTTCACCAGTTACATTTTCCACCGCAAATCTTAATGCGGTTCTGCTACGTGGCGTTCTTAATACCACGCAGCAGTAAATCAGTTGCAATATAGGTGTGGCTGAGCTCAGCACCTTAAATGGGGCTCAATTGTCTACGCTAGAAAAAAATATCCTTGTCCATCATGGTGACGTGGTGTATTGGATTATCTCACCGACTACTACGCAAAGGGGACTATGGTCACATCAATAAAACAGAAAAATAACCAACTTTTCTGAAGATAACACTCCTTCGACGAGCAATGGCAAAGCTTCAATCCATAAAAAAGTCTTTCAGTCCCCCGCAAAAAATTATAGTCCCTTCTCAACAGTTATTCGGAAGGCTATTTTTAAATTGGATTCGGTTGCGGAAAATCCAGTCATGCTCACCATGCGGTCTTTAATCATTACTCCTGTGTAGACCGTCCATAATATGATACTGTCTTATTGCGCCATTCTTCCTCCTATGGGTATTCAATTTCATATGGATTGTCGCAATGTCGTCTGTTTCTTGTTTATCTGACTCCATACGAAACAGAAAACACCCAATGAACGGTTTCTTAAGGGCTTTGCTGTGGGAAATAACTGACTCAGCTTGTAAATAGTCCCACGCCAATACAAGGGTACCACTACTGATATGTCCACTGACACTATTCTCTTTGGAAATAAATTCTTTATCACTCATCGTGTAAAGAGTATCAAACATAAATAAAAGGCGTGGTACAACTTAATCTGTAAGAAGGCTATCAGGGTTAATCTAACAAGACCAACCCAGCAGAAAAAAATTGAAAAAGTTTATATGAGCCACGAAAGGCTGTAACGCTAGTGACATTCAATCAATCTGCTCGCTGCGCACTTCGTAGCCAATTCAACACTTCTATATTGTGTCAAGTCTCCGTCTCCATCTCCCGTGTAGAAGCAAGTGTACCTAAAGTTCTTTCACGCTGACAAAACCATTGCGTAAAGTTTTTCATCAATCCTACTCTTCAGAACTCTTTCCGAATAGATGGAAAACAGCATTTGTCCAGCCAATCCCTAAAAAAGGCAAATCTTCTTCTCACTCCTCCTACAGAAACATTGCACATACGCGCCTTCTTTCCAAGGTCATGTAAACGCTGATAAACCGTCAGCTCATGAAATACACCGTAACACGAAACTGTAGGAACAGATCCACTAGAAGTTTGACGGCATGACTCACTGAAAAGTGATACTTGCGCTTGATATTTCTAAGGCATTTGACAAAGTTTGATATCAGACTCTTTTTTCGAAAATGCGTGCATTTTGGAATCAGTGAATCTCTTCAGCAATGGATTAGAAATTACGTTTCGGAACGTTCAATTCAAGTTGTCTTGAATAGTTCCAAGTCTGACATCCAAAAAAAAAAAAAACAGCAAGTGTGCACCTGGACTCTGTTCTATATCGTTCTATCGCTATTTTCACCACCAGTGCTCCATCGAAATTGACAGTAGAATTTAGCCCCTTTAAACCTTCAACAGTAACAACGCTGTATGCAAACATTGTAAAGGTGCCAGAGACCCCTTGAGCATGTAGTAATTATTATATAAAAGGAAGCTAGGTAGGTGTAAACACATCTCTCATTCCCCTCCATGGTATGAAGGTATACTCGTAGCTTACTTTCGAACAGCCTATATTTTTCACCATTGCAAAGTAAAGGTTTTTGTTGCAAAAACGACTGAACTCAAGTTTATTGAATCCAATGTTAGTATTTAGTTTACAATATGGTAATGTGCAGTTAGATCTACAGTGGGAATCAAAAGTGTAAAAACTAGTTTTTAATACGGACAAATGATAAAATTCAAATTTAGTCTTAGGAAAAGGTTTTTTTTAAAATATCTGTTAACTGACTTTCTGTTGCTGCATATTTTAATTAAAATGCGCTTTCTAAAAACTTTTCTCTTAAACAGTGGTATTTGATTTCGATATGTTTGCTGCGTTTATTTATACATTCAGCCTTTCGAATTAGTTTTATGGCACTCTGGTTTTCAGCTACAACAATTCCTTGTCCGCCAACACACCTGCCATGTATTCCGCTTCCATAGTAGAAAGCGCGACACACGATTGTCGCTGCGAAGTCGAGGATATCGGTGCTTGGACAAGCAAAACTGGTCAACCACCGAGCGTTTGGATCACCACCAAAGTCTGTATCACTGGAATAACTCAAATTTAATTTTGAATTATGACGAAGGATCAAACCATAATTAATTGTTGCTTTGAGATATCTTATGATCCTTTTGACGATTTTCACATGTTTCCTGGATAGGCTCTATGGATGGCAGCTTACAATACAAATACCAAATGATACTTCTGACCTGTTACCGATCGCCAGATACATGAGACTACCAACGGCTCACGGTATGGAAATTTGACATCTTCCGACGAATTTTCTTGAACCTCGTCTTTTAGCGTCGCAGCATCTATTGGAGTTGCGACTGAATGGGCATAAGTCATGTTGAACCCCGCCATAGTCTTTTCAGCATAGCTAGACTGAGATTGGTCCGCTCATCCTTCGGGTGATTTCCAAGCCCAACAAACCAAAGCGAGGCTATTCCAAAAATTTACCTGATTGAACTAAACTTGGCGACCAGACTGAACGTCTCTATGTAATCGATATCATATTTTTGAGGACAATATTTAACAACTCACTGCGAAGCATTTTGAGGTAACTCCAATTGGTCCCAAGTGTGGCTTTTGTGAAATGCTGCTGCTATTTCTTCGAGTGCTTCGTTGGTAGTTGCAGGTTCCTGTCTCTCAGCTACAAATGCATATAGACCCAGAAGTGCCATCATTGATTTCTGGTTGATAATCTTAGTGCTTCTCAGTCGACTTTTAATCGATTCCTTCTTGGTGTCTTTTTCTTGCAATTCATCGTCTGATTGCTGATCGTTTGAATGAAGGATTGTATCAAAAATTGACATTTCCGGCTCTTCACATCCTTGGCTGGAAGAGGGTCCATCACGCACACCTACAGTGCTGTCAATGCAATTGACACTTAAGCTTGTACGAGTATCTTGACTGGAAAAAATAAAAGGTTTACAAATTACATCGTGGTTTACATATATCTTCTGAGTGGCTGGAATGTACATGCGATATCTTTTGATATTTTTCGCAAGTCACATAAACACACCGTCACGTTACGACTTCGCATCCCACTTCCGTCGCTTTGTTGAGGTATATGGGCATAACACTCTTCGTCAAATTCGCAGTTTTGATAAAATTAATCTTTGTTTTCTTCCGGATCATACTCGTAGATCCCATTCACACTTCCCTGGATAGCCCGTTGAAGCAATCGTGTTTAATAAAAATTCAGCGTAACTGACTGCTTCTGTCCACAATTTTAAATATTTTTTTTTTTCGCGTATATCGCCCGGCTTCAACAAATGTACGTATTTCTGTCTGCCATTTTGTTGAGGTGAATACGGTACCGACGTTTTATGAACAAGCAACTTTGCTTTTAAAACCTCTTAAACCTCTGTATTTACGAATTCAAGTCCGTTGTCCATCCGAAGCACTTTTACAGAAAACCCAGATTCCATTTTCACCTTTTGCAGAAAATCTATAACGTGGTCTAAAATATTTGTTTTTTTCTTTAATAGAATATACGATACGAAAATATTATACTTCGATCCACCGAACGACGTATTTTGCATATTTTGGACCAAATAAATCTGCGTGTATCAAGTCGCTTACGTACTTCGCCCTGCTCTCACTGTTTTTGAAAAGTAATCTGTGAGATTTGCCTATAGCACATGTGTCTCGAAAAAAATGTTGACTCTCCATAAGTCTCTTAATTGCTCTTTTAGAAAATTTTTCACGTAAACTAAATTTTGGTGTCCGAGAGCTTCATGCCAAAATTGAATTCATTCGATCTTTTTGCTTGAGTTCACTTACAAACTTAATTCGACTTTAAAATCATTTTAAACTTCTTTGCGCTTTCTTGTCCACCCGTTGCCATTCCACCTTTTTTTCATCTTCCCTTGGTTACAAGCTGGTACCGCTCACAATATTAAAAGGATCGCTAGCGTGAAGCATGATCCTGACTTGGAATTTCCAAACACTCCACTGAGTTACATCGGTTATTTTTTCGATTTTAAATAAATCGCTGCTTTCCATTTCGTAATGTTCAACACGCGATAGACCAGCCCGAAAACTTCCAAGTTAAAACGAAAGACTTTTATTCGTTTCACGATTATACCCGAAAATTTTGTGCAAATAACGCGTCTTTTAGTCTGTCAATTACCAATTAAATAGTGAACTTGGGTCTGGGCCCATAACCTGTTGAAAAAAACTACTGGGCTCAACGAAAGTCAAATAAGAACTGTCAACTTTACTGAATCCAATGTTAGCGTTCAGTTTACAATGTGGTGGTGGTGGGAATCAAAAGTGGTGGTTCTTAATACTGAAAAACATATTTTAACAGTTTCCAATCGTTGTTAAAGTTCTTACCTTTCCATTATTAACTGGTGAACAATCTGAGAATTCCTAATAGACAAAGGGGGTGCCTCTCATGAAAAATACTTTTTTATAAATATGTGAACGATTCGTGCACATATTGTTGCCCTGTAGCATCCAACAAATTGAAGAAAAACATCGTGTACAATAGAATGTTTCTGTCGCCTCTTCCTTTTGGTGGTAGAACTGATTTTTAGAGGTATACTTTGAAAAAGTATCATTTTCATTTTATTTAATTGTATGTACTATGGTGAATCATTTTATGCGATCCTAAAACATATTTTTACGTACACGCTATGAGCTTGGCATGATGATGCTTTCAGAAACATTTATAGCATGTTGATGTCAAATCTGCAAATTTTACGAGATAGCCTGTCTCGCAGTATAAATACCTACAACTTGCTGGTTATTATGAATATTTTCCTTTGAGTCTTTTATGTGTCAAGTCTGTCCAGTATGCGTATATTTATTATGAACGCCATGCCTCACCATACGAGTGTGGGATGAATACTCATATACTCATAATCTCAAACGAACATTAAATCATCCAATAACTTCGGAATTGGTTCAATGAACCAGTTGTGTTCTTAAACAATTGGTACAGTAGTAGCCGTAGAGATACAAATTACTCACACATAATCAAACTCGAAATGGTGATGGAGAGCAATTTTCACCCCTAGATAGCCAATTCCCATTGTAATGGAATTTTAACGAAATTGGCATCGCAAGCACCTATCTAGATACACTTGGATGCACATTTACAACATCCGGTGTAATGGGTCTTTATTGCCCTTCAAGATACTCTTAGAAGCTGAGTGCTTAAATAAGACTTTTAACTTGTGTATCCTTATGCATTATATATCAATTCGAGTACGAGTATATAGGAATGTTTTCAAATTTCTTATGAGTTACGAGTACTGTTATGGATATGTAGGAGCATTTATTGGCTTTTACTCTATTTGATTAGGCTAAGTTTCAATTGCAGTCCACATCTGTTGTAAGACTATTCATGAGCTGCCCCACACGAACGCAAACCCTTAAAGTCGTTAAAATGTACATACGTAATTTGAACACCCTACAAACATATACATATATACTCGTACGAGTATGTGTATCATGTACACGTATATTCATTCGTACAGATCTGTGACATCTGTCGCCCTTTATGTACTCAATCTTTTGGTTGTTTTGGTGTTGAATCAGGCCAAATTCGTGCGTTGTCAATTTAATTAAAACATATAAGCTCTTGGTCAGTTTCCCAACAACAGAACCATGAGCAATCTAACAGAAGATAATTGGATCAATTCTTCTTTTTTTTGTCGTTAGACTCACCCGGATTGATAAATACTCGTATACAACGCTTGCACCATCTGCTGTGTATTATATTAATGGATTCTGTTTATTTTTTGAAATGGAAAATGATACTTTAAAGTTTAATACAGAGTCACGTTTCAATAAGCAAAAATTCAACCCCTGTAAAGATACGTGTGCCTATGCACGTAAATAACTACGCAAGCTTCAGAAATATTTGATTGGGGATTTCAAATAAATTGTCAATACCATGACCAATTAATTAAATAATACAAACAGGATTATTAATTTTTTTACATCTGGAAAAAGATATACCTTCCATTGAAAATCCCTATTTACCCATAAGCTTAAGGCTATGTCTGGGCATGTATCACAATATATTTTAAGCCAAAACTAATCGGAGCTTAATATGATGCGATTTAAGTGACTGATATTGATACTGGTAATGATATGTCAGGGTCCCAAAATTGTAAAGAACTCCCCTTTTATTTAGGCGTATTCCTTTTGTAATACACAAAGTTTTACTAAAACTGCAAGCTAATTTCCGTGCCTCGATTAGATATCTGGCTAAACCTGGTTAAACGATATTCAGTGAAAGTAAATTTGAAATCTTTAGATGAATGACTAGTGGCTGTTTATGTAGGCAACAGCTTGTATTTCAGGTATCACCACACGTAGATAGTTCTCAGTAAAAAAAACTACAGTGATTTAAATTAATTTCAGTCCTGTATCACGGCCTCCTTTGAAATACTCGTAGCACAGTATAATCCTAAAGTTACCCGTTTGTTCTAATTGGAATGCAGACGGATTCGACCAGCATACTGTTAGGAATTCAGAGCTTTTAAGGCGGCAAACAAAAAGTTTATGCGTACTTGATTGTAGCTGACAAAATTTATAAAGATTTCACCTTTCACGTGAACTCTTTTTTATAGAAAGCTTGATTTTTGGACGCTATAAAGTCTTCGAAGTCATTTATGACCTCTGCTTGGTTACGGAATACATTCTCTCGACAAAATGACTCCAGACTGGGAAAATGGTGATAGCCCGTTGAAGAATCATCAGGAGTGTAAGGTGAATGCTGAGGAGTTTCAAATCTTCAAATCCCGACTGTAGCAGTTTTTGCACCGTTACGCGTGATGCATTGGATCAATCATTTTGCTTGCTTTTCAGCCAATTTCGCATGAAATATGTCTATTTCCTTACAATATATGACTGCATTAATCGTTTCCCCTGGTTGTAAAAATTAAAAGTGAATTAGTCCTTTCGATGTCCCCCAGATTGTCACCAAAACCTTTTCTGGGTGAAGAACTAGGTTGTGGGTGTGTTTTGGTTTTTCTTCTGCATCCAACCACTGCCCCAAACTTTTACGGTTGTCATACGAGATCCACTTTTCATCACACGTGATTATATGGTACAAAAACGGTTTATTTTTAATACATAAGATTCCCGAGCGGTGTAGTTTTTGTGCCTAGTTCAGTTCTTATGGCACCCACTTTTGTTTAATTTTTCCTACTAGAGATTGGTGTCCACTTATTTTCATGGGAGATGCAATGTCCTGCACCATTTTTGTTGAGTCTGCATCTACCGTTACTTTTAAAACATTATCGTTAATTACCGTTTCTGATTTCCTACTTGGATCTTTTTCGAGGCTAAAATCTCCTGAACGGAACTTAGCAAGCCAACGTCGAATATTTCGTTCCTTTACCGCTACATCCTTAAATGTCTCATTATGGTTTTCGCTGTGTCCCAGTTAAAATTCATAAAGGAAGAGAGTCCGAGTTTGAGACTTCTTTGCTTATCGTACTCTTACGTTAGTTGCATGATAATTGAAATCCCCGTTTGCACACTGTATTTACTCACTATTACTAGACTAGAATGAAAACGCGTCTAAACGTATCGGTTGTACCACTCTATATCTCGAATTTCCTTAATTTCGCAAAAACTGGAGCTAAATAACCTAACTTCATCAGTTCTCACATTTTAAGATCCACTTCTGATATCCTGCCGGTTGCGCCTCAAACCCATCTTGTTCAATCTCTCCCTCCTCTACCAACAAGTCTTAACAGATACCACCGAATGTCGCTATGCGCTCTCTAGGTTAACGGATAAAAGATATACAAGAATATAGGTCTATATCTAAAACAACCGTCATGGTTTCCACCTAGCAGGAAGGCCTCAATACCGATGTTCCAAGTCTAAGGAAACTTTATGTAAAGTATTACGAGATTTTCAATACGCCTCCCCAGAAAGGTAGAGATGATTTTGCTGCTCTTCGCAACTATGTACCCTCTAAAAGAATCTCACACCTTTAACGTAGTCAACTTGACTACGATACATTTTTTCGAACCTAGCAATTTATGCAAAAACCATCCTCTCACCTTTTATTATCAGAGCGTAAGAGGACCGAGTTCTAAAATCCATGCAGTTTTACGTGATAATCATGCTCTCCCATTTTTTATCTACGCTCTGGCATGAGTTACTCCCTCTTTCATTTAATGTCCTTCGAGATGAAGATCACACTGATTAACTCTCCTTGTCTAGGTGTCCTGCTGGCCATTCACAACAGCTTCGACTCCCCTATCGTTGCCATTCTAAGCAACGAGCTTCTTCTAAGCTCGACTTTGTGTCAGTTAAAATAACATTTATGATACATTCTTATACGCTGTGTGTTCCTACATTCTTCCGGTAGATCCTCATATGCGGTGTGGTGCTCTCCACGAAAGAACAAAAACAAGTTATGGGCGGTATCCCTTCGCACCTACTCTTCTTGCGACTATTCAAACTATCTAGGAACATATCTTTATTTCATCGAACTCTACAACTCTCTCTATCAATGCTACCTAAATAGTCCG
The DNA here is from genome assembly GCA_949129095.1 of Volucella bombylans. Lineage (NCBI taxonomy): Eukaryota > Metazoa > Arthropoda > Insecta > Diptera > Syrphidae > Volucella > Volucella bombylans. The sequence goes on from OX422142.1 coordinate 83,696,012, forward strand.
CAGACCAATCTTATCAACGACCCCAAGTCGTTCTTTCAATTTTTCGACTGCAACAGTAAGACCGACAGTTATCCTTCCTCCCTCTCTTTCAGAATCGAATCTTCAAGTGATTCTCTCACCATCCCCAACTTTGTGCTACATTTTTCAAACAATCATTTATCAACAACTTCTTCGTGCCAAATCGCTCTTACTTCAATGACCTGTCAAATTTCTTTGTTGGTCCCTTTCTCAGTCAAAGTTTACATTCTGCTATTATTGAAGAAAAGTTACAAAAACTTAAAGGTGATGGTCCGCCATTTTTCATGAAAAATGCTTTTCCAACCTTTTCTACCTATTTCGTCTATATAGTACCCACAGGCAGAATTTCATCAGATTTCGAAGACCTCTTTTATAATCCCAATACACAAAAAGGGATCAATGAATGAAATTACCAATGATCAGCCTATTGCTAAATTCTCCCATATACTCAAACTTTTGAAAGTATTTTATACGAAGCCTTAAGCTTTAAATGCAAGAATTTTATTTCGACTGGAGATTAAATAATACAAACGAAGTAGGATTCGTGTTTTTTGATCTCCCTGAACTGAGAGTTCCTTTCTTGGCCTAATTTGGGGTTCCACAAGGCAACGATCTTAGTCCCCTTCTCTCCATTTTTACTATTACCTTTACGCTGACGACACAGAAATGTTTTCGATTTGATGAATCAAGAACTGCTTAGAATTTAATACTTACTACTTCGCACACGAAGTTGGCTAAAGTCGCCTACGTACTCTTGTTGTCCATCTGGGATGGATTCGTAAGCTTTCAGGACCGGAACGCTGGTGTTCATGCGTTCTAAGTGACCTAATTATCTAAGCCGAATTATCCAAGCTCTTCTGAAGAGGTCGGCATCGCTGTATAGTCCGTATAGTTGACTACTATTCTCCATCGATGCAAACTGGACCGAAAATTACCCGTAGAATTTTCGATGTTCCCGAAAGCATTTTCATTTGCTTTCGTCAGTGTCTTGCACAATATAATATCTTTTGGTTGCGCGAGAGACGACTTTATTACTCAATTGCTTCCTAAGCCCAAATAAGCTGCGATTTTCAAGAATGATTCTTCGCATGATTTCCGCGTTGGTGTCGTTGTCGGAGTTGATAGCGGAGCCAAGATAGATAATGTACCTTACTATTGTACCTCAAAGTTGGAGCTGCTTACCGTGAAGTTTTACAATATTTTAGGCGTCGATGGTGAGTGTCCCTCTTTGTTGCTAACATATACTTTGTTTTTCCGTAGGTGACTGCTAACCATCTTTGCCGCTTCTGCTTTAGTAGTCGCAAACGTTCCACTGAAAGCTCGATGTGTTCCTCCCATTATCTTAATATCGTCTGGATATGCGAGTAGCTGAACAGATTTCTGAAAGATATTGCCTCCGGTGTTGACTTGTGAGTTTCGCAAAATTTTTTCAAGAACAATGTTGAGAAAATCACATGACAGCGCATCGCATTGTTTAAGTCTTTTTCTGACCTTAAGAGTTTCGGTTTTGTTATTATCGACCTTGAGGGAGCAGCGTGCATTCTCCGTCGTCATCCTCCATAGTCGACTGAGTTTGGCAGGAAAGCTAAAACTGAACATGGCTTTGTACGAATGTAGCTTATCTCTATAGATGCTATCACATGCGGCTTTGGAATCCCGGATTGTTTCCAAGACGGGCCTTGATGTGAAAATTTGATCTGTGGTGGACTCTTCTGGTTTGAGCCCACATTTATAGGCATCGGGCAAACTGTTAATCAAGGGTCTTAGACGTTTACATAATACGGCAGACTGATTTATGTATGCGATGTTGAAGAGACGTATTCCTCTGTAGTTGGAGGAGTTTAGGGGATTTCCTTTCTTTAGGGATCTATGTATACTAAGCTATTTTAATTTTACGGCTAGGAGGAATTATAAAACTTTGCTACTCTTCGGCGTCTTAAGTTGAAGAATAAATCGTGTGGCGTTATGAAAGTTCGCAAGTTCGCTAACTACTATATAAGACGACCAACAAGTAAAAGCAGGAAAAGCCGTCTATTTGTCGGATGTCACCAACTTTGCGGATAAAAAAGGTGAAAGATTCTGCCTGTGAAAAAGTATTTCACTCTCCTGTCGTTTTGAGATGGGAAAAAACCGTAGTTGTTCTTTAGCTATAGTGCCAGCAATTTATTTATTTTTCAGTTGCTTACAAAAAGTGACTTTTTGTGCTGTTCCATTTGGCTGTTGAAGGCTTTCTGGATTTTTCCATGCTTGTTTTGACGGCTTACAACTTGTTTGTATAAATAAACCGCAATGCTTTAGCTTTTACGCCCTTCCGTCGTTGGCTTTCCGTCCAGAAAGAATTTTTGCATTTTCATACCGCATTATGAACTTTACGTACATCTGTCCATAAATCACTATGGAACCTCCTTCAAATCAATAATTTTTCCGTCCAATATTTCAAATTGATTTATTTAATATTTATCGTCTAAACTGTATGAAAAGAAATTGATTAACAAATTTTAGTCAGGGTTTTTTGCGCTACGCAGTCCTATTCAAATCGTGCGATGACCTAGGTACCGGCTTGGATAATAACTTGTTAGGATTAATAATATTCTTAGAATTTTCCAAGGCATATGACTGTGCTAACCATCAAATGCTACTTATAAAACTTCAAACACAATTTTCATTTGAAATCTCTCAATGTAATCTTATAGATTCATACCTTCGTCATCATTCACAATATGTGTTTTATAATAATGAATCTTCATCTTGTCGCCTAGTCCCTTTAGGTATTCCCAAGGATCTGTTCTTGGTCCCCTCTTATTTATGTGTTTTATGAAAAATATCTTTGGATCCAGTGTGACTTTCCAACGAAATACTCGTATATGTGTTGATGACGTACAATTTTATTGTGTGTTTCCAAAATCAAACAAAATCCGAACGAAATTCATAAATGATCAGAAGAAAACTGTCTCAAGCTCGACCCCGCCGAAACAAAAGCTATGATCGTTAGTGGTTGCAACGTTGTCTCTTAATCATGTCCCATTAGAATATAAAGACAATCTTAAAAATATATAGAATCCTTAATTGTCAATATAACGGTGCACTTCAAGGGCTCAGCCCCTCTGCAAATTAAAACAAGTCAAATCGTTTACTTCACAAATTTTTGTATACGGTTATGAAATATTTACAAATATGGAACATGAACCAAAAAGAAATTTCATTGTTGCCTTAAGAGTCATTGCAAGCCCTCAAAGTGACTGTTTGGTGCGGCATTTGCAGTGAAAATGTTATTGGCCCTTATTTTTGGAGAACGCCAATGGCACTACCGTAATCGTAACAGGTTACCGCTACAGACAGGTGCTAAACAAGCTTTTTGCCGCAAGTTGCTGAATTGGGTCTCGAGCATTGTTGGTTCCAGCAGGACGGAGCAACCACTCACCCAGCTCGGGCAACGATGGAGATTTTGAATCAAGAATTTCCAGGCCACGTGATCTCCCGTTTTGCGATTTGAACTGGCCGTCCAGATCGCCAGATCTGACAGCGCCAGACTTCCTTCCTTTGAATTTTTTTTAAACCTTGCAAGTCTTGAAAGCCAACATTGAAGAATAAATCACCAATTTGGAGCCAGAGGTTTTGAGAGCAACAATTCAAAATACCGTAAAACGAGCATAAATTTGCATCAACTTAGGAAGTCGGTCATTTGACCAATATCATTTTTTCAACTTAATGTCATCAATTTTACACCTTCAAATAATCATCAAAACACAGCCCAAATTTTTCATATCTAACAAAATGGCAGCCAATTCACATTATGGCTTTACTTTTGCCTCACCTTGTATCTGCGATTCAGCTTTGCAATCTTTTACCCGTGGAAATAAAACGTACCAGCAACATGAATGCCTTCACAAAAAAATTACTTCAATATTGCTCAGATAGTTTTTAGTAATGATCTAATTTTAAGATCGTTACTTTCACTCTTCTTTTTTATTTCTATGTATCTTTTACTTCCTGTGTTTATTTCTATCTTTGACTTTTTTATTTTATTTTTACATTCATTCTATGTTATGTACTTATACTTTTTATATCCTGCATAAGCTTGTTCATCTTTTTAAAAACAAGTATTGAATTCTTATCTTATGTGTAAAATTATCCTCTTAAAGATAAACATAATAAAACATAAACACTAACAATCTAGCGGAGTGTCATTTGGGCCAAGTTGTTGTCATACGAGTATATGAGTGGAAGTAGTCCAACATTATTAAAAAACACAACCATCATCAAATTCGGTTGCATTCTAGCATAACTTAAGGGACACTATTTGAACTCGTTACTGTTTTGATACAGATTCCAGTAGGTGCATGGTCACAGGGGCATTGAACGTATCGAGGCAGCTGATGAATTAGAAAGAAAGAGCTCTATCGAAATGTACTCATGCATACTCGTATGTATGTAAATTTTTAACTCGTCTGCGATATTCCCCAACTTAAATGGTACAACTTCACTACACAAGTGGAAAAAGGAGCAACACCAAATATACTTGAGAAATATTCAAAAAATGAAACTGGCTAAGTGAACCATCTATCCATCCAAAACTTTCAAAACATCCTCAACTACAATAGGAATGACATCGAAAAGCTTTCCAACTTCCTCTCCAGACACTGTGGTATGTGTTATCACTTATAATACTCGTACATAAAACGAACCTGTATACCGATGCCGAATGCCGGCTCCATTATGAGAACGATGAAACCATAGATCACAAACTATATGGTTATCCGTTTATTTTTCACTTAAGGAGGCGTTTATGCCCCAAATGGGATATGATCCACAAGGACATTACAGTAACCTTCTGAAATTCTTAAGGAGAGTTGAGGAGTCCCAAGGCAACTTCGCGATGTCTATTGTTTTTCAATCGCATTGTGTATTTACCTTTATCAAGGGCTCTCGTGAGCATTAGCGAGAAAACCGAATTTCTTCATCACGTTACCAAGACGAAGATGGTAAAATAGAGTAATTCACAAAAAATGGCCCTGAAGTAATTTTGTGAAGGTTTTTTTTTTTTTTGGAAAGCCGTAAGAAAAACAAAATTGGATTATATGAAGCGTCAAAACAAATACTGTATTTTAAAAGCCGCTTTAAACTTCCTTTGATGTTTTTTTACACTCATATGGTGCAAACTTTATCAGCTGCTGAAAATTTATTCGTAGAAGTGAAGATATGATTTTCAGGCCAAACAACTTTTCCATCGATTGACTAAAACTTCAAAATGCTCAGAAAACATTACTTTAATGGAATAAAGAATCCAACGAAACACGTTTCAAAATTGAATTTAGTGCAGCTGTTTGAGATTTGAGAAACAATTAAATAATGAGAACTACGAGTATGTGGTTTAATTAATCTACGAATCCATACAAAGCCGAATAGCTTTTTCCAGACGAAAATGTTCGACTTGTGTATGTTAATCCCAGTTAATGATATCTTATTGTTGTTTGATGTAGACAGCACTTAGATATTTTAGTCAGTATTGGAAAAATATAAATGAAAAATTATTGAGAATTATGATATAAACACCAAGCCGTAAAAGCCTAGCAACTTTCTGTAGACTGTTGTTACCGAAACGACACACAGGCTCATTCTCCTCCGGCAATTTTCATAGACAAGGTTATAAAACTCGAAAATCAGATAAAAATGTTTGAAGGGTAGGTTAATGGGCATTTCTAGTGAAAGAATCCTACTGCCAATTACATTCAGGTACTGTTGATGGGAATATCAATGAAAGAGGGATCGGAAAGGGACTTCAAGTTCATATTGAAGAGCATCTATTAACTGTATTATGTATTCAACGCCTACGAGTATAAGTTCTATTGAACAATTTTATTTAGCAGAGGCAGTGAATTCATGTGTGCACTTTAACGAACGTGAGCATTCCGCTCTACAATAGATTGAGCCGAATGAAAGCCTAATATACAGGATACGGGGCAGATGAACGCTTTCGACGATTGTTAAATAATTGCCCAATTCGATGCATTATTAAAGCACAAACAGAGTTAAATAGTGGCACAACAAATAAAAAAATCGAGTTCAACACATGAACATAGCACAAAGTTCAGCAGAAGAATAAACCAAAGTAGACGTAAGGTCATTTTTCCTAAGCATCAGCAGAGATGAAGTGTAAAAGGTATCGAGGCGGTCACGGAACAGTTGAAGCATTCCCCGGGGAGACGCATACAAATATTTATGAAGAAACTAAAGAAGGGTATTACCAGCGCACTTTTCTCGAGTAAAAATGATACCACGAAGAGTAGTTGAAGTACCATATCCGAGACGGTACCTCAAAGCAGGGGAATTCATAGAATCAGCAAAAACAGTGAAGAGCAGCAGGACGCCAGCAGAGAGTGGAATTTGATCTATCAAGGCAGCAGCAGAGACTGCAGCAGATGACTTTTTACGACGGCGGGCTAAAATAGCAATTAGTCCTCATTCGCAACGGTAACACCTGAACAACCGTCGTCCTACCGCACGCTGCGTTTGCTTCCTAACTTCATAACTTAAGCAAAGTGTCCGAAAAAATAATGCGCCCAAGGTTGAAGACACACTTGGAAGAATACTCGAGTCTCCACAACCGTCAGTTCGCTTCAGAAAGCAGCGAATCAACATCAGGTCGATGAGCAGGCGCGATCAAATCATTATGAGGGATAATATATAACAGAACTACGTGGTTGTAACACATAACGTGTTATTCAGCTTAGCTAATTGGAACTGCATAGTAAGAATAATAGGCACCTACTTCAGTTAGAGAATTTAACACTATAAAACGTGGGAGGAGAGGTTCCTCAGGGCTCAGTTTAGGAATGTGATGGTACATTAAGAATGCCAAACCCGAGCGAAGTAGACATCACCTGCTAATTAGCACCAGGACGAAGATAGAACATCTTAGCAAACAATCAAGAAAACATTAATTACCTTATAATACTGTTGGAGCCTTGGGCTTTAAAGAGTGTCTGAACCATATAGGCAGGAGAGCTCCTCAGCCAGAACTTATAATGTCGAGGTGTACCTACCCAGGCAATCAGAAATCTGCTGGCAACTTGATCAAAACACGAATATTTGGCGCACATAATTGAATCCTTGCGAGTCCTCTATGCCTTCAATGCGGTATCAGACAATTCGACCACGAAAAATCCGCAAGCAGAATATTGATATGCTACACCTGAGGTCGTCCTCTTTACGTGAAGGAGTAATCCGACTTGTCTGACTTATCTAGTGTTTAAAGACATTACCGTCCATTTCTCCAACGATGGTAAGTGTGCAGGTGTCATCCTGAATAACAAACTTTTTCGTACTGAACTTGTTACGTCAAAAGCCCCTATGGTTGTGTCGGCCTTCTGACAGTGCAAAGGAGCTGCCGGCAGACATCGAGCCTGTCACCGAGAAGGGTCCTTTGGATCTACATGGCTATTATAAGGCCAATTATATCCTATGTTTCAGCTATGTGGTGGAACAAACTCTCATAAAAATGCGCAACTGCTGCTTTTACCAAACTCCAAAGAACGGCCTGTCTCAGCTACTTTCTCCAACACGCCTGTCTCCGCTCTTGGCGCATTGCTGATCTAGGATGCGGCGATGGTGTCTTTCTGGATGACGACGACGTTAGATTTCACTCCTCGTTAGGAAAATCTCTCAAGTGGAGATACTCGTACATATACGCAATGGTGACAACGAACAAATTGTGAAGAATCGGTGGAGAGGCGAAGCATTTGCATCTGTAGCGACAGCCAGGCTGTGAACCCCCTTACGAATTACTATCTAATACGAGAATGCAAGACACCACTGAAAGTAATCGAAAGGCAAGATTCACTGAGTCTTGTCTGGGTCACAGGTCACAATGGGCTAGCGGGAAATGAAATCGTCGTTGAACTTTCTAGACAAGGCTCCGAGTAGTGTTTTTCAGGAGCCGAACTTGCTAGGGCTCCCATTTGGCTGTTGGGTTTCATATTAGCATAACTATTGTATATGACCTTTCAGAATGCTTCCCGGCGTCTCTAAGCTCTCTAAGGACAGAGCTTTCCTCTTACCGAAAGGGACTCTACTCTCCTGTTAAGCACTAAGGTGTGCTGGGCATAAGTGGTACAACATCCTGTGGCGCTTGCGGTGAAAGCGATGACGACACCACGGAGCAATACCTTAGTGAATATCCGGGGAACGATCGCATCAGGCTACAGGTGGTGGGTGATAGTACTGTTAACACTATATCACTGAATCGCTAAGTCATCTTAACTTATAAGGAGTACAATGAACTAGATCTTTGTGTGAGTGTTCTGTTCTGACAGATAAAAAAAAGCACCTTAAGAAAATGAAATCAAACTTTATTGGCCAATGGACCAGCATCCTGTTGCAATAAACTTATAATTCTATCGGGGGATGGTTGCTTTTGGAAGTACCTCCACAAAAACAAGCACATCAGATGTACGCGACTGCCAGAAAAAGATATTATCATTGAGGTCACGCCGATTGCAGTCATGACATTCATGCTCAAGATGAATGAGACACTCCAAGCGAAGTCACCACTACTATGATATAGGAACTGCTCCAAGAGTCAAATCCACGCAAATATTGAACAAGAAACAAGTATACTGCCGACATACTGAATTATAGATTTAAACATACAAGCAGACTGCACTTAGATAATTCCAAGAATGGAAACCACGTCCTAAAGTCGTAACGTAGCAGCTTTGTTTGGATGAAACTAGGATATGGCTTCAATATAGGTATGTTAAGGATAAACTTGATCATTCCAAATAAATGCTGCCGCTGGTCGCCAAGCCGAAAAAATGTCTGTACAATGCTCGCGCCCTTTATGTTGTTAGATTGTTGGGCGGACGACTGAAGGTATGTTTTTGAAGCAGCTCAATATGATTTGGTAAGATGCATACACCAAGTAATCTGCAAGTTGATCGACAGTATGTCCAATGAATGGAATGTCAGAATTGTTTGCTCGATCCTCAAGAAAGAAAACCTTTTAAACTGAGACAACGATAGAGGTGCAAGTCACTTAAAGCTTATCTACAAGATTCTATATGCGTTCAAAGCCTTTGTATCAGTAAAGTGATTGATCCATATAATGTGGCCAGATTAGTCAAGAAAAATTCATCGCAAATAGCCTATGGATTTTAGACCACGAGAGATAACATTTATAGGTACGAGTTAACAGATTAATCTTTAATATTGATATCCCTGCAAAACTCTTTTCTTCTCTACGGAACGGCGGCAGGGAAAGCAAATTTCTGACTTTCAATATCAAAAAGGAATCATAAAATTTCTTTAACATAGCACCATCTAAAGTAAAATAGAGTAAAGAAAATTGAGCGCAGCTGGAAGCAGCAGTTTCCCGGATCGAAGAAGATGGAAAGTTTGTATCGCAAGAAAAGGCATTCTACGTGTTAGTAAATAAATGTTACCCCACATACGAGTACATCTAAATTTAAGTTTTTGTGAGTATGCTATTTTTTTCAAAATACAGATTATCTGTAGGTTGTATTATCCAGTCAGTCACCCAAAGATAAATAAACTCTTCCGTAAAGCTAGAACAGTTTTCTATCTTTATATCCCCATCAGCATGTTGTAGTGCAAACTAAATTTAATTTAATATTTGCCAGTTACTTGGTTTGGAAGTCCTTCCATAAGTGTGCAGTGTTTACTTCATTAATTCTATTGTAGTGGTTCGAACCATAGTGAGTTCCACTTCACATTCACATCACACTTGCGTCATTGTTAAGTGTAACAGAATGGAACATTCCATCATATTCATGTTTATATTTCATAAGCGATTAAACTGGAATGAATCTTTTGTGTCATATCATATGTACTTATACAAGAGTTTTCTTACAGGGTGTTCATATTTATATACGTTTAGGTTCTATCCTTTATCTATCTGCCCTTAATAAACCAGAATATATTCAAATTAAACTTTCGCAAATGTATCATAGATAGTTTTGGTATATAATCGCTTATTTCAACGACTTCTCAATCCCCTGATACTTAATTACATCCTTCTCATGAAATAGTGAACTAATTTAAGACATGTTGTTACTTACATATTGTTACGAAACCTAAAGTCCAAAGCGAGCAGTCGAGGTCGGAAGGCTACGGCCATAGCAAAAAAAAAGATAAAAACAAAAGTTTATCTCTCGTGAACCAGAATTTTTTGAAGTTTCATTATTTTATTTTTGTCCTCTTTGTATCCGATTGAAATTTGGCGGTAGTTTCGGTCAAAAGGCAATTTTCGTTACACTGGTGTCACGTGTGGGATAGCAAATCACGATCATCAAAATGGAGTCGAGGAAAGTTGCACCAGAGAAGAGAAAAACTCCTTCAGAGTTCCTTAAACGATGCTGCCAACGATGCGTCAGGGACTGGACACAGGAACTGGTAACTCGGAACTCGAAGATCGATAAGAGAATGGAGGAACTACATAGAACGGTCGGAGAGCTGTTTGTCTTTCGCCAAAATCAACAATGGACAACATTCTTCTCCCAAAGTTAGCTCGGTAGCAATGGTTTACCAGAAAGCGGACAAAGTACCGACTTACATCATGTGGAGATGGAGGTGTCACCGACAAAGGAGAACACCGTTGTGCAACTTGTGACTGGTACTCCGAATCCCGTGGTAGCAGTTGAGGTACCACATACTGTGCTCAAACGGCACCTATTCCAGTGGCTGTACAACCGTTTGATGGCAGCGGTTCATGGACCGACTATCAACGGCAGTTCAAGATTGCAGCAAGATGTGCAGGTTGGAACGCTAACGAAAAAGTGAATGTGTTAGCAATGCTGTTAAGTGGAGAGCTTCTTTCTGTTTTAAGTGTTGTACCTTAGAACGGTGAAACCGACTACGAATTGTTGGTACATTTGTTGCTTCAGCGCTTCTGCGGAAACAGTAGGTCTAGCTACACTCAGCTGCAATGTCGTTTGCACCAAAGAAAATTTTGCCGAATTTGCTTTAGGTCTTCAGCGATTGGTAATTTCGGCGCTTCCTGGGTGTCCAACAAAAGCCGTGCAGGAGGTACTGATAAGCCAGTTTATTGAAGAAATAAGAGCTGAGTCAATCCAGGACTTAATTACGGTCGGGTGTCCTACTACATTGACGGCCGCTGTTAATCTGACACAGGAACTCCATGCAAGAAATAAACGAAGGAGAGTTTTCGTTTTCGAAAACAAATCGTTACCAACGGCCAATATTACAAAAAAACTAAATTACGGAGACAACAGGAAGCAGTTGTCTACCGTTAAAAACCTCAACGCTTCACAGCAAACAACGATGAATCGGAATTGTACAACGGACCACGAATACGGAACTGCGTTCGCAGAAACGAACGTAGTAAAACTGAAGGAAAGACACATTTGTAGGAATTACTGGCGAAGCTAGCCTCTCTCTCGAAGCGTTTATCGAAGGACAAAGATGCTGTTTTGTCGTAGACTCTGGTGCGAACGTGTCTATTCTGACGGAGCGACATGTTTCTAACAAACCGATTACAAGAGATCCTCCGATGAAGATGGTGGGTATTTCCGGGGGAGCGATTTTGAGTCAAGGATTGGCGGAGGTGAGATTTTCTGTTAACCACAAGGAATTTTATCATTATTTCGATATAGTGCCGCATGGAGTCCCAAACATCTTAGGAGTTGACTTTCTATTGAAGCATCATTGTCACTTAGTTTTCGAAGAGATGACAATAGAAGTGATCGGCAAAAAGAATCCATTGCAATTACCAGCCGTGTCATCATCACAACTGGCGAAACTCGCGACGTCAGAAATACTGAAATCTGGAAGAGAAACCCTTGTGGAAATTAATAAGCCGCCCGCTATAAAAGGTGAAGCAGCGTTAGTGGAGCCTACCCCTGGTTTTGAACTACCAAAAGGTGTATCGACCGGTAGAAGCCTAATCGACCCCTGCAGCAAAAGCTTCCTCGTCAGGATAACCTCTCTCTTCGCGTGATACAATCCTACCCAAGAACACTGTGGTGGGGAAAGTGGAAACGGTGGTGGTATTCGAAACTCCAACTAGTTCGGCCACTACCAAATTTACAGGCTTAAAGATCTTTTACAAGAACTATCCACCGAATTGTCCAAGGGGCAATTTAATGCAGTTTGAGAAACTATTGGAGGAATTTCAAACAGTGTTCTCAGCGGAATTTGGACGAACAGGGATGGCAAAACATAAAATCGATACCGCAAAGTCGAAACCCATCAAGCTGCCGACGAGAAGAGTCCCAGTGGCCAAACGCGAAGATATGGAAGATCTAATTAAGGATATGAGCAATCCATGAGTTATAGAGCGTTCAAATAGCCCCTGGGCTGCACCTATGGTGTTAGTCAAGAAGAAAGATGGATCTCCTAGGTTTTGCGTAGATTACCGACAGCTGAACGGAGTTACGAAAAAAGATTCCTACCCCTTGCCGCATATGGATGACTTCTTTTCCACAATGGCCGGTGCGAAGTGGTTTTCTACGATGGACCTCCAAAACGGAGGCAGGTAGAAATGGATACCAAAGACAAGGAGAAAACAGCTTTCACAAATGGTAATGGGCTAACCGCTTGAGCGGTTACAAAGGGCGAATTTAAAATTAAGCCCAGTTAAGTGTTAGTTTCTCAAATCCAAAGTAAATCCTAGGCCATGTTGTTTTGGTTGACGGTCCAACTCTGGCCGAACCCCAAGACTAAGCGGCAGATACGAGGGTTCCTTGGACTTTGTTCCTATTACCGGCGGTTTATCGAAGGATTTTCGACAGTTTCTAAACCGCTTTCAGAACTTACGGAAGAGAAACGCCGGTTCGCATGGAACGGAGTCTGTGAGACTGCATTTAATACCCTAAAATATAGGCTTACAAGCGCACCGATTTTGGCATTTCCAACCGCCGACGACCTTTTCGTACTAGACACAGATGCATCGAACATTGGTATTGGTGCTGTTCTCAGTCAGAAGAAAGGGAACTCGGAGATGGTAATTGAATATTTTAGCCGCACTTTAAATAGGGCAAAACGAAATTATTGCGTTACAAGACGAGAGTTGCTAGCCATGGCTACGCAGCACTTTCACCACTACCTCTTAGGCAGAAGATTCCTCTTACGTACTGACCATGCGTACATTCGTTGGCTGTGCACTTTAAGCAACCCAAGGGTCAGATGGCTCGCTGGCTAGAGAATTTGCAGTAGTACGACTACGAGATTAAATATCGTCCTGGCCCTTGACATGGTAATGCTGACGCGCTTTGCAGGACGCGTGCAAACATTGCACGAAGGCGGACATCAAAGAAAAAGAGAGCTGCGAGATACTGCACTTGAAAATCGAGGAGACCACTTTGGCAATCGAACAGCAAAAAGATCCAACACTAGCAGAGGTGAGCAAGTGGCTGAAGGAAGGGCATCGACCAAAAAAATAAGACATTTTGCAGGAGAATCAGGATACAAAAAGGTTTTGGACTATCTTCCAACAGTTGAAAATGGATGCCGGCGTAACATGTTGAACATGGGAAAAGGACCTAGAGCAGAAGACATTACCCGTGATTCCAAAAAATTTAGTTCCAGAAATTCTTCAGCAACTCCATAATAGTCCGAGCGGAGGCCATTCGGGGCAGCGCAAACCCTAAAAAAAATAAAGGACAGGTATTTTTTGATCGCTCGAACGGTAGACTCCAAACTATGGTGTAAAAAGTACATTGTTTGCCAGGCTCGAAGAGACCCTACTCAGCGAACAAAGGGGCCTCTTAGGCAAGCCGGACAGGACACTCATTTGAAGGGATTCTAGACAGTTACTCAAACCAGTCAGACGTGTTTTTCTTCTCTCCCTATTCACCTGTTTAATTATTTTCGTCAAATTACATTTTCCGGTTCTTAACCCCAGTACTTGAATTCTTTAATTTTTTTTGTGCAATTTTTTTTTTCAGTGCAAAGCCCCTATCTATATAAAATTGCAACCAAGCAATAGAAAAAAAAAAAAAATAATAATAATAAAAACAATAATTCGACCTAATATTTATACCCTCACTGACCTACACAACTAATTTAAACATGTCTTGCGGAATTGCCAATTGTGTAATCAATGCCTAAGCGATTCCAATGGTTCCTACTAAGACGCACTTGCGAAAAAGATCACGGACAAAATTCCGGTTATCGAAAGCAGTGTTAAAGGTGTTGAAGAGTTACGGAACTCAGTGCAGATTTCAGCCGAACTAATAAAATCCAAAGTAAAGCATATGGATAAACAAATTGCTGGTCTAATCGCGTTAGACTCCGGGAGATCCAGGAATGAAGAAATTCCCTTACGTCACCTGGATAAAGTGTTAAGTGACATCAAATCCATCTGTTCTACGCAAGTTATATCCAACCAAAAAACTTGCGAGTTGATAAGCTCTCTGCGTGACGACATTGACATTCATTTCCAGTCCTCGTCACGCAAACAAACATTTCCTAAGCAATCTGATCCTCAGCTCGAAGTGAACGACAAAGTGAACGATATCAGTGATGAACTTACTGCGACTCGATCCCTCGTATGCGATATTGAACATCACATCCCAACAATAAACAGCAAAATCGTTGACCCACCAATCTTCCCGCAGACTTACCAGAATGTTGCCCATAATACATCGCTAATGGCTGAATTAATGGAACCTGAAGTGGATTCACGCTCTCCCCCACATACAAGTCATCTGCGGACGGTTCAACCTACTGATTCCTGCGAAGTTTCTTCCAACTTGCCAATAAGGAACACATCTATGTCAACTCCTGCAATCGCTGCCCCACGGAAGCTTATCAATCACTTCAACTGAACTTGGACACCTTCCGAATGGCAGCGTAGACTTGATAAGCTTGCTTAGAAGAATCAATTGGTCACTACGCTTCTTATCAAAGGCGACCCACCAAACGCTGATGCTGATTGGACCTTGAATTTCTTCCTAAAGAAATATGGCATCACCATTAGTCACTGCAATTTACTTCCAACTTCTCACCACAGTAGTAAGCGCAGCTTCAAGCTCAATATTCCGGCCAAATACGAATTGCTATTCCATAATCCAGCCAGCAACAATTTCAACCTTGGAAAGATGCGTGTCTGCAAATGGTTGGAAAATACTACCAAAAAGCAGGATAAAGTCTAGCAGTCCGTCTTACCTAAACCATCTATCAAGTTAGCAAGTAAATCCAATTTGCCAATACCAACCTCCTCTTCACAAAACAGACCCAGCTCCAATTTTAGCTTTAAAACTAAAATGTTTCCTAATTTTAAGCCTCCCAGGCTTACTCCAACTCTCTCTATTCCACCCCAAACCAAGGCCTGACATCAACGTGTCTCTTTTGACTTAACACCTACAACTCAAACTCCCAGCATTCAACCCCTAACACACATGCCTTTCCCTAATAATTTCCCAAATTTCGATCTCAAAACCAGAAATAAATATCCCAATTTCATTAGTTCCCATATCATAAATCTTTCATCAGAAAATGTGTCTAAAGCCCCTCCAATTACTGCTACTTCGCCCCCATCAACTTCGTCCACTAACCCCATTTTTGACCCCCTTCTGCCTCCCGCAGTTAAAATAACTCAACAAACTTTTGAAACAACAGAATATCGTTATGCACTTTCTAGGCTTAGAGAAAAAAGACGTACCAGAATATACGTCTACTTTTAGCGTATCTGCGTGGCAAATCCGACTCAGTTTGCTATGAGGGAAAAACGAAAACAAGTGTCATGGTCTACATACAGCAGGAAGGTCAACCTACTGACCTTAAAAATCTGAGGAACTTGTATATCAAGTTCCACGAGATTTTCAATATGTCTCCCCAAAAAGTCTCAGACGACGTTGCTGCTTTCGGTAGCTATGTGCACTCAAAAAGGATCTCACACCTTCAACGGAGCAGAGCTGACAACGACAAATTTTTTCGTCCCTAACGTGCTACCATTGCCAGTGTTCCAATCATCCACTCCCACGTGCTCTCGAAATAACATTCCTCTTACCTTCTACTATCAAAATGTAAGAGGACTGCAATCTAAAACCCGTGCTGTGTTGCGCCAGTCTCACGCTCTCCCATTTGAGGTCTACGCTCTGTCCTAAACTAATCTAATTCCAGATATAAGGAATCAGGAATTATTCCCCCTAGTTTCAACGTTTTTCGAGACGAAGATCTTACCCGTCCAAAAGATGATTCTCCGTGTCGAGGTGTTCTACTGGCCGTCCACAATGACCTAACCTCTTCTTCAATCGCTGTTTCTACTTCTTCTAAGCTTGACTACGTTTCAATAAAGATAACACTCCCCTGCAGGTCCCTGTACGTTATGTGTTTTTACATTCTTCCGGCGTAACCTATCGAATGCTATAAACTCGCTATCGATGCAATTAATCAAATAATTAATTTATCTGATTCTCTCGATGATATCATCGTATTCGGCGATTTCAATCCACCTCAATTTCACTGGACTAAATCAGAGGATGAATCTTTTTTTACCGCAAACCCTAACTCGAGTAAAGAATGACTCTTCTTGGATAAGCTTACAGACTCTAGCTTATGCCAAGTTAGTGGGGTCTCCAACTATATGTGTAGGCAATTAGACCTCATTTTCACCACTGACCCCATACACTCGTCTGTCTCGCTCTGTCCCCTTTCACTGCCGACCATTGATAACTTTCACCCGCCACTTCTTCTTTCTCTTTTCCACCACTCTCTTATCCAGCATTCTCCATCTGCAGCTGCCTCTTCTTACGACTTTCATAAAGTGAATTTCCGCAAAATTAACGAATATCTTAGTAAGTGTTCTTTTAATTTCGCCAATATGTTCCTCAGTGATGCTCTCTCTATCTTCTACAGATAATTATTCAATTCTATTTCTCTCTACGTCCCATTTTCGCGCGAAAAAAACCTTCTACGAACTCCCAGTGGTATAATCGTAAACTTTGCTCTTTACGTAACAAGAGAAACAAATTATGGGCAGTTTTCCTTCGATCCAATTCCTTTGCGGAATATTCCAACTACCTCAGGTTATGCCTTCAATTCGCCCAGCTTTATAACGTTCTCTACCAGCGATACCTTGATAGTGCGCAATCAAGTCTTTATAAACGATCCTAAGTCTTTCTACCAATTCGTTAACTACAAAAAGAAATCCAACGGTTTTCCTCCATCACTCTCATACGAAAATATATCATCAACTAATCCGCATACCATAGCCAACTTGTTTGCTACTTTTGTTAACCAATCTTTTGGCGATAATTGCTTCGTACCGAATCCCCCTTATTTCAAATACCTGCTTAACTTCCCCATTGGCCCCTCTATTTCTCAAAGTTTTGATCATACAGTGATAGAAAATAAATTAGAACAACTTAAAGATGAATACTTACCCGCCCCAGATGGCCTTCCATCCATATTTCTTAAAAAGTGTTCCTCAATACTTTCCCAACCCCTTTCAAATCTCTTCCAGTTATCGCTCTCTCAAGGTGAATTTCTACTGATATGGAAGTCTTCTTTCATAACACTGATACACAAAAAGGGATTAAAGAGCGAAGTCACTAATTACCGCCCCATAGCTAAACTTTCACATATACCCAAACTCCTCGAAAGCATTTTGTACGAAGCGTTAAGCTTCCAGTGCAAATCTCTTATTTCCCCAAATCAACATGGCATCCTGAAAGGTAGATCAACTACCACTAACCTCGTCGAATTCATGTCCTCTGTTCTCTCAGCCTTAGAAAGTGGTAAAGGAGTTGACGTTATAACAACTGATTTCAGTAAGGCTTTTGATAAAATATCTCACAAACTAATCTTGTTCAAATTGTCCGTCCTGGGCCTTGAACCCATTTTGCTAAAATGGATATCTTCTTACCTGGATAATCACTTTTATAGTGTTGGATTCAGGACTGCCCTATACGCCCCTTTCTTGACCACTTCAGGTGTTCCTCAACGTAGTCACCTAGTCCACTCCTCTTCATCCTAACTATTAACGACCTTCAAAGACTCATTCAACACTCAACACTTTCTCTTTGTGATAACGATACAAAATTTTTTAAACGCGTTTCCTCACAACAAGACTCCAGCCTCGTTCAAATAGATCTAAATAGTTTTTCCACTTGGTGCATCAAGAACTGCTTAGAACTCAATGTCTCCAAATGTCAATGGAATACTTTCTCACGTAAGTGCAAGAAGTCTCCTCAACGAATTTATCATCTCCACGGCCAACCTATACCCCTTGTTGAAAATATCCGCGACCTTGGCATATCATTTTAATCGCAGCACTCTCTCCCTCAAATCTGATCTCCTTCACCATCCCTAGCTTTAGATACGAGTATCGCTAAACCTTAATTTTTCCTTTAGTTTTTAAATCCTAGTTATTAAGCTTGTATTAAGCCAAATAAATGGGGGCTTTAGCCCCCACCAAAATTAAAATTAAATGAAAATTAAATTCCTGTTGACATACTTGGCCCACTTCCGCACACCAACACAGGAAACCGATACATAATCGTCGTTATGGACTATTTCACCAAACGGACGGAATGTTTTGCGGTGCCCAACCAAACAGCTGAGGTAATAGTCGAACAAATTATTCACTCAGCCCAAGGCAGAAATTTCGAATCGGAAGTATTCCGTAAGTCAATGGAGGTCTTTGGCAGTCACAAAACTAGAACAACACATCTACGACCCTAATCCGACAGTATGATGGAAAGCTTCATTCTTACGCTACTGGACTACTTCGCGAAATTTGTCAACCCTCATCAAACAGACTGGGATCTGTTTCCACAACCAGCTCTTCTTGCTTATCGCGCAGCAGAACAAGAATCTACAGGAGTCTTCTTGTTGAACTTCGGAAGAAAACTGAAGCTGCCGGTCGATATATAGTAGTTTTCGGATCATCACCAAAAATGGAACACGACAGATAAGGGTACGCAGCTGCATTAAGAAGTCGGCTCCTCAAAGTACACGAAGTGGCACAAGAAAATCTTAAAATAGCATCCGAATCAACGAAGGACAGGTACAATCTCAAAACTAACGCCATACATTTTCCTGCAGGGGATGAAGTCTGATTTGTTAACCCCAAGCGGCGGAAAGGTCTGTGCCCTAAACTACAGAGCGATTGGGAAGGCCCAGTCAAGGTTGTGAAAACATTATCGGATCTCGGCAAATAGTGGTACACATAAACCGGCTTGCACCGTATATGACCTCACCTGTAACTCAGTCGGAACTTTGAGCTTTGAGGAGAGGGCAGTGTTACGAAACCTAAAGTCCAAAGCGAGCAGTCAAGATCGCAAGATTATGGCCATGGCAAAAAAAAGGGGAAAAACAAAACGTTTAATTTCAAACAAATAAAATAAAATAAAAACAAAAGTTTACCTGTCGGGAACTAAAATTTTTTGAAGTTTCTTTTTAATTTTTGTCCTTTTTGTATCCGATTGAAACTCGGCGGTAGTTTCAGTCAATAGGCAATTTTCGTTACATTATATATGAAAAGTCTGTAAATTCACAAGATATATTCTGTTTGGTATGGAAGCAAGTAACATGTTTCTTCTCTTGATTGTCTGTACCAATTCCAATATATTCATTGAGGAATACAGCTGAATTACAGATAGTCTGTCAATCAATCATTAGGATGAAAGAAAGAAAGAAAGGTTATTCACCTTGGATAGGGTTTATAAAGAAACAAAGCTAAATTTGCCAACAAAAATAAGTACCACGACTAGTCACCAGTCAAGATGAAGTTTGACAATTTTTTATTTATTAGAAAAGACCATAAGATACATTGTCGGCAATTGTCTCACAAAGTTAGACAGTTTTCAAATGAAACTTATGCAATATGTCAACAGACTTTTTATATGACTATGACATCCAATGTTTGTTTTCCGTAGCGATAAAATGAAATGCATTCAAATCATGAAAGCTGTTCCAAAACTATGAGTTCATGAAACGAAAACAACACGAAGGTACCACCTCTTCCTTCACCCTTAATCTATTCCAAACCATATTTTTGGCATTTTTCTTCAGAATAGGATTATTATAAGTGAGTGGGTGAGTTGGGAATAATAGGTAAATTAATAAGCTTAAATGTTAACAAATCGGTAGGAGGTAACACCAAACCATCTGCAGAGACAAGATAGCTTAAATGAATATTAGTTTAACTGTAATCACCTTCGATCCATATACTCGTATATAAGTCTCAAGGATAAGATTAGGGTGAAATGATACTTCTGAGTATTGTAAGACGTAATTGAATAATGGTCCGACAAATAAAATTTCTTATTCAGGTTGTTATCCTATAATCTATTTAACGTAGGATTCATTGCCCTACAAGTTGGGGTAAGGACGACAAATGACTGGTTAGTCTAGGAAAAATTCAAACAAAAATGTTATTCTAACGCGAGAAGACAAAAATGTAAGGATGCACTTACGAGTACACCAGCGAGTCAACCCAAGTAATCTTGATTTTTTTTTCTTTTTTTCATGAAATTATATTTAAAGCTTAACTGACTTAACAGTTTTCATTAAACAGATAAAGTTTTCGGAAATGATTCTACGTGTTGTAATAGAAGCAAACAGCCAATTTCGTGTAACCAAGGATTTTGTCACTACCGACGGCAATTTACGAGTACATGTTGGACGTTACAACAATTACGAAATACTGTGAAGATATTCGAAAACGGCCAGAACCTTTACGCTCTTCACACTAAACGGTTTAGAGCACACGGCAAAAAAAATCGTTGGATGAAGATCCGAACGAACAGCAAATTTACATTACATACTCGTATATGGTTTATATACGGCTTTTGTCGAACACAATCTCAGTTTGCGATTAGGTGGTTTACGAGTACTATGTGGCTGTATGTGCAATCGTCGACAAAAGGGACGACAACGCAGACATACACTAGTTTTTGGGTGCAGTGGAAAGAAAAGAAAGGCGTGCTGATTTTACATTTTATTTCAGGATTTACGAAAAGTTAAAGTTGATATTTTCAATTATTTCCGAATGTCCATTTTCTCGTTGAACACACAACATCAAGGCACACAATTTAGGAATTATACGAGTATACATCCCATTGAAATGTTGGTCGTAACGCTACTAAATGATAATGGCTATTCACCTTGCCTTCTATAGAAGTGAAATGGAGATAGTTGTTGATGGCTGAAGATGTGTTGAAGCTATTATAGTTTTGAGTTTTTGTTGAAGGATGGAGAAAATGTGGATGAGAAAAAGGAGGTGGATAAGGAAACATTGATTTCCTTCTGTCCTTAGTATTTCCTTTTACGTTCAAAGCTCCCATTGGAAAGTTAAGAAATTCCTCATCATCAAATTTTTACAAATACGACATAAGACAGACTTTGCAAGAAAGCCATCTTACTGTAATGTTTCTCTCCTTCCATTTCTTTTAAAAGTATCAGTTCAACCTTATCAGGTTTCTTATACCTAGTCCTGCTACAAGTTCCGTTACACAATTTCCAGTGCTTTCGTTCAAAACTTCTTGTGGGAATAGAACCGTTAACTTTTTTTTTCAGAACACATGCACTAATCAGTGAAGAATAGTAGTCAGTTTGGTTTCAGTTTGCAAACTGTTAACATGGAGTGGAGCGTTAAAGAGAATCGAGTCACGGTAATAGCGTTGCATACGAGTATGTGTGGAAATTTGACTGACCAAATTTTCGAGTTGCTAAAACTACTCGGAATATCGGGAATATTCGTTTATCGGGCTATTGCTCGCCTTGGCGAATTGTCTGGAGTAGAGGACAGGCCAAGAAATGATCGCCCGCGCGTCGTCCGTACGAATGTGGTAGTACAGGCAGAAAATCATGTCCAAAGAATTGGATATAACAACCAGATTCATGTCTGGGCTGATTCGGGATGATCTGCATAGGAAAGCCTATTGTCGGTACACGCATCATCTTATAACTCCTCAACTAAAAAAAAATAGGCTGGAAAGATGTAAGCGAGTTTTGCAGTGGCACGTGGACAATGGCCATGAAAACATTCTGTTTACGGATGAGAAAATGTTTACCAAATTTTCAACAAACAAAATGATAAAATGAATTCCACTTCATCTGAGGAAGCGAAAAAATTTGTTCCAAGGGTTCAACGTGGTTTTTTAACAATCAATATTGTGATATAATAAATGAAACAGTTTTGAATATAGTATGTTTACTGTTTTTTTTTATAGCGTTCTATATTTGTAACAGAACTTATGGCAGGGCTAAGTATGATCTGTCTTTTAGTATACTAGTACGCCTTGATTTTATAACCAGTGGAGTAGAAACCCCGAAAGATTATCCGAAGCTCGAGCTTTCGGCTTTTGGCTTTCTTTCTCTTCCTCTGTTCCATAGTACCCACAGTCTCTCATTCATCCTATAGATCATTATTATTATTATTATTATAACTTTATTGAAAATATAAATAAATTATATAAACAATAACAGGAATAAAGCGCTAGCTACCAGGGTTTTGCGCTAGTTGATATCATATAAAATATTTAAATAGATCGATGTAAATTTAATGTTAGTAGGACAGAATGAACTAATCTAATGTTATTTTCAGAAATACAAGATAAAAGAAGTTGTAATAATTTGCCGGTGATAGTGTTGAATGTTGTGGTGATGAGTTCGCATTGTAGCAGGTGAGGAAAAGTCAAATCTGGTTTTTGTTCACAAAAATTGCAAGGAAAAGTCTGTTGCTTGGTGATAAGGTGTTTATGGGTTAAACGAGTATGACCCATCCGGAGTCTGATAAAATTCCTAACAATAACAATAGGTAATTTCGAGGGATAGATAGCCCGTTCAGCTTCCGGATTAATCGATGAATAGTGGTGATGATATTCAGACCAGTCTTTTTATTTTTTGTTGACATGATGAAATTGGCATATTTTTTAAGTAATAGAATTGGAAAAGAGGTTCTTTGAAGGCTAGTTTGGCTTCTAAATCAGCATATTCATTGCCATTTATGCCTTTATGCCCCGAGACCCAAGCAATTTTAAGATTTCTCCTCTTAGCAATTAACTTGTCGCGCATTTCAAGGACTATAGTTGAATAGTTTTTGATGTTTTTAACTGCATTGATTGTCGACAGGCTGTCCGTAAATATAATGGTTTTATTAGTTCTCGCAGTCTGGATTGCTTTGAGAATGGCGAAAGATTCAGCGCTAAATGTAGACATTGTGGGATGCAAGAGTCCTTTACTTATTACAGAGCCATGCTCATAGACAACTGCGTACGCGTTTCCGTATTTCGTTTTAGATGCATCACTGAAGAAAAATTGCCAACCATGTTTTCTTAAATTTGCCGTTACTTGAAAGAGCACACTTTTGCATATTTCGTTATTAGCACTGGCTTTTTGAAGATGTGTAAAAATTGGGAAAAAGGATTCGGATGAAAGATTCCAAGGTGGATTGTTGAAAGAAGACTTCTTACCAATAATGAGGGAAGTGTCAAAATTAGCTGCGGCTGTTATTGCGGTTAGTAGGGCTGAAGGGTATTTGGGTGTTTTTTTCTTTTAAGAATTTTTCTAGCGTCATCTTGGATTGGACTTTGGAATGAAGAATGGATCTTATGTAATATTTGCCAGGTGAGATATTCGGTTCTATCAGTTAAGTTAGGTAGTCCAGCTTCAACTAAAATGTTTTTGATAGGCGTTGTGCGAAAAACTCCAAGGCATGTCCTTATTGCTGTGTGGAAGTGTGTTGATATAAGCTGCAATGATGATTTACCACATTTACCATATATTGGGAGGTCGTAGTCGATTTTGGAGAGTATAATGGATCGTATGACAGCAATTAAAGTATTAACGTCACATTGACTGTTTTTTGAGCTCAAAAACTTAACTGTGTTAACCCTGGTAGTCAGGCATTTTTTTATATATATACAATGATCCTTAAAGCTATACTTAGAATCAAATATTATTCCAAGTAATTTGGAAAAATTTACATTTTTAATATTTACATTGTTAAGACAAACATTATCAATACATTTCGTACATTTATATTTTTTACAAATGTGTAAAAGTTCACATTTTGAAGTTGATATTTTAGAACCTGATATATTACCCCAGTTGGATATGTAACGAGTATTTCAGAAAATTTTGCTGCTAATAAACTAAGATTTTTACATTTTGAGACCAAAATAAGATCATCAGCATATAGGATATGGTTAATCATAGGAAAATTTAGTACTATCTTGTTTAACTCATTAAAAGCAATTATGAAAAGGATAACTGATAAGGGTGATCCTTGTGGGATGCCATTTTTTAGACAGTGGATGGAGGAATAAATGTTGTTAGTTCTTATGCGAAATTGGAGGTTAACGAGGAAAGCTTTAACCATATATTTAACAAAAAGACACTATATTACACAGTATTCACTAAATATTTAACGGAAAAGTAACAACACAACAACTTCTTCGTGTTTCAGGAGTGCTTTGTTTACATTTTAAGCACGATTCTATTTAAATTAACCCATCTAAACACTTCACAAGCACTTATTTCGAAACTCGCGTATTTTTTCTGGACATTTCAACTTTATGCTTATCAGACAAAAATAAATTCTTTAACTAATTTATTTATTTTGTTCCACACCGAAATTAAACTTTACATATGATTTTGCTCCCGGTCAAAATCTGTCCAGCCGTGGAGGTAAAAAAATGCCACCAAGGGGCGCTGAAAGCACTTTACCGGGTGTCAATTGAATTTCATTTCATTCCCCTTCTCCTTCAAAAATATCCCACATGGATTAAGTTCTTTATAACGAATTTCTCTATAGTGAAATTCTCTTTATAAGGGACTAATTTTTTTAGCCCAAAAGCTAAAATATTTCTTTATAACGAAATGTCAAATTTGAAAACAAAGCTAACTATGATTTTTTGTTCCTAATTTTAAAAGGGAACTCCCCTTTTTGGCAATAATTTACTTAAAGTGATTGTATGTATATATGGATGTATGAACAAGTGTACATGTGTAGTAGAAACAGGTCAATCGTTTGATTTTGCATTTTAAGTTCGTGAAACGTTTTTACAAAAATGTCGAAGCGCAAGGCTATTTCACTTTCCGAGAAATTATCGATTATTGAAAAAGTTAAATGGGGAGAAGAGAAAAAAGACTGTCGACAATTTAATGAAAGAGGTAAAAATTTTAAAGTTTGAAGAAGCAAGTTCAAACAGAAGCCAAAAAAAAACTAAAAAATAATAATAAAGCAATGTTAAAATATGTTCAGATAAACAGGAAAAGGAATTTTCCGCTCTCGGGTTCTATTATCAAACAAAAGGCTAAATATTTTTGTGAATAGAGCCAGCATAATTTTAAAGGCAGTACTGGATGGCTAGATAAATTTAAAACACGGTAAGCTAGAAATTAGAAAATCTTTTGATTTTGGTTTTAAAAATAAATGTAATCTATACAAAAAACTTTATGTGGGGAAGGGGCTCACGTAGATGATGAAGTGTGTCAAAATTGGATTAAAAATACGCTTCCAAATTTATTGGAGGGACAAAGCCCTGAGAATGTTTTTAACCTGGATGACAACAGCCTTTTTTTTAAATGTATTCCTCAAAAAACACTGGCTTTTAAAAACGAAAAGTATCACGGAAGGAAAAAAAGCAAGGAGAGAGTCACCTTAATGGTTGGCTCAAATATGGCAGGTGATGAAAAATTGAAACCTTTACTGATTGGGAAAAGTACAAAGCCTCGTTGTTTTAAAGGAATCCAGTCCTTGCCGGTTGATTATTTTAATAAAAAAAAACTCTTGGATGACCGGTAAACTTTTTTCCAAAAATGGATAATCAAAGAAGATCAAAAATGTATGCGTCAAGGATGGAAAGTTTTATTTTTTCTTGATAACTGTCAGGCGCACCCACCAATGGTTCAGATTTATTTAAAGGCAATAAAGTTTAAATGTTTCCCACCGAATACAGCCTGGATACTCCAACCAATGGACCAAGGCGTTATTCAAAATTTAAAAGTGTACTTTTCTTACAGAGAGTTCATGAAGCTACGGATCAAGGACGAGAATACAAATCCAATCTTTTAGATGTCATTACAGATGTTTATAAAGCTTGGTGCGTCGATGTTAAAACAAGTACAATTCGTAATTGTCTTAACAAAGCTGGGTTTGGTACTTTTAATAATTGGTCCGATGAAGACTCAGTTCCATTGGCAACGATAAGGTCATTAATAATCCAGAACAACAGCAACTTTAACAGAGTTTTAAAAAGAGTTGATGATTGTCCTGTTACATTTGACGATGCAGCGGATGCAAATGTTGCTACCATCATCTAAGGAATTGGATTCATCAGATGACAATGCTGAAATTGAATTTATTCGACGACAACCCAACGATAATGATATGAGAACTGCATTTGATAATTTACGAAGTTTTATTCAAACAAGAGATGAAACCTCAGATGATGCGTATTTTCACCTCTCTAAATTGTAAGATTTTTATAATGAAACAAAGAACAAAACTGTTCATGTGCAACCGAAAATTGATTTGTTTTTAACGAAAAAATTAAATATAAATAAACTTCTTTATAATGAGTTCTTTTTTGTACCCATTTTCTTTGAAAATATAAAGAAACACTTACAGTGTTAAAAAAAATAAAATGTCTATATAACAAATTTTGTATAAAACTTCTTTATAACGAAGCAATTTTTTGTTCCCTTGAAAGTTCGTTATAAAGAAGTTTGACTATAATTAACAATTTGATATAATTACTGATCTATGATACAGCACAAACACATCGCGAGAAACGATTAAAAATCATCGGTCGCCATTCGGTTGCCATAAGTTGTAGTTACAAAATACGGCTGCCATATGAGAGCCGTCCAGTAAAAACACGTCACTGTATAATGTGAAAGGGGCTATTGTCTTCTATATTCTACAAAAAAAAATGTCACCGTATAATTTATTGCTGCATGGTCAAAACTAAAACACTATAGTGTGAAAGGAGCATTAGAGTCTGTTCAAACCGTCACGGTATTCAGTTGCATTATTACTTCTTTTGAATTCTTATTTCGCTTCTTCCGCCTCAATCAATCCAATAACCCAATTTCTCACCCGAAAATTGTTATCGCTATCGCGCCCTTTTTATTGTCGACCTACAAGTTTCTTAATTTTGCGACTGTGCGTTTAGCTCTTTTTTTTATTTAATTTCTTCCCAATTATTTTTGTGTCGCATTTTGATTTCCGGTTTTTGGCATATCTTGTGAATTAACCAACTGCTCTATTAACGAAGACAATGCTGACTATATTGCTGTAAGGGATTCTGCAGCAAAACATTCCATCCTATTTGTGTCGGCCTATATAAAAGAAACACGGTCTTCGTAAAGAGTTTTCGGAAAATCTGCTGTACTTCTGTGAGGAGTGTATTAATATCTCCCTCTCACATGTGCACCTTGCAATTGAGTGCCTCAGTGACTTCAATGAATCCAATCATAACACTCGTCAGACTGATGACGGACAAACTATCAATCTTCGAACACAGAGTAACAGAGAACAAATCCTCTGCCGCACAATAAATCTACTTACAACTCTTCAATTCTGGGTGAATTGTTAGAACCCGAAGCCGAATCATTGCCACATCCAGTACAGACAACCCAAACTCCAAATCCTCTCACCAGCCTTTCGATCAAAAAGTTTTGATAACTTGTCACACAATTTAACACGACATGAACACCTTAAGAGTAGCAAAAACAAGCTATACCGACTTTTTAAGTACTACAAATCAGATATTGACCACCCTACTCGTCAAAGGTACCTCAAATTACGCCGATGTTGCCTGGAACTCTGAGTTCATAGTATTACCATCAGAAAATGCACAATATTTCAAACACCTCGCCACCAAAATAAGCGGAATTTCAATCTAAAATTAGCGGCCATATATGAATGGTTATTTGATAACCAACACCTACATTAACCTTGGACGGATGCGTGTCTCCAAATGGATGGATAAACCCAGCATTAAAATATAGCAAAAAACGAATCAACGTCTCAGCTAACAAACCTAATTAAAAATCGCCCAGATCCATTCCCCATTGCCATCCTAAACCTGACCCCAACTGGAGCCTTGAAACCAAAATATTTCCCAATTTGTCAATTCCTATCTCTATCCCTAAAGAACCACCTTCACGTCTCCCCACAAATGGTCGCCATCTAACAGGAAGGCCTCCCCACTGATATAACTAATCTTAGGAATCTTTACAACAGGTACCACACAATTTTCAATACACCTCCCCAAAAGATTGCGGACGACCTTTCTGCTTTCCAGAATTATGTGCACTTTAAATGAGTCTCTCACCTTCAGTGTAGACGAGTTGACCATGATAAATTTTTTCGTTCCTAGCTTGCCCTCTTTATCTGTATCTCAACCACGTTCCCCTACTCCCCCACACAACAAACTTCCTCTTACATTTTAGCACCATAAGAGGCTTGCGCTCTAAAACTCGCACTGTTTTGCCCAGATCTTATGGCCTCTTATTCGTCGTCTATGCTCTTACAGAAAGTAGGCTGATCCCCGACATAAAGAGCCAGGAGCTATTGTATTTCCATATTCTTATAAGGTATTCCGTAAAGTTGATTCTGTATGCCGAAGCGCCCTACTAGCCATTTTCAATAGTGATTCCATTAACGCCAACATTATTTCTGGTGATTTTAATCTGTTGAATTGGTTTCCATCGGATGATCAATTCTCTTTTACCGCGTCAAACGTTAGTTCATCCAAGTAATGTCTGTTCACTGATCGTATAATAGACTCAAGTCTAGAAAAGTAAGTAGCGTCTCCAACTCTATCGATAGGCAACTAGACCTTATTTCCACATCGAACCCATTAGCCCCACAGTAACGTTTTGTCCCTTAACGCTATCAACTATCGATATCTTTCACCCCTTCTTTTTTTCTCATTTTTCCATAACTCTCCATCCCAGTCCACTTCTTCCCCTACTCACTCTTCTTACAATTTCCATAAAGATAATTCTCGCAAAATTAATACCTATCTCAGTAAATCTTCTTTTGATTTTACGAATACCAACCTATTTTTAACTGATGCTGTCTCCATACTTTACAGTGAAATATATATAACAGAAGACTTCGCTCTTTATGAAACAAAAGCAATAAATTATGGGCACTCTAACTATCTTGGAAACTACTTTTAACTCACCCATTTCTATAACTGCATCAGCACTTTCTCGACCAACCTTATCCACAATCCTAAGGTAAGATCCCTCTCGTTCGATGCTATATCATCTATCGACCCATATACTTTTGGCAACTATTGTGCAATCTTTTTTAAGGAATCATTTGCAGACATGTTTTTCATGCCGGACCCCAAATATTTTAAGCACATTCCCAAGTTCTTCAATAGGCCAACCTATGGCCGCAGTGAAGTTGTAACAGCCCCGTCCTCCCAAATATAATATAATCTCTTTAGCATAGCGTAAAAGATCTTGTATGCAGTATAGTATATACGATCTGATTGGCTTCTATAAGTTCAATTTCAAGCCCGGTATATGTACAATCAATAAAATATTTACACTACGGCAGACCATAGAGAAAGGCCAAGGCATCCAGAGCGATACTTCGCACGGTGTTAAATCCCATGATATCGGCGGTCAATTTCGATCACGATTTCGGGAAATGACTTGTCCAGAAATCTTTTTTTCGCATGAGGGCAATGGCTTAGGTATTTGTGTGACACGTAGAGCCATCCTATTGGAAATACCTATTGCCCACGTTCGATAGCGCACTTCGTCCACGGAAACAGCGGTACACACTTCATTTTCGAAACAATATGAGTAAGATGACTCCTGCCCAAAAACCGCACCTAACAGTATCACATTGTGGATAAGAAGCACCCCAACGTTCATTTTTAGATTTGATGCCCCAAAAAATGCGGCAATTCTGCCCATTAACAATGCTTTGAAAGTGAAGGTGTGTCTCGTGGCTCAAGATGATTGTTTGATTAAATACTATAGTACATCAATATCATGCGCTTGAAACAGCTAATTGACAAAGTAACGGCACTACTGATGATCGGTAAGCTGCACTTCTTACGTCAATTGAATCTTATAGGCTTCATGACTCAAATCTGCCCAGCTCGTGAGATCAAGTTGTAATCAACAAAACTGGATTTTTGCCATATTTTGAGCTACAGAAACAATTTTCTCTGTTGCTATTGCCGGACTGATATGAATCTTCTCATTACAACCTTATTCTAATAGTAAAAATTAATTGTTGAATCAATTCAAAATTGCTAGCCGAGAATATGCACCATATCGACGGAGAAAACTTTTAACTTTTCGAACTGTTCACCATTTTTGTAGTGAATTTTACAAATTTCAATGCGTTGTAAAAACCTCTATTGTGTTTATTGAAGGTTTAGTTTTTTCTTGTTATTTGTCAAAAAATGACAACAGAGGTAAAAATTACCATTAATAAATTGCAAATAAAAAGGAAACACATTTTTGGACAGGTAGCAAAATAGCAAACTGAATTGCATCCATTTACTGGAAAACGCAGTACTTGCGTGGTCTGAAGACATCGTGTTCATTGGCAAAATATAACAAGCCATCTCTGTTACGTTTCAAAGTATTGAAACAGAAGGAGCACATACGAGTATGGGTTTAGTTGTCAATCAAAACAAAACTAAGTACACATGTATGTTATATTCCAAAATTAAGGCATACTTAAGTGTACTTGGCCCGTTGACACCTCGGAATGTGCGGACGTCTAGAATACCGGATACATGTTTTCTATCCACTGAAATGTAATCAATTAGACTTATCGTATTTTGGTGTTTCATTCACTTACAAAGTGTATCAACACAAGTTCCTTTCCGAATGTGATGCCGTTCAGGCTATTCATGCCCACGGAGCGGCGCTGCAAAAGATGTTCTTCTTTATTATATTAGCATTAAAGTCAACGAGTACAATTTGTACCTGTACTTGGGGCACCGCTCACAGGTTCTTTCTAGGAGCACTTAAAAGGCTTCCTTGTCTTGTCGGACGGAGTTTTTCCTTTCACGTTCATTTTGGTACCAAATAATCGTAAGAATAATTATGTTTTCCTTTAAAACAAATCTTTGCACAGTTTCGTTGTTGCAAACTAATTTAACAACTAAACTAGACACAAATCTGCACACAATTTACCCATCATGGCCTATTAAAATAACTTAATTTATACATACCTACCAGAAACCAGAGGGACAATCAATTGTTATGGGTGGTGATCCAAAGTGCAAAAATTTCCTCTACACAAATGGTAATTCTGTAATTTATTATTCGCATCATAGAGAATCCATCAATTGCCGATGTTTATACTGCACATTCGCGTGCCGTAAATATTGTCAAGTATTCGCGGTGAGGATTTTACATCGCTTCAGGCGATCATCTGGGACACTGTCAACAAGAAACATATGCTGAGGAATGAGTTTCAACCCATTAGCGGACCAATCAAGGACATATTATAGTCCAAAGATAACCAAATCATCTTAGTAGGCGAAGGACGTGAACGTTTTGGTCATGTTCTCATGGCCGAAACAGGAACTTCAGTTGGTGAAATAAGTGGTCAATCGAAAACAATCAACTCATGTGACTTCCGTTACAAAAAGTGAAGGCAATACAATTGTTATCGTTGCAGGCACACTTTTCAAATTCGAGATGACCAAGACAGAACACTCATGACTCATACAAGCAGTTCGTTATTAACCCAGTGTTCATCTCTCTGCTTCGGCAGGTTTTGACGGTGCCACATCTAAGCCTGTTGATGAGGTGGGTAGTCCAGCACATAAAGGTGGTGTATATGCTCTTGCATGGAAAATATGTGGTACACAATTGCTGACTCGTTCGGGAGACAAGACCTGTGGTTTGTTGAATGTTGGAACTCGTGAGTTAATCCCAGAGTTTGTTATGGGAAAGACTGTGGACGATTAGCAAGTTTCGTGATTATGGCAAGGAGAACATTTACTAACTGTTTCGGGTAACATTAGTTACTTGGATGTTAATGATCCCTCGAAAATACTGTGCGTAATTAAGGGTCACAATAAACGATAACTGTTTTAGGGCTGAGTGATGATCCTAGCACTATCTGTGCAGGCAGCCACGATCGTGTGGACACAAATTGAAACTGAGGAAGCGTCGTTAACGATCGAATTGGCGGTGCGGGAAATGGCAATCAGATCAATGCTATTTCAGCATGGGAAGATTTCATTTGTATATGCGTCATTGACGACTCTCTGCGAAAGATCAGCGTTGAGGACTATGTAGTAAAACTAGATTGCCAACCCCATGGTATTACAATCTTCCGTATGGAAAAGATATTGCTCTTGGGTTTGTTAAGGAAATCACACTTTTACAAGATAATAAGGAGGTTTTTTCACTTCCAATCAAAATCGAAGCAAGTTCGATTAGTGAAAATTCGGAATCATTAGAACTGGTTTTAGGAGGAGATGATCAAAAATTAAGAACATACACACTTAGCGGAACCACTCTGAAGTTGAAAACCGAGCTGGAGGATATCGGTGCTGTGACAGACCGCACACATTTGCCAAACAACGAGTTGATTGTGGCTTGTGATGCCCACCGTAAAGTTGTGTGGTATTCTGTCTGCTGACAACAAAGAATGAGACGTCCATAATGCATGTGCCAATACAGAGGCATTTTTACCAGATTCACCTCTAGTCGCTAGTGCATCCAGAGACACAAGCATCATCATTTGATCTGTAGCAAACCCATTAAGACACACTATTATCAAAAATGCCCACCCACAGTCTTTTGGGAGGTTGAAACTATCTAAAAATACAAATATCTCTACGAACAAAGTTTATTAAAAAGTAAATCAAACTATCTACACTTAATTATTCAGTAAATTACGCGTTATGTTGTTGAATTATGTCAAATTTATATTTTCAACCAAAATGCAAGCGAATAATTTATTTTTCCTACTAAACATACATTTTGTTTTTCTAAAGTTGAAACAATAAGGCTGATGTTTGTGAATTCAGATCTGATGCAGATTGTCAACAGTCGCTTATAGGTGTAAATTGCATGAAGCAGACTTAACTCCAATAACAAAGCCATATACAAATATGTGTAGCACGGGATAACAATCGCCGTAGGAGATATCGCAGTTTGGTTGTTTTGTTGTGCGGCCCATCCCATCGTATTTCTTGTATGGCGATTACATTAGCCTTATAGGGTTCCAGTCCCTCGACTAGGTGTCCTGTTCATGCTTACATGGGTCGTTGTTATCCGTTGCTATTGTTTTCATCACAATTACTTTTCATTTCGGCCTTAGCCGAAGCCGAAGCCGAATCTAATGGGGATTGTATTTCAGTTTGATAAAATTGATCGGTATTTTTTATTAATTTGCTTAGAAAAGAAATAAAAACAAAAAATAATCAGTAAAAAAAATCCAAAAGCCTAGGTACATTCGATAACACGTAAATACAACAAAAGTAGAATTAATAATCAAAATTAAATAACTTACAAGTACTATTATATGCAAGAAACAAAAGTTTTTGTACATTTTCTCCCTGCAAATTAGCCCTCCGATCAGCATAAATTTGTCCAGCAGCACTAAATAATTGCTCACGAGCTACACTAGTAGGAGGAGCTGATAAATATTTGTTAGCTACTTCTTTCAAGTAGGTATAAGGACTTGAGGCCCAATAATTAAAAATATCAGCATTCCTTGTAACTACTTGCTACAGACACGAAACAAACATGAAATGACTTGCTCAAAATCTCCTCCAAAATACGGAACGTGTGATAGTTTAATTTTTGCGGAAATGGTTCGGCTTCGGCAAAATCTTCGGCTTTTTCTTTCCGAAGCCGAATGTTTTTCCGAAGGTGGAAATTTAAGCCGAAACCGAAGCGAAAGCCGAATGTTCGGTCGGACTCTACTTCTGAGACGCATATTACAGCCAATCAAGTCTCAGCGCGTACTGATTATCTGCTTGAATGGCATTGGATAATGTATTGTGGAAAAGATAAAAAAACAGTATTGACAGATGAGACAGTGAGTTGGCAATGACGATTATATGGAAAGCACTCTCTTCACAATTATTGTATTGAAAAGAAGAAATAATGAAAAGACGATACTCGTATATGCGCTTATGATGCAAATGGGTTAAATATGAAAGGAAGTGAAGAAAGTTCAGCGGTTTCGTAAATATCATTTTCCTGTGAGCAGATGAGTAGCATACGCTTCCAGGCTCTCTTTACGCAGCTTTCCAATTGCACGGTGATTTGAAACGGATTATAGATCAGTTCCAAATGTTCAAATGTAGGGCCCCTGCTCAGGCTTGTTACAAGCTCGTCGTTAGTGTATTACAATGATGTTATACTCTAGGCACCGCGATGTGTGATGAAGCGATTTTACCCTGCACTCTAATCACTTGCAAAAATTAGAAATGTTAACTTCAATGCACTAAGTCGTATTTGCTCAACACTTAATCGTTAGGCCGGCACTGATCTATGGAGTAACGCAGAAATATACGGGGAAAATGTCAAGAATAAATGCCTTCAGTCACTAAAAGCAACGAAATGCCATTCCCTACGTGTAAATTTATGATCGAGCTAGGTGTAATCGCCGAGACCAATAGCATTTGGTTAGACAATGAGCTGCAACTTAATAATATAAATTTGGTCCGAGGTGAATCTAATGCAAAACAGCAATATAAATACAAGTGCAATGAAAACTGACAACACGATATATGTACGTCAATAACCAGCTGACGAGACAAAACAAACACTTGCCGTGGTTGACAAAGGAAAAGGCAAAACAAGAAAATTGGAAGTTTGTGTGGGAGAGTGCGGGAAGAATATTAGCACGAAGAGCAGAGAACACACAATCAATAATAATAAGTACCGCCAATGACGTAAACAAAATTACACGTGAAAAAATAATTTGAACAATAGATAACATATATAGAAAAGATGAAGTATTAACAAATATTGAATGTAGGGTATTGGAGGGTTTTAACGGCATAAATACGAACGAATTAAAAAATAGTGAAGGTATTCTATGTTTTAATATACGATCACTACGAGCTAACTGGAACGGTTTTTGTCTTAGTATACGCCATTTCGTAGAAATGTTAAAAATAATAGTCCTGGTCGAAACAAATATAAATGATAACGAACAAGACTTTTATGCTTTAGATGGTTTTGTGCCCGAATTTTCTAATAGAAACAAACGTAAAGGGGGAGGAGTACTCATGTTTGTACGTAAGGAACTAAATCACAGACCCTTACCATCTGAAACCACTTCATATGAAAGTATAAAGATAAAATATACTGAAAATAAGATTACATCATACGTTTTAGGAGTCTACAGACCACCAGAATTAAATAAAGGAGAGTTTATTAAAGAACTTGCAGATAACCTGGACCTATTAGAAGACTAGATTAGAAGTGAGATAATTATAATGGGCGATATAAATATAAATGCATGTGACTCGCAATCGAACTATGTAAAAGATTACATCGAAATGTTAGCGTCATTCAGACTCATTAATGTTATAACAGAGTATACAAGAATAGACCCTAGAAACGGAACAAAAACATTAATCGATCACATCCTGCTTAGCAAAACGAATATGCCAATTCATTCTGCTGTGATAGAAAGTGTTATGACGGACCATTTTGCTGTATTCTGTTATACAGCTGAGGAATTAGCTGCAGCTGAAAACATCATAAATTGATAAAAAATTTGTAACAGGAGAGTTAACCAACTAACAGAAGAAACGGATTGGACAGAAGTAATAAGTCAAAACAATGCCGACGCCTTATATCAGATAATAAAGACCATATATAAAATGTCAACTACAACAAAAAAAGCGACACGCAAAAGAAAACAAAACCCATGGATTACGCCTTATTTAATCCAAGAATGCAAAAGAAGGGACGAACTATACCGAAGGTGGAAAAACAGTAGAACGAATAGATGTTATGAAGTTGAATATAAAAGCTTTCGAAACGTACTTAACAAACTAATTACAGTGCAAAAATCTAACTTCTATAAAAACCAGTTTAATGAATTTAATCGTGATTCTCGCAAAACATGGGTCTTGATAAACCAAATTCTTGGAAGGAAAAAGACGAGCATTGACGAAACCTTGCTTAAAAACTTCTCAACGGAAGTATCTGCACTATCCAACGAATGTGCAAAAGCATTCTCGACTCAATTCAAAAACTTCGAACCATACAAATCGTAATTTGAGTAGTTCAATCTTTATTTATCCAACCAATGTTACCAAAATACGAAAAATTATTAGCACGTTAGGAGAAAATAAGTCACCAGGAATCGACGAAGTCCGCGTTATAGATATTAAAAAACATTCTGACATCTTTGCCCCCATTATTTGCAAATTAGTAAACCTTAGTTTGACACAAACGGTAATACCTGTAGAACTTAAGACCGCCGTTGTTCGACCTATTTATAAAGGAGGAGTTAAAAACCAACTCAACAACTACAGGCCTATATCTATCTTACCCGTTATCGAAAAATGTATGGAAGGAGTAATCATGGAAATATTGCAAGGATTCATTCATCAACATAAATTGATTCACCCAAATCAATATGGTTTCCAAAAGGGTAAAAGTACCGGCAAACTGCTTGGTGAATTTGCGGACTACGTCAATGAAGGCCTAAATAGGAGTCAACATGTTCTTGTTCTATTCATGGACTTTAGTAAAGCTTTCGATACCATAGACCACAACAAACTAATAGATGCACTGCAACATATTGGAATAAGAGGAATGATGGCGGAGTGGTTAAGGGAATATCTATATAACAGGTTATTTCAAGTAAAAATAAGCAACGTTTTTAGCGAAAGAACAAAAGTAGAATACGGAGTCCCCTAGATATATTCACCAACGAACTTCTCCAAGTATTCAAAAACAGCATATCTTTTGCTTTTGCCGATGATATAGCCATTGTAGTACGCCACAGGTCTTTAGAAATGGCAACATCCATTTTGCAAGATGAGTTTGATTCTGCAGTAAAATGATGTCACGATAACGGGCTGGTGATCAACGCAAAAAAAAAACAAAAATCATGCATATCCGAAATCCTAATTTCAAACAACTGCAAAATTATATATTTTTAAGAAATAAAGGATGCATCAACTCTACAAACCAAGTCATTAAGATAGTGGACAAAT
This sequence comes from Volucella bombylans, assembly GCA_949129095.1. Classification (NCBI taxonomy): domain Eukaryota; kingdom Metazoa; phylum Arthropoda; class Insecta; order Diptera; family Syrphidae; genus Volucella; species Volucella bombylans. The sequence continues at coordinate 83,733,163 of OX422142.1, forward strand.
TTAAATATCTTGGAGTTATCATTGACCAACACTTTCTATGGGATAAAAACATTGACAAGCTGCGCATGGACCTAAAGAAAGCTCTTTAGGCACTGGCTCACCTTAAATACCATGCCACGTTTCCCGTTATGAAACAAGTATATTACGCTCTGGTTGAGTCAAAATTAAGGTATGGTGTGCTTGCTTGTGGAAACGCAGCTCCAACCCACATCCAAAAGTTGCAAAGGCTCCAAAACTTGGCAGTAAAACAAGTAAATAGTACTTGTCGTAGATATGAAAGAAAACTTTGTGTCCTGACTGCTGAAAATATTTTTAAGATGGCAATTACCTCCGAATATTATGACGACAACAGATTTATTCAATCAATAATTCACGACTTCAATACAAGACAACGTGTGCAAAGGATGCTGCAGGTGCCCGTAACCAATAACAAATATGGCCAAAGACAACTTAAATCTATAGTCTCATCAATAATGAATGTACTACCTAGACATTTAATATACGAGTATATAACAAATTTTAAAACTAGAAACAAATTAATTAAACAATTCTTTTTAAGTTCCGCTTAAACCTAGCATTTTCTATTGTCAATAAAATTACTGTGAACCGAATTAAAAAAAAAAAATCACTATTTTGTGATTAACTACTAAGCTGCATGCAATAAACATTGAATTATTATATAAGTTAACGAACAATACGTTGAACTCACGAGAAGGCAGCGTGAACACATTCTTTTCCCACAATTCTGCTCGCCACATGCCGGACATATGACCCAACACCTGTGTCACCAGACTCCAACGATCAACGGAAATGCTGACGATGCGTCTGGAGCAACCGTGGGACACTGGGATGCATTAGAAACATAGGTTTCATTAGAAGTATAAAGTTATTGTTAGTTTAGTCTTTAAGTGGTACTCAATGTGAATAGTAAAATAAAAATATTTTTTTTAATAAAAATAAATAAATAATTGTTTAATTGGCGCCCAACGTGGGGCCCAGTAATTGTAAAAGTGTAAAAAGTGTTGTGTTTAGTGTGCCGGACCTCAAGAAGCTCCACTGCCACAAGGACCTCAAGCAGCTCCATCAACCAACACAGAAGGACCTCAAGCAGCTCCAACATACAATTAAACTGGGCCATCATCAACAAAGGACTAAATCGTTAGATAAAGTCGACAGCGAGGGAGTGTGGAGAAAGGTCCCCCAGTAGTGTCTACAAAAAGGAAAAAAACCTACTCCACCAGCGCTGGGCATGAAGCTAAGTTTTATGTAAGCTAGATTTAAGAAAATATATTCATACGATTCGTTTTAAATTTATATATTATTAATTTAACGACGTAATACTAGACTTAATTATTTAAAATATTGATAATTAATAAGTGAAAGTGAAAATTTAAAAACGTTAAAGTAGAATTAGAATATAAGTGAAACTAGTTGCACATTAAAAACAGTTTAAACAAAAAAAAAAACCATAAAAATATATGAAAATATTTCATAATTATAGACGCTTCTTATACATATTTCTTCTCTCGAAAAATTTTATTTAGTACACATTATAAACATTTTTTCTTAACATATAATAATTTGATTATATATCTGTCTAAATTAATTTTTAAATAATTTTACAACAAAAAGTTCGTTGTCCCAAGTTATCCCTAAATTCCTTTTGCGTTCCTTAAGTTACTTCTCGAAATGACCGACCCATTTATTCGACCAGGTGTTCTTAACCATGGTCAACCGATCTCTGCACCTTCAACTTCAGGTGCACCAAGTCAAAACATTTCAGTTAATGCTACTCCTGAATTGGAAGCATTAATAGCAGGAATCGCAAGCCGAATCTGCCATCAAGTGGTGCAGTCATTAGTTAATCCCAATAACCAATTCAATAGAGGGATTGACGAAACCATTTCTGCTGAACATAGAGCCAATCTAAACGACCTCGACAAAGTTCCGGACGTTGTGAGATGCTTGAGAGAATTTTCTGGAACACCAGGAGAATTCAGTTCTTGGCGCAAAAGCGTCGAAAGAATCCTCAGCATTTACGAAGGATTGAGAGGGACACCAAAATATTTTGGTATCCTAAATGTAGTTCGGAACAAGATAGTAGGGAATGCCGATGCAATTCTCGAGTCCTATAATACACCTCTAAACTGGAGTTGTATTACAAAATGCCTAACATTGCATTACGCCGATAGACGGGATCTGGGTACATTAGAGTACCAGATGACGACTCTCATCCAGGGTAATAGCTCCATCGAGACATATTACCAGACGGTATACAATCATCTGTCCTTAATACAGAACAAAGTCTCAAGTATGGAACTTCCCCCTGATGCTTTACATCACTTAACCGAGTCTTACAGGGTAAAGGCGTTAGACACCTTTATAAGGGGTCTCAAAGGTGACCTACCTAGGCTACTGGCAATGAGAGAACCGGCAGATCTACCTACCGCTCTTAATCTTTATCAGAAACTTGAGAATCAACAGTTCCGATCTAACTATGCAAATCATAGTACCGGAGCAATGCGAAGACCACCTCCAAATCCACCAATTCCTCCACGGAAAGGTGGCAATCCTCATACCTTCTATCCGCAGCTTGTGTACCTACCACAACAACCAATGCATTTGACATCGCGCCCTCCACCTCGTCCCCAAAACACGCAACCTCAAAATTCTCAACAGACTTACTATCAATCAAATCAAAGGCCGAATCCTCAAACCTTTCCCCAAAACTATTCCCAAACATATCCTCAACCGCATCCTCAAAAATATCAACAAAATAACCAACAATATAACCCCAATAATTCCGGGAAAGTGGTACCTATGGAAACAACCACCATAAGGACCAGTAATGTAGACTACACGAATAGACCAACAGCAAAGAACTGGCCACCAGCTACAAAAAGACCTATAGTACCTTCACAACAACATGTTTTACCGAACAAACAGCAACGAAATTTCCACATTGAAGCTTCTACGGAACAAGACAGCGGCTTAGAAAATCAACAACAAACAGAAATCATGGACTACAATACTGCAATGGACAACTCTGCTGTTGACGAACAAACTTTAGAAAACTACCTGAACAGTCAAGGAAGAAATGAATCATCTGAGCAAAACACTAATGATTTTGTAGATGTTCATTTTTTAGAATAACCAATTCGTCCTTGCCGTACTTTGAGTGCAAGACGAATGACAATAAAATTTTGAAATTTCTTGTGGACACCGGGTCCAACAAAAATTATATTCAACCACACCTCGTAAAAAATCCTATAATAAATCAGCGGAATTTCCATGCCAAGTCAATTGGTGGAAATATTGAAATCTCCCATCATACATTAATTAAGCTATTCGGTATTGAGAAATCGATTAAATTTTTCCTATTACCCTCTTTAAAATCTTTCCATGCCATCTTGGGAAATGATACACTTAAAGAATTATCAGCCATCATCTTTTCGGATAAAAATCAAATGATAATCAATAATAATGTTACAGTTAAATTGAAACAACAAGTGTCTGAAACCATTCACAACATAAGTGTCAGAACAGATCATATGACACAAGATCAAAGAGATACACTCAATTCTCTCACAATGAAATATCCCAATCTATTTGCTGAACCAAATGAAAAACTTACCTTTACTACTACAGTTAAAGGACGAATTCGTACCACAACTTCAGATCCTATCTACTCAAAATATTACCCATATCCAATGTCCCTAAAACAGGAAATAGACAAGCAAATAAAAGAATTATTAAACGATGGAATTATACGACCTTCACGGTCTCCATATAATTCTCCGGTATGGATTGTACCGAAAAAAGCTGATGCCTCAGGACAAAAGAAGTACCGCATGGTAGTCGATTATAGAAAACTTAATTCGGTAACGATACCCGATCGTTACCCTATCCCCGAATCGAACGAAGTTCTATCCCAACTAGGGGAAAACAAATGGTTTTCTGTGCTTGATCTCAAGAGTGGTTTCCACCAAATACCTCTGCACGAGGAAGATATTGAGAAAACCTCGTTTTCCGTTAACAACGGAAAATACGAATTTATTAGACTACCTTTTGGGTTGAAAAATGCCCCTTCCATTTTTCAAAGAGCGCTGGATGACATCCTTAGAGATCACATCGGCAAAATCTGCTATGTCTACATCGATGACATAGTAGTTTTCAGCAAAGATGTCAAAACACATTTTAACAACTTGGAGGAAATATTCAAGACTCTTGAAAATGCTAATCTCAAAGTCCAGCTTGACAAATGCGAATTTCTCAAGCCGGAAGTTGAATTCCTTGGGTTTATCATCTCGGCCGAAGGTATTAAAGCTAACCCCAATAAAGTCAAGGCAATAGCCGAATTTCCTTCTCCTCAAAATCTGAAAGAATTGCGCTCGTTTTTAGGCCTATCAGGTTTTTACCGTCGATTTATCAAGGATTATGCTAAATTAGCAAAACCCTTGACAACTCTCTTAAGAGGGGAGGATGGTCGAATGTCCAAGATTGCCTCAACTAAAAAAGTCATCCAACTGAATGAAAATGCAAACGACGCATTTGAAAAAATCAAATCCTCCTTGATTTCCGAAGACGTTATTTTAAGTCATCCAGATTTTTCGAAAGAGTTTCACTTAACTACTGATGCATCCAACTATGCATTAGGAGCCGTATTGTCACAAGATGACAAACCAATTACCTTTATTTCTCGGACACTTACAAAAACCGAAGAACACTATGCAGCAAACGAGAAAGAAATGCTTGCTATAGTGTGGGCTTTAAAATCACTAAGAGGTTATTTATATGGTTCAACCAAATTTAAGATCTTCACAGATCATCAGCCATTGACATACGCCTTGAGTCATAAAAATAACAACAGTAAAATGAAACGTTGGAAGGCTATACTTGAAGAGTATAACTACGAACTTGCGTACAAGCCTGGAAGATCCAATGTTGTTGCAGATGCCCTATCACGGCCTCCTAGAAACTCTCAAGTAAATTCCCTCACAGTCACCCAGCACAGTGACGAAAGCTCTGGACAAGATCTCATCCAGATAGTGGATACTCCGGTCAACGTCTTTAAGAATCAGATTATTCTTAATATGGGTAATAAAGGGTGATTTTTTAAGAGGTTTAAAACTTTTTAAAAAAAAAAAACACAAAAAATTCCAAAAAATGAATGAAATATTTATTTGAATCGATAGTTTGAACCTTGCAATTTAATGTTTAAAGATAATTTCATGCAAATGTTGACCGCGGCTGCGTCTCAGGTAGCCCATCCGCTGAGTCCAATTTTGGCATACTCTTTCACACATATCGGCCGGTATCTCACGAATGAATGCATGGATGTTGGCTTCCAGTGCGTCAATCGAAGCGGGCTTGTCCCTATAGACATTAGCCTTGACATACCCCCACAAAAAATAATCTAATGGTGTCAAATCGCACGATCTAGGCGGCCAATTGACCGGCCCGAAACGTGAAATTAACTGTTCACCAAACTCGCCTCGCAATTGCGCCATTGTTTCGCGTGCTGTGTGGCATGTGGCACCGTCTTGTTGAAACCACATATCATGCAAGTCAAGAACTTCCATTTCGGGCAAAAAAAAGTTTGTTATCATCGCTCGGTAGCGTTCACCATTGACAGTAACGCTGCGATTCGCATCATCTTTGAAGAAATATGGCCCAATAATGCCGCCGGCCCATAAACCGCACCAAACAGTGGCTTTTTCGGGATGCATTGGTAGCTGTTGCAATGCTTCTGGCTGATCTTCACTCCAAATGCGGCAATTTTGCTTATTTACGTACCCATTCAACCAAAAATGAGCCGCTGAACACAATTTTTCGATAAAAAAGCGGATCCTCGGCCAGCTTTCCAAGAGCCCATTCACCAAAAATTCGGCGTTGTGGTAGGTCGGCTGGCTTTAGTTCTTGCACCAGCTGTATCTTAAAAGGCTTTACGCCCAAATCCTTCCGCAACATTTTCCACGTAGTGCTGTAACAAAGGCCCAACTGCTGGGAACGGCGCCGAATCGACATTTCGCGGTCTTCTGTCACACTAGCTGATACGGCCGCAATATTTTCTTCACTACGCACAGTACGTAAACGTGTTGGTGGTTTAATGTCCAACAAAGTAAATTTGGTGCGAAATTTGGTCACAATCTTCCGAATAGACTGCTCAGAAGGTCGAGAATGCCGATCATAAAATGGAAGCAGCGCGCGATGAACATTTCGAACCGAGCACGAATTTTGATAGTAAAATTCAATAATTTGCAAGCGTTGTTCATTTGTAAGACGATCCATGGTTAAATTGCAAACCAAACTGAAGCTGTTTGACAGTGACACAAGGTACTAAACACACGTCATCTGTCAAAACCAGTGTTGCCAAAACCAAACCAGCTAAAAAATCACACATTACTTCATCTTATCTATTCCAAATTGTCTTTCCTACCTATCACCGTCATATCATAACCGAACCAGAATATACCGAAGAGAAACTCATTAGCATCTTTAAACAGTACCTTAACCCATCAGTTGTTAATGGACTTAAGACAGTAGAAAGAATATTAGGCATTATCCAAAAAATTTACCCAACTCATTTTAGGCAATATCGAACACGCTTTGCAAGGAAAATGGTTACTGAACTCACCGACAAAAATAGCCAAGAGAACGAGATTATAAGAGAACACAACAGAGCACATCGAAATGGTCGAGAAAATAAAATACAAATTTTACAAACTTATTATTTCCCACAGATGAGCTCAAAGATAGCAAAAATTGTTAAAGCATGCACAATATGTAAGCAACATAAGTACGACAGGCATCCCAGTAAACCTGAATTACAACCAACCCCTATACCCGAATATCCTGGCCAAATAATACATATCGATATATACTTTACAGATAAAAAAATAATTCTTACCGCAATAGATAAGTTTTCGAAGTATGCTTTAGCTAGAATATTGAAAACAAGAGCAACCGAAGACATTAAACCCGCTCTTAGAGAACTTATCCTATCCTTCGGGGTTCCACAAATTGTAATAATGGATAACGAAAAGTCGTTTAATTCGAGTTCAATAACATTCATGTTAGAGAACATGTTTAGCATTAAAGTATTTAAAGTTCCCCCATACACGAGTTCTGCGAATGGTCAAGTGGAGAGGTTTCATTCGACCCTTTCAGAACTAATTCGCTGCCTGAAAGCAGAAAACTCCCATACAACCTTCTCAGAACTATTAGATCGATCAATTTTTGAATACAATAGATCCATACATTCTACAACTGGAAAGAAACCCACCGAAGTATTCTTCGGCAGACAACTACTTAATGACTTAAAAGAATTAGAAAAAGTTAGACAGGACAATATTAAAAAAATTAAAGATAAACAGGAAGCCGACTTAAAGTATCACAACAAAGGCAAAACAGCACTTAAGAACTATGCAATAGGAGAAAAAATATACGTAAAAATTAATAATAGATTAGGAAATAAACTTACACCAAAATATAGAGAAGAAACAGTTTTAGAAAACAAAAACTCCACTGTTATTACACAATCAGGTAAAGTCATACACAAAAGTCTTATTAAAAATCAACCTTCTCAATAGGATACTGCTGCCATTGTGCATGGCAAGCGTACAAATCTTGGACTACTCCAACTCCCAACTGATCAAAATTGACGCAGGACGAGCAAAACTCCAAAACGGCTCATTCAAAATTATACACTTAATCGATATAGAGGCTTACGACACAACTCTAAAAAATCTGGAAGTAACATTAAGGTCAACCACCAAAACCAACCATCCCTTATACCACATCCTTTCCTACGAAGTCCTTAGAATTAAGTCATATTTAGATAGGCTTAGAATAAATAATAAGAGTAAACGTTCAATAGACTTAATTGGCACTGCGTGGAAATGGATCGCGGGTTCTCCGGACCACCACGACTTTGAAATTGTAACAGAAAAAATGAATGGTGTTTTACAAAATAATAATAATCAATTAGTAATTAATAAAATGACCATTAACAAGATTAATGAATTGTCAAATGTAACTAATGAAATAATTAAAATTTTTAAAGAAAATGAAATAAATAACAATGATTCTATATTAAAAATTAAATATAAGTTAGAACTACTTAAAGAAGAGATAATTAACATTGCTTACGCCATTCATTGGGCAAAAGCTAATATTGCAAATTCCTTTATACTATCAGACACTGAAATAAATATTACAGAGAAATTGTTAACTTTAAATAATATTCCATTTGTCAATATTGATGAAGCACTCGAATTTGCTGAAATAAGAATCGCAACTAATAATAAGAATGTAATATATATTTTAAATATTCCTACAGTAAGTTTAGATGTCTGTAATCTTTTTGTCATTAGAGCTGTTAAATCAATGAATGTTATTAATAAAATCGATTATAACTTTATCCTAGAATGTAAAGAAAAAACCTTTGGTATAATAAGTAAATGTAAGACTTATAATAGTATCTCCATTTGTAACAATAAGCATATTTTAGACATTAGTAATACAACATGCATCCCAAATCTCCTGAAGAGCAAAACAGCTAACTGCTCTCTAATCAACAACGACCACATTCCAGAAGTTGAAGAAGTGTCTCCGGGAATCCTGCTGTTAAACCAGTTCGATGGTCCTATCAACATAAATCAGGAAACAACCATGCTCAAAGGCACCTTCATAATACGGCATTTTAACACCACAGTGGAAGTAAATGGGAAACAAATAATTACAAAAGAAGTCACTCAGTACCAGCCCTTACCCGCAATTTTACAACCAGCAACCGAAAAGGACAGAATAGAAGAGGTACTATCCCTAAAATTAATGAAACAGCTTTATGTCAACAGTACCAAACAAATTGACATCCTGGAAACCAAAAGTAAAGTCAGCCTGTCCATCAACATTATCCTGACAACAGTGATATTCATCATCCTGATATTTACATCAATTAGAATATTTAGATGCATGATATTAAATCGTAAGAGTGGTAAAAAGAAACCGGACAACGTGTTAACTCTAGGAATAGAAGACCTCCGTCACCAATTTACAATGACAACTTCGAACGAGGACGTTCAAATCTAAGGGCGGAGGAGTTAACGAACAATACGTTGAACTCACGAGAAGGCAGCGTGAACACATTCTTTTCCCACAATTCTGCTCGCCACATGCCGGACATATGACCCAACACCTGTGTCACCAGACTCCAACGATCAACGGAAATGCTGACGATGCGTCTGGAGCAACCGTGGGACACTGGGATGCATTAGAAACATAGGTTTCATTAGAAGTATAAAGTTATTGTTAGTTTAGTCTTTAAGTGGTACTCGATGTGAATAGTAAAATAAAAATATTTTTTTTAATAAAAATAAATAAATAATTGTTTAATTTATATACACAATCTTCTGCAGAAAAGCTATAGCTTCGCAGAAAATTATACAAATTTACAAATTGTTAAACGTACATATGAATAAAGAATAAGGAGAAAAAAAAATCAGACAAAAATTTGTGAATAATTCGTATAATTGGTTGGGTATGAGAATATTAAGATCATAAAGAGCATTATTCACGATACATGCTGGCACCGTATGCTGCCAATATAGAAATTGATCTCTCGACTATTCCTAATTTGTTTTTCGATCCTCCCCTTCGTGCTCGTATATCGTAATTACGAATATATGATGAATCTTTTTCAAAGAAAATTTATTTAGCACTATAGGTACAAAAATAAGTCACAAACGGACATCAATTCAATTTCCCTTACAACTTTATGGCACTACTTATGCACGGATTTATAAATTGGATTCATTTATAAACCTATTTACTTTAAAGAAATGAAAGCCATCTATTGTGCATATCTACGACTACATAGATAATTGAAAACGAGACTGAATCTACATTGTAAAAATACAATGGAATAGATAAAAAAATCCAAACAAATAATTTGTTGGAGTAGACCATTTGTGTGTGTAGGCATATGGATCGTATGTCACATCATCATTTAAGCATGAATTATCTAGTCATTTGAGAATTTATTCTTATGGCATCACACCGGCAGACTTTAGAATTAACATACACACTAGTATACTCGTATAGTTCAATTATGATAGATTGTTCACAAAGCATTCTGCGCCAGTGGAAACTTGTTCATCTTTGAGTCTCTGAAAAACAAAAAGTCGTCGGAAGTAGATGGTATTCCAAAGGTCGTATTAAGACACCTGTCCTTGGAAGCAGTGGATATTTACTACGCTGTTTAACAATGCACTGGATAACACGCATTGGAAAACAGCAGTGGTGCATCCAATCCCAAAAAGGGATAAAGTTAGAACTAACCCTGCTAATCTTCGGTCAATCAGTTTGCTTCCGAATATTAGCAAGATATTCGAGAAAGTAGTCAATAGAGCGCTGTTAAGGTGGGTTGAGGAAATTAATATAATTCCGGAAAATCAGTTTGGTTTTAGGGCGAGGCATGACACTATTCATTCTGCGCCAAAGCTGGTCTCCAACATACAATGGAATAAATGCAAGAACCAATGTACGGGCCTCGGTATAGGGGCTTTTCTATAAGTTGACCAGGATGGGCATGCCGAAACCTCTGCTATACTATATATGATTTACGACATGCTTATGTGAAAGAAGTTCGTTGTTAAATGAAACAACGTCATTTCGAGGAAGATCTTTGACATTAAAAACGGCTTACAACAGGGGACTGTCCTTTCTCCGATATTTTTACGATTTATACGAGTCATCTGGTATGTTCCCTCAATCATGCCAGAGCGTACGCAAACGATTTAGTGGCGTACAGATCAGGTCCAAAAATTGAAGTCGTCATTACTCTCCTGCAGGGTGATACCTCTTAGTTCGTCTTTGCTGTAAGTTAGATTAAGGTTAGTTAGGGGGATCTAGGGAAAAGGCCACGTTTGTTAGCATGCGGCCGCACCTCTGAGAAGTGACCAATGGTTTATCGCATTGTTTAAATCTTGGTGGTGGGTGTGCACGGTGTTGACGAATGACGGGCGCCCGAAATTGGGCGATGACCACCCTGTGCGAGAGGCTACGAGTGCTCACCATCCCGATTATAGATAAGATAGATTAAGTAGCTTAGGTAGGTTAAGTAGAATAGGGCCATAGTTTTAAGTTTTATACAAAATTCAAAAGATACGGCATCGAAGTTTTTTCTAAAATTATTTTTATTGGAAAGTTTACATATTTTATAATTTATAGATAAGATTAATTGTAAGATAGTTTTTAAAGCCGAAAGACAAAAATTGAAAGAAATCGTTAAGTTTAGAGCGTACGGTAAGAGCCAGTAAACTAGATTAAGTAACTGTTGTTGTCAAATTAGATTTAATCATTTTTGTCTAGAATGTAAGTTAATAATGAAAAAAACAATAAAAATGAATTTTAAAGTAAAAAAGTAAAGTCAGTGGAAACTACTGGCTAATGAGCTCAACACTTCGCCTTGGATAAGAACTGATTTAATAATGGGGACCTACCCTAGCCGGATAAAGTTAATATAGATTACTAGAATCTCAGCACCCGTCTTGACCCAGATCGCACCCGCACTGGAACGACTGCGTGATCCTGAAGTTGTTCTGCAAAATTTCGCTTTTTGGGATCGAAAGAGATTTTTTTCTTTTCATTTATTTCTCATTTAAAACAGGAGTTTCGGCGTAAATGAGCCTTTTTTTTGAAGAAAGCAATTCTTTGAAATCATCGTTAATTGCATTTATATATTTAAGGGAAATTTGTCAAGCATTTTTTCTTGTTTTAAAATAAGCAATGTAGGTAGTCCATTATTGATGGAACGTCGTAGGAAAGTTGTCTTCTTCCAAATGAATTAAAATTTCTTGGCATTTGCAATACCTAGCGGTATCTTGAGGATTTTTTTTTTTATAATGAGCGCACGCTCAAGGGGTTTGTGTACCCTTAAGGTGATTGTTCACAACGCGTGCAAAGCAAATTTAGGGAGGAAGAAAAGAGAGGTACCGATGTACATTGCCTTTAAATGTTTTGCAAGTTATAATAACCAGGAAATACAGAGATCGGCAGGGCATTCCATAAGCGAGTTGTATGGCTTAGGAACAAATCACGATATTTTAGAGTACGTCCGAAAATGGGCTTAAGGGTATACTGATGAGCATTCATAGCGAGACGGGTGTTACGGTTGAAAGTTTGAATGGGCGGAATGCTACTGGCGATTTCAGTGGAGCACTGGTGGTGGAAATAGCGATAAAACAAAGTGAGACAAGAGACATTACGTCGGTGTTCGAGCGTGTCAATTGATTGACTGGTATTAGTATCATCAATAAGTTTTATCGCATGGTTTTGAATCCTATCTAGCAGGTGGAGAGATGTTTTAGGAGCACCTGACCAGATGTGGACATTGTACTCCAATTTTGGGCAGATGAATGCCTTATATATTGAGGCCCGATCAGGGTGGGTAAAATATTTCTTACATCGCTTGAGGAAACCTAGACATTTCGCAGCATTTTTGGCGATATCAAATATGTGGTCATTCCAACGTAAGTTGTCATTGACACACATACCGAGAATGGAAAGTTGTTCGGTTTCGACGATGCATGTGCCATTCATAGATAATGGCTGGGTGTTTAAATTTCGCTTTAAAGACAGCAGACAGCATTGTGCTTTGGAAGCATTAAATTCCACTCTGTTGATAGTTCCCCAATTGGTTATGCTGTTGATATCGGAATTTAATGAGCTTAGCATACGATGTCGTTCTCGTTCTACAGTCGAAGAGCAGGGCCGTGAGTCCGGAAACGAATATGAAAAGCAGAGAATACTGTCATCAGCAAAGGAATATATTGGATTAGAAATAGCAGACAAGAGAGCCCTGGGGCACACCAGCATTTAATTTGTGAATATCAGACTTGAAACCGTCCAAGACAACTTGAATTGAACGTTCCGAAAGGTAATTTCTAATCCATTGAAGAAGAGAGTCGTCGATTCCATATTACCGGTCATTGAAAAGTTTTCGTGTTTCGAGATATTTCATGAGCTGACGATTTATCAGCGTTTCCATGACCTTGGAAAGAAGGGAAGTAAGTGCAATGCGTCTGTAGGAGGAGAGAGAAGATGATTCGCCTTTTTTAGGGACGGGCTGGACAAATGCTGTTTTCCATCTGCTCGGGTAGAGTCCTAAAGAGTAGGATTGATGAAAAAGCTTACGCAGTGGTTTTGCCAGCGAGGAAGAACACCTCTTCAGAAGAAGGGGAGATATACCATCTGGACCAGCGGATTTATGTATGTTGAGATCTTTAAGTACTCTTGCTACTACACAAGTGCGAAAGTAGATTCTTCCCATTGAAGATTCGACGCACTCAAGTGTAGGCGGAGACAAAGCACAATCTGTATATTGGCAACCTTGAAGGTTCGCTCATCATGCCAAGGATTGTTGAGGGCTATTTTGGGTTTTCGCTGCATCACCACATGCATGCACTTGCTTTAGGGCTGACACCATTGCATGGTACGTCAGATGGGATAGTGTGTATAACGCCTTGTTCAGATTCCTGAGCAATTTCTCAATATGTCTATTCCAGCGAAAACGACAGTCAATTACAACTCCCATAAACAGTATTCGGCATATTTTGGAGCCGAGTGTCTATTTTTCATTGCGTATTGCATTGGACATTTTCACCCTAAAAGTTTCCCCTGCTAGGTGTTTCTTTATCCATTTTGCCAAATTTCTTCTTACTCCAATTCTACACAGGTTCTTTAAAAGGCGCTCATGTGTGAGTGAGTCAAAGGCCTTGCTAAAATAATGCGTGATCGTTCTTATTTAACCCCGTAGTGGCAAAGTTCTAAAGTTGACCCAACAACTTTCCAGTGTTTGATTTTTTCATTCATTTCGACATTCATTAAATTCAGTTTCAGACGTGCTTAAATATCGCTCCGCTAATTTATTTCCCGCATATTTCCATTTAATTTGTCGATCCTAATTTGCAATAATTCACTATTTCTCGGTCATGGCCTTGTGTTTTGTTTTGCTGACTCGATTTGTTTACTCCTTAACATTTAAGTGGGCATGAATACACTTAAAGTGCCTGAGCACGTGTTAGCACGTGGAAAATGGGATAGAGAGAGAAAGAAAGGTGTTTGGGCTCAGTGGTTATTTCACTTATGGTGATCTGCAGTGGTATTTGTTGCAAGTCGTTCTGTGCTCTTTGTATTGGCTTGAGTAAGAGATCCATCGTGTATCTAAGAGATTTTAAAAACAACTTTTTATTTTATTGTGATGAGTGTAAGCCATCACTCCGTCGCACATCTTACTTCCAATTAAGTATCTCAGTGATTCGGTCAATAACTTTGCGCCGAAAATAACCCTACCTTGAAAACAATTCAAAGTCAATTTACCAAATACGATGACATTTTAAAATCTGTTGAAGATTTATCAATTTCCCTCGAGCAATCTATAATAAAAGTCCATTTAGAAACTTATCGATGCAGTTGACTCAAAATGGAGATTTATTAAAACAAAACGATAAACACGACATTAATGAACGTTCAAAAAATTTTCTATTCGTTAGTGTTAAATCAATAATAAAATCTTACGTCCCCACAATGACTGACTCTTTAAGTTCCCTACGGTCTTCCCTCGATTTTTATCTTCAAGCTCCATCCAAAAGAAGCGTTCCCTCTCCACCAAATAGTGATCAGTTGTTTCTAAACATCATGTGCCAAATTTGTGATTTAAGCAACCGAATCACACGCGCTGTTAAACGAAATTACTGATCACATCCAGATAACTTCCAGTAAAATCGATGATATACCGGTGCAATCCCAGCCCCTACCGCCTGCATCGTACATGATCACGATTCTTACTGAGATGCTTGAATCTGCATTTATGGAATCGCTAATAACTCCGCAGTAAATCTACTGCACTTTTTGTAACAAATAAATCTGCTGCCACTAAATCCAATCTACTGCACTTTTTTGTTTGATAAACCTTCTCTTGGACAGCTATACAAAAACCATGCATACAAATAACCGCTGTAAAGAACGTTTGAACGATAGTGGGTCACATGGGAACTCGGTACACCGCTTGCTGTAGACAAACGCGGGCCCACGCCCAATTATCAAGGCTTCGCCCTTTAATGACGTTGTCTAATAATGAACGGGCGCAGAGCAAAGTACTGGTCTTATCGTAAACATCTTCAGATGACGCTACTGAAGGTTGCTACGATTTGATCAGTCACAAGTTGCCGGTCATAGGTCTTGTTGGCGGCTGGACCACCGGTAGTCCCTACCAGGACTTAAATCACGGTACCATGGGAGTCAGGAGCCCCCCGGATCTCGGTCCGGGCCTGACTAACAAAGAGGTAGGCCCCCTTGTGGGAGCAGTTTTTTTTTCAGTTTATATGCAACCCCTTGTGGGAGCGTCATGGTGGCTGTGGCTTAAACCCAAAATCGCGGGAAGGGTCTTACCTTGGGTTTTTCCCTTGGGTTTTCCCTTGGTTTGACCCAATGTAGAGTTGCAATAAGTACTGGGTGCTGCGACCCTAAGAGCAGTAAGAGGTTTTAGGTCGGCCTCGACTCATACCAAGGGTGGAACTTGTGCCGGCAACACAGTTCCGAATTGGTATCTGAAACAGTGAAAATGTTGGTGAGCGATGGCGTATCCTTGCTCCCATGGATGTATGGGCATCCCGTAAGTTTAAGCCTACATGGCAGGTACTTTTGTTAAACACAAGAGACATCTATAGACAAACGCCACATGGGCATAGTACCCGGCGTAAAATTCTGGATTTTACAAATTCATTCGTATCGATCCTTCGAAAAATAAAATAAAATAAAAATAACTAAGAAAATAATAATATTATCCAAAATCTCTTCTTTGATTTACGTATTACCAAAATCAAATAAAGCTCATAAATGGCGGGAGATACATTTATTAGCACAAAGTTTGAACATATGAGATGTGTTTTGACGGCGATGGGAATAAAATCCACTTGCTGTTTTGTATTTCCTTCCTCTAAGGTATAGGTTACAAAACTGGGAGATATGTTGCATAGAATAACACAGGATTTGCGGATGAGGTTGAAGGTGGCATTAGCTACATTCTTAATGGGTAAGCGCTATCTCCTAATATTATCGCATTGGGAAAAGGCCTACATCCATTTTCCATTTTTTGAAATACCGTACTATTTCCCAGCACTCGCTCATCATGCACACTTCCCGGTTCATTATTTGATGGTGCGTCAATGTTAATCAAAATACCATCGATTGCACCACACACTTCCAGCATATCACCTTTCTCAAAAAAGTCCTGAATCGTAAGGTGTAGACTTACGGCCAACAAACTTGCTTTTGAAATTCAACTTCATTTATTGGAGAAGAGACAGTCATTTTTTTAACACCATGAACGTCTCTTATAACATGGTACTATTAGTATTTTCTATTTTCTGCCTAACACTTAGCGCTTTGCATTTATTAGTTGGAGAACGTAATTTAGGGGAAAGTCTCTCCGTAAGGTAATCAATAACCTTTATTATCACACGAAATTTTTCGAGGAACAAATTAGGCTCTATTAATTCTTTTTTATTAATTAATTCGAGAAAATTAAATTAATTCTTTTTTGTATATTTTTTTATTTCCTTGATTCTCCCTGTCACTGTCCGATTCAGAATCAAGAAAAAACATTTTGAAATAACCTTCCCACTATTATCACTTAGTAAACGCTATTGCAAGTATTTAATTGAAACTTGTTGACTTCTAACAAATCGGTCACCGTCAGTTAGAATTTATTAATTTTCCAACAAGTAGAGACTCTCTTCCTCCAACACTTATTGTTTCCAGTTACAGAAAAAGTAGATTTATCAAATTTCCTACAAGTGTCGCAGAGCTCTCAGACTTGTTGTTACGTTTTACACGAATTTTCAACAATTGTTAAATTTTACTTGTTTAACAATCACTTGTTGTATTGTGTTACAGGCTCTTGGGCTTTTAGAGTACGAGTATTTTCAACATTTTAATTTTATTGATGGAAAGTTTATAAAAAACCATTAAAGTGATTAATTAAAGACTTTTAAGATTAAATTTGCTCTTTGTTTTTTGTATAATAAAAAATCTACTGCGGAAAGATCCAATCTACTGCATTTTTTTTAATGATTTACTGCGCTCCTCTTTTTTTGAAGTGGCAACGTTGCTCCTGGGTCATCTTCTCGTCCACCACAACCCTCTCCGGAAATTGATTCGACTACACCAACTCCTGAACCCACAATTCCAACTGTTTGGAAACCAGAAAGCTTTATTCATATGGTTGGATTGCGGTGAATTCGACTCTGGTCAATGTGTTTCATGAATGCGAACAAAATAAGGTATAATTATCAGTCATAGAAGAGCAGTCGGGAAAAATACATCAAATAAAATGAGCTAATAAACGACGAATTACAACAAGGGTTTAGTTATTTTATTTGGAAATTCCTTAATTTCCCAACACCCACGATTCAGAATCTTATGGACACTTTCGGAGTAGAACAAAAAAATGAAAAAGTTGAACAATTTCAACAAAGCTGAATAAGTTACCTTTTTAATAAGAGGTACATATCTCGATCGCACAAGGCTAACTAGTAAACATAATTCAAAATTTATGTCAGCAACTGCCGTAAAATCTCCATCAACACCTTCAAGGTAAACATTAAAATGTGAATGGATGTTCATCAACCCTGCTTCCGACGTCAATCTGCGTGAAATAACCACGGAAAGATTAAAACTGAGTTAAGGAATCAACAAACATCGCAAGGATATTACCTTAAAGTCCAGTATAAAAAACTGCAATTTAAAATCCACTAAATCTAGAAACCAGAACCATGTTAATAGTACTCGTAAGTCTACCCCATTATCAAATTCTAGGCCTAACTCTCAAAAATCGAACGCAACACCTAACCTTTTCCTTTTTTCACTACTTCACTTCATTCTGCCCGCCGCTTATACACAAAACATTCTTCCACCCTGTCCAACGTGATTGCCAAACGTGTATCTTTTATTTTTGATCCTCCTCCCGGTCCTTTAAAAAACCTAACAACATCTCCTTATTCCACTCAAACAAAAACGGCTTACCCTAACTTTATTCGCTTCCATACTTTAAATCTCTCTCGATCTTCTATGCTAGACTCCCTCCCTAATATCACACCACCTTCTTTTTTAGACCTCGACTATCTACATGATAAGCCAGACTCTGTCTGTATCGACGGTATAACGAAAACCAGTACAATTGTCTCCATTCTGCAAGAAGGCCTCCCAAGACCGTGACGAAGGTCTAGATAAAGAGGAGAATTTATATGGCCGTGGTGTACTTCTAGCTATACACTCTCGTCTCTATTCTAGATCCTTTAAAAAATCGTCCAATGCATACTTTGAATTCGTTTGCGCTGGAATTTCTATTTGCAAGCCCAACGTATATATTTGTTGCTGCTATATTCGCCCCTCTCAACCAATTCAAGATTACCAGCTAGCTGTTGATGCAATCAATTGTATCTTTAGTGCTACTGATCCCAACAACGTTGTTCTTTTTCTAGGTGATTTTAATCTTCCTAGGCTCAGACTGACCAGTCCTTCTTTACTGCAACAAATCCTGCATCTGATAAAGAAAATCTTTTCATCGACTGCCTTACTGACTCAGGGCTGTATCAATTAAGTAGTGTCACCAATAACATTGGTGGACAACTCGACCTCGTCTTCGCCACTGATACAGGTAACTGCGTCATTTTAGAAAGTAGACATCTTCTGTCTAAGTTGGATAGTTACCACCCTCCCTTTTCTCTTACATTGTCGTATGATAATGGTCTTAATCCCGTTTCCTATGAGTATTCTTACAGTTCTAATTTTCATAGGGCTAACTACGCCAAACTGAACAACCTCGTCAGTATGGCCAATTTTAACTTTCCCTACGATAATCCTAAACTTTCGGTTAATAATGTTCTCGCATCCTTTTATACCGACATTTTCGAAACTTCTTTCCAATCTGTACCTAAAAAGAATCACTCAACTTCACCACTCTGGTATAATAAAGAGCTGCGATTTCTTCGTAACAAGAGAAATACTTGTAAGCGTTGGTATACTTACTTAAAATCGCATACCGACGCCAATTTCTTCTACCACCAGTCTGCCCAAATAAATTTCTCTGTACTTTGCCAAACTCTCTATGACAGCTATTTAAACCAAATGGACCACATAGTCATTTCCGACCCCAAACGATTCTTTCAGTTTATCAAAAATAAAAGTAAATCGGATAACTATCTGTCGTGTCTGAATTTTCTTGATAAGTCCTCGAGCGATCCCCAAATTATTGCAAATCTCTTCGCAAATTTTTTTAACCAAGTGTTCGCCATCCATTCCCAAGAGCCAGACTACTCTTATTTTTCCTACTTAAATACGAGTAGCTGTCCACAAACAACTTTGGAATCGGTGTCCATAACTTTAGAGCAAGTTAAGATAAAATAATCAACCTGAAAGATGATTATCTGCTGAACCTGATGATCTTCTTCCTATATTTTTAAAGAAATACGAAATGCACGTAGCCCAACCTTTTACAGCTCTCTTTCAACTTTCTATCATCCAGAGATTATTTCCCTTAACCGGAAAAAAGTCGCAAAGACGATTCCAACTATCGACCAATTGCTAAGCTGTCCTGCATACCTAAGCTTTGCACAATGCTTTTCCATTGTAAATCTATTGTTTTCCAAAACCAACACGGATTTCTCAAAGCTAGTTCTGCAACCACCAGCGGAATTCATATCAAGCACTGCATGTGCACTAGAATCTGGAAATAAAGTTGACGTTATTGCCACCGGTTTCAACAAAGCCTTTGATAGAATTTCTCATGATATAATCTTCTAAAATTAAAGGCTCTTGCTTTCCAAATAAGCTTTGTAACATGGGTTCAATCCTATTTAAATGAACGACATTACTATGTTCTATTTTAGTCGATGGTTTATGACCCAATTAAAGCCTCCTCTGGTGTCCTTCAAGGCAACCACGTTGGTCCCATATTATTTATTCTGACTACTACTGACGCTGATGACATCATTAAAAAGCCATACATATCTGTGTACGCAGATGAAATGAAAATATGTGGATAACCTCAGAGAGCCTACCACTGCAGGAAGATCTAGACAGATTTTGTGCTTGGTGTCTGAGGAATTTCCTTGAGCTTAACTGTCAGGCTATAACTTATACCCGTAAGCGCCCTACTACTTTACCTCACAGCTATCTAATCTTTAATCTGCCTGTTCCCTTAGTAAATGAGTTGCGTGATTTAGGTGTTATCTGTGATAACAGAAGCCCTTGGCTTCATCAATTGCTAGATCCCAGGATTTTTCCAATTCTTACGTTACCAAATCTCTATACATAACCTTTAGGCCTCTTCTAAATATGCAAGCCAAGTTTTGTTTCCCTACTATAGATCTCACAGCCTCCGCATGGAAGCTGTTCAACACAGGCTTTTACGATTTTCCTTACGTGGTCTTCCCTGGGATTATAGGCAAAACTTACCACCACATACTGATGGGCTGAAACTTATAAATTTACAACTCCTTTCTACGAGTATACTCCGAAATGTTACCGATATTCTCTTTATTTATCAGATCCTAGTTGGTAATATCGATTGTCCTTCTTTACTTCAACTTATTTCTTTTGACACCAACCCACGCAATCTTAGGTTTGTGCCTCTTTTCCGGCTCAATCTTCACAGAACGAATTACAGACGCCTGAAGAATGCTTCGTGAAGTTAACGATATTCGACTACCACCTCAGCAAACTCTCCCTTAAGAACATTCTTATTTCCACCTATGCCTCACGTCCTAACTTTTCACCGCTCCCACCCTTTAGTTTTTATCTTTAGATTTAAGTGAAATAGTTACTCGTAGTTTTAAGAAAATTCTTGCAATATGCCTTAATAAATCTGTCCGAGGTTGACCCTGGCCTCAAATCAAATCAAATTTGATATTAGAACCCTGTGTTTTGTAGTAAAATTATGATAGTTAAGCCTTATATCTCTTCCATACACTTTTTGACAACAGGCAAAATTACTATTGGCCTATAATTAACGATTTCGTTTTTAATTCCAATTTTAGATATTAACTATGTATATTAACACTGCTGAAAACTTCTGTTCTTCGTCAGTTCTCGTTGACATACGAGTACAATGTTTTTCAGGATGACTTCATCTACATCTTCTTTTTTTCCTTCCTAGGATTTCATTCAGACATTCCACATCTTTCTTAGATCGTTTTTAGCGTTGGAGAATTAGGTCTTGTAGAAATTTGACTTCATTGTACGAACATTTTCAATCAAATATAATAGTTTCGGAAGTGTTTGTATTCGTTGGGTGTATGGCTTGTATTTCCATCTTCTGTAGAGCTCATCTCTTCTCTTTGCGACGAAGTTATTATAAAGCCGGTCGACATCGGGTTCTTCGCAAAGATTTTACCAGTCTGTTGAATCTTTTGGTTTATTCTGTTTTGAAGAATTCGACTGGACATTTCACAGGTGTCTTCACTCTTCATAATGTTTATTGTGGCAAACATGGCGTAGGTAGCGCAAAATTAATCACCCTATCGGAAGGTGGTATAATTTTTACAAATGGCGTCGTACGTCAATCATATTTAACATTTGTGAACTAGACAGTTGCAGTATACAAACAGATAAGCAATGGAGCGCTATACTACCGCAAGAATGTGGCATAATTGTCAACTGGGCAAACATTCCGGCACTTAGCTACTCGACTCAAACAGAGTGGAACCATAGGAGACCATGCAGGGCGTGGCCGCCACCGGACTGGTCGTTCGACCGAGAATATCGCGGCTGTGACTGCCGATGTCGCTGAGAATGAAGAAACATCAACCAGACGCCGGGCCACGCAATTGGACATCATCAGAATTTTAGTGAATTTTAGTGAAAGTACGAACAGAGCATCAGTTAATGCCTTTTGACCGTCAGTCTCGTGTGAATTACTGTAAAGCCATCCTCAATCTCAACAACGAAGAGGACGATTTTATGCCGAAAATCATCATGAGCAAGGAGTCGCATTTCCACTTAAGCGGTTACGTCAATAAGCAAAATCTTCATTTCTGAGACACTGAAAATCCGCGTGTGATGCACGAATAGCCATTACATCCACTCAAAGCCACTGTGTGGTGCGATGTTCACGCGGAAGGAGTGATTGAGTCGTATTTTTTGAGGACGTCATCGGCAATACGGTCGCTGTTACTGGCGAACGCTGCAGGGCCATGATAAACGACTTCTTACTGCCGGAATTGGATGAGCGGGGCTTGGTGAATATGTGGTTTCTACAATACGATTTAACCATCCCAGACTTATTTCTTTGGTGCTACTTGAAGTCGCGGGCTTATACCAACAAACCTCAGACAATCGCAGCCTTTAAGGAGAATATTCGATACGAATACGAACAGTTATCACCGGAAATCTTGCGGAAAGTCATGGGAAATGCGATAAAACGGGCACAAATGTGTAACAACACTGGAGGCAGTCACTTGGCGGACATCATCTTTTCCACTTAACAGAAAAAATTGTAAAGGTCCAAGTAAAGATCTCTATCACTCAAAATCATTTTTTTTTATTTAATAAAAAAGTAATTCAAAAACGAAATTTGATGATTAATTTTGCTCCACCTGTATAAAGGGTGTCCCAGAATTCACGCAAGAAGCAATTTCGATAGAAACCACAGGTTTTTAATTTTTTTATTGATTCATAAAGTATACAGCTTAGGGTTATGTATGGAATAGCTTATCGGCTTGCTGGCATATGGTATACGCACTCCCTTTTCGAAATTTTTCTTGACAATTTCGTATAATTGTGGCTGACACAGTGCATAATTTGCTCCTTCAATGCACCTCGTAGGTCATTGCGGCAATGGCGAATAATAAGTTTTCAACGGTTCTATTCGCATGGACCGATATGATGATTTACATTGTTGGTTTACAATATATTCACCGTCTGGGTCGAGAATCAGCTCTTACTTTGTTAAATTGTTTTTGTTTTTAACAGAAATCTGATTTTTGTATTTATTTGTTTTATTTCTAAAGTATTTGTATTCAGTCGCACATCTTTTATTTAAGCCTTGCCTTCCCAACATCTATAGAGTTGGTAGTTTTGTTTACAATTAAGGCCGAGATATTTAACAAGTTAGTTTTAGTTTTCAGATATCGAATATCGGCAAATTTTCTTCACGAATGAGCTTTTTTTCATAAATCCATGGTTTTATCAATTTCCTCAACTTGTTGTATCGCATGTGTAGTATAGGATTGGGTAATATTTAGTTATCCCACTTTCAATTCTGGTTTGCGTGCAATATGATCAATGACAGATTTAGTTCAATTTTCTGAATCGAATCGTATATATTCTGTAGTGATATTCGTGAGTCTCAATGATGCTACCATCTCCAAATAATCTTCGGCGTAATCCGTTTCCAAATGACGATCATTATGTCACTCAATACGATCATTTTTTGATTTGACTCAAATTGTTTTCTACTCCTTCAATGAACGTTTTTTTACCAAAGCCTGGTGATCTGTAAATCCCCACAGCTTACATTGTTTAATTTCTATCAGATAGGTTGGTATTTACATAGACCTAGTGTACTCTGACTAGCACTTCGGAAGGGATTTAGGCTTAATGTTGTTAATTATCCGATTGGTTGCATCATGTCGAGAGGCAGAATCTCCGACATAGTTTAGACATAGAAATGTCACGGTAGTGCGATATAATGTCGTAAAAAATCTTAGGCATGCATCGAAAACCATAATCGCAAATCTCTTGACTAGTTCTTCAATTCCAATCGCTTTGTAAGCTGAGCATTATCTGAGAGCACCAGAAAACTAAAAATGGTTTGTAAATCAGTTAGTAACTTTCTTGAGATATTAATCTCTAATTAAAAAAAAAGTCTTTATAGCTTCTGCAACGGTTATTGTCACCAAGCGTAATTCGTGATTACACAATTAAATCTGAATAAGAGATAAGAGATATGGGGTGGCCGTGGTGTAGTGGTAGTAGCAAACGCTTCTCACTCGGAGGGTTCCAGGTTCGAATCCTGCCCATGGCAAAATCAGTCTTTCATTTGTATAATTGGAACTCAGACAAAAAAATTCTGCGTGTGAAGGCATAACACTGACACGTAGATTTGGCTGTTATAAGAGTTTCAAGCAATGAAAAAAATACTGGGAATTATATCTCGAATCACTCTGAGTGAAGAAAAACTCACCGTCCTATTCGGACTCCCACCCCTGGAGATCAAACATAGAAACCAAACACACCTGAGTTTCAAGCCACTACAAAAACAATTTTCCTTTCTCCTCCTTCTATCTTTCCGCCCGCGCCCTGGCAACAGTAAAAGGGTATCAACCCCTTAGGCGCGCGTAAATTATAAAAAAAAAAAAAAAAAAAAAAAAAAAAAAAAAAAAAAATACTCGGATATTCGGAGAGTTATACATTTAAAAAGCTTACATTCATTACACCACATTCTAGAACAAGAGCTACAATCCAGGGGCTTAAGATTTCAATGACATTTTTATTCACGTTCACATGTCCTTGTGGTCATTCCAATTTTTTCGTGTAATATAAATACAATGGCTGCAGGTGAAATTCCTCCGGCTGTTCGCTTGACCAAATGTGGGAATTTTGCTTATTAACAAAGTCATTTGAACAAATCTGTGCATCGTCACTGCAAATGATTTTCTAGTGAAAATGTGGATTTTGTTCCATCCTCGAAGCACATCGACAGCACAAGTGTCATTTCGCTTTGACACTTAGATCAATACGATTTTATTCAGTCGAATAATCAAAGGACACTGTTGAAACTTTCATTTTAATTTCGTAGAGGTTTTACTCGTAAGTACGCTCATGCAAACATTTCTTCATGAACTCGGACATAGACAGATCTCCAAATATAGATTTTATTTTGTTGAGGAAGACCACTGAGAATAAGCTCTCGTGGACTTGTCTTCCACTTTTCTCAATCGCTTTGTTATTCCCCAACCAGCTATCCTCACCTTGGGAGAAAATTTTCATTAGATGGGACCCTGTCTCTTATGGAAAAATTATGTCCCACTCTGCTTATGCCATATTTTCCACAATCGCATACAATCTAACATCTTCTTAATATTTGTAAAAAAAATGTTAAATGGGTTTCCCATGGCATTGCATCCCTTCCACGTTTTTAATGCAAAATTTTTCCAATCATTCTTCTGGGAAAACATAAAATTTCATCTTTTTCGAACATCTCCAATACAACAAACTTTCTGATAAGCTTTAGCGTTGTCTCCAGGGTAGAATTCACAGCGTACCACACTAGATTGCAAAGAGCATTTAAAAAATTCCATAGATTTTGCAAGCTCCATTCCTCCACTGCACAAGACATGGTAGTCCTGACGGTTCCCTTGCCTTTGAGAGTTATGTAAACGAAAAACTTGCTCAGTGCAAAGATATCCAATAAGTTTACCATATCGACCTTGGTTACACTCAGAGCAACATCCGGAGAAATGTGTCCAAAGAATACATATAACAATTTCATACAGTTCATAATATACGGGGTGGTTCGATTCGGTATACATATATTTTGGAATCTGATTCATTGGTTGATGTTATGAAAAAATCATATGGAAGGTGTCTAAAAAAGTTTCTTCAGAGAAGTAGGTACCATCAATTATTTAGTCGTAACTTCTAGTGTATTGAACCCAGAAAAACCAACTGATTAATGGCTGATTAGTATCTAAATACTATTACCATCCAAGCTTTCATTTTCGAGATATTGGTCTTCAAATAGACAATTTTAATTTTAATATTTTTTAATACATTTTTTCGAAAATCGCATTTATTTCAGAAAAATGCGCTCACAAATTGTTTTTTCATTTTTTATTATTTTGGTGAGCCATACAAATTCACCACATAAAGCTTTTACTTAGGGCTTACAGTTTTCCAGGTATAAAGTTAAATAAATTTATCCCCAATTATACGAGTAAATTATCCCCAATATATAATAAGTGCACTTTCGTCTACCGTTATCAGTTGCTTATTGAATTTCGAGACCATCACATTGGAGTTGAAATGTTATAAGTATGTTTTTAAATGACAGAATATTTAAGTGTAGCGCGCTAACCGCCAAATTATCGTGAGCGAATTTGTTTGCAAAAATGAATTAATGATGCAGTTCGATAGTTTATTCGATTACGCGTCTTTCTGCACCATTGGTTTTTCAATAAAGCTTTTTAATTATAAATGAGAGTGAAAACAAAATGTATCGTAAGTGACATTCATATTTTTTTTAACAGCAAAATATTGTAAATGACATACAATGTTACTGCTTTATTTTTACCAATTCACCTTATTAGTCAAATAATTTTGCAATTATTCTCTGTGTTCACTTCAGCCAGCAAAATCAATTGTACAGTAAGAGATTTACATCTATTACGTTTGGATTCCAGAAAAAAGTGCAATTAAAAGCATTGCACTGTTAATGAAATGTATTTATTTTGTACATATGATAATGACTAATGAACCATATTTTGTCTTTACTTAATATAACTGTTGAAATCAGTTTTTGTTTTAAACTGCAATCAGGTAATTGCTTTTGCGTTATGGTTAAACAATTAAATTTATAAATATTAATAATTTTATTTAACAATAGGTATCGGTTAAAAATATACTTGTTCCGTACTCTGATAGCGAATCCAATTCAACGCAAATTGAAGAAGAAAAGTGTGGCGGGAAAAGAGGTGAAAAGAAAAAACAAGTTAATAAATAAGCTCAAAATAAAGTTCGGTCCGCGTCAATAAAATCAGTTAGTTCCAATCCGTGTTTAAACAAAAAATGTGGCAACAATTTTGAACATAAGTTAAGTGAAAACGATCGGTTCAATATTCAATACAAATATTATTGGGGAATGGGAAATTCTGACAGCCTGGCTACTGTCTTGTGTGAAACCCACAAATATAAAAAGGAGAAGAGCTCTTAAGAAAAAAAGGAATGCTTCTTACTAGGATATAATTCACTATAAAGGAAAAAATATTAAAGATTGCCAAAAGTTTCGTCTAAGAACGCTTGATATATCAAAAATGACTCTGTGATATACACAAAACAAAATTGCTCAAAAGGACAGTGTTGGAAAACGTGTTCCCCATAATAAAACTCCTGAGAGTAAAATTAGTATTTTTAAGTCTTTCATTGAAAAACTCCCCGCAGTACCATCCCACTATTGTCGAAACAAAAGTAATAAACTATACCACCCCCAAGAATTTTCAAACGTATCAAACCTTTATAAAATATATTGCAATCAATATGAGACTTAAAAATGATTATCAGATTGGCTTCCACTTACTTAAAAAAGACAAATTCGTCTTTGCTCCTATTGTGAAAGTTAGAAGAACGCCTTAACAGAAGAACAAACCGATCTGAAGCAGACAGATGAGTACATTAACCATATTAAAGACAAGGAAATGTCAAAAAAAAAAATCCCTTTCACATCAGGTCGATCCAACTTTTCTTTGTGTCAGTTTTGACTTACAAAAAATTTTAAATACTCCTCACGGCAAAAGTATTAATCTCTATTATTCAAGAAAATATTCGTTCTACAACGAAAGTGTTTATGAAAATGGAACCAGAAATGATTTCTGGTTTTTTTTTGGTGAGAAAGCGGTGGGAAACGTGGGTGCAACGAAATTTCTTCTATTGTGTTTAAGTATTTGACCTTGATAGATCAACGAAAGGTTGAAAATATAATCCATCTTTATTGTGAAAGCTGCGCGGGAAAAAATTGCGATGCTTATGCATTTTTTGAGTAATTCATCTTTTATATTTTTTTATAATTAAAATTACATTTCTACTACCTGGCCACTCAATGATGCCGGTTGATTCAATTCATAGCACCATTGAGGCATTTATTCGTAATAAGACAGTATGGGCTCCTTCCGAATGGCCTACTTTAATTTATAATGCAAGAAGAAATCCATCGCCTTATGAGTGTATACTTTTGAATTACAAAGATTTTCAAGATTGGAAAAAGCTCTCCTATTCACTTTTTCAACTAAATAAATAAATAAATTTTAAATCACTTAGAATTGCATCTCTTGAAAATAATAAGCCTTTAATTTTGCTTAAATATGGATTCTCGGAAGACTGTGAGGTGAAAGTGTATGACACTTTCAAGGTCAAACCATTTTTCTGCTACAGATTGTAGTCAACATCCAAAACAATGTTATAAAAGCAAATTAAAAATATCCCGACCAAAGTATCATGACGAGTACCTATCTACATATGGGTTTTACTGCTGCAATTGGAGATACTTTAAATGAAACAGACGGGGAAGACATTTTGTTATCAAATATCCATCCACTTTTCGTTGCTTTTGAATTTTTTTTTATAATTTAAAGAGTTTTTCTTTATTTACTTTAACCAACAATTAGAATATTTTTGTTCTATTTTCTTATGTACTAAGTTTTATTTTCACAAACAATAACGAATAAATGAAGTGAAATTTTCATTAAAATATATTTTCTTAATTTTTTCATTTTATCGTAAACGCCAAAATTTAATATTGGACGGATAAGTAGTGAACGCCAAATGTATAGTACACGCTAAAAACAAAAAATTGACACCTGCAGCGTCCGCCTTATTATCACATTATTGTATCTAGGAAAATATAACTAAATACTAGAAATAAACTGTTAATGTTTTTTAGCCCAGAAAAAAAAAACAAAAAAAGTCTCTCCTGTAAAATTTTCATTTTGTCGCTTACGATAATTTGGCGGTTATGAATTTTGAAATTGGTTGCTGGAACCGCATTTCGATGACAGTACATTTATCCAAAAAATTCTATGAACAGATGAGTCGCAATTCACTAGAGATGGTATTACTGGGGGAAGACGATCCCTGGAACAAACAAAAATTCCCAAGCGGATGGATTGAAAGGAATGGCGCATACATTGGCCTGTAAGATCACCAGATTTGACAGATTTGGAGATCTACGTATGAGAAACGATGAAGGAACGCGTATATTCATCTGAAATAAGAACATTGGCTGAATTGTAAGAACGGATAACAGCAGCGGCACTACACATCAAAATGAATTTACTAACTCTTAATATTACAAGAACCATTCAAAAACTAGCATTAGCTTGCATTCAGTCTGCTGGAGGAAACTTTAAGCAACTGTTGTAAATCTAAGATTATGTAAATTACGATTAGCAAAAAAATTATTTATTTATTTAAAATAATTTATTATAACAGTAAACGAAAGTGCACTTATTTTAGAGTATTTTTTTAGTAATAATAAAAAGTAGTCATATAGGGGATTAATTTATATAACCTGGAAAACGGTAAGACTCAATTAAAAACTGTGTATGGTGAATTTTTATGTCGCACCAAAATAATAAAAAAAGAAAAAAAAAATATAAGCACACTTTTCCGAAATAAATGCGATTTTCCCAAAAATTTATTAAAAAATATTAAAACTAAAATTTTCTTTTTGAAGACCAATATCTCGAAAATGAAAGCATGGATATTAATTATGAATTAATTATAAATATGAATTAACCATTAGCCAATTGGTAATCAAACGAGCCCAGCTTGGTTCCACTAGGTTTAATACATTACAAGTTATAGCTAAACACATTTCTGAAGTAACTTATTTAAACACCCTATAGCTCAGTGGGTGTTGAAGATAGACCCCCCTACCATACTATTTTTTTCACAACATGAACCAATGAATCAGATTTCAAAATATCCCAAACCGGACTACCGTTTGACACATTTTGTAAAAACAAGCTAGAAAGTCGTAAACAAAATCCTACGATTTATGCCAAAGTTATTGAAATATAAATATCAGCTTTTCACTGTGCACTGTGATAAAACTTGCATACGCCACGCAAGAGCAACTTCAAAAAATTAAGCACATGAGCACCTTTGAGAAGACGCTTTATTGACCCAGCGCCTCTGTATACAAATTCAGCGCAAAAAGTTAGAAACAAAGAATAGAGGAAAAAAGAATTAGAGGAAAAAAAGATTTCCATTCAACCGTCCCTTCTAGAAAAAAGGGGTTGTACTGCATTTCACTCCATCAGAAGTTAGGTTTACCGAAAGTAAGATGCACAATGTCAAAATATCATGAGAAACGAAAAAAAAAGTCAAAAATCTTTCACAAAAACTAACTCACAAAAGCTGATGTTAAATGTAGAGCAGAGTTTTGAAGCGTCTTTTAAGTCTTTCAACTTTGTTTGAGAAAGAATTTATGTTATTAGTTCAGCAAAACCTCTAAGGTACAATAGTTTGCCATCAAGAACTGAAATTAAAAAAAAAACATTAAGGTTCTGAGCCCCGTAATAAAGTTATCAAACCATTTTTCCAAAACATTTATTAAACAACAGTGTATAGGATTCAAACGTAATTCAGTATTTAACAAAACTTAATTCGACTCGTATCTGGCAAAAATATCATATATGTTTGTATACACATCTGTATATAATATACATATATAAAATGGCACAATCAATTTTTTTTTCTAAAATTTAACAACAATGTTGAGCATTCTTAAGTTATTTGAAAACTAAATGTTGACTAGATATATTTTCAAATGAACTGATATGAAATTAAACTAAGTACTTCGTCCTGTATATGATAGGTTCGCAAATAAGTCACACATATAGATCCTCGGTGGATTCATCCTGCAGCATAAATCTTGGTTCAGATTTCTTCTTCGAATTAATCTTGTTTTTTGTTCGTCGATTCACAACTCCATCTTCGTCATCCATCATTCGCAAAATTGTAGTCTGTAATGAAATAGATTATTTTTAATTTTTATTTGTTTTTAAAAGAAGCATTACAAATCCGTACCTGGTCTGAACAGTCTAATGGAGCTACAGAAATATCTCGTACAGCTCTGAATTTACCGCAATTGTTTAAGTGCTCGTTCTCCAGTCGAAAGTAATTCCAAATAAAACGTCGAAATACTTCCAACGGGCTTAGTATCGTTACCATAACATCACCCTCCATGTATCCAAGCTCTGGCAAACTCATAGATAATGTCCAACCAAACCGCAAAACAAAGTCCTCCAATATTCCAAAATAATAGAACCACTGGGCATGGTCAAATTACGAGAACCACAAGGAAGCAGACGCCATCGGAAAAAAGGACATAAAGTGAAAGCATGCACACGAATTAATTTTTTCCATTAAATTTTTGCACTTGTGCACAAGAGCACAAACGTGTAACTCACTGTGGATGAGTAAACAATCTCTTCTCTGAGGAATTTGTTGTCTCCCGCCTTGGCATCGAACAAGCCCCAGTCCATTTTTATATCCCACGTATATGCATAGCAGGAGGAAACGATGGACGCCACAATCCAGCAGTAAAACCAGGGATTGTCCTTAGAAGAAGGATAAATATCTAAATTGGAAAAGAAACGAAAACGAAAAGGTTAATTGTGATTTTGTGTTTTGGGAATGAAGTTAACATTTGTTTGCAAGATAAACAACACGTAGAACACGTAGACCTTTGGTCACAAAACTAATCAACTTCCAGATTGATGTAAACAAACTACAAGTAATGCGATTTTCAATTCTCTGGAACCTTTGCAGGGTTGTATACACAGAATTTAATTTTAAATCTCTTAAAGAAAATAAGAAGATCTATGCGATGAACTCCTTTGCTATATAGTAAGTTCCCAGAATTTGAATCCTCTGAAGAACATTGATACTTTTTGAAGAAAATAAAGTCATTTTCATTTATAGGTTATTCATTCAAAAATATAGCCACCTTTCGTTCAAACGATCTCTATTTTGATATATCATTCTTTGATAAAATTATTATCGTTAAGTATTAATCCTTATTAGAGCTAAGTAGAGCGGATGACATAGATATGGGTTATACCGATTAACCTGAATTACTACTGAATTTCTCGGCTGGCTATCGATATTTCTAGGTAAGAAACATATTATAACGAGAAAAAGAAATTGAAATAGAAAGCTGTCTTTCTGTAGGTAGGGAGGTTGGTTAAACAAGGGTATGATGGATACGTCATCACGCAGACAACAGGCACCATCGCGATTCCTGTGGAACCAGTTGAATTTGTCTACAAATTGCAAAATCCTTAACAATCGCCCTGGTGAAATACCCTACTTTCCTGCAATGGCCAAGAAGGCGTTTGAAGTTCGTGACGTCTATTTCCTCTAGGTTTTCGGAAAAGTATTTCTTCGAGTACCCGATATTGCCTCGCATTCACACAGTATGTGTATTATGTCCTCAACGGCTTGCTGATCACCACAGAATCTGCAAATATCCATATCTGACAATGTGAGCCTTTTTGCGTGTTTCCTGGAGACAGTGTCCTGTCAGGATTCCTATTACTGACCTAAGCTTATCCCTGTTTAATTTTATTAACTTCCTAGATTTTTTACCGTCAGAAAGTGGCTTTGGATACTCTGTGTCCTTCGAGACTTGACCACCTTAGGCTGACAGTCTTTGTGATTTTTTCCTCGATATTCCCCTCACTATGCAAAGGGTTGGTTTGATGTTGGCAACCTCACTATTGTCGAGTAGCCCGGTACCCAGCACAGTCTTACCCGGTTCAGAGTTGACGTTGGTTGTTAGGTGCAAAAAGTTGTCCAGTGCTGCCGTAGAGGTGGTACTGTGTGCACCTGTAATGGCTATGGAAGCCGTCCTTAGAACCTCCTCCAATTTTTCGTAAATCGATTCCTTGTTTGTTGCTTTCCACCATACTAGTGCGCCATATGTAAATATGGGTCTTACCACCACTATGTACATCCAGTATATAGTACTTCGCGCTGTCCGAAAGAGACAGTTCCACTCTGTTCTTGTCCGGTATCTTGTACTTTCTGGTAAAAAGAACCAGTTCCGTTTTGAAAGGGTTGGCATTGAGACCACAGCTATTTGCCCAAGTGCTGATATTCAGGGCAACCTCCATAATGTCGCTTAAAATATTAAGGTATTTTCCTTGCACTATTATGACCACGTCACCTGCATATGCCGTGGCACTTATACCCATTTTACTAAGCTTTTTAAGGATGTCATTGATAACCAGCACCCACAGGAGATATGACTCCCCCCTGAGGCATTCCCCTGGTTACAGACATTCTGACCGAGCCTTGCCCAATGGAACAGTTTATTTTCCTGCTTGCATGTATGTTACAAATCCCAGTTTGTAATGCCATGTTTAATGTTAGCGTCTACTAGAGCATTTTTAATGGCTCTTTCAATATCGAGGAAGGCCGATATCGCAAACTCTCCGAAGTGTACGGTTTCTATAGATTTTCCTTTCATATATACATACTATAACTCAGTCAAAAATCCATTACTGTATTTATTCCTAATGCGAATGTCCGCTCTAGGGTTTTAAGCATAAATGATGACAGACTTATTGATCTGAAATCTTTTGCTGTTATATGCCACTGTTTGCCAACTTTAAGTATAAAAACCACCTTAACTTCCCTCCAAGCTATTGGTATGTACCCTATTTTTAGATTGTGGCTAAGAATTTCCATAATTTTTTCGATTGCTACCTCCGGTGCTTTCTTTAGGATAATCGATAGAATACCATCCGGACCGGGAGATTTGTACGGCTTCAAGGACTGAATTGCCTACCGTAATTTGTTCCTCTTAGTAAGAACACCTATTTCCTCTTCGAAGAGAGAGAGAAATCAATGTTCTCAGTGTGCTGTAACATGCCAGGGTTGTAAGACGTTCAGTAAGTCGCTGCAGATTTCAAAATATGTACTCCATAAGATATACCCTCAAGGCCGGGGGGAATAAACGTGCTAAAACAACACAAATTATCGACCCACAAAACGATGTCTGGGGACAGAAAACACCCAATTCGTTGAACTAAGCCGTACCTTATAAGCATGACACACTATCCGCACTCGGCTATTTCTTGTCGTTTATTTTATACTTCCAACTAAATATCCACAATCTAACTGCCATCGTTTCCCTAGAATTTTTCTGCAACCTCCCGTGTCCTAGATTTATACCTTCCAGTGGAACATTTACTGCTGAGAGCATTTTTTTTTAAACACCTCTCTGCACAAAGTTAACCAGAACTTTTCACAATGATGGACACTTTGCTCATTGACCGACGCATCAAGATTTTATTAACAAAACCTAACCATCAAGAGATACATTTACATTTTTCTATTATTTTATTTCTTAAATGATTAAAGTAACTAAAACAGCTGCGAACTGAAATACTGCGGGCTAAACCACATAATCACCTTCCACGAAGAACCAATAAGGCATTTCCGGCTAACCTGACTGGCGTAAGGGTTTCTCAGAATGAGGGCGTTCGGCAACTACAATTCCCTGAACGGAATTAACAGTGGCATCTATAGTTAATATTACGATAAGTTCTTCCATGCCCTTCCTAGACTGGGAGCCAACTTTCGTTGGGTGTGGTGTATGTTAGAGCGTACACAATTTAGATATCAGTCGTTCATACACCTCCGCGGAGTTTAAACGTGTTCGGCTAGAAAGTGAGAAGTTGATTCCCTTAATTTAGACATTTACAGATTTGATTTAGGCTCCAATTAGCTGAGTGATAGTGTGTTCGCTTGAGACAGCAAAGGTTGTGGGTTCGACTCCGCGTCGTGGAAAAACTTTTTTTTTTCTCTTCTTTTTATTTGAAATTAGAAGATATATAATAAAAACAGTGAAAGTGTTACTAAGTGTTGTAGTAAACAGCACACGATGGATTGTGGAGAGCGGTCCGCTATGCCAATAGCGGGACCTGCTGAATTGTCAGGTGAGGCTTCAAGCAGTGCAAGCCAAACACCAACAGCTAAGCGAAGGAGGAAGCTAACGCCAACTTCCAACTTAGTCCAACGTCCCTCCCAACCAACTTCCTCTGTAAAACTGCTTGGTGGAGCGAGGGAAGAGAATAGCTTCGCTTCATTGGCACCGAGCGAGTCAGAAGATGAAGAGGAAGAGATGATGGCCATAAGTAGCAGCATAAAAATGCTACAAGAAAGGGTACGGGCCATCAAAGAAAGGCAAATGCTTAGAAGGAAGAGGGATGAGGAAGAAAAATCCCAGCAACAACAGCAGACGCTGCTTGCTCCAAAGCAGAGCCAACAACAACACCAACAAAAACATAAAAAACACCAAGAACAACAAAAAGATCACATGCCACAACAACGGCATCAGCAAAAACAACAGCAGCCACAAAAACAGCAGCAGCAGCGACAACAACAACAACAACAAAAACAACAACAACAACAGCAGCAGCAGCAGCAGCAGCAGCAGCAGACGAAGAAGAAGGAGAAGGTACCTCCTATCAACACCTATAAATTGGAGGTAAATGCAACCAAGGACCTGTGTAAGTTGGTCATTGGAAGTAATTTTAATATTAAGCGATTGGGGAACGATCGCCATGCCATCCACTGTAATACAGTGGAGGGCTATGCGAAAGTGAAAGAGCTCCTAAAGGAAACGACGACGGAGCACTACTCATACACACCGAAGTTTGAAAAGCGGCAATCGATGCTGCTAAAGGGGTTGGAACCGTCTTCTGATCCTGAGGGGATCTTGGCACTGCTCAAAGAGAAGGAGTGCGAAGGACTCAAGTTTGTGGGGGTAAAGCCGTTTACCACAGCTAGAGCCAGGCGGGAGAAACGGAGTCTGCCGTTCTTCCTGGTGCAACTCAGTCCCGAAAGCCGTCTGGATAGTCTAAGGAGTATCAATGTCCTAGACTACCAGGTGGTTCACTGGGAAAAACTAAAAAGGAGCGAAGGCGTTATACAATGCGTTCGCTGCCAGAGGTTCGGGCACGCCGCGTCGAACTGCCAAATGCAGCCTCGATGCGTGAAGTGCGCAAAGAACCACAGTTCCGAGGAGTGTGCTCTGGGTGTTGACGGAGCATCCGATAGGTCGCAGCTCTCGTGCGTATTATGTGGGAACGTAGGACACACCGCAAACTATCGGGGTTGTCCTAAGTTCACCGAAATTAAAAAAGCAAAATTGGCTCGGCAGCAGAAGGTGGAGGTCAAACGTTCACCTGTGAGGTTTCAAACACCAGCCGTCACGCCCCAAATTTCCTACGCCCAAATGGCGTCAGGTAGGGGGGCTACAGTACAGCAAGCGACTGTTGCTTCTCCGGCTCCGATGACGAGAACAACGGAAGCTGCACCCAACATGCTAGCCATCTTGCTCGCAATCCAAGGGCAGATGGCTCAGCTGCAAAAGCAGGTTCAAGAACAGGCCAAGCGGGTGGACCAGATCTACGCGTTGCTGCCGGGCCTAACGCAACACATGTCGTAATGGGTACGCACATGGTGGAGCAAACTTTGAAGGTCCTTGCGGTGAATGTGAATTCATTGATTAGGATCGAACGAAGAGCCGCGATGTTTAAATTGCTACAAGACCAAACTCCTGATGTGCTTTTCGCTAGCGAAACCAAGCTAACCGATAATCACAAACTGGAGTACAATAATTATATTGTTAGAAGAAGAAATCGGCCCAGATCCAAACGTGGAGGCGGTGTCGCGATCTTCATTAAAGAGGGTATAAAATTTCACAGAGTGTACAAGGGCGTGTTGCGCAGGTTCCGGGTGTTGGAGGCAGTCGTCGTGTACATCCCGCTCCGCAGTGGAAAGCGGCTGTACTTGACCTCTGTTTACGCACCTGATACTTCACAATCCACCCTATTCATTACAGAGCTCGACACGCTTTTTCGACTTCTGAGGCTGGAATCGGGGGAGAATTATTTTATAATCGGCGGGGATTTCAACGCTAGACACAGAGATTGGGGAAATAATTTGCCAAATACTAGAGGGAACCTACTACTCGATTGGTGGGGTCAGCATGATGTCATGTACAGACTCGGTCTTAAAGCGACGGATAACCCGTCGTTTCCCAGAGGCGGGT
The DNA here is from genome assembly GCA_949129095.1 of Volucella bombylans. Lineage (NCBI taxonomy): Eukaryota > Metazoa > Arthropoda > Insecta > Diptera > Syrphidae > Volucella > Volucella bombylans. Next base: position 83,770,070 of record OX422142.1, read on the forward strand.
CTTATTTGGATCTACTGCTGTACGACGAACGTATACGACTGACAGGTACGAATTTACAAACATTAAACTGTCTGCGCACATTCGTGTATGACAGCGACCATTGCGGTTTTAGCACCGAAATTACGGTTCCCAACGAAATTGCGGAATTGGAGGAGTTTGTCCAAAGATATTCTTACAACTACAGTAAGACTCGATGGACACGCTTCTCCGCAACCTTGACAAGAGCGCTCTCCTCGAACACGCTCCACCCACCGTCCAATAGGAATTTGTCAAACGAGGAGATCGACAATTACCTAAAACAAATGGACGAGACAATTAAACAAACTATGGACACTACAATACCGCGGTATCGACGTACGACTAACGAAGACCTGTTCCGCAATCCTACTATTGACGCACTGCACCGACAGAAAAGTAGACTTCTGACAAGACTTAAAAACTTGTACAGACAGTTAACTGACCGACGAGACCCGGAGATTAGGACACTGAAGTCGTCGATTAAAAATATTCAAACGCTGATAAAAGAAAATTACAGAATTTCTGTAAGTTTGTATTGGAACAATAAGGTTCGGGCTGTAAACACCAGCAACCCGAATATGTTTCCGCAAATAAATAAACTATTTCGGAGAAAAAATCAAAACGACCTTCAGTGTCTTAAAATAGCCCGGACAACAGACAACGAACGGTTACTGACAATAGCAGGCATTGATCCAAGTGAGGCCGCTGATGATGACGACTTTTTTGTGATCGAGGATCCACAGGAGAAGGTTGAGGCCATAGGGGCGACTTTCCAGGAAGTATACAAGGCCATTGACAACATTGGCCCTAATTATGACCTGGAAGGTCGCGTCTTGGTGCACGACTTCTGCATTCGAAATGAAATGGGGAACTGGCGATCCGAGGGCTCTGGTTTCACCCGGTTTAGCGACGAAAATATGGCCAATAATGTCATTGCCAGAGAGGGTGACCTACCCCCATTCATTTCGAAGGAAGAACTCCATGAGATCTTCGACACAATCAGGGCTAAGAAATCAGTGGGGACCGATGGTATTCCGAACATCGTGCTTCGACATCTTCCTCTAGAAGCGGTGGACATTTACACCACCCTGTTTAATAATGCAATGAATAATGCACATTATCCAGCGCATTGGAAAACGGCGGTGGTTCAACCTATCCCCAAAAAGGGAAAGGATATATCCAATCCGAATCTCCGGTCGATAAGTCTCCTTCCGAATATCAGTAAGGTTTTTGAAAGGGTAATCAATAGAGCTCTGTCTAGGTGGGTTGAGGACAAACATATAGTTCCGGATAACCAATTCGGTTTTAAGGCGGGACATGATATCTCACATGCCGCGTCTAAACTGGTGTCCGATATCCAATGGAATAAAGGCAAAAAACAATGCACTGGTGCCTGCCTTGTTGACTTGGAGAAGGCCTTCGACACCGTATGGCTAGAGGGTCTTTTCTATAAGCTGACTAGGCTGGGGATCAGTAAACCACTCTTGTACATTCTTTATAATATGCTACACAACAGACAGTTCATCGTGAAAAATGGTGATGTGACTTCTGTTGGAATATTTCAAATTAAAAATGGTCTTCAGCAAGGCGCGGTGAATTCGCCGATCCTATTTAACATTTATACAAGCGACTTGATAGGTTCACTTCCCCATACTATTGCGTACGCAGACGATTTGGTAGCGTACAGAACAAGTCCAAAAATCGAGGTTATTAATACTCTCTTGCAGAGTGACTTCGATAAGATAAGACGATTTTGCGATGACTGGAAGTTGAAAATCAACTTTCAGAAGTCGGAAACCATTCTCTTTAGTACGCCGTTATCTGGAGCCTCTAGGGATACCAGAAAAAATTGGCGAAAGTTCTCCATCATTGGACAGTACGGACAGCCTCTTGCCTGTCGAAATGTAGTCAGATACCTTGGAATCTGGCTGGATCAGTTTCTGTATTTTGGCAAAAATGTAGATGCTGCTCTGGCCAGAGCTAAAGGTGCTTTTGCCCTTAGAAAGAGACTGTTTTATAGCAGCCAACTCGATACGAGGGTAAAGGTAATCTGCTACATGGCCCTTATCAGGCCCATGCTGGTATTTGGTTGTCCCGTGTGGTTCAATGTACGAGCAAGCTTAATGGAAAAGATTCGGGTGTTTGAGAGGGCTTGTCTTAGGACTTGTCTTCGCTTGTACAGAACACCAGAGTCGGAGTACAAAAAATTTTATCCTAATGAGGTCCTTTACAATAGGGCGAACTTAATACGAGTGGACAACTTCGTAATTAAGCTGACTCGAAGGCACATTGCAAGAGCAATGACCTCGACGAATAACCTGATATCTGGGGCTTACTACCCCAATTACCTTTACCACGAGAATGTGCGCTCTGACGGCTTCGTTCCACCGGAAGCATTCCTCTACCTTGATCAGATAGGGTTGATCCAGGATAGATCAGCGGTCCCGTTAATCTTCCATGTCGCTCGGACAGCTGGGGACAGGCGACTCAACTACAATAGAGACGTCGCACACGGCAGTGTGGATCGTCTCAGGTTCAGTAGGGCGGTGGGGAATCGCGATAAGAGGGATGTCGTTCGGCAGCACCAGCATTTCTGGTGGTTGAATGATGGAGAAGATGTTCCGTCGTCGTTTCCGTCAATTACGGACCAGCCTCAATAAGGAGGCAGAGCTGACCAATCTGTTTTCTCTGCGCATAGCGATGGCCAGCTTACATAGGTTTAGGTTAGCATTTAAGAAATATATACATGTGTTAGTATATATAAAGGTATATACTAATATATGTATATAATTGTGTATAATGTCTATGTGTTTGTATGTGAGTATTGTGTATGTAGGTTAAGTAGGCTAAGGTTTATTTTAAGTTAGATATTAAGTTTTTATATAAAAATAAAAAAAAACTCCATATGCTAAGTTTTTTGTAAACAAATTTTTTTTCTTAGCCTTAATTACAGAAAATAAATATAGTAAAGCAAATGTAAATAAAGTCGAAAGACATAGTTATAAGAATTTAGAGTAGCTTAGAGTGCCTGTGTGGGGCCAGTAAGTTAGTATAAGATTGTTAAGTAATTTTAAGCTAGCATTTAAGCATTTTTTGTTAGTAAGTAAGAGTTAATGATTAAGAAAATAAAATGCTTTAAAAATGAAAAATGACAATTTAGATATGTTGCTAAGAATCCTCGCAGTTCAGGGTCTTTGGGATTACCGTCATAGAACAAGTACATTGTATCATATAACATTCTTATATAACATATCAGCACATGCCCTGAATGAAAAACTTGTACCCTTTCCAATGCACTTTTATGAATTTTAGACGAAGCCTGTCCGGAGTACGACGCAAAATATGTTAAGTAAGAAACACATATTTGGTGGACTAGTGGTAAAGGCTAATCTCTACAAAATGACTACAGAATTCGAAGCTGCACGTAGCACAAGATCCCAATTTTACAAAAAGGATCCATTTAGAGACCTGACTAACTGCAGATAGTTGAACAGAAAACCATATTGATGACGTGCGAATCGATGAAAGCTACTCGTATGCCTTCAATCCAGAAGTTTATATGTCAATTCGGATTATTTGCTGACCGGATTTCAAAGAAAAAGATATGTCATGCATTAAATAAATGGTGTTTTCTACAATAGCATGTTTTTGTTCTATATGACTACAATCAGATAGCTGAAAGTTTAGCTGACATCATCCCTTTATTCAGTATTGTTTGGAAAATCATTCTGCAAAGACTTATGCTATAGAAACAAATTGTGAAAATTTATTTCCAAATTCAGTAAAAAATGTTTATAGAACGCCATCCAAATTTTACGGTCAATATAATCGACCAAGTGAGTCGGTTATTCGCAACACAATTGAACAATTTCGTACTACATTTATACTTTTGGATTCCAGGCCATTGACAAGAATTCCCAGAAGGCGCGCAGATGAAAATAACAGCGCCGATGAGGTCACTGTTAAAGATGATCCTAAGTCATCATGCACAAGAACATGGCCTGTGCCCATCAACTTGGTGAAAGATTGCTCTAAGAACTTAAGCCATGCGCCCATCATTTGCATCGTGACTTCACTAATTGGACGGTTTAAGAGTTGAAAATTTATCCTTTTTCTATCGTCAATTTTTTTGTCTGTTATGAGGCATTTCTGTTTCAGGGGCGTTGTTACTAAGCAAAATTGTCCAATTTGGTGCAAGAAAAATCTACAGGTGATCTATCAGCTACCGATTCGACGCGAAAAATACACTTTTTGGAGCGGTTTCAAAAATGAAGTGAAGCGATATGTCACTGTCCATGGCGCCCGGTGCAGAGCCATAATCATTTTTTTTTCCAAAAGTACAATGTGAGATAAAAGTAATGTCATGATGTGAATTGTCTGCCATTTTGTTAGAAATGAAAAAATTTGGGCTCACTTCTCACTAAAAATTCATTTGAAGGTGTAAAATTGATGGTATTAAGTTAAAAAAATATATCGGTCAAATGACCACCTCCTGAGTTGATACACATTTGTGCTTATTTTACGGAATTTTGAATTATCATTCAAAACATATGGTTCCAAATTGGTGATTTTTTCTTCAATGTTGGCTTTCACGACCTGCAAGGTTTGTGATTTGTTGTGGTAAACGCGACATTTTAAATAAAATCCAAAGGAAGAAGTCTGCCGCCGTCAGACATGGCGATCTGACCGACCAATTCAAATCGCCAGACGGGGAGATCACACGGCCTGAAAATTGGTAATTCAACATCTCCATTGTTGCCCGAGCTGTGTGAGCGGCTGCTCCATCGTGCTGGAACATACAATGCTTGAGACAGAATTCAAAAACTTGCGGCAAAAACCTCATTTAACATCTGGCGGTAGTGCTCACCAGTTACGGTTGCAGTGGTGCCGTTAGCGTCTTCAAAAAATAAGTGAAATCACTTTTTTACTGCAAATGATGGGGATGCAACGGCTCTTCGTGCATTTCATGTGCATTTCATGCCCCAGAAGCGCACTTTTTTTTCATTCACTTTTCCACTTATGTAAATAGGTTTCGTCGCTCATTATGATTTTTTGATATGAAATCAACTCCTCTTGCACCATGCTTTACAGAGCATGGGAGTAAGGTAATCTCCCTTGACGGCCAGCAGGCAGCAATTGGTAAACGGTTTGCATTTTATAAAGGAACATCTTCAGGTCTTTAACCCAAAGTCGTTCATTGGTGTTGATGCCAAATTGTATGCATCGTTGTTTCGTCGATATCGACGTCTCTCGGACATCCTTAGCCACATCGGTGATGTTTCCGGTCGAACGAGCAATACAAGGCCGGTCACTTTTTGCAACCAAACGCTTAATTGTTCGCGCACATGGTGCAGGACGACGAGGAAAACGACGATGAAATTCACGCTACGTTAAAACAACAGACCAGGAATTAGTCAAATAAGCAGTAGCAATAATTCCGCGCTCTTCAAGTGTGTATCGCTCTATTGCTCATTCTCAACTAGTTCTCTATCTGTCTACAACGTATTAAAGCACAATGACACTTGACGCCATTTGCAAAACATTAGTTTTGGCCCACATTGTACGTCAACACGGTCCGCAGGATATTTGGTCTCAACTGCAGACGAAACTATCTAGTTATTGAAGGCTGTGTTCAATGACAACATTATCTTCAGAAATGCCGAGGCTCAAATCGTAGTGGACTGCCTTCCAAATCGGAAGATTCGGTGTTCGAATCCCAGTCTCTCCCGAAAAACATTCATTTTTTTTATTTTCAGTTAACGAAAATCAAGTAAGTTGAGTAGTTGAATAGAAATCAACAACAAGCCAACTTCCACTAAGAATTTAGTCTCCCAATTAAATGTTGGATAGCACCCATGGAGCGAAGTAACCACTGAGCCCAAGCATCTGTCCTTCTCTCCCTATCCCATTTTCCAAAAAACTTAACAACATTCTGAGACTCTATAAGTATATTCTATTACTTGAGTGTTAACTTCTTTAAAAAAAAAAAGGTCGCGCCACTGGACTATTTTCTTTAGGGGTATTTCAAGTCGTTGGTCTAAACACGTTGGAAAGACAAGATTACAGTCTTGAAAGCAAGCACACCATTCGTAAAATACGGCCTCAAATGCTCGAAAAATTTGTCGAAGTTGGAGCTCCAGAATGCCGTGATGGCCATATGACCGAAATCATTTTTTATCATTAATGCCGTAAAATGATCAATCAAATAAAAGAAACTTTGTCTCATTTGGCCCAACTTACGTTGGGCAATTTCAAATTGTACAGCTCCCTTTAGAAAGCATTTCACGAACGCCAACAAATGCTTGATCCAATGCCAAGCCAAAATCAAGCAAGTACCCGGAAAAATGTTCGAGAAAAGGTTGACATAATACTTAAGAAACTAGAAAACGACTAGCCCACCAAACCCAATGGAATGCTAGCGTAGTTATTCAAAGCTGGAGGTGATGATTCAGTAATAATCATGTACAGAGTTATGTCGCAACTACAAAAAAAAGTGATACTATATCTTAAAAGGACTACATACATACATTCATACATATGTTCACAATTTGCATCTACTCATAACCTGATCTGTGGACGTCTAAAATCTATTTTGCACAATGCTCATCGGTGTGACCTCCGCTCCGGTAAAGCAGCTATAGATTGAACATTTAAATAAATTCTAAGAAAAGACTAACGTATTTCCTGATCCACATTTGCTTTGTGATGCTGGAATACACCCAGTGCGCCGTGTGGTTTAGAGACTAATTCTCGGAACTATTCAAGGCATTTGTCGGATTGCGACAGGAACATGCGATATACGAGTGGTATGGCTTCATCATTTTAATGCTGAAACAGACATTGGGTAGGGTAGGTTTTAACACTGGAAGCGGTTACTTCAACACGACTGCCCAGCTTCCGGACTGTGCACAGAATATCGGAATTCATATTATATTTTATAGTATTTTTTTCAAAAACCACTTAAAACGAACGTATCTAACGAGCTAAACAAAACATTAAAATTATCATTACACAAAACATCATTCGCTTTCAGATCCCGTAGGTGAGTGATCTGAATCTGAATCTAAATTAATTTCAAATATTTCCGATGTATTATTGTCTGTTATAATATATTTAGCTATAATTGAAGTTAATTTTTCTGACTACTTGTACTTATACCTAGCTAGACCCGGATCAGATGTTAAAGGAAGCATTGTTATGACATCTATGTTTGTATTGATGCGTGATGCGATTTTTTTACAATGTACTGTCGAATACGGCAGAATAGGGATTCAAAAACGTTGAAATACGAGTTACGTCAGGACCATATACGAGTATTAGCATTTTATACAATACATATAATACAATACTACTACAATACTAATAAATATAGTTACAAATGATACTCGTACCTGTAATTAAAATACTCAAGGAGGGATTTTCAAAAAAATCTACCGGCAGTATTTCCATCATTTCTTGAACCAAATCCAGGGTTTGGTCTGTTAATAATTAACCCTAATTTATCTTTAAATTCTTTTTGTAATTATAGCTTTTCTTTCTGCAAATATGTTTTTTAAATCGTCTCCTCTGAATTACCGTTTTCTTTAATTTAAACGAAGAATTTTCCCACTTCATGTCACCTGTTGTTATATGGACGACTTGAAGACGAACCAGTGCAATCAAAAATATAAATTCTTCAGAACTGTCAGCGGTATGGAATCTCTGTTTGAAAAGACTTTGTCCAGAACTTCCATAGAAGCCCTATTTGCAGATAAATTTTACAGAATATATTTTGCAGTTTTGTTGAGTAATTCATGCAAATTTACGATAAAATGATTAGATGAAACATCTACGTTAATAAGAAACCTTTGATATCTAACATTTTTTATAGAATAGTAGTAGGGAATTTGTTCTCATGTGAAATATACTCTGATCTTATCTGGCCTCAATATATAAGGCATTTATCCGATGTAATGTCGCGTATCTCACTTAGATCTATCGCTATTTCTGCCATCAGTGCTCCATTGAAATCGCATTTGTGCTTATTTTACGGAATTTTGAATTATCATTCAAAACATATGGTTCCAAATTGGTGATTTTTTCTTCAATGTTGGCTTTCACGACCTGCAAGGTTTGTGATTTGTTGTGGTAAACGCGACATTTTAAATAAAATCCAAAGGAAGAAGTCTGCCGCCGTCAGACATGGCGATCTGACCGACCAATTCAAATCGCCAGACGGGGAGATCACACGGCCTGAAAATTGGTAATTCAACATCTCCATTGTTGCCCGAGCTGTGTGAGCGGCTGCTCCATCGTGCTGGAACATACAATGCTTGAGACAGAATTCAAAAACTTGCGGCAAAAACCTCATTTAACATCTGGCGGTAGTGCTCACCAGTTACGGTTGCAGTGGTGCCGTTAGCGTCTTCAAAAAATAAGTGAAATCACTTTTTTACTGCAAATGATGGGGATGCAACGGCTCTTCGTGCATTTCATGTGCATTTCATGCCCCAGAAGCGCACTTTTTTTTCATTCACTTTTCCACTTATGTAAATAGGTTTCGTCGCTCATTATGATTTTTTGATATGAAATCAACTCCTCTTGCACCATGCTTTACAGAGCATGGGAGTAAGGTAATCTCCCTTGACGGCCAGCAGGCAGCAATTGGTAAACGGTTTGCATTTTATAAAGGAACATCTTCAGGTCTTTAACCCAAAGTCGTTCATTGGTGTTGATGCCAAATTGTATGCATCGTTGTTTCGTCGATATCGACGTCTCTCGGACATCCTTAGCCACATCGGTGATGTTTCCGGTCGAACGAGCAATACAAGGCCGGTCACTTTTTGCAACCAAACGCTTAATTGTTCGCGCACATGGTGCAGGACGACGAGGAAAACGACGATGAAATTCACGCTACGTTAAAACAACAGACCAGGAATTAGTCAAATAAGCAGTAGCAATAATTCCGCGCTCTTCAAGTGTGTATCGCTCTATTGCTCATTCTCAACTAGTTCTCTATCTGTCTACAACGTATTAAAGCACAATGACACTTGACGCCATTTGCAAAACATTAGTTTTGGCCCACATTGTACGTCAACACGGTCCGCAGGATATTTGGTCTCAACTGCAGACGAAACTATCTAGTTATTGAAGGCTGTGTTCAATGACAACATTATCTTCAGAAATGCCGAGGCTCAAATCGTAGTGGACTGCCTTCCAAATCGGAAGATTCGGTGTTCGAATCCCAGTCTCTCCCGAAAAACATTCATTTTTTTTATTTTCAGTTAACGAAAATCAAGTAAGTTGAGTAGTTGAATAGAAATCAACAACAAGCCAACTTCCACTAAGAATTTAGTCTCCCAATTAAATGTTGGATAGCACCCATGGAGCGAAGTAACCACTGAGCCCAAGCATCTGTCCTTCTCTCCCTATCCCATTTTCCAAAAAACTTAACAACATTCTGAGACTCTATAAGTATATTCTATTACTTGAGTGTTAACTTCTTTAAAAAAAAAAAGGTCGCGCCACTGGACTATTTTCTTTAGGGGTATTTCAAGTCGTTGGTCTAAACACGTTGGAAAGACAAGATTACAGTCTTGAAAGCAAGCACACCATTCGTAAAATACGGCCTCAAATGCTCGAAAAATTTGTCGAAGTTGGAGCTCCAGAATGCCGTGATGGCCATATGACCGAAATCATTTTTTATCATTAATGCCGTAAAATGATCAATCAAATAAAAGAAACTTTGTCTCATTTGGCCCAACTTACGTTGGGCAATTTCAAATTGTACAGCTCCCTTTAGAAAGCATTTCACGAACGCCAACAAATGCTTGATCCAATGCCAAGCCAAAATCAAGCAAGTACCCGGAAAAATGTTCGAGAAAAGGTTGACATAATACTTAAGAAACTAGAAAACGACTAGCCCACCAAACCCAATGGAATGCTAGCGTAGTTATTCAAAGCTGGAGGTGATGATTCAGTAATAATCATGTACAGAGTTATGTCGCAACTACAAAAAAAAGTGATACTATATCTTAAAAGGACTACATACATACATTCATACATATGTTCACAATTTGCATCTACTCATAACCTGATCTGTGGACGTCTAAAATCTATTTTGCACAATGCTCATCGGTGTGACCTCCGCTCCGGTAAAGCAGCTATAGATTGAACATTTAAATAAATTCTAAGAAAAGACTAACGTATTTCCTGATCCACATTTGCTTTGTGATGCTGGAATACACCCAGTGCGCCGTGTGGTTTAGAGACTAATTCTCGGAACTATTCAAGGCATTTGTCGGATTGCGACAGGAACATGCGATATACGAGTGGTATGGCTTCATCATTTTAATGCTGAAACAGACATTGGGTAGGGTAGGTTTTAACACTGGAAGCGGTTACTTCAACACGACTGCCCAGCTTCCGGACTGTGCACAGAATATCGGAATTCATATTATATTTTATAGTATTTTTTTCAAAAACCACTTAAAACGAACGTATCTAACGAGCTAAACAAAACATTAAAATTATCATTACACAAAACATCATTCGCTTTCAGATCCCGTAGGTGAGTGATCTGAATCTGAATCTAAATTAATTTCAAATATTTCCGATGTATTATTGTCTGTTATAATATATTTAGCTATAATTGAAGTTAATTTTTCTGACTACTTGTACTTATACCTAGCTAGACCCGGATCAGATGTTAAAGGAAGCATTGTTATGACATCTATGTTTGTATTGATGCGTGATGCGATTTTTTTACAATGTACTGTCGAATACGGCAGAATAGGGATTCAAAAACGTTGAAATACGAGTTACGTCAGGACCATATACGAGTATTAGCATTTTATACAATACATATAATACAATACTACTACAATACTAATAAATATAGTTACAAATGATACTCGTACCTGTAATTAAAATACTCAAGGAGGGATTTTCAAAAAAATCTACCGGCAGTATTTCCATCATTTCTTGAACCAAATCCAGGGTTTGGTCTGTTAATAATTAACCCTAATTTATCTTTAAATTCTTTTTGTAATTATAGCTTTTCTTTCTGCAAATATGTTTTTTAAATCGTCTCCTCTGAATTACCGTTTTCTTTAATTTAAACGAAGAATTTTCCCACTTCATGTCACCTGTTGTTATATGGACGACTTGAAGACGAACCAGTGCAATCAAAAATATAAATTCTTCAGAACTGTCAGCGGTATGGAATCTCTGTTTGAAAAGACTTTGTCCAGAACTTCCATAGAAGCCCTATTTGCAGATAAATTTTACAGAATATATTTTGCAGTTTTGTTGAGTAATTCATGCAAATTTACGATAAAATGATTAGATGAAACATCTACGTTAATAAGAAACCTTTGATATCTAACATTTTTTATAGAATAGTAGTAGGGAATTTGTTCTCATGTGAAATATACTCTGATCTTATCTGGCCTCAATATATAAGGCATTTATCCGATGTAATGTCGCGTATCTCACTTAGATCTATCGCTATTTCTGCCATCAGTGCTCCATTGAAATCGCCAGTAGCATTCTGCCCCTTCAAACCTTCAACCATAACACTCTTCTCGATATGAATGCACATCAGTTTACCCTCAAGCCCACTTTCGGACGTACATTGAAATATCGTGATTTGTTCCTAAGCCGTGCACTCGCTTATGGAATGCCTGCCAATCTCATTATTTCTTAGTCATTATAACCTGCAAACATTCAAAACCAAAGTCCATTGGTATCTCTGTTGCTTTCTCCCTAATTTACCATCGCCCGCGCTGTGAGCGAACATTTTAGGGGAACTAAAAAAAACCCATTGAGCGGACGCTAATTAATTAAAAACAAAAAAATTATCGCATATTGACATTATGGGAAGAAATCAGTGAGCTGTTACTGGCACAATTGCTGCAATTGAAACAGAAGCGGCGAAGGTGAATTTTTTCGTAAATGAAGGTAAAACAAAATATATGCTGGCTTGGACAGCACGCCATAATAGGAAATTATTATTCTGGAACGGTAAAAAATTTTGTTTACCTGGGCTCCTATGTTAGCTCGTATAATGAAACAAACGGAGGTAACAAGCGAAGAACCACTATTGCCAGTAACTGTTTCGCAATTCCAAAATAAGTGAATAAGAGTGATTTTGGGTCCCGTTTGCATAAACGGAAATCATGGAAGATGATACAACGACGAACTCTATGGTCTATACAGCGACATTGACCTTGTCAGAAGGGGTAACATTTATCAGCTCCGATGGATTGGTCATGTTAAGCGAATGAACAAAAACGCTTCGACCCGGAAAGACTTCCAATGAATACCGGAGCGGCAAGGCGGTAAAGGCAAACCTCGTTTTAGATGGCGCGCTCGAATGGAAGGAGACCTTAACCAACTTAGTGTGTTCAACTGGAGGCAATTAACACAAGATCTCACTAAACAGAAAGAGCTGTTAGTCGGTACGAAGTTCTACCCCGAACTGCAGCGCCACCTAAAGAAGAACGCGTTATTATACGCATATTTTAACGCATAATCCAAGAATAAGCTAAAGTAGAGTCAATCAGCCTTAGTACGTTTCTAGACGTGCTGTTATGTAAACTATCATTTTCGAAGGCATCCCTCTTTACGATTTTATCATTACACTTAAGATATTTTTCGTAGGTTTTGTCGAGGAGCTCGAAGAAATGTTTTACGGTAGGATCATATTTTTCCTCTGTTAGGGCGATATAAAGCTGATTTAATGTTGCCGCGGGTTATGACAAGAAGTTTACAATCACAATTCGACGTGACGGAAGCGTAATACCTCTTGCATTAGTCTGCCGCTTCCAAGATCTCCACACTTATATACGAGTAGAAGTTGTTTCTGTTGTCTGCAGTCATCCGAGTAGTATATGTTACAATTAGGCATGAACTTTTCATTAGCATTTCTAAAGCACAGCGTGTTCAAGTATAAAAACTTTAAGTGGATGTTGTCGCAGTCCGTACCAATAAACAACGATAAGGCGACATGTGTTCGCTAGATGCAAGTTAACGGCGCATAAGTTGGAAACTATTGTATAAACAATGTTCCCGTGGGAACAATGATAAGACAGAACAGGAGCATTCGTTTTATGTCGACGCAGCGTCTGAGTTACAAATCCACAACAGACTTAGTGACATTTGATGCTGACGCAATACGTTTAACGTAGGTTTCTTTATAAAACGTAGTATAAATTATTTTGCATACACGACTTTTTTTCCACTTGTCTTATTTTTATTTGACCTGCCTGTCCTTATCTAGGATATTTTACAACGGTTCATGAGAACCCGAAAGATAAGCAGGCAATTGGCTTGAGTATATAAAACTAAATTATAATTAGATATATGAAAAATTTAGTATAAATAAGCTATATCGAAAATAGACTAGTATGAATCTATGCGGTGATCTTAGCTGCAATTTGTTGAATGTGAATGTTTCTTCTCATTCGCTAAATCACTTTAAAGCGCTGAACTTATTCCCTGTAAATATAGAAAATCCTACTCATTTTCAAGGTGATTCAAGTACTCTGATTGGCAAATTTTTTTGTTAGTGATGTTAGTAAGATCCTACTTTATAGTAAGTTTCAAGCTTCTGGTTTCTGGAGACATGATCTCATTTATTTAACCTTAGATTTTAAAAACAGACCAAAGGAGATCATCTTCCAGTTTCGAGGCTTTAAGAATGCGAACTACAGTGAGTTGCTGTATGACATTCAGTGTACTGATCTGAGGTGCATGCAGTCTGTTAACGATAAAGTTGTGTGTTTTCAAGAGCAGATCAGATACCTTTTTAATAAACATTTCCCACTAAAAACAAAAGTTATCCGTAGAACGTCACCACCCTGACTCAGCAGCGAATTTAAAAAGCTGATGATGCAACGTAATACAGCTTATAGTCTTTAGAGACGATATAGAGTCGAACCACTATATCGGGAGTACTGCCGTTTGCGGAATAAAGTGGTGCTAGACATAAGGTCCGCAAAGACGCTTTACTATGAAAATAGATTAAGCCAAAGTTGTTGGTCAAAAAATAAATGGAAAGCTGTTAAGGAACTTCGAGGATGAAAAGAGATTCCAAAAATAAAATAGAGATTCCTAAAATAGTTCATTGCCTGTGAACTCTTATACGCTAAATTCGTCACAAAACCATCCTCCCTCACAAATGAAAACAAGTGTAATACATTTGATCCTTCAGACAAATCTGTCCCCAATGAATCTTTCGGTTTCGTATTTATCAGCGACCAAGAGGTTGTCGAAGCGGTTCTATCAATAAAGTGAAACGCAACCGGCATCTACGGTGTTGATCCCTGGTTCGTAAAACTTCCCCTTCCTTACATTCTACCCTCCGTTACCCACATTTTCAACAGCATAATAACAGCTTCCAATTATTCAAGTAAATGGAAGAGGGCAAAAGTTATCCTAATCCCTAAAAAAGGAAATTACGATTATAAACCCATAACGATTCTCCCATTTTTAAATCAAGTGTTGGAAAAAGTAATTTAGAAGCAAATGCAAGCATACTTGATCAAAAAGTTCCCAAGAATTTATTCAGATAATTAAAAATACAAGTTTATTCATCTAAATCTGTCCCCTTCAAAGTAATCCCCATCGACTGCAACACACTTATGCCAGCGCTTTATCCAATCCTCGAAACATTTTTTTATATTCGGTTTTCTGTATGCCCCTCAGTGCTTCCTGCGATTTTTCCATTACTTCCTCTCGGCTGCTGAAACGCGTTCCTCGTAGTGGTTTTTTAACCCGGTTGAACAGAAAGAAATCACAGGGAGCCAAATCAGGTGGCGGTGGCTGTTGGATGGTATTTGTTGCATTTTTCGTCAAAAAATTACGAATAATGATCGCACTGTGCGGCGGTCCGTTATCATGGTGCGAGTCTTCTGCCCTTAATTCTGGTCTCTTTCAACAAATTGCTTCCATAACGTCCAAATAATACTCTTTGTTTACTGTCTGGCCTTCTGGCAAAAATTCATGATACATCACATCGCAACAATAAACGGCAAAATCGTTGACCCAACAAACTTCCTGCAGCCTTACCAGAATGTCCCCTATAATACATCGTTCATGGCTGAATTAATTTAACCTGAAGTGGATTCACGCCCACCCCCACATATAAGTCATCTGGGGACGGTCTAACCTACTGATTCCTGCTAAGTTTCCTCCAACTTGATAACAAAGAACACATCTATGTTAACTCCTTCAATCGCCGCCCCACTTATCAAACACTTTAATTCAACTTGAACACATTCTATATGGCAACGTAGACTAGATGAGCTTGCTTTGAAGAATCAATTGGTCACTACGCCTCTTATCAACGGCGCCCCCCCAAACGCTGATGTTGATTGGGTCTCGAATTTTTTCGAAAAGAAATATGGCGTCACCAGTAGCCACTGCAATTTGCTTCGAAAATCTCACCACAGAAGCAGACCAGCTTCAAGCTGAATCTTCCGGCCAAATATAAATTGTTATTCCATAATCCAGCCAGCAACAATTTCAATCTTAGAAACATAAAGTCAAACAGCCCGTCATACCTAAACCAGCAAATAAGTTAGTAAGTAAATCCAGATTGCTAAGACCCACCTCCTCTTCCCACAATAAACCCAGCTCTAATTGGAGTTGCAAAATTAAAATTTTTCTTAATTTTAAGCATCCCACCCATACTCCGAACCCCTCTCTTCAACCCTAAACCAAGCCGCAACGTCAACGTATATTCTTCGACTTAACCCCTACAACTCAGACTTCCTGCACTCAACCCCTAAGACACACGCCTTTCCCTAATTTCGACTGGAGCTAAGTATCCTCATTCATCACTTCTCACATTTTAAACCCCACTTTAGAAATCCTTTCTGTTGCGACATCAAACCCCTCTTCGTTAACCACTCCCTCTTCTACCCCCTTTCTCCGTCCACTGTTAAATTAACGGAGCAGACTAGAGATACCACCGAATGTCGCTATGCGCTCTCTAGGCTTAGGTTTAAAATTATATATGAGAATGTACGTCTACATCTCGCCTATCTGCACGATAAATCTGACTCAGTGTGCTACGAGGGTAAAACAAAAACAAGCTTCAAGGTTTCCATCCAGCAGGAAAGCCTCCCTACCCATGTTACCAGTCTCAGAAAACTTTATATAAAGTATACGCCTCCCCAAAAAGTTGCAGACGATCTAGCCGCTCTTCGCCACTATGTAGACTCTAAAAGAGTCTTACACGTCCAACGCAGTTGACACGATAAATTTTTTCGATCCTAAAAGTTCATGCAAAAACCACCCTTTCAAATTCTATTACCAGAACGTAAGAGGCATGCGTTCCAAAGCTCACGCCGTTTTGCGTCAATCAGGCTATCCCATTTGATATATACGCTCTGACTGAAAGTAAACTTATCCAAAACATAAAAACCAAGAGTTATTCCCTCTTTCTTTTAATGTTTTTCTGGATGATGATCGCATACGCCCTTTGATTGACTCTCCTTGTCGATGTGTCCTACTGGCCACTCACAACAGCTTTGACTCCTCTCTCGTTGCAACTTCTTCTTCTTCTAAACTCGAATAAAATAACACTTACTAGTAGATGCGTGTGTTGTTATATTCTTCCGTCCCAATCTATCGAATCCTACTAACTTGCTTTTGCTGCAATTGACAATTTGAACGACTTATCAGCCTCGCTTGATGATATCATTACCTTCGGCGATTTTAATCTGCCTCAGCTGAAATGGACTCCTTCTGAAGACCTATCTTTTTCCATCGCTTCTGTTCCCATTTCTACTAAGGAATGTATGTTGTTAGATCGGTTAACAGACTCTAGTCTATGTCAAGTCAGTGGTGTTTAAAACTATATGGAAAGACAACTAGAGCTTATCTCGGTATCGTGTTGTCCCCTATCTCTTTCAACTATTGATAACTTTCACCCTCCACTCCTTCTTCCATTTGTCCACAACTCTCCCCTAGAATCGCCTTCTCCGCAATTCTCCACCTCTTACAATTTTCACAAAGCTAATTTCCTTAAATTCAATACCTATATAAGTAGGGCTTCTTTCGAGTTTACCAATCTATCTCTGATCGATGACCTCTCCATTTTTTACAGAGAAATATTCAAATCCATCTCCCTTTATTTGCCGTATGAGTATTCCCACCATAAAACATCTTCTACTATACATCCCCTCCTTGTATAATCGTAGACTCCGCTCTCTACAAAACAAAAGAAACAAGTTATGGGCGGTATTCCCTAGCACCCACTTTCTTCCGACTATTCAAATTATCTAGGTGAATATATTCATTTCATTCTCTCTGTCAACGCTATGGTGCGTAAATCAGTCTTATAAATGACCCCAAGTGCGTTTTTCAATTTGCCAATTGCAAAAGTAAGACCGACAGTTATTCCTCCCTCGCTTCCGAACCCAAATCCTCAAGTAATTCTAATATCATCGCCAACTTGTTTGCTACATTTTTCAGACAATCATTTGCCAACAACTGCTTTGTACCAGATCCCTCTTACTTCAATGACCATCCAAAATTCTCCGTTGGTCCCTTTCTCACTCAAAATTTCGATTCTGCAGTTATTCAAGATGGCCCAGATGGACTCAACGCCGTTTTTCTTAAAAAAATATTCTTTCAACCTGTCTCTACCCCTTTCCTACTTATTTCGCCTATTACTTGCATAGGGATAATTTCCCCAGATTTGGAAGACTTCTCTTATAATTCCGATACACAAAAAGGGATCTACGCATGAAGTTACCAATTATCGTTCCATCGCTAAACTCTCCCAAACTCTTTAAAAGCATTTTATACGAAGCCTTAAGCATCAAATTCATGCCTTTTTGTATCGCCCCGGCAACATGGTTTTCTAATAGGCAGATCAACTACCACAAGCCTAGTTGAATTCATGTCTTTTGCTGTCGTAGCCTTAGAAAATGTCAAAGAAATCGATGTTATCGCAACTAATTTCACTAAAGCGTTTGATAAGGTATCTCATCAATTGATCATTTTCAAATTGTCTGCTCTTGGCTTTGACCCTCCTTTATTAAAATGGATTTCTTCTTAACTGATAAGCCGATATTATAGTTTTCGGTTTAGATCCGCCCTTTCTGTTGCATTCCTGGCCTCATCTGGAGTTCCACAAGGTAATTGGTTCCAATCGGTCCTCTTCTGTTCATTCTTACTATTAACGATCTTGAGAAGGTCATTAAACACTCATCCCTCTCCCTTTACGCTGACGACACAAAATTTTTTAAAACTATTTCTTCTCTCCATGACTTTGCAATTCTTCAAGAAGATCTTGATCGGTTATCAATCTGGTGCCTCAAAAACTGCCTAGAACTTAATATAGCCAAATGTCAATCTACAATCCCCTGGTTCAGTCTTTTCAAGACCTTGCCATATTATTCGACTGAGAGCTTTGTTTCCGTTCGCATATCGATAAGATGATCCTCAAAGCCAACTCATCACTTGGCTTTATTAAACGGTGGTACCAAGGAATTTTACAACCCGTATGTAACCAGATCTCTGTATGTTACCTTTGTTCACCCCCTGCTTGAGTATGTTAGTCAAGCTTGGTCCCTATTTTACCTAATTCATATTTCCCAAATGGAGGGTATTCAACGTCCTCCATGGTCTGCCCTGAAACGTCTCTTTAATCATACCTCAATATCAGTACCGTCTCAAACTTCTCAATATGAATTCGTTTGAAGAACGTTGGAATATTGCTGCCATTCTTTTCATTCATCGACAGCTCTCAGGTTCCGCCAACTGAGCATCCATTTTCAACTCTATTTACTTCAACACCAACCCACACAATCTACGTTGTCCTCGTCTCTTCCATCTACCGGTCCACCACACCTCTTATGGGTCCAATGAATCAATCTTCCGTATGCTCCGAAGAGTAAACTCAAACCTCTCCCTTTTTGATGTCAACCTCAGCACTCCTCGTCAAAAAACAAGACCTCCTCCATCATTCCCTTGATTCCTAGCTCTTAAGTGTTTCTGTTCGCTTTTAATCTTAGTTTCTAAATTAGATTAAGCTTGTATTAAGCCAATAAATGGGGGCCTGAGCCCCCACCAAAATTAAAATTAAAAATTAAAATGAAATTAAATTAAATTAAATAAACAAAGCAATTGTATTTTATATATTGTATTTAAGCACTATGTGTGTGAATTGTGTTTTAGGTTTACCATTCCCATTCATTTTTTACAAAAAAAAGGAAATACAAGAGTGATATGCTTTAAATTAAAACTAAAGTGCTAAGTATATCAATTGGCAATACAATATCTCTCAGTGAGAAACCAAATGGAAATAAAGGTTAAAAGTTATTTTCGATTTCTACATTTTTTTTATAAAACAGGAACTGGAAATATAAATGTTAAATGAAAATTTTTAGGTGGTTGGCGATTAAGGTAACCGTAAATTGCGAAAGTCAGATTTTGGTTGCGATTTATAGATAATACCCAAGCAGTCGTAATCCCCAGTGTACGTTGTTGGAAATTATTTAAGTTCAGACAAGAAGAATTATCCTCCTTATTATAGGATGTAATAATAATGAGTGATATTAATATTGATTGGGTTGGAAATAATACATACACTCGGAAAATAGACGAAACAATAAGAGACAACTCATTTCAACAAATTTTGGTTGAACCTGCAAGAATAACAGACATTTTGGTGACATTAATCGACCATGTTCTAACTAACAGGATATTAATGCTAAAGTAAAAACGGACTTTAAAATAAATGGTATTTAGTAACTTGAAGTTGCATTTAAAATGAGTTCTAGGAAATATGGAAAAAGACAGAGAATACGAGAATATCGTTGGTTTACCAGCCAAAGGCACTAAGTCATATGGTATTTTTAGCATTTTTAGATTTAAATGCAAAACGGTTCAGAACGATGATGCTATGTACTGAAATAACGCACTAAATGTAAAAAACAAAATTTACAATAGGACAGAGGTATTGTAAATTTAGTTTTTTACACTTTTGCAATGATACTAGACCAGTTGCACTGAATCGCGAAAAGCCACGAAATGATTCTTGACGAAGCTCTGGAGCAAGATATAGGGTTTTTCAATAAGGACTTGACAACTTTTTGTTTTAAATAAAACGCAAACCATTTGAGATATTTCAAAAACTTTATTATCGGCTTGAAGTACAATCAAAACAGCCGCAAAACGGCCGCTATTTCGCGTTCAATGTTGGCTCTGAGCTCTTCCAACGTCGTCGGCGTGTTGGCATAAACCAATGTCTTAACCTAGCCGCACAGAAAATAGTCAAGTGGCGTTAAATCGCAAGAAGGCAGCCAATCGACTGACCCATGTCTTGAGATAACACGCTCACCATACTTACTTTTCAATAAATCGATTGTAGCGTGTGCTGTGTGGCTTGTGGCATCATCCTGTTGAAACCACATGTCGTCCAAGTCCATATCTTCCAATTCGGGCTAAAAATAATCGGTGATCATGGCGCGGTAACGTGACGATCGTTATCGTCGACGAAAAAATATGGCCCAATAACGTCGCCGGCATGCAAACCGCACCAAACAGTTATTTTTTGTGGATGAAGTGGTGATTCATGAAGCACATGTGGATTTTCACCCGACCAATAACGCATATTTTGCTTATTGACGAACCCATTGAGCCAAAAATGAGCTTCGTCACTGAAGATGATTTTGCGATGAAATTCATCATCTTGGCGCATCTTCTCCAGAACCCAATCGGAGAACGTACGTCGCTTCAGATGGTCCATTGGCTTCAATTCTTGAGTCAGCTTAATCTTGTATGGGTGTAAACCAAGATCCTTACGCAAAATACGCCATAATGTGGTCTGAGCGATGCCCAATTCTTGAGAACGCGGTGGAATTGACTGATTTGGATCGTTTGCTACGGACGCCTGAACGGCAGCGATATTTTCGACACTTCGACCAACCCGTTGTCTCACTGATACGGCAACATCACACAACGAATATGTAGGCTCAAATTTTTGAACTAAACTTGTTATTGCCTGTCTACTAGAGCGAGAATTACGACCGAAAATTGAAGTTAACGCTCTTAAAGTTGCAGTCACCGACTCCGAATTTCGGTAGAAAATTTTTATAATTTGCAGACGTTGCTCGTTCGTGTACTTTACCATGATGAAAATGTTGAGTTTACTGAATAAATTGACAGTGACAGTTTGATGATTAGTGAAAGAGTGCGTTCACAAATTAAATTCAAAATTGTCAAGTCCCTATTGGAAAACCCTATATAATCAAGCACACAAATATTGGTTTTCAATAGTCCTGGGTGACGAACCAGTGGGTCTTGATGAATCCATGAGATCATTAAGAGTTTAAATAGATCAAACTTCCGATTTTTCAAACGATGATAGCATCAGAGATCCAAACTATAATTGTAAAGATGAGGTCTTAGCAAGTGTCAACGAGGAAGAGCAAACTTTAGCAGTAAATACAAGAAATAACAACAGACACTCTTGCAAAAAGAAGTAAATGGAAAAAGCGTCACAAGAAACCTGGAAAAGAAATGTCAACAGAGAGATGAAATCCAAATGTTTGCCCTACTATATAAGAATCGGAAAGGTAATTTAAAACCCAAAATAGCTCCAAGCTCATGTTTGTTATTTTGCTTATATACCTAAAATAAAGCTTTTGTGTTTACTTTTATGTTATAATCATGTTGTTTCCATTTAGTTGTGTTTCAAAAAAGTATTAAATACGAACAAATACTATGCAAATCATTGCAGGCATTTGTTGCTTTTGCTCAAATAATTATCATATTGGTTTGACAAAAACGAAAAAAAAATATTGGAAATAAATGTCATAATGCCAATTTTGTATTTAATGGTATTCATTGACAAATATTGAATTTTCACAAGAAAACGAAACTTAAATATTGATTTACTCGAAAGTATGACTTTCGACTTAGTGCCTTTGGCTTATAAACCTATAATATATTATTTAATGAAGAAACATTTCGCAATTAACTTCTGGAACGAATGTGCAAGTGATTATGTCAGTCTATAAACAAAGCGGCTGATAATATAGTAATCACTAGAACTAGAATGCAGGGCGAAAAATGTTTGTGGTTGGTTCGACCAGCATTTATCTATCCTAAAACAACAAACAAATAAATGCTATCGGATTGCTATTTGGTCGAATACCAGCGATGCCTAGAATGACCACTGAATCATTAGGAATAAATACAAACAAGAACTAACGTTAACAGAAAACAATTAGATTACAAGGAAAGCTGATGGAGCCAGCGACCAAAAGCAATGTGGAGGAAAATAAAAGCCCTTGTACTAAAAGAAGAAAAAAATTAAATAAACAAAATCAATGATAATGGAACAATAATGACAAACAAAAAAATAATTGCGAACGCACTTAATAAGTTCTTCATCAGAAGCGTAGCAAAAATAAGCGACAACATCCCATTTAAGTCATATATCAATTAAATAAAAAATATAAACGTAATTAACTTTACATTTCGATTAATAGGGGTCAGTGGGATGAAGGACACAATGAGGAGAATAATAATAAAATATATCAGTGAAAATGATGTTGATCACATTCGAAATCTTAGAGGAAATATTTTGTAAATTAATCAATAAGTTCCCGACTGCTGGAAAGAAGCTACGGTGATACCTATAAAGAAAGTTAAAAATACTGACAAAAAGCAATCGAATTCCATCCTAGTTTTTAAGTAATTGACCATTAATTTAATTATAATTTAATTCGAACTTACAATATGTTCGGTTCGGCTTCGAGTCAATACACCTAAGGGTCTATAAAAAGAATGAGCTGGATTCCGATAAGCAACCTCCTATTCCTTTAACGCAGACACCACCAAATACAACCTTAGATCTTGGAGCTTCGTTATACTTTCCAGAAATGGATAGAGACGACTCCAATCTATCCGAGGTGACAATTAAGCTATCGGTCTCCTCTTCTGACATCCTGTCGGAAATGGAAACCGATGATGAAGCAAAAAGAGGTCCTATGCGATCAGAGGAAGAAGATGAGCCCGTGAGCACATCTTCAGAATCGGAGAACTTCAACAGCATCGTGCTGAACTGTAGCAATGATACCGTTTCTCCAGATTAATCTCCATCACACAAAAAAGTCTTCGGACACACTCATTCTACGTCTCTCCAAAACCGCAGAAGACATTATCCTAATCCACGAACCATGGATTTTAGAAGGAGTGGTTCGTGGACTTAGGACACCTGTATACGCTCCGCTCTATACAAGAGACAAAGGTAAGATCAGAACTTATTTATTAGTGAAACGTAGCCTTAATGCATTTTTACTTCCGACTAACCGTTGCCAGACTATAGACTCCCAAAGGCTCCTACTGGCTGGTATCGGCATACCTTGGTAACGATCATGTGGGCCCTTTCCCTGGTGATAACCTAGAAAGGGTGGTACTGGGAGGTACAGGAAGATCATCGGATGTGACACTAATGCTCATCACACGATATGGGTCAGTACCGATATCAACGATAGAGGTGAGTCACTTTTTGACTATATTATAAGTATTAACCTCGTTGTTTGCAACATTGGCAATGAGCCCACTTTTATAACTGGAAACCGACAGGAAGTGCTAGATATCACTCTTGTCTCCGACAGCATCACTCAAATGCTAAGGAACTGGATGGTATCGTCTGAACATTCTTTTTCAAACCACAGATACATCCAATTCGGTATGAGTGATGCTCCTCCCAGCTAACCAGCATTCCGGAATTATCAGAAAACTGATTGGCCAAAATACAGAGGAATACTGTCAGAAACGCATTATATGTCAGAGGCATTGTGGCTACGAAAAATCCTCTCTACAAATCCTATGATGCCAGCTGTTTAAAAAAAAACCCGATGGCTCTTGGATAACCTCAAGTGATGAATTACTCAACCTGCTACTTGACACCCATGTAGCTCCCAATTCGCGACCAGTAGCAACCCAAATAGGCCTACTACAACCGGGACCAAAATGTATAGTTTGATCACAAGAGAGATAAACTGCTCTGGGCGCTACATAGCTTCAAACCGTACAATTCTGTCCTCCGTTATTATTCTGCTTACGCTAAAAATTATTATGAGGAGCTGTGTAGAACTTATTCACATTCCACTCTTATGGAGAGAAGTCAATGTAATTTTCATTCCCAAAGCCGAAAAATGTTCTCATGTTGTCTCAAAGGACCTCAGACCTATAAGTTTATCATCTTTCCTTCTGTAGAACAACTGATTGATATCTATATACGAGCCAAAATTGATCCAAGACTGTTGTCAACGGCTCAACATGCCTACTGTAAAGGAAAGTCGGTGGAAACGGCTATGCATTCACTGACTAGCTATATCGAACGATCCCTACAATATAAAGAGTACACAATGGTTGCTTTTCTGGACATAGAAGGTGGCTTTAACTACGTCAACACATCCGCAATCACAACTGCACTGTCAACTCTGCCGGTCGACGACCCACTTGGGAAGTTGATCAGTCTTTTGCTAAACAGCAGGATAATAGGCTTCTGATAAAAGATGTGTCGGCAGAGGTACCTCTAAGCCTCTCTTTCCGTCTTCCAAATCACCATAGCGTGTTCCAGGCGGAAATTTTTGGCGATTAAAGGAACTCTGTCCGCATCCTTTTGGATAGTCAGGCCGCTATCAAGTCAGTGGACTCAGTTTCATTAAATTCTAAAACCGTCCTTGAATACCGATCATCTCTTATGAAGATGGCGGAACAGTTCAACCTTCACCTTTGCCGGTTGCCGGGCCACAAAGACATTCCAGGGAACTCTAGAGCCTATGAACTCTCCAAAATTGGAAACACTCTACCTATTTTACCGAAAAAGGGTAGCATAGGTATACCATTCGCTACATGCAAATTAATATTAAAACTGGATGCCAATAAAAGAACAGACTGTGGACTGTTGGAAGAAGATATCTAGGACTAAACAGATCTGGCCAAAGCTAGACCTGAAGCGCCCTAAGAGTCTGATCCTTCTAAATAGGAAACATCTCAGCGCCATCATAGGTGTCACCACTGGACACTGCTTCATAGGAAAGCACGCAAGAAGGCTTGGCACTTTTACAAACGATTTCTGTAGAAGCTGCATGGACGAGGAGGGAGAGGAGGCAACCCTCCACCTACTCTGTACATGCCCAGCTCTCTCCCAGAGTAGAAAGCTTCATCTAGGAGCTTTCTTCTACAACGACCTAAACGATCTAGAAAAATTAGGCGTTAAAAGTCTCCTACGCTTCATCGTAAGCTCAAACTGGTTCCATTAGTAAGAGCATAATAGATCCACGTGGCATCACACGGGCTAATAGGCCTAAGTGGGTTGGTGTTTCCAACAGCCACTTTTACCTACTTACCTACCTAAATCCATAAGAAAATAAATACTACTAACATTACTACTACAAAGTGGCAGTATTTTTGGATCTTCAGAGGATATTTCAGACTGTATCCAGAGCAATTCTGATTAAAAAGCTAAAAAAATATGGAATATGAGGAGCCGAGCTGAAATGGTTTACCAGTTATTTATCAAGTAGATATTAAAGAACCCGATTGGCAGGGTACATCTCAGATCAGTTGAGGGTTGATATGCGAGTACCTCAAGGCGCAGTTTTCGGAACACTGCTTTATATCATATATGAATATCAATGACAGGAAGAATGTTTTTTTATTTGCTGAAATCAGGCTTTTTGGTGATGACTCACTTATTTTTATAACCGGTAATTCGGTTGATGAATGTGTCGATTAATTGAATACGGATTTAGACAAATTAACAAATTATTTGAAAATGAATAGGCTAAAGCTTAATGCTATGTAGTCCAACTAAATCTATGAGCTTTCAATAAATGGTACGCTTAAATATGTATAATGTCATGAACTTTGAATACTGTTGTACAATAGTTTTTCTTGGTTAAAACCAATATAAAGAGCGATTACGAAAACAATAAAAGAGGGGATTTCGCAACTTACAGTGCAATATATTAATTCTTATTAGACTTATGGTTTCAATTCGATTTTAATTTATTTATATCAACTGGTAAGCACAAGTAAAATCAAAGTCTTTTATAGTGCAATGAATTTTAAGATTAAATGAATTCAAATAATAAAGAACTAAAATTAAAAAATACACTTAAATTTACATTTCAATTTACAAAAAAATTAGGTAAGAAAAACAAAATACTAGGTGGGGTGAAAAGTAACCTCCTTGACCGCCAGAATGCGGTGCTGCTGCAAGAAAGGTTATGGTGGCTTAAAGTCAGTTCATATTTAGGCAGATGTACCAAATTTCAGTGCGATACTGTCTTTAGTTTTGTTTTGACAGCTGATTGTTGTTGACGTGTTTGGCATCATGTTGAGTATGGACAAAAACGATTTTCGTTCTCTCATAAAACATTATTTTTTGAGAGGTGAAACGGCGAAGGAAACAAAATAAAAGTTGGATAAATATTATGGGGATAATTTTCGAGAGTTTCGTGGTGGCCGCAAATACACTACCGGCAATACGAGAAAGCCAATTGGAGCTGTCTTAACAGATTCTTCCGAAATTGTAACTGGTCGTTATGCTTCCTCGATAACGACGTGGATGCCGCTGCTGATATGATTACAGACACCATTCTCATTGAAATGAGATCCTTTATTCCTCATCGGATGAAGAGTATCAAATCAAAAGAAATGGCATGGTACGACTCGAGCTGTAAAGAGGCCGTCAGGGTTAGAAAAATGTTTTTTCGGTCCTACAAGACCAACCCGACAGAGGAAAACCGAAAAAAGTTTAAACGAGCGAGAAATGACTGCAGCGCCTTTACTGTGAAGAGTGTGAAATTCCAATACGACCAAAAATTGAGGCAAAAAATACTGCAATGTCCCAAGGGCAGTAAAAATTTTTGGTCGTTCGTCAAAAACATTAGAAATTCCGCCTCATTCTTGATCCCAACGCTCATTTACAATGACATTCCAGCTGTTAGCTCTTTGAACAAGACCAATCTGCTTCCTGCACACTTTGCGGCCAGCTCAACACTCTCAGATTGTGCTTTGTCTCCACCTACACTTGAGTGCGTCGAATGTTCAATGGGACGAATCTACTTTCGCACTCATGTAGTAGCAAAAGTACTTAAAGATCTCAACATACATAAATCCGCTGATCCAGATAGTATATCTCCCCTTCTTCTGAAGAGGTGTTCTTCCACGCTGGGAAAACCACTGCGTAAGCTTTTCCATCAATCCTACTCTTTACGACTCTTCCCGAGCAGATGGAAAACAGCTTCTGTCCAGGCCCGTCCCTAAAAAAGGCGAATCCAAGGTCTTGGAACGCTGATAAATCGTCAGCTCATGAAATATCTCGAAACACGAAAACTTCTCAATGCCCCTCAGTACGGTTTTCGTAGCAACAGGTCTACTGGTGATTTGATGGCATGTCTCACCGAAAAGTGGAACCAAAGCGTACATCAATCTGGCGGAAGCAAGATAGTTGCGCTTGATATTTCTAAGGCATTTGACAGAGTTTGGCATCAGGCTCTTTTGTCGAAAAAGCGTGCATTTGGGAACCCGACTCTCTTCTTTAATGGATTAGAAATTACCTTTCAGAACGTTCAATTCAAGTTGTCTTGAACGGTTTCAAGTCTGATATTCACAAAATAAATGCTGGTGTGCCCCAGGGCTCTGTTCTGTCTCCGATACTCTTTTCAATTTTCATTAATGATCTCTTGTCTGCTACTGCTAATCCCTTATATTCCTTTGCTGATGACAGTACTCCCTGCTTTTCATATTCGTTACCGGACTCACGGCCCTGCTCTTCGGCTGTAGAATGAGAACGGCAGCGTATGCTAAGCTCATTAAGTTCCGATATCAACAGCATAACCAATTGGGGAACTATCAACAGAGTGGAATTTAATGCTTCCAAAACACAATGCTGTCTGCTTTCGTTAAAGCGAAATTTAAACACCCAGCCATTATCCATGAATGGCACTAGCATCGTCGAAACCGAAAAACTTTCTATTCTCAGTATGTGTCAATGACAATTTACGTTGGAATGACCACCACATATTTGATATCGCCAAAAATGCTGCGAAATGTCTAGGTTTCCTGAAGCGATGTAAGAAATATTTTTCTCCCTCTGATCTGGCCTCAATATATAAGGCATTCATCCGCCCAAAATTGGAGTACAACGCCCACATCTGGTCAGGTGCTCCTAAAACATCTCTGCACCTGCTAGATAGGATTCAAAACCATGCGATAAAACTTATTGATGATACTAATATCAGTCAATCAATGGACACCCTCGAACTCCGACGAAATGTCTCGTGTCTCACTTTGTTTTATCGCTATTTCCACCACCAGTGCTCCACTGAAATCGCCAGTAGCATTCCGCCCATTCAAACTTTCAACCGTAACATCCGTCTCGCTATGAATGCTCATCAGTATACCCTCAAGCCCATTTTCGGGCGTACTCTAAAATATCGTGATTCGTTCCGAAGCCGTACAACTCGTTTATAGAATGCCCTGCCGATCTCTGTATTTCCTGGTCGTTATAACTTGCAAACATTTAAAAACAATGTATATCGGTACCTTTCTTTTCTTCCTCCCTAAATTTCCTTTGCACGCGCTGTGTACAATCACCTTAAAGGTACACAAACCCCTTGAGCGCGCGCTGATTATAAAAAAAGAAACAACTACCGATCAAGTCCGCAGCGGCAGTCCCTCCGATGCGGTTACAGAGGACAATGTCAAAAAATGTCAAAAAAAATACATGAAATGGTGTTGGCTGACCGGAAAGTGAAGGTGCGTGAGCTAGCAGATACCACAAAGATTAGTAATGAGTACATACGCCATATTTTGGGCAATATTCTGCATGTGAAAAAATTATCCTGCCACTGGGTGCTGCGCATGCTCACTCCTGACCAAAAACACGAACGCGAGAGCACTTCGAAAGAGTGTTTGGACTTGCTGATGCGGAATCGGGCGGTCTTTTGACGTCGATTGGTAACTGTTGATGAAACTTGGATACACTATTACACACCAGAGAACAGAATGAGTGCCCGGCAATTGACTGAAGCCGGCGCGAGTGCTCCGAAGCGACCGAGGGAGGCTCGATGGGTCGGAAAGGTTATGACGTCGGTTTTCTGGGATTGTCATGGCATACTCTTCGTGGACTACCTCGAAAAAGGAAAAACCATCAACAGCGAGTATTACTGTGCATTATTGGAAGGCATATTGTGCATATGCCACTGTGTATATTGAAGGCCGGAATCGCTGCAAAACGGCCTCACATGAAGCGAAAAAAATCTAAAATCAATGACTTACAGCTCCAATTGCTGTCGCATCCACCGTATTCGCCCGATTTGGCTCCCTCGGACTATTATCTCTTCCCAAACTTCAAAAGATGTCTCATCAAAATAAAATTCAGCTCACGCGAGGAAATCATCGACGCCACGGAGGAGTATTTTGCAGACCTTCCGGAAAATTACTTTTCGGACGCGATCAAGAAGTTGGAAAATCGTTGGAAATATTTATTTTCGAAATGTGCTAATATTGCAATTTTAAATTAGCCGGCTACCATTATTTGCTTGACGGTGACAGGTAATGAGTCCCAGAGGCTGGCAGTGTTGACAAGAAAGAGGCGAGACGTATTTAAATAATTACAAGTAGGCGTTATAAGGTTAAAAGTTCGGGATGACTGGACAAATTGCAGTTTCTGATAAACATATGATGGAGAGCGAGTCTGAATTATTTTGGGCATGAGAACACAGCATCTTATTTCCCAGAAACTCTAGAATGAGCAACCAAGAACAAGTCTGTGGTAGCCGGATACATGATCGAATCTCCTCATTCCATAGACATATCTCACCCTGTCATTAAATACAATACAACAAGTAACTTGTGTTGAGATTGTGAATCTAGTTTGGAGTATACAGTTATAGCATAGTCAAAGATTGGTACAAGTAAAGTTTTAATCAACCTGAGCTTAGTGTCCATAGGAGTAAGGCAAACAGCCAAAGCTTACGTAGGCCTGTATAATTACGCGCTACAATGTAATTTGCATGGCCAATAGCAGAAAAGAATCTATTTAACTTGTAACCAAAATTAATGACAGTGTCCGAAAACTAGAGTCTACAGGTGTCTAAATAAATATGTGGTATTAATTCAGTGTCATCAAATTTTTTTA
Organism: Volucella bombylans; assembly: GCA_949129095.1. Lineage (NCBI taxonomy): Eukaryota > Metazoa > Arthropoda > Insecta > Diptera > Syrphidae > Volucella > Volucella bombylans. Next base: position 83,800,257 of record OX422142.1, read on the forward strand.
AAATTAAAATTAATTGGGTTTTGCTCGGATTTAAGATTAATCCATTATTTTGCGCCCACTTCACTATAGAGGATAAATCTGAATTAAATATTGCCGAGAGATCTTCCACTAGTCCAATTGGTTGAGATAAATATATCTTTGCGTCATCAGCATGAATATGTATAAGTGCATTGCAACAAACATGTGGTAAGTTGACGATCTTTAATGGCTAACAATAAACCAAAGAATGTATTTTTATTTCTATTTAAAATGAAAAACAATCTTACACAAAAGTATCTAACAAGTCAATTGGTTAATGTGGCGGATATCCAACTATATAGGTAATTTGAGAAGTAGATGTGATTTTAGACTTGATTTCTTGTGTAACAACAGATCTCAAAATATTTATTTATATGAGGAACTGAAACTATTGAAACAAATCAATTAAAGACTGAAAGTAATATTAAAACTTATAAAAGAATGTTAGTTTCTTATACTAAACGAAACTACGATAAGCTCATAAATTAGTTATTAATTTGTTTTTAGCTTTATGCTTTATATATACGTTGTTAAAAATATATCAAAAGCTAAACACGGTATCATTAAAAAAAAAATCAAGTTAGAAAATTCAGTGAATATCAATGGCAGATACGTATTCAATTGATCATTCTGTCACCAACTTCGGGCAGACTGGTCGCACTGTAGTTGTATCGGATTGTTAGAGGAGTTAGAACAACAATTTCAATGTACTATTTCGAACCGAAAATTGAGCGATAGGCGCCCATGTCAGAAAAAAATTTCTCCCCTAAGGCCTGCACTGCAGATTTCTGTTGAACATGGTATAGTTAGGTCATTTATGTTTTATCCGGTAGTAAGATATACTAATTTCGTAAAGTGGTTATGACAGTCGGACATTCAATCTCCTTACGAGATTGTTTTTGTTTGGTATGTGTGGATAAATAGTGACTTAAAGCGATTTATCTGAAGATACGTACTTTCGTACATCACCCTCAAAATTCCATTGGGTGGACATGTCATGTTCCGTTCTGTTTAACGGAGTTAGGTCCAACCGTATAAAAAAGACTTCGTACCAGTCAATCATCTTAACAGAGGCAAAAATCTGATAAGTCCATTCCGGCATTATGTTCTTTGATAGTTCACGATAGATATAAATTTGTATCTCTGCTCAAAACGAACAAATATTCTTCCCCAGAAAATTCATCACATAGTTGTAATGAATGTAAGTCCTTAAAGCTCCAAAATTGTTGCAATTTAATATTTCCCTAATTCATTTAGGTATAATGAAAATAAAAATTGGAAAATGTGTGTACGAACAGCATGTGTACACAGTATGTGCACTATACAAACGATTTGCACGTTTTTCAACTGCTTTACCGTTTTGACATTTCAATAAATTATCATTATTGCTTCTTCAGCTGCAGGTGGGAAAGAAAAACTTTTTACTTTTTAAGTAAGGTTCAGGAAATTAATTAATTAAGCAAGTTCTTAAGGGTATATGGCCCATAATCCGAGCCCAGATGTCGGCTGACCGTATATTTTTTTTTAAATAATAAAAAACCAACGAGTGGAACAAGTCACGAAAGGAAATGCTTTGTACATATAATTACGTAGCTCCGGTCTAAGGGGATACATTTTTTTTCTATTTCTCATGGATACGCAGATTTTTTCATTAAATCAGACGTCGACGACTGGAGGTTTACAGTTGAATATATTAAATAAAAAAACTTCACTTCCCTTAAGCTCATGAACATCATCCGGATAAAAACTAAGTCAAACAAAGTTTGTTCCTGCACGGTTCTACCTGATTTTTTTTTAATTCAGAAAAAGGTGAAATACTACGGTTGGTGCAAACAATACTCCATCCCTCTACATCCGAAGATTTCACTAAAAAGTAGATTAGCTTTAATAATAGTTTTTTTTCTGCTTCCTTAAAATCAGAAAAGTAGAGTAAGCCTTTGGGTTCAGTCAGACTCAAATTGGGACAAAGTTAAAATCTTATTCAAAGGACTTATAAAAGGAGAGAAAAAAAATATGAACGAGATTTTGTGGGAAAATTGTTGATATTTCGGTGTAAAAATGGAAAAAGGTAAAATCAAACAGGAATCATGGGTTCTAAATGCAATTCTCATATACCAACGCTGCTTGATTGTGTCCATGGAGTGTGATGATGATATCTGAATATCCGGCTGCTTATCAACAGGTAAAAGTAGATACTCGTATACCTCCGTTTTGGAGGTTATCGATACATCGTGCTATGAAATATTCAACAGCTCGGATATTCTTTACAACTCAAGGTCTGTATGGTTGCGTATGCTTTAAAAGAAGAAGATTTTGCCAATTTATTTATTTGTTGTAATCCTTATACAGTTTAAGATACAATATCTTATAAGATAGTGAAAAGCTAATTAAGAACAATGAAAGCTAGTAGAGTAGTTGTACCAAATTAAAACTTAACAAGAAAAATTTATATACGTACAGATGTCATTCATAATAATTATGTATTAATTGCTTCGAAAAATTAATTTACAGATTTGTAGAGAGAAAGAACTAGCTGCGTAATTCCTTTTTAAGTCGTGTACTTGTACCTAAATTAGTTCTTAAATTTCGCGGTAGTGAATTTCGCAATCGGACTGAATTTACGAAAAATTGACGTGCTGATCTAAGCGATGTGTATTGGGAGTAAATTAATTGACCAGACCTGTGCGAAGAGGCAAATCGAGTCTTTCCGTTTAAGTATAATGGTTGACGTGTTACGAAAATATCCGATAGCAGGGCTGGAGTGCGAAACTGGAGATAGATCTCAAAAGGCATGTCAAGCAAACGAGAAGAATAACTACTCACTCTGTCATATTTACGTAGCCCGAAAATATAACGTATTGTGCCATTAAAAGCAACATTGAGCTTTCTTCTACTGATCGAGTCACAGCTACAAAAGATTTCACATCCGTAGAGTAAAATAGGAATAACCAACGATTTAGCTAACATCAAGCGTGTTGTTGGAGTAAAAGACTGTATTACCCATAAATTACGTAACACCCCACATACCTTTCCAACGGCTGCACTGATGTGATTTTCTCAAGTTAACTTCCGATTAAAAGTGACCCCAAGATTATTTGCAGCCTCAACATAATCTACTGCGGATCTCTTCAACAAAATAGGAAAATACGAAAGATCCAGTGGTTTCTCCGATATGACTAGGCACTTCGATTTCTTAGCGTTTAAAAAAAATCCGTTAAGTTCAGACCAACGTGAATTTTCCTCAAGATCTTCATTAATAGAGTAAACTCCGTTTTCAATTATACCAAGTGGACAGCTCATATACATTTGCACACCATCAGCATACATATGTGACGAATAGTTTTTTTTATAATGGATGGAAGCTCATTTACATATAATGAGAACAATAAGGGGCCAAGTATATAACCTTGAGGGACACCACTAACACTTGGAAGAAAATCAGATGTATTGTCATTGAGCTGAAGTGATAGCATTCTGTTGTTTAAGTAGGATGTAAGCAACTTTACTGCACCTGATGAAAAGCTATATTGTCGAATGCTCTTTTTACATAAGATATTATGATCAACCATGTCAAATGCCTTGGAAAAGTCTAGGAGCACCAAGAAAGTTACTTTTTATTCCTCTAATGCTTGTCGTATATCGTCAGTAACAGTCAACAGCTGTGTTTCGCACGAAAATCAGATTGCTTTGATATGTTTTTGCATCTGTTTTTGCAAAATACGTTCAAAAGCCTTGGACAGAAAGGGTAGAATTGAAATTGGTCTAAACACATTAGCCTTAGCACTTTTGGGAATAGGTATTATTTTCGCCAACTTCCGCTAAGTAAGGTACTCTCCTTTTGTTAAAATAGTGTTAAAAATGAAGTTGATAAAAGGCAGTATGATTGGTAAGAGTAGCTTTAGAAATATAGGGTGCATTTTGTCTAACCCAATGGCATTTGACTTTATCGAGAGTATACTTTTTACCACATCAGCACTATCGACCGATATAAAACCGAAACTATTAACACTTCGATGATTAACAGCCAGGCTCGACAACTACTCGGAGACACCTAACGCGGACGAGAAGGGCCGAGACAAGAAATTCCGGTTTAGAGAATTGCAATCAATGCTGTCATTACTATCTGCCAAATTACACTTCGCCTTTTCAATACCTATGCCGCGTAAATTGTTCCACAGCTGTCGACTACTTAAGCAGGTGTTCAGCTTGCTCGCGTACACACATTTGATTAATTGGGTATTTTTTGTTTCATTATCCCTCTCTTTTGCACTCATTTGAATCGTTCGAAACTTGAGACGTGTAAAAGCGGACTATGTAAAAATTAGTTGATGTCGTGGTATCAAAGCGGATATCTTTTAGGCAAAGTAGTTCATTGCCATTTCTACGATATATCGCGTTAGATGTTAATACGTAGTTTTTATGACACGATGAATTAAATTTTAGCATTACACCGGAATTGTGTGAATCGTTTTCCTGATAAGTACGGCAAATATTACTTAGTGCTGGAAGCTTAATACCAATTATGGTGCATATAAGATTGAAAATAGACTTTACATTTTCATTTGGCAAATACGGAATGACTTATGTTCGGCATACATGCAACCAATCAATTTTCATACGAGTTTAGCGCTATCCTCATCTCTTTAAGTTCCGCGGTATTGTGATTTATAAGTGCGTTCATTTCTGAGAGGCCAGTTTTTAAGTTATTGCATTCGGTGGGAGCTTTAACCTGTAATATTTTAAGATCTGTTAACTCAGTTTTAAAAGAAACAATATCGGCATTCGAATTTAAGTGTGAGGATTCCAAGAGCGTTACTCGATTGCTTATGTCGCAATACTAGATTTAATTTGTTGGCTTCGAAGTCAATTTCGGCGGTGATTTTGTTTTCGGATTCGGTTAGTTTTTAGATAACAATGAAGTGATAAACACACTTTGTTTACTAAGTACATAGTTCGTTCATCATAGTCTTCATTTCCGAATTGTCATCCAGGAATTCTTTTTCGGTTTTCCGTAGGGGAGAACAATGGTAACTTTCCTGCGAATCCGTCGTGTAGATCTTCTTCGTGCGAGATGTGTCCCTTTTGCTGGGTTGGACATAAATGAAGTGTTGGTGTATTGCCTCGGGCTTGTGATAGGGATGGTGTCGTTACAACTTTTATGGAATTGGCAGAACGAGGATTGGAATTTTATATAACATACAGTCAAAATCGGTTATAACGACCTTCAAAGGACTGACCAATTTGGTCGTTATAAGCGATAGGTCGCTGTAACTGATATCAGGGTATGTATGTAAATTAAACTGTTTTCAAGTAGAGATCCTTTTTTTATTTTCTTTCCTTATTTTCTTCATAATTATTCTTGAGGCACATACGAGTATATATGTACAAATATACATTTACTATTTACTAAAAAAAGTGGAAATATCTAATTGCTTAGTTTTTGTTTTTATAAACTTTTTTTCCGTTATTTTTTCCATGAATATTAGATTTTCCGTAGAATTGTTGTCACCAAGATCATTTAATAAAAAGAATGTTCTTAAAGTGAATTCAGAATATCTTCGATTGTTGGCTGAACAAATCCCATTTCTGAGATAAAATTAAAAAAAAAAAAGTTTTTTATGTTTTGATAGAGAAAGTATTAAAAAAAAATCAACGATTTTTTTCATCAGTCAAAGACGCGGCCGTCAATAGGTGCACGTCAACTTGAAGTAACTCATCAAACGAACATGGGAGTGGGCCATTCATCCTCTTCCTCAAAATCTTCTCTTGTTTGAGCATTTTTCAATCCCGAATGTATAAAACAGTTTGCAATGGTTGAACTACTATAGTAACCCATTCCCAAGCTTTTGAAATGAGTAAAATCGCTTCCAGTAGATATATGTCGCGTCGAAGTTTAATGTTTTTAATAAGCTCTAGCACTTGATTCTTTCTGTAATAGGCTTTAAGGGATCTTATAATTCCTTTGTCCATTGGTTGGAGCAACGAGGTATTATTTGGTGTAAGGAATTCAAGTCGTATGGCTTGCAAGCTTCCACTGCTGGATGTGCAGGACAATTATCCAAGTAATAAGATCTTTTTATTCGCCTTCCTTAGTCGGCGGTCCCGTATCATCCAGGCTTTCTTATTGCTCTCATATTCTACTGGAAGCTTTTTCAAATTCTTAAAGCATCTTGGGTTTCTTGACTTACCCACAAAAACAAGCTTCTCCTTTATTTTACCAGTCATATTTGCTCCTACCAGTAAAGTAATCCGATCCTTAGCCATTTGGTCTCCAATACATTTTTCACCTTTAAATTTTAGCGTATTGGTTGGTGTCATTTTAAAAATAGACCGGTTTCATTAATACTAAAGATGTTTTCATCTGTATAGTTTGTCCGAAGTTGGGGCCAAACAACCTGCAACCAATTGTCTACTGTACATTTGGGAACACTTTTCTCCTATTATTTTGCCACTAACAATTCCATGACGTTGACGAAAGCGCTGTATCCATGCTGGCGAACACGCGAAGTCGTTCTTTCCCATCTCCTTTCCAAAGTCATTTGCTTTAGCTTTTAAAATGGGTCCACTGCTGGGTATACCGGAGCTTCTCTGTGTCTTAAATCATATTAGCAGAGTCTTCTCAACCTCTCAACTTTTTACTTTTTTTACGGTAACTTTGGCAAGGTCTTTATTTTGCTCTCCAGCTTCCAATCTAAAAATGATATCTGCTTTCTTTTCAATCGTAAAGATTTTTCGTTTCTGAATCATTTTCTAATACAACTTTATGCGAACTGAATAAAATAAAACTTCCACGACCGTTCGTCGCATAGAAAAATTTGCACTAAGTAATTTTCCCACTTACTGTTGAACAAACTCAAAACCAATAATAAACGCAAAACAAAAGGAATAACATGTCAACAAATAAGTAAGTTATCCGGAATTCTATGTACACAGATACATTGCATCTTCAGATAAACAGTTTCCCGTTTTAGGAAAAAATGCAGTCGCACCAAGAGCTGCGTCGATTTTAGTTGTTGTAACCAATATTTTGTTTCAAAAAAGGGAAAAATCGGTCGTTGTAAGCGTTATGTCGTTATAACTAATGTCGTTGTAAGCGATCTTGACTGTATATGTATGTGTTTTGGTCAAAGAACGTATTTTATTTTTAATATTTTTGCAGTAATAATACCAGTATACAAATATATGTCTACTCTATATGAGTCATTCTTGACTTTCTTGTATACAATTGTTAATATTACCGAAATAGCTCCATCGTCTTCATTTCGGAAAGAAGGTTTTGCAAATGATCTAACATGGTCATTGGCGTATCACTGTTAGTTTGTTAAATTTGCATTTGAGCCAGCTCTTTTCATACCAGAGTCAAATGGTTGGCACGTTCCAATAGTTCACAGGCAAAACGTCGTTATCGAAAATATTTCAGAATTCTCGCACGGCGAGACGCGTTGGTTTTATTTTTGGCTACATATCTATCGAAACTAAATGGTACTGAGGCTAAACGGATGGACGCACTGAACGATTTTGGCCACAATGAAGCCTGAAAAGCAAAAGGAAGAAAACCTCTTGCCTCATCAGCGTGGAAGCTAGGAGTTATTTTAAAATAACGACATAGAAAGACAAGTGAATGGCAACTCTATGTCACACTATTAAGGAAAGTGTGCATATCTAACAAGAAACCCAGAGACTGATTTGCACTTAGGCAAGCAAACTCTCACGGCTCCTATCATTTTCGATTTTATTCAAAGAATATAGTACATTAAATAATACGTGTGTATGGGTTGGATTGCTTCATTCGACGATAAAAAAAAATTTTCCGACGGAAAAATAATAAATTATTCCAATAAAAATGGGATGGCGGCTGTAACAGCTTCAATCATTATCTTGCTCGTCTGGTTTGTGATTTTCAAACTCCGCAGCTGAGCAGCCTTTGATAGAATATAACCTTTGCATTTTAATTTTTTTTTAATTTCCGTCTTTTCACCGTCTGCTTCATTTGCTTAAATCAGTAATGTGGTAGATAAATCCTAATTTAGTTATCTAAAGTCGCGAAAATTACAGCTGGAGTGCGGTGCTCATGGATGGATAGACGATTACCAACCCACACCCTCTTTCCTCTCTTTAATTGAAAGCGCCACAAATCAGATGATAAAAATATTGTAAAAATTATACATACGAGTATCAATATAAAAAGTATCTTAATCTTAACTTTCAGTGAATGAAACAACGACTCTCTGCACTCCACTAAATGTTATGGAATGAGAATAACAATTACTTTTAAACTCGAAGATAAACCATATTTTAATGGCAAACCCTTTTTTTCCTTAGGTAGTAACAAATGTGTATAATGGATATTGTATTCGGCTTTATTGCCTTTGATTACTTGCGCCATTGGACTAGAATGGGCATCATTCTAGTTATTAACCACCATCAGGGTACAAATAATGATGTAAAAAAAACGTTTCATGTCGAAACCGTCTTCCGCCTATCAAGGATACGGTGATCTCTCAGAAAATCGAACATTGCAAACCCTAACCTTGTCGGACCATTGCTAGCAAATTATCGAAAGAAATCCATGGCCCGATGAAGCAGCCAGCTAATGCATGCAACTAAACAAGAAGTCTTTATCTGCAAAGTAAAACGAGTGTTAAAACGGCCTCTTAGAGTGAAGAAGAATATTGTTACGACAAGATATATTCGTAAATCTTTCCATCAGTCTAGGAAAACTCTTCTGCAGACAATTGAACAGCTATTGTGTAAAGATTCTGTCAACCAAAAAGGTGAAAGACAACCATTTTAATAAACCTAGCAATAACCAGATTAAGGTGAAAAAAGCTCACCGGGATCACTTCATGGGGAGTATAAACATGAATTCTCCGTTCTACCAGGAAGAGACATGCCTAGTCTTCTGTTTAGATAAATAAAGCATGTTGTCATCATAGAGACAATTGACGGAAAAAATTTCACGAAAAGCTTATAAAATAAATTGTTGGTAAGACATTCGGTGTGAATCAAGGCGATCAGCGTCCACTCAATGTGTTGTTTTTCTTATCATTTGGTACACAGTGAAAGGTACCCCGTGAGAGTGAGATACCTGATACCTTCAGAGGTTTGCTATCATCCACCGAAAAGGTTCTGACTTCGAAGAAAATATATTTTCATTCTTCTTGGTACAAGCCGTTTAATTTTATTTATCGCGTTCGCAGTGGATGTATTTCTAAGTATTACATCCTAAACCAAGGATGTAAATTCTTTCCCAACTTGGGGAAGAGCTGATAAGGCGCAAAAAGACTACCAGATAGCTGAACCCATCACATCACATCAGCTCTACGGTAGTGACTAAGGGAGAGCCTCAAAGGTCGAAGGCGTCAGAAGACTTGTCCTCAAGTCTAAGACCTCAGAAGACAGCCAGTCCACTGGAAAAGCTAAAAATGTTGAGAGTTCTGCCAATCTATCCCCACAAAAGATTTTACTATGGTTAAGGTGCTTCCAAGTTACAGCCGCATCTGCGGTATTTAGTCATAGATTTAATAAAAACTACCTGGATAAAGATCCAGGAGCCGTACATGTACAAGGACTAGATTAGAGGCCTCTCAGATGAGTCACTCTACGATTCCGTAAATGAAGGAAGGAGCTTATGTTATGTTAAATCAGAATATAAACGTCTATTCTATTTCCAAAAAAAGACATGGCAGCGGAAATATTTGAGCTACCCACAGAAGAGCAATAATATGCTCAACTTACCCGGCAGGCGACTGCTCCGATCTGGACTTTCTGCCACTTCAAAAATTCATGGTGTACTGTGGCAAAATGAGACTCCAACTGATAATTGAATGTAATGCTCAAATATCAACAAAAGAGACGAGTCTCTTCTAAAATTCATTTACAAAATTAATCTTGAAATTCTAAACTACTGAAATATCCTTACCTTTATGAACAGAATTAGAGAAGTCCGTGATCTCACCCTATGCACCCCATTTATAAAGAACTGATCATCGTCAAATATTTTTCGACATCCTATTAGGCTCAAAAATGTCCGAATCTTACAGAGAGTCAAGATCCACAGATTGGAATACATATAGCCTAAAACTTATGGAATCCACGGTCAATTACTATAAAAGCATCAGAGGCATTAATAACCTAGAACTTGGCTGCGAAAGTCTCAATGCTTCAAGCAAATCTACTTATCACCAGGCTTGTCCAATAGTGGAATATTAAACTCACGAAACCCTTTCCCAAATTTCACCACCATATCCATCACTCCCTATAATTCTCTACAACGAAAGATCAGCAGATCAAACAGAGAGGACTGGAAGATGTCAAACGAAACTCTTCATGGCGGTAAAATAAAATGGGCCGTTAATCCATTTGACTTATTAGAAGCTCCTGTGGAAGATGGAATCTTCCCAGCACTCCTCCAAAAATGTATTGCACAAATATTCCCGTTTCTCAACAACATATTCAGAACCAGTTATGCCTGGGGTTACATCCAAAAAAGTTGGAAAGAGGTATCGATTAAATTTATACACAAACCAGGTAGTAGACCAACTGATCTACTGAAATCATACCGCCCTGTAAGCATCACCACGTTTTTCCTATAAACGATGGAAAAAATACTTGATAGGCATATCAGAGATGAACTTAAAAGGAATCCTTTTTACAAATACTAATATGCCTATAAACCAGAAAAATCGATAACGCATGCTTTTGACATTGAAGGAGCTTTTGACAACACAGATGCATCCAAAATACAGGAGTACATAATACATGAATGGCACTTGCATCGTTAAAACAGAAAAACTTTCCATTCTCGGTATGTGTGTCAATGATAGCTTACGTTGAAATGACCACATATTCGATGCCGTCAAAAATGCTGCGAAATGTCTAGGTTTCCTCAAGCGATGTAAGAAATACTTCACCCCCTCTGATCACATCTCAATGTATAAGGCATTTGTCCCCCCAAAATTGGAGTACAATGCCCACATCTGGTCGGGGGCTCCCAAACCATCTCTGCACCTGCTAGATAGGATTCAAAACCGTGCGATAAAACTTATTGATGATACTAATATGATACCAATACTAATATGACGTAATGTCTTGTGTCTCACTCTTTTTTATCGCTATTTCCACCACCAGTGCTCCATAGAAATCGCCAGTAGCATTCTACCCGTTCAAACTCTTAATCGTAGCACTCGTCTCGCTAAGAATGCTCATCAGTATACCCTCAATCCCATTTTCGGACGTACTCTGACATATCGTAATTCGTTCCTAAGCCGTATAACTGCTACCTAGCTCTTTATTCCCTAGTCATTATAACCCTCAAACATTTAAAACCAGCGTTCGCCGGTACCTCTCTTTCCATCCTCCCTGATTTTCCTTCGCCCGCGCTGTGTGTAAACATTTTAAGGGTACTTAAATCCCTTAAGAGCGCGCAAATTATAAAAAAAAAGAAAAAAATCACGGCTGCGGCAGGTTGCCCCTAAGGTGGTGTCCTCTCCCACCGCTATAGCCCACCGTAGTAAATAAACTCCTAAATATACTCAGCAACAACGGTTTCTATATCCAAGGATACTCTGATCACATTGCGATCCTAATCAGGGGCAAATTCGAAGAAACTATCTCAGAACTCCTCCAGAGGGCACTCAATCCTATTGCTGGCTAGTGCAAGAATGGTTCCCTAAATGTCAACCCCAAAAAAAGCACCATAATTGCCTCCACTAAGAGAAGAAAATTGGACAAACTTAAAGATCCAAATTTTTTGATAAAACCATAAGGTTTTCAAGTGAAAATTCCTAGGGGTTACCCTGGATTAAAAATCACTTGGGACACACATATCACAAAAAGTCCATAGAAAAAGCCGAGATTCACTATAGACACGCAAGTCTACTGAGTAAAAACTGGGGTCTTAACTCAAAAATGGCACTGGGATGTATACAGCAATTACTGTGTATTTTGCTTTTCCAATACGGTGGCATAAAACCAAACAAAAGTCTACACAGGCTGGACTAAACAAGCTTCAAGGACTTGCCTATGTGTATACTGCTGGTGCAATGACAACAGCACCCACCGCAGCATTACAGATTCTGCTAAACTTACCACCGCTTCATCTACACAAAGAAGATATGGCAAACACCTACATGCTTACATACGAGTATCTCAGTGGATGAGAACAACTCCAAAATAGTTCACCCTGAATTTTTACTGGAATTCAGGAGAAATTAACTCTTAAGAATTACCCTTACAGACTGTAAAAGAAAAATTGTCTGAAAAAGTATAACTTCACCTCTACCTTCAAGGTTACATTCCCTGATAAATAGAACTGGGAATAGAATAAACCCCTGTTCACAAGAGATTCATTGGTTTGGTACACCGCCGGGTTTAAAATAGATGTAGCAGGCACGTACTAAGGAACTAGCAATACCTCACTATACGCAAGTATGGACAGCAACAACTCCCTATTTCAAGTTGAGATATATGCAATAGAGCTCTGCATTAAAGAGGACTTAAATAGATCTACCACCAACCAGAACCGTTATATTCTCTTTAACAGCAAAGCGGCACTAATTCCTATCAACGCTTTCCAGACAACTTCAAAAGTTGTAGCCAGCACCAAAAGATTCCATTTATTTATTTATTTATTCTACAAAGGTAATAAGAGAGCAGATGGATTTTCCAGAAAAGGTTCGGCCTCAACATTCATGTCACCACGACCATTCTAGGAGTTTCCAATTAGCACCACAAAAAGCTATATAAATAACTGGCTAAGAGCAAATTCACCCCATCACTGGACGAAACTGAAAATCAGAGGCAAGCGAATAACTTTTTACCAACCCCTTCCCACAAAAGATCAGAGCAGCTCCTAACAGCAGATCATATCCTTTACCACTGTAACAGAACACGTTTACGTCTTCCAGGTAAGCCATAAGTTAAAGCAGAAGATATCACTGCCAGCTCACTCAAAGATATATGTAACTGAGTTTATTATAATTTCTGGCATCATGGGTGAGCTTTAACTTGAGAAAGACCTAACCTGTGATAACGGTGCATAGTTCCACCTCACTCCCTAATCTAATCTAATAGGTCGGAAGCGGACCATGAAACAGGTTTCCTTCACCTTCGCATAGAGTTGGCTGCAATACAACAGTCTCTTTTTAAGTGCAAGAATACATTTAGTTCTGACCAGAGCAGTATGTATTGTATATAATTGTTATAATATGAACGTTGAAGTCAAATACTGACCACATTTACGAGTACATAAGCAAGCAGCTGCCCGTGCTGTGCCGCGATTTAAAACTTCCACCAGATCCAGATAAAGCCGCCCAAACAGAATGGTTTCCAACTCACTTAACCTTATTGAAGTCACATTGCAAGGGTATACGAGTATTTATGACCATAATATTTGGCCCCAATCTGTGCACTATCAAGCCAACCGTGTATGCTATGACATGATGAAGTGAACCTATCATTTCACTTGTTTCAATGCTAAATAGGATCGGATAAGCGAACCTTGTTGCAGACCAATTTTAACTTCAAATATTAAAGCAGAAGTAACATCGCGAGTACAACAGTAGTATACTTATGCCAAACTTATTTAGCAGCAAACAATACCGAGGGTCTTCTATAATTCATTCACTCGTACATTGTTTCTTGCTTTTGTGCAAGCTTCGACCCAAGCTTCGCCGAGTTGGATGTATCCTTCTATCTTTCGGGAATTGGGTGCACCAACACTGACTTCCAATCCGATGGATAATGAGCAACATTAACATATAGTATTTGCCATATTTCGAACCCTGAGGACGATGACTTGAACCGAACGGTGAATTATCTAATGCAATGCAGACTTCATATCTTATTTTACGAGTATTTATTTAAAACAGTAAGAATTCACTTATTTGAGTAGATTAAATAATTTTACGTGTATAATCTCAGTTTTGATAATTTTAATTTCAACTTTTGAAAAATTACTTTTATTCACTCGAATGTTCCCCAAAGTTTTAAGTGCAATAAATGCAAAAAAGGCTTTCCGAGAAGAGCGAATACCCGTCAAAACGACAGCCAAAGAAAAAACTCTTTTTTAAGATACAAAGAAGCGTTTGAGCTTTGAGGAGAGTCCCACTGCTAAAAACACACACATGTGGGTGGCCGTGGCTCACTTGGTAGTGTATTGGCCTCCCAATCGGACGGTATGGGGTACAATACCAGCCGTGACCGAAAGACTTTTCCTCAGCCCCAACTGTACCACACACCACACGATCCTGTTTAGGCTGCGAAGCAGAAGAGAAACGTGTTTTGAAGAAATGAAACAAAGATAACCTTTTTAAGGAGGTGGATAATAGGCACTTTGTTTGTATACCAGCACGTGAAGCATACAATCAAAGTGAACAAAACACACTGTGGATCCTGAGGATGATAGTGCGATGGTAGGGGGTTGTTTTTCTTTCTGGAGCGTATTTTCAATTTACCTTATCGAAAGCGTAATGGCAAAAGAAAAATACATAGATATTCTAGAAAATTCATGCTTCTATTGGTCCAAAACAAAATTCCACTAAAGTGGAACTTCCAGGAAGATGACAACTCTGTCTTGAGCAAAATAGTCTGAATGTTCAGCAGTGGCTTTATCAATCTCCAATTTAAATCTAATTGAAAAGCTCTAGAGTGACCTTGAAATCTAAGTGGATTCCATGAAGAAAAAGGTACAATAGATGCTGTTTTAAAAAAAAATAAATCTTTTGTAACAAGCTATTTCTTTCCATTTAAAAATCTAGTAACCAAAATGCATTATCCGAAGGCTTTTCAAAGCATTAACTTGGTGCTGATATTTGTTTTTCCAGCCAATTACACTATCTACAGCAAAATAGCCGTACTGATATATAATATATATATCGAAATTGTTATACAATATGTTGTAATTATATTTATCCATAAGCTGAAATCAAAATAGCTTTAAAATCTCCAACAAAAAAGCTGGGGGCTATCTTTACCCTATTGAAAATTAATCATTGCTATTATTTCGGCTATAGCTGTATGTGTTATTTACAAGTAGCGTTTGAAATTTGAAGCGGATCTCAACCAATTTCCTATGGGATACTGGACAACTCGAACAAACGTCCAAGTGTCAACAAGTACAATTAAAAATATTTCAAAATTTATTCAAGTGACGGCCTTCAAACCTAACCAAAGTATTATTTGTTCTCATGCATTCGATCCGAGCTATAATTAAATCTTTCGAAATATTAACCCAACATTTTCAGTGTAATCCTCCCAATTAAAAAGGAACAGATTGGTTTCCACACCAAAATCAACGACCTTTCGTCGGAACAAGGGTTTTTTTATTATTAAAATCTTTTATCAGAGAATAACTTTTATGAAGTGTAGAAAGTCAATACTGACTACATGTTGATGGAAATTTTGCTACTAATACGCAGTGGAAAATTGTTTTTGTTTTAACGTTAATTTGGTTGCGCGCTACCGTAGTTAATTTTTGCAACTGCTTATACATATAATGAATAAATCTGAAGCTTCGAAATAAAGGTAAATATTCATTCTCTATTTAAATATACAATTAAAATGCAAACTGAATATTTGATTTGAAATACTTATATACATATAATTACTTGTACAATATGCTTATGCATACCTGTGAAACAAATAATATGCCTGAAAATTAAACTTAAAATTAATTATAAGAACCAATTAAATTCAGACTTGCATATCTGTGAGAAGGTAAAAGTTTTTCACGAAACTCCATCTCCCATTTTCAAAGACGCTGGCTAGCACGTAAATATTGTTAAGGTATTGGCGTCAAAAACATTAGAAATTCTGCCTCATCCTCCATCCCAACGCTCATTTACAATGACAGCTCTTTGGACCAAGCCAATCTGCTTGCTGCACACTTTGCGGCCAGTTAAACACTCCCAGATTGTGCTTTGTCTCCACCTACACTTGAGTGCGTCGAATCTTCAATGGGACGAATCTACTTTCGCACTCGTGTAGTAGCAAGAGTACTTAAAGATCTCAACATACATAAATCCGCTGGTCCAGATGGCATATCTCCCCTTCTTCTGAAGAGGTGTTCTTCCTCGCTGGCAAAACCACTGCGTAAGCTTTTTCATTAATCCTACTCTTTAGGACTCTTTCCGAGCAGATGGAAAACTGCATTTGGCCAGCCCATCCCTAAAAATGGGGAATCTACTTCCCTCTCCTCCTACAGACCCATTGCATTTACGTCCGTTCTTTCCAAGTTCATGGAAACGCTGATAAACCGTCAGCTAAATATCTCGAAACGCGGAAACTTATTAATGACCGGCAGTATGGTTTTCGTAGCAACAGGTCGACTGGTGATTTGATGGCATGTCTCACCGAAAAGTGGAACCAAAGCGTACATCAATCTGACGGAAGCAAGATAGTTGCACTTGATATTTTTAAGGCATTTGACAGAGTTTGGCATTAGGCTCTTTTGTCGAAAATGCGTGTATTTGGGATCGACGACTCTCTTCTTCAATATATTCCTTTGATGATGACAGTACTCTCTGCTTTTAATATTCGTTCCCGGACTAACGGCCCTGCTCTTCGGATGTAGAATGAGAACGGCAGCGTATGCTAAGCTCATTAAATTCCGATATCAACAGCATAACCAATTGGGGAACTATCAACAGAGTGGAATTTAATAATTCCAAAACACAATGCTGTCTGCTGTCGTTAACGCGAAATTTAAACATCTAGCCATAATCCACGGTTGGCACCTGCATCGTTGAAACCGAAAAACTTGTCATTCTCGGTATGTGTGTCAGTAAAAACTTACGTTGGAATGACCACATATTTGATGTCACCAAAACTGCTGTCTAGGTTTCCTCAAGCTATGTAAGAAATATTTTACCCCCGTCCAAAATTGAAGTGCAATTCCCACATCTGGTCAGGTGCTCCTAAAACATCTCTGCACCTGCTAGATAGGATTCAAAACCGTGCGAAACTTATAGATGATACTAATTTCACTCAAACAATGGACATCCTCGACAACGGACATAATGTCTTGTGTCTCACTCTGTTTTATCCCTACTTCCACCACCAGTGCTCCATAGAAATCGCCAGTAGCATTCCGCCCCTTCAGACTTTTAACCGTAACACTCGTCTCGCTATGAATGGTCATCAGTATACCCTCAAGCCCACTTTCGGACGTACTCTAAAATAGCATAATTTGTTCCTAAGCTGTACAACTCGCTTATGGAATGCCCTGCCGATCTCTGTATTTCCTGGTCGTTATAACTTGCAAACATTTAAAAGCAATGTACATCGGTACCTCTCTTTTCTTCCTCCCTAAATTTCCTTTGCCCGCGCTGTGTACAATCCCTTTAAGGGTACACAATTTTTGTACAGATTAACCACCGCAAGGGGAGACTCGCCAGCTTAAACGCCACCATCTGCCTTACTGAGAGCGGTGAGACCGTCGTTATTCAGGAGTTATAAGTTGTCCGGAACAGCTTTTCCGGACGACGACTTCAACCTGGCACTGCTGACCTCCAAGGATGTCAATATTCTACCATATATCTGGGTACTTGCCTCATGATGAACATGAACCTGTATCACCAAGGCACTTCAACATTCTATTTGATAAGTTCGCCCGCATTCAGTAGGGATTCATTTTGGGCTACTAAGCAAAGCACGATTTATCCGACAGCATAGAAACTAACCTAAATGTGATTCAATCTTTGAATATCTAGAAGGTAATAATCTCTTTGGTTTGGTTCACAACTAGAAACTGTAGAATGGACCCTCCTACACTGACTATCGATGCTTGCAGTTCAGCATATCAAACAAGTAGTTGCTTTCCACTGCTATCTACCGCAATCCTGGGAAGACAAACTCGGAGAAACAGAACAAGCTCGTATATGCCAATCTGGCTTGATGCCGGAGTCACATTTCGATATTCCAAATGTACAGTTTGACTAACTTAACAACCATCTCACTTCCTCTCTAATTCTTGCTTTTACCTACAGTGGTAGATTTTTAACTGTGAGCTTTGGAAATTTTACTGTATTAAACTATCTAGAAAAGAACATGACTGGAAAACCTACAACGCATCTTCAAGGATTTACAAATGTCCTGAATAATTTCTGTGAAAGCAACACCAGGACAAGTGAATTTTCGAGACTAAGGCAACTATTGTCCAAAACATTTCAATGGAACGCACTCTCTTCTGCACTTTAGCAACCCACCTCAAACCTATTTTGAGGAAAAATTACGAGACAAATCTGAAAGCATTTTTAGTTCCAGTAGCTGGGCTGCTGTAACCATATTTTTGCTTTGCGTATAGCGGGATAAACTTCACATATACAGGTCGCAATTAACTCTGACCTCAGCCTGAGAGGAAGTATTAAATGTTGGACATGCCAACCGACCTCTAATTAACTGAAATTAACTTCAGTGCTGACTCCAATCATCTGATTCCATAAAGCAACGAATATTTCCATTTTCGTTTGTTGCTCTAAGACAACTGAAAGCGATGGCGCAGGAGTATTTTCTGATAACTTTTGAATTCAATCTACTCACATACTGTGTCGTTTTCAAAACGGAAACTTCAGGTGTTGCTTGGCTCAGCTTGAATCTAATCGGAATTAAACCCATATCAGATATTGCAATATATGTTACATAGACAGTCAAGCCGCGATCACATTCCTAACTTCGATAACTTAGAAATCGAGATGGCTTAGCAACAAAATGACGTACTCTATTAGGTTCCAGTACACCCGGATGTCTCAAGAAACTGCCTCGCTGATGAACTGGCCAAACCCGGATTCCTAACAGAAAAAAAGATAGGCAGCTCGACAACGTCAAGCCACCCTTATAGTTACTACCTCTTTTGTTTTTTACCAGCGTTTTAATCTCCTCCTTTTACCACCACATTTCTTTTTTTTGCTCAAGGTTGTGAAGCATACATTGAGCGGATAGTTCTGTTAGTTGGTTTATGGCATTTTGAAGCTATTCCCATGAAGAGCCCCTTTCGTCATATATGTTCTTCATGATTATATTCTCCAGAGACGCCTTTCTCCGTTGATTTTTCATTGGTTTCATAAAAAAAAAAAAAACTCTAACAGTGGTAGTGGTTCACCCTAGATTACTTTACAGTTTTCTATTCAGCACATCGCTGAATATTCATGTTCATATTACACTTTTGGGTGGCCGTGGTAGTATATTGGCTTCCCAATCGGACACTAATAATATAGTCTCTCCGTTAAATGTTGGATGTCACCCATGCAGCGAAATAAACACTGAGCCCAAACACCTTTCTCTCTCTCCCTCTATCCAATTAAGTGTTAAGTGTTTCGTAACACGTGCTCCGGCGGTTTAAGAGTAGTCACACCCTCGTAGGTGTTAAGTTATTAAAAAAGAGACCCTACCTGTTACGGTTAGACTCCATAAGAGACTAGACTAGTGGTTGGTGAGAGTGCTGGTTTTGACAGCTTGTCTCTGTAAACTGAAAAGGTGGAAGGGCTAGAGATGTGGTATACTCTGAAAGACTACCTCCTAAGGGGCATATGAAAGGGAAATGAAGACGTGAAACAGGCACACTGCGCACAGAGACGGCAAGTGTTTTCGAAGGCGCGAGTGATAAAATCTTACTAACCCAGCGGCAACAGAGAAGAGAAACAGCTCCACGTAAGTGGCACCCACTGATACCAACCGACCAACTTCTCGCAAAGTTTCTCTTCTTCTGTTCAGAACATAGCCAAGAGGAAGGAAATTGCCGGCACGGAGTGTGCGATGGATCTGCGACGGTGGTGCTGCCAACAAACGCTGCAGTTCCAGCGGACGGAAATCACACGAAGCAGTCAAGCCCGTCAACCGATGCCGGGATAAGGAAAACCCACCTCCAAGAAAAAGTTGAGGATCCCGCTATCACTTTTCTGGTGCTCCGAATTGGGAAAACTGACAATGGCAACAGTCTGAACGACGCTGAATGCAAACACCGTGTCGATCAACTGTATGAGCTAGCCAAACAAGAGACTGTTTGCATTCAAGCAAATGGCTACGATATAGAAAACGGAACTCTTAGAGGGAAGTGTTACACGCAGCAAACTCTTGAATGTTGAACAAGTCTGCGCCAAAAATCTCACTCCTGCAAACTACAACTTTCGAGGTTTTCCGGCAAACGAAGTTGACGCGCGCCATCCTATGGAAGAGATGTGATGATGCCTTTTCATACCCAGAACCCTGGACTCTACACTGAAAAGTGGAAAATCTACTCTCACAAGGAGAGAAAGAATCGGGAAAACAAGGACGGCTCTGCTCTTGTTGTGGCCTTAGACAGAGTTTATGTCGAGACCATTCAAACTAACATAGGTATGACTCACGTCCCTACCTGCACCTTGGAAGAGTTCATTTCCCCTTTGATTCCAAATGAGTGCATATAAGAGACGACCACCCCAGTACTCATCTATTCCTAGTCTGCAACTGTATGCCTACGTAGGAGGCTTTTCGTGTTGAATACAAAACCGCTCATAATACACAATCAGGAACCATGAATGTGGAATAAACCCAACTGTAGTTTCGGATGTTTAAGGGGCATCTGGTCTTATGGACATGCGTTCTAATGCAATGACACTAGAACTTCCGGTGCAGAAAAAATACGAAATCGATTTTCTCTGTGCCCACGGCCAGAATCTAAGCTAGGAAAGGAATGTAGTCAGGTCTTGACGAATGCGGAGCTGATATTTTCCTGGAAGACGACAGCGTTAGATTTCATTCCTCGTTAGGAAAACTTGCGTCTGTCTTCCAAGCGGAGATATATGCAATCCTGATGGCAACAATGGGTGAAAGGGGCGAAGCATTTGCATCTATAAGGATAGCTCGCTACGCCTAGAACCTTGCTCTTATGACTTTCAAGCTAGTTCGAGAATGACTTCAGGACTTCATTGAAAGCAGTCAGAAGGTTGAATTCACTGAATTAAATCGCCAATATATTTTCTAGGTATGAGTCAGAGGAGAGTTTTTCAGTACCCGAACTTACGTTAGGTCCAGTTACGTCATATGAGAACAACCGTAAACGGCATGGCTCTCCGGGTTGCCAGCTGACCAAAAGAATACTTCCCGACGTCTTTAAGAGTTGAGCGACCTTCCTGCTATCCCTCAGAAGGAAACTACACAAAAACATTTGTTTAGCATGTGCTGGGCATACGTGATGCAACTTCCTACGACGCTTGCTATGTAAGTGATAGCGTCACCACAGAGCATCACCCGTGGTGGCATTGACCTGGTGAGTGCTGCAGAACTGATAAATTCCATTAAAAGGAAATTGCAAGGAGTACAATGGACTAGTTCTTTATCGGTTCTGACAGCAAAAAAAAACAGACATGTAAGATCGTTGAAGATTTGGATATCCGAATACAATATTACAACAAGAATCAAATCTTCGGTAGAATACCTCATCCAGCAACCATCTCAGAATATAGTAGGTGCCGACCATGTGAAAAAATGTTAATATGTGGCGAATGTATATAAAACCACAACTACGACCCCTTCCTAGAAGTAACAAAGTTTTACGTCAATACTATTATATATCAACATTAATTCAAATTTCGAACAATTGAAATGTTTCACAAAGAGCTTAAACTAAAAAGTGTGGTTTGGCTTTATGCAGTGTGTGAGTTTTATAATATCAAAGGTGAACCCTTAAACTTGAACTCACTTAAACTTCTGATTCACTGCATACTCGTATACGTACATCTTTTCCTCTGACAACTTTTGCCTTATAGATAAATTTCAAGTGTGCTTGGAACTTCTTAATATACATACTTAAATCGTGTAGCAAAGGTGTAACTTTGCTCAGCTGTTTATTTTGGTACAAAGTTTATCGAATCATCTTTGACCTTGTCATCACTTATTCGAGTTTTATACAATAAAAATGATAAAATTATATTTTTTCTTATTTTTATTTAAATTATGTCAAGAGGAACTTAAGGTAGCATAAAGGCAATCCAGATCTGAGTACCGAATCTTTTCTACGACTTAACTAGTAACCCCATCACAAATTCCTTTCTTTGGCCTTGTGGAAGGAGGACTTAAGAGTAAGGGATTATAAGGTTCTAAAAAGAACGCAGGACAAACGTCGAATTATGCACCAAAGACGTTCAAACTAGATGTTAATTGGTTAAATATATTAGTATGGAGGTTTCTCGACCCTGGTCAGAGCGCGTTTTCTGAAGGTCTCAACTAATATGCTAAAAGGAAAAACGACGGATTTAGCCGCAGACCCACAAGTAGTTAGGTTATTCGATTGCGATGACTCCAGCAACTGATTGGAGAGAGTAATGGAGGGGATCAGCGTGTTACGAATAAACTAGATCAGAATAGACACAGGTTGGTCAGAGTGCTGTTTTCAACGTCTTGTCTATTGCGTAGGGAAACCGAAATGTTCGAAATGGCTCCATAAAAAACACTCTAAAGGGCTTCAGTGTTAGGGGCAGTTACAGTGGAAAAGTAGACGTGAGTGCTAAAAGACTTTTCTCCAGCGCCGACAACGAAGAAAACAGATCGGTGGAAAAGACACCGACCGAAATCAATCAAACTATCGGACTTGAAACTGCATCCTCATCTTCCGTCTCCAAGAGGACTAGGAGGAAAAAATGTTCTGGAAGTCGATTTATTTTTCACGCACGATGTCCGAATGGAAATCGTGTTTCAACCAGCAAAGGCTGCAGTTCTGGTTGACGGAATTCGAATGGGGCGGTAAAACAAATTAACCAACACAAACACAAGTGATTGTTTTACCCGCAAACAATATCCGGTGGTATGCTGGACAAAAGTCTGTGAATGTGGTCAACATCATCTCCACCTTGAGTGCTACTACACTTGTCGCCAACACTTGACGTTACTTGCTACTAACGTTGGCCTTACAAGATAGGCTCATCCGCCATCAGACTTCCATATTGTTTGCGGTTTGTTGTTTACTATATATGGATATAGTTCTTCCTCCTTTAGGGAGCTTTTGTATGACCCAAAATTCCCGTAGTATATCGTTTTTAGACTATTATTATAACAAAACATTCTTAGGCGATAAAAACAACGAATGGTGGAAAGAAGATAACGCTTCACACTTAAAATACGGTCAGACCAACTCAAATTACGGTCAATTATTACACCCAGATATTTAAAATAATGAACATTTTCAATTGTAAAGCAAATGGTGTTACAAGCGACGCTCGTATCAAAAAGTCCCTAGAATTAAGAGTAGCACACGCATTACTGATTAGGTTATACCTTCCGCAATTTGAAGTATGGAATGTAACATTAACATCCGGGGTCATTTCCGTGCTTAGGCTATAAAACATAAGTTTATTCTTGTTACTAACCAATAGTTTGTGTCCAGCGAATCAAATTCTTAATAAGTGGACGTCATGATTGATATCAGCTACTAAGTTCAAGGGATTAACTGCTCTATATGCTATAGCTAAGTCATCTGGAAAGGCAGTAATTTTCCAGCAAAGGGTTGTTCAAAAATAGAATTGATGGGGAACTCCAAGTTTAATAGTTTTAGGATTACTAAAATTGGTTGCTATTTTGAACAATTGTTTTCTGTCCTTCAGATAAGAAGCGAACCAGTCATAGATACAACCACGGAAACCCACATTGTATAGTTTGTGCAAAAGAATGTTGTTATCAATCATATCGAAGGCCTTGGTTATATCTACAAAATGTCCACTGCAAAATGTTTTATCGTCTACACCTTTGTGTATAAAGGAGCAAAATTCTATGAGAGCATCCTCAGTAGAAAGACCTGATCTGAATTCAAACTGGTTCTAACTAAAAAAAACTTTATGTTCGAGATATTTCAAAATCCCACACTTAACTATTTTTTCAAATATTTTTGAAATAGAACCTAACAGCGAGATCGGCCTATCCTTTTTTAAAAAGTGGTATAACATTGGCACATTTCAATTCTTCAGAGAAATTGCCAGTGACAATACTTAAATTAAAAAAATGTGTTAAAATATCAACTATGTTAAGGGTAATTTTTTTAAGCGCAAGGTTTGAAATACCATCATTCCCATATGAATTTGAGTTGTTTAAAGAGTTTATGGTGTTTAATAACTCAAGACCCGAATTAGGTTCAAAATAAAAACTGTTTCTATGCAGAACACTATCCACAAGACCATCCTAGGTTCACTATAGCAAATATTAGAAAAATCAGGGGAAGATCATAATTGCCCGATTGAGGCAAAGAACTCATTGAATTCGTTTGCTACTGCAATAGGATCCGAGATAACTATACTACTATCGCTAAGTGTTGGAGCCCATCTACATACTCGGAAAAGTCTCCAACTCTCCGCGTAATTTTCCCAACTGTTATAAAGTCTACAAATGTCAAATATATGTTAAGTTCAAGAAAAATAAAACAAACACTCTGTTGTTAACTTTTGAAGAAAGTGTGTGTGCTTTAATTTTGTTCATCAAAAACTATATTTCAGAATTAACATTGATCCGGCTCGAAGGACCAAGCGTCATAGTTGTATCGTTCTTGCTCATATTTCGATTAATAATATTGTTAACCACTTTCCATACTTTCTTAAAGTTTCCGTGCGAAATTCTAATTTGGTTATGGTAGTACCTTTCCCTACATAAACGGATTTCCTTGTTGATTTGAAAGCACATGCGATCATAACACACATTTAGTGGATGTTTACCTTATTTTTTCCGCAGTTTATATTTTAGTTTGATTTTTTTAAGAAGAGAAGGCGTTATCCAGGGCTTTAGCCTTATTTCAGATTTACTCAGTACAACGATTTTACTGGAAGCAGATATGGAGTTTTTTTAAATTTCAATAAATGAATCATAGGCCTTAGAAACATTTTCTCAGCATAGACCTCATCCCAATTATTGTGGCGTAATACACTACTAAGGTGAACAAAGTTAATCTTTGTCACACTAGTCAAAGAATATTTTACATTGGTCATAGGTTAGGTTAGGTTAGGTAAGACTGGCTGTTGGAAATACTAACCCACTTAGGCCTATTGGCCCATTGTGATGCCACGTGGATCTATGATCCTCTTACTAATGGAACCAGATTGAGCTTATAATAAAGCGTAGGAGACTGTTAACGTCTAAGTTTTCTAGATCGTTTAGGTCGTTGTAGAAGAAAGCTCATAGATGAAGCTTTCTTCTCTGGGAGAGAGCTGGGCATGTGCAGAGTAGGTGGAGGATTGTCTCCTCCTCTTCCTTATCCATGCAGCTTTTACAGAAATCATTAGTAAAAGCACCAAGCCTTCTTGCGTGCTTGCCTATGAGGCAGTGTCCAGTAATGACACCTATTATGGCGCTGAGATGTTTCCTATCTAAAAGGATCAGACACTTAGAGCGACTCAGATCCAGCCTTGGCCAGATCTGTTTGGTCGCTAGACATGTTTGCCCAGCAGTCCACCTAAGGTCTGTTCTTTTATTGGCATCCAGCTTTAGTGTTAGTTTGCACGTAGCGATTGGTATACCTGTACTACCCTTGTCCGGTAGGATAGGTAAAGTGGTTCCAATTTTGGCGAGTTCATCGGCTCTGCAGTTCCCTGGAATGTCTCTGTGGCCCGGCACCCAACAAAGGTGAATGTTGAACTGCCCTTCCATCTCCATGAAAGATGATCGGCATTCAAGGGCGGTTTTAGAACATAATGAGACCGAGTCCAGGGACTTGATGGCGGCCTGACTATCCGAAAATATGCGGGTATCCTTTGCAGATATCACGTTTTTCTTCAGCCAGGACAGAGCTTCTTTAATCGCCAAAATTTCCGCCTGGAACACGCTACAGTGATTTGGAAGACGGAAAGAGAGGCTTAGATTTAGATTATCTGAGAAAACATCGCCACCAACTCCGCTATCGGTTTTAGATCCATCTGTGTATCCATTCATGTCCTCCATGAAAGCATCCTCCTCCCAGAATGATCTAGAGCGGAAGCTTGCATGGAAGTTTTTGTCAAACCAAAGTTCGGGTATGGTGTAATCGATGTTCTCTGTGAGGATTCCTAATGTATTAAGAATGTTGGCGTGGCCAAATGAATTATTTGTCCACTGCTTAGTCGCCTTAAGGCGAATAGCTGCCTGCTAAAAATGTCGAGGGGAGTCAAGTGAAACAGAATATCTAATGCCGCAGAGGGGGTGGACCGCAAGGCTCCGCTTGTGCATAGACATGCTGTTCTTTGGACTTTGCTTAGTTTAATGCGGTTGACTGCATTTTCCAAGGCCGTCCAATAGACAACCACCCTCTAGGTAAGTATCGGTCCTATGACCGAGATATATAGCCAGTGGGTTATGCGAGATTGAAGGCCCCATTTGTTCCCAATGGCTTTTTTGCAAGAGAATAATGCTATTGTAGCTTTATTGACTCTTTCTTGAATGTTAGGTTTCCAGTTTAGTTTCCTGTCAAAAATGAGACCCAGATATTTTACTGTATCGGAGAAAACTAAACTGGTACCGTTTATTGAAGGAGGGTCTATGATTGGAATTTTATATTTCCTAGAAAAGAAGACAAGATCAGTTTTATGGGGGTTTATTCCCAATCCACAGCGAACTGCCCAGCGGGTTAATCTATTGAGATTTACTTAAAGGAGTTCTTTAATGGTATTGAGATGTTTCCCTGAGACGGCTTTGGCAACGTATTCCGCATAGGCAATCACTCTGCTACCACCCGCTTCCAGGTATATCAGTAGTTCGTTAACTACTAAGTTCCAGAGAAGGGGAGAGAGGAAACCGCCTTTCGGCGTACTTCTGCTGACATATCTTTTAGCAGAAGTCTCACCCAGTTTGGAGTTCATTATCCTGCTTTTTAGCATTAGACCGATCAACTCCCCAAGTGAGTCGTCTACCAACAGAGTTGACAGCGCAGTCGTGATTGCGGATGTGTTGACGTTGTTAAAGACGCCTTCTATGTCTAGGAAAGCAACCATTGTGTACTCCTTAGGGATCATTCGATGTGGCTAGTCAGAGAGTACAAAGCCGTTTTCACCGACTTTCCTTTATAGTAGGCATGTTGAGCCGTAGACAGAAGTCTTGAATCAACTTTAGGTCGAATATGGATATCAATCAGTCATTCTAAAGTTTTCAGAAGGAAAGATGATAGACTTATAGGTCTGACGGACTACATGAGAACATTTTCCGGCTTTGGGAATGAATACTACATTGACTTCTCTCCATAACAGTGGAATGTGGATAAGTTCTACACAGCTCCTCATAATATTTTCTAACACTGGCAGAATAATATCTGAGGACCTCTGTAGCTCGGCAGGTATTATACCGTCCGGACCAGTAGACTTGTATGGTTTGAAGCTATTCAGCGCTCAGAGCAGTTTGTCTCTCGTAATCAGACCATGAATTTTGGTCACGGTTGCAGTAGGCCTGTTTGGGCTGCTACTGGCCGCGAGTTGGGAGCTACCTGGAAAGTGGGTGTCCAGAAGCAGATTGAGTGATTCATCACTTGAGGTTGTCCAAGAGCCATCGGTGTTTTTCAAACAGCTAGGCATCATAGGATTTGTAGAGAGGATTTTTCTTAGCCGCGATGCCTCAGAGGTTTCTGTGATTTTGTCGCAGAATGACCTCCAGGATTGTCGCTTTGCCTTCCTCATTTCTTTTTTGTATAATTTGAGGGATTCTTTATATGAGTCCCAGTCAGTCACTTTTCATGTACTTTTTGCTGCGTTGAAAAGTTTCCTACAGGAGTTTCTAAGCAGTTCCAGTGCCGATGTCTTCCAATGTGGCTTTTTCTTGCCTCTTGGTTGAATAAGAGGACAGGAAGTGGCCATAGCCTGATTTAGAGCCAGAGTAAATTCCCTGACTTTCATGTCAAGCTCATTGGTGTCACGCGGGGGACTTGATAGTTCAGAGGATAGCGTTTCTGAGAGTATTCCTCTGTATTTTGGCCAATCAGTTTTCCGGTAATTCCGGAAAGTTGGTTGGCTGGGGGGAGCATCACTCAGACTGAATTGGATGTATCTGTGGTCTGAAAAGGAGTGTTCAGACGATACCATCCAGTTCGTTAGCCTTTGAGTGATGTTGTCGGAGACAAGAGTAATATCTAGCACTTCTTGTCGGTTTCTAGTTATAAAAGTGGGCTCATTGCCAATATTGCAAATTAAGAGGTTAGTACTTAAAATATAGTCCAAAAGTGACTCACCTCTATCATTGAAGTTGGTACTGCCCCATACCGTGTGATGTGCGTTAGCGTCGCATCCGATTATGAGGCCAATTTTTTGCCTTCCAAATACCGGTCATACAGTAATCAGAAATTTTAAGGGCAAAATTAACAGCAGCACATTAAGTAGACTGAATATTAGAGAAACGACAAAAAAAGTGATCAAGACAGGTGCCAGCAATTGGTCGTGTGCACTCATTAACAAAAGAGGTAAATCCATGTTTGGCGATAAGAGCAAGGTAACAATCCAAGGAATGACATGAGTTTAGCAAGTCCAGGTTAAAGTTCCCTAAAATAATTAGATTAGCTGGTTTCACATTTGACAGAAAATATGAGAATTCTTCAAGAAACACATTAAATTAATGTGAATTAAATCTATATGCACAAGCAAAAGTAAAGGATTCATTGCATATAGAACAAGATATTTTTATGACGTCAGCACTCGACAAACTGTAATGCTTTATATTACAATCATACAAATCTTTCGCAAACGCACCCACTCCACCTACTGCATACGAATCGTTTGCATTTGCGTAAAAGTGTAGCCAGGAATACTGTAATCATTTATCTCATAAGAGTAAATCCACATTTCGGATACAAAGATAATTTCAGGAAGGTTTTCAAGGGCTTCAAGGTTACTAACCAATACATCGAAATTTCGGCGAAGACTGCTGATATTTTAGTGTATTACGAAAAAAGATTCTTTATTCAAATTGTCATGAAAAATGCTATCATTACATCTAGTTATGGAATTTGAGGAAAGGTTGTTAATAGAATAAGACTATTATTCTAAAGCCTAAAACCACGGTTAGCAAGACTTATTACAAATCTTACGATCTCTCAAACATTTCTTTAATCAAAAGAAGGCTGAAAAAAAGTTACTCGACACAAAACCAAGGGCTAATATTCCAAACCCGTATACCAATTACGTACATATTAACAAAAATATATGTAGCAGTTGCCCAATAGAGGGCACTTCTTGTGAACCGATTGGGTTCGATTGGTTGAGTGCAAAGGAAGAAGTAGATAAAATAAATTAGTAGTTAGTAGACATCGAAATTTTAAGAATATATGTAGAAAATTGTGAAGTACAGTGACTGAAATCGTTTGCTAAATATTTTTATGGATAATCCTCACTTGTGTGATTGGCTGAAGATGCGATGAGAGGCTGTTGAAGCTTCTTTACTCTAACAGTTGAATTGACGGAACCACATGTGTCTATGTGTGAATGGCGGCACACAGTGGATCGAGTCAAGGCCAAGACATGGCACGAGTACGATAACTTTGGCGCTAAGAATTGATAACGGTATTTTGTAGAGGAGTTAAAAACCAGAATTTTTTTTACTATGGGGGGGTCCATCTCGGCCCGTTTAGGAGTTATGGGCAATTTAAAAACAAATGACTTAAGATGGGAAAAAAAATATTAAAAAACAACGGTAACACTTACAATAAAGTACTATGAAAAGTACAGAATATGAAAGCCCGAAAGCTGTTCTTTAATATAAAATTTACATCAAATTATTCGTGTCAATAGTTTTTGAATAATTCAAACTCAAATTCTTGGTAAAAAATTAAAAAAAAATTTTAACAATATTACTCAAAATTGTGAAATAATGTGCCAAATTGATTTTTTGTATTCAATGCGCGTATTAATTCTGAATCGAACACAAAAAACCGCATGGCTTTATGTCCTCTAGTTTTTGAGCAAATTGAAATTACTACTTTAGTTTTGTTTTTTAGCATTTATGTACGTAGTCTTCGTTTGGCTTTTATACCGTTATTTCTTTTTGTGATAAGCCGTGTAGTTATTGATAATCACAAAGATCACTCTGTGTTCAACCGTAGTGCGAATCAAGTGATACTGTTTGTGAATAAGCAATGACGGCTAAGCGTCCTCTAATCCATCCTGAACTAAATAACTTCTCAGTGTTTTGTTCGTTCGGAGATTTAGTGTCGACCAACGAAAGAAGCATTAAATTTTTAGAAGAATCTGGTTTAATTCCCATTAAAACATCCATTCCCCCACTGTGTTGCAACTTACCTATGAAGGTAGAAAAGTGTAGAAATGTAAAGTTCGTTTGGATGTGGCAATGTTCAAAGAAAAGCTCTAAAACAAAGGTGACAAAAATTGTAGAAATACAATCAACCCATCTACCGGTATATTTTTCCATGGACCTCAATGTCGGCTAGAGATTCGGGAGGTGATTGCAATAATTATCGCTTTTGTTATCAAAATGCCTGTGAACACGGTTTTTCAGGTAAATTAATTAAACCTTAAGCTACAACCTAAGGATTTTTTAAAAATATTATTATATGTATGTTATTATTTTAAAATTAGCATATACTCGCTTGGCGCCATCACGACAATAAAAGTGAGCTTAGTAAATCTACTATAATCTATTATAACTATTGTCGTGAAACAGGCGAAATAATAGCATCTCACGTCGATGTTAACATTGGCGGCGAAGGAAAAACTGTACAAATCGACGAGACCTTTCTTACAAAGAGGAAATACCACAGAGGCCGTGTAACCGAACAAATGAAAATCGTAGTGTTGGGATTATTTTGTATAGAAGATAAGGTCGGACGCTTCTTTAAAGTGAACTCCAAAAGTAAAGAAGACTTGTAGCCTTATATACACAAATACGTTAACCCCAACAGCAGTTTGTCTTTGTACCGACAGCGCACGCCAATACATAGGTATTGAGAAAATGTTCCCTACTTCCACGACTCATGAAATTACAAATCACAGCAAAAGCGAATATGTTGACAAGACCGATGCAACCAATACTATAAATGATCTTGAGAATCAGAACAAGCTTCTGAAAAAATCAATTTTATGCCGCAATACAACGCAGCACCTTCACTGATATATGGCACTTTTCTTTTACCGGAAATACTGCCTTGAAAAAAATTATAAGGACGACATGGGCTCCCAAATCACGGAATTTTTAATTGAGGTAAAAAAAGTGTACCCAGGTTTTGTCAAAGGTAAAGAAAGTGTGGGTTTGCAAACGAAGGACTTCGACCCTCCGACCGTTCACGATGAGCACTTAGAAGGTATTTTACCACCAAAACAACCTCGGCTCTTCACCATCATCGACGGAACTCAACGAACTCGACATTGATACCAGTACGAACGATGATTTCATTGACGAAACTTACATACCTTTTTAATATGCACTCGTACATTGAACATTTAATTGACTCTTAACTAACACCTAACTTACTCACAAACTGACTGACTGGGACGGGGAATGCAATGCAAATCTACCTCCTCGTGGTGAGCTCTGGGTCACGCTAAATGATTTGCTGTACTTTACTTACAAAGATGGACCTATTATCAATATTAACCCTCAAAGTGAGATCACTATAAATACAAAAAAAAACGTCTTATAAAAAATAGTTTTAGTAATTTTCAATTTTCTCAAAAACTAGAAGATATAAAGCCATGCGGTTTTTTGTGTTCGATCTCACAATTTCGAATAATATTGTTTTTAATAAAAAAATTTCATTTTTTACCAAAAATTTAAGTTTGAATGCGAATTATTCACACGAATAATTTGATGTAAATTTTATATTAAAGAACAAATTTTAGGCTTTCAAATTATGTATAGTAATTTATTGTAAGTGCTGCCGTTGTTTTTTAAATAATTTCTTTCCCATTTTAAGTAATTTTTTTTCAAAAATAGCCCCTAACTCCTAAACGAAGCGAGATAGACCCCCCCCTCCCATAGCAAAAAATGCTTGTTTTTAACCCTTCTACAAAATACCGTTATCAATTCTTGGCGCCAAAGTTATCGTACTCTCCCCCTAGACATTGTTCACAAACTAAACTACTGAAATTCTTCCATCTTTTGGGTATAATTAATTTCTCAAACTGTCCTCTTTCGAAATTTGCAATCGAAAAACTCTAAAATGTAGGCATTATCCTTTATTTGTGAGTTTTTTTTAGTGTTTAACTCATGTGTGTTTTTGTTAATAAGGACAATAATTAAAATTTTAAAAATACAGCCTGTGTTATCATATTATTTTTAATTGAGGAGGTAAAGTGACTTTCCGGACTTTGAGAAATATTCAAGTAATTTTCTCTAAGAAATGGATTAAATTAACGATGGCAAAATTACTACTACATAGAAACTTCATGACCTTCCACCCAGATTGTTTATAATCAAAAAACAAATCTTACAGATATCTGTTCTAATTCCGGAGAAAACGGGTCATTTGCATCTGTTTACATTATTGTTATTTGTTTCTAAAGCTCTGTTATTATCGGTCTATTTAAAATAGTGAATAGAAGTTCATAAAATCTGTTGAAAAGTGTACTGATAATAAGGCTTTGAAACTTGAATCTTCTCTTGGTTTCCGTTCTAGGTACAATATTATCTTAACTTTTTATTATGTAACGTTTTTCTTTTTTATTGTAATTGGCTTTCAATTTGAACTCTGAAACGGAAAATTTAAAAAGAAATTCATATCAATATAGGGTTTTGCGAAACCCGCATTCTGGACTCTTGAAGGAAGATTTACAAGATCGTAATTCGAAGTTGCAAAAGTTTTGTTTCAAATTAACAAAGAAGTGGGAAGACTCCAATCGCAATGAAGACCAATTTTTACGAAAAAAACAGAGTTGGCTGCAACAAAACTTCTGCATCCCATTTATTTAATCACGGAGGCTGCAGTCAAGAAATAGGGACCTTAAAACCATTTGTGCCTTGCTCAAGCTGCATGTTTACGTTCACAATATTCTGGGGAAGAGCTGTTGTATTGCGCGAAATTGAAATTAAGGGAGGAAGGTCACACAAAAATGTCTAAACTCTTGGATTATTTTGTTAAAAATCCAGAAAAAATCGAAAAATTATTGCCTGCTCATGAAAATGAAGTAAAAAAATTAGAAACATATACAGCAGACAAGGCTTTATCAATAATGACTTCCTTGGATCTTTCAAAGCGACATGACAGTACAAAATGCTAAGAAACATAACAAAAGCAGAAATCTTCAAAACTTCCTTTACCTTACCATCATAAGAATTTTTAAATCATTAAATTTTAATTAAGAAAATGAAACAAATTTAACATTATGTATTTAGTAAATGGGGATGTAATGGCGTAACCCAGGTAAGGACAAGAAACGAAACTGGGTGACTGGGATGATTCTTCCGTTTTTGATATTTCTCTTGCCCCTATAAAATTAATTGATTCACTTTTATATGGGAAAATAAAGAAAATTTCGTCTACCAACTTTTGCTGGTCAATTAGATTTTAATTCTGCAAAGAAACGCCTGAAGTCATAATTGAAGAAGTTAATAGAATTAGGAATCAAATATCTTCACTCTTGCCCACTACCAGAGGCCCTATTAAAGTCAAACATGAGTATATTATGACGATGGTAGATGCTGGTGTATATGTTCAGCAGGTCTTGAAGAAATGAACAATTTATTGAATTTAAAAATGAAAAAGCCTAACGAGGAATTTTAGAACTTTGGTTTATCACAGTTGCATGCCAAAATTCGATTCTTTGAGTGCCTGCTTCACATTTCATATAACTTTGAATTTCGCATGCAACTAGGATTGATTTTACATCAATTCCAACAGGGGAAAGACACTAAGAATTGTTAAAATAGTGGTCGCAAATTCTTCGAAAATCCCAAAATTTCATCCAAAATCACTAGAATTGATAAACGTTTGGTGTATAGATTTGCAGTGGTTCTCCAGCTGTAATATTTCCTCTGGAATGGAAATTCATGCAGAAAGTGTCGGTTGCTTCCCAGAGAATCTATCTATCCATCTATTATATTTGTGTTTTTGTACCCATGGTATTATATGCCAACCACAAAGTTTTAATATATAGCGAAGAAATAATCAAGAAAGTGTTGCTGCCAATTGGACAATTATCCGTGGAAGCACAGAAAACTCGAAATAAAGAATTTAGAAAAGTTGGAGAACACAAATTTAGAAAAATAAGTGGACAAGCCACTAACCCAGATATTTTGCATGCATTACTTATAACATCTGATCCTTATATTTCAAACATGAAGCGAAAATGGTAAGGAGATTCCAGCAGTAAGCTTTTCCCGGGTCCGCATGGCCTCTTAAGGATTGGAGATCATCGTCAATCTGAAAATAGTGATACCGAGATGGAATGGGAGGAAATGGTACTATAAATGCGCTACTAAATCAGCAAATAAAGTTAACCTCTTGAGTTCGATTTCTGAATCCGATTTTAGAGGACAATTTTCCAAAAAATATATAGATTCTTTTCAGATTCGGAGCAAGTAGTAGTAGCCATTCTTTATTTATTTTACCTCTTTTCTTTTAGATGAATTAATTAGATTATTTTTGTAAATCAGTAATTTAATATTTTATTACAATTTTTATTTAACATCTAATAATTTGTTTAGATTAATACTTTCTTTTGTATTTTTTTCACTGAAAAAATAAATCATAAAATTGAAAGCATTTGCGTAATTATTTTCCTTAGAGGTTATGGTTAGATTTCGTTGCAATTGTACATATTTCTAGTAGACTAATAACTTAAGAAGCTCAATTCAAAATTTCATCAAAATCGGTTAACTAGTATTCGAGAAATTGCCATATCAGTCATCGTCTGGCTCTCGTAGCGTACACATCGCGTTGTTAGCTATTTCCCTCTGCGTTCTGCTTGTGGCTTGATTCCTTCGTCAAAGTTCTCTTTCTTACCTCGCTCACACTCCCTAATCGGCTGTTTTATTTCCTCTTCTCTTTATTGCGGTTAATAAATATATCTCCCTTTGTGGTCGTATTTACGGCATGGGCCCACCGG
This sequence comes from Volucella bombylans, assembly GCA_949129095.1. NCBI lineage: Eukaryota > Metazoa > Arthropoda > Insecta > Diptera > Syrphidae > Volucella > Volucella bombylans. Next base: position 83,835,233 of record OX422142.1, read on the forward strand.
GGCCGATGAACAAGCCCGGGAACCGGTTTGACATTCTATCGGATATGTCTTGTGAACAACCCAGGGCAAAGAAAAATAAACGTGGATTTTCGCCGGTTGAATTCCCAGAGTTACCCGTTGTTCGTAACACAAAAAAACCCTAAATTTGCAGTGATAGCAGCAAAAAATGACAATAAACCTTTATCAAGCGTGAGTATCTTCCTTCTAAAAAAAAACCTGTTACGACAACATATCTATGCTGAAAGATGGAAGCGTCCTCTTATTAGCAAAAACCCAACAAATTGTGGATAAATTCCTTAAAACAAGTGTTCTAGCAAACCAACTCCTAGTAACAGTTAGCCTTCACAAATATCTCAACTCCTCAAAAGGTGTTGTATACGCACCATGGTAGAAAAATGTTTCAGAATCCGAAATAGTTGCGGAGATGAAATCACAAGGTATAACCGAGGTGTACAAGTTCACCTAAAAGGTCAATGATAAACTCGAACCCAAAGGCCTTGTCGTCCTCACCTTCAATCTATACCAACTTCCAACGACTATCAAAATTGGTTGGTACAAGGTAAAGGTCAAGGAATAAATTCCTTCAACAATGAGGTGCCGCAATTGTCAGCTACTCGGACATACGACTAAAAGGTGCACTAAAAGCAAGGTTTGTGTCAACTACAGTCTGCCTCCCCACGAACCTGTACCATGTACAAGATTACTGTATGCAAGCTGTCTTGAAAAACATTCATCCTCTTCAAAAGATTGCCCCAAATTTGTTCAAAGCAAAGATATAATTACTATCAAAATCAAAAATAAGTGCAGTATGGCCGAGGCCAGGCGTACATACAATGAACAAAATCGTGTGTGCATTACAAATTCACTATCTCTTTCAGAACGAATTAAAAATAAAGTAGCTTACAATACTTATCAAGTCAAAAGCACTCGTCCTCCTACCCCACTCTCTCAAGCCACATTCAGCGAAATCAATACAGCACAAACAATAAACCAAACTGCAATACGTACCTCCCCATCGCCCCCTACCCCATCTTCATCTCGTACTACAGAATTACATAGCTATCAGTCAATGCCCTCTCCCTTTCCCAAACCAAAACAACTCTTAGAGCAAACCAAACCCATTACCATTAATAAAAAATTAGCCTTACCAAAAACAACCGACTCCACATACACTACATCCACAATAATCACACACTTCCCCAAATCAACTCTCTTACCAATTCTACAAACGCCAAAGATAACGATCTGATGTACTCTCTTAATACAGATAGAAACTCACATAAATAAAATCTCTAAAACCTCCACATCGATGGCTGCACTTGCGGAGGGGAGCACGGATCTATCCATTGTGTGTGGTAGGATCTGTGTTCTTCCCGGCAAGCGGAACCATCGAATCAGAATTGACCACCAGCACAGCCGACAACAGAAAACATTCAAGTCTCTCGACATTTTACAATGGAACCTTAACGGTTTCAAAAATAATTATGACGAACTCAATCTATTAATAAAAGAGCGTAGATACGATATAATATCATTACAAGAAACCCATCTGCCTTACAAAGTAGACCCCATAAAACCGAAGCCATATCTTGGGTATTTTGTTAATTTACCCTGGAATTTAAAAGCAGTTAGTGGAGTCGGAATATTTATTAAAAACAATATCCCTCATGTACACAAACCAATAAATTCAAATGTTCTATCGACTGCCGTACAAGTCGACATGGGTATTAAAGTTACGGTTATCTCTGTTTACATTCTTCCTGGGCAACCATTCACTCATTCTGACTTGGAGAATATCATTCGGCAGACCCAACCACCATACATATTCACTGGTGACGTCAACTCATGGAGTATGCTTTGGGGTTCCATTAAAACTAACAAGAGGGATGCAGTTATTGAAAACTTTATCACAAAATCCGACCTAACCATATTGAATGACGGTTCTCCCACCCACTTGTCAACGCACAGCTCGCTCACCCATCCTGATGTCTCATGCTGTTCTTCAATACTCTTCCCAAAAATAACTTGGCACATCTCAGATGATCGGCATGGTAGCGATCACTTCCCAATATCTATTTCATTGCTGCTATCACCTAGGCATGAAACCATCAAAAATACCCCAAAATACAAAACAGATCTGGCTAACTGGAACTCATTTAAAAATACACTTGTACATCATCTCGCAAAAGTTACCACAACCTCCTCTTGTATAAACAGGGAAGCAGCGATTTTACTTAAATGCATTCGGCATGCTGCTAATCACTCCATCCCGCAATCGTCTCCCACAACGACCAAACGATACGTGCCCTTTTGGAACCCTGATTTGACTAGGCTAAGAACCGAAAAGTTTACGACTTGGAGGGCTTGCAAGAAAAATCCTACCCAAGTCAATCTATTGGCCTACAAAAAAGCGAATGCTCTTTTTAGGAGATTGCTAAAAATCAGCAAGACAACAAGGACTTTACAGGAAATATTAATCCAAACTCATCCCCAAGCACAGTTTGGCAAAAAATATGGACTTTGGCAGGCAACTCAACACACAAAATCATATTGCCTATTAACACGCAAGCTGGCTCTATAACCGACCCTGTCGAAATCCGATTCAGCAAAGAAAACTTTCCATCGGCCTTCAATACCAATAGATTGGAAAGCCTCAATATAATTCCAATACCTGCAATGAACGTATTGAAACTAATATCACTATGCTTGAATTTGAGAGCTGTCTATGCAAATTACAAAGCAAGACACCAGGGCGTGATAGGATCTCCTATCCTATGATAAAAAATCTTCCAGACTCAGCTAAGTTAAGACTTTTATCCTTGTATTATTATATAATATTTTCAGTAAAGGTATAAACCCAAGAACGATATTGCGAATGTAAATAGCTATCGTCCAATATCACTGCTTCCTTGCTTATCAAAGGTTCTTCAAAAGATAATTGCAAACAGAATTTTATGGCTAACCGACTTTAAAAAGCTTTTAAGTCCTAACCAAGTCGCATTCAGGCCAAGAAGAGGGTGCATAGATGCCCTTCTCCACATAGACTACGTTGTCACAAACGACCTCTCAGCACGTAACCATCTGACAATCCTAGCCTTAGATTTTGAAAAGGCCTTCGACCGCGTAGGTATACACCTTATTCTCAATAAATTAAGAGAATGGGGAGTAGGACCGAAAATCTTTAGAAAATCCTTTAAACAGAAAGTGCTGCACATGTTCGAAACATGTTCTCAGCTCTCATGCCGCTTGATAATGGTATCCCCCAAGGATCTCCATTGTCGGTCATATGCTTTGTAATCGCTTTTAATCAACTAAGTGACATTATATCCAATTACAAGGATCTAGATCACTGTATCTATGCTGACGATGCATACATGCATATATACTTTGTAAATACAATGATCTCGATAAAACAAAGTCTGTTTGTTCTAGCTTGATCTTTTAATTAACAACAGGTACAACTGGAAACCTCATTGCACTAGTCTTAAAGAAGCATTAGCAGCACGGCTCAATATTATTAAGTATCTAGTATCTAAGAAAAGTAATGTTCATGTTAACTCACTTTGCAATATTACAAAGTTGTTAGTTTTAAGTAAACTGGAGTATGCTTTGGCCATCTATGGTTCTTCTCCAAAATCCACAAAAAATATAATTGCATCAACATACCACCAAGCAGCAAGGAAAAGCCTAGGTGCCTTCTCAACAACACCACTCAAAAATATACTTGCTGAAGCTGGGCTCCCAACACTAGAAGAGCGATACTCTGAAATCATCATGAAACTCAATGTCAAGCTCCTCTTTCAAACAGGATCGATAGTAGACAAGGATACGAATAAGGCCACTACCCACAAACGCAACAGGAGGATCCCTTCCGCAATACACAGGATCCTAGATTCTGGGTACAATTTAAACTTATCCTGCAGTAGAACAACGAAATTCACACCAACCCAACCACCATAGTCGCTAAATAGAGATTCAGTAATCCTTAACCTACAAGAGTTGTGAAAGGACGTGATAGGTAATGCTATTTACAAATCACGCTTCCTGGAGATCTCAACTGACTTAAAATGTAAAGGCGGGAACTTCTTGTATACAGATGGATCCAAGACAGAGACAAACACAGCATTTGCAGTTGTAAATCAAGAAGGGTCTATAATCGTACAGGGAATCGAAGCACTAGCCATACTTGAAGCCACAAGGAGAAGCTCTTTAATTGCAGGAAAATGGGTAATCTGCTCTGACAGTCTGTCAGTACTACAAAGCATCGTTAACCCACGTAACGACACAATCATTGTAGCAAAAATTCGTGATCTCCTAATTAAATCAAGATCCAAGATAAAGCTTATCTGGACACCAGGTCACGCAGGAATTAAGGGCAATTAATATGCAGACGCTGCTGCAAACTCTGTGCTAAAGGCCCCAGCTCTCACCTATAACACCTTCTCTCGTCTTGACTTAAAGAGATACATCAAGCAGACATGCCACAGCCAACAACTACTTGAATGGGAACGTTATAACCACCATTACAAAACTGTCAACCCAATAACAGTTTAGCCCAAATTTCCAACAAACATCCCCAAATCTGACATCAAAATGTGTATCCGACTCCGCCTTGGTCACACTGCATATACCCATCAACACCTGTTCAAAAAGGAACCACCACCAACCTGCCCCACTTGCTTCAGCAGAGTAACAGTTACTCATCTACTAAGCCCTTGCTTCCTTTCATCACCACTCCAAAACAAACCTAGTCCGGATCAAGACCCATTGCAACTCCTCAAGGTACCCAAAGGAAGAAATATTGTGATATTAAAAAGAATGTTAGAAAGACTTAAAATCTCAGTGTAACTATATATGTAATTGTTTTTCTTTTTTACGCTAAAAGAGCCGAAAGCCGTTGTTGCTAGCTTGCTCTATTTTTTATATTAGTAACAATTTTCAATTGTATATTGATATTCTAATAAATAAAATTACCATATACGCATTACATATACATTTGCCATATATCGGCAGCGATGGCCAAAAAGCGCGGTAAACTCATTCGATAGCTTATCGCCTTAGCGGCAAGAGCCAACAGGAAAAAAAGGAACAACAGAAAAGGAACGAAAACCAAGCAAAAAATGACGACGACAAAGAACAAAAGGCCCTAAAACAAAATAAAAAATAAAAATAACGAAGACGAGAACAAGAACGAGAACAGGAACAACAAAACTAAGGGAGCTAACCATAGAACCAGGAACACACCAACGTACAAACCAGAAAAAAACTACAACTCCCAACGGATACGACAAGACGAACGAAAGTCAGAGATCGTGGCGGAGCTAGAGAGCTAGAGAACGACTTCGCATAGGCAGGAAAATCCCAAGAACCAGGAATTGTTCCTCCCTAATTTTACTGTTTTTCACTATGACGATCCTACCCGCCTAAGTGATGATTCCTCCTGTCGTGGCGTCCTACTGGCGATCCTCAATAGATTTAACTCTTCTCCCGTTACCATTTCTTCATCCTCTAAAGTCGACTTTATCGCAATAAAAATAACACTCCCCTTCAAGTCCCTTTACGAGTACGTTATATTTTGCTACATCCTACCAGCTCAACCTACCAAAACCTACCAAATTGCTCTCGATGCGATCGACCATTTAATTGACCTGTCTGGCACTATTGACGTTATCCTTATTTTCGGTGACTTTAATATTCCTCTTCTACAGTAGACACCATCGGATGATCAATCGTTTTTCATCGCTTCAAATGCCAAGTCAGCTAACGAATGTCTCTTCCTAAATCGCTTGACAGACTCAAGTCTATACCAACATATTTCAACTATCTTGGTACTTGTTTTCATTTCACAGCACTTTACCATTCCCCTTACCAGCGCTACTTTAACAATGCGCAAGTCAACCTTATAAACCACCATATATACTTTTTCCAATTTGTTAACTATAATAAAAAGAAAGTCCGATGGTTACCCTCCTTCCCTCTCTTTCAACAACAGGTCATCAACCGACCCACTCACCATTGCCAACATATTTGCCACCTTTTTTAAACAGTCCTTGACTAGCGACTCCATTGCATCAGATCCATCCAACTTAATGACGAATTCACACCCGGCCCAGATGGCTCCACTGCCATATTTCTTAAAAAATGTTCCTCCTCTTTTTCCGTTGCTCTTTCTAATCTATTTTCTTTATCCCTTTCGCAAGGAAAGTTCCCTCAGGCTTGGAAAACCTCCTTCGTTACCCCGATCCACAAAAAAGAATCAAAGAACCAAATAACCTACTATCATCCCATCGCTAAACTCTCACATATACCCAAACTCTTTGAAAGTATTTTGTATGAAGTTCTAAGCTTCCAGTGTAAATCACTTACTTCCCCTAGACAACAGAGCTTCCTAAAGGGTAGGTCAGTCACCACAACTCTCGATGAATTCGTATCCTCCTAGAGAATGGCAACGAATGTCGATGTAGTTGCAACTGATTTTAGCAAGGCCCTCGATAAAATCTCTCATCAATTAATACTCTTCAAATTGTCTGCCCTCGGCTTTGAACCCAAAGTCTTAAAATGGATATCTTCTTATCTATCAAAACCGTCTCAACCTTATCAACTTAAAAACCCTTGCAGAACGCAGAGATCAAGCCGACTTTCTCTTTATTCATCGACTCGTTTCAGGTTACGTTGAATGCGCGTCCCTTCACAACTCTATTTTCCTCAACATTAACCCTCGTTATCAACGTACCCCGCGTCTCTTCTATCAACCAACCCACCACACCACCTATGGGGCGAACGAACCAATCTCCCGTATGTTACGAAAAATCAATTCAAATCCTGCCGTCTTTGACTTCCACTGCACCCCTCCCTACCACAAAATCCGTTCTCCTCCACCACCTTAACCAACCTTAGTTTTAAGTTTAAGTTGTTTAATTTTAATTTATAGCTTGTCTGAAGCCGAATAAATAGGTGCTTTCGTTCCCACCAAAATTAAAATTACAGAATTCCATAAACCACGCAATTCAATGCCAATATCTAAAGGTAGCTTGTTGTCTCTTTATCCGTTTGCATAGACACCTAATTTAGAGAAGACGAATGGTCTGAATTTTGATGTATTTTGGGGACTTCCCGCATGCTTTGGGTGCTGCTGATGGAAAATAATGAGCCTTTAAATGATCAGCACGTGAAAACGCCATTTTATTTTACATGTGATGATATCTTTGGCTTAGTTCGAAATTTTATGAAGGCCTATGGTAGAAATGTAAACTAATCTCTAATCGCAGGAAGTGTAGAATTATCGCTTTAGTCATGTGCGGTTAACAGTCGAGATGGCTTTTGGTTAGCTTGCATCTCGATTCAGAATTTTCCATCGTCCTATAGAAATAGACGTGGACGGTTGCATGTGCAAGCATGTTGTTTGCTACACAACTACCGTAAACCTTCAAATTACGAAAAAAGAACCAAATAACCAACATTGCAACCTCGATATAACGAAACTGAAGGGAATTAGAGAATATTCGTTATACCAAGTAATTCGTTACTATGAGGTTCGTTATGTAGAAGTTAGGTTAATCTAAGATTCGTTTAAACGAGGTAAAAAAAAATGTTTAATAATCTCAACTTTACATATGTACGAGTAACTACATATAGGTACTAATCTGCTTACCCCGTTATAGAGAACGATTTTCAGTAATACAAACACAATAAACATCAAACAACAATGAATGATCAATTATTGTGAAATCGAGTGTGTATAATTTATAGGATTCGTTATGTAAAGGTTATAAGTATAAAATTCGTTAAATAGAGGTAAATAATAATTTCACTTTATATTTTGCAAAGATTGAAAATTCGTTATAAGAAGGTTTTTGACAAATGTATAATGTAAAGGTATATTTTGCATTAGCTCTTACGGACAGTATTTAACGAAGAATTCGTTAAATCGAGGAAATCGTTATATTGTGGTTCATTATATTAAAGTTACACTGTATATCCATCGTCGAAGTGGATGTCTGCATCCATTAATGTTGCAAGTTGCAAGGGAATGCTTTTAGTAAACGAGGATTACACATTCTCCTTCTCCTCTCTTTTGGCAAAATTGACAATTTTGTTGGCGACAGATTCGAATACGTTTTCTTTGGCTGCTTTTCCTTATACTTTTCTTTTAAGGCAGACGTAAGTTGATGATATTGGCGAGGACACATTCGACTGCAACCCAAGAGGCGGAGTTGGTTGTGCAGGTGTTTCCACTAAAGCTGTAGTGTCTACACACACAGAATCTTTCAAATTAGCTTCAACTGCTTCCGTAGCACACTCCATGCTATCCTTCTGTAAAAATAAACAACAAATTAATAATAAGCAAATGTTTTGTCATGTCTTTCTTACCACATCGTAATTGCTCTCAATCACCGATCGATGAACTGTAGGTCGTCATAGTAATAAAGGTGTGCATGATACGTATTTTCCTTTTTTTTGCTATCGTCCACTTTTGGTTTTTCACGCTCTGACACGTCCATTATGGTTTCCATTTAGCAAGAAGGACTTCCTACAAACCCAAAAGACCTACGTCAGATTTTCGTACGGTGTCACGAAGCCTTTAATATCACGCCTACCGACGTTGCAAACGACCTCTCCTCTTATGCCACCCATGTCAGCTCAAAGCGACTCTGGCACTTTCAAAGAACGTGTCCACCTCTGCCTCTATCTGCATTCCCTGATGTTAGAGGACTTCGAACAAAAACATCTGAAGCCTATATTAATTCTCAAAACCTGCCGTAATAGCGAGTTATTTACCCAGGATTATGATGTCCACCGAAACGATGACCTTATGAATGACGACGAATCAACTGGCCGCAGAGTACTTTTGGCTATACCTACTCGCCTTAATTCTAAGCATCTAACTATAGTTTGCTTTAAATTTGTCTGCGTAAGAATTCATATTTCTAAGTGCAATCTCTTCAATTGCTGTTGCTACATTCGCCCATCGCAACCAACATGCAGCTACCAACTAGCTATTGACGAATTCGATGCCCTGTTTGCCAAAGCCGACGCAAATGGCACTGTTGTTGCTATGGGTGACTTTAACTTACCACGACTCAAATGGATACGCACTGATGCTTCACATTACACCGCCAATAATGCAAGTTCAGAGAAAGAAATTCTTTTAATTGACTGTCTCGTGGACTCCGGACTTTTTCAGTTAAGTGGCATTACCAACTATCTCGGTAGACAACTGGATCTTATCTTCTCCACTGACGTAGATAACAGCATAGTCTCAGGTAAGCACCTCCTTACCACTCTAGATCTTCACCACCCGCCTCTTTCTATGACGTTTTCGTACAACGTTTCAAAACCTTTTGGCTTTGAACACGTCTACAGCTTTAATTTTCGAAGAGCCAATTTCTTTAAATTAAACAATCTTCTTTCTGAAGCTAATTTCAATTTTCTCTTCAACTCTAGTATTCCCGCTGATGATGCACTTACCTCTTTTTACAATATCGTCGAAAGTCGAACAGTTATGCCTATACCCTGAAGTTCATCAATTCATCGTCTGATGATCCGCAAAGAATAGCAAACTTATTTGCCGAAGTATTTAGCCAATCGTTTGCTTACCACAACCAAAACTCGGATCTATCTTATTTCTCATACTTGAACAGGTGTCCACAAACATCCTTTACTTCGGTGGATATCTCAATGGCATTAGTAGATAAAAAGATAGGTAATCTAAAAAGTGAATGCCCCGCTGGACCTGATGGTGTACCCCCCCCCCATAGTTCTACTTGGTAAAACCTCTCACTGCCTTGTTCAGACTTTCCTTCCTCTGTATAAAAAATGCCACAAATATGAAATCTCAAATTGCGAAGCTCTCCACAATACCCAAGCTCTTTGAGAGCATTATTTATAATGCTATGTCTTTCTATTGTAAACCAGTGATTTCAAGATACCAACATGAATTTCTTAAGGGTCAACTACCACTAATCTCATTGAATTTGTATCAAGTACTATATGCGCATTAGAAGATGGCAAAGAAGAGGATGTAATAACCACCGACTTCAGCAAAGCTTTCGATAAAATCTCGAATAAAGTAATTCTTTTAAAACTTTGCGCCCTTGGCTTTCGATCAGATTTCATTACGTGGATTCCCTCATACTTAAATGATAGACACTACAGTGTCCTGTTTAGGTCTACATTATCTAAACTTTTCAAAGCCGCCTCGGGTGTTCCCCAAGGAAGTCATCTCGGTTCCCTGTTATTTATATTATCTGTATCTATGCTGACGACATCAAAATTCGCTCTCACATAACTAGCATTATTAGTAAAGCCAATTCGACTCTTGGCTTCATTAAGCGCTGGTCTAAGGAATTTGACGACCCATATGTGGCTAAAGCACTCTACACCACATTTGTTCGGCCCCTCCTCGAGTATGCATGTCCAGTCGGGTCACCATATTATTCTGCGCAAATTGCACGTATAGAATCGGTACAACGTAGGTTCCTTCGATTCGCGATACGGGGACTTCCTTGGTCTGACCGTTTCAATTTACCCCCCTATCATAATCGACTGAAACTTATTAACTTACAACCCCTCATTACATGTCGAGGAGTTTGCGATATAGTTCTTATCCATCAGCTCTTAACATTGGTAACATTGACTCTGAGGCTCTCTTCGAACGCATCTCCTTAAATGTTAATCCACGTAATCTAAGAACTGTACCTCTCTTCCAAGATAATTCAAACCGAACTAATTACGGGTACCAAGAACCGTTATCTCAAGTACTTCGCGAAGCGAACAAATTCGAGTCAATCTTTGACTATAACCTGAACAAATACTCCCTTTGTTCCCCTCGCTCTCTAACCCCTATCCACAGCTCTAGCAATTAAATTTTTATTAGTTTTATAAGTACAGTATTAAAGTTCAATGCTTGTATTAAGCACAATAAAACTGTCCGGGGTTGACCCGGGCCTAAATTCGTTAAATTCGTCCTTTCCAATTTCCCTGCATAGTTGCAACCAAACATTTTTTTTGCAGATCCATTCTCTTGTATTCAGTACTTTTGTGATTACCCAAACATTAGAATTGTCGATAATTAACGTGTTTGTAAACTTATTTATTTCGTCCATTCGCCACTTAGCCATAGCGAAAAAAAGCCCAAATGTAAAACTTCAGTAAAAATGACACCCCACAGAATGATATGAGATTAGCAATACATAGAATGCGATTTTTCATAGAATACTATTTGTGGTCTCCAAAAGCAATTTTCATGCTATATGGAATTCTATGAAATATTGGTGTTAAGGAACAGATAACTTTCGTTTATCTGTTTTCCCGATTATTGCATTAAAAATTGGGTCAGTTTCAGTTTTCACTTTAAATGCATTTTTACTTATATAAAGGGTTTTCCAATAGGGACTTGACAATTTTGAATTTAATTTGTGAACGCACTCTTTCAGTAATCATCAAACTGTCAATGTCAATTTATTCAGTAAACTCAACATTTTCATCATGGTAAAGTACACGGACGAGCAACGTCTGCAGATTATAAAAATTTTCTACCGAAATTCGGAGACGGTGACTGCAACTTTAAGATCGTTAACTCCAACTTTCGGTCGTCATTCTCGCCCTAGTAGACAGGCAATAACAAGTTTAGTGCAAACATTTGAGTCTACATATTCGTTGTGTGATGTTGCCGTGTCAGTGAGACAACGGATTGGTCGAAGTGTCGAAAATATCGCTGCCGTTCAGGCGTCCGTAGCAAACGATCCAAATTAGTCAATTCCATGGCGTTCTCAAGAATTGGGCATCGCTCAGACCACATTATGGCGTATTTTGCATAAGGATCTTGGTTTACACCCATACAAGATCAAGATGACTCAAGAATTGAAGCCGATGGACCATTTGAAGCGACGTACGTTCTCCGATTGGGTTCTGGAGAAGATGCGCCAAGATGGTGAATTTCATCGCTAAATCATATTCAGTGACGAAGCTTATTTTTGGCTCAATGGGTTCGTCAATAAGCAAAATATGCGTTATTGGTCGGGTGATGCTTCATGAATCACCACTTCATCCACAAAAAATAGCTTTCTGCTGCGGTTTACATGCCGGCGGCGTTATTGGGCCATATTTTTTCGTCGACGATAACGATCGTCACGTTACTGTGAATGGTCAGCGTTAATGCGCCATGATCACCGATTATTTTTGGCCCGAATTGGAAGATATGGGCTTGGACGACATGTGGTTTCAACAGGATGGTGCCACAAGCCACACAGCACACGCTACAATCGATTTATTGAAGAGTAAGTATGGTGAGCGTGTTATCTCAAGAAATGGGACAGTCGATTGGCCGCCTCGTTCGTGCGATTTAACGCGCTTGACTATTTTCTGTGGGGCTACGTTAAGTCACGTTGGAAGAGCTCAGAGCCAACATTGAACGCGAAATAACGGCCGTTTCGGCCGAAATGTGTGGCCGAGCCGTTGAAAATTGGGTCCAACGAATCGACCGCTGCAAACGTGCTCGCGGTGGCCATATGAACGAAGTCGAGTTCCATTCATAAATGTTTTAATTGTACTTCAAGCCGATAATAAAGTTTTTGAAATATCTCAAATGGTTTGCGTTTTATTAAAAAAAAAAGTTGTCAAGTCCTTATTGAAAAACCCTATACCTAATTTACTCTTACATGCTAGACAAAAAAATGCTTAAAAATTAGCTTAAATAACTTACAAAGAATCTTATTCTAACTTACTGGCCCCATGCGGGCACTCTAAGTTAAACCTAACACTTAAACTATGTCTGTCGACGAATCTTACAGTCTACTTTTATTTTTATTTTTACATATATTAAAACTAAGAAAATAAATTTTAATTAAAAAAACTTAGTGTCTGGCCTTATTTTTATATATAAAAATTAAAACTAAACCTATAAACTACCTAAAAAATAAATCTTAACCTACTTACGTCTAATGCATACATACAAACATATATTTATATACATAATATATATATACATAATATATATATATATGTATATATATATATATATATTATATATATATATATTTGTTCTTTTACCTCATTTTTTTTTATATATTTTCTTTTCTTAAAATCTAACTTAAACCTACCTAAAACAATGTAAGCCGGCCATGGTTAAAAACAAAAATTAGGCTGGCCCACCTTGCTTCACATGAAGCTAACTATCACTGGAGGAGTTCGATGACGAAGCATCCTCCCCTTCAACAAGCCACGAAAATTGTTGGTGCTGCCGAGCAACATTCCTCAAGCCGCGACTCCCTACCGTCCTCAACCTACTTAGTCAGGACTCTATTGATCACCTTCTCGGAAACCTTACTGATGTTTGGAAGAAGACTGATCGAGTAGAGATTCGCCAGATTGGAAGTGTCTTTATCCCTTTTGGGGATGGGATGTACCACCGCAGTTTTCCAATGCATTGGAATGCATTATTAAACAAGGTGCTATAAATGTTTACCGCTCCTAGAGGGAGATGTCTTAGCACAACGTTCGGTATTTCATTGGTTCCCACTGATTTCTTACTTCTAAGTGATTCGAAGATCGTTCGGAGCTCTTCCTTCGAAATGAACGGGGATCGTACCTTATCGTTAGTGATGACTATATTTGCTCTATTCTCGTCGCTGAACTGGGTGAAACCCGAGCTCTCGAATCGCCATTTCACTATTTCATTTCGAAGGTAGAAATTGTGCACAAGGACTCGATTCTCCAGATCGTGGTTCGGGCCAATGATGTCATTCGCCTTATATACTTCCTGGAAAGTCGCTCCTATAGCCTCTACCTTCTCCTGCGGATCCTCGATCACAAAGAAGTTGTCATCATCAACAGCCTCATTTGGATCGATGCCTGCTACTATAAGTATGTTCTCGTTGTCCGTCGTTCGAGCGATTTTAAAACACGAAAGGTCGTTTTGATCTTTTCTCCGAAAGATTTTATTTATTTGCGGAAACATATTCGGGTTGCTGGTGTTTACAGCCCGAACTTTGTTGTTCCAATACAAACTTACAGAATTTCTGTAATTTTCCTTTATTAATTTTTGGAGGTTTTTAATCGACGACTTCAGAGTCATGATCCCCGGGTTAAGTCTGTCAGTAAACTGTCTGTACAAGGGTTTTAGTCTTGACAGCAGTCTACTTTTATGCCGGTGCAGTGCGTCAATACGAGTAGTTGCGTTGGTCTCCTTCGTCAGTGTGTTGGTACCGAGGTATCGTTTTGTCCATTTGATTGTCTCGTCCATTAGTCTTAGATACCTGTCAATCTCCTCGTTTGACAGATTTCTGTTGGACGGTGGGTAGAGCGAATTCGAGGAGAGTGCACTAGTCAGCGTTCTGGTGAAGTGTGTCCAACGAACCCTACTATAATTGTAGGAACGCCTTTGAACAAACTCATACAATTCCGCAATTTCGGTGGGAACAATTATTTCGGTGCTGAGACCGCGATGGTCACTATCATACACGAAAGTGCATAGACAGTTTGTAGTTTGTTAGTTAGTGCATGTCAGTTGTATTCATGAGTCGAACAGCAGGAGATCCAAATAGGACCCGTGTCCGAGAAACGACGGACTATCCGTCCGTCGATACATTATACTGTGCTGACCCCACCAATTGAATAGTAAGTTCCCTCTAGTATTTGGTGTACTATTTCCCCAATCACTATGTTTGGCTTTGAAATCTCCGCCGATAATAAAATAGTTGTCTTCCAATTCCAGCCTCAGAAATCGAAAAAATGTCTCGAGCTATAAGGTGGATTGAGTAGCCTTAGGTGCATAGACAGACACAATGTACAACCACTTTTCACTACGGAGAGGGATATACACGATGCATGCTTCCAGCACCTGGAATCTGCGTACTACACGACTGTATACTCTTTTAAAACTTATACCTTTTCGTACGAAAATCGCAACGCCTCCTCCCTAAATGGAGTTGGGTCGGTTTCTCCGTACTATTTTGTATCTTCTGTGCCTCATTTTGTGTCTTTTGGTAAGTTTAGTTTCGCTAACCAAAAGCACATCAGGGGCTTGGTCTTTAAGCAAATTAAATAGTGCGGCTCGTCGTTCAAACCTAATCAGTGAATTCACATTTACCGCAAGGACCTTCAGGGTTTGCTCCGCCACGTACGTACCCATTAAGGCAAAAGGTGCGTTAGGCCAGCCAGCAGTGCGTATACTTGACAACCCCGATAATTTGCGGTGTGCCCCGTGTTCCTACATAAAGCACATGAGAGTTGGCTTTTTTCAGACGCTCCGTCCTTACCCAGAGCGCATTCCTCGGACTTGTGGTTCTTTCCGCACTTCACGCATCGAGGCTGCATTTCGCAGTTCGACGCGACGTGGCCGAACCTTTGGCAGCGAACACATTTGTTTTTGATTCTACTAAAACGATTTAGATGAAGGAGAGGAACAAACTCATAATTGAAAAAAAAGGAAACACTTGATTCAGAACGTTATAAAATTTATTTCAACAAGAGTATACTCATCTGTCGGCTGCGGTTGAAATCCAAGTGGACGAGAATATTGGAGATTAAAAATCATGACAACGAACCACCACGCACATACACATAGGCACATCATGCGTGCATTATTTTGTTGGTGTTGAAGTGCATAGAATTACGATGGTGTGCAGATCGTACGATGGATTCTGGTGCACATGCATTAGTGTGAATGTGTGAGTGGCGAATCGTCTGGTATCTTAAACAGTAAGTGCATGACCAAAGTACAGTGAGTAACAAATGCTATCAATTAATATTATATATACAAAATATACAAATAGCAACGAATAAATATATGTCCATTCCTGAACATCCCGGCCCCCCTGGAACTAGTTTTCAGGAACATGGTAGAACAGCTAATTTTGTTATTGGGCGTACAAACGAGCCCCGACTCGTCTTAATTGTGGCCACACGAACATGTCCATCTGCTCCTGGTGCTACTGCTTCAATTTTACCGAGAAGCCACTTTGTTGGAGGAAGATTCGGTTCCTTTAGCACCACTATGTCGCCAGGTTTTAAGCTTGTGTTGGTTTTCTGCCATTTCGACCGCGTCTGAAGTGTTGTGAGATATTCATTACTCCAGCGTTTCCAAAATCCTTGCACCATGTTTTGGAGGTGATTCCAGTGTTGTAGACGATTTAAAGGTGTGCTCAACAGGCAAGGTTCTGGAACAGCCGTATATGGTTCACCTATGAGAAAATGAGCGGGCGTTAGAGGATTTAAATCATCATCAGACACATAACACAAAGGACGAGAATTCAAAATAGACTCAATTTGAGTGAGTACTGTGTATAGTTCCTCAAATGTCAAAATGGAAGATCCAATAACTCGGCGTAGGTGTAGTTTGACCGTCTTTACACCAGCCTCCCATAAACCGCCGAAATGTGGTGCACATGGTGGGATAAAATGCCATGCGATGTTGTCCCTGGCTAGCGATGTAGCGATGCTTTCATTGTGGGTCTCTGACATAAGTAACTTATGCATATCATTTAGCCAACGACGAGCACCTTGAAAATTGGTTCCATTATCGCTATAGATATTGGAACACAAACCACGACGAGATACAAACCGGCGCAAGGCAGCGAGGAAAGCATCAGTAGTGAGATCATTCACCAGTTCCAAATGAACAGCCTTTGTTGATAAGCATACGAAAATTTAGGGTTACGACCTCGAGAGAGCCTTATGGTGATTGGTCCAGCATAATCGCACCCAGTGTTAGTGAAAGGGCGGCTTGGTGCAATTCTCTGAGCTGGTAAATCACCCATCAGTTGCTGGCTTGTTTGCTTCCGTTGCATAAAGCAGATCTTACAGTGGCGAACTATCTTCCGGATGAGATTTCGACTACCCAAAATCCAATAACGCTGTCGAACTATTGCAAATGTCTCAGATACTCCGGTATGTAAGTAGTTGTTGTGTATGTCTGCTATAATGAGAGAAGAAATTCTATTATTGTTAGGAAGAAGAATAGGGTATTTAATGCTATATGAAACCGGTGCATGTTTGATTCTTCCCCCAACGCGAAGCAGCCCCTCTTCATCAATAAAGGGAGAGTATTTGAGGAGTTTCGATTTGGCAGGCAATTGGTGATTATTTATTAGGGACCGAATATCCGCACTGAATGATTTTAATTGGATCGTTTTGAGGATAAGAGTTTTCGCTTTTTGTATCTCACTCAAGCTGAGACAATAAGTACAGCGACTTAGTGTTTTTACGCGACAATTGATCGAAAATCAAATGCAATACGCGATTGTTCTTTGCAAACGATACCACGAAGAGAAACGTTCAGCTAGTTTTTCGATGATATCAGTTTCAGTTGACGAAACCAACACTTGATGTGGTTGTTTTTCCTCGACATCATGAAAGTGAGAACCTTGTGAAAGAAATTTTAATTTTGGCCAATGTTCTTCATCTGTGGATAGCCATGATGGACCGTTCCACCACAGGCTGTGAGTTGCGAGATTAGAAGGAGTTACACCCCTCGAAGCGCAGTCCGCAGGATTCGATTCCGACGCGATATGATGCCAAGAATGTCGTGGAATCGTTTCGAGTATGGCGGCTGTGCGGTTGGCCACGAAGGTTGTCCAACGACGAGGTGGTGACGAAAGCCAATGTAGTACGATCTCGGAATCGCACCACGCGAATGTTTTAGAGATTTTATTGGTTATTGATGATTCGATGATATTTAACAGTCTAGTCAAGAGTAATGCGCCACATAGTTCCAATCGCGGGATCGAAACTGGTTTGACAGGAGCCACTTTAGTTTTAGCTGCAATTATAGTGACTTTATATGTTCCGTCTTCCATTCTACAGCGACTGTAAACAACAGCAGAGTAAGCCAATGACGATGAATCCGAGAAGCCATGTAACTCCACCTCTTGTATAGATGTAAATATATGTCTTGGAATGCGAAGTTGCTCAAAATAGTGGAGTTCCTGTCTGTAAATGTTCCACCGTTGCGCTAGAAGTTCAGGCAAGGGATCATCCCAGCTAAGGTTATAATCAGATGACCATAGTTCTTGAAAAAGCATTTTGAACAATATTATAGATGGGGCTAGCAATCCTAAAGGGTCGAAAATTCGTGATACTTCCGAGAGTAGGGTACGTTTGGTTGACGACGAGGAAAGAGGGTGTTTTGACAATGTAAACGAGTATTCGTCAGCTATCGGATCCCAAAACATGCCAAGCACCTTAATGAGCGAATTCGACCGCTCGGGGTCGAAAATAGAGTATTCGCATTCGTCCCTTGGTATACTAGAGAGCAAGGGCCAACAATTCGAACTCCATTTTCGGAGCTCAAGTTTAGCCATAGATAAAAGAGTAACAAGCTCCGATTTTGTAGCGATAAGATCTTCAATTAAGTTTGAACCTGTCATTACATCATCAACATATACATCATTTAAGAGGATTTGAGATGCTGTGGGGTATTGCGTTCTATAATCAACTGCCAACTGCTTCAGAACTCGAACCGACAAAAACGGAGCGGACGCGGTACCGTACGTTACAGTGCGTAAACGAAAATGTTCAATGTCTTTCATAGGATTATCACGCCAAACAATACGCTGAAAATCTGTGTGTTGATCGTCCACCCAAATTTGACGAAACATCTTTACAACATCGGCCGTAAAAACATATCGATGCTGTCGAAATCGCAGACATACACCAAACAAATCCCGCTGGATCGGAGGACCTACCAACAATGCACTATTTAAGGATCGACCATAGGAGTCTTTAGCAGACCCGTCGAAGACAACGCGTAGTTTCGTAGAGCTGCTGTCCGATTTTAACACTGCGTGATGTGGTAAGTAGAACGATTTACCTGGAATTGTATTTATTTCATCGGAAGGAATCTGCTCCATATGGCCAAGCTCTAAGTACTCTTTCATGAAATCACGATACAACCGATACAATTGAGGATTACACCGGAATCTACGCTCCATAGAATGCAACCGCGAGACAGCCGATAAAATCGAATTTCCGAATGTAATATCTGGTGTTTTGAAGGGCAATGAAACAACATATTTTCCATCCTGAGATCGAGCGAATGTTTGTTGAAAGTGCTGCTCGGCCGGGTCGTTGATGAATAATTCGTCCTTAGGAGGTGCGACATCTTCTAACTCCCAAAAACGTCGAAGTAAAAGATCTACGTCAGATATTGAGTGTAATGACGATAGGGTGTTTTCCAGCAATCTAGTATCAAACAGTTCCCCGGTAATTACCCAACCAAACGAAGTACAGTGGGCAAGTGGGACACCTTTGGACCCTTTAATTTGATCGCCCTTCAGTATGCACCAAAGTTTATCAGCACCTAGTATGACGTCTATAGGAGCAGGAACGTTAAAATGAGGGTCAGCCAAATCTAACTCCTTTATATGTGACCATGAAGAAGCATCAAATGAGTGTGTTGGTAAATTCGAAGTTAGTTTGCTTAAAACAAAGGCCTCGATGAACAAAGAAGTTGAATTTACAAGCGAACACAGTTGAATAGCGAT
Organism: Volucella bombylans; assembly: GCA_949129095.1. Taxonomy (NCBI): domain Eukaryota; kingdom Metazoa; phylum Arthropoda; class Insecta; order Diptera; family Syrphidae; genus Volucella; species Volucella bombylans. The sequence goes on from OX422142.1 coordinate 83,854,714, forward strand.
ACATCCTTTTGTATAACCAGCTTCCATGGAGGACAAACCGGAAACGGGAATTCGAGCATGGGTACGAGGATATCCGAGCCTTTGAGCGAAAGATTCAGCAACGAAAGACGATTGAGACCCGGAATCTAGCAAAACCCGACAAGTAATAAGATTTCCCCTAATATCCTTAACGTTGGCCAATACTGTTGGTAAAATGGTTTGTCTGCGAAGATTGGTTTTAATCGAGTGGTTATTAACAAGTGACGAAGTGGATGGACGATTAGAAATCGATATCGAATTAGATTGGGGCTGGCTGGTTACCGAAGGTAAGGATTTCGTATTCGAATCTGGAGATGAAACTAAGGGCGACGATTGATTTATTTTATAATCTTCAGGATGGACCAACGAGTGATGACGCGATTTACAAACACGACACCGGAAAGTGGATCGACATTTGTTCGACGAATGCCCAACCCGAAGGCAATTAAAACATAATGCATTTGTTTTCACAAAACTGCGACGAGAGTTAACATCTAATGCTACGAATTTGGCACACTGAGATAGTGTATGTTCCAATTTGCACTTGGGGCACTGCGATTTTGTTTCTGAAGCTTCAACAACATGCGATCGAATTGGAGCGGATTGTTTTGCACGCGACGAAATAGATCTATTGACCGACTGGCATGATTCGAGAGCATCACACCTTGATTGCAGAAATTCTAAAAGTTCATTTATTGTGCAATCATCCCGAGAGCCGACGTTCTCTGCCCAAGCTTGATTGGTGTCCGAGTCAAGTTTGTTAAGCAACAGATAAATGAGCCACGGATCACGATCTGTCTGTTTTAATGCTGTTAAACCACGCACAACTTCATCTGCCCCGTCAGTGATTTTCCGAAGAGCATGTACATTACTTATAGTAGTTGCCGGAAGCGCTAAAAAAGATTGTATGAATGACTTCACTATTAAATTTACCCTGTCGTACCGCGCTTCTAAACGTTCCCATGCACCGAGGAAGTTTCCATCCGAAATAGGAATATGTTTAATAAGGTTGGCCGCATCATCCCGAAGGAATGACTTGAGATAGTGAAACTTTTGTGTTTCAGTAAGGTTTGTCTTACTATCAATAGACCCTACGAAAAGATCACGAAAAGTTGGCCAATCCTTATAGTTTCCCGAAAACGATGGAATCACGATAGGAGGTAAATTAACCGAAACGGAGTTTTGTCCTGATGACGCGTTGAGTTTTTCAAGAAACGTTGATTGTTGATTGACAAACCGTTCTAATACTGAACCGTCAGACTCCTTTTGAGGAACACCTTGTCTTTCGCGAATCGCTTTCACATGTTTCGAATGAGCCACGAAATATCTATCCTCATATGCGGCGAATTCATTTTCTATGACCACGAGGTCATTTCCTTTTACATGAGGCAAATAGTCATTGTGTAACGAAGAAAATTCTAACCACGTTTCATCTAGTTTATTTAACCGTATCTCTAAAATTTCAAGGGTAGTAGATTGTTCGATTTTATCCGCAAATGTGGATGCACGATCTAATCGCCCTTGTGCATTTTCTCGTTGCAATTTTAATTTTAGAGCACTCATTTTTAACTATCACAAACTTGAAAATTCACAGTGAAACGAAATACGAAGATTATGATGTCAGTTTATGTATTATAGATAGCGTGCGAGAGTTTGCCCCCCTTAAGATATTATACAAAACGTTGTATAATTGAAAGGAAATATGCAATTATGTATTTAGATGGCAAAGTTTAATTTTTCACCGAATGCACCGATTCACACGTGGAATTTTCAACAAAGTCAAATAGTTTATTTTACGCCTACGCGGTTCACTTTTTTAATTCGGCTTGGAAGGACCAGAATGTTTTTGATTCTACTAAAACGATTTAGATGAAGGAGAGGAACAAACTCATAATTGAAAAAAAAGGAAACACTTGATTCAGAACGTTATAAAATTTATTTCAACAAGAGTATACTCATCTGTCGGCTGCGGTTGAAATCCAAGTGGACGAGAATATTGGAGATTAAAAATCATGACAACGAACCACCACGCACATACACATAGGCACATCATGCGTGCATTATTTTGTTGGTGTTGAAGTGCATAGAATTACGATGGTGTGCAGATCGTACGATGGATTCTGGTGCACATGCATTAGTGTGAATGTGTGAGTGGCGAATCGTCTGGTATCTTAAACAGTAAGTGCATGACCAAAGTACAGTGAGTAACAAATGCTATCAATTAATATTATATATACAAAATATACAAATAGCAACGAATAAATATATGTCCATTCCTGAACAACATTGTAAAATGTTTTCGCTCCTCTTTAATTCTTCCGATGGACAACTTGGTAGTCTAGGACTTTAATACTCCTTAGACCAACCAGATTGCTGGTGGGACTTAGCTGGACCAGGAAAATCGGCAGTTTCGGCTTCTCCCTTTTGGCTCTGGCTGTGGTAAAAAGGCTTGATCCCTACGAATTGGAGCCCTTCGCACTTCTTCTCTTTCAGCTGTGCAAGGAGTTCCTCCGGATCAGTCGACGGTTCTAATCCCCTCAGCATCATTGTTTGCAGCTTGTCACCCTTCGGGGTGTAGGAGAAGAACTCCGTCGTCGAATCCTTCAGTAAATTTTTTATTTTATAATAACGCTAAACTGTGTTGCAGTGGATCGCGTGCCTATCTACACTAAGCCTTTTAATAAAAATTATTACCTATGACCGACTTACATAGCTTTATCGTTTCCTTTAGATCCATCTTAAATGTATTTATAGGTGGAACCATTTGTTGTTTCTGTTGCTGTTGTTGTTGTTTTTTCTGGTGCTGTTGTTTTTGCTGCTGTTGTTGTTGTTTGTGCTGTAGTTGCGGCTGCTGCCGTTGTTATGGCTGCTGCTGTCTTTGTAGCTGCTGCTGTTTTTGCTGCTGCCCTTGTTATGACTGCACTTGTTGTGGCTGCACTTGTTGTTGTTGCACAAATTTTTGTTGTTGTTGCTGTATCACTTGTGTTATTGTGTTTGTCTTGTGTTGCTGTTGTGTCTTTTTTTGAACTATTGTTGTTGGAAATGTTCTTGCTCTTACCTCTTCCTTCTAAGCATTTGCAGTTCCTTTATGGCAAGAACTCTTTGTTGCAGCATTTCGATGCTGCTACTTAGTGACTCCATTTCTTCCTCTTCGTCTTCCGATTCGGTTGGAGCCAAGGAAGCGAAGGTGTTCTCTCTCAGATAGTGGCTTTCGCCACCATCTGAAACATTTGGGTTGTCGTCAATAAATTACCCAGTACGATTATTTGCTGCTGTCGATGACGCCCCTTCCCACACTCCGCCAAGCAGCCTTTCAGCAGAAGTTGATAGGTTGGAACGTTGTACCAAGTTGGGGATTGGCTTTTGTTTCCTCCGTCTTTTAGTCTTTGGTTCTGACACTACTGGCATTTGGCTTGAACCACTTGACGCCTCGCCCGATTTTTCAGCAGATCCCGCTATTTGCATAGCGGGCCGCTCTCCACAATCCATCACGTGATGCTTACTACAAGACTAGTAACCGTTTAAATTAATTGTTTTTGTATTGAAAGAAAAAAAAAATGTCTACTGCACACGGAGTCGAAACCACGACCTATGACTCGTCGACCGAACACACTGCCAATCTGCTATTTGGAGCCTATAGGAAAACTCCTAAGTGTCTCTTTCTTACTGATTTTACTATTTTCTTTTATTTTACTATTCACTTGCAAGCCGAAACACGTCTATACTCTACGATCAATGAAAGACTGATTAAAAATTGGGTGGCGCCTACTTTGTGTACGTTTGCATACGATAGCGGTTGATTTTTTTAGCGATCTTTCTGAAGCTCATCTTGCTGGGCAGCCGGTGTGTGCAGCTAACCAAAATCTCCTTTTTGCAACCCCCGTTAGTTTCGCGATTCCCTTATGCGTCCTTTCACCTATTTTTGGATTTTCGTCATTCGCTGAGATCGTGTAACCTTTTTAATTTGCAACAATAGCCGCGTGTTTTTTTTTTTTTTGCATATCCGCAAAAAAACTAATTTGTGCGTAAATTACAATAATAGCGATGTACGCTAATGTCGTTTTCGTTTGGGCTTTTCTCCGCGTTCCGAAGAAGAAAAGTGACGTAAAACCATTTCCCCTAATTTTTGTATTGTGTGTCAAACTAGATTTCTGTTTTCCTGCAATCGGCTGTGTGTGGCCAATTTATTTTTCTGAGTGTTCAAATTGATTCGCAAGGAAATACCTGTATTTAAAATATAAAAGTCCGAAGAAGTTCTTAGTGTTCCATTTAAATAAAAATCAGGGTAGACAACAAAAAAGCCTTCTGACAGCCCAAACGAAAAAGCTATAAGTCAATTTATATAATATGATATCTATTTAGCGGATATAAAAAAGTACTTCCAAATACTATTTTCTTCGCTTCCAATGAACTTTCCAATGACTTTTCTGAAAAATCCAAGATTTGCCAACAACATTTTTCAAAACAATTCACCAACCGACAGATGAACTGCCATTATACGTCATACATAGATATATCTGTCCTACAAAGGTTTTATGACGAACTTTTAAGCAGATTTGGGTAGTTTTTTTGTGTCAATCGCTAACAAAAAGAAAACTCAGCTAATATTAGCATCACCTATGAATTTTATCGCACGGTTTTTAATCCTATCTAGCAGGTACCGAGTTGTTATAGCAGCACCTGGCCAGATGTCATTTTTAGGGGATGACCGCTTTGTAGATTGTGGCCGGGTCTGAGGGGTGAAATATTTCTTACATCGCTTGAGTAAAAATGGACATTTCACATCATTTTTGACTACATTGACATGTAGATTATCATTGGCACAAAGATGATACCCAGAAAGGAAAGTTTTTGGGTTTCTACGATGCAAGTTCCGTTCATGGATAACGGCTTGGTGTCTAAATTTGTTAACAACAGCAGACAGCATTGTGTTTCAGAGGCATTAAATTCCACTCTGTTGGGGGTTCCCCATTTAGTAATGCAGTTTATATCGGAATATAATGATCTTAACATACGCTGCCGTTCTCTTTCTGTAGAAGAGCATTGACGTGAATCCGGGAACGAATATGAAAAGAAGAGAATACTGTTGTCAGCAAATGAATATATTAGATTATAAGTAACAGACAAGAGATCGTTGATGAAAATTAAAAAGAGTGTTGGAGACAGAATGGAGCCCTGGGACACACCAGCATCTATTTTATGAATATCAGACTTGAAACCATCCAAGACAACTTGAATTGAACGTTCCGAATGGTAGTTTCTAATCCATCAAAGAAGAGATTCATCGATCCAAAAAGCACGCATTTTCGACAAAAGGGTCAAATGCCTACATTGCTTTGACCAGGTTGATGTACCTTTTGGCTCCACTTTTCGGAGAGACATGCCATCAAATCACTAATTGACCTGTTGCTACGAAAACCGTACTGCCGGTTATTGACAGTTTATCAGATTTTCCATGACCTTGGAAAGAAAGGACGTAAGTGCAATGCGGACGTAGGAGGAGATAGAAAAAGATTCGCCTTTTTTAGGGACGGACTTGCCAAATGTTGTTTTCCATCTTCTCGGAAGGAGTCCTAAAGAGTAGGTTTGAAAAAGCTTACGCAGTGGTTTTGCCAGCGTGGAAGCACACCTCTTCAGAAGAAGGGGAGGTATACTCATACGATCTGGGCCAGCGGATTTGTGAATGATAAGATCTTTAAGTACTCTTGCTACTACACGAGTGCGAAAGTAGATTCGTCCCATTGAGATTCGACGCACCCAAGTGTAGGCGGGAACAACGCACAATGTGGAAGTATTAAGCTAGCCGCAAAGTGTGCAGGAAACATATTGGCCTCTTCTAAAGAGCTGACAGCTGAAATGTCATTATAAATGACCGTTGGGTCTGATCTAAGGACAAGGCCATCTTGAATCTGACAAATGGCATTCAACACCCATAGAAGGCTCACAGACCCTACAACAATGACGTAACGTCTCTTGCTTTTTCTTTTATATGACTACTTGTGTACTCATAGCATTCCACTCTTACAAGTTTTTGATCATAACATGTTTCGCTTTAAATCCTTATAAATATGCCCTTAAACACAACTTCTGACTTACTATGAAATACCATTGTTAAACTTTAAGAAAACATTATGGAAAATACATAACAAACTTGTTAGACAAGTTATAACTTTTAATCCGATATAACAACTATGTAATAACCTTGAACATATTTTTGTCAGATAAGCAATTCGGTTTCCATTGCACAATCTTGCAGTTGTGTAAGTAGATTAAGCAATAATTTTGTATAAATAATTGATACCGACATAAAACTTATAATTATATTTGTTGCCCAGTCAATCAAAACCATTTTATTTATTCTTCACGTGGGCCTCTAAATGACTGAAATCTTTGTAACCAATTAATCTTATCCATCTGGTGTCTCACTGTCAAATTTCGCCACCACTGTACAAAAACCGTGATCGGCATCAGAACAAAAAAACGACAAAAAATCGTTTCATCACAAGAATTCCTTCGCAAACCAAACAGGCCCTGTGTTTCATTCATGTCGTTTGTAATCTCTAATCATTTCAAAGCAACTTTACTTTTTCTTGCATTCAAAACTATTCCTTACTTTTAGAGCAAGGGAAAATTTTATTTCTACGTGCTCGTTGATAAGCTCTTTGATACCTTAAACGTGGGATTACAATTGTAGTATAATTGTATAATGGGTGTTTTTTTTTATAGCTGTTTCAGACTTTTAAGTAGGGATTAAATGTAAAATCAGTTATCACATTGAGCTGCTTCATTTATTTTGAGTGCAGCTTGCCATTTCACCATGAAAAGACTGACGCCATAACAACCATTTCAAATCGTCGAAATTTATTTCAAAAAACGAAGCTCTGTTCGCGGAACTTCGTAAAATTTACGGTAGCTATCAGCCGCCAACTGAAGTTGACCTGAAGAACAGTTTGTTCGAAAGTCGCGGCTGTGGAAGTTTGTGTTGAAGAGGATCCCAATTTATAAATTCGTGGTTGTGCGCAGCAACTTGGCCTTTGCACATCCACTATTTAGAAAATCCTGCGTAAAGATCTTGGTCTCAAGGCTTATGGGATCCAATTATTATAAAAGATAAAATCACGTGACCTTTTATTACATCGGGTGTTCAGTGATTGAGCTTTAAATAAACTGAAAGCTGACTCAGTTTTTACCGTAAAATTTTGTTTAGTGATAAGGTTCAACGGCTACGTAAACAAGCAAAATTGCCGATTTGAAGCGACAACAATCCTAAAAAAGTTGACAAGATGCCATTGCATCCAAAAAAATGTACCGCATGGTCAATGATTATTTATTCCCAAAGTGATATCAATGAGGAAGAACTGTCGTTCCAACAGGATTCTGCTCCTCCACATAATACCAACGAAAAGATCGTTTTCTTAAAAACTCGATTATATATTAACGAATATACTCGTCAAGATGGTGCGATTTGACGCCATTGGATTATATTCTGTGGGGCAATGGCAAGTCGCTAGTTTATGCCGATAAACCTGAAACGATTGACACTTTGGAGTAAACCATTGTTCGAGTAATACGCGATATACGCCCCCAATTGCTCTGAAAAGTGATCGAAAATTGGGCCTCTAAAATGCGATTTGTACGAGGTGGACATATACCCGTATTTCTAAATATTACTATAAATGGCATGAAATAATATTCCGAATGAATTTATTATGAATTTCTCTGTATTTTACTTAAACTAAAAGTCTGAACCCCTTAAAACACACCCTTTATGGTATAAATGATTTAAAAGAATGAGAAACATCTGTGCCAGTATAGGTAGGATAGGATAATTCCAAATGAAGTGATAAATAACGATGGAAATAGCTAAAAACTTTGCTGATCGCGTATCCCAAATTCATTAACAGAATTCAACACATCTAACGCAAGCGCAGAAGACGATGATAGAATAAATGATGGTACAAGTTCGGGGCTGAATGGTGGATGAGGCATTGTTTCCAACCAATGTTCAAATATTTTTTAAGCTTTAACAAAGGTGTATGTGGTTTAGCGATGTCAAACTGGAATGCGACTCCCTTACAAATTGCCAGTTCTAGTAATATTCTTTGGTTACTTCCTCCAACTTCGTAAGTTGTTGACAGTAAACGTTTGAAGTGGTCGCATGATTCCTTGGAAGCGGCTTTAAATACAGTACACCTTTATAATACCACCAAATTGAAAACATGCTCGTAACCTTCTTTCGATGTGTTCTATGCTGGTTCATGGTGTAGTGGTATTAGCAACCGCTTCTCACTCGGAGGGTCAAGGTTCGAATCCTACTCATGAAAAATTATTCATTTGTGTAATTGGGCCTCAGTCAGAAAAATCTGCGTGTGAAGGCATAACACTGACATGTAGATTTGGCTGTTGTAGAGTTTCAAGCACAAAACAAGCGTGAAAATTGATAACCTTCGAATCACTCCGAGTGAAGAAAAAACTCTCCGTCCTATTCGGACTCCCACCCCCGGAGAGCTAATATCGAAACCAAATATACCTGAGTTTTTTCAAAGCACTACATCACAAAGCATTGTTGTCCTTTCTCCTCCTTCTATCTTTCCACCAGGCCGCGCCCAGGTAACAGTAAAAGGGTATCATAACCCCTTAGGCGCGCGTAAATTATATAAAAAAAAATGATGCACGACCGTTTTCGGTTAATGTTGTTTTAGACGATCCATTTTTGATCAATAATGATGATACGTTTTAAAAATACAGGGTGTTTTTTTAGAGGTTTGATTTTTAAATTGACAACACTGTTCCTGCAGATTGCCAATTTGACAGTTGAAAGTTGATTTGTGGTTAGTACGTTTTAGAATTTTACGATGAATAGATTAAAGCCAGAACATAACAAACAAATTGTGCAAACTTATTTTGAAAATCACGGTTCGGTTCGCCAAGCTTATCGTGCGCCCAAATTATGGTCAATATAATCGTCCATCTCAGCAAGTTTATCGGAACACGATGAATCGTTTTCGCACCACGTACACTTTAGTGGATAATACGCATCCCTAAAGACGACAAACAGTGCGAACAGAAGAAGTTATTGCCGATGTGGAGCGCAGTGTTTCTGAGTCGGTTCGCCATCGTACATAGTAATTGGAGCTATGCCCATCCACTTTGTGGAAGACGTTACAGAAAGATCTTGGCTTAAAAGCTTATAAGATGCAGCTTGTGCAAGAGTTGAAACCGCGTGACCATTATACGCCTCTTAGGTTCGGTGAATGGACCGAAAATATGGTTCAGCTTGATCCTAATTTTCAACGCAAAATTTTGTTCTCCGATGAGGCCCATTTTTGGTGAAAAGGATGTGTAAACAAGCAAATTTGCCGAATTTGGAGTGGAGAAAACCCAGAAGACCTTGTCGAGACGCTCTTACAATCATTGAAACTCACTGTTTGTTGAGCTTTATGGACTGGTACAATCATCAGCCCATATTTCTTTAACGCCGATGCCGTCCAGATACCGTCAAGGGAAAGCGCTATAGAAACATGATTTCTGACTTCTTCGTTCTTCAGTTGAATGGCATTGACGTGACAGAGCTTTGGTTTTAACAAGATAGTGCAACATGCCACTCGGCGCGCGACACCATCAATTTATTGCGGGAAACATTTGCTGAGCGCATAATTTCGCATAATGGACCTGTGAACTGGCCGCCACGATCCTGTGACGCCACACCTTTAGAATACTTTCCTTGGAGGGTATGTGAAGTCAATAGTCTATGACGATAAATCAGAGACGTTGGACGATTTGGAAGTCAAGATTCACCGTCTTATTGCTAATATACGACCCCAGTTGATCGATAAAGTTGTCTAAAATTGCACTTTACGATTGCGCTTTATGGCATAAAATATCTATTAAATAAGGCTAATATCATAGACATTAACATTAGCTTCAAATGTTTTATTTCATATTTAATTTGTATACCTCTAAAAAAAAACACACTTTAAATCAATTTCATTGGGTTAGAGAAACATAACGCAAATATTGATTTGTTGTATTAAGCGAATTTCTTTCAATTCATGAGGAGCCCAAACATTGATTTTTGTTACGAGTACAATACATTTAAAGTGGTTGTGTGTGATGCATTTAACCTATATGCAATCTCTCACAGTGTCGTATGACGATCTGATTTGATAGACTTTGTTTTGATCATAATTTTGAACGTTGTTAATCTTTGAGCCCCAGCAGCTTTCTCGCCTTTGCGGATGTAAAAAATAAAATAAGTCGGAAATGTTCGTTTTTGTACTTTATGTTAAAATTGGCACTTTACCAATAGGTGCTAGAAAAATTAAGCTAGATTTTCTTCTAAAGTAAGCTTCAGGTGGCAGCTATCAAATGTCAAAAGAAAAAAAATTATAACATTGACAAAAGCGAGAATCAACAAACATCTTGCGACTTACTTGCAATTGATAAAAATAGACTTCAAAGAACAACATTTTCAGCACCATCCGAATGAAAAAGTGAATGAATATCCGGTCATGATCCGTTCCCAACAATCTTGAAATCCATTCAGTCGGCACATGACACCCTCCCAAGTACTCCCATCCATTGCACACAGTCTACACACGACACTTTCCCAGCAAATCCCATACACTTGCCACGAGTTGCACTACTCCCACACTAAACTTGCTGGCTCCCCACATAGAATAAGTCAGGTGACAAATTTTCTAGATGTTAGCTTGTAATTCATTTGTAATTTTGAAGTCAAATAAAGAGGACGTTTTCTCAAACTTTTTTTTATAAAAAATGAATGTACCTAATAAATTTTAAACTTTTACGATGAATATGGTATGTTTCCACGAGGGTTGTTTCAATCCAAAATAAAACACTTCTTTGGTCTACTTCATATGTGTCCGAACCAATTAAGAATCGTTATAAACTCAGTCCGACTCTCGAACGATGGGGAGATAGCAATGATAGTTTTTCCAGCTGTTAAAGTTACCACTGACATTCAGTAAGGTTTGCCATTTCATCATGCATCGTTTTACGCTTGCCGAACGTGCGGAAATTATTAAAAAATACGCAACATGAATTTTGTCGTGAGGTCGGTCATCATCATGGCTTCTGTGTGCAGGAAATTCGTCGCACAATGAAAAAGTTTGAGAGTGAGTACACTCTTTTGGATCTTAAGCTACCAACCAGACAGAGATTGGTGCGAAATGAAGAAAATGATATGAGGAAGGAAACACCGCTACCGTTAATGGTTACAGGTATAGAGCGATATTAACCGAGTTGTGGTTCCAACAAGACAGCGCTACATGCCATACAAGCAACGCAACTCTCGGAGTTGTGAAAGAGAAATTTAGCGGTCGGGTCATCCCACCGGGAGCATTCATCAATTGGCCGCCGCAATCATGCGATTTGTCACTCGATTATTTTCTCTGGAGCTACATCAGGTCAAGCCAACCACTTTGGACAAGCTCGAGGCCAATATTCGGCACGCTATTGCCATAATTGGACCGAGTCGTCAAAACTTGGACCGACCGCTTAAAGCACTGCCAGCAAAATCAAGACAGCTATTTGAAGGATTGCTATTCCCCACATAACATCATAAAAGTAGCATCAAAATAAAACCAGAATGAGTTTTGTATCTCACACCGTTGTTATTTTATTTAATTCTTATTTCTTATCGTTCTTATCTGGCCACCCTATACAAAGCAATCGAGTCTTATCCTGAGAACTTCAAAGAAAAACTATTACGCTTCCAAATTAAATACCTGGGGGTGGCCGTGGTGTAGTGGTACTAGCAATCGCTTCTAACTCGGAGGGGTTTAGGTTCGAATCCTGCCGATGAACAAGTCTTTCAAGTTTTTCAGTTGTGTAATTGGAACTCAGACAGAAAAATTCTGCGTGTGAAGGCATAACACTGACACGTAGATTTGGCTGTTGCAGAGTTTCAAGCACAAATAATTACTGCGAATTATACCTTCCACTCTGAGTGAAGAAAAAAACTCTCCGTCCTATTCGGACTCTTACCCCCTGGAGAGCAAATACCGAAACCAAACACACATGAGTTTCAAACCACTACAAACAAATTTTCCTTTCTCCTCGTTTCTACCTTTCCGCCCGCGCCCTGGCAACAGTAAAAGGGTATCTAACCCCTTAGACGCGCGTAAATTATAAAAAAAAAAACCTCTCTCCCGCTGAAAAAATTGTGGGCTAATTTATGAAATGATAAATGTGGCCTTGGTCTTAAATAAATAAGTGACTGTTTTCTTAGTGAAGAGCCCAATACTCGTATAGTGAATTTAATTTCCCTTCCTTCTCGCAGTCATAGTCAATCCGGAACTACATTTGACTTTGAGCTTGTCTCAGAAGGAGAGGTTGCTATAAAGAATGCGTAACTAAAATCAAATCTAACTCTATGGGTGAGGATGGAATCCCGATTTGGCTTATCGAATTAATTTTACCACTTATTTGTAATCACCTAACATAACAATTGTGCATATTGTACATATGTACATATTATAAATCATTGTATCGCTAGCCTTAATTTTTCCCAAGTGTGGAAACTACTCATGTATAAGGGAATTGCACGCGATAACCATTTTTGTGCACTCAACATAATAACAGCATTTCCATTTGATCCATCCCATGCGCATACAGTTAACGGGATACACACACCAAAAAACTATTTCTTCACCCCAAGACTCTATTCTCCTTCAAAAAGATCTCGATAGGTTTTCCATTTGGTGTCTAAAAATTTGCTAGAGCTTAATGTCTCCAAATGTCAATCTATGACTTTGTCACTTAAGTCCAATTAATCTCCTTCCCGAATTTATTTTCAGCATGGCCAACCTGTACCCCAGGTTCAATCCTTAGAATATTATACGATAAACTCAGTTTCTATGCATTTTTATTTATGTCACTTAAATTACTCTTACATGCTAGACAAAAAAACGCTTAAAAATTAGATTAAATAACTTAAAAATATCTTATTATAACTTACTGGCCCCATGCGGGCATATTATACGATAAAGATTTAAACTTTCGTTCACATATTGATGAGATATCACTTAGTTTTATCAAACGATGGTCTAAAGAATTTTCCAACCCTTATGTGACAAGGTCACTTTACATTATCCTTGTCCGACCCCTTCTCGAATATACCAGCCAAGTGTGATCCCTCTTTCAATGACTTCATATATTTCGAATCGAGAACATTCAAGTTGTTTTCTTCGATTTGCCCTTCGAAAACTACCCTGGGATGACCCCTTTATACCTCCCTATCGTGACCGCCACAAACTTTTTAACCTGAATACCCTCGAAAAACGGGGAGATGTAACTGACATTCTCTTCATTTATCTACTGCACTCTGGTTCTGTGGATTGCGCTTCCCTTTAAAATTATATTTACTTCAACACCAACCCTCGTAATTTACGCTGTCCTCGTCTCCTCTATATTATAACCCATTGTACCTCTTATGGTTCCAACGAACCAATCACCCGCATGCTTCGTAAGATCAATTCAAACCTCCCCCTTTTTGAATTTATCCTAACCCTTAATTTGTGTTAGTTATTAAAAGCTAGGTTTCAAGTTAGTTTAAACTTGTATTAAGCCAAATAAATGTGGGCATCAGCCCCTACCAAAATCACCAAAATTAAAATAACACCATTTACCTTTACTCCATCGCATGCTCATACGTCTAACGGAATACACGCGCAACTCATTTTTGCGCACTCAACATAAATGATATTCATACTTCATTGCACAGGCATGAAATATGAATATTTTGTAAACGACTGCATTTCTTTCCCACAGAAAACCATAGAGGCGCACTTTTGCTAATTTTTTGATACCCGTAGAATTTTTCAAAATAAGTCCCTCGTTGTCCAGTAGTCATAAGAAACGGTTCGTTGTCCGGCAAACATAATAAATTTTTGAGTATTTTAAATATAGACATTTTTTTATAAACTGAGAATCTAAAAACTTAACTATTGACTTAACTTAAACCAACCCACTTCGGCCTATTGACACATTGTGATGCCACGTGGATCTATCATCCTCCTACTCTTAGAACCAATTTAAGCTTCTGACGAAACGTAGGAGGCAGTTAACGTCTACAATATATTGTTTAGATCGCTTAAGTCATTGTAAAAGAAAGCTCCTAAGTGGAGCTACCTTCTTTGGGAGAGAAATGGGCATATACAGAGTATCAGATAACAAACTATACAAATATACATCAACTGCTTTATCCGCAACAATCCGGTTTCAGACCTGATCACAACTGTTGTAAGGCTATGGTATAAATGCTCGAAGATATTAAGGGCTTGATATGTTTACGAACTTAAGAACTTAGGAACGAGAGAATGCAAACTTAGAAACTCAAATTTTTAGAAAGATTGACTACAAGTTCTGCAAAGATGCCTTCATATGGAAAGTTGCATAAATGTATATACAAAGTCTTCACCCTTTCGGAATATGGTACAATTCTTGCAAATGGCGGCAAATGTAAATTCTTCTTTAACATTTGTGAAGTAAACAGATACAAAATACACAATTCAACAAGATATGAATAGCTATACTCCCAAAGAACGCGGAATACGATTCGATTTGTCGATGGTGTTGGCACAGCGTGAATTTCGGCGCAGATTTCCCCGGTCATCCGACACCAACTAGGCAAAGACAACGACGCTTACCCGCTTGCATGCTCAACTACTTTCTGCGACTGGAGAACATGTGGTTCCAACAGGATGGAGCAACGGCGCATACTGTACGAGACACAACCGAAACTCTGAGCGCTGCATTTCCAGGTCGCCTTATCTCTCCTTTTGGCGGTTTGCACCAAATGATTTAACCTGATTTAACCGTTTCAGACTTATTTTTGTGGGGTTTTTTAAAGTCACGAGTCTATGTCAACAAGCCTCAGACTCTTGAAGCCCACAAAGAGAATATCCGTTAAGAATGGGAGGACCTATCGCCGGAAGCTCTGGCAAGAGTGAAAATGCCTCAAATCGAGCCCGAATGGTCATCAGTTCTGGCGGCGGCTACTTAGACTTTATCATTTTTTCGACTTAATAGAAAAAAATTTAAGGCATCAAATAATCCAAAAGCAGAACAATAGTTTTTCATTTAAACAAAAATTACAGCCAAAAAACATCGGGCGACAACTTTTGCGCCACCTTGTAGTAGTATGAGCCCTTCAAACACTTTCAGAAATTTCCTTAATACTCTTTCTGATCATATATGTATGTAAAGAGTGTTCCAATAGGGACTTGACAACTTTGAAATTAATTTGTGAACGCACTCTTTCACTAATCATCAAACTGTCACAGCCAATTTATTCAGTAAACTCAACATTTTCATCATGGTAAAGTACACGAACGAGCAACGTCTGCAAATTATAAAAATTTTCTACCGAAATGCGGAGTCGGTGACTGCAACTTTAAGAGCGTTAACTCCAATTTTCGGTCGTAATTCTCGCCCTAGTTGTCTACTATAACAAGTCTACAATAACAAGTTTAGTGCAAAACTTTGAGTCTACATATTCGTTGTGTGATGTTGCAGTGTCAGTGAGACAACGGGTTGATCGAAGTGTCGAAAATATAGCTGCCGTTCAGGCGTCCGTAGCAAACGATCCAAATCAGTCAATTCCACGGCGTTCTCAAGAATTGGGCATCGCTCAGACCACATTATGGCGTATTTTGCGTAAGGATCTTGGTTTCCACCCATACAAGATCAACCTGACTCAAGAATTGAAGCCGATGGACCATTTGAAACGACGCACGTTCTCCGATTGGGTTCTGCAGGAGATGCGCCAAAATGATGAATTCCATCGCAAAATCATCTTCAGTGACGAAGCTCATTTTTGACTCAATGAGCAAAATATGCATTATTGGTCGGGTGAAAATCCACATGTGGTTCATGAATCACCACTTCATCCACAAAAAATAACTATTTGATGCGGTTTTCATGCCGGCGGCGTTATTGGGCCATATTTTTTCGTCGACGATAACGATCGTCACTTTACTGTGAATAGTCACCGTTATCGCGCCATGATCACCGATTATTTTTGGGCCGAATTGGAAGATATGTGGTTTCAATAGGATGATGCCACAAGCCACACAGTACACGCTACAATTGATTTATTGAAGAGTAAGTATGGTGAGCGTGTTATCTCAAGAAATGGGCCAGTCGATTGGCCGCCTCGTTCGTGCGATTTAACGCCGCTTGACTATTTCCTGTTGGGCTACGTTAAGTCATTTGTTTATGCCAACACGCCGACTACGTTGGAAGAGCTCAGAGCCAACATTGAACGCGAAATAGCTGCCGTTTCGGCCGAAATGTGTAGCCGAGTCGTTGAAAATTGGGTCCAACGAATCGACCGCTGCAAACGAGCCCGCGGTGGCCATATGAACGAAGTCGAAAACATTCATAAATGTTTTGATTGTACTTCAAGCCGATAATAAAGGTTTTGAAATATCTCAAATGGTTTGCGTTTTATTTAAAAAAAAATTGTCAAGTCCTTATTGGAAAACCCTATATTTGCTAGCAAGTTCGTGAAACTAAGATGTTAGAACAACATAATTAAACCATGGTTGACTGACTATATTTGCGAGAAAATAAGTGGTAAAAATAGTTACTATGCCAGAAATAGGAACAAATTAGACTTATCATGTATAAGAAAAGTTCATAAACAAATGCGAGTGGATATTTTTAAGCTGATTAGTGAACAAAAAAAAGGTATTACAAAAGAAAATTCAATGAAAACAGGTTTAGTCCTACGCAGCAATGTAATATTATTAATACTTTGTTAGGCGAAACAAATAAAGACAAACGGCAACAGATGTGCTGGGTTTCACCTGAACACCACAAAGAAATCCCTGGATTGATGAAGAATTCCGGCGAGCACATGCAGATACTCTTAAACAAGAAGCCTACTAAGCGGCGTTGAAACGAAGAACGAGAAAATATCATCCACTTCCCCAGATAAGAAAGAGGAGCACGAGAAGGGCGTAACCGATGATATTAAGAGGTTGTACTCCAGGAATAACTAACGGAAGTTTTATCAACATGTAAAAAGAACGTTGTTAAGGCAAGAATACCCGTGCAGAACCTGTAGAGATGAAGAAGGAAACAGTCGGTGCTAAGAATATGGACAAACTTCCGTCCACCTGATCAGAATGAAGTAAGGATAACAATATCTAAGATAAAATCCAACGGCCGAAGTATTTAAAGCTGCTGGAAATGACTTTGTGGAGAGAATACACTACCTCATTTGTGGTCAGAACAGTGTATGCCTGATGAATGGAATCTCAGCACCGTATTCCCGTTCCACAAAAAAAAGCGATAAGTCTGCTCAACATCGTATACAAGATCTTAACTGCCATATTGAATAATGTCTGAAACCCTTCGCCAGCAACCTATTTGGTACCTATCAGTCCAGTTTTAGATCCGGAAAGTCCACAATCGGCAAAATCTAGCAGACTCTGGAAGTCCAAATCGATACCCAAAATCCTTTCATCGATTTAAACTCTGAATATGACAGCATTTATAGAGACACACTATGTAGAGCCATGTCTAGTTTCGGCATCCCTTCCAAGCTCGTCGGTTCATACAGAATGACAATGGAGAACGCTTGGTGTCGAAAAAGATTTTAGACAAGGTAACGCGCTGTCATGTCATTTCTTTAAAATCAATTCAATTCAATTCAATTTATTAAATTAAGGATGTACAAATAAGACTTAATCTTTTATAGTACATAAAATTATGGATAATATACAAAATTAGTTTAAAATTTATATTTAACACTAAGAGATACTTTAATCAGGAAAGGGATACAAAAGGAGGGATAGTGTGGAGGAGGAGAATAGTAAAGAACAAGAAACAGTCTGCTGTTTCATTTTTATATAGGGTTTTCCAATAAGTACTTGACAACTTTTTTTTAAATAAAACGCAAACCATTTGAGATATTTCAAAAACTTTATTATTGGCTTGAAGTACAATTAAAACATTTATGAATGGAACTCGACTTCTTTCATATGGCCACCGCGGGCACGTTTGCAGCGGTCGATTCATTGGACCCGATTTTCAACGACTCGGCCACACATTTCGGCCGAAACGGCAGCTATTTCGCGTTCAATGTTGGCTCTGAGCTCTTCCAACATCGTCGGCGTGTTAGTATAAACCAACGACTTAACGTAGACCCTCAGAAAATAGTCAAACGGCATTAAATCGCACGAACGAGACGGCCGATCGACTGTCCCATTTCTTGAAATAACACGCTCACTATACTTACTCTTCAATAAATCGATTGTAGCGTATGCTGTGTGGCTTGTGGCATCATCCTATTGAAACCACATGTCGTCCAAGTCCATATCTTCCAATTCAGGCCAAAAATATTCAGGGATTATGGCGCGATAATGCTGACCATTCACAGTAACGTGACGATCGTTATCGTCGACGAAAAAATATGTCCCAATAACGCCGCCGGCATGCAAACCGCACCAAACAGTTATTTTTTGTGGATGAAGTGGTGATTCATGAAGCACATGTGGATTTTCATCCGACCAATAACGCATATTTTGCTTATTGGCGAACCCATTGAACCAAAAATGAGCTTCGTCACTGAAGATGATTTTGCGATGAAATTCATCATTTTGGCGCATCTTCTCCAGAACCCAATCGGAGAACGTACGTCGCTTCAAATGGTCCATCGTCTTCAATTCTTGAGTCAACTTGATCTTGTATGGGTGCAAACCAAGATCCTTACGCAAAATACGGCATAATGTGGTCTGAGCGATGCCCAATTCCTGAGAACGCCGTGGAATTGACTGATTTGGATCTTTTGCTACGGACGCCTGAACGGCAGCGATATTTTCGACACTTCAACCAACCCGTTGTCTCACTGACACGGCAACATCACACAACGAATATGTAGACTCAAATGTTTGCACTAAACTTGTTATTGCCTACTAGGCAATACTACTAAGGCGAGAATTGCGACCGAAAATTGAAGTTAACGCTCTTAAAGTTGCAGTCACCGACTCCGAATTTCGGTAGAAAATTTGCAGACGTTGCTCGTTAGTGTACTTTGCCATGCAAGAACTGCTGGAGCGTAAAACCAAGGATATTTGTATGATAATTGGATATGTGGTCGTGTCGACGTAGCCCATACACATACCTTACCATATCATTGAATGCCACAGTAAGTTTATGCTGAGCTAATGAGTCGAGTTTGCAGGACACCACTGGTGAGTACTCAATATACCGAACAAGTAAGGTTTTAACAAGTCTCAGCCTCATGTTAAAGGGTTACATACGTTTCTCCGCTCAAAAAAATCGATTTTTTTGTTTGCATGAAAAAATTCTATATTCGTTTGCAATTCAAATGCCGCAAGAATTTTTCAAAAATTCCAATAATTAAGAAAGTTATGACCGTTAGACGTCGGACCGGGCGGAGCGCTCATTAGGGACATGAGCAGCTGCGTGCCTGCTCTGACTTCCTGCCTTCTCTAATGGCGAGTCAGGGCCCTCGCAAATATTTATACTTGCTTAGCAATAGATTTAAACCTTGTATAAAAATATTAGAATTCAGAATATTCCAGAAGGCACTACTTGAGCACATTTTCAGTTTTGCTTTCGAAGCCACGCAGGCAAGACACACTACAGATTTTGCATTTCGTTTGCGTTTTTCTCGAAACAGTGTTTTCCGAGTCGGTACCAGAAATCTCTTTTGAACCACTCGACCGATTTGTATGCCATTTTGCACGGATATTCTTAATACCATTATCTAGTCTCCTACGTAGGATTTTTTTGATATCTTAATTTTTCGATTTGTTATAAATAAAAATGTGACTCCTTTTTTAGTCAAAAATAGCCTCGTGCGTTCAAAAAGCTGCCATTTTGTTAAAAATGAAAATTTTTGAAAATGGCTATGATAGAGACTAGTTTTATCCATCTACTTTTACAGGTATTTTTTTTTTGTTTCAAATGAAACCTACCAGAGATATTCCTGGCACCGCCCAGCACGTTTTTGAAGAGAGGTTTCCGGAGATGGGCGAAATGTATACTTTATAATTGTTTTTCTTCAATTGTCAATAATGTTTTGTATTCGTCAAGGAATACTTTACACAATGTATATTTTACTTTTTTTATATTAATTTAATATCGTAGCGAAAAAAAAATCTTGAAAAGCGCTCCGTTTTTTAGCAGAGAAACGTATGTAACCCCTTAACAGGAGTAAAACTAGAGAGCAGCCAAAGTTTGCGTAGACCTCCGTAAATTCGTCCCACAGTGTAATTGATGTGGCTTACACAGGAGATGGATCGGTTTATCTTAAAACCCAGGTTGGTTACAGTGGGTAATTACACGAAGAATGCGGGTGAGTCCCCCTTTACAAACCGGATAGGAACTCCATCCTCACCAACAGCATCTGATTTGAGTGACCGAATGATACTAATGACATCAACTTCCAATACAACTTCGAAGAGAAGTTGTACTTTCTAATAGCGTGGATAAGAAATCATCATTAAGATCATCAAGATCAGGTAAGATGTCTACAATATGATTTTTAGAAACACCAACCGAGCGTAAGTTGCTCCAAAGCTTTTCGGGATTTTGGTCCGTTCCCAGCCTAGATAAAAAATATCTCTTCTTACACGTCTCGTGATAGAAGTAGAGAAATTACGTGCTCGACAGAAGTTTACCCAATTCAGATTTGTTGAATTCCGCTTCCACTTCGAATAGAGTTTCCTACGAACTTTAATAGCATTATGAACCTCAGACGTAAACCATGGACAAATTCTATTGCGCACCACCACCTTTTTTTAAGGCACATGGCTATTGAATAGGTGAAATATTTGTAATTGCAATAGGTCAACTTTATCACATACATCTGAGACAAAATAACAACTATGCCAAGGGAATAAACTCCACTTGCAGTGCGCAGTTATCTACTGAAGCGAAATCTCTGAATTGGAAAGTTGATGGTATAGAGGTACGAGATAAGTCAATGTTATAGGTGCAGAAAATTAGATCGTGGTCAGTGACACCTTCCAATGACAACTGGTCCTGCAATAACACATTTGACCGATAAGATACCAGCAAAAAGTCCAGAAGACTTGGAGAGGAGTTAGGTGCAAAACGGATAGCATATGCGTTAACAACAGCTAACGCGGAACTTGCAGCTAAATCTAAAAGTTGTTGAGATCAACTGTCATATTTGAAAAGGTCAGCGTTAAAATCACCACATATAATTATCATACTTGAAAGAATTGCGGGGAACTCTTTAGTGAATACTGGAAGCACTATCTGGCAAAAGTAGCGTACGCCGATGATATCGACATCATTCGGAGAACTCAGCGGGCTGTCACCGGTGCTCTCGCTAGTATTGAAATGGCAGCTGCCAAAATGAGTTTAGTCAATAAGAAGGGGCATACAACATCAACGAATTAGACAGAACGTGACAATCGACAGCTATAATTTCAAGGTAGTAAAGGACATTGTTTACTCTGCAATTGGGTACTAAGGCCCTATTCCGAAAAACTGAGGAGACTCTATGTAAGACCTCGATCATCCCAGTCCTACTTTATGGAACTAAAGCATAGACTCCATTGCAAGCGAATGAAGATATCCTCGGTCGTTTCGATAGAAGAATTCTTCGTACAATATTCGGTCCCGTTTGCGTCGACAGATTTTGGAGGAGAAGATTCAACGACGAACTATACGAGCTTCACAGCGACATCGACCTAGTCAAAAAATTGCGCATATGTCGCCTGAGCTGCTTAGGACATGTAGAGCGAATGGACACCGATGCTCCTGCCTGCAGAGTCTTCGAATCCTACTCGCAGGAACAACGCATTAGAGAAAGACATCTCGTTAGGTAGCGCAAGCCAGTAGAAGAGCACCTCAACCGACTTGGAGTGAGCAACTAGGTGCAGTTAGCTGAAGACTGGACTAACTGTTAGTTGACGCCCAGGTTCACCTTGAACTGTAGTGCCACCTAAGTACTCGTAAGGAACTCGTAACATTAGCTCGTAAGTAAGCTAATGAAGGTGTCTTTGTTTTGTTTGACTTCATTATTCTTTAGCGCATTGAAATCTTAACCTGGATTAAACTTATTTTTTGTTTTCTTTTTATTTATTTTGATAAATTTCTTAACTCTTAACTCTTTACTATCCTTCTGATCGAGGCTCTCAATAACGATATAATAACTTCTATTGAATAATGCAATTAAAACTGGTATTCTCACTACTACGTGTATAACACATTAATCCTTTCCAATAATCGTTTATCGTTTATTAACAAAATTTACTATTTTCCCCTTGACATTGGTGAATCATTAAAAATTAGAATTTGATATTCTATTGTAGAACAGGAGGAATCAAGTTTTGTTACAAAGAATTGGTGTACCTGTATATTATAAAATTGCTATGAAATGAAATAAATAATCTAATCTAAATGATGAGCTAGTATGAGTTGGTACTGTAAAAATAGAAATAAGAAGAAATTAACAAGTAGAAAGGTTGTTGTCTTTCGTTATAAGTAGTGATCACCAAAACCACTACCAAGAAGCAAAGGCAATATTTAAGAAACCCTCAAAACCTGCGGGTAAGTGGTTGATATCATATCTAAAGATGACGCTTATCCCATTCAAAAAACAAAAAAAGCTTTATCTCAGGCGAAAGGAAAAGAATTTTTTTACTAAAGGTTGTTGCCCCTTCTTTTACTTTATTTATTTTGATAAGCATAGAATAATTGCCATCGTTTATTTTGACTCAATAAAGGATACCAACCTACAAAGGCAGACTCATAAAAACTGCGAAAAAATAACGAAGGGTGCTCGAGGGCTCAAAGAGGTGATATATAGAGGAGAATGTGATAATGCGAATCCTTAATTTGTTTTCAAGCTACAAAACTAATTTTTATTAATATTTTGACAACCAATATAATATACTCGTAGCATACTTATTATATTATTAGGATCTGAATCAAAAGCATAAATAAAACTCATGGTTTTATTATTTATTTTATTTTTGTAAGAATTCAGAAAATGCGAGAAACTCTTCTGTGTATTTTATATGTCACCCCCGTTGTCATAATAAATGTAGGAACTAAAATTAAATACTAAATGACAAAATACATAAATGTAGTACCTTATTTTTGTATTCACTTTCATTGAGTGAAACGCGATTAAAGCCTTGCAAGCTGGCATATGAGATCCCCATTTGTGTTCTCAGAAACAAGCTATCTTTATGTCTACTTAAACAATGACCTAACCATGCTCGAACTGCCACGTCGATTCTGTATAGATTTGGGATATTGTTTTTTATGACCAATTGATAGCCATCCCTCTAACGTCCATTCTTCTCAAGACATAATATTTACTTTCCATATACAAAAAACAGTCTACCAGATTTTGCTCTAGTTCAACTGGCAGTATACGAGTACACTTTCTTCCAAGTGGCTTGTGCACAATTAAATCCACACTTCTCAATGTCGATCTCAGCACTGAAAACATTTTGACGGCTTTCTTATACCCCATAATCTGTAAAGATAGCTTTTCATGCATTTAGTATGGCCCCGGGGATATAATACCTACAACAACATGGCCCCTTGTTGAAATAAGAGCTTAGCAATGAAATCATATAATTGTAAGAAGATTGGTTTTACCTTCAAAATATCAAAGAAGTATTGTTAATGCTTCCAAAGCTGAAGACAATGTTTTAAACAAACTTTTTGAAGAAAACAATTGATCGGAAAAATTTTCGTACAAAATACAACTAAATTTTCCTTCCAAATGTCAAACAATGAGCTCAAATACGCCACGCACCCACCTCAAGACTCTCAGAGACATGCGTTTGTCTTAATACATCATCTTATGCATAGATGCTGCTTTATATATGTACACCTCCTCCTCTAATGTATTCATTTAATTCTTGGAATTATTATTCTGTAGACATATAACGTTCTATTGTGAAATGAGGTTCAATGTTAAACAATCAACGAACCATGAGTAAAATCTCAAACAACCCAATCCTGCTCCATGCCACTGGATCATGGATTTTATCAGAAGCAGATGATGTATGTTTTGAATGATGCATTGTCCAAAAGGACATAATTGTTACAGAACTTTAAAAAATGTCCTTTGGAATAATTGTAGCGAGTTGCTGCTACGTTCGTTTAAATTCCAGACGTTTCCCAAAGAAAATACAAAATAGCGAAAATACAGGGCCACGTGATGCTTGCACTGAAATATATCTCTCTCAGAAATTCCACGTCCACAGTATAAACTACTTCATATAAATTATTACTGACCCAAATCAAACTGATACCTCTGGCTTTACATTTGAAAATTCCAAATTCAATTGCCGAAATCATCTCCCATAGAAGTTATTCTTCCAGACATCAAGTACAGCAAAAGGCGTGTATAACTCCTTGAAAATCAGCCACAGAGATGAGACATATTCAAAGCTACGAAATTTTATCCGTAGCATTGCTTCAAATTATTTTCCTAGAATCAATTTATCTTCATTCAGAATTTGATGGCTTTTTTGTGTATGGTCCAAAGGATTGTCATTACATAATCAAGAATCATCGACCCAATTTGTAGTGCATCGTTTTCCAGAGCTTGATTTTAAATTAAAATTAATTACAATATCTCTTCCATTTCTCATTTCTTCGTTTGACAAAGGCACCTTTTTTGTGTTAGCAGGGTTGAATTTGGCTATATTTGACATTTACAAACAGTTTATTGATTTAACTTTAGAAATTTAAGAAGGAAAACGTGCCTTAATTGTTTGAATTTGTTGGGTTTGATAATTGCTGACCTCGTTGAAAGTAGATGAATTACGCTTTTCGGACTAACACAAGCACTTCTGAATTTTGTTCGTCGAAGTGGTGGAAGTGTTATTTTTGAGTCAATTTAATTATTCTTGAAGTTGGCATCTAAGCATAACATTATTTATGAAAACAGCTGCCGCATAACAGCAACAAAACATCGAGTCCTTTGCAAACACGACAATCCGCCGGAATTCCTACCTCCGTACTCTATTTAGTATTTAGACATGAAGTGTAATAGTTATATACTATTTAAATGTCTGCAGGGCGCTATATAGTTTGTAAATAAATGATAATTTGTAGGAGGACAAATTTCACGTTTTAAAGCACCAATGTTATGTCTGTTGTCCCAATTCCAGTTAAAGCCTCATTTATTATATGATATTTACAAGTGGATAGTATAAATCAGCCATAGACTTCTATTCCTCCTGTTATGGCTGCTGAACCGCGGGGACGACCCAAATTCCGCTGTGAGACAGGGCAAACTATTCAACATTCCATCTATCTCACTAAAATAAAGTAAATATAGCAATATCTAAACTTAAATCTAACAAAGCTCTAAAGCGGAGGTAAGTATGGTGGATGAGTTAGTAACAAATGCAACCTGAAAGGCCACCATCTTTGGTGATCAACAATGTTTGTTCCTAACCAACATTTCATACGTTATTCAACATTTATTCGAAGGCGATTCCCGGCTAGAAAATACTATCGGAGGTCTCCATGTCAGACCATAGGTACATCGGGTTCCGATTCGGATGTGGCGTCTCGATCTCGTCGAAAAAAGAACCTTGCCCCCCTTAACTCAGGACAAAACAAAAGCTGGAGAAAGCAGTTCAAAACCTTAAATTACTTACAAAAAATCTTATTCTAACTTAATGGCCCCATGCGGGCACTCTAAGTTAAAAGTAACTCTTAAACTATGTCTTTCGACGAATCTTACAGTCTACTTTTATTTCTATTTTAACATTAATTAATACTAAAACTAAGAAAATAATTTTTTATCAAAAACTTAGTATATGGGCATTTTTTAATTTTGTATACAACTTAAAACTAAAGCCTACAAACTACCGAAAAATAATTCTTAATCTACTTAACCTACTTACATCTAACACAAACATAGACATACATAAATATATATATACATAATATGTATATACATAATATATGGATACATGTATATATATATATACATTTTTTTTTTAATTTTTTTTTTTGGTTTTTATATATTTTTTTTTCTTAAAACTAATTTAATCCTACCTAAAACTATGTAAGCCGGCCATGGCTAAAAAAAAATTAGGCTGGTCCACTTTGCTTCACATGAAGCTACATATCACTGAAGGAGTTTGACGATGAAGCATCCTCCTCTTCAACAAGCCACCAAAAGTTTTGGTGCAAGTTTTTGGTTTGGAGCAACATCCCTCATGTCGCGACTCCCTACCGCCCTACTTTTGGTGAAACGCTGTTTGTAGTTGGGTGCAGTAGAGGGTAGGTATTGGGAAGTGTAAACTTAGTGATGCCCAATATTGTAACTCTTTCCACACTTCATGTTTATTTTAAGCAAATGTTTTAGTATTAAAATGAGATTCAACTTGTGAATCTCACTGTGGTTTTAAGTTAATCAATAATAACTTGTTAGCCAGACTGTAACTTAGTTCAATATTTGAAGTAAATTCCTTTGTCAGCAACTAGTAACCTTGAACATTAATTTTGCCACATTTGTAGTCAATAAGATATTACATTTCCATTGTGCAATCTGTCATTTACGTAGAATAAGCAATATTTTTTGTATAAATACCCAGTTCAATTTTAAATAAAATTATTATCCTTGTTACTCAGCTACTCATGACGTAGTTTTTTTCTTCACGAAGGGCTGAGCCATTCATAGTTTTCATTTTTGGGTGTTCTAGTGCTTCACTAGCAATACTCCGTCAGTCACGGTACAAGAACCGTGATCTAGCCAACAGACGATAAAATCGTTACACATCAATTATGCTTAGTTATTTTACCTACAAGTGGTAACCATCGGGTAACTCGCTGACGTTTATCCAGATTCGACTACCCAAACTTATAAGCGCGAGTGCTTACCAGCAGACACAAATAGCAGCACTATAAATGGGACATGCGCTGTCTCGAATGAATCCCCTGAAGAAATCGACGGTGAAGTAAAATCCCAGAACAAAACAAATAAGACAATATCCAGGCTACTCCGACATATTTGCAGCTCAGACCGGTAAGGATTTCCGAGACTACGAGTAAGTCAAGGTCTTGGAAAAAGGTGGTGGAAACGGCAGCGTTCACTTTTTTTTTTTTTTTTTTTGTTACAAAACTTAACACTCAAATGGGTATACACTTACGAGTAAATGCTTCAGCATGTGTTAAGTTTTTTGGAAAATGAGATAGAGAGAGAAAGAAAGATGTTTGGGCTCAGTGGTTATTTTTTTCCATGGGTGGCATCCAACATTTAATGAGGAGACTAAATTCTTAGTGAAAGTTGACTTGTTCTTAATTTCTAGTCAACTACCAACCTTACTAGATTTTTCTTAACTTAACATATTTTATTTGTCGGGCGCCGTGGGTATTCAACCCTGAACCTTCCGATGTGGAAGCCAGTGCACTACCACTTGAGCCGTGGCTACCCACATCCCTGAACCGGTTACTGGCTTCGGTCTAACTGCCCCCCGTTCTAAGGGTCTGTATAATGAAACTGGCCCTCCAGGTTAGGGGTTGTTCCGGTCATGGAAAAATCTATAATGATGAAACAACAACAACCTCGGATACGAACGGATCTACTGTTGACAACCTCACCAAACGAAATAAGGACAAAGAACTTCAGATCTGTACGTGGAATGTTAGGTCCCTTAACAGGGCACATACAGCCCAACAGCTACCGGAGACCCTGAACTGCTGCAAAGCAGATGTTACCGCCATCCAAGGAATGTGATGGGATGGGCCGGAAAAAAGAGGAAGAAAAACTGCGACATTTACTACGGCGATTGTTGTCGAAGGCAAAAGCAGCGCCTATTTGGATGCGGGCTTGTTGTTACAGCAGACTTAGGCAAGAAGTTTTGAGTTTCCAGCATGCTAACGAGACCCTCGTAACAATCCGTATTACGGCTAAATTTCCCAATATTAGCCTTATATTCACGTGGGGACACAGAGGAAAAACATCCTCAAGAAAGGAGACCCTCTAAGCTGATTGTGATTGGCTTATATCAGTAAGGCTTTAGGCCAGGAAAAGCCACCATCTAGCAAATATTCACGGCAGATCTTGGGAAAAACCCATTAGCACCGAATCGGAATACACCATATTCATAGATTTTAAGGCCGCGTATGACAACATGACAACATCTATAGAGACGAGGTGCACAGAGCAATTTGTTGCAGGATGACGTTGCAGAATGCACGCTGGTCCATCAATGTCAATAAAGACGGTCCCGTCTGCATAGACGGTGAGTCTATGGTCCGAGGGACAGCACATTAGCGGAAGACCGCGACTCAGCTGCCACACGCAAGTGGAAGGTGCCCTGAAACGTACGAAACTGGAGGCACCTAGCTACAAATCGAACTGGCTGGAAACGCCTGTTGATTGAGGCCCAGGTCTACCCCTGACCTTATGTAGGTAAGTAAGTATAATAAGTAAGTACGTAAAGAAACCGAAAAACCTATGAACTGCTCATTGAAGACTAATTTGGAGGAAGACTGGGGTCTTAACAAATCGAAACAAAAAGAATAGGAGAAACATTGCGAACAGATCGAATCTGACGGTAACCAGTAGGCTAGACTCTCCGTCTTCAGACTCACTTCCCAAGTAACCTAATTAGAGCCAGCTCAGAACCAGCTTCTATTAACGAAGTAGTGACCTGAATAACACAACATGTTGTAGCTGGTGTATCTCATCGGATATGATGACGGGGAGGCTATCAAACATGCTGTCGCTTCCTTTGATGGCTTCCAATTGCCTATCACCGATTGCGTATACCTAGTTATGTATTATACAATACTATATTATGTAAAGTGTAGACCAGCTGCAGGTAACTCTGAAGGAAATTCTCGCTGTTAACCTGGCACCAGAATACATACTATTGGGGTTTAGTCGAGTTTAATTTTCGACTTTTGTTCATTATTGTGTAGTCGAACTTTTCAAGGCGTAAGCGCCACCTCATAAGCTTGGAATTAGGATCCTTTAAAGAGAATACCCAGAGTAGAGGCTTATGATCCGTTATGATGGTAAATTTTCTGCCATAGATATATGGCCGAAAGTATTTCGTTGCCCAAACATTAGCTAAAAGTTCTCGTTCCACAGTACTATAATTTTGCTCAGACTTATACAAGGTGCGACTTGCATAACAATTCGGTTTGTCTGATCCAACAGAGCCTTGCGAAAGTACTACGCCAATTATAACACTACTGGCATCTGTCGTAATGTTGAATGGTTTAGAAAAATTAGGGTATTATAATATGGACTCATTGCATAAAAGATTCTTGCAAGTTTCAAAACAGCTTACGTACTTGGAATTTAGAGTTATTTTATTACCTTTCCTCAGACATTTGGTTATGGGCTTTGTAAGTTTTGCAAAATCTTTAATAAATTTACGATAGTACCCGAGAAGGCGTAAAAAGGACTTGATTGGCTTAGATGTTAGTGGAATGGGAACATTTTTAATGGCATAGATTTTGTTTACGTCAGGCTTAACTCCTTCAGATGTGACTATGTGTCCAAGAAAAGAAACTTCTTTTCTGAGAAACTGAGATTTGTTAAGCTGAACCTTTAAATTGTCTTCTTCCAGTTTTTTGAAGACCTTCTCTAAACTTTCAATATGCTCTTGAAGGGATGTTGAAAATATTATCACATCATCCATATAAACAAAGCATATTTCTCCCTGCAGATCTTGTAATACCCAATCCATCACTCTTTGGAATGTTGATGGAGCATTCTTTAAACCGAACGGCATCCTTACAAATTCAAAATGGCCATTATTAACCGAAAAAGCTGTTTTCTGAATGTCCTTTTCCTCAACCTGAATTTGATGGAATCCAGATGCCATGTCAAGTGTAGCGAAATACAGAGATTTACCTAGTTTATCGAGGATATCAGATATAAGTATTCGGTATTGGATATCTGTCGTCTACAGTTTTTTCATTCAATTCAATTGGAACCATCCAAATCGAAGATGACCAGAGAAAAACTTCGACGAATGATACCTGCGTGAAGCATATCCAAAATATGTTTTTGAATCTCCTCCCTCAGAATATGAGGATGCCTATATGATTTCGTGTAAATTGGAATATCATCAGTGGTTTTTACCTGATGATTAATTTTTCTAGAGCACGATAAGGCTTCATTTTCATGGTATTTAAAGCAGAGAGTTTTAATTGCTTTTTGCTCTTTCAAATTTAAATGGTCAGTTCTAATTAAATCTTGTGTATTAATATTTTCTGGCAACTTTATATTCCTAACGGACAATTTATGTAATTCAATGACTTCATCTGATTAATTTTGGTGGCTTGTATGGGTTGTTCCACTAAAAACTTTTGAGCATGGTCAGTTAAATTGACAACCTCCAAAAATTTAAAATATCCACTGGCTTCGTAAAAACCTTCAGAAATAAATAAACCTGGTTTTATCGAAGCTGGTTTTATATAGATATTTCCGAATTCTACTTCTACTGTAAGTCGACTTATTATTTTGGGTCTGACAGGTACTAAATATTTTTCTGACACAGGGTTAGGTTTGAATTTGAGAACTATTTTAACGTTTTCATTGGTTAAAATTGAATTCTCAAAATCGATTTTCATTTTAAGGTCCTTTAAATATCGATGCCGATATTGACGGTCTTATCGGCATCGATATATTAATTAAGTATAGTAATTGTGAAAATTGAAAATGAGAAATGATAGGACTTTATCTGAATTTAGTTATAAAGGGCTATTCAACGCAGCTTTTTTGAACTGTTTGACTTCCAAACAGAGTTTTTATTTCTATTGCATCTATTTGTGTAACAGGTAAATTTATTACAATAGTTGGATTAATGAAGGATTTGTTGCTTCCTGTATCTATGAGGAATTTAAGTTTCGAATTATTTGAGCTACTAATTTCGATATAGGGTAGTAAAGTATTCTTAAAATTATTAATGTCAATGTAATCTATTGAGTTTCCGAGGCAAGTGTAAAAAAATTTGAGTCATCTATTTCACTTTCAACGATTTGTTCGGAACGAATTAAAGGGTCAAGATCTTGATAGTAATTCTGTGGCTCTTGATATGCCAAGGTTTGTTCTCGATCTTGTATATAATGTGGGAGGGTATTGGTTTCGATGTTGTGAAGAAAATTTCTGGTACTTCCACTTGCTATATCCATGGGTTCTTCGCGGGATCGTTTTGTATGACTTGAAGATGGCTTGTCACAATTATAATTGGTAAAACGCTGGCAAGAGGTTTGAGGGATTTGGTTTATGTCAGGGGGATATTGTCTGGTTAAATTTGAAGGGTTTGTCCATTGCTGCTTTCCAGATAGCTATTGAGGGATTGGTGAAAGATAAGGCCTATTGAAAAGTTGTTGGTTGTGTTGTTGATTTATATTTGAATTGTTTGGAATATGAAGCAACTGTTGTTTGTAATTTGAAGTGAATTGTTGAGATGACGGTATGCTATTATTTTGACGAATATTTTGTGTGCTAGTTGGACCAACAATTCTATTAGGGATGTAAACTAAAAGCATCTGTGAACTTATTTGACCTTATGGTTCTAACGGTAGAACCTAGCGGTTCTCGGAAGCCTGAAATAAAGGCATTTAGACACATTTCTTCGTACAACACTAATTTGAAACTTATAACGTTTTGGTTACTCTCATGTACCCTAACGTAGTTTGTTAATGCTACTTGTAATTCGATTATATTTGAGTAGAAGACGTTTACTATCTTGTCGTAACAGATATAAATCGCGAATTAAACTAGTCTCATTACGTTTATCTGAGTAATGTATTATTAAATTATGCTTAATTTCTTGCCAAACCACTGGAGTCCCATACAAATTAAGCACTTCATTCGCTTGACCAACAACTTTGCTGCGAATTGCGAATTTTATTGTACGGGGAGTTGTTAACTTCGGGTATTAAACTTAATATTTTTTCAACATTGGAAAGGAAATCAAATAAGAGACGTGGATTTCCATTAAAATTTGGCAAGTCTTTTATTGCATCAGGTATCCTGATTGAGTTGAAGACACTAAGGGCAATATCAGAATTGTTTGAATTCATTTCAATTAAATTATTATTTGAGAAACTTTAAATAATACTACTAAGATTAATTTTTAAAGTGCTATTGTTTAAACTTAAAGAACAACTTAATTTATAGATTTTGGATGCTTTTAAGGAAGGCATAGGATAATACGGAATATATATAGTCTTTTACAGAGAAGCACTTACCTTAGCATACTCTTTTAGCAATTATTTAAACATTATGCAATCTTTAGCATCACTTTTAGATTCGTTTCACACTAAACACGTGTGTTCATGTTTTTCTTTTTCTGGGTATATTTTGACTTAGTTCAACGTTGAATGTTTTAAATAGCTTTAACTTATTCTAAGTTTCTTTTTCTTTTCGATATTCTTTCGAAATTCCAGCAGATACTTGGCTACTAATTATCCACCTCCTAATTACTGGATAGACCGACTGCGCCAGTTATGTTTGGGAGCAAAAAAAAAACACAAATCTTTATTCAAAATAAAACGCCTTATTTTTTCTATCCTGTGAGAAGGACTCTGTCGCACAAGTCTCTCGAAACAAAAAAACTCAAAGAAAAAAAGTACACGACTTTGCACGCCGACTGTCTCGAATCGAGCTAAAAAAAATGCTTTAAACACCCGGTCAACGGTTTTGCAACAGCTGGTCTTCCTCGGAAGTCTCGAACCAAACTCAAAAGAAAATGCGACGACCTTGCGCGCCGACTGTCTCGAATCGAAAAAAATCCAACGACATTGCCGTTGTACTCGTAAACTCCTGACAACACCACTATTGTCTGCTAATCGATCAGTTGGTTCAACTTCAGCAAAGGTTATTGACCGAATTCTTTCGCCTCTCTGCATTGCCTTTATTAAAAATTTCCATTTTCTGTCATCTCCTTTGTTTCTCCCTCTACGAGTACATTCTTTCTCGCAAAAATAGGTTCCTGCCTAAATTATGTTCCTCATCACAACACATAAGTTACATATAAACATTCATACTTAACGTACTCCCACATGATCTGTAACCTTAGCAAGTCGTTCCACCCCTTCCGACAGAATTCTAAATACCCAACACTCTCTAGGACAAAAGAGACAAATTCGCCACATGAACAAGAGCACAGGAGAGTGGGATCTTACGGAAAAATTGCAATGAGGGAATTAGAAATTGGAGGTTCGTTTGGTAGAAACAGGTTTTGTTGTGAGTATGTAAGAAAGTTACTGGGTTTAATTGAATCATTGGAAGGGGTAAAGGTTTATTTTAGACAAGCGGTCAATTTATTGGACTTGGCATAGTAAGGGGACGCAAATATGGACAAACTTAAGTACGAATATATTTGTTTGGTTCAAAAGGCTGACGCTACATGCTTCACAAACATTTGAACCCAATGAATTTGTAAAATAATAGTTTTGTGAATCACTGTGGATTTAAAAGTTGTGAAAAATTGGTTAAAAAAAACTCTCACAAACTTGTATGATAGTAAGAACTAATAGTAAAATTTATTTTTTTCGAAAATGCTCTGGTCAATCTTTAGATATTATGTGTATAAATGAAGAACTAAAATTTTAACTTTCTACGTTAAGTTAATTTATAGAAAAGTATACCTAAAAATTGTATTTTTTACATCTTAAGTTCCGTAAGGTTATAAATGTTTTTTTTTTTAAATGATTTAAGGTCTATACTATATGTTTATAAAATAGATGATAGATGGGGGAACATTTTGAAGTTGATCAGATGAACGGTTTGGGAGATATAATGTTGCGAATGTGCAGAATAGGCAGCGAGCAAAAATTTCTTAAAGGTTGCATTCTGCAACGATCATTTTTAAGACTTTAATATGTGATATTCGTTAAAATATCAATAAACCAACAATACAAAAATAAAGCTAAACAAGTATTAAAATTAATGGCTTGGTGTATACTCGTATTACTCCACTGTGCGCCCCTTCTAGAGGTCAACGGTCACATCAGTTTTGTACACCTTCTCTGAAATATCGGTTTTTTTCTTCTGTCTTACAATTGCCGTATGGAATGCCATGCTGGACTCTTTTTTTCTAGTGATTATAACTTGAAATCATTCAAAACCAAAGTTCATCGGTATCTATCTTTCTTTCCTCCCCTACCCTATACACCAAATAGTCTGTGTTCTCAGGTAAAAGACACAACACAAAATCATTGGACCTTCATAGGCCATTCGTTGACACAATACGAAATTGTTTCCATCGTCGTGCCCCAGAGCAATTTATGTACGAATGTTTCTCTGGCCTAACATTTGCTATCATTTCGCTGGTTACGGCAACAAATACATTGCCACTCGCAATCTCAACTTCAAAGCTCGCCAATTCCCGGCGAATGCTTTTCCAACATCAATATCGACATCCTAGGGCACTTCCCGCCACTAAGAGGGTACGAACATCACTTAACAGTCATCACGAACTGAATAGCGAACATCTTTTTTTTTTATAATTTACGCGCGCCTAAGGGGTTGATACCCTTTTACTGTTGCCAGGGCGCGGGCGGAAAGATAGAAGGAGGAGAAAGGAAAATTGTTTTTGTAGTGGTTTGAAACTCAGGTGTGTTTGGTTTCTATGTTTGCTCTCCAGGGGTGGGAGTCCGAATAGGACGGAGAGTTTTTCTTCACTCAGAGTGATTGGAGATATAATTCCCAGTATTTTTTTTCATTGCTTGAAACTCTTATAACAGCCAAATCTACGTGTCAGTGTTATGCCTTCACACGCAGAATTTTTTTGTCTGAGTTCCACTTATACAATGAAAACCTGATTTTGCCATGGGCAGGATTCGAACCTGGACCCTCCGAGTGAGAAGCGTTTGCTACTACCACTACACCACGGCCACCCCATCTCAGCTATAAACTATGCAAGTGTCACGGGGACAACGACTAGATGATTCTCGTATCGAAAATCACATCCGATCAAGTAAGGCAACTCATTCGCGGGTTTTCATATTATTATGCAAAATAAACTTGTGCAATAAAGTTAAAGAAGTCAACTAACAACTAAAATTGTACAATTGATAAACTTAACAGGAAACCTATGCTAAAGCTATTGCATCATGTAACGCTTCTCGGATATCCAGGTGAAATAGTGCACTTTCGTTTGTCTGTCCATACGCTGACGTGTGCAAATTCGTAAAGCGTATGCGTGGGAAACTTATTTGCGAAGTTTTCACAAAGGTGTCGTTAACTTACATAAGAACAAATTAAACCATCACAAAATCGTATTAGCTGCAGCTAAACGGAATCATTGAGCTATTCCCTTAAATTTCGAAAGCAGCTATAAACTGAAAAGATTTCTCAATATGAGTACAACCCATCTTTTTCTTCTATCTTCTGCTAATCGAATACATTCCTTTGTTGACGACAGTATTCCCTGCTTTCCATATTCGTTCCCTGACTCAAGTCGCTGCTCTTCGGCTGTAGAACGGAAACGGCAGCGTATGTTAAGCTCATTAAATTCCGATATTAACAGTATAACTAATTGCGGAACTATCAACAGAGTGGAATTTAATGCTTCCAAAACACAATGCAGTTTGCTGTCGTTAAACCGAACTTCAAATACGAACTTCAATATCCATGAATGGCACATGCA
Source organism: Volucella bombylans (assembly GCA_949129095.1). Classification (NCBI taxonomy): domain Eukaryota; kingdom Metazoa; phylum Arthropoda; class Insecta; order Diptera; family Syrphidae; genus Volucella; species Volucella bombylans. The sequence goes on from OX422142.1 coordinate 83,890,371, forward strand.
TCGTCGAAATCGAAAAATTGTCCATTATTGGTATGTCAATGTCAATGACAACTCACGTTGGAATGACCATATATTTGATGTCGCCAAAAATGATGCGATGTAAGAAATACTTTCCCCACCCTGATATGGCCCAATATATAATGCATTTATCACGAAACTAAAATCTCGTGAGATGAATGTTTGCCTAAAATACAACAAATCAATTTACACAAACATCCCCATTGGGATGGATTCCACCTGTGGAACGAAATAACCAGTGAGCCCAAACATGTTCGTCTCTCTCTCTCTCTCTTGCTCTCTCTCTCTCTCTTTCTCTCTATCCAATTTTCCAAAAAACTTAACACGTGCTCCGGCATTTTTAGCATAGTAAAATCCTCTTGAATGTTAAGGTCCTTAAAAAAATAAAAAATAAATGTTTCAAAACCGTGCGATAAAACTCAGATGTGATGCTAATATAATTCAGACAATGGACACCCTCGGACACCGACGTAATGTCTCGTGTCTCTCCCACCACCAGTTCTCCATAAAAATCGACAGTGACATTCCGCCCCTTCAAACCTTCAACCGTAACACTCGTCTCGCTATGAACGCTCACAGTATACCCCCTCAAGCTCACTTTCGGACGTACTCTAAAACACGGTAAGCCGTATTACTCGCTTTTGGAATGCACTGCTAGGCTCTCTATTTCCTAATTATTATAACGTATAGACATTTACAAAACTTACATCGACTCCTCTCTTTCATTCTTCCCTAATTTTCCTTTCCCCGCACTATATGCAAACATTATAAAGGTACCACTAACCCCTTGAGCGTGCGCTAAAAAAAACCCTCTCATTCTCCGAGCCCTTCGTGTAACTCCTTAGACAGATTTCAACGCCACGATATTAGAGTTACTCGTTAACCACAGCACAGATACTTCTGATGCCCTAGAAGACAACTTGGCACACGGACAGCCCTCATTCGTTAACCGGGTCTTACAAAAGTCAACCTATTCAGACAAAGTTGCGTAGCTGCTTAGGACTTAAAGTATCCAAACAAAGTTAGTTTTACTCGAAGTTGAAAATATAAGGCAGTTCGGAGAACTGATTATACTTCTTTTTATATGGTTAGTGATGCACGAGCATAGAAACATGAAAACGTCTCATAAGGATTATGAAAAACTGATAATCCTTATGAGACGTTTTCCATTTTTCTGAATATTCCATTTATTCTTCATAGGTGATCACTGCCCGTTGCATCTAAATATTAAAATATGTAAGTCGTCTTCTAAAAGTGCAACATTGTCAACGCAAATGAAGACTCTCGAATAATGCAGATAAAGATCAAGTCAAACTGCTAAAAATGATTCATCCATCCTTAAACAGATTAACCACATCACATGAATCAGTACAATTTGGGAAAACTACGAATCGAAAGTATATCCTAACAGTCGACAAACACTCCGGGAACTTTTTCTTTCCATATCGTGTGTATCTTCACTAAAGATACTTTAAGTGCATTTAGTCATCGACATTGATTAGTACGAATGCATACATAGAACTTGTCAAAACTAGCTTCAAATTGTTTAAATAAAAGCTGTTAACTTACTGCTCATGCAAGAGGAATGGGTCGTGCTTGCTATACCAAAGCATTTAAAAGGACTACGAACATGGTAAGGAAATGTATTCGAACACAAGTTTTGCTTTCATCCCAAGGGAGTGTAAATAGCTCACTTAACAGCAAGTACCACTTTTACGTCTTTATGTCGTAAGAGGAAAACGTATACGGATGAGTTTACATTAAACCTTATAGGGGGTATTGATGTTAATAGAGAAAGGACGTCAATGGTAAAACACATGAGGGGTTAATACCATAAAATTTGCTTCAATATGCTGTAGGAGTATGGAGGAAAAAACTTGAAATAAAAAAATACATAGAGAAATAAGAAAATGAGGGGAAAATGGAAAACGCTAACGAATAGAAGTTTGAGTATGTGAGTTTTGAAATGCAAAGTGAGTGGTTTAGCACTCCTATAGCAACCAAAATTGTACCCTTTGTAGTCACAGTCTTTTATAATGCATACACAATGAATTCCACAGATATACTTTAAACTATTCTTACCATTTTTAATATGTATACCTAAACAGCTCAATATCCAAATATCTGAGTTTAAGGGTGCTACATACCCGTATGTATAGTTGTTCTGATATGATACAACAAAACCAGAAAACATGTAGTCTAGGAGGCCAAAAATGGGCTGAAGGTGTTTAAGGTGCACGTACAAGCCGATGTATGAATCTGTTCTATGGGGCTAGGAAGACAACTCAAAAGCTTGTAAAGCTGACCCTGCCAGTCCAACTCAATGAATCGCCTGTGATTATGGATATCTGCAACGAGCAATGCTGGTAGTGGAAATCAACATACATCACAGCACTGTCACCTTCGATAACGGCTGCTCTTCATAAACTTTAATCCTGGCATTGTGTATTCTTAACGATCAAGATTAGACTCAAATAGTTATGGAACAAAAAGTTAGATTTTGAATCCTATATATGTACTAACTTCTACGTACTAATATTGCCCATTTTGACTCCAACGACCGAACAGTAGTAGAAGTTAGTGAAAGAACCGTCTATTGCATAGTGACTACTCGGAAGGACTTAAATTGTCCTAGGACCCTCACTGTGTAACAGGTGTAACCAGCGACTACTGAGAGCGATTAAACGAAAATCTCTCCCCTATGCCATCGGCATCTACATACACCTAACCCAGTTTCGTACCATCATAAAGGAAGTTGCCGAAACCAAACTGGGGTACCAGCTACCGCCAAGAAAAAACCCGTAGTACGATGATGAGTGCACGCAACAGAAAAAGGCGACAGAAAAAGCATACCAAAAGGCGCTGCAACGGAAAATTAGAGCAGCGAGGGAAAAGTATCGACGTAAAAGATTGAAGCAAAAGAATATCCTGCATAAAAAGACGAGGACCCATGCAACTTCCCAGCTCAAGGATATCTAAGGGTCTCGAGATAATAACAACGTTCGCATATTCTATGGGCCTGGCCCTTCGTAACAAAGAACTAAACCTAGTCACCGACGCACAGGGTATTATTCAATAGATGTGCTTGCTATTTGAGGAGCATTTCCAACAACTCCTAAATGCACCCAAATAGATAGAGTGATAGTGCAAGAATAAAGCTCAAATCCAGATGATGTAATAAGAAGATGATGTAATCTTCTTTAGAAGACGTCGGCTTGGCTATTAAAAAGCTGAATCAGCCCCGATGGCTTGCCACCGGAACTATTTAAATGTGGAGTTTATCTTTTAATAAAATGAATATATAAAGCGTGGATGGACGCAAACATGACCTACGACTGAAGTATAAGCCATTTTTGTAAAACATTAATCGACACGTACCAAAAGCCACTCCCGTCTGTCAAATCGTGGAAAACACCAACGAATTCCGAGTCGAAACACACCACCTCTTTATCTACTTTAAGACAGCGTATGACAGCATTCATTGCATACCTTACGAAACCCTACCGGCCCCAATATACCCGAAGTAGGCTCGCCTATTGTAAAAGCCGACTAAAATGTACCCTTCGTGTGCCGAGCACGTAGGGCATACAAAAAAAATGCAATGAAGAAAACAAAAGGAAGTAATACCACAGGTGGCAATCCAGTTTTACAGGAAAATCCACTCTCTTTGGAGGTAGGCTCCACGGATTTTGGGGAGAGCCATTTATAGCTATCAAATATCTTCGCGAAAGCATCAGGGGTACCCGGATCTCCATCATCCGGATCGAAAATCTGCGGGAAAAGAAGTCCATCGGTTAATCAGGACTCAGCGAAAGATAAATGTTTCGAAATAGAGAACAACGAACTCCGAGCAAAACTTAACGAAATTGAGCGATTCTATCACGAGCTTAAAGAAGAAGTATATTCTTTTTCGAAAAGAAAACCCTTGTGTAACGATAGAACATAAGGAAACGCCGAAAGAATGGACGAAGAATAACTTACACGCGAAACCAATCTGGTTCTAAAAAAAAGACCTAAAAAAACGTAAGGCAGGTTCTTCTCCCGAAGTCTTACAACCAAGAGAAGAGTTCAAGCGAAACCTCGCCCTCCACCCGCGATAAACCTGGTCGGGATCGCGGACTACGGAATGCTGCGTTAGTTTCACTAAAATACACTCGAAAGGAAATACAAAACAGTTTAACTCCGGAACAAGGTGTGGAAAATTAACGCCGATGACTCCGACGTCTACCGCGCATTGTTTCTAAATCTTAACACAAAGAAAATCCAATGGTTTACTTATGAAAATAAGTTCAAAAAAACGCTGCGAGTCTTCCTTAGGGGACTTCACCCGTCGTGCAAAAAAGAAGACACATATATCATAAAGAAAGAAAAGCAACAAACCCACAGTGACAAAGATACCGTAGTCAAAGGCGGACTTGCTATTTTCATGCTTACTTTCGATAAAAACGAGAAAGTCGATGATATTCAGAAAATCAAATCTATCTTAAGTATCATAGTCAAAATTGAGCCCATGCGTAAGGGCAAATGAACGCAATGCAAAAGTTGTCACGGTTTTAACCACACGAATTCGTATTCGTATTCTCTTCTCTTTTCGGATATTATAAAACACTAAGTACATCTCGTTTTGATACTCGTAATAATCGAGAGCCGAGAATTTGATTTTTCATAGAACCAACAAAAAACAATTTTTCACGGGGCATTTTTTTTTTTGGGTCATAAAAATACGTTGTTTGGCTTCTTAATCGTTCTTGTTCTATTCCCTAGCTGTGTTTTGTTCTTTTTGCGTTTTAAATAAATATCTAATGTAAATAACGAGTTGTATTATTCCTCGAAACGAACGCCGACACTATTTAACGGCTCAATTGGCACATTAACAGAAGTTTATTTAAAAACGCTTTGTTTTGAAAACACAAAAGCAATGTTTGTATATAAGAGAGAGAGTTGGAAAAAAATGTACAAGAAACAATGAAGTACTCTTGTAGTTGCTTTGACACTGTGTAAACTTTAAGCTCACGACGGCACGTGTTAACGTGGTTGTAATAAAAAAAAAAGTTCACTCTTTTAAAAATAAGGACCACCCTAACGTATTGTACATACAAATGCGTTAAGAATTGTATGTTCCAAGAAAATTTAAATCGATTACCCTTTTTCCTTCGGCCTATTTTTTTGAAATCCCACTTCTGAACTATAGGCAATTTTGTAATTTTTTTTTTTTTTTAACTTAACTCTCAAGTGGGTGTGACTACACTTATGATGCCAAAGCATGTGTTAAGTTTCCGGAAAATGGGACAGATATAGAAAGAAAGATATTTGGGTTCAGTGGCTACTTCGCTCCATGGGTGGCATCCAACATTTAATAGATGGAGACTAAATTATTAGTGTAATTGGACTTGTTGGTGTATTCTAGACAACCGCTCATCTTACGTGAATTTAGTTGCCTGAAAAAAAGAATGTCTTTCGGGCACGGCTGGTATTGAACCCCGAACTGTCCGATAGGGAAGCCAATACACTACCCCTTGAGCCACGACTACTCATAACAAACAACAAACAAAATAGAAAAAAAAAACACTTTACTTTGGTGAATTCATAAATGTAAAAAAATTGGTGTAAATTTACTGCAGCAAAACTTGAAAGCATTAATGAACACAACTTCTGCAGCATTGCTGTCGCAGCTTTACAGCTGTCAAAATTCTGTCCATAAATGTATTACAAACATTTTAGCTGTCAATGAGTGCGAAACAAGGGAAAATTAATTTTCAAAAAGGATAATGTCTAAAAAGTTTATTTTGACAATTTTGTGTAACTATCTAAGCTAGTTTAGATAAACTGTTTTTTTTTCTCCTGCCGCTAAACGTATTTAAATTAATAGTTTAATTTCAGCTGAAGTCCAAATCTTGAATTCACAATCTTCCCTAAAGCAATACAAATTAGGTATGGTCCCGCGAGATTTTTGTAACAATTTATAAAAGAGAATTTTTTGCTTGGCTACAGGAGTAGGAATAAATTCTCTCTTTAACCCAAAATTTCGTTTTTGTAAAATGTGTTTGAAACGTCAAAAGTAACAAATAGAAAGAAAACAAAAAGAAATTGTAAAATAGGAGGACGATTTTTAGATTGGTTATTATTACTATTTTATTGATGTAATATGCTGCTGTATTAGACGAACAATTCGCTTCAATATTAAGCTCTTTTTTCTCCTCTTTGTACAATGCAAATCGTCATTTGAGTTTAATTGCATATTGTCACAATTCACACAAATTTAAACTTTTACAAATTTGACAATTCTTTTAAAATTTAATTGATTTGCCGTGCAGAAATTTGTAAGAATTTTCAGGGTCGGGAAATGAATTACTCTCTTAAATGCGTTCTCTTTTACAAATTTTTTCTCGCGAATACAAGTTTTTGTACGAATTTGCAGTCCTGGAACAGATCTATTACACTGCCCTACACAAATTTTGGTGCCTAGAATTTAAGACCTGTTTTTGGGTATATCTAATAAGGTGATTTCAAAAATGTTAACTGTTTTTTTGTATCGGCTCTACTTTATGAGATTCACAAAAAATTAGATTTTTAAAAAAATACGCCTTTATTTTAATATTATACGTGAAGAAAATGTCTTTGAAGGGATTTTCTAGAGTGAAGTTGTCTTGGACAATCACGCATAATTTCCCAGCAATAGTCTGCCATCATATGAAACGTCCCATCTTCCTTGATACCTGTACTCCATTGTTTTTATATCTTGATGGAAGCGTTCTCCTTGTTCTTTGCTAAGATCTCCTAGGTTATGCCGAAACTGATCTATACGACTATGGAGGTAGTGTACATTTATGCTCATATTACAGCCAACATTTTTAAAGTTAAGAAGCATTTCCTTAACTAACTCTTCATTGTCATTAGCCCTGTAATTTCCGAGAAAATTTTGAACAACCGCTACAAAAGATTTCCACGCAAGTCGTTCTAATTCACTCATAGATGCCTCAAAATTAATAGAGCATTTAATTAATAAACGTGTTTGGGGTTCATCAAAAATGCCTGCTTTTGACCATAATTTCTTCAAAGTGCGCATAACAGCTAATTTTAAAAGTGCTAGTAAAAGAAACCAGTGATCTTTTCTTTAATAGAACACAAATAAGCAAAATTAGAATTAAACTTTAGTGCTTTTAAAGTATTTTTTTCACTCTTCTCTTAAATTTTGCAAGTCTCAATGGCGGGAAAAACACGATCGGCTTCCACTACCATCATAGCCAAAGAGTCACATTCGACACCTACGTCCAACTCCACAACAGCCTGGAAAAGAGTCAATGCCGGCGCCAGCTCCACAGCAACGTCAAATATCATTTCCGAATTGGAATTGGAGAAGCAATTAAGTGACTTGGCTGAGAATATTGTTAATCGTATTTCCGCCGAAATTAACGATCTCCGAAGCGATCTTCTTCAGCGTATTTCTCTCATCGAAGACAACTTAGAAGCCCACGTTGAAAAGGTAAACAAATCTCTGATCTGCAAAACCGAGTTGAAGAAATTGAAGCAGCGCACTCTGTTGAATCACAAACAACAAAAGAAAAAATTACCAAATTACAAAAACGATGCGACGCTTACGAGAGGAGAGAGTTAGCAGCTAATGCCGTGCTTTTTGGTGTTCCCCACCTACCCGCCGAGAACCTAAAATCAATTTTCAACCATCTCAACCAAAGCCTCACCTATTATAATTAAATTTGGCTCTTCCTATGAGAGACACACCGTTTTTAAGAAACAGCTGTGTCTTCAAGATGTTGGTATCTCTTCAGGCAACAACATTAATATATATATGCATGAAAGTCTTACTCCACATAATCGCTATCTTCTTCAACAAGCTGTCTGCCTCAAACGCCGTAAGCTCCTGCGCTCTGTTTTCACACGTTCTGGTTTAGTGTTTGCAAAGCAAAGTACCGATGGCCCGAGTTTAGCTATGGAGAACGAAGAGATGTTGAATGCTATTGCTGACGCGGAAGTTTAAGAAGTAGAAGGAGAAGAAACCCAGAAGTTGCAATGTACCTCCGAGACGGAATTCCTTGTAGATGGAAATATTCATCGCCCATTGATTCTATTGAATACCTATTTATTGAAATTAAGTGCGGTTTGAATAGTCTTATTATAGGTACTGTTTATAGACCTAACTCAAATATAAATTTAACACCCTTATCTGAGTGGTTGGATAAAATCTCCATTAGCTCAACCAATGTAATCGTCTGCGGTGATCTCAATTGTAATCTATTGGTCGATGAGCGACTAACAGATCTTATGTGTTCATTTGATTTACACCCCGTTAACAAAACCAACCCCACTCACTTTACCCAGTCATCAAGTACTTTACTTGATTTGTTTTTTGTGACATATTTGAAAAAGCACTTTTTTATAATCAACTTTCCGCACCAGGCTTCTCCAAACATGATATTCATATTCCTTACGTACAATTTCTTTATTGACAATGGTCTGGTTCAATCAAGGTATCAGTATAGGGACTTTAGAAATGTACACGGTCCGGCTGTAGAACGAGAATTGTGTCAAGTACCGTGGAACTCCATTTATTGTATGCCTACACCAGACGAGCAAGTAGAGTTTCTCAACACTAACATCAACACCCTCTTTAATCACCACGTTCCAATCAAAACACGAAAGGTAATTAATGTATCACAACCCTGATTCTCAGCCGAATTACAAAAACTCATAGATCAACGTGACCGGACCTATCAGAATTGGAAACACTTTCGGATTGAGATACTCCATAATTTCTACAAATCTCTTAGGAACAAGGTCGTTCTCAAAATTAGGCAGGCCAAAATACGGTTCTTTTCTAGCCGTTTCGAGGCAAAATCAGATGGACGAAAGCTCTAGAAAAATTTAAGAGAGTTAGGGATTGGTAAGCAGCGATTAACCTGTCCACATACCGTAAATGGTAGTGATCTCAACCGCAAATTTATTTCTCTCCCCCTCTCTAAGGTCGTATCTGAACAAAGTTATAACGCTTACAGTACGGTGCTTTCCACAGATACGCCTTTTGAGTTCATCGGGGTTAATAACTTGGATGTTCTTGAAAGTTTTCTCTCCATTGAATCGAATGCAGTTGGTGCTGATGAAGTCCATCCAATTTTTGTTAAAGCCATTCTTCCTTACTTATTCATACACTCACCGTGGTGTAGTGGTAGTAGCAAACGCTTCTCACTCGGAGGGTCCAGGTTCGAATCCTGCCCATGGCAAGTCAGTTTTTCATTGTGTAATTGGACCTCAGACAGAAAAATTCTGCATGTGAAGGCATAACACTGACACGTAGATTTGGCTGTTGTAGAGTTTCAAGCACAGAAAAGAAAAATACTGTGATATACCTCGAATCACTCTGAGTGAAGAAAAACTCTCCGTCCTATTCGGACTCCCACCCCTGGAGAGCAGACATAGAAACCAAACACACCTGAGTTTCAAACCACTACAAAAAAACAATTTTCCTTTCTCCTCCTTCTATCTTTCCGCCCGCGCCCTGGCAACAGTAAAAAGGTATCTAACCCCTTAGGCGCGCGTAAATTATAAAAAAAAAAAAACCTTATCAATACAGTACTAGTTACAGACATATTTCCTCATCAATGGAAAATGGCAAAAATTCTACCAATTCCCAAAAATGTGGCTATCGATGAGTTCAGGCCTATATCAATGTTGCCTTTTCTCTCTAAAGTCTGTGAAAAACAACTAAGTGTATATCTGTGCCGATATAACTTGTTGGATCAATTTCAATCTGGCTTTCGTTCCAAGCACAATTGTACTACCGCTGTAACTAGAGTGGTAGAGGACATAAGATCTAGGCTAGACGCAGACAATGTCACCTTCTTGACCCTTTTGGACTTTTCCAAAGCCTTCGACACGGTAAACCATACAGTACTCTGCAAAAAAACTACGAGCTTCATTCAACTTTTCTCGGTTTGCAACGAATCTTATTTCATCGTACCTCAGTGATAGAAAACAGGCTGTATCTATAGATAACGTTTTAACAGATTTCCCCTCCTTGACCCGAGGGGTTCCCCAAGGGTCAATTTTCCAAATAAAATACTACACTCATCGATACAACATTTATGCAGACGACGTTCAAATCTACCAGAGTTGTCCTCTTGGTTTGATTGAAAATTGTGCCCGAAATATTAACCAGGACCTTGAGCGTATTCTGAGCTGGTCGGTTAGGAACGGTTTAATTCTAAATCCACATAAATGCAAATGCTTGGTGATTTCCAAAAATGTTTTGGACCTATCGTACTTCCCGCCTATCCATTTAGGCAACGTAGCCTTGAAGATGGTGTCTTCAGCTAAAAATTTAGGGATCGTGTTTAACAGAACTTTGACATGGAATGACCACATAAACTCTACCGTGGGTAAGACCTATGGTATTCTCCGAACACTATGGACAGCTCAACAATTTACACCGTTAATAACGAGAATAATACTTGCAAAATCTTTAGCCATTCCTGTACTCACACACGGATGTGAAATCGTTGGCAATTGTGACATTGTTAGCAAGAGAAAGCTCCAAGTCGCTTTTAATAGTATTATTCGGTATGTCTATACCTTGCGTAAGTATGACTATGTTTCACATCTGTCTAAAAACCTTCTTGGGATGACTTTTGACAATTTCCATAAGTTTCGTACATTAACATTTGTATCTAATATCTTAAAAACACGTCAACCATCGTACCTATATGAAAAATTCCAGTTTCCGACACTAACTAGATCAGCTTGTTTAATACTTCCGCGTTTTTCTTGTTTAACGTCGGAAAGACAGTTTTTCATCGCTGCTATTTGACTATGGAATTCACTTCCGCTTTTTTTTAAGAGAAATCAGTGATATCGGAAAATTGAAAAAAGAATTGCAACATTTCCTATCTCGCTAGTTCTGTTTTTCATAGCAACGTCGTGTCTGATCCTTCATTTTTTTTCTATTCTTTTCTTTTCTTTTTTCTCTCATTTTCTTCCTTATATTTCAAAAATTGAATTGTTAAATATGTATCTACATATACCAAATTTAAGATTCGCACGTATGCTATTTATTTTATTTTATTATATTTATTGTTACTTTTATTTAATATTGTCAAAACCTTGTATAAGCTTTACAATTCATAAGATTACTTTGTATCTTAAGTGTAAGCTCTAAATATGAAATAAACTAAAACTAAAACTAAATCGACATAGATCACATTCGACATACGAGTATTTTATTTTCTACAATAGAACTGAAATTACTTCATATCTTCTTTCATACAAGTAAAGTGGGCAATTGGAATAGGAGCATGTTTATTGCCATTATGTAAAAGGACAGCCTTGAGACTTTTTTTACTGCTGTCAATACTGGTCACTTGCCTGATAGGTTTCCAAGCCCATGAAAGTCAGCAAGCCTCTCACATCACTGCAATATACAAAATTTTCACCAGAAGAAAAAAATTGCAATAAATCTTGTTCTCTCGTGCGATAGAAAGTAATTCACACGTCAGAGGCTTGGCAATTTTTTTCATTTAACCTTGATGCTAGCAGCTCAGCACGTTCCGTTGAAAGATCTAAGTCTCTGATAAGATCATTAAGATGGTTTTGTGAAAATGTTTTAGGTTTCGATGTTTCTGCAGAGCATTCAAAGTCATCACTTACTTGAGAAGCACTAGATCCTTCAACTTCTTCCTCCTGACATTGTGGTAGCTGATGAAAAACTGGTATTGGAACGTTTTCTGAATGAGGAATTGGTCTTATTGCTGAAGAAATATTAGGATATTTCCATTTTTGGTGATTGTTTTTGTTGATGCCCATTATACTTGCCATACAGTAACAGTCGTTATGATGATTTTTTTGTTCAGGTTATTCGTCGAGAAACTGATCCAACCAGATTCCAAGGTATCTGACTACATTTCGACAGGCAAGAGGCTGTCCGTACTGTCCAATGATCGAGAACTTTCGCCAATTTTTTCTGGTATCCCTAGAGGCTCCAGATAACGGCGTCCTAAAGAGAATGGTTTCCGACTTCTGAAAGTTGATTTTCAACTTCCAGTCATCGCAAAATCGTCTTATCTTATCGAAGTCACGCTGCAAGAGAGTATTAATGACCTCGATTTTTGGACCAGTTCTGTACGCTACCAAATCGTCTGCGTATGCAATAGTATGGGGAAGCGAACCTATCAAGTCGCTTGTATAAATGTTAAATAGGATCGGCGAATTGACCGCGCCTTGCTGAAGACCATTTTTAATTTGAAATATTCCAACAGAAGTCACCTCACCATTCTTCACGATGAACTGTCTGTTAGTTAGCATATTATAAAGAATGTACAAGAGTGGTTTACTGATCCCCAGCCTAGTCAGCTTATAGAAAAGACCCTCTAACCATACGGTGTCGAAGGCCTTCTCCAAGTCAACAAGGCAGGCACCAGTGCACTGTTTCTTGCCTTTGTTCCATTGGATATCAGAAACCAGTTTAGACGCGGCATGTGAGATATCATGTCCCGCCTTAAAACCGAATTAATTATCCGGAACTATATGTTTGTCCTCAACCCACCTAGACAGAGCTCTATTGATTACTTTCTCAAAATCCTTACTGATATTCGGAAGGAGACTTATCGACCGGAGATTCGCCGGATTGGATATATCCTTTCCCTTTTTGAGGATAGGTTGAACCACCGCCGTTTTCCAATGCGCTGGATAATGTGCATTATTCATTGCATTATTAAAGAGGGTGGTGTAAATGTCCACCGCTTCTAGAGAAAGATGTCGAAGCACGATGTTCGGAATACATTCGGTCCCCACTGATTTCTTAGCCCTGATTGTGTCGAAGATCTCACGGAGTTCCTCCCTCGAAATGAACGGGGGTAGGTCACTCTCTCTGGTCATGACATTATTTGCCATATTTTCGTCGCTGAACCGGGTGAAACCAGAGCCCTCGGATCGCCAGTTCCCTTTTTTTTTTTTTTTTTTTTTATAATTTACGCGCGCCTAAGGGGTTGATACCCTTTTACTGTTGCCAGGGCGCGGGCGGAAAGATAGAAGGAAAAGAAAGGAAAATTGTTTTGTAGTGGTTTGAAACTCAGGTGTGTTTGGTTTCGATATTCGCTCTCCAGGGGTGGGAGTCCGAACAGGACGGAGAGTTTTTCTTCACTCAGAGTGATTCGAGATATAATTCCCAGTATTTTTTTCATTGCTTGAAACTCTTATAACAGCCAAATCTACGTGTCAGTGTTATGCCTTCACACGCAGAATTTTTTTGTCTGAGCTCCAATTATACAATGAAAAACTGATTTTGCCATGGGCAGGATTCGAACCTGGACCCTCCGAGTGAGAAGCGTTTGCTACTACCACTACACCACGGCCACCCGTGGTGTAGTGCAGCAAGACGCGACTGTCCAGGTCAAAATTAGGGCCAATGATATCAATGGCCTTGTATACTTCCTGGAAAGTCGCCCCTATGGTCTCAACTTTCTCCTGTGGATCCTCGATCACAAAGAAGGCGTCATCATCAGCGGCCTCATTTGGATCAATACCTGCTATAGTCAGTAACCGTTCGTTGTCTGTTGTCCGGGCTATTTTAAGACGCTGAAGGTCGTTTTGATTTTTTCTCCGAAATAGTTTATTTATTTGCGGAAACATATTCGGGTTGCTGGTGTTTACAGCCCGAACCTTGTTGTTCCAATACAAACTTACAGAAATTCTGTAATTCTCTTTTATTAGCGTTTGAATATTTTTAATCGACGACTTCAGTGTCCTAATCTCCGGGTTTTGTCTGTCAGTTAACTGTCTGTACAAGTTTTTGAGTCTTGACAGAAGTCTACTTTTCTGTCGGTGCAGTGCGTCAATAGTAGGATTGCGGAACAGGTCTTCGTTAGTCGTACGTCGATACCGCGGTATTGTAGTGTCCATAGTTTGTTTAATTGTCTCGTCTATTTGTTTTAGGTAATTGTCGATCTCCTCGTTTGACAAATTCCTATTGGACGGTGGGTGGAGCGTGTTCGAGGAGAGCGCTCTTGTCAAAGTTGCGGAGAAGCGTGTCCATCGAGTCTTACTGTAGTTGTAAGTATATCTTTGGACAAACTCCTCCAATTCCGCAATTTCGTTAGGAACTGTAATTTCGGTGCTAAAACCGCAATGGTCGCTGTCATACACGAATGTGCGCAGACAGTTTAGCGTTTGTAAATTCGTACCTGTCAGTCGTATGCGTTCATCGTACAGCAGTAGATCCAAATAAGAGCCGCCTCTGGGAAACTACGGGTTATCCGTCGCTTTAAGACCGAGTCTGTACATGACATCGTGTTGACCCCACCAATCGAGTAGTAGGTTCCCTCTAGTATTTGGCAAATTATTTCCCCAATCTCTGTGTCTAGCGTGGAAAATAATTCCATAATTCTCCCCCGATTCCAGCCTCAGAAGTCGAAAAAGTGTGTCGAGCTCTGTAATGAATAGGGTGGATTGTGAAGTATCAGGTGCATAAACAGAGGCCAAGTACAGCCGCTTTCCACTGCGGAGCGGGAGGTACACGACGACTGCCTCCAACACCCGGAACCTGCGCAACACGCCCTTGTACACTCTGTGAAATTTTATACCTTCTTTAATGAAGATCGCGACACCGCCTCTACGTTTGGATCTGGGCCGGTTTCTTCTTCTAACGATATAATTATTGTACTCCAGTTTGTGCTTATCGGTTAGCTTAGCTTCGCTAGCGAAAAGCACATCAGGAGTTTGGTCTTGTAGCAATTTAAACATTGCGGCTCTTCGTTCAATCCTAATCAGTGAATTAACATTCACCGCAAGGACCTTCAAAGTTTGCTCCACCATGTACGTACCCATTACGACATGTGTTGCGTTAGGCCCGGCAGCAGCGCGTAGATCTGGTCCACCCGCTTGGCCTGTTCTTGAACCTGCTTTTGCAGCTGAGCCATCTGCCCTTGGATTGCGAGCAAGATGGCCAGCATGTTAGGTGCAGCTTCCGTTGTTCTCGGCGTTGGCGTCGGAGAAGCAACAATCGCTTGCTGTACCGTAGCCCCCCTACCAGACGCCATTTGGGCGTAGGAAATTTGGGACGTGACGGCTGGTGTTTGAAACTTGACAGGTGAACGTTTGACCTCGACCTTCTGCTGCCGAGCTAGTTTTGCTTTCTTAATGTCAGCGAACTTAGGACAACCCCGATAGTTTGCGGTGTGTCCCACATTTCCACATAACACGCACGAGAGCTGCGACCTATCGGATGCTCCGTCAACACCCAGAGGACATTCTTCGGAACTGTGGTTCTTAGCGCACTTCACGCATCGAGGCTGCATTTGGCAGTTCGTCGCGGCGTGCCCGAACCTCTGGCAGCGAACGCATTGTATAACGCCTTCGCTCCTTTTTAGTTTTTCCCAGTGAACCACCTGGTAGTCTAGGACGTTGATACTCCTTAAACTATCCAGACGGCTTTCGGGACTGAGTTGCACCAGGAAGAACGGCAGTCTCCGTTTCTCCCGCCTAGCTCTAGCTGTGGTAAATGGCTTTACCCCTATAAACTTGAGTCCTTCGCACTCCTTCTCTTTGAGCAGTGCCAGGATCTCCTCAGGATCAGAAGACGGTTCCAACCCCTTCAGCAGCATAGATTGCCGCTTTTCACACTTCGGTGTGAATGAGAAGTGCTTCGACGTCGTTTCCTTTAGGAGCTCTTTCGCGTAGCCCTCCACTGTATTACAGTGGATGGCATGGCGATCGTTCCCCAATCGCTTAATATTAAAATTATTACCAATGACCAACTTACACAGGTCCTTGGTTTCATTTACTCGTACCTCTAATTTATAGGTGTTGATAGAAGGCACCTTCTCCTTCTTCTTCTGTTGCTGCTATTGCTTCTGTTGTTGTTGTTGTTGTTGTTGTTGTTGTTGCTGCTGCTGCTGCTGCTGTTTTTTCAGCTGCTGTGGTTTCAGCTTTTGTTGTTTTTGCAGCTGTTGATGTTTCTGCTGCTGCAGTTGTTGCTTCTGCTTCTGCTGGTTTTGTTGTTGCTGTAGTTGTTGCTTCTGCTCTTGTGGCTTTTGATGTTGGGAGCTCTCTACTTCTAGTTGCTCCCTCTGCCTGCGTGCAGTTTGCCTTTGCTTCATAGCAAGAACTTTCTCTGTCAGCTTTTGTATACTGATGTTGATTTCATTTATTTGCTCATCCTCATCCTCCGATTCGGATGACGCTAGAGAGGCAAAGTTGTTATTGCCCCCCTCATAACGGACCTCATCTGCTGTTTCGACGGCATTTATTCTTTTTTTTCTTAGGTTAGGAGGGGTTTTCAAACTCCCCCTCCTTTTAATGGCTTTAACTGGCAACACTATTACTGCCTTTTCCAACTCCCGTTATGGGAAGAGCGAGTGCTCTCCAAAATCCATCACGTGATTTTATTTTTTTTTTGTTTTGAAGCAATTTGTTTTCACAATTTGAGCCAAAGAAAAAAACAAAAAAAAAAGTTCCAAGTTTAGCCCGGGATCGAACCCACGTCCCACGATTTGTTGACCGACGCCGATAACCGCTTGGCTACCGAGTCAACTAATAACGTTTGCTACCAATTATTTTTAAAAAGATAACTTTTTCACTTTTTTCACTTTAGGAAAAGCCGAGACACATCTATTCCCCTCGGAGATCTGCGAACGACTGAGATTTTACACTTAATTACAACGAGGTTGTAGTTTAAAAAGGAATTCAGCTCTAGCGGAATTTTAGCTCTAAAATATATTTTGTGAATATTCGGTTGTGACTAGCAGCACAATTATTTAGCAAATCATTAATTATATGAATTCCAATCAATTTGTTACACATTGGTGTACGCGTAAAAAAAATCAACACTGTGCATCGCGTAACATTCCAAAACATCATGATTCGTAATGCGACCGGATACGCATCGCATCAAGCATCGCATGCTAGCATGACTAATGCGAGGTGCAGTCACAATGCGCATTTAGTTTGAATTTTGGAAAGCAGCCACTTTTGTATTTTCACAATTATGAACTCACCCTTTCTCTTTAACAATAATCTTGAAGATGTATCTCCGGGAACTATCTAATAACGACTGCGCCGTTCCTTATGTCGGCATCAATCAGGATGTCCAATCACACCGGACCCTTTTTTGTCCTGAAAAATCTGCGCTACCTAGCTCGATACCTAGTTTCTTCTCTTAGGAATTATCATAAATTTTGAGGTAGATTCACTAAAACTCCAATCCAAAAACTGTGTAGGTTGCAGTTCTTTATGCAGACAAACTTATACAAACTGACAGGTACATCGATATTTGAACTGCGTTATTATTATTATATCGAAATATATTTAAATCTGAGAGTCGGCTTTTTTAATTTAAAACAAAGTTTGAACTGAAGGTAACACAATTGCAAATATACTCGTACATACTCGTATATGTATTTACAAAGACTTTTCTGAATATTTGCTCTTGACAGAATTAAAAAAATAAACATATACATGTATAATACATACATATACACATATGTAATACGAAAATCCTTTTACCATCTTTCATTTGCTTTTATGTCTTCACGACAAAGCCGGAACCCTTTCAACAATTTTCCAATACTTTGAAACGCACGGTTTTTGTTAAAAATAGATGAAGTGAATGAAGATATACATTATTTTGTTATGTTATATTTTTTCTGTTTTGCGAACCATTTTGTATATGGTTATGGTACATCCGTAAATAAAAATTAATATCCTATCCTAAGTGCGAACCTAGTCGGTACAATGGTTTTGATGAAATGAATTTCCAACAAAGCAGTCTTTTCAGTAAAGGGATGCCCTCTTATGTGTTTACATATGAGTATATGATATACAGCTCTGTAGAGAACTAAATTCACTAAAGAAATTTTTTGAGAATGTCTTTCGTAGTCGAAATTATGTTGGGCGTTATGTTCGCTACACGTGAAATGAAAGTAGTTTTAAATTAGTTTATATAATTGCCAGCTAAGGTAATGTCTTCTTCTACTGTGTTGCCCCTCCATCTTGGAATTGAAAACTCTTCGTCTGGATAGTTATTTTCCATACGCTCAGCGGCTAAGGCGCACGATTTTTAACAACGTCGATGTCGTTACACTGCTGTTTAAGTCTCCAGCTCTAAAGCCCATCAACGCTAGACCAAGCACATGCACTCGAATTTTGCAAATAACGTACATGCAGTACTGCGAGATTATTAACACATACGAGTACATACGAGTACATAGTGATTTTTTAAGCGTTTGGTTTTTAATTGTAAAAAAAAACACGAGAAAATTGCAAAAGTGTATATAATTTTTATTTGAGTTAACATGTTGGCTGCCAATGTATGACTGGTGATCACAGTAAAAGTCTTCCCTCAGAGGCCAGTGCATCTAGATGGTGATCACATCTAAAATCTTTCCGCAAGTACCAATGTATCACGGGTGATACACTCATAGACCTCTACATTTTTGGTTGTACCACAAAAGCAAAAAGAAATTAAATAACTTTATGAACTTATTCCAAAAGTAAACATATTTTATTGTATGAAAAAAGTAACAAAATAGCAAAAAATAATGAAGATAAATAAAAAAAATCTGGCCTAATGAGCCTTAATGGATGTCTTGAAAATGATTGAGACATAGAAATGGATTCTGAGGATATTCTGAACAATATGTATCCACAAGCTTTGACTTCTTCCTCGTAATTTCTGTCGACGTTTTAACCTTTAATACGGCATAGCATTTTTGCATCGTTGTCTCTTTCGACTTCCATCTTTTGTGAGTGCCGTTGATGTTGTTAAGGTATGTTTGTTTCCTTAGGTTTTCGGGCAATACATAAATCATCTTGAACACTTAAATACAGAATTATGTTTTTATGTTTTGACGAAAGTCAGCTATTTTCATATTCGAATTGTTTTGGTTGCATAGTATATAAACATTTATACTCGTAAGTGCCGTATTTAAAAGTAAGTGAAAATCAACTTTTTTTTACGGTGAGGACTAAAGTAATTTGCTAATTGATCAGCTAAGTCTATACCTGGTTTTAAAAAAAATTAAAAAAAAATCGTTTAAAATAATTAACAAAACTTATGAAATGTATACTCGTGCATTTATTTTATTGTCAGCTTTGAGAATATCCTCACCAATCTTGTTCTTTTTTCCTGAGGACACAAGTGCTCCAGTATTTGTTGTGGATAAAAAGCGTACTTCTTTTATATTATAAATATATTATAAATATTGATGGTTTTGTTTCGAAATTTCTAAATCGCGATCGAAAAGGAGGTGTTGTTATATTTGTGAAGGAAAATTTAAATTTTCAAGAAATACCATCTGAACCTGAATCAGGGAATTTCATCTAGAAATAATTCAAGGGGATGACAAAAAGTATATTCATTCTATCTATATGCGGCCTAATTTAATTATTACAAGATTTATAGATGAAATTAATGATCAGATCAAAGAAAACAATAGGAACATTTTATTAGGTGGCATGAATATAAATGTTCAAGATAAGAATAACTCTTTAGTCTTAAAATATATGGAAGCCATGGCTGCAAAAGGCCTTACAAATGTAATCATGCAACCTAAAAAATGTAAAAAAAACATTACAAAACAGAAAATATATTCATTATATATATTAGAAGATTTATATAACAACTTCGTCGAAAAAATGAATTATATATATACTGAAGCCAGCAAAACAAAAACTTCCAAAAAGACACGACAGAAACCATGGATCACGAAAGAAGTGATTCGGGTGTGCAAGAAGAGGGATGAGCTTTATAGAAGATGGAAAAACAGTCGAAGTTGTATAAACTACGAGCAGGAGTATAAACAATTTCGAAATACTGTTAACGCAAAAATACAAGCAGTCAAAACTAATTTTTATAAACAGCAATTTATCGATAATAAAAATGATCCTAGGAAAACATGGATCAGAACAAATGATTTATTGGGGAGAAAGAAACTTTCAATAGACGAAGTAGTATGCAATAACTTTTCAATAAAAAATAAAGATTTTAATGACATTGTGGAGAAGTTTGCGGACCAGTTTTCTAAAAATGCCCTATCCATCTTACACTTATGTAATACTAAGGCATCTAGCCATAAGAATGTACAAGTGCATCAAAGTATATTTGTAAGAGAAGCTTCAATAGAAGAAATTTTTCAAATTTTAAGTAGTTTGAACACTAAAAAAGGACCTGAAGCTGACAATATAAGAGCAGTAGATCTAAAATTAAACGCCCCTATACTTTCCCCTGTTATACAAGCAATTATTAATCGAAGTATTTTACAAGGCCACGTACCACGGTTAATGAAAACAGCTATCGTGCGGCTAATCTACAAAGCTGGTGCTAAAAATAATGTAGAAAACTATCGGCCTATTTCTATTCTATCTGCTGTTGAAAAGTTTTTATAGTACGTTATGGTCAATAGGCTCAATGGTTTCTTAGAAAAACATCAAATTATTCATCCAAACTAGTATGGCTTCCAAAGAAACAAAAGCACGGACAAACTATTAGGAGAGTTTGCTAATACAATCAATGCAGGACTAAACAGAAACCTCTACATACTGGTACTTTATATTGACTTCAGCAAGGCTTTTGACACATTATCTCATGAGAAAATTATAGAGAGTCTCGGCAGAATCGGTGTGAGGGAGTAATATCAAATTGGCTCAAAAACTATTTCACTGATAGAACAATCAGAGTTAAGGTGGCAACGGAAACAAGCCAAGAAAAATCAAGCTCGTACGGTGTATGCATTTGCGGACGATATAGCCATCGTTGTCAAACATAGAATCTTAACACGGAAAAATTAAAATTGTTCACCAAAACGAAAATTGTCCTTTGTCGGCAGGGAACCAGAAGATTAAAGTTGTACAGCGGACGAAATATCTAGGAATAACAATTGACGAACACTTCCTTTGGAGTTAACACATTAATGCACTGCGTCTTCAACTTAAGAGTGCTATTTTTGCGATGGTATATTTGAAAAGACTTTGCAATTATAATGTGATGAAGCAGGTGTATTACTCGCTCGCAGAGTCGTGCATTAGATACAGCATCTTGGTTTGGAGGACTGCGGCAAAACCTATACAGATAAAAATTCAGCATTACAGCATCGTTTGATAAAAAATCTCAGAGGATTTAACTCATCTTTAAAAGCACTGGATGTTCGTGGGATTTTTCAGATGACTACGCTTGTAATATATATGAACGACCAACGATTTTTGAAACCTATCCAGCACAATCAAAATAAACAAAGGCAAGCCCAAGGAATGTTAGAGATACCAGAGACTTACATTATATATGGTACAAGAGAACTTGTGGTACGTTATGTAGTACCTAAAACTATTAAACGTTTTAGGCACTACCGCAAATATAAACGAATTACAAAATTATAAAAAAAAACTTATAAAACAATTACTGCTTGATTTATACTCAGTTTGCTGATGCAATTTTATCTCCTATTGATGCAAATTAATTTTTTTTCTCTCTTTCTTTAAATATTATACCTATTAATTTCTATTTTTTGATAAACTTTTTCTAATTGAAATTTGAAAGCTCACTGTTAAATTATGTATTATTGAATATAGCCACCTGCCGATAAGCACGGCGCTTTGCGGGTAAAATGAATTATGTAAGAAATACCGTATTATACAAATTATAAAAATAAATAAATAAAAACTATACCAGACTTTTCATAAGGAATATATTCTCGTTTTTTCAACTTTTGAGTCAATTTAGGCCTTTTCTATTCCTTCGTAATGTTCCCTGTAGATGCGTTTTTCTATTTAAACAAACATTAGCCAATTCCATAGAAGTATAAAAATTGTCGACTGTTAGAGTTCGGTTTTGTCCTAAGTAACCTTCCAATAGGTGAGTGCAAACATTGGTTGAAAGGGATAGACCTGTTGTTCTCTCTGACTTTCCAGTGCATAATTCCAAATTATAAATATAGCCATCAGTATCCGCCAGTTTGAACACCTTAACACCATACTTATTTGCTTTCCCTGGAAGATATTGTCGAAATCCTAAGCGACCACGGAAAGGGATCATCCTCTCATCAATTATCAAGTTCTCACCAGCTGGCCTATGTTTCTTAAAGTTTCCAATTATTTCGTGCCCAATTTTGTCAACAAAATCTGAAGCCGGTTGCGTGGCATAACATGTGATACGAAAGAATTTGCAAATAATTTTGTCTGCTTCTAATAATCTCTGAGTGAAGGATATTTTACTACACCCATATACATGATTATGGCCAACAACTCCATAATCTACTGATTCATTATACTGCTCTTTAGATTTGTGCACCGATATATGTAATTGTTCGCACTTTTATTCGTTCCTTCAACAATAATATATATAATCGTATCAGTCAAAATTTTGTGTAATATTCAGATGGGAAACCGGGTTGATGTTGCATAATTTGCTGTGATGTAAACATTTCTGAGAACTGCTTTAAACTATTTCTAGTTGCAGGAGAATCCCAAGTGACCAGAATTGCTCTCCGAATTCCTTCTGTTGTAATATCAGTTTCTGCTGTTCGGCCTTCCCGATGTTCTTGCCCAATTTTCTTTAGAAATGCTTTCACTTGTATCACTATTGTAATCCGGGATGTAATGGTCGTCCTCATCCTCACTAAAATCGACCGAACTATCACTACTCTGATTATCTGCCGCTTCCAGCATTTCGTTAGGGGTGGCCGTGGTGTAGTGGTACTAGCAATCGCTTCTTACTCGGAGGGTCCAGGTTCGAATCCTGCCCATGGCAAGTCAGTTTTTCATTTGTGTAATTGGAACTCAGACAGAAAAATTCTGCGTGTGAAGGCATAACTCTGACACGTAGATTTGGCTGTTGTAGAAGTTCAAACACAGAAAAAAATACTGTGAATTATACCTCGAGTCACTCTGAGTGAAGAAAAAACTCTCCGTCATATTCGGACTCCCACCCCTGGAGAGCGAATATCGAAACCAAACACACCTTAGTTTTAAACGACTACAAAACAATTTTCCTTTCTCCTCCTTCTACCTTTCCACCCGTGACCAGGCAACAGTAAAAGGGTATCTAACCCCTTAGGCGCGCGTAAATTATAAAAAAAAAAACAATTTCCTCGGGATCCATTTCTTTAACTAATTCTTAATATAAAGCAAAAAATTCAAAAGCATATCCACTCCAAACTCTAACTTCGTACTAAATAACTTCTGCCTTCTTTAGATCACGGGTGATACGCTCGTAAAAAAATAGAAAATTTTTAATTTTAAACACAAATGCATCACCGGTGATCACTATGAAACAACATGTTCAAACAATACGATCTTAACATGCTTACTATTACTGGTTCAAAGGTCGTTAATTCATCGTATCATGTATATTCCGGCTTGACACCTGGGGAAAGATTTTTCGGTAATCTCGGTAATACGATCTAACCGGCCAATTTACCGGTCCAAAACGAGGGATAAATTGCTCACCGAACTCATTTCTCAATTGGACCATCTATTCGCGTGCTGTGTGGCATGTAGCGCTGTCTTGCTGGAACCACATGTCGACCAGATTCATCTCGTGCATTTTGGGAAAAAAAGGTTCGAAATCATTGAACGATAGCAACGTTGTTCTCACGGTCATCTTTGAAAAAATACGGGCCAATGATTCCGCCGGACCATAAACCGCACCAAACGTGCATTTTCCCGAGTGCATTGGCAGCCCTTGTATAGCTTAAAGTTGCTCATCGGACCAAATACGGCAGTTTTGTTTATTAACATACCCATTCAACAGAAATGAGCATCGTCTCTGCACATAATATTTCGATAAAAAAGCGGATCTTTCTTCAGGTTTTCTAAGGCCATTCACGGAAAATTCGACGCTGCGGCAGGTCGTTCGGCTATAGTTCTTGCACGAGTTGTATTTTATAAGGTTTTTGACCAAGCACAATTCCAATTGCTGCGAACGGCGACGAATGGGCAAATCACGGTATTCATTAACAGTGGATACAGTAGCCATATTTTTCGCTGTACGCACTCTACGCATACGGGTAGGTGGCTTAATCTCCAATAGCGTGAAATTAGTGCGAAATTTGGTCACTATGGCTTGAATTGCTTGCTCAGTAGGTCGATTCTGACGACCGTAAAATAGTCGAAGTGCGCTGAAAACATTTTTCACAGAACACGGATTTTGATAATAGAATTCAATAATTCGTAAGCGATATTCGGGTGAAAGTCTTTCCATGATAAAATGACAATACTAACTGAACATGTTTGACTTTGACATATGTCACGAATCACTCGTGGGCTATCAAAAATAGAATACTGAAAAACCAAACAGCAAAAAAATCACTCTTTATATATATATTGTATTATTACGAGGGTGGGCCAATAAATATCCGCGTCAGAAATGAAAACGCAAGTTTTTCACAATTTTTTTGTTATTCTTCAACTTTTTTTAACGCTCCTGCGTCTAAAATCGAATCATATTCGTCAAACTCTTCAAAATAGACTTCCTTCTCATCTTTCGAGCTGATTTTTTTGCTGTGAGCCACGCTTCTTTGTTAAGAAGCAAAAACAAATCGCAGGAAACCAGGTCGGGTGCATGTGGCGGCAATTCGTACCGTAACTCATGCAATTTGGCCACTGTGATTCCGAATGTGTGAGTTGGTGCATTGTCGTGGTGGAACAGCACTGTTTTCTTGCCCAAGTGGATCTCTGCCTCTTTCAATTTCTTAACAGATCGGTCCAATAATTCCCTGAAGTACTACCCTGTGATCGTGCTTTCTTTCTTTAAAAAGTCCATGAGGATTGCTCCTTCAAACCGCAAAATACCGTAGCCATGACCTTTCCAGCCGATGGGACCGTCTTTACCTTCCTCGGAACAGATTGGTTTTTTTTTATTGGCATTTAGTAATGGATCCTGGTTTCATCCTGGACT
Organism: Volucella bombylans; assembly: GCA_949129095.1. Lineage (NCBI taxonomy): Eukaryota > Metazoa > Arthropoda > Insecta > Diptera > Syrphidae > Volucella > Volucella bombylans. Next base: position 83,915,278 of record OX422142.1, read on the forward strand.
ATTCGGCACAAAAACTGCTGCGGATTTCGCGTAAAAAGCTTCAAACACTGCTTCGAAATTGATAGCCAAGTAAAATCTATGTCCAGACACGTTTAAATTCGTTGAAACAATATCTTACAGTTATCGTAGTTATAGCTTCGCAATTTTTTTCATCTCAAAATTAAAAATGTAATTACGGATCAATATTGCTCATTTCCCATTGTATCAAACATTTTTAATACAAAAAACCCTCAAATCAAAGTCCTAGGTAAGGACACCTGTCTTAAAAAACGGAGTACTTCATCGTGGATCATCGTACATACATAGAGTCTTCGTAGTGTTCCTTTACAAATCATTATTACTCATTTGCCTTCGTACGCCAAAGAAACTGTTAATAGCAAGCGTCTACAGAAAACTTTTGAAAATCTGCCTTTTGAAGGTGGCTTGGGAGTTTCACAGAAGTGTCCCAAGCAAAGATTGGGTAACGAATATCTCGTTCGTTCACGTCGCGGTTTTTGCAGATCATCAGGTCAGCAGCGATGACAGAACATTTTGATTCAGGATTGTAAATCGATAAGATCTCTCCTAAAGTTAGGAAACCATAAGTACATGTTATTTCAAAAATATAATTAAACTTCCATCAACAATATGCAAATCGTGCAGGATCTAAACGAAACTGACTATCTTTTAGAAGAAACCTATTCAACATAATGCTACGTTTTTAACAGTAAGAACACTTGGAAATATATTGTTTCATATTGCTGGTAAAGTGAATAAACAGAACATACATCACTGGTAAGATGCCCAAAAGCCACAGTGTTGTATGCGATTTCTGTCCGAGAGATTATTGGTCCTTATTTATTTAACCAGTAAAAAATAGCTGAAGTATCTTGTTGAATGATCGACGAGTTTTTGTCGCCTCACCGGATACCGTCTATAATAACACCTCGCACACCCATGGAAAATTTGAGGATACATTTTTCGAGTAAATTAATTAATGGGGTCATTCCTTGGCCTTCTCGCTCGCTTGGAGATAACCCAAGTAGAAGGTTTATAATACCCTCGAAAACACAGACCTTACAGGAAAATATCCGTCGCAAAATGGGCCATTTAGATGACAATAAAAAATTAAATTCGCATTGATGAACTCTTATTTATAGAGACACAAGACATTGACGTAACAACAAGCACTTAGTGAAATTTGCTATAGACATTATTGGCCACCTGAACGCGCTATTTACCGAATTATTGAAGAATTCCGCACCCATTTCACGCTCTTGGCGACTCGCATAACAACGAGAATGGGAACAATGCATTCGGAGAAAAACATCTCTGCTGTGGAAGTTTGTTTTGAAGACCCGAATTTATAGATTTGTAGCGTTCGCAACTACTTAGCCTTTGTCCGTCCACTATCTGGAAAATTCAGCGTAAGGATCTTGGTCTCAAGGCTCTCCAATTGGTACAAGAGCTAAAGCCGCGTGACCATTTAGTACGTCGGTTGTTTACGGATTGGCCTTGGCATCAATAATTCAGTGAAGTGGCTCATTAATGTGGCCGATTTGGAACCAGGACATTCCTCAAGAAGTTCACCAGACGCCATTATATTCAGAAACCTGTACCGTATTTTTCGGATTGTACGCCGATGACATCATAGGTCCTTATTTCTTTAAAAATGAAGACGGAATAGAAGTTACTGTCAATAGGCATTGGTACAATGCGATGATCAGTGATTATTTGTTCTCAAATTTGCTTGAAATCAGTATGAAAGAACTATGGTTTCAACTGGATATATAGATCCACCCTATACTACCAACTAAAACATTGCTCTATTGAAAACACAATTTGGCAATAGTGTCATTTCAAGAAATGGAGCCGTCAAGATCGTGTGATTTCATGCCACTGGTTCATTTTCCAGTGGTGCTACGTTAAGTCATAAGTCATTAGTCATTAGCAATGATTGACGATTTGGAGCAAAACATTGTTCGGTTAATACGCGATATATGCCCCCAATGGCTCGAAAATTGGACCTTTGTATATACGAGGCAGCCGTGGTGGACATACTCGTATGTATGCCTAAAATATTTCCAAGTATTAAATGGCGTGAAATAATCCTTCCAATGAATTTAATAAATCGTCATCAGGTCCGAACATCATAAAAAACAACTTTTATATGTACTTAAATTTATTTAATATTAAACTTGAAAATTTTCCGCTGGACACCCTTTATGATATTAAAGAAGACACTCGACAACGCATCATCTTAAATAAACCCTTTTTTTACTTCAAAGATCTTGGTGAGATTGTTTCTACCCTTTTCAGAATACCGAGCATTGTTTCTACCCTTTTCAGTTTCATATTCCCTTTTAATTCACAAGTGTTATAAATTTAAGTGAGGAGAGACAGGTGTGTTTTAACCAATCAAAAGGGTGAAGACGCCGTTACAAAACAAAACACTGAGAATCTAAACAATGATGGGCAATTTAAAAGGTGCGATGACCAACAAATCCTCTGTCACGTTACGAATGCCATATTAGGAAGAAACTACTGTCAAAGTCACAAATAAACAAAGATGTCGGAGACGCATAACAAGGAATCAATTACTATGAAAAGTCAATGGTTCACCTACGCAATCCCCAATTAAATCACAATGTATTTAAGTCTAATTTACTACCCCAACCATGGCGAAAACCCCTATGCACTTAACTCTATTCTGTTCAGTTATTAACAATTAGCACAATGTTGATCATAATTAATAACAATTGTAATCAGAGTTGCATGATTAAGCGATTTTCATTCAAAAAATGTGAAAATAACTTACCGGTGGTAGTTTGAAATTTAAACGAAAATATGACAACGAACGTTGAAGTGGTGTATTTAGCAGCATTTACTAGATGAGGAAAAGCTTCTTTTGTATCACGGTAACGTCGTATACACTGAGCTAACCGCCACCAAGCTGGCAGGATAGCCACGATCGGACGAACATATGATCTGTCTTCAGTGCACGTGGCAGTATCTGTGTGAAAAAGTGGTCAACCAGTTTGTTAAATTTTTCAATGTTTTTATTATAAAATACCTTTTGCTCTCTCCCAGTTCGGATTGTTTCGAAAGAAACACAAAGCAAATGGAATATCCATTAAAGCCGGAACAATACTGTTCAGCTGATCCGCCAGCCAGAAGTCAGCAAATGTCACGTAAAAGAAGGGCGCCAAGAAGACCCGGCTCAAAATTCGGACAGCCCAATAACGAGCTTCGTGATGGAAGGTCTTCGTCGGATTGAATAGGAACACTGCCATTGCTGTGTATAGAAATATTGGTGCAGAAAATTGTGGAATCCCCAACGCATCAAAGTATATGAAGCATAACGCACAAATCGTCCAGACTACTCCAAAAACCGACGCCATTTCCATGATATTTTGCTCAGACAAGTGGTTTCTTGGATCCAGTTCGAATATAAGCACATGATTTACTCCTGATGACCTCCAACCGTACACGTTCACACCCCACAGAAATAAGAACTCGACAATAAGAAATGGTCCACGGAAAAGTCGAAGTGCCGATCTCCAATTGTTGCCTAATCCATGGAATATAGCCGACAAAATTACTGTTATCAATAGTACTACAAAAGCACCCGAGAAGAGTCCAACTTTAAATGTAGTCCATGGACTTTGTTGTTCTCCCAAAGGCGGAACTCTCAGACGTTTCATTGCCCTCTGCCTGTCACCACCTTCGATCTCGTGAGTAAATGCAGTCTCAGTCTCCTGGATCAAACGATCAATATCCTTGTTCACATAAAAGTGCGCTGCCTCCACTTGATTTTTTCGCCATTTCGCTCCATAGTCCACAGTGAGAAGTTTATCATGTTTCTTTAGAATCTTACGAAAGCCGGTGAAATTCAGATTTTGGTAGTTTTGCAACAAAATCAGTCCCAAGTAAAATTCACTAAATGCCAATTTTAAATCCTGAACCTTGCGAGCTGGTACATTTTTCTTTCCTAGCGGATTTTTTGTCTTCCACGTGGGTTGTTTTTTATTTACAAAGCCAACCTCAAGAGCTTCAGTTAATTCACTACGCAGATTACCATATTTTCTAGTTGCCTCAGCCATTTTTTCCGAGTAGAATGTGTTGATTTTGGCCAGTTCCTTGTCACAGTAGTGAAAGAATTGTTCATCGAATTTAGCAAAATACCGAGTAAGTATTTCTGGATCCACTAGTTCGGCTGATGGTGCTTGTTCCACAGCGGCGTACAGCATTGCTTTCATTTCCTAAAAGAAAGACAACATTAAAGCGACATACATATTAATAAGAAACAATACTTTTGAAGATATGAATATGATTCATATCATAAAAAAAGAAAAGCCTACCAATTTAAAACTATTTATTGTACTATTGCAATAAGCAATGGATCGATACACACCTAAAGAACACGAAATTATTGTTACTGCATATTTGACCAGTTTCCAGTCTATTGCTTTAACGCAGAGTGAATTTCGTCGCCAACAATTACGCGTTTGGCTGAGCGTCTCGTGCAAACTGGATCCACTAAAGATGTCGCAAGAAGAGAATATCACTGCTGTGATATCCGAGGCAGTCCATAAACATCGACAAGACAACAATGTACACAATTTGTGTACACGTTCGTTGAGTCGAATTTTGGTGAAAGACCTGCAGATGTTCCCTTATAAAGTGCAAACCTTTTACCAATTGCTGCCTGCTGACCATCAAGTGCGGTCAACTTACTCCCGTAATCTGTTAAACCTGGTGCAAGAAGAGGATCATTTCGTATCCAAAATCATAATGAGCGACGGAGCCCAATTCCACTTAGTGATTATGCGAATACCCGAAGAAAACGAAAGCACGAAGGGCAATTGCATCTCCTCAAAATGACTGTTTGTTGGGCCACTTGCAGTGAAAAAGGGCGCTGAGAGCATCACCGTAACCGTAACTGGTGAGCGCTACAGACAGATGTTAAACGAGTATTTTTGTCGCAAGTTGCTGAGTTGGACCTCGAGAATTGTTGGTTCCAGCAGGACGGAGCAAACGCTCACACGGCTCGGGAAAAGATGGAGATTTTCAGTCACCAATCCAGGCCGTGTGATTTCCGTTTGAACTGGCCAGACAGATTACCAGATCTGACGGCAACAGACTTCTTCCTTCGGGGATTTTGAAATCTCGGGTTTACCACAACAAACCACAAACCTTGCAAGTCTTGAAAACCAACGTTGAAGAATAAATCACCATTTTGGTACTAGATGTTTTGCGAGCAATAATTCAAAATACCGTAAAACGAGCACAAATATGCATCAACTCAGGAGGTGGTTATTTTAAGCCTTCTAATAAACTTTTCGTAAAAACAAAATCCAATTGTTTTCATTTCTAGCAAAATGGCAGCCAATTCACATTATGACCTTGTACAAGATTGCAGATGTCTTTTTTTGTGGTATTCGTATTAGGTGATAAGTTGTGTAATAGTCGCATGTAGACTCACTGCCGGACAATGGATAACAGCAGCTTGTCGTTAATTTTGTCAAGTTAGGCCTGTCAGTATTTTTTAAACTTACAAACCCACTCCTTTGAAGAGCTTTTCTAGCATGAAATGTACTCGTATCTTTTGATTTAAGTGACAACTTTTTACATAATGTAAACTTCTAACACATGGTAGAATAACATACGCTGTAGGATACATGCATACATGACTAAGAGCGTACTCAGTCGTACTTTGCATATTATCCAAACTCCGACTTCAATACAACAAGACCGATTCCCCTGATTAGCGACTCTTTTTTCAAATTAATTGTGGAAAACAAATTTAATTCCTCTAAATATACAACGACTTCAACTTTTAGTAGTGCAACCGCATTCCCTATAAATACTGCAAGTTTTACGCACTCGCTTAGCGATGAAAGTGCTTAACCGAGGTCGAAAGTTCAATCTACAGATTGGTTCTCGCTTGTACCTTCCGCATTGCAAAATAAATTGGTAGAAATTTAAAAGTCAAAAAGTCGAGAAATTGTGTTGGTGGAATAGAATTCATTTTTCAAATTCTAATTCCGATTCTTTCCGCAAAGTCTTGGAATGAATTACAAGGAGATTATTCTGTAATACGGGTATCCTGCAAAGAGTCAAGGAAAGAGTTCATATATTCAAACATTATTTGCTATAAGTGACACGGGCATGAAATTGCTCAATAATATCAAAAGGCATGTGTGTCGCGAGAACAGCAGCAAAAATATTGCTAACTTTTATTTCCCGATCGCTTAGCAAATGGCTATGATAAAATAAGAAAAAAGCCAAACGAACGTTTCAATAAAATAAGTTTTATTCTTTCCGACAGCTGTCTCAACATAATGTAAACTTGACTGTGATTATTATTTTTCTTTTTTGCTATTATACTGGGTGAGTTTTTTAACTTGAGACATCCAAATTACTCGAAAAATACGCGATATCGCGAAAAATGTTTCAGACAAAAGTCACAAGGTTCTGACGGGGACATAAGATGGTGACCACGAGTTTGACCTTGAGCCCCATTTTCAAGGTCAAACGAAGGTCACTTTTGATTTTTTTAATGGGAACCCCTACTTTTTTTGACAGATTCGTAATCTGCGTGAAAAATTACAATTCTTTTACATTTTTTTTCTATAATTTACACGCGCCTAAGGGGTAAAGGTAGAAGGAAGAGAAAGGAAAATTGTTTTGTAGTGGATTGAAACTCAGTTGTGTTTGGTTTCGATATTCGCTCTCCAGGGGTGGGAGTCCGAATAGGACAAAGAGTTTTTTCTTCACTCAGAGTGATTCGAGGTATAATTCACAGTATTTTTTTCATTGCTTGAAACTCTACAACAGCTAAATCTACGTGTTAGTGTTATGCCTTCACACGCAGAATTTGTTCTGTCTGAGTTCCAATTACACAAATAAAAAACTGACTTGCCATGGGCAGGATTCGAACCTGGACCCTCCGAGTGAGAAGCGATTGCTAGTACCACTACACCACGGCCATCCCTTTTTTCAAAAATGCATTCTTTTCCCGTCAGAGGGCGCCATAAAACTTAAGACATCAAAATTACTCGAAAAGTAGGAAATATCGCGAAAAATGTTTCAGACAAAAGTCACAAGGTTCTGAGGGGGACATAAGATGGTGACCACGAATTTGACCTTGAGACCTATTTTCAAGGTCAAACGAAGGTCACTTTTGATTTTTTAAATGATAATTCCTGATTTTCATTGCTCAGTTGTATTGCTCGTAGGCTTGTCATTTGTTTTTACATACTGCGTTTAGCATAACCCAGAAACAACGACGTCGACGTAGCAGTATTTTGTTTCCTTCGGGGTGATTAATTAGAGTGGGTCCCCTTGCCTCCCACTGTTGAACTATTGAATTCTTCCCATTTCGACGTTTATTTCCCGAGACTATTTCAACAAATGCTCGAAAATGTGACCATTCACTTCAATACACTTATCTATCCGCGCTCTAAATGAACCAACAGAACTGAGAAGTATTTCTGGCGTAATCTTCCGGCAAGCTTCTGTTATTCATCTTTTCATGTCCTCACGTGTTGTTGGCTTCTTTCTGTAAACCTCACTTTTTAATAAATCAAGTGACGTAAGATCAGGTGATCCAGCAGACCATTGCCTCGGACCCCCTAGTCTGATCCATCGTTGATGGTGAACATTTTTTAATACGCCCCGGGCTACTTGGGAATAATGGGCTGGACTACCATCATGTTGAAACCGCATTGTTTGTCGCTGTCCAATTGCAGTTCTTCTAGTAATACTGGAAGATGGTCCCGCAAGAAGTTTGCACACTTTTCGCCATTCAAGTTGCCTTCAATAAAATATGGACCTATTAATTTATACCCAATAATTCCTGCCCAAAAAATAACATTCCATTGGCGTTCAACTTGTCGCAACCAAAAAGAGTTTTCGGTAGACCAGTAATGCATATTATGTCGATTGACCGTACCGTGATTGGTGAAAGTCGACTCATCAGAGAATAACACCTTGGCGAAGAAAAGGGGGTCTCGTTCAATTTGCTGAAGTGCTCATTGACAAAAGGAAATCCGGTTGCGAAAATCCTCACTAGAAAGTTCTTGATACATTGAAACATGATAAGAATGGTATTTATGCCGATGTAATATCTTACAGACAGTCGTTTGAGAAATTCCTGATTTACGACTTGTTTGGCGAGTGCTAATGTGAGGATCGTGTGCAACGGCAGCTAACACTGCTATTTCATTGTCCTCAACAGCCACCCTATCGGACCGATTCCTTTTCTTTGGTTGCACACTTCCTTCACCAGTGAATTGTTGAATGACCCGATGAAAGGAAGCGCGCGATCGTATCTGGTCTGGGAAACGTTGCGCGTAAAGAGCAACAGCACCATCGATGTTCCTTCCACTTTCTCCATAAATCAATATCAATCAATATCTTGAATTGAAATAGCCTGCATTATTAATCTGGAAAACGTTACTAATAATAATCAGTTCCTCAAAACAAATATCGAATTTCTAAATGAAGTACAGTTCCGTTCAAGTAGAAAAAAAGGGCAGAGTGCACATCATACACTCTCAGATAAGTTTAGCACAATTTGTCTCTATCTGAAATTTCTTTAAGTTTTAACTTCACTCGAGGCAATAATGACTCCTCAAAACAAATCTCGAACTTCTAACACCCTAACAACGTTGGAAACCGATTAATGATTTAGGCGTGCCAGTGCAGTGGTATCTAGCACTGAATGAATAAGACCTTTACGCCTGAACAATGAAAATCAGGAATTATCATTTGAAAAATCAAGTGACCGTCGTTTAACCTTGAAAATGGGTCTCAAGGTCAAACTCGTAGTCACCATCTTATATCCCCTTCAGAACCTTGTGACTTTTGTCTGAAACATTTTTCGCGATATTTCCTACTTTTCGAGTAATTTTGATGTCTTAAGTTTTATGGCGCCCTCTGACGGGAAAAGAACGCATTTTTTGAAAAAAGTGGTTCATGTAAAAAAAATTTAATTTTTCACGCAGATTACGAATCTGTCAAAAAAATGGGGGTTCGCATTAAAAAATCAAAAGCGTGGTCACCATCTTATGCCCCCTTCAGAACCTTGTGACTTTTGTCTGAAACATTTTTCGTGATATGGCGTATTTTTCGAGTAATTTGGTTGTCTCAAGTTAAAAAACTTACCCAGTATAACCTCGTCTGTGGTTGCCCCTGATGACGTTCCCAGGTCGTTGACCCATCTTTTGCGAATCTACAGCTGTTACACCAAAACTGTGAGTTCCCCATGATCTGGCATGCAAATTAATAATTTCCTGTGTGTCTAGGTTTCATATACTGTTAAAGTGTTCATATAGTGTTGGGATGGCATCATCTGGGTCATTTGGATTTATGTTGACTTCATCAATCGATTGTTCCAGATTCACATGTGACAATGACATATTTGATCATGATTGGACATGGTATCCGGACGCTCTTCTTTACAGTTGATTCTGTTGAAATCGATCGTCAATCGTGCTGATGTTGAATCAGTTGTTTTGCGATATCTTATTCTAGGAAGCGGTTATCTGAACTCCCCTCTTTCTTTTAAAAGAAACATACCGTTTCTTCAAATTGTTTTGTAAGGGCTTGAATGTTTTTATTATGTATGTTTTTATTAAAGGATTTTATCATTTTTGATCTCTTGTTTCTTTTTACATTCTCGAAAGTTGTTCATAAATTTATAAAGTACAAAATTATAATTACGATAATGAACAAAATTGTTATTATTCGCAATATAGGTTGTTTTTCAATTGTATTTTCTTATAGACATTTCTGATTTCATCATATTTATTTATATTACTTGTTTTGAAATAATTAGTAATAATTTCTGGCGGGTGATGGAAAGTTACATTATTATTAATTGTAGTCTTATTTTTGAAAATTACTTAATATGATCATCCTAGTGTATGTCCATCTATTGTGTGGTTAGCGGAAATTAGTAGAATTGATTGAATTGATTTTTATTGTGTAGAATTGATAAATAGATATTTATTTAGTAATTATCAAATGCAATAATTCCTGCCGTCTGCTTAGCTGACAAAACATAATTATTTACGCATATAATACTTTGAAAATTAATATTCCATCAAAACAAATGCGATAATTGCTTTATATTGATAAATACGAGTACAAAACTTAATAAAATAATATTCTTGAAATTTAAAAACGTTCGCTAATTATACGATCCTTATAGATTGCAGTATTGGTATAGCTTTTTGTTATGTATTCCAAAAGAAAGCTTGTAACGAACTGACGTTTATTTGTATATTTCTTAAAACTATTACAATTTAGGTACTAGAACAACTATAACTAAACTACTACCATTAAAACTACTGTACTGGTTTGAAAGGTGGAGTTTACACTTGGTATCTGACACCTCCCATCTTAAGTTAAAATAAAAAAATAAGGCAAGAAAAATTCAATGAAAATGCTTAATGAAATTATAATCAAAATAAAATAAATTAATCTCACATGACTCCAAATTTAGTTTACAACTGTTAACACATTTCAATTCCTTTATCATGGAAGAATATTTTAATTCAATTTCAATTCGATATTTCAACTCATTCATATAGCAACTCCTATAAAATATTTATGTAACATGAAGCGTACAAGCGTTACATTGTACAACATTCGAATTACAAAAATACATTATAATTTGTTCTTTTGATTGGTCGTAAATCCCTGCTAGAACGTGGTACGTTAATCGGTGGCTCGGTATTCTTACTTACAGTAACATCTTTCGAATCTTATTTTATTTATTTATTTTAAAGATCATTCGTTACCACCACCGATCGATTTGCGTGCTTCATTTGATGTGCCCGATATCAATTGATTAAAATGCCTCTTAATTTTTCTTTTATTGTGAGTTAGATGTACGATCGTGGACCGATACGTTTTTCTACGCTAGCTGGCTGCCAACTGTCCTTGTTTGGATCTGAGTAATATGAGTAATTCAACGTTTGTTGAGCCTTTAAAATTTGTAATACTTGATAAATGACTATCACAAATAATTTCTCTCACCAATGGTGGTTTAACTAAACTAAACTGATTTTTTAGTTCTTTATCACGCAACAATTTTGCTGGTAATTCACCAATGGAACAGTGCTTTGCACATCTATAATCGAACAAAAACCGATTTAATAAAGTGTTTTCCAATAGGGACTTGACAACTTTGAATTTAATTTGTGAACGCACTCTTTCACTAATTATCAAACTGTCCCTGTCAATTTATTCATTAAATCAACATTTTCATCATAGTAAAGTACAAGAACGAGCAACGTTTGTAAATTATAAAAATTTTCTACCGAATTTCGGAGTCGGTGACTGCAACTTTAAGAACGTTAACTCCAATTTTTGGCCGTAATTCTCGCCCTAGTAGACAGGCAATAACAAGTTTAGTGCAACAATTTGAGTCTACATATTCGTTGTGCGATGTTGTCGTGTCAGTGAGACAACGGGTTGATCGAAGTGTCGAAAATATCGCTGCCGTTCAGGCGTCAAGAGCAAACGATCCAAATCAGTCAATTCCACGGCGTTCTCAAGAATTGGGCATCGCTCAGACCACATTATGGCGTATTTTGCGTAAGGATCTTGGTTTACACCCATACAAGATCAAGCTGACTAAAGAATTGAAGCCGAAGGACCATTTGAAGCGACGTACGTTCTCCGATTGGGTTCTGGAGAAGATGCGCCAAAATGATGAATTTTATCGCAAAATCATCTTCAGTGACGAAGCTCATTTTTGGCCCAATGGGTTCGTCAATAAGCAAAATATGCGTTATTGGTCGGGTGAAAATCCACATTTGCTTCATGAATCACCACTTCATCCACAAAAAATAACTGCTTGGTGCGGTTTGCATGGCGGCGGCGTTATTGGGCCATATTTTTTCGTCGACGATAACGATCGTCACGTTACTGTGAATGGTCATCGTTATCGCGCCATGATCACCGATTTTTGGCCCGAATTGGAAGATATGGACTTGGACGACATGTGGTTTTAAAAGGATGATACCACAAGCCACACAGCAGACGCTACAATCGATTTATTGAAGAGTAAGTATGGTGAGCGTGTTATCTCAAGACATGGGCCAGTCGATTGGCCACCTCTTTCGTGCGATTTAACGCCGCTTGACTATTTTCTGTTGGGCTACGTTAAGTCATTGGTTTATGCCAACACGCCGACGATGTTGGAAGAGCTCAGAGCGGCCGTTTCGGCCGAAATGTGTGGCCGAGTCGTTGAAAATTGGGTCCAAGGAATCGACCGCTGCAAACGTGTCCGCGGTGACCATATGAACGAAGTGGATTTCCATTCATAAATGTTTTGATTGTACTTCAAGCCGATAATAAAGTTTTTGAAATATCTCAAATGGTTTGCGTTTTATTTAAAAAAAAAGTTGTCAAGTCCTTATTGGAAAACCCTATATTAAGTCTATGTTTTTACTGCCGCCCTCGGTGTTGTTCAAGTTGGCTTGTAATGATTTATTTTAGAGTTTTGACGAAGTTTTCCGCTTGGCCGTTGGTCGCCAGATGACATGGAGCCTTAAAAATATGCCTAGTATTATTGTTTGAAATGAATTGTTGGAAGTCAAACGAAGTAAACTCCCTACCATTATCACTTACTAAAGTGTCTACTACACCAAAACTGCAAAAGACCTCGCGCAGTTTACTAATGTTGAATGCCGATGTTGTATCAGGGGCTTTGAAAACTTCGACCCATTTCGAGTACGAGTCGATAATAAAAAGAAAATAAAATCCTTTTATAGGCACGGTGTAATCTGTATGGATACGAGACCACACGGATTCCGTAGGTGTCCATAGAATTAAAGGACATTTTTCAGGAAACACAATTTGAAATTATTTTTTCAATATTACGGTCAATTCTAGTCCACCACATATAAGACCGTGGCAATGCCTTGGTCTTTACCATGCCTAAATGGGAAAGATGCAACTCTTTCAAAAAATTTTCGCGCAATTTTTCCGGAACAACCACTCGATAACCCCGCAGAATACAATCGTATTCCACCAATAGCTCCGTTTTCTTAGTACCAAAAGGGCCAAATTTTTCGCCCATTAAGGCATAAATTGAACTGCTCTTAATTGCATGTACCACTTTCGACAGGATTGAATCGCGCCTGGTTTCTTTTGCTATAATTTTGAAATCAAACTTTATTTCGTTGTCGGATTTGATTAAATTTACATGAAAAGTCATTACTAAAAGTCATAAATGTCCTTGTATAATTCGCGATAAGTGATCAGCTTGATTAAGATCCCCTTTAATGTACTTAATAGAGTAGTAAAAACCCGACAAAATAAAAGCCTATCTCTGCATCCTAGCTGCTGTCATCACTGGCAAACCTTTATTCTCCACAAAAATAGTCAAAAGTGGTTTATGATCACATTCCAATGTAAAATGAACGCTCAAAAAATATTGCTTTAATTTAGTGACGCTATAAACTACAACCAACGCTTCTTTTTGAATCGTGCTATAACCTTTTTCCGCTTTCTAAAGAGCTCGAGAAATAAACACGATCGGTTTTCGAACACCATTAGAGAAGACATGTAACAATTCTCCTGCCACCGCCGAATTAGAAGCATCAGTTGACAAAATCATTGCGATTTTCGGATTAAGATGTGTCAAGACCTGATCCGATGTTACATCGAGCTTCAATAATTCGTACGTTTCTTGGCACTCATTTCACCAAGGAAATGTCACATATTTTTTTAACAAATTATACAACGGCATCATTTTGTGAGAAAAATTAGGAATAAATGTAGAATAATAATTAATCATTCCTACAAAAGCTCTCACCTCTGAAACACACTGCGGGATAGGAGCATTTATTACCGAAAATCCAAATGCTCAATCCAAAACGATCTTTTAATATCGATCGTATTTCCCTGGAAAAATTCACATTTACTTTCATTAAGACGTAACTCGACAGAATCCAGAATCCTTTGCTAAAACCTGTGGTCGCGCCTGTTACCACAATATCATCTAAATAATTAATTGCATTTGGAATACCTCGCAAAAGAGTTTCGATAGTTTTTTTTGAAAAATAACCGCGGCTGGCTTTACGTCAAAAGGCAAACGCGTTATTTTAAACACTCCGATATGCGTGCTCCAAGCACATAGCAATTGCGAATCTTCGTCCAGCACTAACTGGTTGTATGGTATGCGTTTGACAAATCCAATTTTGTAAAATGATTCCCTTGCAGTGAAGCAAATAATTCACTTATTAGCGGTAGTGGGTATTTTACATCCACCAAAAATTTATTAATCGTGGTCTTGTAATCCCCACATACACGGATATCGACATTAAGCTTAACAATTGGCACTAAAGGTGTGCCCTATTCCGAATTTTACACCGGAATTAGAACTCCCGACCTTACTAACTCGTTTAACTGACTTTCAATGTTACTACACCAAGCTAAAAACACCTGCCATGGCCTGCAAAATACGTGGTTTGCCTTTTCGTCAATATTCAATTTAATTTTGTCACATTATATGTGCCAAGTTCGTTCTTAAAACCATTGCAAAATTTACTTTTACTACACGAAATTAAATCATATTAAAAAGTTGCATAAAATCTCTCCCCAAAATGGGTGGACTATTAGTATTATTAACAATTAACCGTAACTGACGTGTTTTCTCACGATATTGAACAGTTGCTTTGAACTCACCCACAATTTGTATTGTTTCGCCGTTATATGCACAAAATCGATCAACACAGGGCTTCAAAAGAGTACGGTCAAGATACTTATCAAAACTTGACAAAGAAACCAAGGAACACGCAGCACCGGTATCCAACACAAATTCGAGCCAGACTTGACTAACTTTTACTGCTTCTGTAAACGGTGTAGCCGCCGATTCGACAGCAACACGGAAAATGGAAAAATTTGAGTAATCCGAAATATAATCAGAAGTTATATTAACATCTTTATTTGAATAAAATTCATGGTTTAAACTATTATTACTGGATACTTCAACTAAATTAAGTTGTTTGCTGCTGCTGCTATCTCTGCTACATTTGCTATATCTACTACACACGCTCGACAAATGTCCAAATCTGCCGCACTTGTGGCGCGTGCTTTCCCTGTACTTGCATTGTTCACTGGCGTGATTCTTCCAACCACAATGTAAGCACCGTCGTGAACACCCCTTTCCTTTGAGTTGAAGTTGTTTTATTTGGCACTTCCCTGACCAAGTTGAAACTTTTTTTTTAACACAAAATTAACCTCTTTTCGCACTTGCTGTTGCGTGGTTAATTTTACTTCTGCTGGCATAGCCGTTCTCAGTGCCACACTCAATTTTAATGTCTCATTTTCTTCGCATAGTCGTTCGAAGACTTTTCCTTCAAAACCAGCCACAAACTTATTAAGAACGAAATTGTCTAAAAGCTGACCAAATTTGCAGTCCTTAGCTAATTTTTTAAGACGAGCGAACCACAATGATGCTGTTTCTGCTTCCAGTTATTTTTTTGCTTCCAAAAATTTCGTCTTTCACGGAACACAATCACTGGTATTGAATACTGTGTGTCCAACAAATCTTTCAACTCACTGAACTTTTTGTTGGAAGGCAAAACTGGAAAATGAAAGCTTGTAACGAACTGACGTTTATTTGTCTCTTTCTTAAAACAATTACAATTTAGGTGCTATAACTAAACCACTACCATTAAACCTACTGTGCTGGTTTGAAAGGTGGAGTTTACACTTAGTATCTGACAATTTTTATTTAGCAGAGATATAACCTCGTTTTTCGACAAAAAAAAACTGGATCCCAAAATGTTCCTTCTTTATTCCCTTAAAATAGGACATTTCCCCATGAAGTGGATAATATCTTCTCCTTCACCCAAGTTACACAAAGAGCACAAGATGGGTAAATCTTCTCTGTGAGGAAGAAAGCTTAGGTGTATTAGATCTCCCTGTAGCCTGACCATCATTGCTATTTTGTCGACGCTATTTTCATCTCGAAAATAATTCCTTTCTTCCAAATTGTGGTTAAGTTGGGAATATATTGCTCTGTGGAGCGATTCGTTGGCGTTTCTCAGAAATCTCTATCTGCACCTCAAATCCACTGCTGAAATAAGCTGATATAGTAAAGTCTTCCAGCGAACACTATCTAAACATAGATCCATCCATTCAACATACCAGCTCAATTCATCATGTATGATTTGGAGTGCCGCTATCTTCGGAAGCCGGTGAGCTTCCATGTTCATAATCCTAAGCACGTAATCAATTTGCATTTTAAGGGTACGAATAAAGAGAGGTGACAATCCAGTTTCCAGCACTATCATATAATTTGGCATATTTGGTGGTAGTCGAAAAATTCGATTTATTGTGCGTTGTCAGTTCATTTGTGTCATCCGAAAGTAAATACTTGCTGAATCAATAACAAACCATCGTCATGATCTATCTGACGTCAATTTCCCACCCCTACTAAAGTAAGAATTTTTTTCGTTTATTTGAAGAGTTTCGCCTCGTATTTGAACTTTTATGCCCTTGTTTCATGAAATTATGTCGGTTTTTAGCTTATTTGATTGCCTTCTGTGTTCTCTTGGTGGCGCTGCTGGGTAATCCTTATGGATAGTTGGATTTAGCTCGAAGCACACAAACAACATCATTATGGACAGCCATTTCTACAATAACTTTGCGGTTCTACTCCCAGAGCCTATTTGAAGTGCGGCAGTTATTTTAGAGCTGTCATTTGTTTGCAGGAGATCCAAGCAAATCGCTTTAGCATTCTCAACCGTATTTTGAGGATTATCTGCCGGTTGCAAATGGATAACCAGATTCTTCTCATTGGCTTTTTTTTTCAAGAAACTCCACTGCTCGAGAGACAGCAAGACACATCAAGACTCCATCTGTTGAAGCCGGGTTTCTAATTCTTGTTGCTTTGCCCCAAAGTGGAAATTTCCGCGCTTACTCCTTCCATGTCAGTCAATAATTCTCCCATAGAACGTTGGAACATTTTCTTTAATTCCGCAACCGGCAATATACCAACAGGTGTATTATTTTCATTCATTTCCGATGAAGGAAATTAGTATGGTACCGTATTTAATGATTTCTAAATATTTGTTGCTTTCCTTTATTTTGATACATTCTCCTTTTGTATTATTTAGTAGATCTGACAGACATGATTTTTAATATATGACTTTACAAAATGTAGTTCTTAATTCTAATTTACAATTTTCAACACTAAAATACTTATCATTACATTTTACAATTGAATTGTCAATCAAAAGTTTTCCATCCTCTTAGTTTATGGCTCTTGTTTCATATAAAGAACAACCTTTCTGAATTATGGGATATTTTATATAAATTATAATTACGTTATAATCTTGGGCAATTTTAAATTCTAAAACGCCTATTATATCTATCAATGTTAGTTTTTAATGACATATTTCTTGTATGTCCCGTAAGCTTAAGATTGCTGACCTTAGAATATCTATATTGGCTGGTGTTATGGTTTGGATCATATTTTGTAGCTCAGTTATAAAAAGTTTATATATCTGTCTATTCATTCTATGATGTGAACTACTTTCAAGGTCTCATACCGACTTCCTTAGCAATTGTTTTGTTTCAAAAATTGCTGAGTTTGTAGTAAACTGTTTATTATTATTCTCTGTTAATTCTTACTTTTATTATTTAAAGTAACTAAATCGTCAAGGTCTGGGATTCCTGCTATCCATATCCATAATATTTGTAATTCATTTATTCCTCTTCTTTGTCTATAGTTGCTTATCTTTAATTGTAACTTAATTTATTAGAAGAATGAATTTCTTATTGACAGTATTACAGTGAAATGGCAGCACTTATTGCAATTGCATAAACTGCCCACGGCAGCGCACTCATCGTTAAGCGCTGAACAGAAGGTGTATCTGTGTATGTATGTGTCTTGTAGCGCTGTCAAATCTCTCAAATCGCGGGTTGCAGTTAAAGTACTGTCAAATTTGCATCTTGTGTTTTTACTTCTTAATTTTATTAGTATTTAAAGAAGTTTTTTATTATTTGTCGATAATGGATATGGACGAACAAGAAGAAATTGCTTTTATTATGTGTGTTCTGCACATTTACTATTTAGCAATAAAATTAATGAAAAAGAGGAAATGCAGATGGTAGGTTCATCCTCTTTATAAGGAAAGAAAAGAAAGAGGATTTTTTGAGACAACTTCAAACACTTCTAAGAGCACGATTCGATAAATTCCTAAGAATTTCATTTATTCGTACCGCTTCAATGAATTTCTCGACTTCCATTTTCACAAAAAAGAAGAGCTTTTGTGTACAAATTTGTAAAAGTCAGTGTTAAGAAAATTTTATGCTAAAAAAGATTATGTCACAATCAAACAATACCAATAATGATTTAATAATTGTAAACGCCGCGGCTTGGACTCTCAGTCGAACAGTACTAATTTCGTTTATTTTTTCTGCCTTTCTGACATGAAAAAGGGCGCGCAAAACACGTTTTAGGAGTACACGAATCTCTCTATTATAAATATCCATCAGCTTCAAAAAAGTGTCATTTACCATTTGAGAGCCCAAGCCGCCGGACGTGTCTACTTATAAAGTAAGTTACTTGTACATTAAATATTATAAACTTATGTATATGTATCTTCTTTCAGAGAATAAACGCCTCATTTCATTACAAATTAAATCACTTGCAAAGTGTAGTTGCCCTTTTAAATTGTTACGGGGAAGTTCAATTCTATAGACACACGGGGGTCTCTATTGCCAGTTCGCCCAGAATATTATTAATATTCAGATCAAGGAGAATTGCTGCCGCCGTACATCTAGTTGATGTCAAACAATCTCAGAAGAAGCCAAGGAGAATTGCTGCCGTCGTATATTTTTGTTGATGTCAATAAATCCCAGAAGAAGTTCTCGCCTCAAGGAGGGTAAGTTCGTTCCCGCAAATAATAATTCACGATTGATAGGTGTCACAGAGAGCCCCAGTACACTTATGGAAGATCAAGGAAGTGAGTCGGATATGGATGCGACGATAGTGGAGGTGGCGGATAAGCTGCAAGATTTGTCGACGTTTAAAGAGATGCAAAAACAGATACAGGAGTTACGTTCACAGCTAAGCAGCAACGTTTTTTCAAGAAAGGTTAAGTCGCCAGCAACTGGAGCATGTTCCAATTACCGTCACCACCACATCGCCTCCCACCGTATCCTCAACTGTAAACCGTTCGTCAACTGCAGTTTTAAGTCAGGGCACCGGTATTGTAATCACAGCTACAGCGCCCGCTATGTGTACCGGTCTATTCCAACACGCTTCCTCATCGCTTCCATCAACATTCCCGCCATCCCAAACGTCGATACCAACGCCGATTGATATTACGCAACAATTATCAACATTTCTACCACCTTTAAACACTCTTCCACCCTATAGTCAGCCACGCATATAATTCCGCCGCAACTGTATACGTCGCCATCATACAGCTTAAGTCAGCCAACGCTACATAGTGGCAGGAAGTTACACGATCTCCCCGACTTCACCGGAAGGCCAGAGGAATGGCCGATTTTTTCCACTGTATTTCAAGAGTCTACACAGATGTTCAACTATACAAAGGTTGAAAACATATTTCGCCTACATAAGGGTACTTGATTTTCTTGTTTCCGGTTATAGCTTTGTTATCGGGTACATTTTTTTACGGAGGCATTTTATTTCCATACTCATCTCACTCTTACTATTAGTTAGTGTTCTTGACCTTTCACAATATGCCTTTTCACGTTGGCACTTTCACTGGGGTCTTTTACACTTCACTATTACTTTTAATTTCAAAGTGGGTCAATGATGTTGACCTAGCACGATACTTTTTTCGATAGAACTTTTTTTTGCTATTTTTGATCGATGACTGCTTTTTCGTTGGGAGCAAATTAAGAATATCCTTTGTTTCTAGGTTTTTTAAGAAAGATAAATCTTTATTTAAATAATTCTATGATACAATGGTACTTAATAACTATTTGAAATTAACATAGACCTGCCGGATTCTGCTGTTGGATGTTGACTTGATTATTGAAGGTCATTGATGGAGTTTATATAGCATTGGAATGACATCATCTGAGTCGTGGTGGTTTTAATGACTTCATCGATCGATTGTTCCAGATTGATCGCGAATCATATGTGACAATGATATGTTTGATCATCATTGGACTCGGTGTCCGGATGCTCTTCTTTACAGTTGATGCAGTTGAAATCGATTGCCGATCGTGCTGATGCTAAATTAGTAACTATTTATTTCGTATCTACGAGTAGCAGACGATTATCATAACTTGCATGGTGTGTAGATTTGCTAATATGGGTTAACTATCGACATATGTATATACAAGTTCTGCACTTTGTTGTCTGCGTACATTAGTGGACAGTTTGAGATGACATTGGAAAACATAGAATTTTTTTATGTATGAACTTCTCCATCTACTCAATCATTCTCCACCTGTCATATGGCGGCTCTCCGGTCTGCCGCCGTTGCATTCGGAGCATGTTCTTGTTATTAGTCTAAGAGCCCACAGCAATTTTTGGGACTGAAGGTATAACCGAAAATGATTTATGTTATTATAAAGTTCGTAAATAAATAAAGTCAAATCCCGTACTCTGGCAGCATCTCGTTTGGGGCTGAGGTTAGTAATAGTATGCCAAAAATGCTGGGTGCACTGAGTTCGGTGTTCCATACCAACCGTGACCGAAAGACATTTTTTCAGGCAACTGAAATCTAGTGAGGTGAATGGTTGCCTAAATACAACACCAAGTCAATTTACACTAATAAGGAAGGAATTTTCCCATAGCTTTGTAGAAAGCCATTTCAATATGAAAATTTCCAAGAAGAATAAAAGCGCTATCAAACCGAGGCGATTCCTGGTGCTGAATCTGTAAAGCTATTTTTGCTATCGCTAAGTCATATGTCACAAATATATGTATATTTTTGATGACACTCTTCCGCTATTTGAAGGTCTATTCAGCGTCTCCATAATAACTGAATGGCTTGGAGGCAAATAAAATACATTTTGCTGTGGTAGACTGTTATCAGCATGGTCCGAATTCCAACCAGTCCACATAGGAGTATTTTCTCTATCACATAACAAAGAAATCATCCACAAGTAATCGAGCTTTCTTGCCTTCTGTAGTGACGATTTATAGAGGTCTATATTCGTCGTAATTGAGTGGAACAAATTTGAACAAATTCTTGTTTTTTTTTATAGTAAGACTCGATTTCAATATTTGTTGGCACATAAGCTCTTCTTTCCTGTCCAGTTGAAAATGTGAGTACGTCTTGTCTATGACTTGTACCTATGGGTTTGATTAATTATTTAATTTTGTATATGGCTAACTATTTAGTACTTTTACTTTGAGATGGATTCATAATTTGGTAAGCTATCCCCACAGTGTCATGAAGTGTGTTTTTCCCACTGCTTGTTTCAACAAATCGGTCGTAGTTGTCGAAAGCTACATCGGTGCACACATTTTCGTCATTTAACGTTCCTTGAGGAAGAATATGTGACGGCAAATTGTCGTTTGAAAAGGCAAGCTCGGTCTCTAGTTCCTCAACGAAGTGGTTATTAACACAATGGCCAAATTTATTAATAATTTCAATAACTCTTCTGCTGCTTATTAAAGTTTTTATTGCAAGGCCTTAAAAAATAGATAATTATATGTGTATTTATATATACACACACTTATCGGAACTGTGGTCATTAACCAAATTCGCTCGCACCGTATAACTATTAATAGTACATCGATGTAGCTCTTAATTAAGAATCAGGTTTGATTACTATTATAGAAAATACTAAGTCAATTGAACGTGTTTTTTTGGTTTAACCCGATCTCTTGTAATGCAATTAATAGAGTCTTTGCAAAGAGACTCAACTCTTACATTGACATCTTCCGTTCTCCCATAACGTATGTCGGGACCAATTAGAAGACATTAAAAAAATTCCTTAAGTATCTCGGGCACATTCACTTCATTCTCTATCACAGATTTTATAGTCAAAACATCTGGAAGAGTTGAGCTTTCAAGTTTAACAACCTGTTCCCTTGTTTGTAAGCAATATTCCTATTTGAAACATTAAACAAAATTCTTATTTATAATATGTATAATACTATCTGTACTTAATAAGTCGCAAACCCTCGTTGTATTCATAGTTAGCTGCATTTAAGGTTACCAAACTTTTTTGAACTTTTTACATAACAATTTTGCCTTTGAATAGCGCCAGTAATTTTTTTTAGGTATGATTTGGAATAAACCATTGACTGCTCTATATCTTTTAGTTTCTGTTCATATACATCAGCAATATCATTAAATAGATGAATTTCTTTTAAATTCAAAATGTGGTCTTCCACAAAGGCACACATTGTTGAAAAGGCGCATTTATGTGCATGCTTATACCCTGCTTTACATTTAGCTAATTTTTTTTCTAGATTATTGACCTCTTGAAGAAATTTAGCAATACATAACTTATGGTATCTAAGTTCATCGTCTTTGGAACTATTAATTTATTTTTGGTACACCACATCATTCCCAAGAAGTATTGATTTACACAAAACATCGTCTAAAGTGGATCGCCGGCCACATATAAGCATTTGCTTACAGCCCTTTATTTTTTTAGTAACAAAATTACAAAAAAAACATTTTGACGTCGAGATTTCGCCGGCTGCATCGGATGTAGTTGGAATACTTTCAAATGCAACATTAGAAGTGGTTCTTTCTGGCGCTATGTACACTTAAATACAAGTTTATGTGATAATAATATAAACATAATTGTGTTAATAATTATTACTTACAGTAAACATCGTTTGGTTTGTTTTTCGATGTTATCAATTTTGTGGATATCGCGGAAAATAGCCGATAACACGAGCTATAATAACCACTCTATCGATACCTGCTGGAAGGTTTATATTCGAGTACTTAAATTTTCGATTTTGTCTGTATTTTAAAATTTCGGCACACTTTTTCAATGATTTTACAGAAAACAAAATAATTTTTCCACAATGCTTTGGACTATCACTTGAATGGAGAACACATTGTACTTGTTTTTTATCACACATTTTCACTTGTTGATTAACACAACGCAATGACTGAAGCTGTTGTCTAATCAATCGGCTTGTTTTTGTCACCACGCACCAATGCAAATTTAGCTATCGGTGTAAATAACGTATGGTTTTACGTATTTACCGTTTGTTAAGAACGAAATATTTCTTGGCATAAGTACATCACTATGTATGTATGTACCTATTTTTTTTTGGTATACTATTAGTACGTCTGACAGAGGTTTTGCTCCATACAAATCGTCTGCGACCCATATTTCCGGAATCAGGACACTTTCACCGTTATATTTATGTATCGAATATGTGGTTATAACTTTTACTTAAAAAACTGATTTTTTGCATACTATTAGTACGTCTGACAAGGGTTTTGCCCTATATAAACCGTATGGGACCCATATTTTCGGAATCAGGACACTTTCACCGTTATATTTATGTATCGAATATGTGGTTATACCTTTTATTTAAAAAACTGATTTTTTGCATACCATTAGTACGTGTGGCAGGGGTTTTGCCCCATATAAATCATCTGGGACCCATATTTTTATACTCAGAGCACCCAGTTCTATAGTTTGTTGATACTTTAAAGTGGTTATACTTATGATCCAGAATTAGAAAACAAACGCATTTTTGGCATACTATTACTGACCTCTGCTCCAACGAGATGCTGCCAGACTACAGGATTTGACTTCATTTATTTACGGACTATATAATAGCATAAATCATTTTCGGTTATACCTTCAGTCCCAAAAATTGCTGTGGGCTCTTGGTCTATATTGTCGCTGATGACCCACTGCGTTTTTACTGACGGCTTTTCGCATTTTCCAAATTTTAGAAATGATCCATTACAACATAGCGTTAGATAAATCGGACTTCAAAAAAATTGTTAATGGATGTTTTTTTTTTAAATATTTTCCTTAGGTCATAGTATAATATGTTTTCACTATGGCAACACAGTTATTATTAAATGAATAAACGCCGTTGCTTGTCAGTTGTCAAAGTGACAGTTACTTTTCAAAATGTCAAAAGACGATAATAATTTTACGCGTCGTAGGTAAGAGTTAATTATGTTAAATATTTTGCTTACAAATATGTAAAAAAGTGATAATTTTATTGCTATAGTTTGAGACTATAGAAATCGAATGTTACTTTTGCATTACCATTGTTATCTTAAATGCTAAGTTTGCGAATTTTGTACCGTCCGATGTATCGGACATTATACATAGCGGTTATTACACTTGGTTTTTGTTAAATTATTTCAGTTTGCAAGTTCATGAAATATTGTCTGCTTTGGAATTTGAGAACGATCATAGTTATTCAGAAAGCATTATATACGTTGAACCCCGATTGAAGATGGAAATTAAATGACTGATGAAGATAGGACAGGTCTGAAACTTAGAACACTTATGACGAAAATTGCTACGAAGCACTTGTGAATTGCGACGTTTTCATGGTGAAGTCGATGTTTCTACTCCATCAACATCTGCAGGTTCAAATCGACAACTTTCATCGAGAGATCTTACATCATATAACGATAATGAAGATGAGGTTCCTCTACCTACTTTTATTCCTTTTCTGTCAACAACAGTCGAGTCGACAAGTCCTGCTCCTCCAGCTAAAAAAAAAAAAAAACTACACATTGGAAGAAAGAGGAACGTATTTCATCCACAGACACCATCAGATGAGAGTAAAAGTTGTCAAGATATTTTTGAATATTTCAAGCTATTTTTTCACCAAGGATCAAGCATATTGTTCATCAAACAAATATGTACTCTATCCAGAAAAACAAACCCTTGACGGTAACTGAAGATGAAATTTATCTAGTTTTGGGAGCTATCTGGTATCGGTCTATGTCAAATTTACCAAACAAAAGACTTTATTTTTTTAAAAGTAATGACGTGCCCAAAATTTTGCAAGATAGTATTAGATGTAATCGGTTTGAGTTAATACTGCAACATGTTCACTTGAACGACAACAGCGAGCTTGGCGATTCATCCGATAGATTGTACAAGTTACGTCCTCTTCTAGAAAGCCCCGGTGAATCTTTTCGGAAGCATTATGGATTGGATGAAAACTACAGCGTTGACGAGAGCATGATTCCGTATTACGAAAAACACTACGCTAAAGAGTTTATACATTGAAAGCCGATCAGGTTCGGATTCAAAAACTGGACAATGTTGTGCAAGTACTGAATATATGATAGCTTTTAGCTTATATACTGGGAAGAGTACAGAAAAAGAAAAGACTTTGGACTAGGAGGTGACGTAGTTCTTAGCCTACTTCCACAGTAGGCTAATAATGGTATAAAATTGTATTTTGATATTTATTTTACATCTCTGAGTCTGATGAGGCACTTGAAGGAGCTCGGCTATTATGCAACAGGAACTTTACGAGCTAATCGTACAAAGAACTGTCCAATCAAAGATGTAAAGCAATTCAAGAATGAGAAGCGTGGTCAGTTTGATTACCGACTTGGTGATGAAGTCTTTGTGTACCGTTGGAACGATAACAGTGTTGTCATAGTTGCCACCAACTTCCAAAATTTGGAAATAACAACCGCAACACGTTGGTCTCACGAAAAAAAAGCCAAAGTGTTAGTTCCTCAGCCATCACTTATTTCAAACTATAATAAATATATGGGTGGAGTAGACAAATACGATCAGGCTGTGGCAAATTTACTACTCGGATGCGTATAAATATTTGCATATTTAGTAGATGTGTCGGTAGTAAACGCTTGGTTACTTGCTCGCAAAAATGGCTGCACAAAAGACACTGAATGCTTGTTTCTTTTTAGGGGCTTTATAACAAGGAGCTTACTAACAACACATGGAACTTTGCCACAGCAAAGACGCAAACCAGCAAAACCATTGTCGATAATGAGATATGACGGCAGAAATCATTGCCTTGTTCCAATAAATACAGAGCGGCGTTGTGCTAACAAATGTGGAGGGAAAACTTAATTTAAATGCAATAAATGTGATGTAGGCCTACACCCCAAGTGTCACATGGCATACCATTTCATTAACTAAAATATATTTATTTTAAGTCATAAAAATCGCATTTTTATTTTAACCAGTTCTTAAAAGCAAATGTGTCCGCCCTGCATAGCGTACGATTTATCGGACGGGCTCTAAAATCTAAGCTGTCATAAAAAAAAATCTCCAGTTCTGCGATTTAATCACCAAGAACACTCTAAACGACAATATATTACTATAATCATTATGAAAAAGACGTAAATAAACTATATGCATTAATGGGTTAAGGTTTTGCAATTGATCTTGATGGAAGTGAAATATATTTTTTGTCATTATTGCCCTTCATTCATTTCGGCAATAAAAGTAACATTTAAGCATTAACATTGATGATAGGGACTGCTGCCAGCAGCTGTTGCTATTGGTAATGATGGCGTATCTTATGCCAAATCTTCCTGGTTAAATTGCAGATTGTGTTACGTCTATTCTATCAAGTTTGAACATAAGTTTTCTTATGACGTCTGATCTTATGATTCTGATTCCCTATGTACTTATAGAGAACCTTACACTGTGTCTAAAGATGAAAGAATTTCCTCGAATATCTTGATAACCAGGGAAATATAGACTGTTGAACCATTTCATTGGGCGATATCCGACTCATCTCATTGAGCAATATTTGAAGTTAATTATAACAGGTTTAATATTTCTTGGCTAACAAATATGTATTCCCGGCCTATGTCACATTGCCATCTGTACATATGTATGTGGATTCTGTTTTATCGAGTTTGTATTATAATATCCGTTTCTCCCTACTGCTGTTTTGCTTCAAACTTGACTATAACATTGCTGAATATTTAGCTCCTGATCCAATATCCTTTTTAGAGTCGGTCATATAAATGTTGCCTTTTAAATCACAGATGTGATTCTATACTTCTTACTGAAGTAGACTAAGCCTTGTTTGAGAGCCTATTCAGAACTGGTTGCATTAGGTGTTTTAAAGTCTTCAGATGAGTAGTACTAATACATATCTACTGCGTAATTGAACATTTTATAGCCTTCCCTTCTCAGAAATCTAAGTAACCTATTAATTCCATGTTACATATCATAGAAGAGAGGGAGAAAAACACCTTGGGTATATCTTGACTGATACTCTTTCGACCTGAGGATCCTCCCAGTTTTGCGAAGATCATTCTTTTTGTACGAAGTCGTTGCTATAGCCACATGTCTAAGGTATTTAATCAATTTCTGCAAGGAATGATGACAGGATGAGAGGCTCTATGTGGATGGGACGATGGGAACGTGCACCAAATCTAGACATTCATATGGGACTTCTTCTATCATAAAGCTAGTAGATTTTTTGGGGTATCGGCAGACAGGATGACATTTGTTCCTGTGGACTTAAATGAATCGAAGCTGTTTATCCCTTCCAATTATTTGCTTTGGTCATAGAATGACTTCATAAAAATGGTGGTATGACCAGAGAACACCACGAAAAGTGAGATTCGAATGAAATAGCAAAAGTTTCTCCTCTGGAATTCTTCAAATAGTTGAATTGTTTCATGAAGAAAAAAAAAGTAAAAAATTCAAACAACTTCCAAATCTTCAAAAAATTCTCTCAAAGGACGCATGGATCAAATAGCTTCCTTACCATTTTTTTTGTTTTGCGTTAAGCGTGTAAGTTTCTTCAACTCTTCCAAACAGAGCACGTATGTGTGCCAGATTAATTTATCGATATGTTTCTTCCTCACATCACGCTTTTGATTATTCTGCACCGAATATAAAAGTACACCTCCGTACAATTACGAGTAAGGAAGAACGATCCGCTGAACATAGGTGACCATTTCAATTTTGTATCAGAAATAAAGAACAGATGTGGATTCCTAGATAGTGAGAATTATTGCCCATCCCACTATGCAATATGTTTGAATGATGTTCGAAACCAAAAGCATATATGTTACTTCTGACTCGAGTATCCAATCACTACTTTAGTAGGCAAAGGCTGTTCACAAAACTGCCCTTTTCCGTCCATCTTGGGATCACTAGTCATCGTTGATTTAAAGGTTCAACTTATCAAGGTGAGCCATAGTGAAATTAACTAGGACGATGACTAAGTTGTTATTGTAAAGGGAAGCGAATCGACCAAACTAAGCAACACAATGTTAAATCTGCAGAAAATGTTTCAATCAATCATATTAATCCCCTCACTCATAAGTAAAATCCGTATCTTGACTACGTATCACAAAACGAAACAATCAATCAAGTTTCCGTACATTGGAATCTATAAATCGTTTTGTAAATTGAACGGCTGCTCCCGTCGATTAACATCTGTCGATGGACTACTCTCATTTTGAACAAACTTTGTCTTTCAGTTTGTGTGTGACATGCATTGAAAGCAGACAATCGAGTGAATTTTGGAGAAAATGAAAAAGTGAAACTTCGAAGGAGTGTGGGCTTGTGGACGAAACATGGATACACCACAACACACCAGTTACCAAGCAGCAGTCGAAACAGTGGGATTCTCAGACTAAATCGACGACAGAGAAGGCTAAGGTGATTCTGTCGCCCACTAAGCTCATGGTGACAGTTTCTGGGATGCACGTGGCATAATCCACATCGATTGCCTTTAAAAGGGAAAAACAATCAATGCCGAGTACTTAGCATATTTACTGAACCGATCCAATGGCAATTTGAAAGGAAAACAATAGCATTTAGCCGAGAAGAAAGGACTCTTCCATCAACACAATGCACGAATTCAAACGTGCGTAATCGCCATGACGAAAATTAATGAACTAGAGTACGAATTGCTGCCTCATCCGGTATATTCTTCTATTTAAGCAGCCAGGGACAGTTTCCAAACCTGAAGAACTGGTTCCGCGCAAATAGATTGGGCTCTAACGATGAAATCAAAAGTCACGTACTTATTGACCCACCCTCGTTTAATACGAATGGCGAACGTGTATCCAAATCTAATGGTAATGTGAGCGTAAAAAGTTAGGCGTTGAAATGTTACAATAAAACCAAATATGAAGTAACTCTTTCAGATGCCTTGGTTAAATACAAAAACATTCAAGAAAGTGATCCAAACTCGCCTCACCAAAAACCATTTATGACAACTATGTCACTCACTTTCAACTTAAGAGCAGTCTACCAATTATAGAAAGATAGCGGTTTGGGGTTGATTGAGGCTGGAATATCATACATGACCCGGATATTTTTTCGAATTAGAAAAAGCCATCTGATATTGCTAAAACATAAATCCAACAATTTCATATCAAAACTTTTAAACAACACAAATGCGATGTTATTCTGTCAACACACATTTGTAGTCCTCGGGTTGTTTTTCAGAAGCGTATCAGTAACATTCTAGCGGGAAAGACTTTCAGCATGCATGCACGTCACCAATTTTGTTTTGGAAGGTAAGTGTAAGTGAAATAGTTAAGGATTTAATTTTCAGATACAAAAAGTATAGTAGGGCAAAATATTCGACCTGGAACTTGAAGAGCTGACCAGAAATGACTTTCTAGACAAACTGCAACAGATTTTGTATATGGACGAAAAAGGTGTTCAGTAAAATACCTCAACTGACAAACTCATTGAAAATAGTGGTGCTAGTTTTCCGGAGAAGAAAAAAACTCTGCAGCTGACGGCAGCTTATTGTAATAGAAGTGGTAACTTTCTTCCTACTATCGACAAGACTTCCCATAGCAATATTGTCGCTCGTGTCAAACTAAGTATAGTTCCGATAAATATATGTAATTTACAATCCCCTTAGTAACGAGCAAATGGTTCGCATGCAGCAGATAGATATTGAGCAGGATGGCTTATTTTTGTATGCTCCAACGAAGCTAAATAATGATGGTAGAAAATGCGATCTGAACGTAATGTTATTGGAAGAGGACTCATTTCCGAAACCACAAATAATCCCTCTGCAAGGTATCACTCTGACATAACACGAAAATCAGTAGCAGAATTTGCGAGAGTTTTGCAATAATAATAATAATTACTGTCTTTGGCAAATCACTAGAAAGTCAGCATCGACTTTTGTTAAAATATAGTCCAGAAAATATATAATAATAGCACAACTTAAACAAGGAAAGAGGTCACCTCTTGCCGCTAATAATACGAAAACAATTACAAAATGCCATACAGTAAACACAGGGTTATGTATGGAATAGCATATCGAGTAAATGGCCTCCACGGCTTTGATGGCACATACGCACTCTTTTGTTAAAATTTTCCATCACAGTTTTGCATAAATGTGGCTGTATTTCGTTGATATAGCGCTCAATTTGCTCCTTCAAGGTGTGGGTGGTCATGATCTTATTGGCCTAAACCTTAGACTTGAAAAAACCCCAGAAAAAAGTATCGCATGATTTGGGCGGCCAAAACGAGAAATTATTCGTGCGATAATTGAATTGTTTCTTGGGCTGTATTATCGTGTCACGGTAGCGAGTACAATTAACTATTATTGCCTGACCATCCGCATTTTCAAGGAATTTTTCCGATAATGCCGATAATCCAAAATCCGCACCAAATTGTGACACGTTATGCATCCATTTGTTTCTCAAAAATCACTCGTGGATTTTCTAAACCCCAAATTCCACAATTTTGACGATTAACAGATGAAAATGAGCCTCAGCGTTGAAGATGATTTTGTTTGAAAAATGAGCATCCACTTGTTGTTCCATAATCCATTCAACGAACTCTCTTCGCAGTAGGCTTCAGTTCTTGAGTCAGTTGCACTCCGTATTCTTTCTTTTGTTTTGTCTGTAGAAAGCTTCTCAAAATGTCCAGTTCTTGACCACGGTGCCGAGTTGATGCTACAGAACTCTCAGCAAAACTTTCGCGAGCTGCTTCGATGTTTTGTGTTCAACGACTTGTTGAAGTTCTAAAGCACGTGCAACAGCAGTAAAATTGACTAATCAAGTAAGAGCGAATATAGGGAATCTTGGGTTTAAATGGCTCGCAATTTCGTCCAATAAAATGAGAAGCGATCAAATCCGAAGTCGCATATTATGAAAATATACGAAAAAATTTATGGATAATGATGGAATTATCTGAATATCGTCTTTATCACACGTTTTAGGTTAGGAGTACTATTGCAATAATTTTTCGCACGTTTAAATTGATTGGCTAAATTACCGGACTTTAGTGCTACTTTAGATTCCGCTCAAGTTTAGGTCACCTAGTCAGTGAGGGCGAGATTTTACTGATTAATATACAAGGGAGTGATATATATTTTTTTATTTTAACCCTTTCTTCAACTGACTTGCTCAGGTTCACATTTTTTCCACTTTCGGTTTCTCAAATTGGAGACTTCCGAGAATTCGCGTACTTCTTATAACGTTTGCCAATCTTTATAATTCCCGTATATTGTCCAACATCGTGGTGCATCTATAACCAATATAACAAACCTTTAACTTTATCTAGAATTTTTGTTTGACTGCTGACATTATGTGCGACATTACAGCAAAGGTTTCTGCTGAATAGCTGTCCAAAAATGGATTAGCGAGTTCGAAAAAACAGATTGCCCTTGCTTCAACGTCGTACTTTTTCATGGGTGGTGATTGCTGAAGATATTTCTTCTAAGTCAAAATACAATGCCTCTACTACTATCACACATGCTCCGACTACCGCTTTCTTCGTCTCAACATTCATAGTCAAGCTCAAATTGAATTTTGTCGGTTTTACTACTTCCGCTTAGTAGTACGCTGTTGAAAAGGTTTTAGCGCCATTTTTTGACTCATCGTTTTACCAACACGTTTCTGTATTTCTTGTATTGTATATAGAGCCGGCTTTTCTTTTTTGTATGGGGTAAAGTTTTTGCTCTTGCATTTTTCGCCGAAATTGGTTTACACCCTTTTCGCACTTAATTACCTCCACTAAGTCTATACCATATTGAAACTCTAGAGCTGTCCTCTTTGCTTATTTAAGGCCTTACACTTCGGAGAGATCGCGCCAAAATATTTCTTTTTACAATTGCTCATGTTCTGCATATTCTTAATTTCATGTTTAATATTCCAGTTTCAGTTTTATGACATTAATCGGTCACTGATGCTATATATGAGTTCGCTGTTAAGTACTGACAATGCTAAGCTCATTAAATTCCGATATCAATAGCATAACTGCTGTCGTCAAACTAAAATTTAAACAGAACTTTTCACTCTCGGTATGTGTGCCAATAACAATCTATGTTACCTTGGAATGGCCAAACACTCGATGTCGCCAAAAATTCTACGAAATGTCTAGGTTTCCTCAAGTGAAGTAAGAAATAACGTACCCCGTTTGATCTGACCACAATATAGAAGTCATTTATTCACCGAAAACTGGGGTACAATGCTTACATCTACTTAGTTCTCCCCAATAACTTTCTGTACTTGGCAGATAGATGTTAAAATCGCGCGATAAAACCACAGGCAAAACTTATATTTCTTAGTCAATCGGCATCCTTCAACGCCGATTTAATGTCTCGTTTCCTATCTAGTTTTTTCGATATTTTCACCACCAGTCCTCCAACGAAAATGCGAGTAACCCGTTCAAAACTTTTACTTTAACACCCGTCTCGCTATGAATTGTCATCAGTCCCAGCATAGGATGTACTCTAAAATATCGCGATTCTTTCAAAACCCGTACAATGTGCCTATGGAATGCCGTGTATAACTCTTTATTTCCTGGCCGTTACAACATGCAAACATTCAAAACCAACGTTCATCAGTATTTCTCTTCCTTTTTCTTTCCCTGAGCGGTGTGCAAACATTTTAAACATTTTTATAATCCCGTTTTAATTTTGTTCCATTCCTTAATAATACATTTTGTGCGCCCTTTGTTTCCGAGTTCGAATAACGTGCGCTTTTTCCAACATTTCGCCACAATTCATCAATTTTACGTTGACGTTTTCTAGTTCAAGCGCCCATTCCAGTGTGCAATATGTTATTTATTTCCTGAAAGCATCATCATGCTCCGGGAATCTTCGAACTCTGACAGGATCACTCCGTACGTTCATACTACAAATATATTCCTTTCATCCACTTGGCACTGGTACGCGTGAATTAATACAAACGACTTTTTTTATATCCGACTTTATTTTTTGTTCTCCAGACGTGTAAAGACGATCACGTAGACAGCCTTTAGGTAGTCCTATTAGATGTTAATAGCCTTCAAGCACATCTTGCGTGTTAAAATGATTGAACATGATTTTTCTCCATTTTGTCGCCTTATTGCGACAATATTCTATAAGCTGTTCCCGCATAAGCAAAAATAAGCATACGAAAATCAGCAAGAATATTTCTTTTATCGGAAGCACCATCATGAATTTACGACGGAATACATGGTTTTTTGGAAGGAAGTTATGATATTTTTATGCATCAAATCGACTTAGCTGTCGCGATTTGGATTTATTATTGCAGTATAAATTACTGGGCACTTATTTATTCTCTCCATTAAAACAAAAAATCAATTTAGCTATTTAATAAGACTGAAAAGGATGAATAAACGTCCTGTTGATATGGAGGCAAAGCAACAACAGCACCGAGTGCCCTTTCCATTAATACGAATACATATTAGTCACCTCATGGGCGTATATGTACGAGTGCTTAAATAAACCAGTCAAACCAACTGACAACACTTTTAATTCAGCACGATTTACTAATTGTAGTGCCATAAAGCGAAAACGTACAACTCTTCGTCAACAAGTTTCCTTTTTACAACTTTGTTTACAAACAAAATCAACCTACTCATCGAGCACGTGGTGAGAGCGCCCATGAGCTTCTCTCTCGAATCTGCGCACAACTTTTAGCTTTTTTGACATTTACTTAAAAAAGCTGTTTTTTTTTCATTAAAACGTCAAATAATCTTTCTTGGCATTTCTCTACCCAAAATTAAGAACGTTTTCGAAGGAACACAAATATTGTATAAATAAACACACTAACCTCGTAGTTTATGTACTGCTTACGCCATTCTGGTGTTATGTGAGCTGACAAATGCTCTGCGAACTTCATTTTCACAATAAATCACTTTTAAAAGGCCCAAATTTAATGAAAGGGAAATGAAAATATTTACAAGAAACTCGAAATGCGCCCACACGCGACCCGCAATCCAACGAACTGACATCTGACAGTATTCCGAATCTGGATGCCATAGTTCGAGTACTCGCACTCGCACATCGAATGTTTACAACTTTCGAAAAGCATACTACGAGTACGGTGCATCATCATACATAACAGAGCTTTTTGTTTGAACTCAAAAGTGGTCGATACTCGTATTTACTTCGCCATATTTAGAAAACCTGATGGCGCTGATTAGCATTGATGAGTATTTTTGATGGCTGGTGATTATTCACCGACTTATGATGATTGGAGATCCCCAAAACGTGCTGATTGTCGACGCCAATGATCACTACAGTCAACTCAAGGTCGGCTTGCCGGTGCTATTACTGTTATTTGTTTCTCTTGTCAGATGTTTGACCTATATCTCATACGTGTATAGCGCCCCCCAACACCTACACCGAGTGTAATGGAACCAATCTTATTGTCTTTTTATCAGTTCGTTCGTTATACTCGTACACTAGAATTAATTTGTCGTGTAGGTATTCATAAGTACTCGACATTACGAAGGCAGGCACTCTTGTCATAATAAAATTCATTCAAAGAACTTAGATGTCACTACCCGCCGACATATGTTTATTTTTGGTTCCGTTCCGATCGCGCTCGCAATGTAAAACATGCATGTATTCAACAAAAACAAAAAAAAGAATACAAAGCCACCCATATGCGGTGCCCCCATACTGCTTTTGTTATGTCATTTCACTTGGCAAGCGTTGCTCTGTCAGAAGGCAGAATGGTGACATTGCGCGTTGCGCGAACCAGCGTTTGTGATCGAGTTTAGTTGGCAAAAGTCATTCCGACAGTTCGGAGAGTCGTGGAATTGATTTGTGATCGCTGAAGTTTTTGTTATTTGTTTTTTTTTTTTGTCGCGCTGAAAATTTTGTTCATGAACTTTATCGTGTTTACCCTTTCGTAGATATTTACACTCAATTGTAAGTGTTTATGTGTATTCGAGGTTATTGAGTTGAATAAGTCAATTTACATAGCAAGTTGAAGATACATATGAATAGTACCTAGTACCTACACAATATTTTTAATCGCAACAATCTTTGGGGGGATAGGTGTGTTGATGCGCGGCGGTTGTTTACGTCTAGACAAAAATAAAACGATTTCAATTAATTACTGTGTACATTGTTGTTTAATTTAAACTTGGATCAAAGTAAATCTAATCGGGACTCGATTGCATTAAGATTATGTCCTTACGAAAACACCTTATCAGCTTGTGATATCTGTAGGTGAATGTATACATGGAACATTAACTTTAAAAAAACAAAAAACTGTCGGCACACTATTTAAATTTAAATTCAGTTGGATTAAGGCATACTTTGAGTTGATTAAAAGGTTAATTAAATAAATATTCAAAAAGGAAAAAGAAAGAAATATGTCAACGCAACCATCTGTTGAGCAAGTAGAAACATTGCGTGACCTCTTCATGAAGAAATGTGAAAAAGAGCCAATTCCTTGTGGTATGTTTAAAAAGGGTGGTGGTATCTATAAATAAATTTTGATATGAATATGAAATAAGTATTGCCCTGCTTATTTACTATACGAGTATCTAAGCTACCTATACGTTGAGCTGTACATGAAACGTTACATTGTCCAATGATTTATCGTCCTATGGGTACTGTTCAAGGCGTACTCACACCTTTTTCTTTATTAATGATTTGTTTTTTTTTTTTTTTTTTTTTTTTTTTTCTTAGTAAGGTACAGAGATATTTTAGTGTAATCTCTAAAAAGCAGTTCAAATATATGTACATACTCGCACTTATAATTCACCTTTGTAGTCTTTACGGGGCATTCACATATATACGAGTACTCGCATATTGCATAGCGGTGACTGTAAATTGCTTTCCTTTTTTATTTTATTTCTTTTTTTATTAATTTTTACTTACTTTTTTTTGTAATAGGTGTTACACCTTTGAAGACCTCAATATTTGAATAGTAGCTCAAATAATTTCCTTTGATCCCGGATGTTTGTCACTGTTTTGACTTGAGTGCTCCAACTTAGGTAACGTCTTCCTTTGCCTGTGTGGATTGTCTGTCTGGTCTGTCCGAAATGGATTTGACGACTTTTCGGACAAGAAACTTGATATTTATTCTCTCATAATATCAACAATCAAATTGCAATACAAAGTCCATTCCAAAGTAAACAGGACTTTTTAAAAATAAGTATTTCTAGTGAGGCCATCTATTGGCAATAGCATGCATTACTAAGGATCTTTCACTGACGTGCTGCCAAAATTTCAAGCGGAGTTTTTGCATCTTCAGTAACAGTATGTTTATATGATTGGTAGGAAAATGACCGTTGAGCAAAAATTGCACAGAATTCAATATTCGAAGGACATCATCAAGAAGGCCAAAAAGAACAAAATCTTTCTTTATAACATTGTGATTTGGTATGAAACGCGGTGTTTTCAATATGATCCAGAAACCAAGTGCCAAGGTGCCGATTGGAGTCAAGAGTTTGTTTCACCGGGACAAACAGTGAATGCACAATTCTATCTTGGTGCTTTGAAGCATTTGGTGCATCGTATTCGTCGTATTCGAAGCAGAAGAAAGTTGGAATTTGTTGCACGTTAATGCGAGATTTCATCGACCGATACTTGTAACTGATTGGTTGGCTAAAAATCGCATTTTAACTGTCAACCACTCATCGTATTTGCATCGTACCGTGCGACTTTTACCTTTTCGGAAAAATTTATTTGCCATTGAAAAGAAAGCGTTTTATGGACGTAGAAGCATCCAAAAGGCTTGTACCGACATCCCGAAGGACATCCCCACCGACGATCTAAAACACTCATTCAACGTGCTTTTAAACCGTGCAAATAAAATAAAATAAATCTGTTTTTAAAAAAAAAGACTTTACAGTATGTTCTTCTTATTTTTAAAAAGTCCTGTTTACTTTGGAACGCACCTTGTCTAATGGACCGTCACCTTTGTTGTGTGCTCTGGTTCGAATTCTTTCTTAGTTGTTCATGTTTGCGCTGATAATGTTAGTTGAGTTTACATATGTACTCGTAGGTACCCTTTATTATTTCAAAGGTTGCAGATGTGGCGTACTGTCCTTGTCCTGGGATCTTGCATGCCTCTTTTAATGAAATTTCGGTCTTTAGTAGAAACATGAGTATTGGCTTCAGTGATAAAGTATCCACAGTCTCGGCACCCACCACATCAGCGTGAAGTCCTGCTGGCTAATGCGGGAATAAAACGAACATTCACAAAGCAAGTGCTCCTTGAAGACATTTTTAGTCGAAAAAGTTTCCTAGGGTGACACCGAAATTCTTAATTTCATTGAAGAAACGGATGGCGGCTTCATTTGGCAAAAGATGATCAGATTAGTTAGTGTCTCATGAAGAGAACAACTTCAATGTTGATAGGATTGACTGAATTTACAATGCATCATTGGTGGACATCATGTGTATATTTATGCGCTAAGAGTGTTAAGCAAATCTGTACCATTATGCGCTAATACCATAGGCACAGTATTTATCCCTGCTCGTCATCACATATTGACCTCAGTGAAGTTCCGTTTAATCTACTTATCTACTCCGTATTGTATCTCCGAGTCATCAAAAGAAGCATTTTGGAGGACACCCTCAATGTTGTTGAAAGTGCAAAACGGACTCCCGTTATAAGTGGGCATGTTGCATGCATTCACATGGCATTTCGACTGATAGTGTCGGATTTTCGGTATAAAGATAACTCTCACTGTTTTCCAAAGTTCGGTATATAGACCAGAGGATTGTAGGACTGTAGTGAAGACTTTCCTCAAATTTAGCAGTAGCTTCCCTTTTGCAGCACGTTTGAATACATGCCATCGGCAACAAGTGACTTCCAGCCATTAAAGAATGAAACAACATATTTAATGACCTCATCCGACATTACAACCGATGACAGATACAGTACGATAGATTGTATTACTCATTTCACTCACAGTACCAGTGATGAAAGTTGGTTGTGAACCGGTTATGATCTGGTGATCTGGGAAGTAAGTTTCAAACTTGAGACGGAGAATTTCAACTCAGCGTAGGTGACATCAGATTTTCTAAGTACTCGTATTTCAAGTCTGGCTGATTTGAACATATTGAACACTTTGACCAGCCTGCTGGTTTTACTGGTTGTTTGGATCCTTTCGCAAAACCTTTTATAGGAAGCGATATTCGAAATCCGAATTAGCCTTTTAAATTATTTTCTCCAGTCTTCTTCTAAATTAGTCGTCACTAATCTTCTTAGAAGTTTTTTCGATTTACTTTATAGTCAATGCAGATCTGTGTTGAACCATGTAACCTTCTTCCAACTTTTGTCTTGTCCTGACCTTAGGCAGAGTTTTCTTAGATCTCAAAAAAGTTTTGACTTTGCATCGAAATTCGATCTATACCTTTGTTGTGAAATGGAAACCTTTAATAATAGTATACTCGTATTCCAGCTGGTAATATCTCAAATTAAACGTTGTCCAGGAGCCAACATTATTGACAACCATATTGGACGATAGTCTAGGAGATGATTACCTCTCATTCATGACATCGTAACACGTGAGGAGTTCAAACTTTCTGGAATTACAGCATTCAATGAGTTTGGCTACTGCCTACGCCTAAGGACGGTCCGTATTTCCCCTTTCTCGTTAGAGTAGTATTTCCACCACGTAGTGCACATAGTGTTGGGTCCATGTTTTTTAATTCTAGTTCTGAAAACTTCAACCAACGTCCTTTGGTTTTCAAAAGGAGGGGAACCTTTAGCACAGATTTACTTGGCAATTCCTTCAAGTTATATTCATATCATCTTAGATAATTGCTCCGTTCGGAGCATAAAACTTCTGAAGCCCGTTCAATCTGTTCAGTAAAGAACGGCTATTTGGGCAACCATCACTTGGTTTCCTGATTTTCGTAAATTGTTCCAGCCCAATCTATCCAAAGCTTCGTATGGACACCCGCAGGAACCACCGAAATCGAAACATCTTGCTACCTGGGTGATCAACGGGGGATTTTCATAATATGTCGATAAGGTCTTCCAGAATCCATGCCCCCACCGAGTACCATCTACGGTATAATAATCTGATGGGACCGCCTTCATACTTGCTGATAGTTTAATGATGAGTCAGAAGGTTTTTAGCGTTAGCTCGAGGTATTATCTAGGTTCCTCTCAGTACCTTTGACATTTAACCCACGACAAGGCAACCAAAAAAAGGAAGGTCCCGAAAATGATTGCTCCCTATCCGACCGAGGATATCTGTATGGGATTCGCAATAGAGCCTACTTCACCACAAAGAAAAACTAGATTGATTAATATCTATTGCAGAGTGTTCCTAGTTTTTCGAAATATGTATGATGATTTCATTACAGTGTTGCCACCTAATCGCATGAAAACGGCTAATGACGGGTGTTATTCTTTGTTCGGTTTCTGATAAGGTGACGTTTTGAAAAAGAATACCAAGACTGGCTAACTACTACGACGTTGTACCTGCCAATTGTTGTCCAATTAGTTGATGTTGGATGCCCTTTCTATTGACAGCCTCTTTTCGTTCACATAATAAGCCATTTAAACCACTTTTTCTTCTATACCCGCAAGCAAACAGATTAAAGTATGGAGAGCTCGATTACTTATGTCGATACTACCGTATACAATGAACCGCACAGGCTTTTGACAGATCAAGCACTGTGTGATAGCGTATGAGTATTGCAAAATTCTTGAAGTGTAATGTTCACCTGACCTTATTCTCCATTGAATATCAAAGATTTAGAGATCTTTGCCGATCCTGGTCCAATCATGAATATGACTCGCCCTGATAGATGCTTTGAAATTGATAAAGTAACGGTTGAAACTTATTTTGGTGTTTTTCGACAACAGCCAGTTTGTAAGAATTTGATCGATGTCACCATCATTCACTTGACGTGAACACCGTTGACAGGAACCGACCAAGTGGTTAATGTTTTTAAGTGTTTCCATAATGTGTGATATTCGATGTTTTTTATTCGACGATAGTGAAATTCCATTCATTCGACCTATAAATCATAGAAATACAATAGTTTGAATGCATCCCACCAAATTATCTCCAGGTCTTTTGGATTTTGGATATTGCTATCCGCACTTCATTTTATTCAGGATATGAAATTTTAGCGTAGAGCTCCCAAACAATTGACGAAAACTACTCTTTCTACTCTACTCTACTCTTTCGAACGGCCATGAAGGCAAAAACTGATCTCATTGGTGCAGTCGTGTAACCCTCCTCACCGCGAGAGGATTAAACCCAAGAAGAGAATCTTCTGAGGAAGTTCGTGAAATTATTATCAATATTGAAACTGAAATGCTCCGAATGCGATCCCTAGATGAAGCCAAAATAACTGGCTGCAAACGCCACATTTGAATTGATCTGCTTAAAGTCACCATTTTTTGGGACAGAATCGCCAGTAAATCGAGGTATCTAATTGAACTTAAATCTTCTGCGCATAATCGAATGGTTATCCAAAACAGATACGAGTTACATACTCTAACTTTTGTAATGGTGGATATGCTTTTTTTACATGGAAAAAATTCAAATCGCTCATGCTCGTCATAATTAAGTTTATAAAGAGAAATAGATTAATTGTTCTAAACATGGTGTAAGACATTCACTAAATCTGTATGATCTACAAAAGTCACATTAAACTTGACTTTCGCCCAAACTAAGTGGGATTTAATTGAGTCTTTAAATTTGTATCGCTTTAATTTCATTTATGAACACAAGTTATACAACTTATTTGTTTATCACTTACTAAGCGTTACTTCATAAGTGTGTAATGGATACATAGGCGGGTGTAACTAATATCTTCTGTTTGAACGCTCGAACTACAAACTAAAGAACACCTGATGATAGGTGACATATAGCAGTTAAAATGCACATTCATTTTACCTGTCAGAATCATGAACTTTGATCGGATTGATTACCTATATTTACATACTTAAAATTGTTATTTGTAATTAATTACAAGTGCAAACACCTTACAATTTCCGGTAAGTAGCAATTGCTCATATATTATGCAATCGCCGCCGTTGAGGAAAGTGAACCCATCCACAAAAGTGTTAATTATATTTACCTTCTGTGGTATTTTGGCGTGTGTGTTAATTGAATTTAGCATGTTAACATTTGCATGTAACTTTACTATAAAAACAATTTCTATGTAAACCGTAAGGCGCAATTGTATGGGTATTACAAAAAAAAGGACGCGTTTAAAAGAATTTTTATTTATTCAAGTGTGCTATGAATTTCAAATCACTTGATTTCGTGTTCTTTGATTAAAATAGAATTTCATTTGACTTTAACTGAATATGGCCATGAATATACATTGATACTTAGACCAGCTGGTCGAAATCTAGATTAAGTTTAAATTTCACTTGAGTGCTAGATAATACATTTTTACGAATCCAGATAATAGGGTACACTTGAAAGTTTTACAATTTTCAGTGGCATGGTTCTTGTTGCTTATGCGTATTTTTAAATTTTAAATTTTAATTTGATCGTTTGCTATTTCATATTCAATAAAGTACTGCATGCAGTTATATGCTCTTTTATTCTATCAGAACGGAACACACAGGCAAAGAACTAGTCCATTGTACTTCTTGGACATACATATTTCTTTTAGTTGAACTACTCAGTAAGAAAAACCCACAGTACTAGTACCCACCACATCAGCGCCAAGCATTGCAGCTTGCTGAGCGAAGCCGGACTTTGCGCAGAAATAGTACTCCACTGAGTAGTCACACTTAATCAGGACGCCTCAAAACGAAGTTTTATCTATTCTAGTGTGCTATGAATTTCAAATCACTTGATTTCGTTTTCTTTGATTAAAATTGAATTATTGAATTTCGTTGGACTTTAACTGAATATAGCCATGAATATCAATGTACCTGCTGGTCAAAATCTAGATTGAGTTTGAATTTCACTTGAGTACTAGATAAGAAATTTTTATGAATGCAGATAATAGGGCACACTTGAAAGTCTTACAATTTTCAGTAGCATGGTTCTTGTTGCTTATGGGTATTTTTAAATTTAAATGTTAATTTGATCATGTGCTATTTCGGATTCAATAAAGTACTGCATGCAGTTATGTACAGTCCATTGGATATTCCTTTTATTAAACTTATCAGTGAAAAAAAGCCAACAGTACTAATTAGTAAGTTTTTTTTTTTATAATTTACGTGCGCCTAAGGGGTTAGATACCCTTTTACTGTTGGCTGGGCGCGGGCGGAAAGGTAGAAGGAGGAGAAAGGAAAGTTGTTTTGTAGTGGTTTGAAACTCATTTGTGTTTGGTTTCGATATTCGCTCTCCAGGGGTGGGAGTCCGAATAGGACGGAAAGTTTTTTCTTCACTCAGAGTGATTCGAGGTATAATTCACAGTATTTTTTTCTGCGCTTGAAACTCTATAACAGCCAAATCTACGTGTCAGTGTTATGCCTTCACACGCAGAGTTTTTCTGTCTGAGTTCCAATTACACAAATGAAAAACTGACTTGCCGTGGGCAGGATACGAACCTGGGATCCTCCGAGTTAGAAGCGATTGCTAGTACCACTACAACACGGCCACCCTTAGTACCCACCATGTCATCGCCAAGCACTGCAGCTAGCTGAACGAAGCCGGACCTTACACAGAAATAGTGCTTTAGGGAGTAGTCATCACTCTCACAGCATGCTTTGCTCACGATCTAATGTCACTTATGCTTAACACAGTCTACAGACTTTCCAACTGATAAGCAGCAGGAAAGTCACGGACATTTAAGAAGTGTCGGAAAGTATTTGGGAAGGCAGTTCCTCAATTATCTTAACTCGTATGCATATTAGTACTTATAGGAGTAGATACTCGTAGATAATATTTTTTTTTTTTTTAGATTTTGAAATTCAAGGTTAATGTTAATTTTAAGGATAATTTCGTAAGTAGGGCTCCGTAACAGATTGTAGACTGATGAGTGGGAAAGGTGTAATAGCTGGTTTATATGTGTTTATTATGTCCATATAGGAATAGCAGTCTTGACATGTAGAAGGGTTTGCACCCTTCAGGAGATGTTGGTGGGTAAGACTTGTATCATTTAATCTTAATCTGATGAAGATCGAGTTCATCGATTTAGATTAAGAGGCGGGATAGGTCAGATGCAATCTGTTGATGTTGGTGATCGAGTAATGGTGATTGTACCTGCTCCAATCCAAAAGAAGTTTATTGTTGATGACTCGTAGCAGGTTTGGTTTGGTATGGAGCACTGTGAGCAAGATTGGCACTGGCGTCAATTTTTTTACCGTTTATCCCTATATGACTAGTGGACCCCAGTTTTATCATATTGGGTGACTTTATAATCAAGTCTCTGATTTTATTAATGATTTCAGTATTGTGATTGGGATTTTTTATGGCCGTTAATACTGATAGGTTATCCGTGCATCTAACCACATGCTCTTAAGGACAATTCAGTGGTTTTTAAAATTGCTAAAGCCACAGCAGTAAAGATTGAAGTGATGTTAGACAATATCATTATTGTGATCAGGTCAACATTTTCATATGTGGTGGGAAAAGGTGCGCTGACATTGGTTTTGGATCCATCGGTGACAACAAAAGTCCAGCCTCTGCATTTTAAATCTATGGAGATAGCGCCGAAAAATGAGTGATATAGTTCTATTAGTGGGTCTGCCTTGTGATGTTCAACTAAATCCATGACGAAGGATGTCGATTTTATCTTCCATGATAGAAACGCGGGATCATGTTGACCAAACAGTTCGATTAATAATTTTATTTTTCTTGCGGAATTTAAAGCGTACGAAATAGCTGATTTGATGCGTGTCTAAGTTTTCGCTTTTAGGAAATAAGATCCTTATTTGTGATAGATCCGTTTGAAAAGAAGAGTTTTTCAAAACAGTTTTGCTCTGGTTGCCACTATTCGGTCCTCTATAGATGGACAACCAGTCTCTATCGATACATTCTTTACGGTGGTTGTGATAGGGCGGCTTCGTGATAAAGTGCCTTTATATAATGTTAATTGCCGATTTTGGCCTGTTACCATAAAGGAACAAACAATAATTTATTTTGCTAAATATCAAGGATTTTTAAATAGTACACAGAGTGTTAATATTTGCATTACATTTCTTACTAGCTAAGTAAATAATAATATTAGTCCTTGCAGCTAGTCTCTTTTTTAATTCTAGACAGTTATATCAATATATGGTATATAAAAATGGATCGTGGCTTGTTCGGATGCTTAAAACTTGGAAACGACTGGACCAAATTGGATACTTCCTTCTGTTCGTAATTTCTACACGAAAGTTTGGGAAAAAATAAAAGTCGGAAAATTCT
The DNA here is from genome assembly GCA_949129095.1 of Volucella bombylans. Lineage (NCBI taxonomy): Eukaryota > Metazoa > Arthropoda > Insecta > Diptera > Syrphidae > Volucella > Volucella bombylans. The sequence continues at coordinate 83,959,705 of OX422142.1, forward strand.
CTGATAGCGCACATTTCGGCTATCAGATATATTCAATTACTGTGATCCGTTTGCGAGAACATTGTTTGATTCGGAGATGCCTCGGTATTACACATGGAACGCATCGACGAAAAAATGGTTACGCAGAAAGCAAGGCCAACCAGTAGATGGATATCCAGGTGTGTTTTCAACTGATGCATTGGGACGAATCTACACAATCCATCCAAAGAATGACGATTGCTTCTACCTTCGGTTGCTTTTGGTTAATGTGCGCGGTTCAACTTCATTTGAGTCATTGCGGACTGTGGATGGTACGGTGTGTTCAACTTTTCGAGAAACATGTCAATAGCTACCATTGCTTGAACACGACAATGACTGGAATCAAATGCAATAGCTTCTTCGCCTGCCAATCAAGTTCTCTATGATCATTTCGATATGACAGCATTCAAACCCACGTCAATTATGGGATACGTACAAAGATGGCATCTCAGAAGAAATTTTGCATCGCTTTCGAGTCGCGATAGGGAATTTAGAATTGCAAATGAAGGATGACATCTACAATGAAGCGTTAGTGCTGATTGAAGATTTGTGTTTGCTTATAAGTGGCAAAATATAGTCTGAAATTCATTCACCAGCGCCAAATCGTCAAACTAGAGGATCGTGAATTGGAGCGTGCTTACGACACGACAACTTTTCAACGGCAAGTACAAACAAATGTTCCACTGTTGAATGAACAGCAAAAGAGTGCGTATGATCAACTGATGAAGGCTGTCGATGATGGAAACGGAGGACTATTTTTCTTTTATGCACCCGGCAGTACTGGGAAAACGTTCCTAATATCATTGATATTAGCAGCAATACATGCTGGAATTGCGTTAAATCTCGGAATTGCTCCAACATGTTTGGAAGGTGCAAGAACGGCACATTCAGCACTGAAGCTTCCGTTAAACCCGCAAATCAAAGGAAATCTTCTTTGCTACATTTTAAAGCAATCAGCCATGGCAAAAGTGTTGAAAAAGTATAAATTGATCACATAGGATGAGTGCACGATGGCGCACAAACGATCATTAGAAGCACTCGATCGAACATTGAAAGATTTTCGCAATAATAATCTTCGCTTTGGTGACGTGATGATACTGTGGGCGGGTGACTTCCGACAAAAACGATAAGTGAAAACAATTACATTGAGTATGAATATGCGAGTGTTCCTGCAACAGGATCGAACCGCAGAAGTTTTCTCCAAAGAACTGCTGAGAATCGGAAATGGACAAATTCCGGTAGATACTTCTAGTGGTTTAATATCGATTCCACCTGCCATTTGCCAATTCACTTCAACGAAAGATGAGCTCATCACTAATGTATATCCGGACATTGGTCAAAATTATCGTAACTACGATTGGTTGAGCACACGATCAATTTTAACAGCGAAAAATATTGATGTCAATGGCTTGAATTGGACGATTCAAAATCAAATTCCAGGAGAATTGCGTTCATACAAATCGATCGATCGCGTTGAAAATGAAAACGAAGTCGTCAATTATCCAGTGAAATTCCTAAACACTTTGGATTTGCTTGGCATGCCGCCTCATCATTTGCGTCTTAAAGTGGGATCTGTCATCATTATGCTGTCATCATCTGCCCCGAACCTGTGCAATGGAACCCAACTGATTGTGATGAAGCTAATGAACAATATGATAGTGGCAAGGATTTGGAAAAGGTCGTCGAAGGAAGAAGAATGCCTAATTCCGCTAATTCCCTAGTCATCAGCCAATTTGCCGTTCCAGTTCAAACGCATTCAGTCCCAGTGAAACTTGCGATGACCAAGATACTTGTACAAGGGCAGTCGTTGGAAGTGTGCGGCATAAATCTGAAAATGTCATGCTTTTCACACGAGCAGCTACATATATATGACGTGTTCCCGAGTAGGGAAACCATCCTCACTCTTCATTTACGCTCCGGAGCAGGAAACAAAAAATATTGTGTATTAGGCAGCCTTAAATTGAATACAATCATTGTTATATTCTTTTTTTTCAGATTTCAATAAAAGGAATAAAATTCAATGAAATTAATACTTGATTTTATTCTATTTTCGCCATATATTGAGCGGGACGAAGTCCGTCGGGTCAGCTAGTTTATATTTGTATTTATTATTAAATAATATGCTTAAATTAGTAACATTTTCAATGTCAATGTTATTATTAGTAAGTGTAAGATTATTGTAAGAGGTCTTACGATAAATGTTCAAGATTTTGCATTTGTCGACAGGGAGTTTAGCATTGGATATATTTTCTAAAACATTTAACAGTAAGTTATTTGTATCACCCATGTCTTTGTCTTTGCATAGGATATAAATGTCGTCTACCTAAATACAGCGGTCTGAAGGTATATGTTTCTGTATTCTGCTAATGTCATCAAAAGCAATGATGAACAGCACAACCAACAATGGAGATCCTTGTTGACTACCCTTAGAAAATGAGAAGGAAGGGGATAAAACGATTGGGTTTAACACAGATTTTTCTGTTAGTTAGAAGCGAGGTCACATAATTATATACCACCTTGATCAGAACGTTCCCGGAATTTAGTCAGAAAATTAAAAATACAAGCTTATTCATCTAAATCTATATTGTTCCCTTCAAAGTAATCCTCATCGACTGCAACACACTTATGCCAGCGCTTGATCCAATCCTCGAAACATTTTTTATATTCGGTTTTCGGTATGTCCATCAGTGCTTCCTGCGATTTTTACATTACTTCCTCTCGGCTGCTGAAACGCGTTCCCCGTAGTGTTTTTTTTAACTCGATTGAACAGAAAGAAGTTACAGGGAGCCAAATCAGGTAAATTCGGTGGCTGTTGGATGGTATTTGTTGCATTTTTCGTCAAAAAATTACGAATAATGATGGCACTGTGCGACGGTGCCTTATCATGGTGCAAAATCCACGAGTTTTCTGCCCACAATTCTGGTCTCTTTCAACAAATTCAACAAATTGCTTCACGCAAACGTCTCATAACGCCCAAATAATACTCTTTGTTTACTGTCTGGTCTTCTGGCAAAGACTCATGATGCACTACACCGTCGTAATCCATGAAAACCGTGAGCATTCCCTTCTTTTTTGACTGAAAACGACGTGTTTTTTGGTCTCGGCTCATTTGGTGAACGCCATTCACTTGCCTGATGTCTGGATTGCTTGTCGTACTCATAAACTCACGAGACGAGATCTCCAGTAATAATCCTTTTGATGAATGTGGGATCGGATTCAGCCTCGCAAATCATCTCTTTTGCGACGTCAATACGGTGTCTTTTTTGCATGAAATTGAGGTCTTTTGGCACCAACTTTGCTGCTACACAATGGAAGGCCAAATCATTAACCAAAATGTCTTGGACGGATCCATAGGCAATGTACAAGTCCTCCGCTATATCTCTGATGGTTAATTTGCGGTTATTGACCAACATTTCTTTTACTCCATCAATGTTTTCGATGTCGATGGTCTGCCACTGCGTTCATCATCTTCGATGGACTCACGACCACTTTTGAACCGCTCGTGCCCTGGTAAACGACCGTTTTCTTTAGAGAGTCGTTGCCGAAACACTTTTTCAACATTTCCAACATTCGCGCACCATTAAATCCGTTTTTTACGCAAAATTTAATGCAAGTTCGTTGTTGCATATTTAAATCCATTTCTAAAATTGTAAAAAATCGCCAACACACAGAGATAGATGTACTCTTGGCTACGTAACTTTTGCAAATGTCAAGCTATGAGACTAAGAGGGAATGTCAACAACAGATTTACCAACTTCAAAAAAAAATTAGAACTCAAATCGGAAGAATGGGAGCGCCATACGGTGTCCGGGAACTTTTTGATCAAGGTGGTATTCTAGGACCAACTCTCCATAATTTCAGTTACTCTAAAACAAGGGGATACCTATACGGTCAAAAGCTTTCTTAAAACCTAATTCATTGTGGTAGAAAAGGTAGTAATATAATAGGTGCGCATCCTTTGCCTGATTTAAAGCCATCTGCTTAGGGCTTATGTGTTTTTTGATTTAATAAACTAGAGAAGTCGCCTTGCAAATTCTTTTTTCAAGTATTTTAGACATACAAGGAATGAGCGCTATAGGTCGGTAACCATTGATATTGTTAATAGTCTTTCGTGGTTTGGGAGTAGGAAATAAAAGACAGCAGTATTAAAAATTTTCTTGTTATGCTTTTTTAGCAGAGAGGACATGATATTCTGTCCCTATTTGGCGTTTTCCATGTCACAATGCGTAACAACGTGTCTATAGTGCGTATACGAGACGAAACAATTGCTGAGGATCTCTTCGATTATGAAGACCACAAGGATGGGTTTAATGATGATGATGACAACATTATAGATCCAGATTTTCTTCCATTTGGATCTGGAGTTTTTGAAGAAGGTCAGCAATTGGATATTGACAATGAAACATTTCCGACCTTAATAATCTAATTTAGCTCTTTTTCAGACTATATCCCGTAAAATTGATATAAGACATTGTCAAATGTCAATATTATCAAATATTTACATTGTTCAGAAAGATCCCAGTATGCTTTTCGTGTAATTGCAAATATTCAGTAATTTGTTGGACTGCTGTACTCGTACATTACGTCTGTAAGCGCAAAATCAAATATTGTTTTTCATAATCCGTTTATTTCGATTTTTAAAACCTTGGTAAATACAGAAGTTAATACATATATAAAACATAATTTAAATACCATTCTTACTTTCTGGGGCTTCCGCTTACAAAATTGACTTTCCGTTCTTTAAGACATATGTAGGTAATTCACCCAATAAAGCTGGTGTTGCCAACTATTTAAATCGGTTAGTAAGGAAATCCTACAGGTCACTTGCAGACTTCAGTTCTCATTATATACATACGTTTTATATAATTTAAGATCTTGTTATACTACATGAAATTTTTGTATTCGTCTTGTAACTGTTTGATTTCTTTACTAACCGGTTTTGTCTATTAACAATGTCGTTGGTACATCTTCCTCGAGTTAGGAAGTATTGGAGCGGTCGTATAGGAACACTCAGGTAAAGGATGCAATGGCAGTAAACAAATTCGAAAAAATCTGGCGCTTCATTCATTTCAACGATAATTTGAAAAGTTCCTCGTGATCATGCCCACCACGACCGACTTTTCAAGATTAGACCAGTCTTCAAGATCCTAAATGAAACCTACCAAAATGTGCCCTTAGATAAGTATCTTTGTGTGGATGAGAAAATTTGCTCCACCAAAGCGGGACACAACTTAGAAAGATGCAAACCTTAGAACAAACAAATGGGGTTACAAAATCTACATTCGATGCGGTGTGAGTGGATTTGCTTCCAAATTTGAGCACGGAACAAAAAAAGTAGTTGAATCTAGTGAACCGAACTTGGGTGCTGTATCAAATGTTGTTGTCAGACTTTCGCACGAAATTCAGAATTGCCGACTTTATTTCGACAATTGTTTCAAGTCAATTAAATTTTTTTTTTTAATTTATTTCAATTTATTCGGGAGTACAAGTAAGAACTGAGTCTTTTTTATTACATATTTACAATATATATATGTAGCTCAATTTAGAAATTATTAGTTAACATTATTAACATCGCATTATGAGCACAATAAGGAGAAATTAATTTTGTTATAATAATAATATTATTAACAATAATAATACATATAATATTATTAACAATAACAATAAAACAATAATAAAGTGCAAATAAAAAAAAGAAATAAAATAATGATTAAATAATATTTAATTTAAAAAGTATTTGAAGGGAAGAAGTAGGAAAAGAAAATGGAAAAAAGAAAAGAGAAAAATGAAGATATAATGAAAACAGAGAGAAAAATGCATCTATTATTTGCTTAATAGTGGCAGGAAGAGTGTTCCAGGGTCTGGTGGCGGAAACGAGAAAGAGACGCGATGTATTAAGGTAGTTAGGTGTTGGTGTTACCAAGTTTAAAGTTCTCTGCGACTGAGCAAACTGTAGTTTTTGATATAAGTACGCTGGTGATTTGATTCGGATTGTTTTGTGCAAGAAGATATAGCACCTTAATTCCCAATAATTTTGAAATGTGCAACCCAGCACGAAATTATGAAGGTGTGATCTATGCCATCTATATATTTTTCCATATCTTTGAAGGCAATGAGTAGTTTGTGCTGAGAGATCGAATCAAGCTTACAAAAGATAGGAATGGTGTAGTTAAAAATCGGAATAAATAGAGTCTTGATCAATCTGAACTTGGTGCTTCTTGGTGTAAAGCACGAAAAAATCCAGAATTTTCGTAATCCTGAGTAATTTCGGGAGACAATGAAGTTAACGTGGTCTGAAGCAGAAAGTGTATTATTTATTTTGTAACCAATATTAGTCACAGTATTGGAGAAAGTAAGTCTTGTTGAATGGAGATAAATAGGTTCAAGCCATTCAGTACAAATTTTTTTTTTTGATATAGTACCAGTTGACCTAACCTAACCTATATTGTTCGGCGTTGAATATTTTCCATTGTCTGCTACCCTTTATGGTTAATAAGATAGTCCCTTACTAAATTAACTGACCGTTCATGAAATCCAAAGTAAAATTTTAATTTAGTGTATAAAATTTTATGATTGACACAATCAAAAGCTTTTGAAAAATCAAGTAAGCAAAGCAGCGGTAGATAGTCTTTATCAAAGTTTAATATGATGTCATCAAGTTCTTTAATCATAGCTGTTGAATAGCTGTGACTAGCGCGAAAGCCTGATTGCACTAACGTCAGCAAATTTAAACCACTTAGATGACATGTTATTTGTTTTGCAAGGATTTTTTCGAGAATCTTAGACAAACAAGGTACGATGCTCATAGGACGGAAATCTGACGGCAATTTTGGGTTTTCTTTTTTAGGAACAGAAACAACCTTGGTTTTTTTCCACAAATTAGGGAAAGGTGAAGAAGCTATGCAAGAATTGAATATATGGGTGAGACAACTAATTATGTAGGGCAGTAGCATTTTCACAAAACGCAAGTGTACTCCATCATCACCAACCGCATTGGATTTAATGCTTTGAAATACAAGAATCACCTCGTTTTCGGTGACCACTTTAAACTCAAAGTTATGCAGGGATCTAAACATAAGATTGTTGTCCGGGTAAAAAGAGGTATTATTGGAGGGGCAAGATATGAATGCTCTATTCAAATCTTTGATATTTGGAATATTCATTGAATTTTGGTTTTTGATTATGAGCGCAAGATTCTCCAATTTTTTTTTGGTGGTCGGTCGGCACTAATTTTTGAGAAGAAATGTCTTTTTGTTTGCTCTTTTTGTCATCATGGAAGCGAAATTTCTGGCTCTGCAGAAAACCTCTCTGTCATGTCTTGTAGGTTTAATTTTCCATTTTGCATAAACCTTTCCGTATTGCACTTCACTTGTAAACCAGAAGTATTTTTTGTCGCGAATCGTTACTTTTCTGAGAGGAACAAGCGTATAAAAGAGCTCATTTATCAATGTTTGGACAAAGTCAACTTTCTCATCAATGTCCGCCAGGAGATAAATAAAACTCCAGGGAAGTATGCCAGGTAATGGAGGCTGTTGAGGATAATGGATACAAACTCGAAATTTAAAAGAATCTCGCAGGACGTCGCAAGAAAAATCGATATCAGAGCATATCATGATCTGACATTCCCTCAAAAGACAATTGGTCTTGCAGCAAAACATTAGAGCAGTCGGATAGAACAAACAAATCGAGAAGAATCGGTGGAGAATCCGATCCGAAGCGGGTAGCAAAGGAGTTAGCCCTAATCAGCAGCCTCTAGCAGCCCACAAGATCTGCTATGATTTTTAAGCAAGTCGGCATTAAAGTCACCACAAAGTATTATATTTTTATAGCATGCGGTGAGATGTTGAAGACAAGAGAAGAATGCGTCAGAAAAACAATTACAATTTGGACTATAAACTACACTTATCAAACATTTAACATTATTTTTTGAGAATTCGGTTAAAACAAATTTAGTATCATTTCCCACTGACTTTCCTAAAATATTACAACTCAGATCAGGCTTGTGATATATTGCGATTCTACCACCAGTAGTTGCAGTGATTCTATTGTGCGGAACTAACTTGTAACCAGGTCAGGGACAAAATAGGTGGAAATCAAGTTAAGAGAATTAGGTACCTGAAATTTTAAGCTCAGAGTCTGTTTTACTTTTTTACACAAATGCGAAGCCATTGCGAGTTTTGACTGAGAACAATAGACCCTCACGTCGTAGCTGTAGTGCCTGGCGCAGTAGCAAGCTGTTTTCTCTTGTTAGACTCTCATTGACGTACATGCGGTCAGTATGTGTAGGTGTCTCTGCCACTCCTGGAATATCTGGCTCAACAAGATATTCTTAGTTTTGGAACTGTACGTCGTATATTGTCAATGTTGAACAAACGGAGATATCCACAGTCACCTGGAAAGGCAATAAAGCAGTCACACTTGCTTGAAATATTATGGGTGAGCTTCCAAAGACGCAAGTCTCTAGATATGACAATATGGGGAATAAAACCGCTACATGGGCATCGACAAGATTTAATCGACAGTATCATTGGCAGGTACAAAATAAAACTGCGAAGCAAGAGATGGCAGATTCGCATGTTTTATCATTTCATATGTCTTAAAATGTCTAACGCCTGGTTGTTATTAAAAATATACGCAAGACCAAGAACGTTCAAAACACGCAGCTGTCGTCAGCTAATTTTCGAGAGGAGATTGCTATCTATGTAGTTGTGCGAGTTGGGTAAAAAAGCTCATACAACGCAACGAAATATTGAGCCAGACATCCAGGCTAAAAAACGTATGGGTCCAGCCCAATATCTGTACCAAGTTGGGCATTTTCCTATATGGGCCGAGAAGAAAGTTCGCTGCGAGTATTCGAACTGTGCTGGCGAATCACAAATCGTCTACGAAAAGTGTGGCGTAGCATTGTGCTATAACAAGCAAAATTTCAGAGTCTTAGTTACAATTTTAAACAATGTGACATATCTGCCTTTTTTTCTATATCACTTACTCCATGATTTAATTCTTTAAAAAGTAAAAAATACGTGTATTTTTATTTATTAAAAAACAACTACCTACCATAAAACAACTATTTAATAAAAAAAAAAACACATATTGTTGAGTTATGACATGTGAATACAAGATTTGAATTCTAAATTTGTGATTTTTTCTTCAATGAACCTAGCAGAAACAGATGTGGGAAACAGTCAATGGAGAAATATCACTAGGGAACACACATTTCGTTGACTAAGATCTGACACTTGTTTTTGGCGTCTGAATGCGAAAATCACAGTTTTTGTTAAGTCACGTCACCTTGTTAAGCTACAGGATATCATCTTTTCGTTCTAATTAACATACAAAATGTGCATACAATAATAAATTAAAGAAACAATTATCAAACAAAATGCTCAAAGAAAATAATTTTTTTATTTAACCAAACGGCAAACATATCAAGGTTAACATTTTCGTTTATAGCGTTCCCTGGAGTGTTCATTCTGTGGACAATCTCGCTTGATGCTCCAACAGTAGTCAGCCATGATATGTACATCCCATCTACCTTGGTACTGTTAAATACAAACGCAGTCGGTGACAGCCGATAAAGGAATAGATAGTTTATTCATATAAAATATTGTCTTATTAAAATTGTAGTAGAATTGTAGTATATATACATTAGTTGTTCTTAAGGTTAAGTTAGACTAAGTAGTTTAGAGTAAGGGTAGTAATTAATTTCAAATCAAATCCTAAATTCATAATTCATAATATTGCATCATATCCTTCATTGATATTTTAACACTTCCTCTCAATTCAGAAATGATAAACCTAACGCCTCTATTTGTTCATAATGTTTTGAAGCTGTGAGACCTTTTGTGAGCACATCTGCTGTCATGTTATTTGTATCGATGTACTGTAAATCAATGTTGCCTTTATGCACTGCGTCATGAAGAAAATGATGCCGAATGCCAATATGTTTTGTGCGTGGGTATTGTACAGGATTTTTCGCGATTGCTTGGGCACTCTTGTTATTATTATAGACCACAACACCTCTTTGTTTTGTAAATTAAACTTCATAAAGAAAATTTTGTAAAAATGTTGCCTCTTTGACTGCATCCGCTATCGCCATGCATTCGGCCTTAGCTTCCTTGACTCCCATGATACAGCTGCTTCTCCAAGTTTGAAGACGTATCCAGTATAGGATCTTCTGTCATCTACATCTGAACCCCAGTCTGAGTCCGCGAAGCCCACTACATTTTATCCAGTTTTTCGGAAAACAAGCCCATATTGCCGTATTCTTGATTAAACTGGCTTCAGTAACTAACTGCAAAGGAAATGTCCGGTCTAGTTGTAACTGCCCAATAAAGTAAAGAATCGACTAATTTTTGGTAAGGCAATTTAGTTAAATTTTATTTGTTTGTGTTATTGTTAAAATTATTAATTTTCTTAGAAAGTTTAGTGTTTATACCTAATGGTGTGTTAACTGCATTCGAATCTTCCATATTAAAATGTTTCAGTAATTCCATTATATACTTTCTTCGACTCATTGTAATTTCTCCATTTTCTTTTTGATTAAATTCAACGCCCAAATAGTTGAGCTTTCCCATAACTTTCATTTGAAATTTGGATTTTAGTTTATTTTTAAATAATTCAATTTCATCGGTACTGTTTGATCCTATTATAATGTCATCGACATATATGGCCACGATAACTCTGCAGCGAGTGTTATTATCAGACGAATTGAACATTGTCTAGCCACTGGAGCAAAAGAATTCTTGTAATCTATACCTGTTCGCTGACAGCAACCTTTTGCAACTAACCTTGCTTTTCGTCTGCAAACTTCACCTTTAGAGTCGGTTTTCGTTTGAAAGACCCACCTACAACCTATCATATTCGCTCTCGTAAGATGACCTACTATAGTCCAGGTTTTGTTTTATTTATGCGCCGAAAGTTCGTCTTTCATAGCCTCTTTCCATTTCAGAACATTTGAATCTTTTAAAATGTCACTAATATTTTCCGGATCTAACGTCAACATGCAAGCGTCAGAAAAACCGTCGGAATCTTCACCTCGTTCTCGTTGATACCGAATCAAAATTTTCGTTTCTATTACTTTGCTCCTGACTACTTCTCTCCTTTTCAGTTTCGTCAAATCTATTTTCTTCTTGTTGCTCAATTTCTTTGTTTCCTTGTCTATTTCTATCTAAATTTTCTGTATTTTCTAATTCCCTAGCGAAAGCGCTTTTCGTTTTTGTTTTCAGGTCTTTTAGTTCATTTGATTCATTTTTGTCTATTCTAGGTTCAAAAAATATTTCTTGCTTTCTATTTTTAGAATCAAAATTGCATGCAAAATCCTTACTTAAAAATACAACATCCCGGCTTTTTATAATTTTTCTCGTGTTGTGACACCATAATCTATAAGTTTTCGCGTCTTCGCAGTATCCGACAAATGTATACGGCTTAGACTTAGGATCAAATTTGCTTCTACTTTTACTTTTCATTAACGAATATGCCTTACTACCAAGTACCTGAAAGTGGTTCACACCAGAGACTTTTCCTGTCCAAATCTTGTAGGGAACCGCTTCATTTATACTGCTTGAGGAGCATCGATTTCTCACATATTTTGCACATTTGATTGCCTCCGCCCAAACCCAGGATTGCGAATCTTCATGCCGAACACTGATTTTCTTTTTTGCATGTCACAAATAGTTTACATGTTCCAATATATGTGGCCAAACTTCTTGTGCCACTCCATCAAATCGTTTTCTTCAAATCGAACATTTGAGCTGACATTTGCTGCCTCCTCGCTTTCATTTAGGTAGTACAATCCATTTTCCTTATGAGCAATTGCAACAAAACTATATTAACATTTTTTATAAGGGCACACTTCTCATTAATTGTCACAACGTTTCCTCTCTCTGCATCTTTTTCTATAGAAAGCAAATTTGTTCTCAGGTCTGGTACGTACAAAGTGTCCTCAAGTCTTATTTGGTTGCACTGTGGGGTTGAAATTTTAACAGTATCTTGGCCTAGAATTTCTGTTGTTTTTTTGTTTGCCAGTAATAAACGATGTAGCTCAGTATAATTAATTTCAGAGAACTTACTTTTGTCTCCACACCACATGTGGACGTTGCTCCGCTGTATAAGCACCAAGCACACCAAGCTTTTGAACGCATGTTAGAAAAGAAAACCTATCTGTCGCTTACCTCTGAAATTGCGAACGATTCCTCAGTCACCGCCGACTTGTCTGACGTGTCGATTATTGTCCTACTCGGGAAGGCTGTATAATAAAAGAATATAAAGTAATTCGCCATTAATATTCAAATTCATGTCTTCCAATTTATCTGCAGCCGAATAAAACTTGGATAAATGAAGACGGATATCATCTCCTTCGCTCATTTTATTTAAAATGAGTTATTTTAAAAGTGAAGCTTTCTTCGCAGGTCCTCTTGATTCGTACACCTTATGAAGCTTAGTCCAAATGTCATGCGAAGTTGTACAACCTCTTACCTCTTTTAATTCAGATGAACTTATAGACAATATTAAATCCGATTTTGCATTTCTGTCCTCCTTATCCTAAATTGCAGCTTCTTCACCTTTTTCAGGCCTTTTCCACACACACAGTCCCATGTCTCCTTCTTCACTAATAGAGCTGCCACATGCAATTTCCACGTATCAAAATTTTCACGAGTCAAGCTCGATTTTTATAATTTTATACTTTCGCGTATTTAGAAAAATAATTAATAAATTTAAGGATTACTAAGATTTTCTTTGATTTTATTTTTGTTCTTCTGGGCCCATAACCCTGTTAAATACAAACGCAGTCGGTGACAGTCGATAAAGGAATAGATAGTTTATTCATATAAAATATTGTCTTACTAAAATTGTAGTAGAATTATAGTATATATGTATACATTAGTTGTTCTTAAGGTTAAGTTAGACTAAGTAGTTTAGAGTAAAGGTAGTGTAGACTAAAAATGCTGAAATGAGGTACTTGAAACAGTCTCCTTCAGTTGGAAAAGTTTTAACAAACTGCTTCATGAGGTGGAAATGTAATACTGTTTCTGTCAACAAGCGGCTGATGTAGAATGATTGGATCACCAGGTTTGAGTTCAGACCTTGGCAGTCAATTCGACTGTAGCCAATACTTCTCACGAGCTCTGCTGTCCCACATACACAAAAAACAGGGATACTTGGTATATCTGCGTTGCGCGGAAGAAAGCGTACCAATTTAAGGTCAACATAGATGGTCCATTTGTGCATGTGTTATAGCAACAAATCAATGACTCTCTTTATGTCTTCATATTCTTCACGCAAACAAATTGTGGAGGAGGTCACACTTCAAGCTCCGCTTTGAGCTATCACTAAACGGTCGCCATTCAGTTGCGTTATAGGCGAGAATGCCCAACTCCTCCATTACAACATTTATGTTATGGAAATACACAAATTCACCGTCACTTCGAAAGTATTGCAGAAATGCAATTTCTCTTGATCGAAAGTAGGATACCTTTTTCGTGTGAAGTCTTGATTCTAAGAGCTCTGAAGCCTTTTTAGAAAGTCCCAAATCCCGGACCAATCATTTAATCAGAAAGATTCTGATCAAATCCCTTACGAATAGTGTCACTTGGATCTCCACCATACTCGTATGCTTGTAATAAAGAAGGTAGTTCTTTGAAAACTGGCATTGGGATTTCAGCTGAATGAGGTACTGTGCGTATGGCTGATGATAAACTAGGATACTCTATTTTACATTTATTTTTCTTGTTATATCCGGACGTTTTCACTATACAAAAGTAACAGTCACTTGAATGACCTTGGGTTTCTCGCCAAATCATAGGTATACCGAATTGCAATTTATTTGGTGTTCCCTTCGTAAACTCTCAACACATTGTTTGCACACCTTGTGAGGTGCCCAACGTTTATCTTGATCACGAATTTTTATTTTAAAATATGCAAAATACCCTTCCCTGACAAATGCGCTGATGGTTGTTCTTTGACTGGGAATGGTAAAACTGTCACATATATGTATAACAAAACCAATCAGGTCTATTTAAGTACTTGCGACGCGAAATAGAGGCAGACTTGATCTAAAGGAAAGGGAATAAGTACGAGTATATATGTAAATAAAAACTTAACTCTGCTTACTCCCTGTATGCCGACGAGAACTCGGGCTCCACTTCACCTATGCCCTATAATACTCGTAGATATTATAAATATCTGGATCGAAACATAACCTCTCTGCAGCGAAATTTGACATTATAGAAGAAAACTAAGTACAGTTTTGTAATCAGCGTACATATTTAACTGTAAAACAGCTGAAAAATTTAACTCAACAGAAATTTTTTGTTAAATTGTTCCTCGGCGTATTTTTTCTGGTAATAAAGCTGGGATGGAAGTTTTCGTCCTTTGATAAATTGTACCAGGAAAAGGCAAAATGGCAACAAAGCGCATTTGGAGTTGATTTTTGTTTTTCTGTTGGAACAGACCACTTAGACAAAGAACTAGTCCAGTGCACTCTTTGTAAGTTCCTTTTAGTGCAATTTCTCAGTCTTTCGAAGAAAGATGAATAAGCGCTTCAGTGATAAAGAGCGTAAGACGGACATTCACAGAGGTAACATTGCGGGGTGTTCTCATCACTTTCAAAGCAAGCGACGCAGGGTGTTGTGTCAATTATTGCTCAACACATTTAAGGGCTTTGCAAACGTTCAGTTCCCCTGAACTACTTACGCCAGCAAGTAACCTACAGTTTTTCCTACTGAGGGAGAGGAGATGCGATCTGCAGTTGTGCTTATATGAAACCCAACTGTCAATAGAAGCCTTAACCGAGGACGCAGACAGACTTGACGTAAGTTCGGGTCCTGAAAAACGCTTCTCTGACCCTTTACTAGGAAATTCATCAGAGATTTCATTTCCCGTGATTCCATTGTGGCCTGGGACCCAGAAAAGACTCAGTGAATTCTTGTATTCTCACACTAGCTTGGAAGTCGATACAGAGTTCAGCAAAGCTCTAAGCGTAGCTTGGCTCTCGCTGCACGGCTTGGCCCCCTCTACCGATTATTCACAATATAGTTCCTTGCTATCAGGATTGCGTATATCTCCGCTTGGAAGACAAACGCAAGTTTTCCTAACGAGGAGTGAAATCTAACGCTGTCATCCTCCAAAAAAACGCCAGCGGCGCATCTGTGAAGACCGGAATATCTTCCTTTAGTAGCTCAGATTCTGACCGAAACCCGTCTTGGGCACAAAGAACTTTGTGTTCTGTCTACAGCAGGAATTCAGGTGACATTCTATCAGACATCATATCCATAATACTAGGGTCAAACATAGTCAGCGCCCAAGGTTATCAAAGCTCCAGTGCTTGTTGTACCACAGACCACTTCTAGGATATAATTGGCCTTATCATGGCCGTGTAGATCCAAATGACTCACCCGGTGATGGGCGCCATGTAATGCCGACAGTTCATTTGCACTCCCTGAAGGTCCGCTTCTTAGCTTCTTTGGAGAATTGTATGGTACTGCCTTTAAGCACTAGATGAATCAGACTAGTCAGCTCCCTCCTTCTCGTAAAGAGAACAACCACCGTTTTAAGAGGATTGGCTGAAAGCTCATTTCTAGTACACCAATCGTCGATCACGTCTAGGGCTGCTTGCGCTTTAGAACAGACAGTCACAAGCCCCGATCCAGCAGACAGTACATCTACATTATCTGCACATGCATGAGCAAAGACGTCAGAAGCATTAAGAGCTTATAGCAGTGAGTCGATCAATATGCACCATAGCAGTGTAGACAGATGTAGACAGACAACGGCCTTCCGGGGAACCTTTGTTTACCCCTGCTATCATATATTGGCCGCAATGAGCGTCCGCAATATGTGTTCTATTCACTCGCATTGCTTTAATCCACGAAACTACTGATTCTTCCAAGCCGTGTTGCCTAGCCGAGTTACACATTCCGTTGCTTTGTCGAAAGCACCCTTAATGTCGATGAAAATGCCCAGCGCGTATTCCTTCTTGTCGAGTGCGCTTTCAATTCTACCTACCAGGTTTTGAAGCTCACTCTCGCAAGATATTTATCGTTGGTAAGCATGTTGCATTTTAGACAGAGGATGCACTCGCAAAGTAGTTTTGCGCACATTGAACTCGACTATGCTCTCCATGCTCTGCAACATGAACTTAGTCAAACTTATAGGTCTGAAGTTCTTGGCGAGCGCATAGTCCTATTTTCCGATACACAAATTCACCGTCACTTCGAAAGTATTGCAGAAATGCAATTTCTCTTGATCGAAAGTAGGATACCTTTTTCGTGTGAAGTCTTGATTCTAAGAGCTCTGAAGCCTTTTTAGAAAGTACCAAATCCCGGACCAATCATTTAATCAGAAAGATTCTGATCAAATCCCTTACGAATAGTGTCACTTGGATCTCCACCATACTCGTATGCTTGTAATAAAGAAGGTAGTTCTTTGAAAACTGGCATTGGGATTTCAGCTGAATGAGGTACTGTGCGTATGGCTGATGATAAACTAGGATACTCTATTTTACATTTATTTTTCTTGTTATATCCGGACGTTTTCACTATACAAAAGTAACAGTCACTTGAATGACCTTGGGTTTCTCGCCAAATCATAGGTATACCAAATTGCAATTTATTTGGTGTTCCCTTTGTCCATATCCGTAAACTCTCAACACACTGTTTGCACACCTTGTGAGGTGCCCAACGTTTATCTTGATCACCAATTTTTATTTTAAAATATGCAAAATACGCTTCCCTGACAAATGCGCTGATGGTTGTTCTTTGACTGGGAGTGGTAAAACTGACACATATATGTATAACAAAATCAATCAGGTCTATTTAAGTACTTGCGACGCGAAATAGAGGCAGACTTGATCTAAAGGAAAGGGAATAAGTATATATGTAAATAAAAACTTAACTCTGCTTACTCCCTGTATGCCGACGAGAACTCGGGCTCCACTTCACTTATTCCCTATAATAGATATTATAAATATCTGGATCGAAACACAACCTCTCTGCAGCGAAATTTGACATTACTCGTATAGAGGAAAACTAAGTACAGTTTTGTAATCAGCGTACATATTTAACTGTAAAACAGCTGAAAAATTTAACTCAACAGAAATTTTTTGTTAAATTGTTCCTCAGCGTATTTTTTCTGGTAATAAAGCTGGGATGGAAGTTTTCGTCCTTTGATAAATTGTACCAGGAAAAGGCAAAATGGCAACAAAGCGCATTTGGAGTTGATTTTTGTTTTTCTGTCGGAACAGACCACTTAGACAAAGAACTAGTCCAGTGCACTCTTTGTAAGTTCCTTTTAGTGCAATTTCTCAGTCTTTCGAAGAAAGATGAATAAGCGCTTCAGTGATAAAGAGCGTAAGACGGACATTCACAGAGGTAACATTGCGGGATGTTCTCATCACTTTCAAAGCAAGCGACGCAGGGTGTTGTGTCAATTATTGCTCAACACATTTAAGGGCTTTGCAAACGTTCAGTTCCCCTGAACTACTTACGCCAGCAAGTAACCTACAGTTTTTCCTACTGAGGGAGAGGAGATGCGATCTGCAGTTGTGCTTATATGAAACCCAACTGTCAATAGAAGCCTTAACCGAGGACGCAGACAGACTTGACGTAAGTTCGGGTCCTGAAAAACGCTTCTCTGACCCTTTACTAGGAAATTCATCAGAGATTTCATTTCCCGTGATTCCATTGTGGCCTGGGACCCAGAAAAGACTCAGTGAATTCTTGTATTCTCACACTAGCTTGGAAGTCGATACAGAGTTCAGCAAAGCTCTAAGCGTAGCTTGGCTCTCGCTGCACGGCTTGGCCCCCTCTACCGATTATTCACAATATAGTTCCTTGCTATCAGGATTGCGTATATCTCCGCTTGGAAGACAAACGCAAGTTTTCCTAACGAGGAGTGAAATCTAACGCTGTCATCCTCCAAAAAAACGCCAGCGGCGCATCTGTGAAGACCGGAATATCTTCCTTTAGTAGCTCAGATTCAGACCGAAGCCCGTCTTGGGCACAAAGAACTTTGTGTTCTGTCTACAGCAGGAATTCAGGTGACATTCTATCAGACATCATATCCATAATACTAGGGTCAAACATAGTCAGCGCCCAAGGTTATCAAAGCTCCAGTGCTTGT
Organism: Volucella bombylans; assembly: GCA_949129095.1. NCBI lineage: Eukaryota > Metazoa > Arthropoda > Insecta > Diptera > Syrphidae > Volucella > Volucella bombylans. Next base: position 83,977,843 of record OX422142.1, read on the forward strand.
TGTACCACAGACCACTTCTAGGATATAATTGGCCTTATCATGGCCGTGTAGATCCAAATAACTCACCCGGTGATGGGCGCCATGTATTGCCGACAGTTCATTTGCACTCCCTGAAGGTCCGCTTCTTAGCTTCTTTGGAGAATTGTATGGTACTGCCTTTAAGCACTAGATGAGTCAGACTAGTCAGCTCCCTCCTTCTCGTAAAGAGAACAACCACCGTTTTAAGAGGATTGGCTGAAAGCTCATTTATAGTACACCAATCGTCGATCACGTCTAGGGCTGCTTGCGCTTTAGAACAGACAGTCACAAGCCCCGATCCAACAGACAGTACAGCTACATTATCTGCACATGCATGAGCAAAGACGTCAGAAGCATTAAGAGCTTATAGCAGTGAGTCGATGGTATGTTTCCTGTATGGATATTATGTGAGGCTTTGAATTCAGGAAAGGCTCCTACACAGGGATGTAGTAGCCGACTTGGAATGTTGTGGGTTGATCTGAGTACATAAAATAGATAAGTACTCGGATGGGCATTCCTTATCTGCACTCATTTGGAAACAAAATAGAAATTAACCCTTCCAAGTTGCAGATAGGGACGTGAGTCATACCGAGATCTAATGATCTCGACAGAAGGTTCGTCTAAGCCCACAATAAAAGAAGAGACGTCCTCGTTTTCAAGATATTTTCTCTCCTTGTGAAAGTAAATTCCATGTTTCGAGTCCAGGATTCTAGGTATGAAGAGGCATCAGTACATCCCTGAGTTGCCCCAGAACACGGAATGGATTTCTTCTATGAGATAGTGCACTGATCCCAGACCATGAGCTTGCATTCTCTAATGCTTATGGAGTTGGCCTGCTATCCAACATGAATATAACCAACTACCGTCTTTAAATCTGAGAAGAATGTAGGCCCTCGCGAAGCAGGAGGCGGAGGTAATAGCAATCAACATTATTATGAACAGTAGAAAACCTTCCGAGTACTTTTTTTTTACTTCTAAGTGCCCAATCACTCGAAAAATGCTATTAATGTTTTCTTTGGAATATTGAGGACCTTTGTATTTCGACTCTTATGATATAGCCAATTTGATTAGCTTCTCTCTCATTGTTAGGCCCATCAAGGAATGACTTTGCGAAATTTCAAATTCCTACGTCTAACAGTTTCAGAGAACCGTGTTCACAACCATTTATTGTACCATAAATTATCGTTTTCATGGGTTAGGCGGAAATATTCAAAAGCAATGGGCACGCTACTTCTTAATCTTTTATTCCTACTTTTCACTTGGCCGTTCTGTGTGTAAACATTTTTAGAGTAATTATAAGTACTTGAGTGTTTACGATATTAGTTTCACAAATTGTTGGTGTTGGTGTTAGTGAATGCAGTATTGATGAAAGTGAAAGCGTGATAGGCCCTCTGATTTCAATGCAAGCCATTCGCTGAAGATGATGACTAAACTTTGACTTTATTCAAGCAGTGGGACCTACGAGTTCATATGTAACTCGTAGATAGAAATTGCACGGTATAGGGGCTAGAAAACTCCTTAAATCGGAGTTTGCTGAATGCAATTGTGGAATAAACTTTAATTGCAAATCTTTGGCTAAGTTGAATTGATTGAGGAAAAACCACATTGTTGATAATATACTTACATTTCATTGGGGAAGAAGAGTTGTAGCTTGGGTTTTGCTGATGTTGAGCACTAGATTTCGACACCAGATAAAGCATAAGAGTTCGTTTAATTCTACCTCTAGAAGAAGATAGCAATGACATGTTCAATATAAATGTTATGGAAAGACATCAAACTGACTGCATTTCATTTCTACTTATTTTTAATAACATAAACAACTTCTTTCGTCAATATTGTAGTCCTAACGTGCTATAAATAATCCATGACTTAGAAAAAGGCAAAAATGTTGTTGAGGTAGGCCCCCTAGTGGGAGCGTCATGGTGGCTGTGGTTTAAACTCAAAATCGCGGATTTTCCTATTGCTTTGACCCAATGCAGAGTTGCAATAAGTACTGGGTGCTGTGACCCTAAGAACAGTGAGAGGTTTTATGCTGGCCTTGACTCATACCAAGGGTGGAATTTTTGCCTCCAACACAGTTCCGAATCGGTATCAAAGTTACTCCCACGGATGTATGGGCATCCCCTAAACTTGAGTCTACACGACAGGTGTTTACGTTAAAAACTTGGAGTCCGTGCATTCATGGTGGCCTAGCCATTTAAGTTGCGTTATCCGAGCTTTTCTAACGAGGTCGGCATCGCCGTTGAAACGTCTCCAGGACGTTTGTTTTGTCCTAGGCGTCGATGTTGTGTGTCCCTCTTTATTGATAGCACACAGTTTTTGACCCCGAAACCACCGCTTGTGTTCAATTGTAGAAAACGCTCCATTATGTCAGTGTCGTCTGCGTATTTGAGTAACTGAACAGACTTCTGAAAAGTGGTACCTCTGGAATTGGCTTACAAGTTTCGTGCAATTCTTAAAGAACTATGTTAGAAAAGTAACATGACAACGTATCCGTTTATTCAAGTCCTTATCTGACATTTAAGGTTTCGATTTTGTATTAATACCTCTTTAAGACTTCGATAGAACAATTCTCGTGCTCTTTTTGTTCTTCTGATGAGCCAATTTTCTTACCTTGATTCTCTGCTCATAGAGCTCACTAGACGGCCCCTTATTCTTTTCTGCTAATTTACATATCTGTAGTCGTCATCGAAATAGGGGTTTCTTTATTTGGGTATGATGAAAACTGGGATATCTTTAAAAAAAAAAAAAAAGAACACTCAAGAGGGTATTACTACTCTTAAAATGCCGGATCACGTGTTTAGTTTTTTGGAAAATTGGATAGAGAGGGAGAGGCATCCAAAATTTAATGGGGAGAGTGTAAATTGACTTGTTGTACTCGTATTTTAGGCAACCATTTATCCTACGAGATTTTAGTTGTCTGAAAAAAATAATGTATTTCGAACTCGGCTGGTACTGAACCCCAGACCGTCCAATTGGGAAGCCAATACACTACCACTTGAGCAACGTTCACCTACTTGGCCTCTTTGATCGGTCTGATCAGTGACGCTACTGGTATTTGACGCTGGCGGCATCGGACTTCCCGAGAAATTAAGGGAGACACGATTGGAAAAAGTCCTGACTGTCTCTTGCAATTGTAGTTGTTCGACGTTGAAATTACTCGCGATCGCTGGTTTTGAACTGTTACGCATACGCGTACCTTTGCTACAAAAATATATTGGTCCGAGTCGATGTTAGCTGTATTATATTGTATTGGAGGAGTGGCTTGCGTCGCTCGGTTGTAGGTTTGTTGATCCAGGGTCCGTCAGGTCCATTTAAGGATATCAAGGTGTGGAAACCCTGTGCTGGCTATAGTTAGAGCTGGTGCCTTGGAGGCTGAACTATCCAACCGCATTACCTAAGATGCCTCGTTGCCTAGTTTAGCATTAAAATCGCCAAGAACGATTTTCACGTCATATACATATATTTAGGGCATTGCTTGTAGGTTTTGTCCAGGAGCCCACTGTCGAGACGTGAGCGTATATGAGGCTTATATTGTTTATGCCTCCCTTATTTTCTGAAGGGAACTGGTAAATAAGTTACCTCGGCCGCAGAACTGGTGAACCCAACAGAAAAATGGTTCATAGTTTATGATATTGTCGGGGTTTATCACAACTAACCCAGTAGAGTTTCTTGCAATATACGTATACCAGTAAATAAGAATGATTTAAAAGGTTCATATTCTTCGAAATGGCTAAAATGATATCCAAAAGATGTAGCAAAATGATGTCAGCATCATACATGTCCAGGCTGCAAAAATATTTATATGCAAAAATATTCTGAAAGGAAAGCCTTTATACAATTTCGTCGGTTTATATCACGAACACAGTTTGTTATACAAAAACAGGGAATGAGCAATAGAAAGTATTCAGATCTATAGGGTTTTCCAATAAGGACTTGACAAATTTTTTTTAAATAAAACGCAAACCGTTTGAGATATATCAAAAACTTTATTATCGGCTTGAAGTACAATCAAAACATTTATGAATGAAACTCGGCTTCGTTCATATGGCCACCCCGGGCACGTTTGCAGCTGTCGACTCTTTGGACCCAATTTTCAACGACTCGGCCATACATTTCGGCCGAAACGGCCGCTATTTCACGTTCAATGTTGGCTCTGAGCTCTTCCAACGCCGTCGGCGTGTTGGCATAAGCCAATGACTTAACAGAAAATAGTCAAGCGGCGTTAAATCGCACGAACGAAGCGGCCAATCGACTGGCCCATTTCTTGAGATAACACGCTCACCATACTTATTCTTCAATAAATCGATTGTTGCGTGTGCTGTGTGGCTTGTGGCATCATCCTGTTGAAACCACATATCGTCCAAGTCCATATCTTATAATTCAGGCCAAAAATAATCGGTTAGCATGACGCGATAACGTGACGATCGTTATCGTCGACGAAAAAATATGGCCCAATAACGCCGCCGCCATGCAAACAGTACCAAACAGTTATTTTTTGTGACTGAAGTGGTGATTTATGAAGCACATGTGGATTTTCACCCGACCAATAACGCATATTTTGCTTATTGACGAACGTATTGAGCCAAAAATGAGCTTCGTCACTGAAGATGATTTTGCGTTGAAATTCATCATCTTGGCGCATCTTCTCCAGAACCCATTCGGAGAACGTACGTCGCTTCAAATCGTCCATCGGCTTCAATTCTTAAGTCAGCTTGATCTTGTATGGGTGTAAACCAAGATCCTTACGCAAAATACGCCACAATGTGGTCTGAGCGATGCCCAATTCTTGAGAACGCCGTGGAATTGACTGATTTGAATCGTTTGCTACGTACGCCTTTCGACACTTCGACCAACCCGTTGTCTCACTGACACGGCAACATCACACAACGAATATGTAGACTCAAATTTTTGCACTAAACTTGTTATTTCCTATCTACTAGGGCGAGAATTACGACCGAAAATTGGAGTTATCGCTCTTAAAGTTGCAGTCACCGACTCCGAATTTCGGTAGAAAATTTTTACAATTTGCAGACGTTGCTCGTTCGTGTACTTTACCATGATGAAAATGTGGAGTTTACTGAATAAATTGACAGTGACAGTTTGATGATTAGTGAAAGAGTGCGTTCACAAATTAAATTCGAAGTTATCAAGTCCCTATTGGAAAACCCTTTACAGTCCATAGAAAGTGAGATAATTGGGAAAAACCAATGTTTGTGACCTTTAACATTAAGTATCTGCCATAGAATAATTGCGGACTTTTGTCGCAATCTTTAATAATATCAAAATAAAAATATGTATGATACAATCTATCTTGATAAGATTATTGTGGCAAAATAAGGCTTTTTTTGTCGAAAATTACAGGGCCAAAACTAAAAGACTAGTTCGGTGAGCCGGATATCTGTTTAAGTGTTAAGTGAATGGTCATTTGTAGCCAAGAAGGGAGCTAAAAGTTCATTCTACATAGTTGAAAGCCAAAAGTCATTTACATACATCAGACTTCATTAGGTGACAAGCATAATCACCATAATACTTTCAAAGAGCTGTTCAAAAATCAATTACCAATGTATGTTCAATGGCAATATGTGGTTCTGCACCACATCATTTACAATACAATAAGGTAGTGTACAACGTTACCAAGTTATATCTGTAGTTTCTCTCATGGAAAATAATTTTTGATAAAGAAATATGACACTTGAAAATCTAGTCGATATCGCATATTTTTTTCACTTGATTTACTGAAATAACTTCAAACTTGAATCAACTGATTAAGAAACAAAAATTTATTTATATTTTTATTATTTTATTGACATTATTGTTTGCTTAGAGGTCAAGGCATTGGTGTTTTGAAGGTACTTGCTCGCTTTAATGAGCGGTTATTTAGTCTAAGGTCATAAAACTTACACACTTTCGTATAAATTTGTGCATGTACGAGTACGAGCATGTGAGATTCTGTTTAGTTGGGAGTGAATCTTACTACATCGCTTAACATTGACCTTTCGCTCCTTGTAGTCATTAATCTTATCTTGGAGATCCATAAATTGTTTCAAACATGCAATTAAAAGTACGCGCTTGAGTATGTATATGTTATCTTCTACCTTTTTCGACGAAACAAAGCTGATAAGCTGCTTCATTTTTGCCGTCCGACATATCTAATCCCTTCGTTCATTAATTTTTAGAGGGAGATCTATTGTAGTTCTAAGGTTGAAATTTAACAATCCCGGATACACCTCAGACAACTTAATGGAGTTTAATATAAAGTGCTCACAAATTGAAACTAAAACTAAATGACAGGAAAGATCAGGGTCGGAAGATGTGATAATTGAAGGCGTTACTGAGCGTACTTCTGCTACAATGGAAATCGAACACATGGGGAGTTCTATGAGCCTTACGTAGTATGCGAGACAATGGCTCGTTAAAACTATCATACTCGTGTATTCCGTTCGGTGGTTATTTAGTAGAAAAAGAGGGACAGACCTTCAATTGCGTGGATTAGTATTTAAAAATAAAGCTGATGAAGCAGTGAGGGATAGTCGATGTTGACGGATAAGAGCTGGTGGATATCGGGGGATATATCAGCAATTTGTGTCGGTCAATCTATGGGGGAATGACGTAGTATTTTGCCCATGAAAGCGAGTCGTAGGAATCTGCGTTCGACAGCTTCGATACGTGGGATATGATTTTCATAGCAAGAGGACCATGCCTGGCTAGCATATAAGAGAAGTGGCCTACCAAAACTGATGTAAGGGAATGTTTTGAGATAAGAGTCAGAGAATTGTTTGGACCATCGTTTAAAAAAGTCAAATGCAGAGTAAGCTTTGCTACGTATCATACAGACAGATACCCCCACATATCATTATAATAAAAACAACATCATTTATAGTCCAAATAAAAATTAATGGACCAAGGTGACTGTCTTGTGGAACACCTTTTATGGGTTCAGATAAAGAAGGACGAAAATGGATATAGGATTTGACCCAAGAAATCAGCCCAGGTTGAAAACCAAGTGCTTGAGTTAGAAAAGAATTAACTTGTGTGCGATGTTACCAAAGGCCTTGCTAAACTTGGTAGCAGTCATATCCACTACTTTCCCTTGCTGTAGCGCGTTCTAAAAACAATATGAAAGAACTTTGCATAATAAATTATGCTCTCAAAAATCATGAAAATGGAGGATAACTTAGCAATGGATCGGTAGTTGTTAATATCCTATTTAAGTATGTATGTCCTTTTTTATGAATAGGGATTATATCGTATGTATAAGCGCTTTTCCTAGAGCAAGGAAAGAGCCGCTGGGAGATCCAAGGTCTGAAGATACAATGATGAACGTTTAGTGAATTCTTTAATTGAGTCGCGGTATTCAGACAACATTCCAGACCTACGGTCACCACCACGCTTCTCCTTCGGCGCCGCTCCTCTGAGTAAGAGATTCTTGCAGATCCGTTGTAGTCGAAATGTACTGATTTGGAGGACTCTCGACACATGGTATAGGAAATCGAAATATTTTTTCTAGGCCCTTCTTTCCATCTATCAGTGCGTTTTGGAAGATATAGTTGACAGAATGCCATTAAAAAGCTGTCCTGCTCGATTTTGGAAATGTTTTTGTGAAACATTCGGAAAAACTTGTATGAATCTGACGACCTATTTTTTTCTTGCAGTTGAACTTATTACCTCTATGCGTGCAGTGTGGAATCTGTGGAAGTTCTTTTGGAGAATACCTATAAAAATAGTCAGGGGTATTAATACTGATTTGAAGGAATGTAACGCATGCAATCATTTCTTACTTTTTATTCTTTTCTTCAGCTTTTTTGGCTGAGAAAATGCAAACTTTTTTTTCGCCCTTTTTCCCAATGCAACTTCGTTTACAAATTCAGATGGCTCCATGATCTATTATTGCAATATATTCAATTATCAAATAAAAATAAAATTTTAAAACATTATTTTATCTGCGAACTTACCGAAGATGTTTACTTCACAAGAATTACTGCAACACTAATTAGTTTAACCCATGAATAGAGTAAGTGTCGCCCACCATTAACTTTTTTTTAAATAAAATGACAAATTCAACTGGAATTAATATATTTATTTACTTAACAATCTTAGAATGTTTTTACATTTCAATCTTTTATAATAATAAAGGTAAAAAATAACCTCACAAAAAACTAAAGGAACTTTATTTCACAACGTAAAAAATAAATGCTGGTAATATGGACCACTTAGTTTCAAATATGGACCAGGGTGGTCCTTTGCAGATATCACATTTTTCTTCAGCCAGGACAGAGCTTCTTTAATCGCCAAAATTTCCGCCTGCAACACGCTACAGTGATTTGGAAGACGGAAAGAGAGGCTTGGATTTAGCTTATCTAAGAAAACACCGCCACCAACTCCGATATCGGTTTTAGATCCATCTGCGTAGAAATGGATTGACTTGTCCTCTTACATGGAAGCTTTTGTCAAACCAAAGTTCAGGTATGGTGTAATCGATGTTCTCTGTGAGGATTCCTAATGTATTAAGAATATTGGCGTGGACAAATGAATTATTTGCCCACTGTTTAGTCGCAGCTACTTGCCTGCTAAAAATGTCAAGGGGTGTCAAGTGAAGCAGAATATCTAATGCCGCAGAGGGGGTAGACCGCAAGGCTCCGCTTATGCACAGACATGCTGTTCTTTGGACTCTGCTTAGTTTAATGCGGTTGACTGCATTTTCCAATGCCGTCCACCAACAACCACCCCGTAAGTAAGTATCGGTATTATGACCGAGATGTATAGCCAGTGGGTTATGCGAGGTTGAAGGCCCCATTTGTTCCCAATGGCTTTTTTGCAAGACAATAAAGCTATTGTAGCTTTATTGACCCTTTCTTGAATGTTAGGTTTCCAGTTTAGTTTGCTGTCAAAAATGAGACCCAGATATTTTACTGTATCGGAGAAAACTAAACTGGTACCGTTTATTGAAGGAGGGTCTATGATTGGAATTTTATATTTCCTAGAAAAGAGGACAAGATTAGTTTTATGGGGGTTTATTCCCAATCCACAGCGATCTGCCCAGCGGGTTAATCTATTGAGATTTGCTTGGAGGAGTTCTTTAATGGTATTGAGATGTTTCCCTGAGACGGCTATGGCAACGTCATCGGCATAGGCAATCACTCTGCTACCACCCGCTTCCAGGTATATCAGTAGTTCGTTAACTACTAAGTTCCAGAGAAGGGGAGAGAGGACACCGCTTTGCGGCGTACCTCTGCTGACATATCTTTTAGCAGAAGTCTCACCCAGTTTGGAGTTGATTATCCTGCTTTTTAGCATTAGACCGATCAACTCCCCAAGTGAGTCGTCTACCTGCAGAGTTGACAGCGCAGTCGTGATTGCGGATGTGTTGACGTTGTTGTAGGCGCCCTCTATGTCTAGGAAAGCAACCATTGTGTACTCCTTATATTGTAGGGATCGTTCGATGTGGCTAGTCAGAGAGTGCAAAGCCGTTTCCACCGACTTTCCTTTACAGTAGGCATGTTGAGCCGTAGACAGAAGTCTTGGATCAACTTTAGCTCGAATATGAATATCAATCAGTCGTTCTAAAGTTTTCAGAAGGAAAGATGATAGACTTATAGGTCTGAGGTCCTTTGGGACTACATCAGAACATTTTCCAGCTTTGGGAATAAATACTACATTGACTTCTCTCCATAACAGTGGAATATGGATAAGTTCTACACAGCTCCTCATAATATTTTCCAACACTGGTAGAATAATATCTGAGGACCTCTGTAGCTCGGCGGGTATAATACCGTCCGGACCAGCAGACTTGTATGGTTTGAAGCCATGCAGCGCCCAGAGCAGTTTGTCTCTCGTAATCAGACCATGAAATGTGATCACGGTTGCAGTAGGCCTGTTTGGGCTGCTACTGGCCGCGAGTTGGGAGCTACCTGGAAAGTGGGTGTCCAGAAGCAGGTTGAGTGATTCATCACTTAAGGTTGTCCAAGAGCCATCGGTTTTTTTCAAACAGCTAGGCATCATAGGATTTGTGGAGAGGATTTTTCTTAGCCGCGATGCCTCAGAGGTTTCTGTAATTTTGTCACAGAATGACCTCCAGGATTGTCGCTTTGCCTTCCTCAGTTTTTTTTTGTATAATTTGAGGGATTCTTTATATGAGTCCCAGTCGGTCACTTTTCTTGTGTTTTTTGCTGCGTTGAAAAGTTTTCTGCAGGCGTTTCTGAGCAGTCCCAGTGCCGATGTCCACCAATGTGGCTTTTTCTTGCCTCTTGGTTGAATAAGAGTGCAGGAAGCGGCCATAGCCTTATTGAGAGCCAGAGTAAATTCCCTGACTTTCATGAGTTGACTGACTTGATAGTTCAGAGGATAACGTTTTTGACAGTATTCCTCTGTATTTTGACCAGTTTTCCGGTAATTCCGGAAAGCTGGTTAGCTGGGGGGAGCATCACTCAGACTGAAATGGATGTATCTATGGTCTGAAAAGGAGTGTTCAGACGATACCATCCAGTTTGTTAGCCTTTGGGTGATTCTGTCGGAAACAAGAGTAATATCTAACACTTCTTGTCGGTTTCTTGTTATAAAAGTGGGCTCATTGCCAATATTGCAAATTAAGAGGTTAGTACTTAAAACTATAGTCTAAAAGTGACTCACCTCTATCATCGATGTCGGTACTGCCCCATACCGTATGATGTGCATTAGCGTCGCACCCGATTATGAGGCCAGTTTTTTGCCTTCCAGCTTCCAGTACCACCCTTTCTAGGTAATCGCCAGGGAGAGGGCCCACTTGGTCGTGGCCAAGGTAAGCCGATGCCAGCCAGTAGGAGCCTTTGGCAGTCTCTAGTCTGGCAACGGTTAAGTCGGGATCACTGAGGTTGGGAAGTAGAAATACATTAAGGCTACGTTTCACTAATATACAAGTTCTAATCTTACCTTTGTCTCTTGTATAGAGCGGAGAGTATGTGGGTGTCCTAAGTCCACGAACTACGCCTTCTAAAATCCATGGTTCCTGGATTAGGATTATGTCTTTTGCGTTTTTAGAAAGACGCAGAATGAGTGCGGCCGAAGCATTTTTTGAGTGGTGGAGATTAATCTGGAGAAACCGTATCATTGCTACAGTCTTCCAGAGTCGCCTTCACCACAGTGTTATTGAGGTCCTCCGATTCTGAAGATGTGCCCAAGAGCTCATCTTCTATCTCTGATCGTGTAGGACCTGTAATTGCTTCGTCATCGGTTTCCATTTCCGACAGGGTGTCAGAAGAGGAGACCGACGGCTTGATAGTCACCTCGGACAGATTGGAGTCGTCGCTATCCAATTCTGGAAAGGATATCGACGCTCCGAGATCCGAGGTTGTGATATCAGGTATTAAAGGAGGAGGAGGTTGCTTATCAGCATCCAGCTCATCCTTTTTGTACACCCTTAAATGTATGGACTCGAATCTGAACCGAATCATGCCTTTCGTCTGCGCCAGAGGATTAAGGGATTCCTTATTGATCACAATTAACGCGCATCTATAAGAACCCCTTAGTTCCTCCAGTTTCGCGAATTTCCAGTCATGAGTCGGAAGAGTCGGGTTACTGAGCCGGATAATTTCCAGAATACTTTCTGGAGAGGAGGGTTCGGCTGGGATCCAGGTACGAGTTCGAGGTCTGCTAGGAATGTCTTCCTTAGACACGACCTCGAGTTTTGCACCTGGCCAAATCTCCCCTAAACAATCGATGGCCTTGGTGAAGAGATCAAGAGATCTCTAGTTGGAACATGCGATGAGCTTGACATGGCCTTGGTGCCAGCCAGCGTCGCTTGTGATAGGAGGTGGTCGGGGTTTTCCCGCATGATGGCCAAGAAGTTGCTCGAAAGCTTCAGCTTGACCAGCTGCCACCGTTCCGGTGTAATCGAACCATCGGTATCGTTCCTATCGATCACCGCGATCACCAATGCGTCCTTTAGGACTTCATTGTAAGACCTCAGAGATGTGCTGTTGGATGGCCCAGGGGTTGTGGAACTATATGTTTTGGGCCTCCTGGAAACTGGCACGGTTTCCTCCAACGATCTCTGGCGCTTAGAGGAGTCTTTTGGCGTTTTGGGAGCAGTGGAAGCAGTGGGAAATCCGTCTTTTAGGATGTTTTTAGCCCACTCAACCTTGCTCTTTATTTCCGAACTTCTCTCAACCTCCGGAATGGATCCGAAGGTTTTGATAATTCGTGAAGCATTTCGGCGTCTTGTATAGAGCGCCTTAGATGGAGCTTGCCGATGCGGCTGAGCTCCAGATTCCAGCAACAAGTCCGTGGCCTGCCACAAACTTGCTCCTGCTGGGGGCGGAGGAAGTGATAGGACCATGGCTTGCCACAGTCTTAACACTCCCAGAAGGAGTTTTGGTAGCAGCCAGAAGTCCGTGGCATGCCACAAACTTGCTGCTGCTAGGGGTGGAAGAAGTGATAGGACCATGGCTTGCCACAGTCTTAACACTTCCTGAATTTTTATTTTTAGGCTCGTTGCGTTTGCCTTTAGAGGATGGCGCACCATGACCTGCCACAGATTTGCCTCCTCCCGGCAAGGCTCCTGCGCCGTTCTACCGCCCGGTATTGAAGGAGTACCGGCCTCGGTTTTTATTTTTAAGGTATTATCCATAAATGGTCCCACGAGTAGCAGAGAAAGGGGTGTCCATCTGTACAGAGATCCGCTATATACAGATAAGGCTAGCTAATCCGGAGGTCGCCAGGTATCCGGATACTCCGTTCGCGACCGAGCTATTTTTGGAGATACTGGGCCCTCAGGCAGGTTGATCTTCAGCACGGGTCTTATGACACCTTGATCCAGCCCAGGGGAAGAAGGGAGTGCTTTTCTGAGTTGGGGAGGGGGTGGAGCATCCTTTGGTTTCAGGACTCGTCTGGAGAATTTCTTCTTGAGATTCATTGACCCTACTCAGCCTCTACAACTCGACAAGTTCGATGCTCGCGGTAGAAATCTGCCTAGTATAGCATTCACCACTTTTTCTGCTACCAAACGCTGTAATGTGGTTTTATGCTCTTAAGAACCCCATTTTTGTTTCTTTATATGCGCTTATTGCTTCCATCATATCTTCTTTCATCCAATTTTGACGCTGCTTTGTAGATTTTTTAGCACTTGAAGCCATGGTGTAATTCCTTAAAACAACAAAAAACAAACTCCAGTTTAAACCATGTTATCAACACCCGGAATGGGCCATATTATCGACACTATGACATTTTCACTTTTTTTATTTTTTAACACACTCAATTAACTGCAATCAAAATGTTAATTTCATAACACTATGTATACTCGTATTTCGAAAAAAACTTATTTAATTTCCAAAGATTTTAAATCAAAAACACTTAAGTAAACTCACCCAAAAGTTATAACAAAAACGAATAAAAGTAACCAAATGCGCTAACTTCCACCGCTGATCAGCTACTGTCTCCAAAACACAATGATGCAAAACCGGTTTGGGTGTGTTTGATTTGAACGGTTAGTTCAGTGCCTACTATGTTTTATTCAGAAAATATAGCGGTGGGTCATATTATCAACGTGGGCCATATTTGCGACACTTACTCTACCATCAAAATAACAAAAATGGCCGTTTTTTTTAATGTCAATGTTATACACGAGTTTTGAAAGCAGCTACTTTAATTTGCAGAGGAAAAGAAGAGTTTTGGTGCGGAATTTCGTTTATATGGGAATAAATGAGTTTTGAGTTTAACGACTGGGTGGAATAGTGTAACTTTGGATAAAACTTCACTTTTTAAGTATAGGAAGTAATAAGCTTTGATCAATTTCAACTAAATACTCATACTTAACTCATTTTTGAACAAAAATGGAATAGAAGAGTTTTGAAACTATACCCCTCCTGTAAGTAAGAGTAAAATTATTGACATTATTTTTTTAGAAGAATGGCGGGAAAATCATCGGAACCAGGACAAAAAATATATTTAAGTTTGCTTATCTTATCTAGTGCTGGTGTTATTTCAATCGACATCAGAGACTGTCTGATTGCTGTTACTCAAGTAATCGAAGTATTCGGGATCCGGATCTTAATAATATTGGCGATGGTTGTTGGATCGGACGATGGGATATTGGAGAATTTGAAACAAGGTGGAAAGCTTCTTATCCTAATCCGTTAATCAAGACGTTGTGGGATGATATACGATATACTATATACGATCATTATTATATATTACCCCACAAGTTGGTGTATACAAATTCGCGCTCTATGTTCGAATTAGAGTCGAACTCAAGATTAAGATGATCTTTTTATGAGAAAGCTTCATTACCCAACTTAAGAGGTAAAATCTTTGGTAGAAATTGCATTTTGATATCTCTCGCGCTGGTTTCAAAAGTGGTTTCAGAAGTGGGAGAAATTCGGAAAAGCCCCTCTTAGCTGGAAAAGCTGGGGTGATATTTGATACCCCATCGGTATCAAGTAAAACTTTTTAACGCATTTTCCAGATTCAGTGCTTTGCGTGTTTGAATTTATTTTTAATCAAAAATTATGTGCAATTTATGTTTTTAATTCATTTTATTTTAAGTTTTAAAAGAAATATACAGACATTTTAATTTTCTTTGGTATTGTGTAAAACAGTCGCGATCTTTGGTGAAACAAAAAAAGAGATTACACTCAGAACACTTGTTTTTTTGTTTTTCTGTCCATCATGCCCTAATAATTGAGGGCAAACGATACACCGTTCTCGCTTTTCTTCTTTTGTAATAATATGCTTATATACATTTGTGGTATTTTCTAATTTTCGTTTAATAGCCGTTCTTCGTCCAGTTGTTAGCAATGGCTTTTTTCTTTCGCTATATTTCCCAATAAGGCCCATGGCAATAGAGAGCTTGAATTCAAAACTTGTTATGTGTGATTTCTCATTGTCGTGGATTTTTTTGTAGACAGTATAGCTATTATTTATTCCTACGTCCATCAAGTCAAAGAAAACTCGCAAATAATATTTAATTTTTGATTTGCGGTCGAACCCATGCCTACTTTCTTTTGATACATGGGATCGACACCCCCCATAAAATTATTGTAAATTTTAATCATTTCTGGGCATTGAATATTTATTTTATATGCTGATTCAGCAGTGCACCGTTTAACTGTGCACACGTTGAGTGGCGGAAGGAAATTCGAACACATATAAGACGTCTTTGTTGACTACCGAAATGTTGTTAGAAGAAAACGCATAAATTTTGCCACGCTTAGTTTTTAGCTTACTGGTCTCAAACTTTGGCATTCCCTTGCGGCTTACGCGAACAGTTCCACACGCTATAATTTCCTTTTGAGACAGTTTCACCTGGAGAGCTGGAGAGTTGAAAAAATTGTCGAAGTAAAACTTGCATCCAGTCTTTTCGAAGCCTGTCGTAAATGCAAATATTACGAATACACCCAAGATGCTTTCGGTGTGCGTCGCTTTTTTACCGAGGTACATATCAATTTCAATTTCAAAAGGTAACCAGTCTTAGCATCGAAACGGCACCAACCCACTGGATTGGCTTTCCCTTGACGTATTGCTTCATTTGATTTTGGCCAGTAAACTTTATTATATGCTCGTCAATTGATTGCTGCTGCGATGGAGAAAATGCTGCTTGGTAAGCCTTACTGAAATGGTCCAACAGTGGACATACATTAAATGCTTTGTCGTGTCTAATATCAGCTGTTGGTGGTTGTATCGAATTATATACAAAATGTAAATAAGCTCAAATCTCAAAATAACGATCACGAGTCATAATATTTGCTATATACGGCAAACACAAATCGGGACGGATAGACCAACAATGTCTGATTGAAGGCAGCACATGATAACTCATGACGGAAATTATGCCGATTAATGCTTTCAGCTCACCCATTTGTATGAAAGAAACCTTACCCTTTTGCAAAGCATAAAGTTCACTTTGCTCCTTTATCAGAAGCAATAGTGTTTCGAGCTAAGTGACATTGTCGAATACAGATAAGGGAGTGCCATCGCAGTCCCCATCAGAAAACAGAACTTTAGATCATTTAAACTCTAATGTTCTATCGAATTCCTTTTGCGTAAACGAGTCCCTACGCCACCTGAATGGAATCGAAACGTCGAGGGGAGCCTCAAGTGCATTCCGCGACACAACATTTAATGCCTCGGCGGACGTAGATGGTTTGTCCAGATCTGTTACCTTGTATTTCTGAACTAATATTTCTCCACCAGGCTCAATATTGTTATCATCGACCTCAAGAAAATTTATATAAACTGCGTCCAAGGGTGCCACTTCTTGGTCACTATTGGCATCCTACCAACCCCATTTTCCAAGACCTTGTTGACTATTTCTGGCTGATAACACAATTAGCACGCAAAAGATCGGTTGTTTGATGGGCTGTGTGGCATGACACTCCATCGTTTCGAAACCAAAGATCGTCCAAGTCCATGTCTTCAATTTCAGCCCACAAAAAATCCATTATCAGTTCGAAATAAAATGGGCCAATTATGACACCATTCCAAAATGAGTACCAAACTGTCACTCCCTGCAGATGCATTCACGTGCTAGTTTTCCACAGATGCCACATTTTTATTTGCTGTCATAATCTCCAAGATGAAAATGCTCCTTGTCAAAAAAAATTAATTTTTCGGCCAAATTCGTGCTACTCTAAGGCCCAAACTGAGAAGCGATAACGATTTTGCCTTCAATTGCTGAGTCGAATGGGGTTTGTAAGGGAATAATCCGAGATCTTTGTGCAAAATTCTCACCAGGCTGTAGCGTGAAATGTTGAGTGGTTGAGATCGATGACGAGTCGATATTCCTGGATTGAGTCAAACACTCTCGTCCACAACAGCCACATTCTTGTCGGTAAGTTACGTACCGTGCGATGAAGAGAACCGTGATTGTTATCCACCAGAAAACCAGCCTCATGAACTTACTGCACAAACTTGCTGCACAGCAGGCGCAGTGGGTACTTCATTTCGGCCATAACTTATTTTCAACTGTTTCGACAACACAGCACTCACTTTTGAAATAAGTTAACAATATTTTCCCACGTTCTGCGGAGTCATGATACTGACTGGGAGTCAACATTTCGAGTGAGAAAGTGCTGTCAGTGTCAAAATAACATACGACTATAATTAAAAAAAAAACTGGTATTTGGACCACTCTTTACACAGCAGGTGTTACTTCATAACATGAACCTTCCTTCGAACAGTATAAGGTACACATAATAATGATACACTAAATCAAATGGATAGGATCAAATATATAAACAATTAAAAAATCTATTAAAGTTGTCACAAAAGACTTAGGATGGAGATTCGATATGCGGAGCGATATAGATAAAAAGTTCAGTTCCTACATAAGTGTTTACTTGAGGGTGCTCTTTTACCAACTAACACGTCTTTTGTTTTTACAAGAGTTGATGATACTCAAATAGTTGAAAGTCTCCTATCAAACATATAAAATCAAATGCTATTGGAATTGATGGGATTCACCCGACTTTTGCTACCTTGCATCGCATACGTTATAAATTCTATTTTTATGACTGTCATGTTTTCTTTCCAATGGAAGAACTCCATAGATGATGAATTTAGACCTATGTATATTGGTCCTTCCCTTCATCTCTAATATATGTGAAACACTTATGCATAAACGTATGCTTAGTGAGTTTTTTATACGTAATAATTTGCTTCTTTCAGTTCAATCAGGATTTCGTACAAAACACAGCTGTAAGACTGCTTTATTAAAGATAGTGGATAACCTGAGAGATAGAATGAGATATGTAACGTTTTTAATATTACTGTACTTTTCTAAGGCTTTTAACTTGATGGAACACTCTATACTTACAAACAAATTAAAACATTACTTCTCTATTTCGAGAGAACAAGCAGTCTTACTGGAAGGGATCTTATCTGATTTTTTTCCCTTAAGGTTCAATTTTGAGGCCTCTCTTGATTTCAGCTTATATCGCGCTATATTAAGTTCATGGAAGGACATTTACGCTGATGATATTCAAATTTATCGAAGTTGTGCCCTATTAGTGAGCTGGATCACTAGCTCTCAATCTAGCAAAATGTAAGTGTTTAGTTTTTCTAAAACATTTTCCGTTTTTAATGTTAAATGGTTAAAAATTTGAGATCGTTGAGTCTTCAAAAAACCTAGGCGTAGTTTACAATAGAACACTAGCGTGGAACATACACATTAATTCTATAATGGGAAGACATATAGCGTTATTCGAACATTATGGATTGCCCAAAAGCTTCCTGATTTAAAATTAGACTACTCCTTGTCAAAGCACTTGTAATTTCTCCTCTGCTTGTTTACGGATGTGAAATCTTTGATAATTGCGATGCCGAGAGAAAAAGAAAACAACAATTACAATTTAACACCAGCATACGATATTTTTTTTGTCTCAAAAGATATGATCACGTTTCGCACCTTGCCACTATTATGGCAAGATATTTCATTAAATTTCTTACAATAATGTTCCTGTTTAATACCCTTAAAAGTAGACAACCAGGATATCTATAGGAAAAAATCTTCCCGGCATCTAAGACATCTAATTGTTTGATTCTTCCATCTTCCACGATTTTCATGTTTAACATCGGAGTGTCAATTTTGTATCGCTGGTATCCTTTGGAACTCACTTCCATGTAACTTACGAGAACAAAATGACACCCAAAAATTTTAAAGCGACAAACTCGACAAAATCAAAGCGACTAACTCTTCACAATCCTTTCTCCTTTTTAAACGATTTCGAACACATTTCGATTAGTCTTAGTTTCTCAATTAAAAATTCAATTGATAAAACTAATCATACCCTCTTCCATTTCAAATAATTTTTTAAATTTAAATTTACAATTTTTCAAAATTAATATAATAAATGTAATACTGTTAATCTAAGCTTTTTTTTTATAATTTACGCGCGCCTAAGGGGTTAGATACCCTTTTACTGTTGCCAGGGCGCGGGCGGAAAGGTAGAAGGAAGAGAAAGGAAAATTGTTTTGTAGTGCTTTGAAACTCAGGTGCGTTTGGTTTCGATTTTCGCTCTCCAGGGGTGGGAGTCCGAATAGGACGGAGAGTTTTTGCTTCACTCAGAGTGATTCGAGTTATAATTCACAGTTTTTTTTTCTGTGCTTGAAACTCTACAACAGCCAAATCTACGTGTCAGTGTTATGCCTTCACACGCAGAATTTTTCTGTCTGAGTTCCAATTACAAATGAAAAACTGACTTGCCATGGGCAGGACTCGAACCTAGACCCTCCGAGTGAGAAGCGATTGCTAGTACCACTACACCACGTCCACCCCTAAATATATAATAATCTTCAAGGAAGTAGCTGAATCTACAATATATTAGGTTAGCATTAAACTCCAAAATATGACAGCATGATTGGTTTATGAATTAAAAACAGCGTGGCTAGAATCGTAGAAGTTCAGACTCCGACCCGAAGGGTCTTCGAATAAATCTCGGAGAGACAAACCTGTAAAGGAAGGCCCCACCTTAATAACAAGTTATAGTGGAAAGTGACCTCGACCGACTTCCATTGCCGTTTAGTTCAAGCCGAACTTCTCAACTGTTCTAACAAGGGTATCAATTTTAGGGATAATATCTTTACAGTTTCTGAGTATACAAGTATATTTGACGCTGGATTTCGGACAACCTTTATAGCCTCCCTCCAAAAGCTTGTAATAGTGCTCTATAAGTTCGACGGTCGAAATATACTCGTATGCATATCTCAGAATTATGTTGAAGAATTTTTGTTCGTATGCAGACAACCGCTTAATCTATGAACTTAGATCTAAGCTGATAAAACCGCATCCATACACATAAAATCAATCTGACGAAAATGTCACATATTTTTATTTAAGCCCGAACAAGTATATCTTTTGAATTAGAATTACATATATGGCGAAAGGCGGTATATATATTTTTTTTAATTTATAGTTTGTGTACACTCCACTAGTATTGTTTCAAGGATTCATCATCTGTCGCTTAATTTTGTCCGGTTGGTCCCGTTAGGGACATTCTCAGAAAGACACTATAATTCACTCTCAGAAATGACTGAACCTTAGAAGGAGAAGGCGAATATATGCTTGGAGCTGGGTCGTACTTACTTACTTACTTAAGGTGGCGCTACCAGCCGGAGTGGACCTGGACTCAACTTCCACCCAGCTCGATCTTTACCTAGCTGCATCCATTTTCGCACTCTAAGTTGTCTGATGTCTACTTCTATCTGAGTGTGCCACCTAAATCGCAGTCTTCCTCTACTGCGCTGTCCGTCGGAGGCAGATTCGAAGACTTTTCAGACATAAGTGTCCATCCGCTCTACATGACCCAGCAATCTAGGCCGTTCGACCTTCGCTCTTCTGGCTAGGTCAATGTTGCTTTACAACCCGTACAGTCCGTCGTTATATCTTCTCCACTCACCGCCTACGCAGGCAGGACTGAAAACCACCCGAAGCATTTTAATCTCAAAGCAGCCAAGAGTACCCTCATCCATTTTTGATAAAGTCCATGCCCCTGCACCATAGAGCGTGACTGGGATTATTAAGGTCTTATATAGGGTCTCTTTTGCTGTTCGAGAGAGGGCTTTGCTAGTCAATTACCATCTTAGCCCAAGGAATTAGCGATTGGCAAGAGTTATTCTTATTTTATTCGCTTAATATAAGCAGTTAAAAAAAAAACTTAGAATTAAGAGGGGAAGGGGAAGGGGAAAAATGGAGTTTCTAAGCGTGTTTTTGCTACAATCAAAATCGAAAAGTTGATGACTGTCATGACTGTCACTCGTAGAATTCTAGACATAGGCTCATTACGCCCATAATTCGTGCGAAGATGGTGTATCGATTTTGGGCTCATGAGTTTTTTCCAAGTTCTGCCGTAGTGTGAATATTTGGTGGATAGTGGACATTCCTGGCCTTAAGCCGTACTGACATGAGCTAGTCAGATGTTGAGAATGGCTTCAGGCGTTCACACAATACGGCAGATAGGATCTTCTAGGCGCTGTTAAAAAGACTGATGTCTCTTTAGTTTGCGCTTTTCAGAGGGTCTCCTTTGATGAGGATCGGACAAATAATTCTGAGGTTCCACTCATCGTTCATACTTTCGTCGACCATATTTCGCCGCTTTGAAGAGCTCCACAGTCAGGCCGACCGCTCCAGCCGCTTGCATTGTTGGTCTACATCGTCCAGGTTAACAGGTTCATTCTGCGTGATACACCCTACTCTACAGAAATGATCTTTCCAAATCCTCAGCATCGACTGCGACTCTACTACTATGTTCCCTTGTTTGGTTCAGGGTTTGTGTCCGTGACATGATTTTTATACCTTCTGGTAAAACTTCCGAATCTCATTCCTGGATTAGAATCTCTCAATTTTCTCAGTCGCGCACTTCTCATGCTCCAGTGTTCATCTTTCCTCTTCTCATGAGCCGGAGCACATGTGGTAGTGAACTGGCTTCGAAATCAGAAGGTTCGGTGTTCGAATCCCAACAGCGCCTGAAAGACTCTTTTTTTCGATTAACTAAAATCAAGTAAAATGAGTAGTTGACTAGAAAAACAACAAGCCAGCTTTCACTAACAATTTAGTCTCCCCATTAAATGTGGAATGCCAAGCATGGAGCGAAATAACCACTGAGCCCAAACATCTTTCTTCTCATTTTCCAAAAAACTTAACACATTCTGAGGCATTATAAATATATTCATACACACTTGAGTGTTAAGCTCTTTTTTAAAAAAATCCATAGCTCTTGTCCTTCTATGCAGCGCCGCTTTGTATGTATCTTGCGTAGTTGTATGTGCTTGCCGCCACTCGTCATCAAACCAGGCGTTTGGTTGTCGTGTCCGAGTGAAATCCAACACATCAGAGGCGCATGTCTGATAGGTTGTTGGCGATGGCCACTGGTCTTCTCTTAATCTCTTAAGAGATTAGGGGTGACTCGATCGGAGAAGGATCTGGCGATCTCTTGCGATTTTAGCTGTCCAACGTCAAACTTCCTCTCAGTATTAGCTTGCGTTTGCGATGTTCGGGATATCCGCAACCGTACGTTGCGTCCGAGTCAATGTTGACCCCCGGACGTTGGGACATCCATAATACTGGAGGAGTACCTTGCGTCAATCACCATGCGGTCAACCTGTTTGACGGTTGATTAATCAGAAGTTCTCCAAGTCCCCTTACGAATATCGAGATGCGGAAACCGCTTGCTACCTGCGAACGATAATGTTTCACCTCGCCAGCAAAGTCGGTTAGTCGAAATCCGTTATCGGAGGTGGTGTCGTGCAGGCTATGCTTTCCGACTGTACTGCTGAAGATGCCCTCTCTTCCCAGCTTTGTTATCCCGGTGCTACAAGCTTCAAACTGGAAGGCCAGTTCCATTATAGATACCCCTAGGACGAGGGATCGGTTAGACCGAAGCCAGTAACTCGTTCGGGGATGTGAGTGCTTCCATTGCTCCATTAAAGGCTGATCCGCCACTATCTCTTTTCCAAAACCCTGACTTAGTCTTGGAAATCCTTACCTGAGCTCCAAATACAAGTATGTCAGAGTAGCCCGCATAAGGTTTTATTTTGTTTGCTCCGGGATTTTACTTCACTGTTGTCCCGTTTATAGTGCTACTATTTTCGTCTGCTGGTTAGCACTCGCGGTTATAAGATTCGCAAGTCGAATCTGGATGGACATCGAGCAGTAGTTCCATAGAAATCGCCACCCCTTCAAACTTTTAACCGTAATATCCGCCCGCCTTACTATGAATGCTCATCAGTACACCCTCAAGCCCACTTTCGGGGCTTGTGATTCTTGATATCGTGATGCCCTACCGAGCTCTCTATTTCCTAGCCGTTATAACTTGCAAATGTTTAAATCAAATGTACATCAGTACCTCTCATTTCTTCCTCCATAATCTTCCTTCTCTTGCGCTATGTGCAAATATTTGAACGGATTTATAAGCCCTTGAGCGCGCACCGATTAGAAAAAAAAACCCGATGGTTTTTTTACCTCCACTTGGAGGTAAAATAAGCACAATTATAATAATATGTAGAAACAATTACAACACTGGGTATAGCCAGGTTGAAACCTCTCAGTGCCTACCCTATTTCTACAGCACCCAACAGTAAGGATTCTCAGGACTAGTAAGGGTACTAAATAGAGATTATGGCGGGTGAATCCTATATGGGTCAACGGTAGCTCTCGTGCCCCCGGTTTAATGACTCTGGAATATCCGACCCCTTTTGCCAGGGGGTCATAAAATAGTCTGGCCCTCCGTTTGTGGGTTGCACGTGGAATTGATTGTCGACCACGTAAACGACTCACTGTTGCGAAACAACCAAAAACTTTTGATAAGGTCGGATCTAATGTTCGAACCCTGAACAAACCGCGTGCAGCCGATGAGGCCCTCGACTGATATTAGTAGATATTACCGTCATTTAAGAAGTAGGGTGGGATGGGCTGAACAAAATAAGGATGAAAACCTGTGACATATACTACGGCGATTACTACAGAGAAAAGAAACAGCGTTTATTTATATACGGATTTGCTGTAAAAACGTCTGCAATCACAACAAATAGCCAGTCTTTGCAGATGCATATGCAAACAGCATCAAGTGCTAAAGGCCAGTGGCATCGATGCCAAGAAACCATCAAAACGCCCAAACGAAACCCATGGTTTGATAAAGAATTTAGCAAATACACGTAGGGAACACAAAGAGGTACTGCATACGAGTAGAAGAAAGAGATCGGCCCGAGAGCTCTACGATCAAAAGGGAAGGAAGAACATCGGCTTCTCCGGAGGAAAAAAAAGATCACGAGAATCCGACGATCGAGAAAATAGAGAGGTGCTACTCCAGAAAAAAAATTCGTTAATTTTAACAATTAAAAAGAATTGTTATTGGATGTCCCGTGTGGTTCAACGTGAGAGCAAGTTTATTGGAAAAGATTCGGGTGTTTGAGAGGGCTTGTATTAGGACTTTTCTTCGCCTATACAGAACACCAGAGTCTCAGTACATAAAATTCTATCCTAATGAGGTCTTATACAATAGGGCGAACCTAATAAGAGTGGACAATTTCGTCATTAAGTTGACTCGAAGGCACGTTGCAAGAGCAATGACCTCATCGAACAACCTGATCTCCGGGGCTTACTACCCCAATTATATGTATCACGAGAGAGTTCGCTTTAACGGCTTCATTCCTCCAGAGGCGTTTCTCTATCTAGATAGCAAAGGTCTGATCCAAGACAGATTGGCGGTGCCGCTAATCTTCCACGTTGCTCGAACAGCTGCGGACAGGCGACTCAACTACGACAGAGACGTCGCACATGGCAGTGCGGAGCGTCTCCGGTTCAGTAGGGCGGTAGGGAGTCGCGACATAAGGGATGTGGCTCAGCAGCACCAAAACTTTTGGTGGCTTGTTGAAGGGGAGGATGCTTCGTCGTCAAACTCCTTCAGTGATATGTACTCGTAGCTTCATGTGAAGCAAAGTGAGCCAGCCTAATTTTTTCTTTCTTTTTAGCCATGGCCGGCTTACATAGTTTTAGGTAGGATTAAGTTAGTTTTAAGAAAAAAAATACATATATAATAATATATATATTTCCAAAAAAAAAATACAAAAAATATATATATATATATGCATGTATTTATATATTATGTATATACATATTATGTATATATATATATATTTATGTATGTCTGTGTTTGTGTTAGATGTAAGTAGGTTAAGTAGATTAAGATTTATTTTTAGGTAGTTTGTAGGCTTTAGTTTTAAGTTTTATACAAAATTAAAAAATGTCCATATACTAAGTTTTTGATTAAAATTTATTTTCTTAGTTTTAATATTAATTAATGTTAAAATAGAAATAAAAGTAGACTGTAAGATTCGTCGAAAGACATAGTTTAAGTGTTAGGTTTAACTTAGAGTGCCCGCATGGGGCCATTAAGTTAGAATAAGATTATTTGTAAGTAATTTAAGCTAATTTTTAAGCGTTTTTTGTTTAGCATATAAGAGTAACTTAAGTTAAAAAATAAAAATGCATAAAAACTGAAACTGAATAGCAGTATATTCCACTTCTGCAGTCTGTTAAACGGTGAAGACAACACAGATTACGCTTACAGGTAGAATAAACCATTCAGCCATTGGACGGTGAAAGTCAAGGGATTCGTCCACCTAGCAATATGATATCTAAGCTTAAGTACAGCAAGGCTGCTGGACCAGACGGCCTGGAAAGCTATTTAACCCATCGGGAGATGACCTATTAGAGAACATGCACCAACTCATTTTTAAGATTTGATAAGCAAAAAGTATGTCTGATGAGTGGAACTTTAGCACCCTTTGCCCAATCCACACGAAAAGAGGCATCAGTCTAATTAACATAGCATATAAGGCCTTATGTGTGAACACCTGATGTCATTTATCAACGATCTGATTAGCCCCTATTAGTGCGGTTTTAGACCGGTAAATTCACGATAGACCAAATATCCACACTGCGTCAGGTCCTGAAAAAAAAGCGAGGAAAAGTCATCTGTCGATATATGACAGTATTTACCAAGACGATCTAACAAAGCCATGTATAGCCTTGGTATCCCTGCTAAACCCATCAGATTGTGCAGAATGACGGTGGAGAACGCTCATTGCTCCATAAAGATCGGAAACAATCTCTCTGAGACCTTTGAAGTTGAAAAGGGATTTTAGTAAGGCGACGCAATACGCAGTCATGAAATTTTTAGCATCACATGCACTTGAAAAGTACAATTTTCCAAAAGTTAGTACAACTATTATACTTGCAAACGTTGATTATATTGACATCATGAACAGAACTCAGCTAGCTGTCGCTCGTACGTTTGCAAGTATTGGGGCAGAACCGGAAAAAATGGTTTTAGTCGTGAATGAGGGCAAATCTAAGTACAAAAGATGCATGCTGTCAACGACGATGCGATGTAGAAAGAAAATCACAATAGACAGCTACAACTTTGAGGTAGTCAGGGACTTTGTATATTTCTTCGGCCTAAGAAGATAAATGATTAATAAGCCCTTGTCCAGAAATACTAAGGAGGCTCTATAGGAGACCTCGCCTTAGGTGATGTGCAAAAATGGAAGGGGACCTAAACTTGGAGCGCGCAACCTGAAGCAATTAGCCAGAGGCCGCTTTAACTGGAGAATCCCATTAGTTGATGCTCAGTTCATCCCGGACCATAGCGCCCTCAAAGTAAATAAGTTTCGTCAGAAACCCAAGACTTCCTTCTTGTTAAACACGTGTGTAGTTATTTGACTAATCAATCAACCCACGTGTGAGTATGTAAAATGAAAGTTCGGTACCTTCTAAGGTACCTTATGAATCCGAACACTGAGCCAATGTGAACTAGAGAACTAGAACACTATTGCTTCTTTGGATATGTTTATTGAATTATTATATATTTTTTGTCCAAGTTATGTAGATACAAAATTCAACTCTATAATCCGACTATCTTTTTGCAGGTAAATTTCACCCGAAAGATGTTGAACGAGTACAATCAAATAACGTGTACGTTGGAAATTTTCTCGAACATAATGACTTGGATATGAAATTATCGTTACAAATGATCTGGGACGTTTGTATTTGGCGGAAGAACTTCGGCACAAATGACATCAAAGAGAGCAACATTCGAATGGACTATCTTAATGACGGTTTAGTATTTCCACGCAATACTGACAAGGATGGTAAGGCTTTGCTGATTTTCAAGACAAAAAACCATACCAAAGGAAGCAAAGATATGGGCGAACTTTTACGCGTCGTAGTCTACTGGATTGAGCGGTTATTCGACGAGAATAAGTTGGATAAAATCTCTGTATTTTTCGACATGCAAGGTACCAGTGTGGGTAATGTTGATATGGAATTTATAAGGAAAATCATCGAAATACTCAAATTATATCCTCTTCCCTTAAACTATATTTTAATCTATGAAATGCCTTGGATCCTAAATGGTAAGTTCTAATACATAACTCTCAATGCAACACGTGCGATTTTGATTTTTTGTTATTCGTTTTTAGCGGCCTTTAAGATTATTAAAGCCCTCTTGCCACCAAAAGCTGTTGCCATTTTGAAGTTTGTCAATAAAAAAACAATTTCTGAGTATATCGATGTGAACAATATGCTTGCCTGTTGGGGTGGAAAGGACAATTATACTTTCTCTTTCGAGCCCTCTCAACCAAATAAAAAGAGCAGCCTATCCTCAACCGTTGATGGAGAAAAATCTGTAAATAATAATGAGGAAAATTTCGACATGCGGTCGTCAATAAGAAAGGTATGTCCATATATACCCGTATCATATGCAACTACTTCTAAGCTCTATAATCGTATAATCATACGTGTAGGCGTTCGCTTAT
This sequence comes from Volucella bombylans, assembly GCA_949129095.1. NCBI lineage: Eukaryota > Metazoa > Arthropoda > Insecta > Diptera > Syrphidae > Volucella > Volucella bombylans. The sequence continues at coordinate 84,005,143 of OX422142.1, forward strand.
AATCCTGCTTATATCACAATCAGTGTTTCTTCGCCTCAAATTACATTAGTTCTGATTTTCGATCGATTTTTCTGTTTTTATGCATGGCCAGTGTTCGTGTTTGGTCACCTTGATGGCAAAATGCGAAGACAAGAACAAGGAGTGTTGTGATTAGACATTCGATAATAATAGACAATCGTATAGTAAGCCCTAAGGCTTCACCTTTATACACACTTCTAATTGATTTGATTTTATTGAAATAGGGATATTCGGCGGAAATGGATGTTGTCATTTCCTTCTAGAAACTACTACCTTTAAACTTTGCTAAGTGATGGTGTATTTATAAAGTCCATCGGCAATAGGGACGTCATTCTTTATGAAACAAACAAGCGAAAGAAGGCTCGTTTCAGATATAGCGTTAATTTTCTTTTATTTTTAATTTCTATGACGTACGAGTAAATACCTTTCCCGCCAACTGACCTATGCGAATGAATATGTCTACTTGTATAGTATATATAATACTGATGAAAATAAAAATGTTGTTGGAGGTCCCAAAAGTCAAAGTAGAAAATGAAACTTATAGATAAACTATAAACTTTCGATTTTCATCTATTGTAGGTACTAAAAGACAAAAGATGGTTATGAGATGGAAAAGGAACGGTTAGCGAATTGTCCATTTCGCAATCCCAATCATTTAGCCATCGAATGCACTTTGTACTCGTATAAATACCGGACCTGGTATTAAGTTATCTGACTGCCATTTAATAGCCAGCAAATATCGTACATAATTTACCATATTTCGAGCCAATAATTTAGAAGCACGACAGATGAATTCACGTGATTGACAGTTTTATCAACAGTCAGTATAGAACATTCGTTATATGAGCTACCTCACATTATTGAAGGCTAAAGTCAATAAAGGTATTCAGGTCTATTCAGGGCGCTGAAATACAGATGATGGCAAAATGGTTTGAGGTTACAGGTTCCGACTCCGTAAAAACCTACCACTGCAAAGCAACCAGAAGCCTTTGATAAGGGCGCAGTTACTAGTGATGATCCTGCAAAACGATGAAAGATCAAAAGCGTTCCGGTCTGCACATGAATTGCTCGGACCTTTAACAAATCACGCGCAGTCAAACAAATGACTGATGTCTCAGGCTGCTTTAAAACAGATATTACTACCATTCAAAAAATGTGCGGGTATAGTTTGGAGGATAAAAAACTGTGTCATGTATTGCAGGAATACGATGAATAAACACAGCGTCTTTTTGGATGGATTATTGTTAGCAACAGACTAGCACGCGAAGCCTTGTAACAATCAATATCAGGGCTAAATTCTTCAACAACGCACTGATATCCCATACTCCTCACAGAAGAAATACAATTGACAAAATACAAGCAAGGAATGTTTGTATAAGCTCCTTGACAATACCTTCGTGCAATGTCCTAAATATGACGCTGAAATCATCTTAAGTAATTTTAACAAATTGGAAAGAAATACTGTAAGTAGAAGATTTAACGCATCCTTCTCATGACGCAAGTGCTGATGATCGGTGAGAACGATGCCAAGATTCCCTCAGAAATGCCACAATGTCGGGTTTCACCCGACCACCCCTACGGAACACGCCAGCGTATTAGGAAAACAATTCGCCTAGGAAGCGGCTTTGGAAGATAGAAGGACGATAGCTGCCCATGTGTTCTACAAGAAAAAAAGAAGCGAAGAACATCGGCTTCTCCAGTGGGAAGATAAAGACCATGAGAAGCGCATAATCGAGACAATGCAAAGGTGCTACTCCAGGAACTAAAAGGAAAAAATGCCATGTCAAACCAACCCTGCCTGAAAAAATTGTACGAAACTCATTAGCCAACACCAGAGGCTGCTCTGCTATTAATTCTTATAACGACAACTCATCAAAGATTATATGAACTATATGAGCGCCATAGAACTGGTCAAATTAGTCGCCTGAAATACTTCGGATATATAAAGCAAACGAATATTAACACTCTGGTCCGAAGAATCTTCGATCTTTGCTCAGACGGACAAGATTTATTTGTTGAGATTCAGCTTCAACCAGGACCGTAGGACTATTTAAGTAAATAACACTCGGTAAATACTTGCTTGATGTTGTGAATTCCATTTTCATATGGTAAATTCGTGAGCTTCCACTTTAAATGTGGTGTAATGCATCTTGTAAAGCCTGATTTGTCTGCCTTCTGAGTGAGTTGTAAGTGCTCACACTTGATTTGCTCCTCTGCTCTCTGTTCACGACCAGAACCTTCTATATGCGAGCCACATTAGTAATTACGGCTTTGATTTGGTTGTATTTTATTCCTTCCGAAAGTTTATATACCATACTAAATAATAGCTGAAGTAATTGGACGATAACATTTGAATCTTTTATAGAGGCGCAAACCTTTGCATTTACGGTAATCTATTAGTGAATATTTTTAAATAGTAGAAAGTACAGCATCTATGACTAGTAGCATACCATCGAGGACTTCCTAAAGCGTGTCCCACATCTCATTGTTGAGATTTCGTCTTTTTTGGGATACGGATTCGACGATGGATATTTTGATTCCACTTTCAGTGATGTCTAGTCGATGCTGGCTGCAAGGGAAGTTTAGGAGAATTTTTTGTAGTGATTTTTGATCAATATCTCTGGTTATAAATGTAATGTCGGGTTGTAGGCCCTATGCCACCTGGTTCAGATGAAGGCAGCCAAAATTTTTTTTCGTTGAAGATCATTCCTATTGAATTTTGTTTAGCCATTCAGGTCATTATTTTCGTATGTTTATGTTTAATTACAGGTAGATATGCATAAGTAGGTGTATAGGGTGGAAAGAGAAGAAAGATAGGAAAAAAAAATTTAATTTAAAAGCTACGTTCATGTCTTTAATTGTGGAATAGCACATCTTTCAAATGGCAGGCTCGGCTTCGCTGGCAGTACTTCCAGCGGTCGATCCAATTTTTAATGACTCTGTCCAATATGTGCAGCATTATTGCACTATGTACCGCCGTCTTGTTGGAACTACAGCTCGGATATATCGATGCTGTCAAGCTATGACCGCAGAAAGTCAGTTAACATCACTCATTACCTAATACCATTGACGGTAACGGTGTCTCCTTCCTCATTTCGAAAGAAATAAGGTCCGATGATGCCGGCATGCCATAAACCGCACCAAACAGTCAATCTTTGTGGATGCATTGATGCTTGGCTGAACACTTGTGGACCGTTTTCGCTTCAATATCAGCAATTTTGCTTGTTGACATAGCCCCTGAGCCAAAACTGGGCTTCGTCCAAGAAGATGATTTTTTGGCCAAAATACGGATCTCCAGCCAATGTTCCCAGCGCCAAATTAGCGAACCTACGGCGTTGTCTATGGTCGTCCGGCTTCAAATCTTGAGTCAGCTCAATCTTATACGGATTTAGACCCAACTCCAACCGCAGAATAAGCCGGTTTAACTCTCTGGCAATGCCCAATTCAGCTGAACGGTCCCGGATCAAAACTTCTGGATCTTCTTCGATACCGGCCGCTACGGCGGCTATGCTTTCTTCATTTTGCACCAATTTTTATCTGGTTGGTGGCTTAAGATCCAAAAGAGTGTACTCACGCTCAGTCTTTTCTACGGTGCGACGAGTTTCCTGCACAATGAAGCCATGATGACAACCGACCTCACGACGAAATTCTCGTTGCGTATTTACAACTGAGCCGGCAAGCGTAAAACGATGCATGATGAAATGGCAAACCTTACTGAATATTTTGACAGCTGGATGTCATTGATAACTTTTACAGCTGCTGAAACATAACAATTGGAAAAGCTATCATTGCTATCTGGTCACACGTTAGATGTCATTTATTTATATGTCAGCTACTTATGTACTCGTACGTTGTAAGCAGCATTTTGCTTTCTACGTTTGCAATTCCAAATCTAATGTATAGGTATCTGGCAGATCTATATGATTGATGGCATCTCACGTCGATTGATATATACGCATGTACTTGTATCGTACCTTTTTTTGAAATTAAACCTCAGTTGCCATATTTGTTGCCTTAGTAACTGTTTTGATTCTGGTCGCCACGAGAATTCGAAAAGGCATTCAACAGCATAAATGTCTCTATAGTTAAACCAACGTATGAATATGAGTTTTTGCACAAAGTTCAGGGTACCATTTTATACCGCTTCTTTTTATGGTGATTATAGGCGATATTTTCCGCGCAGTGGATGCCTGAATAGCGTTATAAACTTTCAACATAAAAGATAAAAGCTGCGTACCATAAGCGGGTAAAACATCGTTCAAAGCACTTCAGTTAAGACCGAATTGGGACTGATTTGTACCAGCTTTGGTTCAATATTCTATAAAGAAAGTAACATCAACCCTAAGCGAACAGCTCCATAAAAGAACAGGTCAGGGTCCTATCGGCATATTTATATTACAAATGGTTTAGCAGTGTTAAGATACGAATCCATTCTATCAAATTGTGTAATTGGACAGGTGGAAGAGCAAAGCAGAAGCAGAAGAAGTGGCCTAGAATCCTTGAAGAGGATTCGAGGACACTTGGGGGTAAGGTAAGGAATTAAAACGCATTGCGAAAAATCGGTCCTCAATAGGTAACAGGATTTAAGTAGTTTAGTAGTATTATGATTATTAACAAAGTGTTAATTTTCTATAGATATTTTGTGCGTCAGCAAACGTAGCTGTCCTTTGTGAACAAAATAAATATTTTAATAAAAAAAACTGCTTGCCCAATGCGACAAGCAAGTTCATAGCTTAAGGGGATAGTATCATGTCCGAGGTTAAATTATGAAGGTTTTTAAAGAATTTTTTTATTGAGTAAATATATTTTAACATCATTTTGGTAAGGTAAAGTAGGTCTCTTAAAAAAATGTAGGTGCCTGATTGTTCCTTTTGTAATCATCCGAAATCAAAATTCCAAAAAGATTATATATTTAGAATATTTAAAAGCTTTGAGTGAAAAATAACAAAATGGCGGCCTGGTAAAAAAACTTTCAAAAATGGACTGTTTTTTCGGGTTTAAAATCGAGGTAAAAAAACAGAAGTGGATACAAAATCTAATTCTGGTACTGGACAGAATCATTTATGTGTAGAATATTGTGTTAAAATTTCAGCCGAATCGGTCCAATAGGCCGACGGATAAAAAGTAGTTTCGAGAAACACGCGTTTAAGGTTTGGTATAATCCCCGCAGCTGCAGGGTACGCTCTTCCCTATTATTTGCTATAACTTTAAAATTACTTAGTGTATAGGTCTAAAATTATCACAGTACATACATATATTCTCAACTTATTAAACTTTGAAAATATGCAAAAAAAAAATCGATTTTTTGAAGGTCGAACATGAGACTACCCCTTTAAGCTACATCCATCCAAAATTCCAATCTAAATTTAGTACGAACCAATATAAATTACATGTTTATATGGTAATTATATACTTAACTACCATTATAGATAATTTCAAAGAGAAAGCTAGTAGTATATTCTGGGCCGCAGAAATATTCTTCGAATATATATTCTTCGGAATCGGAATCCAATTTGATGAACAATTCGTCAGTGATTTAGGCGCACTGTGTATTTCGTTCCCGTTTTCTTAGCCGCCCGACTCCCACTGGTTATTCAATGCGGTATACAGCCCCACGATCTTAGAGACGGGAACAACACGGGACCGAACAAGCCCTGGAAGACTTCATTTCTCTCGTTCGGGCGGGAATTTCCCTCCCGTGGCTGAAGATGTCTTAAAGCCATCTTCTTGGTAAACCTTTTTTTACGCCTTTTTGGTGAGAGAACCCCCACCAAACCATTACGCAAGCGGAATGATGTCCACGTTGAAACTTGGAACAAATTTGTTCGCTCCCTTAGATGAAGTGGCACGGTAAAAATTTTCTCATCCGTAAACAGAATGTTTTCATGGCCATTGTGCGCGTGCCACTGCAAAATCGCTTGGTTCTTTCTAACCTAATTTTTTTTAGTAGAGGAGTTAGAAGATGACCCGTGGACGGACGATAGGCTTTCATATGCAGAACATACCGACTCAGCCTAGACATGGATCTGGTTTGCTTCCTAAGGGGATTTCTCCGAATTCGTTCACGCACTACCTTTACTACCGCATTCGTACGCACGACGCGCGGGCTACCACTTCTTGGCCTGTCCTCTACTCCAGACAATTTGCCGAAGCGAGCTCGAATATTCTCGATATTCCGAGTGGTTTTAGCAACTCGAAAATTTGGCCAGCACTCTTTTGGCACTTATGCAACGCTATTACCCCGACTCGATTCTCTTTAACGCCCCATTCCATGTTTGCAAACTGAAACCAAACTGACTAGTATTCTTCACTGATCAGTGCATGTGTTTTGAAAAAAAAGTTAACGGTTCTATTCCCGCAAGAAGTTTTGAACGATAAGCGTTGGAAATTGTGTAACAGAACTTATGGCAGGACTAGGTACAAAGTGTAGACAGTCCACCAGATGATGAGTGTTGACCGTGAATCGCATCTAACCTACGCTCACGCCCTCCTGAATCTCAACAACAAAGTGGACGATTTTGAGAGAGATGAGTAGCGAAGCCATTTCAACCTATGTGGATACGTGAACAAACAAAATGTTGGGTTCTGGGGAACTGAAAATCCGCGAGTAATTATATTACAAAGCCACTGTATGTTGTGCTGTTTACGCGGAGGAGTCATTAGGCCATTTTTTCTTTAAATGTGGATGGTGAGCACAACAAAGCCATACCTCAATTGGATGAGTTAAGACTGGAGTACATATGGTCCCAGCAGGACGGGTCACTGCACGAGCCACAACCGACATTCTAAAGCAGGGTTATACATTATGGCCCACCTTGTACTTAAAAATAAAAATAAACGTTTGCATAGAATTTGAATTTTTTTTACTAATTAAAGAACAACTTAAAACAAGTAACTATAGCAACAGAATATATAAAAAATACAAAAAAATGGTTAAAAATACTCGTAAATACTTTATGTACTTCTTTTGTGATTGTATAGACTATCTCGTGCAAATTAGACTCCAAATATAATCTTCCACCATTCGTCTGAAAAAGTTTGCTCAGCCAAAGAAAAATTTTCATTGCGATTATGGTACGAGTATATATGGTAGATAGAGCTGAGATGTAATGTGGCAACGATGGGGAAGTGGTCGCTTCCATCAAAGATGTAGATGGTTTCAAGGATAAGCGACGCAGAAACAAATGATAAATTGATGCAAGTGAGAGTCTTGTGGGTGGACAAGTGAGTAGGTTTACCATCGTTTAAAATAGCTAGACATGAGTTCAATATAAAGCGTTCAATCATTTTGCCCCGACTATTAAATGTATTGGAAGCCCAAAACGGAATTGATATTACTGGTTAACACAACAGGGGTTTCGATATCAGAAAGAATATTTTCAAGATCATTATATAGGGTTTTCCAATAAGGACTTGATAACTTTTTTTTTAAATAAAACGCAAACCATTTGAGATATTTCAAACACTTTATTATAGGCTTGAGGTACAATTAAAACATTTATGAATAGAACTCGACTTCTTCATTCATATGGCTACCGCGGGCACGTTTGCAGCAGTCGATTCGTTGGACCCAATTTTCAACGACTCGGCCACACATTTCGGCCGCAACGGCCGAAAATAGTCAAGCGGCGTTAAATCGCACGAACGAGGCAGCCAATCGACTGGCCCATTTCTTGAGATAACACGCTCACCACATTTACTCTTCAATAAATCGATTGTAGCGTGTGCTGTGTGTCTTCTGGCATCATCCTGTTGAAACCACATGTCGTCCAAGTCCATATCGCTGATCATGACGATCGTTATCGTCGACGAAAAAATATGGTCTAATAACGCCGCCGGCATGCAAACCGCACCAAACAGTTATTTTTTGTGGATGAAGTGGTGATTCATGAAGCACATGTAGATTTTCACCCGACCAATAGCGCATATTTTGCTTATTGACGAACCCATTGAGCCAAAAATTTGCTTCGTCACTGAAGATGATTTTGTGATGAAATTCATCATCTTAGCGCATCTTCTCCAGAACCCAATCGGAGAACATACGTCGCTTCAAATGGTCCATCGGCTTCAATTCTTGAGACAGCTTGATCTTGTATGGGTGTAAACCAAGATCCTTACACAAAATTCGCCATAATGTGGTCTGAACGATGCACAATTCTTGAGAACGCCGTGGAATTGACTGATTTGGATCGTTTGCTACGGACGCCTGAACGGCAGCGATATTTTCGACACTTCGACCAACCCGTTGTCTCACTGACACGGCAACATCACACAACGTATATGTAGACTCAAATTTTTGCACTAAACTTGTTATTGCCTGTCTACTAGGACGAGAGTTACGACCGAAAATTGGAGTTATCGCTCTTAAAGTTGCAGTCACCGACTCCGAATTTCGGTAGAAAATTTTTACAATTTGCAGACGTTGCTCGTTCGTGTACTTTACTATGATGAAAATGTTGAGTTTACTGAATAAATTGACAGTGACAGTTTGATGATTAGTGAAAGAGTGCGTTCACAAATTAAATTCAAAGTTGTCAAGTCCCTATTGGAAAACCCTTTAATATAACTTTTATGTAGGTGTAGGTAATATCAAGGTCTATTTGGCCGCCAACTGCAGATATGTTTGAATTAATATTTAGAGGTGTGTGTGGAATGGATCTATGTAGAAGAAGGCCATATTTTGAAATATGGCCTTATGTCAAGGCACCCACAAGAAGACCGGTACCTTGTTTCGAAGTACTTTTTGATACACAGTTACGGAAATAAGGAGCATACTGTTTTAAGATGGGTTTCGTTCAGCTTATGGCAGTTATTAAAAAAACCATTAAAATTCCATTGAAGAATGTTGCACAATATGTTTGAAGTCAAGAGAGGTCAAAGTCAAGAGAGATTTTAGTGATAGGTGAATTTAAAAAGTTTGAAGTAGAAGATGATTTTTGTGAAATGTAGTTGAGCGATCTTGTGTCAGTTGGGTCATAAGAATCGAGCAAATTTGAGACTGTTGAATTGATTGATTTAGGTAGATTTGGACTGAGTGTCTTTAGTTTGTTTCGAAGGGCTTTATTGGGTAGGTAGTGAAACAGATAGACAATTTTCGTTATTTAGGCCGGCGGATGAAGGTGAACAGGCGTGATTGATTGTGGAACGAGTACCTGTATTGTCTTTTAGTATTACGCTATATTTGTGGTTTGTTTTGATTTATTTATTTAGGGGTGAGACAGTTAGGTTAGGTTAGGTTAAACAGGGGTATGATGGATATTCCATTACACAGACACCAGCCACTTAAACGGGTTTCTCGCGATCCCTGAGGAACCAGTTGAATTTGTCTTCACATGGCAAAAACCTAAACAATATCACTTGTGAAACACCCAATTTCTTTGCAAAAGCCAAAAAGGCCTTCGTGCAGTCTATTTCCTCAAGATTTTGGAAGAGGTATTTTCCTAAAAATTTTCTTCGACTACGCGATATCGCCTCGCAATCACACAGTATGTGTGTTGTGTCCTTAACAGCTTGCAGATCACTGCAGAATCTGCACATATCCGTATCTGACTATTTGAATCTCTTTGCGTGTTTCCTGGAGTCAGTGTCCTGTCAGGATTCCTTTTACTATCCTAAGCTGATCCCTGTTTAATTTTATTTAATTCCTAGATCTTTTGCTTTCAAAAAGTGGTCAGAGAGCCTTAGATACCTTGTATCCTGCAAGACTTGACCACCTTAGTTTGGCAGTTTTTGTGATTTTTTCCTCGTCAAAGGGGTAGTTTGATGTTGGCAACCTCAATTTTGTCGAGTAGCCCTCCTTTTCTTGCAAGCTCGTCCGCTTGTTCATTTCCTTTAATACAGCAGTGTACTGGCACCCAGCACAGTCTAACCCGATTCTGACTGCATAGTGCATTGAGCAATGTGTGACAGCTCCGGACTCTACCAGAGTTAATGTTGGTCGATTCCATTGCCTTGAGTGCAGCCTGGCTATCGATCTAGATAGCTTTATCTCTTTCGGATACCGTTCTCATCTGCACTAACTCAACCGCCCTGAAGACGGCCAGAACCTCTGATTGGAAGACACTGCTTGCGTCTGGTAGTCTTATATAATAGACACTCTTAATTCTGGGCCTTCTAAGAAGATACTAAAACCTGTTCCATCCTCTGTTTTTGAGCCATCTGTGAAAATTACAATTTCATTTGACCTGGTTATTGCATTTTTTTGTCCAGTCTTCCCTCTCCGGATATATTATGTCATACGGGATATGGAAGTCGATCAAGGAAGGAATTTCATTCGTTAGAATTGGATTGCCTGGTAGTACCTCCATTAGGACCATGCCATATCCGAAACTACTGCTCTTGAAATAACTCAGATTAGTGAGTTGTATCTCACTGTTGCCAGCAAGTTTTTTTATCTGTAAATCAAGAGGTGTTAGGTGCAAAAAAGTCCCCAATGCTGCCGTAGGGGTGGTACGAAGCGCACCTGTAATGGCTAGCACCATACTAGTGCTCCTTATGTAAGTATGAGCCTTACCACCACCGTATACAACCAATACACCATAGCAGTTTTTAAGCCCCAAACTGTTCCTACCGTTCTTTTGTAGATAAAAAGAGCATTATATGCGTTTTTGATTCTTTGCGCTACGTTAAGATTCCAATTCAGTTTTTTGTCCAGAAGGGACAATTCCACTCCGTTGAGTTTTGAGAGTTTGAATTGCGCTATGTTTTACTTTCTGGGAAAAAGAACCAGTTCCATTTAGCATTGAGACCACAGCTTTTTGCCCAAGTGCTGATCGTCTTCAGAGCAACCACTATAATATTTCAGTATTTTCGCTACACTATTATGACTAAGTTGTCTGCGTATGCCATGATACTCATACCCATTGTACTAAGGATGTCATTACCACCCACATAAGCACCCACTGGACTGGAACACGCACCCTGAGAGTTCTCCTATTTACGGAAATGCTGACCGAGCTTTGCCCAATGGAACAGTTTATTTTCCTGCTAGCAAACCCGCCATCGCAAACTCAGCGACGTGTAGACTCTTTTCAATTTTCAACACCATCTCGTGCAGGCAGTCTCTACAGATTTTCCTTCATATGCATGCTGTGTCAATAAGCCATTACTGCATCTATTCCTAATGTGAATCTCCAAAAATCGCTCTAGGGTTTTAATCATAAATGATGACAGACTTATTGGTATGATATCTTTTACTGTTATATGCCTCTATTTGCAAGTTTTGTGTATAAAAACCACCTTACCTTCCTTCCAAGCTATTGGTATGTACACTATTTTTAGACTGTGTCTAAAAATTTCCATAATTTTTTCGATTGCTACCTCCGGTGCTTTCTGTAGTATAATTGGTAGCATATCATCCGGACCGGGAGATTTGTACGGCTTAAAGGACTGAATTGCCCACCGTAATTTTTTCCTATTAATAAGAACACCTATTTCCTCTTCGGAGAGAAAGAGATCAATGTTCTGAGTGTGCCGTAGCATGCCAGGGTCATCTGATAATGTGGATCCCGGAAAGTGGGTTTCCAACAGCGTTTCCAGAACCTCTTGGCTACTTTCAGCCCAGGTTCATTTTTCCTGAGGTAGCTAGTGTAACTTCGAAGCCTCGTCTGTTATGATAGATTCGCAGTAATTCTGAAAGCCTTTTTGACTTTCTAACTAGGCACTTGAATTGTTTCTTACATTCGTAGTACTCATTCCATGTACTGTCGCTTTTGAAAAGCTTCACCCTATTATAGAGTTTCCTAACCTCTTTCCTTTTTAAAATTATTTACCTATTCCACCAATTTGTTTGAGCCCTATTAGATGTTCTGTTAGCCGGGCAAGCTTTCTCGAACGCCATTGTTAGTGCCTTATTAATATTTACTACCGCCCTATCTAAGTTAGCAATATTATCGCAGGTCATTGATTGGGTTCTCCAAGTGTATATTTACCACTTCTGTATACTTGACCCAATCAGTCCTCCTAGGATTTCTTTGAAAACTACATACCCTGTTCTGAAAGTTCACCTTGAAGCGTATTGATCGTTGATCCGATATTGACGCTTCGTCGACTACTCTCCATTCCCTTATTTCTAACCGTTCTGTATTTGTAGCAAGGGTAATATCTAACACCTCCTGCCTACTTTTCACCACAAAAGTGGTGAATTCCCTCTATTGCAAATATTGATTTTGAAAGATATAATGAAACACTCACCTCTTGGGTTAATAGCAACGCTTCCCCATTGTGCATGATGGGTGTTTGCGTCACAGCCCAGTACCAGTATTCAATCTTTCTGCCGTAGGACGAGGTCAGACAAAGTGGTTTGCCACACTCCCTTTCGCATGTTACCGCCGTCAGGTCTCCTGACCTGAATTATTCAAAAGAAATGCCTCTATATGGTTTTGAGATAAGGATGTAAGTCCTGATCTTACCTTCTGCCTAAGGCCCTGGATCTTGTTGTCCTTATTGATCCAGGGCTCTTGTATGAGTACGGCCTTACTGTGGTGCAGCTTTATCTGCAGCACTTCCATTATCTTGGGGTTCCTTCTCGTCCTTTACCTTGGTCGATGGTTTAACCATCAATCTTCCCATGCTGTGCCTTACCATACCTATCGGTTTTCAGAGGTATGGTAAGAAGTTCCTGTTAAGGGACAGCAGAAAATGCTACCCGTACTGCCGTCTAGGCAACGTCTCAAGGACTCTCCATGTACTCGTATCGGCTTTTAAATCCATATTCTGCATATGGAGTGGTCCCAAGAGCTTCTCAGGATATGTGTAGGGACACGGAACCCATACCGTCGGCAGTGTCTTTTCGGCTCGTCTTTTGGGTCGCTTTGCTTACGACGCAATGTGGATGAAGTACCAGCCTTCACATTTTTTACATCGTTCGGCTCCAAGACGTCATCTAATCTGCCTCTCTTGCCTCCAAAACTTGCCTTCTTGCGTAGGAGGTACAGGGCGCCTGCTCGGCTTCCACTCCCGCCTTTGCAGCAACATCCCCCTTGCTTGTCGCCTATTGCGTAATCGATTTTTTGGTCAAGATGGCCTTCTCTCTCTCAAAGACGGCTTTTTCCCATTCCATTAGGTTGCTGGGATCACAGCCCTCATTTTATGCTACCTTACGCCTAGCGTTAAGTAGGAAAACCTTGCCCTTTGGTGTGCGTTCTTCTCTGTACTCTAAGCAGCGGTGATGGAGGCGGCAGGCACAGCGGCCGATAGCTGAGCTGGGAACCTTCATCTGATTTTTTAAATTCACAGACATCAATCTCACCTTGTGTTTTCATTTCTTTTATGATTTCGTCTTCCGGAACCTTTATGTGGCATACGCAACATGGCTGTCCCTTTAGAATAGCTAGGTTTAGGGTGAATTTAGCAAGAAATCGTTTTTTCCGAAAGGCATAGTACGGCAATTTTCTGTGATTTTACGAGGAGTAAAAGATTCCCCTCGCGTAGTTGCATAATGTATTCGTATCTAGTACTTATGTTGTCTATTCCTTTTTTGAGAAGAAATATATTAATTGCGCAACGGGGTTTATCTGGATCTGAAGGCGATATATCTATAAATGGCTTAGTGGATATGGAGTGTGTTGGAAATACACAGTTTGTGTACGATGATACAACTGTCGTGTACCCCAGAAAATCTGAGTTAGCATTGACGGCTTTTCTATTTCCATAATTTAATAAGGCTGATTTTTCAATGGCCGTCAACTTTCTGGTGCACACCCCTTCCAGAATATTGTCACTAGCCTTTAAAAGCCTGGAAATAGGCCTTCAAACCTCGTGGATTTTGTTGTTCTTCAGATTATGACCGAATTTATGAAGTTTATCTCTATCATTTATGATGGTCCTCCATTTGCTTTGTAGACATTTTGTTCACATATAACGCAGAACTTTTACGATACGGCACATTCGGAAATTACATATTTATTAAATTTTGAAAATTGATTAATTTTCAGCCGATTATCACATCATCACGCAATCGCAGCTCAATATGTTCAGCCCTTTTATGATAATTGTAACGTATAATAGCTGCCGACAAACAAAACTAATAGATGCGTGCAACACGCTTCTAAGAAACACATCTTCATATTGTCGAACCAACAATCAAATCTACCAAATATTGGGTCTGATGATATTGGATGCATTTCAATAATATTTTCACCAGCTTAAAATTATTCCGACTTCCAAATAATACTCCCAAAATATCGGTCAGTTTTACTAATAATCCTGTTATCCATTTTAGAATTATATGCTTCCTTGTTATAAGGACTTACATACCAACGCTCGATGTTGGAATCTGAAACCACCTGAGACCTGTGTTTCGCATTTATACACATATCCTAGCAGCCTTGTCTAGTGTGTGATGCAGAATAGAAGTAAGGAAACCCATATTAATTACTAGGTAAAAGCCAAAGAGTTCTAAACCGCTCCTTCTTGTAGCAAAAAAGGAAAAACATATTCTCTAGATTGATTTAATTTAGTCAAAATGGTGCTAATACTCTATAACTTGCTCAAAGTCTACTCGTAGAACTCATATTACCATACTTATAGGTACTCATATGTACCTCTACATAAGATACAGAAAAAATAGTAAATTCAAAGTTGCATTCGATCGACATAAATCTTAAAGTAATGATATCTTACTCCAGAAACTCGTATGAACTACTACTTTATATCTTTTTTTGAAATTTTTATGCTTTCGAACAGAATTAGCTCTTTGCGAAAGCTATCACTATTTTAAATCTCAAGAGAAAAGTCGTTGTCCATAAGATACGTGGAAGTGCGCTCAGAATATATCATAGAATACCACCGAACTTGTGTCCAGAGGTTTATTTAACCTTTTTTTAGGGTAAGGCGATTGCTTTTATTTTTTAATTTGATTTAGCATGATTACTTGATACTTATACGAGTTTGTGTTGAAAGACCTCCCAATAGGATTCTCAGTCTCCTACCCAACATCTGTTTGGATACTTCATTCTATCAGCTACGTCATATTGAAGCTTCGAGCATAGATACTTTTTTTAACTTGGATTGTATGCGTGAATCTTGTCTATATACAAAAATCGTTCGTCGATGTTTTGTAGCTTTCTTTATGTCAGCGTTCTCTTTGTATTGGCGGCATTCCCCATCGCTGCCGCGCCACAGTCTCCTCATTTTCTTCGATTTGAGTGTATCGAGGAATCGGCTGGTTCGCATTCAGCTAGTTACATCTTGGTCTCAGTACCTACGTATCCATCCGTCCGAATAGAATGAGAATCGTGGAGAACTCGTCAGATAATTTCACCCAGCATTGACATGAAACGTGGGATTACGGCCAAATTTAGTTGTGTGAATGAAATTTTCAAGAGAAGATAAAGTTACTAGTTTTACGGCATTGTTTTGTGAACGTTTTCGTTTTTATTTTTTTGTTTATCGCGCGAATATTTAAGAATTACCAATAAAAAGTTTGAAGATACTTCCACAATATGCCAAGGGTATGTGTATTCTTTTTTACTATTTTTTCAATTGAACAGTAGATAGTTCTTGAAAGCAAATATAAATACATAGATATACTAAACTATTTGACGGCCCAAATGGAATGTAATTATCCGTGGGTGAGGTCTTAAAACACACACCAATCGCTAGTTCAAGTTCAACAAACCACTAATTATTGAACTATCTTACAAAGGCTTTTCGCTTTTCCTGTATATAATTTCATTCTGTTTTAATGTTTATTTCATAAAGGCTGCTTTTGCGGTGGCCCTTTTAGTTCCCCACTTCCGTTTTCAAATTGAATTCAATTGTGGGGCATCTGTGCTCGGTTCAGTCGCATTTGGATTCGTATAAGAATGAAAATGAAAACATAGCAGTGACATGACGTCACTTCTGTACAAGAAAGCTCTTGCAGAAGCGAAAGGGAATCCAAACAAAATGGTAAAAAAAGCTTTATCTAATGTTTACTTGAAAATTTTACATCTACTCGTATTTATCTGTCTGGACGATTCGAATTTGAGATGTATGTATGACTCGTCGTCGATATCTAAAGGTGTGCCTTTGTCTTTTGCGTTCCGAAGACAATATATCTTGCCAATATTTAACAGTTTTTTAGCAGTTTTTTTTATAAATAAAGCTAATATCTCCAGAACCTGTGAATAATATATCGACGATGATAGCTTTAAACTGCTTGTCGCAGCGCGTTAGAAAAAATGTGTACATTTTCCGTGAAGACTGCAGAATAGTTATCATTATGCAGTATTTCTGGGTGATGTTTGTCTAACTTGGTTCAAAGTGTAGAGAATAAAGTTTTGCATTCTTATTATGTTTAATCCATTGAAAAGCTAGACATTTAAAAAAATGCTTAAAAACTAGCTAAACTAAAAACTACCTTACTCAAATTTACTGGCCCCCATGTGGCCATGAGGGCTCTCTAAGTTAAACCTAATCCTTGAAATACGAGTTTCGACGTATCTAATATTATATTTATGTATAGTAATGACTTAAAATGAAAAAAATTAAAACTAGGAAAATAATTTCAGTTGCAAAACTTAGTAGGACCTAAATGCGATTTACAAACTATCTTAAATCTACTTGAACCGGTTTATTATACAGAGTTTTCCGGATAATGTGTAGAAAACTCTAAGTGGCGATTCCTTGACATATTTTGCGAAAAAAAATTGTGTGGGCGGTTGGGGGGGAGGGGTCGGAAATGCATCAGATACAGATGTTTTAAGCAAAGCCTTACGCTGCCCTGCTTTGACTCATATTGAAAATAACATCAAATTTATGCATCTATGTTAAGAAATGGGGTATCCTAGAACTCGTAATTATAAGTACTTTAATTGTTGCGAATTAAATGTTGCCCTACAACTAATGTGTCAAAATTTATTGAAGATCAAGTGATATTTTTTTTTTTTTTTTAAACTTAAAATTTTGAATTTGTCTTCACTTTCTTCATAAAAATATCTAATCAAAAAGTCAGGTCATTCATCCCAAGCCAGTAACTTTCAAGATGCGACCCAACTTATTGAAACAAGTAAAACATTTAATTATAAATTGTTAAAAATTTTATTAAAAAAAATATAAATATAGATTGCACATTTTCTTTTTACTAAAATTTTGTATCATATTAATTGTTCAAAGTACAAACCATTGCTTTATATGCACGCCAGAGCATGAAAGTCTTCTCGGAATTTCGCAATTGCCTCGTCAATCATTTGGTTCAAGTCGTCCAATGTTTGTAAACAATCTCCTTTATCCGTCCCCACAAATAAAAGTCCATTGGGGTCAAGTCCGGAAACAATGGAGGCCACAGTATGGGTCCATCCCGCCCTTTCCACCAGTTTTCATATACATATTCCACTCTCGCTCGTTGACCGTTACCGTTGTAGAAACCCTAGACATAAACCATGTCGGCATATTGATCATCGAGGACATTTTGAATTAAACATTAAAACTACAAACTTTTCCCCCATTTTTATGCTCACAAAATTTTACATTACGCAATAATAAGCTTACTTCACGGGCAAAAAATTTCAAATCTGCTATTAACTAGTTAGTTTTTTAGCTTCGTTGTAAAGGAATATCCCATTTTTTAGTTTTATACTTTGAACAAATTGGGTCCTTGAAAACTACTGACTTGAGATAATTTGACTTGATTTTTTTTAGATACTATATACTCGTATACACGTTTCATAGTTGAAACAAGTGTAATGCATTCCAAAACAAATTATGACATTCGAAATTTTAAATTAAGAAAACAATTACACATTAATTTTATTTCAGCACTTACTTTAAAACAATTAAGTTATTCATAATGATATTCATGGTTCAATGATATCCCATTTGTTACCATACTCGCATAAATTTGAAAGATGTTATTTCCGATCCCTAACACACGTACGATGTTTTTCTCAAAATATGTCAAAGAAAGTCTTCGACACATTATCCGGAAAACCCTGTATAAAAAAGGTAAGTTGGGCAATTGAATAGTTCCCTTTTTCTTTTTATGCTGGATCATGCCTTATTCATATTTCGATATTTCCATTTTCGAGAGATACTGTTTCTTAAATTGCAAAATTGTACCTTATTCCTTATTTGGAGGGCTTTTTGCGGATGCTTTGACAACGTTCCTTGTAATATCTGATATATCTGCTGCATGGCAGCTACTCTGTTGTTCTAGTAATACGTACGTGTATGGGAAATCACGTATGCTATAGTTCTGTCGAAAAATGTGAGCCTTTCTACTGCTTTCGCCTTTTTCCTTTAATTGATGTCATTGCATTCTACATTCTACTCAATATATTGAAGCGTTAATATCATTTTCAATCATGTCTGCTATTCCTGGGTAAAGTGTTCCTATTACCAGGATAATGCTTAAAAACTATAAAACTTCTAACAGAATTTTACTTTGGCACTTTCGAAGGATTTTAGATTAGACTTAAATCATGTGTGATAATTTTGCTTCTAAAAAAAATCGTTAAATGGATATTACCGCTTGAAATAATTTTTTAACAATTTACAACTTTTTAGAACCGAATCAGAAACCTACAAATGGAATAAGTTTTGGCTTTGAACAAAATCAATGTAGAGGATTTTCTGTTTCAGATAAGTATTTGGCAGTGCGCAATATTTAATTTTATCCAAAAATTTTACTAAAGACGAGACATTGACGAATTGTGTTATTGCATTGTTTTTTATTTATTAACATTTGAGTAAGCAGCCGACCCAAATTAATTGTAAAGTTGAGCTGAGACTTAAATTTTTTATACCATCGTAGAGCTTTTAAAACAATTAAATCTCTGCGAATGTCAACTTCCAAATGAAAGCGGCGTCTTCTTCTTCTTGTTGTTCTTCTTCGTCTACACTAAGCGCGAAATGTCAAACGTCAAAGCAATCGAGCCAAAGATAGCATAAAACGAAAGAAGAAAAAACGCTTCGCTCCTCGTCGCTTGTTGTTCAGAAATTCCGTCACATTCACCGCCTTTAACGGGAACCGAGGGCAAATCTAATCGCCACTGGCTTCCAAGTTTCCAGCGCTGTTCATCATA
Organism: Volucella bombylans; assembly: GCA_949129095.1. Classification (NCBI taxonomy): domain Eukaryota; kingdom Metazoa; phylum Arthropoda; class Insecta; order Diptera; family Syrphidae; genus Volucella; species Volucella bombylans. Next base: position 84,024,165 of record OX422142.1, read on the forward strand.
ATTCTCGCTTTTAGCTATTTCCAGCTTTTAAGTGGCGCTGAATCAATAACCATCGAGAAGCTCTTGAGTCCATTTTGCTTGCTGTTCGAGGCCGGAGACAGGGGTTCTTCTTCCATCCAATTGCACTGAAAATAGCCCTTTTAAAGAGCACATTATTAATTACATTGAATCGGTAGGTAAGTGTGTTTAGTGTGCAAAAAGTTGGCCGACTTTTACTTCATTGGTTTTTTTATATCTCAGAAATTGCTGCACCACACAGGTTCGGTTACCAAGTAGTGGCTTATGTACGTTCTTTTCTTTTTGTTGGAGTTTAGACTTTTTTGTGCAGTGTTTCAGTGTGTATTGAAGTCATTCGGCCAGTGTACGTTACAAAAATGCATTTCCTCATTGTTGTCTTACTTCTTCTACTCTAAAGAAAAAAACATTTAACAATTTATTCACAAGCTCTTTATTAAACGCTTGATTTTGATTGCAGGTACATTTTGCCAACTCCAGTCCGACAAAAGTTTCAATGTCTGATGCAGAAGAACATCTCACTCCTCATGATGGTAAGCAATTTATATTGAAGACATGTTATTGTTTTATTTTTTGATAGCTCCTTGTCTGATGCCAGAGATTTGGTAATTTATTTCAATAATCTACAAAGACACTAGCTTCCCGCAGCATAATGTTTCGGACCAGTCCGAGAAGTAAGTGCAATCTATTTTTGGTACTACCATCCGATAGTGGAAGAATATAAAATAGACGATTGAATCATTCATTGTTTGATTAGAGCTATCTTAGGTCACCATTAGAGTCAAACTCCCTTAAATGTTGATGCTCAGAAGTCTAGTTCCCAAATGAGAGTTTAGTTTTTTAATTTATTTGTTTTATAATAGTTGCTTTCTTCTGCAATTTTTTAAACCCAAAATTATAACATACTTTTCTGTTCTTTTTGTTTGTGAATTAATTTTTTAGAGGATATGTTGCGGATTTCGCCAAGAGATGTCATTGTTCTTAGCAAGCCCGAAGATTCATCCGAAGATGATTTAATAGGAACTGTTGAAATAACATGCACCAGCAAATATCCAATAACATACAAAGTGAGTAAGGGAGTACAAATAAAATAAAATCGAATGATTGGGGTATACTAGATGTCAGGTGAGATTAGATCAGATGGGCATAGTTTATTGTTTTTGTTGGGTTTAAGTCATATCGTGTATATAAATAGTATAATAATGTTTTATGGAAGCTTTTAATTTTTTTTTCTGGAAATACTGCAATCTACTAACCAAATAAGCAATACAAATTTGTATGTATGTGCTCGTTCTTTTGACGCCTATTTATATTAAACTCAAAGGTCCACGAATTTGCATTATCTCTATCACAAGTAAACGAAGAGCGAATACATTTTTTCGCAATGAGTATTTGTATGATTTATTAATAGAATTTGACCAATAAGTGTTAGCTGACTGGGAGGTTTTATGTATCCTTGTGTTTAGGATCATTGGTTATCAGTAATAATTATTTTTGTACATCAAATTTGAGTAAATCGCCATATTCTACTTTTTCGAGTGCGTTGCAAGTTAGCTTAGACTGATCCGTTCTACCCTACTTGGATGAGTAGATCTAATTCATTCTTTTATTTTTTTACTCTAAGTCTCAGTGTCCATACCCTCATATATATGTATGTATATGTAAATTAAAAACGATCATCGACATCAGTCGCCAAGCCATTATGTAATCTCTCTAAAGTTAACTTAGACAAAGAGGTAGTCCATCGTACATCTTGTATGTTTGTTTTACTAAAACTGTTTAGTTTTTTGTAGAAAGAAGAATAAACGCTTCAGTGATAAAGTGGCTACAGTACCAGCACCCACCACATCAGCGCCAAGTACATGCAGCCTGGGCGATCGTATGCCGGACACTCAAAGAGATAGCCTCCGCAGCACTTAAGTGGTTAGATTCACAGTGCCCCGTTGCGGAGCCAGTAAGTACCCTATAGTGTTTCCTATAGAGGGACAGTCGGAAAGTCGCTGAACTCTTAGAGCCGTTGTGAAACATTCGTTTGGTCTGCATCTGCAGTTATTCTAACATGAAACTCAAGTGTCAATTGAATCTCTAACAGAGGACTAAGACAGTCGTAACGCAGTTCCAGGTCCTGGCAAAACCTTGTCTAGTTCTTGCCTAGTAAGTTCATCGGCGATCATGTTTCTTATGATCCCAAAGTGAATTCAGCATTCTGTCTCCATTCAGAAGCATTCAGTCTAGCTTTCCCGAACTAGATTAGAAGAAGTAAGAGAGTTCAGTCTTATGCGCAACTGTCGCACATACTAACATACCCTTCGTCGATTCTTCACAATATGTCTCATTGCTATCAGGATTGCGTATAGCTCCGCTCTGAAGAGAGACCCAAGTTTTCCTAACGATTAGTGAAATCTAATGTTGTCTTGCTTCCAAAACGCCACCAGTGGCAGAACATCTCGATCGGTTCCAAAACCATTCCTGGGCACAAGAAAAGTAAATTTAATATTTTCGCAGCAACAGAAATTCTATAGTCATTGCATCATTGCATCTAAAGTAGAGCCAGACTTACTCCCATCCAGTCGAACAGACCTTTCTTTTGACTCTTGACAAAGTACACTCCATGTATTGATGAAAGCTCGTCATCTCGACGTGACATGTTTAATCAGGAAAGGTTTGTTATTCAGAATGGCAATACTTAGCTTCTTTGGAGAAACAGATGGTGACCCCTTTAAACACTAGATGAGTCGAACAATATGCATCGTAGGAGTGGAGGCAGAACTTTGCGAGCAGCCCCTGCAAACCTCTGCCAGCTCATATTGTCCGCAGTCATCATCATGCTAGCAGTAAACAATGTCTTTGACAGCTAATGGTATATGTATACCTTTTTATAGCATAACTTGATATATGCTATTGGTGCCAGGCGGCTTGAATCCGTCAGAGCCATCACTCGTCACCCGATCCGATGACAGATACCAGCTACTGCGCTACTCAGCTCACTTGCAGCTTCGGTGATTGGCTCCAATTGGCCTATGTGAGCTTGTCCTAATCAAGTTACCTGGGAAGTGATTTTCAAGCATGAGATAGAGAGTCTCTGCTTTCAATTCAGTTAAGATTCCATCAGATCATCTCAGTGTTTCCAGTCCGACTGATTAGTCGTTTCTGAGGATTATAATCAGACTGCTGGTTTCACCGAATGAAATTCGAGTGAGATTTTTAAAAATTCCATACTACAAACATCACCAATTCCACTCGATGGGCTCCCAACGCCAATGTTGTTGGCCTGGCATGATTTGTAAAAGATCGTTACCGGTTTATGGCAGTCCATTTGAGCCGAAAATTTATAATAGAATAATTGATATCTAGGGTTTCTAAAATGAAGGGTTCGCTCCACCTTACACTAAAAAAAAACTGCACATCCAAATCCAAATCCCGATGAGTATATTTGAACTTTTGAAAATGACAATTATACTTATATACAGGGTGTCCCCTAATTTCTCAAGGGTAATTTGGGAAATGATATATTCTAAGGAAATGGTATATTCTAAGAAAAAAATCGTTCTACAGTAAGGGTCTATCTCCAATGTTGATGTCATTTATCGAGGATTTAAGAAAAGGCTTACTTTGGTGTAACCTGAACCATATTAACGGAAATTGCTCTGTTAGTATTGGGTTATACCCCATGAATTGTCCGATTTTCGCTCAGTCAATCGGAAATAAGGAATTCTCGAGTGATCATCTGTGCCAGAACGTTAAATTGTTATTTTATTTCTAGGGATTACTTACCGGCAGTTCCAATTTGAACCCTCTTCTTTTACAAATTTAAAATTGGACATACTGAGTCATTGGGAATGCAAAACAATAATGACGCATTTGAGGATGTAGCGGTAAACAAACGCACTATGCGACGTTGGTTTGGAAAGTTCCGTTCGGGAGATTTCAGCCACGAAAATGATCCATGTGGGAAGCCGGAAACGTTAGTTGACGACGATGTTTTAAGAGCAACGGTGGATGCGGCCCCAACGAAATCGGTGCGGGAGATTGCACAAAGCATGGGAGTATCCCCAATGACAATAAGTCGACACCTTTCTCTCTTAGGAAAGGGAAAGAAACTTGATAAGTGGGTACCCCATGAACTAAACGAATCCCAAAACTACGGATTAAGAAACCAAACTGAACCATTTTTGCTCCGTCACTAGTCACCTGTAATGAAAAGTTTTATGATAATCGTAAAAGATCTGGGCAGTGGTTGGATGCAGATGAAAAACCAAAACACACCCCCAAGCCCGATATTTACCCAAAAAAGGTTATGGTGACAATTTGGTGGACATCGAAAGGACCAAACCACTTTTCATTCCTTCAACCAGGAGAAGCGATAAACGCTATCAAATAGTGTGAGGAAATCGACATATTGCATGACAAATTGACTGAAATGGAACCTGCGTTGATCAATAGGCACGGCCCGATCCTTTTGCACGACAATGCTAGACCCCATACCTTACAAGTAATGGTGCAACTGTTGCAGTTGTGATTTAAAATTCTTCCGCATCCACCGTACTCTCCTGATATTTCCCCAACGGATTACCATCTTTTCCGCAATCTGGATTCATTTTGCGGACAGAAGGTCTTCCGGGACCGAGCAGAGGTCATAAAAGCCTTTAAAGATTTCATTGCCTCAAAAAGTCAGCACTTCTACGAAAAAGGAATATTTTACCTTGTATCACGTTGGAAGAATGTCATAGATGCCAACGGATCCTATTTTGGTTGAATAAAAATTTATGGAAAAATAATATTTTCTTTTAAATTTTTACTATATAATCGGACATTTCATATGTACAACCCAATACTAACGGTAGAAACTTCGTTTAGGACTTTATTTTTAGAAGAAATACTAGCCTTTGTAACTGCGTTTAAATGAAGTTGATATCTTGTTTGAGTCTTCAGATATCCAATTTCTAAGCCTGTTCCATTTTTCTTGCTCATGCTAATTTTTGACTATGAGCTCACTTTTCTCCATAAAATACGTAATAAACATAACGTTTTACTATTTTTTTTCTTATGAACGTAACAATAATAAAAAAAATCATTAACAAGGTTGCAGAAAAACCTACATATATATTTTATGATACTTTGGAAAACCTGCAGCAGATCATTACTGTAGAACGATTTTTTTTTTATAGAATATACCCAAAAATCATTTCCCAAATTATCCTTGACGAATTAGGGGGCACACTGTATAATGGTATTTGCAAAATTGACGTGAGAGCATATCAGGCTAGTTTTAGCGAATTCTGCCCAGACGTGAGTTGCTTGCATGTCAATAGCTCAATACACGCTGCTTTCTCTGTGGCAATCACGGTTCTATATGATGCATATATGTATGTATATTGATTATTTTTTAGCCCAGCCCATCACACCACACTTCCTAATGGTCGGTTGATAGGCTGCTACTAATTTATCATTTTTTTCGGTTAACATGGTCGTCAAGAATCAATCTGTCTTTCCAGGAAGGCATTTTTGTAGAAAGTTGAAAGAGTGGTAAACGAGATCTAAATCTCAATAAGTTTTGTACTCAAGGTAATTTGCAAATCCCTGCTCAACATTGGGCGCCGTGCCCTATAATTTCAGCGTGTGAAGCCGTTGATAGTAGACCAATTTCTCAAAGCTGATTTCAGCGGCCACGAAGAGAAATAGTTTGAGATTTTAAATAAAATGTCACACCGGTGTTTATACCGAAGGTGACTACTAGCCACATCATCTGAAACTGCTAGTATCTTCCCTCCTTTTAAATATATCTGGAAATATATATATATTTTTAATATCATATTTTAATAAAGCTTTATTTGTCGTAGATAAATTACAATATTTTGTAGACTATTGTAGGTTAAGGAAAAGAGACCACTCAGTGAGTGGCTTTCGAGATAAATATACCACAACGGATAAAGTGTTGTTACTTGCGAATTTTTAAAGACTTCCCTCCAAGTCTCGAAAAAGGTATTCACCTTCTTTGTAGCTCGAACTTATGAAGTCATGGTAACATTAAGAAGTTTTTAGACCACCGTCCGGCATTGTTGCCTTGGTAGAACCGTGAATGTTACAGCTGATGCAGGAATTGAAATATAACCTTAACAAGGACGATAAGTTTTAAAAAAAACCTGTAATGTCTTAACATTTTTGAAGCCAATACTGAAATTTGTGGAAATGTATGTCAAACAAGCTCATTATGAAGCATTATGAAACTACCCGAAAGGTGGCAAAATGTGGTAGCAAGTATTCGTAATGGTGCATATATAACTGATTAAAGTTCTTCTTAATAATCTTTAATTGGAACTAAAAAAAGAGAGAACTTATTCGCCAACCCAATACATACATGTATCATAGTAAATTGTTTCAAGCAGAACTTCCAACACATGGACATCGGGTAGAGAGAGTATTATGACAAGAAGAGAACGCGCTTCTACTCAATGAAGAAGCCAGCCTTACAGTGTATTAGAGTTTTGCTTAGCAAACAAATAACTGAATAACCACAAGGCCGTCGGCTTTTCTTACATAGAGATGATGTTTTGGTAGTGTGCACTTTATACAGGTATGGGTGAATGAAGGCATGTCCGATGACTGGACTTATATTCAAGGCTAGCCCATGTCTTGTATGAACTATCAAGGCATATCCCTGCTTAATTTCGCATATAAAATCTTATTCAACGTGTTGTGTGAACATACCAAGCGGTTTTGCAGCACACTAACCGGTTTGACCTCTGGCACGGCTAATGGACGATTGACAAATTTTCATTCAGATTAAGTCAGAGATCTTATTTGGACGGCGTTAAGATGTGAAAATGTACCCGAGATGTACATACATATATAAGAATGAAGTGCGATTTGCACGATGACATTAAATCGAAAATGAAATGCACAACGAGAATAACTGGAGAATTCAAAGTTAGTGTTGAGCACACCAGAGTAGTGTGCAAAATCAGTTGCTTTTTAATGTCATGTAAGATTTTCTATTGAAGAAACGCATTAACAAGCTCCAAACAACTTCTCTTCTTTTCGCAGATGATAACGCTATTATAGGAACTGACGCGGGAGAACGCCACTATATTTTGTGACAAAAATGCCACTTAAATTTTATGGTTTATTACGAGTATACACGACAGTCATTCGTCCAGCATTATGGTATACGATGTGCGAAAAATATAAAGATATAATTAGAGTGCCGGAGATGAAAATGCGGATATCGGAATATCAGCGGATGTGAGAAAACTTCATCTAATAAAAGGTATGCGTTTTTGCGAAATTCTCCACATTAAGAAACCGCTAGTAGAGAAACATCAGGCTGGGCAAATCAGCTGGCAATAGAGGCCTAAGTTCCAGATGAGGTTCAAAGAAGAAGCCGAAAGAAAATTAACTGGATCACTCAAATGCAAAAACATCAGCAATCTCTTGACCTCAATAATGTGATGATCCAAAATTTAGTGGCCGGTAATGTTGCCAACCCCACAAGTGTCGCAATAGCAATGCGGATACGTTGGGGTAATATGTAATATTAGATATAACTATACGCGTTACACATTTCAACGCTTAATAAAAGAGGAAGTATTGCATGCCTATTGAATTCTATATACAATAACCTTTTCTCTTATACTCTATTTCCTTTTCTTTCTTTTTTTTTAAAGTAAATATTAGCTACACTAAAGTGTCACCCCACCCACTGACTTAATCATTATTGAATTGTTAGACTTTCGTCAATCACTAAAGTTTCACACATTGAGTAATAAAATTTTCCTATTGAAATCAGTGTAAATGAATTTTATGAGAAATAAAGTTAAATCATATCTAAATATAAATCCAAACTAATATTTAATTTATTTTAAACAAATTTCAGATCAAAACTACTTCACCTTTAAAGTTTCGTGTTCGCCCTAGTGCAGGGGCTTTGAACCCTGGCTCTACGGTTTCAGTCAATGTAATTCTTCAACCAGGCAAACAGGTTAGCTCAGCAAACAAGGATAAGTTTTTGGTCATGTGTACTGCGTTGCCGGATGATGTGGATATTAATAACAGCCAGTTTATAACAGATTTCTGGAAAGGATTACCTCCAAACAGTCCTAATGTACAACAACATCGTTTACAATGTGTCAGTTCACAAGTCGGTGGTCTTTTACGCAACGGTCAAATGCATGCACCAGATGAGTTTGGCGACAAAAGTTGCTCCAGTAATGAGGTTGTTTATTTTCCCACTATCAATGACCTTTTATTTTATACTTAACCAATCTATACCTCTCTTTTAGGTTGCCCAATTATCAGATAATGTGAAACGCCTCGAACGACAAATGAAATTGAGCATAAATTTGCATTGGATATCTCTATTGGTGTTCATAATTGTTTCAGTCGCGTTTACGTACATACTGAAGCAGGAGATTCAAGAACAAAATCTAGATTCTTGTTCAAAGTTTAAATGAGTGCACAAAAAACACTTTTCGTTTTCTTTACTTTTTAAAGCGTTCGCTTCATAAACTTGTAATAATTCTTATACATACTAATGAGGAAACGGTTGACATTTTAGTAGCCTTGGTAACCTGCGTAACAGAAACTCTGCGAACAAGTTTCAGCCATTAAGATTCTTTTTTTTTCCTGTATATGATGTTAAAACAAAAATATTTTTATAGAATGATTGCTTAAATCGATTGCATGGTGTGAAGTGTAGAACACAAATTTTGTTTTTGTTAATGTAATTATTCATATGTAACTATATAAACGTGAGTAAACAATATGTAAATCATTGGGGATTTTAATCTTTCTCTGATTGTAATGTAATACTAATCGATTATATATTCTGGAATAAAAAAAAAAACAAATCAAATTTCTTTTTAGAAAAGTCCTTAAGCAACGCTATATATATTAAAATCAAATTTAACGATACTCATCCAATTTTATTCCACTCAAAAAAGCCTCAGTTCACCAGTAAATCGTCTCGTATTTCTCTGTCAAATTGAAAGGCATTTATTTTATTTAAATTCGATTTAAAACACTGAAATGTCAGTAAAAATGTGTAAAAGTTAGAAATATATGTTTAAAGTAAGTCGAGTATTAGCCGAGTTTTTCTTCCTGAAATTACAAATCCATTCGATCATGAGCTTTTGATGCCAACGTGAATTCCAGTAGATCATGATACAAAATGAGTATTTAGCATAGACGAATAGCTCGTTCACGTGTTGAATACTTTCGTTAACTAGTTGTTTATCTCGTCCATAAAATCAACTTGTTGGTTTAGGCAAAGAAGGAATCTAACTATTAATTGAGAAACATAATCAAAATTCGCCTTCATATGCAAAGTTACGATTACTCAGAAACTTATTAGCCGACATATAACAAGCCTAGTGCCAATTCGTTAAATTTTCGTTCACTTTTGCCAGAGAATGAACTCAGTCGCTCATTGCATATTTAAATTTAGCAAATGACACAAGGTCTGTTCCCGCGAGACTTTTGTAACAATTTGTAAAAGAGAGTTTTGTTGCTTAAGTTTGAGGAGTAGGAATAAAGTCTCGTTTTTGTAAAATTTGTTTGAAACAAAAAAGAAATTGTAAAACAGGAGGAATATTTTTAGGTTGGTTATTATTACTCTTTTATTGTTGTAATATGCGTTTAATGAGTTCTATTTTACATATTAGGCGTACAATTCGCTTCAATAGGAAGCTCTTATTTTTCCTTTTTATCCAAGTCATCTTTCCAGTTATGGCGTTTTCGCTTGGGCTTTTTTTTGTGCTCCGGAGCACAAAAGTGACAACTTTTTCCCATCATTTTTTCAGAAACAACATTTTGCGTCTAGTTTTCATTTCAGAATAAAAATTTCGCTCCTGGATTTTATGTCAAAATGTACTAACACATATAAATATGTATGTAGAAGTGAAGAGCTGACGACCGATCGACGCTGAAACATTAATATTGCTGGAGATCCATCACAAGCCTCCGACTTCGTGAGTTTCAATATTACGTTGACATTACATACTACCGATGTCTTCGATGGTTGAATCGGTGTGAACTTTTTCGAAACGAGAACACCATTGGCATGTTCTTCGGGCATCTTGTACGCCAATGTACGCAAAGGCTTTGCATAACTATTGGGAAATTCACAACAACCTCGAGTTTCTCTGCCTTTGAGGCAAACATGGCTCCGTTCTTCCATTGGGTCCTAAAGGAATACTATTTAGTTGTATAATACGACTTCTTACTGTCTTAAGCGCATCGGCTTTTAATGATTAGCGTAACCGTATAAAGTTTCCCTTGACATTAATTGACGTGCTGCTATGTATATGGTTTTTATGTAAATGATTATTTATGTTGATGGTAATTGTTGCGGATTAAGCGATAATGTTGAGAAGTAATTGGCACAAAATCTGAGGGATATGCCCCAATATCTCTCGTTGGCATGAAGGCAATTTCCCTCCGGCACCTCGGCAATTTAATTTTCTACGTTGGCTTCGGATCTTCTTACCTCTTGGTGGTCATCATCATCATCTGAAGAATCAGAACTTGATTCAAGACATTATATTTTTGCTTGTGCATTGGGCGTCCCTTTATTGGTTAGTTTGAGTTCTTTCTTTTCCCGAATTTCTCCTAGCATCCATCTATTTTCTGCAATATTCGTCCCGAACAGCTTCGTTATTCATCGATCCCCACGCTGGATCCGTTAGACAACCTTCTATGGACCTTCCCAACCCTGTTGCAATTTTGGTGATTTGGCTTTTTTTACGCTGAGGATTATACAGCCACACCAGGTCTCCTTCGTTGAAGCCAGAAGATTTTGCTTTGTTGTCATACCTAGTCTTTATGTGGTTGCCTGCTAGTTTTATATTTTCTCGGATGTTTTCGTGCAATTTACGAATCCTGCTGTATAAATCATCCACATAGTCGTTCACCTCCTTAGGCTCTGTAGGTGGGGATACAAATTTCGTTTCACTTGGCAACCGAACTGAACAAATAGGATCTCGGACGGTGTATGTCCTGTTGAGCTATGCGGTGTTTCGGTAGGCCATTAAGATAAGGGGTATGTGTCGATCGCGATACCACTGGCAGCTGCCGATAACTTTAGACAGATTCTCATTCAAGGTCCTGTTGATTCGCTAAACTATTCCATCGAATGATATTGGCATACTTCCTGGAAGACTTTTGATCCAAATTATCAAAGTATAGCTGCATTGGGACCACAAATATAGTTACCCAGTTGTTGACTAAGGTTTTGGAAAACGAGCCAGCGATGACAATGGCTATTCCGTCGAATGCTACACCGACTTATTGTATATTATTGGATTTTTCATTGCGGCTTAACTTTCGAGCACTTAGTAGCCGCATATAAATATTATGCACTTTTTCCACCTCCTGATGTTCAGTCATGGAGCACTTGGCTGACTCTGGACCGTGGCACGATTAGCTGCATACGAGATGTTGCTTCACCTGCGCGCTTCGCAGCCTCTCAAACACATCTTTTAGATTTAGATGCCCCTCGAACGACTTGCCCATGACGATAACATCGTCCAGATACACTCGAAAGGTTTTCCCTGTGAGGACTTGCAATGTACGTTCCATTAATGGCTCGAACGGAGTCCAAACGGCGTCACTGTAAAATCCACTCTGCATGTTATGTGTTGAAAACCATTTCGCTCCAGAAAGCGTATCCAAGGTGTCATCAATTCTCGGTGATGCTTACCTGTCCTTTTTGGTGACATTGTTAAGGTATCGGTGGTCTACACAAAACCTCGTGTTGCCGTCTTTCTTCTTCACGAAGACCACTGGAAATACCACTGGACTTAGCCCCTTAACTTTCATCTTCGACACCATTTCGGCAACATCTATTTGTTTCACAATGGAAGGCTCCTTGCAGGTTGAGGGATTAGTCGAGCGTCTCCGGTGTCAATGTGGTGTTGAACATGAAGCGTACATCCATATTCTCCGTCTTGTATAGTAAATATATCAGCGTACTCACCGATTTGTTTTTCTGCCAAACTAGGCTGCTCTTGATGTAAATTACAGACCCTGTTCCTATCTCCCCCTTTTTCAGTTTTAAACTGAATGTCTTTGGATTTAGTATCCTTACATTAACCATGGTGTTCTTTGGTTTCACTAAGGTCTTCCCACCATGAAGTCTTTCTTATTTTCTGGCTCCATTAAATAGAATCGATGGCTACCAGGACCACCAGGTATACCACCGTATACCACTTACATCTCCATATTTCCGTATTTCAGAGTTTGTGCCATTGTGGGTTTTATGCTGACTTCACCATATACCTTTTCTCGGTCATACTTACTGCTGACGGTAGTTTTAAAAGCTGCGATTTCCCTGTTGAATGCATCCTTTGTCATTTCGTCGATTAATACCCTGTGGGGTATGACAGATGTGCCAGTCTGCTGGAGCTGTTGCAGTGTTTCTCCTCGGTACAGCATTCGACTTTGCAATTGAAACTTGTAAGCATCCTGCATGTGGCTGTCCGAAAATCGTTTCTCATTAGCCTGTACAAAAGCCATATATGGCCCGTACAAAGCCATTGTTAGGGCAAAGTGCTTCTTCTCATTGTCCCAGTTGTTTGCACAAGCAACCACTTCAAATTGTTTCTTATGTGTAGACCACAAATTCTGCCCATCGGATGACGGAGTATTCAACTCATTTCTCCTTAGACCGCTTAAAAAACATTCTCGCAGTTTCTGTTTTCGCACTATTTCGAGCTCTTTTGCCATTTTGCTCAACTTTGTTGTCCATTTGTTCGAATTTTTCGTCAACATTCTTCTCTATTCTTTCACATTTGTCATCGATTTCTTCGAACTTTTACTGTAGAATGTTCTTTTGGTCTTCTAGCTCTTGTTCAATGTTATTCTTTTGCTCGTCTAGATTTTTTTTTGTTCGTCGAATTTTGGATCAATCCTGTTCTACTGATCGTTGAAATTTTTTTTTGAGACTGTTCTTTTGTTCGTCCATTTTTAATAAGAGGAGTTGCATCATCGCAGACTTGTCATTGTCGGTACTCATCTGTTCTTCCTCGTCAACGTCAAAGGAGAATGTATCTCGATCATGTCCCTCGTTGTTCAAAGCGCTCTGAGGTGGAAGTATCAAGTCGCTCTTTCCTCCACTGGTGTACAATAGTTAACTGCATGATAGCTTTACCGAGTTTTTTTTTATATATAAACACAATAAATAAAATATTTGTGTGGGTTTCAATGATATAACTTATTTCTTTTAAATATAATCACTTTATTCAGTACAATTACAATTTAGAATTTAATCGCTTTTCTCAACCACTGATACTTTATTTTATATTTTACTTAAAACACTTTAACTCATTGTACCATATTAAAAACGGTACTAATTTCCGCAGAATTATATTCACCACACCTGCTATTGCTCCCATATAAAACGCATCCCAACCACGGTTGCCACTCTAGTCATTTATGACCAAATTGGTTATTTTTTAGTCAAATTGTTTCCATTTGGTCATTTGGTCCTCTTTTTACCCATTTGGTCATTTTTCCTGATGAAATGAAAAACTCGACTTCCTTCAAAACATTTGCATTTCCTTTACACCCTTTACACCCTGCATAAATATGGAATTCTGTTTTCTGTATCTACTCGTATATCGGGTAATGCAGTGGATCACTACATTATCCAAGCAATTCCACTAAACGTCAAAAATCAACGTGCGAATTTAAAGCTGCCATTTTGATTTATGTGAGCTGCAAGTGTGAAGAGAAGTGAAAATTATTATCAAAGTGAATATTTCAGTGCTCCGCAAAAAAAAAAAAAAAACAGGAAAATGGACAGGTAAGTTGTGATGAATATAGTACATTTCATTTCTAAAATTATTTTATTACAATAAAAGGTATATTGTTGTCACGAAAAACTCAAAAGTGATACGGAAAGTGCGGCAAATGTAGATGAACCAGAATCTTCAAGGTAATTCATTAATATATTTGAAGCCGAAATGGAAAAAAAATTAAAATAATTTGATTTCAGTGAACCAATAAAACCAACTCCACTGAAAGAGTACGAGTATTTCGCTCAGAGTGGCTAAAGTCATTTGACTGGTTAAAAACAAAAAACGGCAGAAGTTACTGCAAAGCATGTGATAAGATTCTTACAAATCATCTGGGCCATTTAAAAACTCATCAGAGAAAGGAGATATATACCAAAAATTTCGAACGCCAGAAAAATCAAGTTAAAATTGAGAGCTGTTTAAATAATGAAAAATTAAGTTTTGAAAAAAAGGTTTATTTGGCCGAGTTGACTCTGGTTTACTTCGCCATTATTCACAATTTACCATTTTCACTTATGGATTTTTTCCCCAATCTACTACGTGAATTGAGCCCGGATTCGCAAATAACGAAGTCTATAAAATGTGCTCGAACAAAAGAATTTATTTGAAATAAATATGAAATACGAAAACACTATAATTTTTTTGATATTATAGTATTTATTAATTTGGTCATTTTTTATTGAATTTGGTCATTTTTATTTCCAATTTTGGTCACATTTTTTATTTCCGAGTGGCAAACGTGATCCCACACAACGAACAACCTTCATACTCGCACGAACGAACCAACTCTCTACAATAAAGTTTAAATTATTATAACGAAGTCAAGCACGTTTTATTTAGTGGCATTTTACTATTTTTTATACAGGCCCCGACCCATAGAATTCCTCGATCCGTTGTTCCGTCGTTTTTAACTGACAACTAGATAGAATACACCCATTTTTATGAAAGGTGGCCCTTAACCAACGGATGTATGAACTTCGACGGTTAAAGTAGGATAACTTTCTACTTTTTCAATTTGTTGATCCGTTGGCAGCTTACATATTCATGCATTGAAGTTCACACATTCACATATTGATCTTCACGCATTCACTAATTGAGAGTAAACACTTTCATTGGCGGAATCATTGAAAATGTCGTAGCTTGAAAAGACAACACACGCAGCAATAACAAAATGTCATCGGCTGTCTTCTGTCGACGTATATTAGCGATATCTGACGGATTTTATGAGACTCTTCTTTTCGCAAATACGTCAACGGAAGACGGAGCAATGCATTGACAGATTTTATAGGTCGGGACCATAATGGCGTTTCCATTGGTTTCTCTCCGGAAGCAATTTCTTTGTTTTTCAAAATGACAAAAAACCGATTTATTGAGTCAAAAAGCTATAAAACTGTGAAAGTTTTAAACAATTATAAGACTCAAATTTATTTTATGTCGACCGACTCGTTCAGCGTACGATCAAAGATAAAAATAAAAGTGACATCTCTCTCGAACAGCATAATGGTGGCCATCTCTACTTGAATTTGAAAATAAATAGATTCTATTACAATTAAGGATACAGAGAACATGATATTACAGTTGGCCATCGTGACAAAATAATCGACCCCGCTCATTAACACGAACTTAAACTTATTCACATGTATTGTTTTCCTCTACAGCAATACCGACGCAATCTTGAACAACTTTGGGCTCTCTCCATTTACGTATATGGCATGCTTCTATGATTCCATTGTAAGACAGCTGGGTTATTTGGCAATTTTCAATATCCCTGACGACATATCGGTCATTATTGAGTTATTGAGTTTCTTAAATATTATGTACAGGCCTTTAAACTTTGGGAGACGTCTTTGGGAGAGTCTCCTGCGGAGACGTCCACATTTTTTATTACAACGTAGTCATCGGGCTCGAAAACTCTTGGTGGCTTATGATGCTCCTCGAAATATCTCTGATTGTACCGTCGAGCTTATTCTATAGATTCTAGTGCAGCCAACCTGGAAAGTTCTCTGAGGGGTCTACCTGTTCGTCTAGGTATTCGGTCAACCAATCGACGGTTGGATCATTTTGCCGGACGCCGAACAACAACATAGATGGGCTTTGGTGCGTTGTGCTGTGTATCGAGTTATTGATGGCGTATTCAATTTCAGGTAACTTACTTGTCCAATCGGAATGCTTGTTTATTTCACTCAGTTTACTCAACATGGGTGTCAGCACTCGGTTAACCCTTTCTACTTGGCCATTAGCCTGTGGGGACCCCACTGTAGCCTTAACATGACTGACATTATCCTTCGCTCTAGGAAAGTTTTTTTTTTTTAAAAAGAACTTAACACTCAAGAGGGTATGACTACTCTTAAAATGCCGGAGCACGTGTTAAGTTTTTCGGAAAATTGGATAGAGAGACAGAGAAAGATATTTGGGCTCAGTGGTTATTTCACTCCATGGGTGGCATCCAAATTATTTGTGTAAATTGACTTTGTGTTATATTCACGAGATTTCAGTTGCCTGAAAGTCACGGCTGGTATTGAACCCCGAACCGTCCGAATGGGAAGTCAATATACTACCACTTGAGCCACGGCCACCCACAGAATTCACAGGGTAACACTCAACGAATTTAATAAACGAAACAACAACTACAAGTAGATGCTTACGTTTAGACTTGATGGAAGGTAAGGGCCCCAGGTGGTCAATATGAAGGGTGTCGAACGGTAGTGGGTCCTTGGGAATACTATATAAACTCATTTTTTTAACCTTAACAGGCGCGGAATATATGATACACTTTAAACAATTTCTGATAAATCCTTCGACCTTTGCCTTGATACCTGGGAACCAATATTGTCTCCTAATGTGACTATAGCATTTGTTAACATCTAAGTGACCAAGCCTCTCGTGTGTATGACGGATAATATTCTCTTCCAACTCAAATGGAATATAAAAATATAAAATACTGTAATTTGATTTGATTTGAGGCCCGGATCAACCCCGGACAGTTTATTGAAAATGTTTAATACAAACATATAACTTAACAAACTAAACTTAAAACTACGACTTATAACTACTATTTCTACTTAAGCTAAGATCTATTGACGGGAAAAATGGTTATTTAGGGAATTTCGAAGGGCTGGACTGCTGCAGTGGAAATCGAACACTTGACGTATCCGATTTGTTTCGCGTAGCATACGACACAGTGGCTCGTTGAAACCATAAGTTGTTCTGTGATTATTCGGACGAAAACAGGAAAACGGGATACCGAGTAGTTTGAGTCGATTAACATATTGGGGTAGAATATTGTGGTCAGCCCTTGGTAACCCACGTAATGCGAATCGCAGGAATCTACGTTGGGCACCTTCAATGCGCAGAATATGTACATCGTAGTAAGGAGACCATATCTCGCTGGCGTACTCGAGAATGAAACAAACAAACGAACAAAGGTTATATATGGGTCGGAGAATTCTTTTGACCATCGTTTAACAAATTCGAGGGCTGAGCTAGCTTTGCTAATTACGGAAAAAATATGGATGCGAAAATTGAGCTGTGTATCACAAATGACACCCAAGTTCCGCATTGAAGTAACTGCAGCTACTCTTTGATTTGATAAATAGTAGGTGCGGGTTGGAAGTGTCAAACGCCTCCGGGAGTAAGAAATGGCTTGCTATTTTTCTATATTGATCTCGAGAAAGTTTTTATGGCACCATTTCGAGAATCTAATAAGATCATCTTGTAAAGGTTGAGAGTCAGAGAGAGGCTTGAGAGCTGTCTATAGATTTTCATATCATCGGCATAGATAGATATGTGGGAGTGCTTTATGACGTTAAAAACATCGTTAATAGTCAAAATAAAAATTAATGGACCGAGATGACTGCCTTGTGGAATACCCGAAGTCGCGAGAATTGGGTCAGAAAAATGGGAGCGAATATAAACAATAAAGGAGCTTTTTTTTAATGTAGGAATTAATCCAAGAGGTCAGTCTAGGTTCAAAACCAAGAGCTTTGAGTTTGAATAGAATTAACTTGTGCGAGATTTTATCAAAGGCCTTACTGAAGTCCGTGGCGATTACATCAATTTCTTTCCGTTCCTCTAGGGTTCCGCTCTACACACCATCCAACAGAAATCTGTCAAACGAGGAGATTGACAGGTATCTAAGACTAATGGACGAGACAATAAAACGAACAATGGACAAAACGATACCTCGGCACCAACGCACTGGCGAAAAAGACTTATTCCGCAACGCAATTATTGACGCACTGCACCGACATAAAAGTAGATTGCTGTCAAGACTAAAAACCTTGTACAGACAGTTTACTGACAGACATAAACGGAGATCATGACACTGAAGTCGTCGATTAAAAACCTCCAAACATTAATAAAGGAAAATTACAGAAATTCTGTAAGTTTGTATTGGAACAATAAAATTCGGGCTGTAAACACCACCAAGCCGAATATGTTCCCGCAAATAAATAAAATATTTCGGAGAAAAGATCAAAACGACCTTCCGTGTCTTAAAATCCCCCTAACGACGGACAACGAGAACATACTCATAGCAGCAGGCATCGATCTAAATGAGGCCGTAGATGATGAAAACTTATTTGTGATTGAGGATCCGTAGGAGAAGGTAGAGGCTATAGGATCGACTTTCCAGGATGTGTATAAGGCCAATGACAGCGTTGGCTCGAACCATGATCTGGAGAATCGAGTCCTTGTGCACAATTTCTACCTTCGAAATGAAATTGTGAATTGGCGATTCGAGAACTCGGGTTTCACCCAGTTCAATGACGAGAATATGGCAAATAATGTCATCACCAACGAAAGGGTACTACCACCATTCATTTCGAAGGGAGAGCTCCAAACGATCTTCGGATCGCTTAGAAGTAAGAAATCAGTGGGAACCGATGAAATACCGAACATTGTGCTTCGACATCTCCCACTAGAAGCGGTGGACATTTATACCACCCTGTTTAATAATGCAATGAATAATGCACATTATCCAGCGCATTGGAAAACAGCGGTGGTACACCCCATCCCCAAAAGGGATAAAGACTCTTCCAATCCGGCGAATCTCCGGTCGATCAGTCTCCTTCCAAACATCAGTAAGGTTTTCGAGAAGGTGATCAATAGAGTCCTGACCAAGTGGGTTGAGGACAAACATATAGTTCCGGATAATCAATTCGGTTTCAAGGCGGGGCATGATATCATTCATGCTGCGTCGAAACTGGTTTCCGATATCCAATGGAACAAAGCCAAGAACCAGTGCACTGGTGCCTGCCTGATTGACTTGGAGAAAGCCTTCGATACCGTATGGTTAGAAGGACTCTTTTTCAAGCTGGACAGGCTGGGCATTAGTAAACCACTGCTTTATATTCTTTTTGAAATGCTCTCCAGTAGACAGTTCATCGTGAAGAATGGCGATGTGACTTCTGCTGGAACGTTTAACATTAAAAACGGTCTGCAATAAGGTGCGGTGATCCTATTCAACATTTACACAAGTGATCTGATAGGTTCACTTCACCATGCCATAGCGTACGCAGACGACATAATGGCGTACAGATCGGGTCCAAAGATTGAGGTCATTAATATACTTTTGCAGCGTAACTTCGACAAAATTAAGCGATATTGCGATGACTGGAAGTTGAAAATCAACTTTCAGAAGTCGGAAACCATTCTGTTTGGGACGCCCCGTGCGTCTGGGGCCTCTAGGGATACCAGAAAGAATTGACGAGAGTTCTCGATCGTGGGGCAGCACGTACAACCACTTGCTTGTCGAAATGTAGTCAGATACCTTGGGATCTGCCTAGATCAATATCTGTATTTTAACAAACATATAGATGTTGCTCTGGCCAGAGACAAAGGTGCTTTCGGCCTTTATTCTCCTTATTTTCATTTCTTCCCACACAGACAAACTGTCTATACGCTGAAATACATTTATTACTATATTAAGTCCAATGAAAAACACTATAGCACCGGAAAATGCTCTATTTTTGTATTGAGATGTGGAAACCTTAATTTTTTGCGAGGTGACCAGATGACCCGCACAATGAAAATAAGTCCCTAAACACTGGATAAAGCTCTCTGGCATTGCATTGTTTTAATCTAAGGACCCTTGACTAGGAAGAATCCTTTGCCAACATCAATAGCATGATCAACAATAGTTTTGTATTAGTGCTTCAGAAAAATAGCATTAAAATATCACAATGACACATTCAACAATTTATTTGATTTTTTACAAATCTAGGTAAATATGAACCAACCAAGTATTTTATTTTTTTATTTTTCCGCCTTCCTTTGTTTTCTGTATGAAAATCTATCCGCACGTTTTCTTTTTGGTTGAAGGCGTTTCAATTTTTTCACTCTTAATGCTGTTTCCCTACAGGGCCTTTTTTCTTCGTCCGTTAATATTTTCTCCGCGTTCCTTCATTAGCAGACGTAACTCTTGAAGGAGATTTAAATACGGATTTGTTGTATCTTTTCCGCTTCCAAAAATATCTCCTTGAACTGTGCTGGGACTAAAACGAACCCGATGACATCTTTTTGAAGGGATTGCCAAGAAAGATAAAAAAATTTTAATTTTTTTCCATTTAGAAATTTCAAAGCGAAGCAAACAATTAGCAAAAAGTTTATTTTTCAAATTCTACTTGTTTTAGAGATTCTGTTTGCACTACACATGCAAACAATTTAATTAGATTAATAGCATCAACATCTGTGACTTGGCTCCGGCCCATAGAATCCGTTGCGTCCGTTACGATGCCGGATAGGTGGACGTTAATGTATTTGACGGAAATGACAGTCCCATAGAATCCGTTGCATACGTTGGCAGAATAACGTACGAAACGAAACAAAAAAATTTAAATGTCATTTAATCTCAATATTTTCTTTCAAGCTATGACAATTTCTCTTCATTCTCTCAATGTCTCCACCAATGAAAGTGCTTACTCTCAATTTGTGAATGCGTGAACCTCAATATGTGAAAGTATAGTCCTCAATGTGTGAATGTGTGAACTCCCAACGGATTGAAAAGTAGAAATTAAATCTACTTTATCCGTCCGTTCCGTCATATCCTTTGTTTATGGACCTGCTTCCATAACAAAGTGTATATTCTATCGAGCTGTCAGTCGACGCAATTCACGCAACGGACGCAACGGATTCTATGGGCCTTGGCCTTTATTCAAGAAAGCTATTCAATAGGTGCTGACCTTAAGCCCGGAATGTCAACACATCATGAACATCACCATACCATATGTTTAAAAAACATAAGTTAGAGAAATTATAATTATAGAAATAATTCTATATGAGTGAATTTGACCTTCCATCAAACCGGTAAGGGGTTGACGTAGGATTAAAAAAGTCGAGAAACAACAAGACCTCCGTCTTTGATGGAATAAATTGAGTAAGAAAAACCAGGCAAGACACTTGTTTGAAATATCGTCTCTATATTCATTCATTCTATCCAGGCTTTTCAAGCACGCATTTGGCCAAATATATATGAGTGCAAGTATATACCAATAAAAATATACATCATCATACGAGTATGACAAGACAATACCTGATTAGAATTCATTCCCCATTCGACGTCTCAAATTTCAAAGGCATCTTTTCAGTTTATGGTTTCGGTAACCCAATATTCGTGCTTCGGAGTGCCTCCAAGTGTTTTTTTTTACACAATTTATTATGATATTATTATTATGATTATACCGACATTCCAGGTTGCTGAAGATGACGGATAAATGTTTCATTTAAGAAAATTTACCAGAGACACAGAAATTATGCAATAAGTGTTTAAAAAAAAAAAAAAACTATCGAAATGTAAGAAACTGAACCTGTTGCTCGTAAATCTCCAAACGAACACCGTGTTCTATTACAGGAAACAAAATATAATTCCTTTACTCCACCAAGAACAGCTGTAACGAGTAATAAGGCTATTGTAAAAGATAGATTTCGCGCCAAATTGTTAAACAGAACGGGGTTTTAATTTAGTGAGGACTAAAGAAGCGTCAAAGTCTTTTCAATGTTTCTGAGAAAGACTAGATAGAGTTTCTATAGTCGATGTTGTGAAAAAAATCTTCTTGTTAACGAAGCGAAAAGTCTTTTGAGAAGATAGCGGAAAAGTTATTTTACGTGGTTGTCCGCTAATACTTGGAGAGCAAACATACGCCATCAACTCACTGACGGAACAATCCCGAAGAAGCAGCAAGTAGAATCAGATATAGAATCATCAAAAAATCGCCAGATGGTCACAGATTACGTCAACACCCAGTTTGGAAGAGCTTAGACGGATATCTGCATAATTTCATTTTAAGGAGATGTGGGGAAGACTTTTTCACTTTTTCCACGGGATTTAAGCATTAAGTTAGTAGCTAGAGGTCTACAAAACTTCGCCAACAGTAACTGCACACCTACTACTTTTATAGTGGAAATGGTTTAAAACAGCGACTTCTTCCTCGAAGAATGAAAAAAAGAATAATTAGCTATCTATCAAAGAAAGGCAAGCTAACAATATATCTGAACTGGAACGGCATCATCGTTCTTACTGCAATTGTAAAAATAATGCTCATGTACTGTTTTCATTGTCGGAGATTTCTTTATAACCATTCTATTCCACGTCATAGGGGGTTTTACTGCATTCATACTTGTTGAGTCAATCGATACCATTGTGGCTTCTTTGTTCTCTCATATTATGGTTTGTTGGAGGCGACCAGAATATTATACACGATTTAAAAAAGTTGGAAGCTTATTTAACACCGCTACAATGCTTCATTCAATCAGGCTGGATGTTCAAGTTGATAGCGTTGCAAACAGATTTGGGGTAGAGTGGCTTAAATGGCTCGAAATCTCTAGTGTATTTTGTAACAGAAAAATTCTGCTAAAATTTAAAGGTTTATTATACACGACAGCCTTTTCATCCATCTTCAACATACGCATCGCCAATTGGACCAAGTACGAGAAGCAGATGAAGGAAAAAACGGGACCCGTAAAGAACTCCTGGACGAGTCCATCGAACTACCGATGGACTTACAAAAATTCTGGCTACGCCGACATCCACTATCAGAGGATGCGATGGCTCTAAGACAAATTCACAAGAAGAGACGCTATTCATTTTCATGAACACACTAGATTTATTCTCGTCTCCGAATACTTCCCATCCCATCCCATATCCGAAGCATATGATTGGCAGAAATATTAATATGGTAAATAAAATAACCTGCGAGTTTAAAATAGCATAACAAACTGTTAAGGCCCTGGATCGCGCAGTAGTTGGGTTAATGATTATAGAAATCTTCCAGAGTCTCCCGATTCTACAATAGATCCTCTGTTGAGCTAATTGTTGATTTAAAGCTAACATACGAGTATCTCCATGAAGATGTAATAACCCTCTTAATTGGCTTTTTTCAGAGTATCGGGTAAGTTTTTCAGTTTAGTTTTTGAATTAGCAGCACTTTCCCGGCAACAGCCAATATGACAATTGAATTGTGCTCGGTTAAATTTGCCATTTTACAACGATTAGACTTACCCCAGGATAACGCTTGCAATTCTGCAAATTTACAATATATCGAAAATCGTGGTTTTGTTCGCTAAGATTTCCGTAGGGTATATGCATTTCATATGCAGTTCAGGTCGAATAATAATGAGTCGATGACGACTTAGAAGCTAAGAAAAACTAGTCAAAACTTGGACTTCCATATTGCGCTTTATTTGACCCAGCCTATATGCTCTAAATCATACTCATGTACTTATAGTTTACTTATAGTTTATAATTTCAATAAAGCCAATACCATGGTCATTATTAGGATTTCCATGTGCTTTTCCATCATTTGATTTGATTTGATTTGAGGCCCGGGTTAACCCCGGACAGTTTATTGAAATGTTTAATACAAACATATAACTTAACAAACTAAACTTAAAACTATAACTTATAACTACTATTTCTACATAAATTAAGGTCTAATGACGGGAAAAAAAGTTATTCAGGGAATTTGGAAGGGCTGGACTGCTGCAGTGGAAATCGAACACTTGACGTATCCGATTTGTTGCACGTAGCATACGACACAGTGGCTCGTTGAGACCATAAGTTGTCCTGTGATTATTCGGACGAAAAAGGTGGACAGATCTTAAATGGCACGGGTTGGTATTGATTGGGATTTGGGAGAGTATTGTGGGACAGTCAATAATGCCGGTTTGTGCTGTGTTGAGTTTGTGTATGAAGAGAATATCGGCGGACTCCCGACGTTTTTCCAAAGATAGGAGACCGAGTAGTTTTAGTCGATTTACATAGGGGTCTATAGATTTCCATATCATCGGCATAGATAGATATGTGGGAGTGCTTTCTGACATTAAAAACATCGTTAATAGTTAAAATAAAAATTAATGGACCGAGATGACTGCCTTGTGGAATACCCGAAGTGGCGAGAATTGGGTCAGAAAAATGGGAACGAAAATAAACAATATAGGAGCGTTTTTTAATATAGGAATTAATCCAAGAGGTCAATCTAAGTTCGAAACCAGGAGCTTTGAGTTTGAATAAAATTAATTTGTGCGAGATTTTATCAAAGACCTTACTGAAGTCTGTTGCTCTAGTGCGCATAGTGAACTAGAAACAAACTCAATGAGGTTGGTGATCGTTGATCTGCCTTTAAGAAAACCATGTTGGTTGGTTACGTTGAAAATATAGTGCATCATAAACAATACTTTCAAAAACCTTGGGGATTCAGGATAGTTTAGCAATGGGGCGATAATTGGAGATATCGTGCTTTGATCCTTTTTTGTGAATAGGGGTAATAAAAGCGCCTTTCCACAGATAAGGCAAGAGCCCTTCAGACAAAGATAGTTTGAAAATACTAGTGAGGGGATTAATTAGATTATCAGCAATTTTTTTTAAGACAACTGCGGGCAATCCATCCGGACCTGGGGAAAAATCGTCTTTCAGTTTATGTATTTTGTTTAGTAACTGCGCTGAAGTAATTTCAACTGACGAGGGAGATATTTGACAACAGTTGTTCAGGTAAGAAAAGTATTCAAGATCGATGTCATCAGATTGGACCGAAAACAATTGACTGAAGAAGTTCAAAAATAGATTAGCGATGGTTGTTGAGTCATCGGTAGACATATTAGAAAATTTGAGAGTTGATGGATAGCAATCGGATTTTTTTTTTGTGTTAATAAATTGGTAGAATTTTGTAGGGTCTGAGGTGATGGAAGATTGAATTTGGCTGAGATATCTTTGGTAACGATATTCAGCAAGTTGGGAGAAGTGATTGTAAGCTAGGAGGTAGTTTTGTTGGTCAAAGTCAGAATCAGATTTAACGTGTTGTTGCCATAATCTGTTTCTCTTATTACGAAGTTCTTTGTTATACCAGGGAGGAGATGACGAAGTATTTCTGCGTCGAATAAAAGGAGTAGTTTGCCTTATACAATCTTATCGTAGAAGATAGCTACAGCAGAATCTGCGGTTAAGTTACTGTTTTGAAGAAAACTAAAGTCAATCTTTTTGAGAAGGTTGTTGAGCTTAGTGTAATTGGTTTTATGGAAATCGAAGAGGAAGGGAGTTTCGGAAAGCTTCTGTGCTCGTCCCTTTGTAAACGACTCCATCTTTCAACTCAGGTCCACTGCAATCTCCCTTAACTTGGCGCGAATGTTTAAAATAGCTGGATCTCTGCTTTGAGTTGCCTCTAGTTGGAATTACGCATCATCATCACTGAAGCAAGAACTATTTCTGCTCGACTAAGAGCGTCCACATGACCCATGTTGTTTCCTTTTCGATGTTGTACTTTATAATCATAATTTTGTAGTTCCAGCGTCCACCGCGCTGTCCTGGGGTTTAAAGTTGCAAGTGTCTCAAGTTCAAGCGAATGGTACCTGGACTCTGCGGGTGTCGTTCTCTTAGAAAAAAAAATGGGGTGAAACTCGATATCCAACTGTTTCTGTACCAGAGTCGCACTAAAACCAGTAGCACTGGCATCGCAGTAAAGTTCTGTCTCCTTTAGAGGGTCATATATTGCTAACAAAGTCAATTATCTTTTTTTACGCAATTATCATCAAAACCAAAGGAACTATTCTTCTTAAGCAGATCGTACAATGGTTTCGCAATTCGATAAAATTGTGGAACGAATTTCCTGAAATATGCACATACGAAAGCATTCAGTTGGGCATGGGGTACTTAAGAATTGACTCTTTGTGAGACTCATTCGGGAATATTCCTCTGCAGCTAATGCTATAGCCCAGGTAATTTATCGTCATACAACAAAATTTGCACTCATCCATGTAGACAACTATGAGCCTACACTCAATAAATTCTTTCAGGATGAAGTTTAATCTTTGCAACACTAATGGTCAGTTTTTAAGTCCAAAAGGTCGTCTAACGTATTCAAACTGCCCATCTGGTGTCACGAAAGAAGTGTATCGGATTGAGTCTTCAGCTACTCTGACCTGATGGAAACCACTTTTCAAATCCAATAAACTAAAGTATTTGTTCTCCCCTAGGTACTCTAAACAGTCCTCAATAAATGGTAAAGGGTAGTTGTCCGTAATAGTTATTCGATTTAATTCGTGATAATCAATACACATCCTGTTTCGGCACTTTACTTTTTTACTAAAACAATCGGAGAGGCGTAAGGGGAGTCACTATGCCTGATTATACCCTGTTTCAGCAAATCGTTTGTAATGTCTAAAACCTCCCGCTTATCTCTGTATGACAACCTTCGTGGATGGCTGAAGACTGTGACCTCTGTAGGTAGTCTGATTCGCATCTCGAACTGGTTGTCTTCAGTAGGATACGGGTATCTAGCTAAATAGTTAAGGATAATATCCCTGATGCGGTTCCGAATTTCTACACTTAGCGAATTATCACCTATATTAAGGGCCTCAAGGCTATCATCACTTTTTCCGAAGTCCTCGTGACAAATTTCAGGCATGGTATCAATTAATAATTCATGGTTATCGATTGCCTCATCTACACTAACATTAACGGAAGTTTCGGTATATAATTCGGAAGATTTCAAGTCACTTTGAGCCACACTATTTCGGAAGTCACTTCTATAGCTGCAATCGACTGTACTATCAGAATTAGTTCGAGAACTATCATTTCGGTTTTCAACAAGACCGAGATTATCAAAACAGCTAACAATGCATGTCCTAACATTTCCTTGTGGCTATATGCACGTGGTTTTGTACCCCATACCTGAGGTTATAACACTCAAATTTATTATATAAAGGGAACTTATAATTTATTGGCTCTTTAATGAAAATTGAATTCAACGATACTACGAGCTAATATTTACAGTTTTCTTCTCTTTTTTTAGACTCAAATTTATTATATGTCGATCGACTCGTTCAGCGAACGATAAAAGAAAAAAGAAAAGATAAAACCAAAAGTAACATCTCTCACGAGCAGCAACATAGCGGCCGCTACTACCGCCATCTCTACTTCAATTTACAAATAAATAGATTCTATTACAATTAATGATACAGGGTATAACATTATATTACACAATAATTAGAGTGAGAAGAATGCCAGTGGAACATTCTCAGAAGATTCTTTTCTCCGGAATGCAAAAAGAAGGAACGCCATAAGGTGAAACTAACTTTATAGGCTGCCCCCGCAACTTTTTAAGCAATAGTTATTCTTTGAATAAATAATTTTACAAATAGTATACAATAGACTAAAATTTATATAAAATAAATAACATCAAAATATTTAAAACCTTACCACAAGTAACGAACACCCTTAGTAGTCATATCGTAATATCGTAAGATCAAAACTGAAGGTTACAACTGTCAAATTGGAAGAATGAGAAAAGAGTAGATTTTATTCACCTGTCACTCGGCTTGAAACTTCTTTCACTGAGATGTGCGAGTTTTATGTTATTCAGCGAAGAAGCGAATTAGGAGGCAACACTTTTGTTTTTTTGTATTTAACAATATAGAAAGTGCAAGCTTCCGATCCAGTATAATATTGTATATTATTCCGTGTATGCGTCGCACAGCGCACATTCTAGTTTAATAAACTTCGGAATCACCGTTCAGTAATTCGGGTAAGTGTGTGGAATTCGAGACAATTCCGCCTTTATCATGTTTATCTGCTCTATGCAACTGTAATCAATTATAATTTATTTAATTGTTATTCATTATATGGCAAGAAAAAAAAAGCTTTCTTCTCTGCACGTTACATGCAAAAACATAAAAAACTAGAACTTTGTTGCAATGTTGTTGGTTGGTGGTGATTTGTTGTCGGTATACTTCGTTTGTACATGTTCGTATTAGGTACCTAACTTAGGAGGTCTGTGCTCGTTTTGGCAACGAATATTATGACATTGATGACGAAACCTTAGGCGCGTATCAATGAAATAGGCAAATTGGGTAAAAGACGCAGATGCGGATAACTTCCAAATGCTCTACTCACTCTGACCTTTAACCTAAATTGTGATTTATTTTTGGTCAGTGAAAAACACCTCATACTGCGTAGTTTGTGTGGAGTGAACATGCATATGTATGTACATATGTATATCTTCTACCTACTCAAGTTTTATTATTTGAACTTTAACACATTAAATAGGTGTATGTTAATCTTTCTATAACGGAAAGTCGAATATCATTTACCATCGGACGATATCTGGTCGAGTTATCAATCGCTCTGTGACTGTGTAAGGTGTAGTGGCTATTGGTGATAAGGCCAGGAAAAGTCACTTTCAAACATCTAAATAATTCATCGATAATGCTTCGCAGAATGACTGACTATTCGGTACTTTTTTGATTTTTGAATTGCTTGCGATTAAACTCTGAACATTAACGTCGCTGTACTGTGCTCGTATTTATGCCCCCATTTCGACGAGCATTTTATTTTAGAGAGATAAGTATTCGTCAACGAAGAGCCAGAGTTCAAAACGATGTACGTATGGGCATTCAGTCAGTCGTAGTTAACATATTATAGTGAGCTAGCACCAGTGTCTACCGAAGATTATTTTTAACTAGTGGTACGTTTTAAAAGTTAATCACATCATTTTATAGTTTGTTTAAATGCTATAAGGGCAACTCGTCGTCTTTTGGTTCTGCTGAGTATATTGAAACAGCATTTAGTTGTTTAATTACTTAATTGTAATCGAAAATAAAATTATTTTTAGCAATCAGCCTTGAGGGTGCATTACTGCATTTAAAAAAAAATATTTAAAAACTCGTGGACACAGCACACACATTACAAATTCAATGTTTCATTTGAATTTGGGGTCGGGTGGTTGAGTTCAAATGATTTATTCACATACATGTACATACGTATGCTGAACGGTGGAATCTCATCATAGACTCGGACTCGCACGATTTTAAAGTCCTCAATTGGATTTCTCCTCAAAGGTTTTAATTTGATATTGTGTGCGTACATACATTGCGTATGTAATTTTAAAATCGTTATTGTTGATAAAATGAAAAAGAAGAGACACTGGCGCAAGTACCTACAATAATGCTTTTGTGTGATAATAAATGATTGAAAACTTTGTCTGCATTGATACTTGAATGTAGAATGGAAAGAATCTTAAAAAAATAGTTGTTAACCATTTTAAAAAAAAATATTTCCTTATCCATATTTGTCCAAAAATTTAAATCTTTGAAATTGGTTGTGTTTCTTAGATTTTGTACTACAAGCACAACACGTTTGTTGACATTTGTGATTGTTTTAAGTGAACTCTGGCGAGGATAAATCGGAGGTTTCAAGTGAAAGGCATGTCGTGAGTTTATTTCCGATAAGAGAACCACTCATCATATTTTGATTTTTGTCATACGACATTTCGTTTCCGTAAACTTTCGATAATGAATCCAAAGTGCAATATGAATTTTTAGAACTTTATCGCTCTTAAGGCGCTGTGATGAATGGCATGTGCGTTCAAATCTTGACGTTTCTGGGTTTCCTGCTTCAGTCAGCTCGAGTCCCGATTTGCTTTTACGCTAGTAATGTATGCCAAGGTAATTTAGGTTCTCTTTCACCCGCGTGCACTTAATTGCGTAAGGTCTTTGTTTACTGCGCTGTCTGGACTGGATACCTAGATCCTTCTGGCAGGATCACTGCTGTCCATGCACTCTATATGACCTAATTATCTTATTCGCTGTACAGTTCTTCATTGTACTATTCATAATACTATTCAGTAGAATTCACTGGATGGCCTAGCTCGGTAAATTCCTTTATTCACTTACGTAATTAAGTGGCGCTACCTACCAGCGTGAACCTGGGCATTAACCAACAAGTCTAACCTGCTAGCAGTGTAGCCAACTTAGGGGTTTTCCCCCTAAATTTAGGGTGAAAAAAAGTGTTTAGGTGTTTTTTTAGGGGTATAATAATTTCTTTAAATTGAACACCAACATATTTGCTTAATGTGTACCTCGCCTAAATTTAATGATAGTTACAACATCTGGTGGTTCAAAATGAGTGGTGTCAACTACAATAGAAAACGTGGAGCAGTTTTTTCAAATACAGACGAATTTTATGCTGATGTTAGCAATAGTCTTGCTTTGTTTGCCTTTTGCAAATGCAAGTGTTGAGCGCGCGTTTTCCATTTACGGAATAATAAAAAATAAATTGAGAAAATAATATTTAAATTCTTTTAAAACTACCTATGTGTAATAAATCATAGTTTATTTAAGGTTTTATGAAGGTATTTTAATTTATTTAAAATTACAGAATCTACACGTAAAAGAACTACAAATTTTATAAATGCCAGTTTAGGGGGTTTTGCCTTAAATTTAGGGGGTTTTTACATCACTTTTGGGGGGAAAAAATTTCAAATGTTGGCGACACTGCCTGCTAGCCGATTTCTTGCCAGCTGCCCGCAGTACCGCACTCTGCGTTGTGATCTAACCCTGGCGGTTAGACTCGAAGACCCTTTGGGCCTCAGCTGTAGTCTATATTCGCTCAACTTGGACAGCCAACTCAGACTTTGGATCTGTAAACGCATGATTAAACCGATGTCGCTAAACAGCCTGTACAGTTCCTGTTTAAATCTACTCCTCAATTTCTCATCAATACAAATGGGTCTGAAAATCACGTGCAGTATGTTCCTTTCGAAAAAACTGCAAAGTGCTTCATCATCCGCTTTCGACAAGG
Organism: Volucella bombylans; assembly: GCA_949129095.1. Lineage (NCBI taxonomy): Eukaryota > Metazoa > Arthropoda > Insecta > Diptera > Syrphidae > Volucella > Volucella bombylans. The sequence goes on from OX422142.1 coordinate 84,055,035, forward strand.
CTCAAGCCTCTGCGCCATACAGCAGATGAGGTGATGCAACCGGATTCCATTTCAATTTGAACTCTATTTGAGTTCAGACGATACTTCAAATTCATAAAAAAAAAACTAGTTATTTAACTTTTTTTTTGTACCGGTGATAGTGCTTGAACTTATGACTTCAAATGTAAGTAATTATCTTCTTATCTCCAATACACGCTACAGAATACCGAGTTGCATAACTCGTGCACTCCCTTAATTAGAAAGCTAGGCAATCCCCCTATTATTAACAAAACAGCTTGCTGTGTCTGCAAAAAAATTCATTAGTTGTTTCGCAACTAAATAAAAACATAGTTGTTTGATTTTATTAATTCAATAATTACCAATAGTCGCGTTTTATTATCACTCACGATCTACTCGTATATACGAGGGTTGTCTGAAAAGTTTCCGACCGAACAATGATACAAGACATTTTTTCTCAATTTTTTTTTTTTATTTTTCTACATAGTCTCCTTGTAACTCTGAAGATAATCGATTAAGATAACTCCTTTACTATCTCAACAGTTGCCATCACTTTCCCAGCCGAAAAAACTGTTTTTGCTTTTTTTAGAGCCGGCTCGCCCTTTGCAGTCCACTGTTTTAACTGAATTTTTATTTCGGGCGTATAATGGTGTATCCAAGTTTTATCTACAGTAATTAATCGACGCCAAAACTCGGATTTATTGCGCCAACAGAGCGTTGGAAACGTTCATTCGAACATGTTTTTGGTCTAACGTAAACAAATGCGGCACCCAACGCTCGGACAGATTTCTCATGCCTAAAACTTGATTTAATATGTAACAAACACGTTCTTTAGACATTTTCATAACCTCTACTATCTCTCACTTTAATTCGGCGGTCGTCTAACTTTAGTGAACTTTAGTAATGTTATCTTCAGTGGTTGCAGTTTTTGGACGTCCCGCACGTTCATCATCTCCCAAGCTCTTACGGCCACGTTTAAATTCAGCTGCCCAAAATTTCACTGTGGTAAATGATGGTGCAGAGTGAATGATACACAGAGTCCAACTCATTTTTGATTTGCGCAGGAGTATTGCCTTTCAAAAACAAGAATTTAATAAAAGCTCGATACTCAATTTTTTCCATTTTCACAAAAAACACTCACATCGACTCACTCAAACGACAGTCAACTAAAAACTGCGCGTCCAAAATGACTGAAACTTCGGTAAGTAACTCTCAAAAGATCCACAACTAGCATTCACTAGCTTTTATTGATGAGTGCCGCCATCTTTACGTTGCGGTCGGAAACGTTTCAGACAACCCTCGTATAATAGTTAGATCACACGATGAAAATAAAGCAGTTTCTATCAAAGAAAAATTGTTGATTTGTGTTGTGGTAATAGTCTGGCACTTAAGGCCAAGGCCCATAAAATCCGTTGCGTCCGTTGCGTCGGCTGACAGCTCGATAGAATATACACTTTGTTATGGAAGCAGGCCCATAAACAAAGGATACGACGGAACGGACGGATAAAGTAGATTTACTTTCTACTTTTTAATCCGTTGGCAGTACACACATTCACACATTGAGGACCATACTATCACATATTGAGGTTCACGCATTCACAAATTGAGAGTAAGCACTTTTATTGGTGGAGACATTGAGAGAATGAAGAGAAATTGTCATAGCTTGAAAGAAAATATTGAGATTAAATGACATTTAAATTTTTTTGTTTCGTTTCGTTCGTTATTCTGCCAACGTATGCCACGGATTCTATGGGACTGTAATTTCCGTCAAATACATCAACGTCAACCTATCCGGCATCGTAACGGACGCAACGGATTCTATGGGCCGGAGCCTTTATTTTCTTCTCCATTGCAATTGCACAGCTGAATTTTTTTCCGTTTAGCGCGAAGTTGCCATGCAACCGATTTTTTTTTTAAACGGAAATTTGATATCCTCTGTTCGCACTTGTTCACGAGGGGTTCTTTTAGAAAATTAGTTTTATTTTATTTTCATCTTCCTATTTCGTTCTCGTTTGTTTTTTTAAAAGACCAAAATATTGTATTTTTAACATCTATCAAATGAAAATAATATTTTGTAGCTTACATTTCACGATTATATCATTAGATTGATATAAGCAGAATAGTAATTTATTCGAACATAAGAAATATTTCCAAACAATATTTCATATTCTAATCTAATTTCATATTCTAATATCGTCGACAGCTGTACAAATTTTTACGAATGAAAATGTAGCCGAGCGAGAAATAGCACGAACTAATTTTTGGATCACGAAAATTGACCCTGATCAAATGTACTAAAATGCATTTTGCTGGCCGGAAACCGTATTGTATGAACCAACTAGATTGTTCGTGACTATATCTTACAGATGAGCTGGTGCAACCGGTTTCCATTTCAATTTGAAATTTATTTGAGTTCAAACTATACTTTCAAATTCATACAAAAAAACTTTTTTTTACCGGTGATAGTACTTGTGACTTTCAATGTAAGTAATTTTCGTCTTATCTTAACCGGCAATACACGTCACAAAATACCGAGTTGCATAATTAGTGCACTCGCTAATTAGAGTGCTAGGCAATCCCTCTATTATTAACAAAATAGCTTGCTGTGTCTGCAAAAACATTCATTTGTTGTTCCGCCAGTAAGTAAAAACATGTATAGTTGTTTGATTTTGTTAATTCAATAATCACCAATGTTAATGCTATCATCAACATATGATAACAAATAAAAGTTGTTAACATGCATTTTGTATGCTTGGGCTGGTTTCATTTGTTGAGGAATTAGAAAATCGTTGGACGAACTGTATTGTAGAGGAGCCTATGATCACGCAATCAATATGCCACTTCTCCGTTATGGAATTGTACTCGTATATTAAATTTTTAATTCAGTTTTCTATCCAGAATATTTATAATATTGTATAGTTTGGATACATCCCTTTTTATTTGGGTATTCTGAATGGAAGGAGCACGTCATTATTATTGTTTTTTCACTATCTCCAGTTTTTCACCCAACTGCACTATCTACCTCAATTGACGAACTAATTTCACGGGAACTTCGTTTAAAACCAACATTTATAGTACTGAGCACAGGACTTCAGTTTGCAGAGTGCCTCTGGTTATTGGTTTTCTTATCGTATGATGTTCTATAGCTGTTTTAGTAATCCTAGACGTGAAAATTTGTCTTTCCCAATTAACTGCCTTTTCTTTTTTTATTTTTCTTCTAGACTTTGTTTGATAGCCGTTCTCTCAGCATTATTAATGGATACTTTTATATTCGAAAAAAAAGCTAACGCAAATTCCTTGTGAATAAGAAATTTCTCAATAGCGTAAACCAAATTAAATTTGAAGTGCTCAGCGAAGTGAATTAGGCAGTAGAGTAAAGAAGAAAAAAAAGAATTTTGAATGACATTTCGCTAAGGGGCTGTTCTCATTTGTTGGGTTAAAAAAAAATATGAATTTTAAGAAATCTATTTCCAAGCGACTTTATTATTTAGGAGAATTTTTTTTTATATTAACTACATATGTACTATGTATGTGCTTAAAGTAATTAAACATTGTTTTTTGTGACTCCTGTTTCCGGAGGAGTACGCCTGCATCGACGGCCAAAAAACTTAGATACCAAACGGTAAAACACAATTGCTCTGAAATAGATTTTTTTAGTAAGTTCATTCATTAAACTTATATTTCGTTAGTTATCGATACCAGGACTAAAAAATTCGTCGATTGCCTCTTCCTGTACTTCACAAGCTTTTTTTGGCAATCCGAGCTTCTTTGATCGCTTGTTAATTTTTTTTCCCCTGCCAAAGGTACCGTTTCTCGTCGCGCCACATAGTGTATCCAATTTAAATTTTTAAGTGCCTCCATAATTTTCAATGAGGTGTGACAACCTTCATTAAAAATGCAAGCGGCGATCCAGGATGCAATTTCAACAATATTTCTGGAACAGAAAGTATGCGTGGGAACGAGAGACCAAATAAGGTTGTTTAAGCTCCATTTGTAAAGATGGGGTCATGCACTTCTTCTTCTTAAAGTTCATCTCCGCTCAGGAGATTGGAAATCAACATTTTTATAGTTCGTTTGTTTTTTACTCCTTCAAATTGAAAGGTTAAGCCATTCCCACATGTTTAACAGTCACGTTAGTCTTTGTCTGCCAACCGCTCTTCTTTCTATTTTGGATTGTAGAATAATTTGTAGAAGTTCGTATGTTTCTTAGTGCCTGTTCACATTGGCGCTGGCAGGAAGATTGTCCGAAAGAGAGGGAACGCTTTTGATTGAAGTCGGAAGAAGAAGGGTTACTTCCACCGAAAATCCATTTCAAAAGTGGATTTTCGGGTGAAGCACGTCGTTTTTTCCATATCGTTCCATTTCTGACATATTTTTTCATTTTAGTTTTGACCGTTGATGAGCAAGGATGTGTGAAGAATAGGAAAAAAATGTAAGTTTCAGGCCAACTGCTCAAATTTAAAAATTAAAAATGCTCCGATTCAAGTGTTCCACTTGTCAAAAAGTCCTTCAACCCCATGAAAATGTGAACACGACGTTCATGGTGAGGACTTTCATCCCGTCGCCAATATAAACAGGCACTTACGATGTGTCCGAGGTATTTCAGTTTTCTTTTTTTATTGCGTACATTAGCCTTCATCGGACTTTGTGCTGTAATCGACAACGGCGTTTGTTTGAAACATATTTTTTGCATTCGGTGTGTTTTGGTCGTATGCAAAGCCATGTATTTTCGACATGTTTTTTGCTTCGCCTACTTGGATGTGTGTTGGCTCATAAGAATCAATGGATTGTTGTTTCATTCAACAAAGATGCCTATCAAAGATTTTTGAGATTTTATTAAAAAACCAAATCAATGAGCACATAAGTTCAAATAAAATGTTATCTCCGTTTCAATCAGGCTTTAGAGAAAATCACAGTTGCACCACGGCTGTAATAAAAATTCTGGATGATTTAAGAAGAGCGTATGATAAGAATAATAAGAATAATATATCTATTCTGTGCTTATTAGATTTTTCTAAAGCCTTTGACTGTGTAAACCATCAACGCTTGATTGCGAAGCTGAAAAGTCAATTCGGTTTTGGTAATAACGCTGCATGTCTTATATTTAATTATTTAAATGGCAGATTTCAACAAGTACATACTAGCCAGGGAAGTTCAAATTTTCTACCGGTTCATTCAGGTGTCCCACAAGGATCTATTTTAGGACCACTCCTGTTCTCATTGTTTATAAACGACATGCCTAAAGTCTGTCTTGATGCATCGGTACATTTATATGCAGACGATGCTCAGGTATATCTGTCTAGACCGATTGGCTTAATGGATGATTGTATAGCAAGACTTAATGAGGACTTGGAACGCATTTATAACTGGTCTGTTCTCAATAAACTGTCCTTAAACCCTGCTAAATCTAAAGCAATTGTTATCTGTAATGACACGATTCATTCCAGTTGCTTGCCACAAATACATTTAATGGGACAATTGATTCCATATGCAAATGAGGTGAAGAACTTAGGAATATATATCAACTGCAAACTTTCGTGTGAAAGCCATATCAATTATGTTATCAAAAGAATATATGGTGGTCTACGCCAACTTTATATCTCATCCGCCTTTGTCCCCATCTTAACAAAGCTTAAACTCGTAAGATCTCTGTTTATTCCCATTATAAACTACAGCTCAGTAGTTTATAGTAATATTGATGCAATGTCCTTTAGGAAACTAGAATTAGCATTTAATTCGGTGATTCGCTACATATATGGTATCCGTAAATATGATCACATTTCGAGATTTTCACTTAAAGTTACCGGATGTACCCTTAGACAACATATAAACATATTAAACTGCACATTTCTGTATAAATTGCTCAAAACTAAACAACCGACATATCTCTTCGAGAAACTAAGTTTGGCTCATTCAAATCGTACCCTAAATATCAATGTTCCTTATTTTAACTTTTTAAATAGTCAACGTTTATTTTTTGTTCATGCTATAAGACTTTGGAATTCCATACCAATATACATACGTCAATCTAGTTCGCTCTTTATTTTTAAAAATTTGCTTGTTTCTTTTGTAAAGAGTAATCGTAATAACCACATTTTTGATAAATAGTAATTTTTTGTCGACTCACATTAATTTAAAAATAAATATATATATATATATATATATATATTTTTTTTTTTTGAAACTACATATGTAACCCAGATACCTTAATGTTAATTTTATATGAATAAGTACAAATAATGAGAATGTAATTCTTAATGTACAGTCCAGAAATAAATGAAATAAATAAATTAAATTAAATTAAAACAAAAACTTTTTTGTCTGATCTGGTGTGTTTTCAGTCCAAAGTTTCAATGTGAATAAAAGATGTTTCAACTGTCACAGTATCCGAAACATCTACAGTCGCCATTTCTATCTATCACCCAACAAAACCTGCTCAGACTATACAGTCAGGCAACCGCGTCCACCATAGATAAACTAACCACTTTAGAAATGGATTCTCGGTGGAAGTAACCCTTCTTCTTCCCACTTCAATAAAAAGCGTTCCCTCTCTTTCGGACAATCTTCCTGCCCGCGCCAATGTGAACAGGCACTTAAAGTGTGTCCGTTGGAAAGTTAAGGGTTTGCAAAAGTATTAGTATAGTTTGCCATCTAGGTTTGTTTATCTATTGCGTGCACACTCTTAAGATGTTCAACTGCAACTGAGGCAGTTTGTAGTAAGAAAGCATCATCCACTGATTAAATGATCCTTGCATTCGTTATACATATAATAAAACTATTTTATATAACATACCATTTTTTTGTATAATTGTGGAAAAAATATTAGCCACAAGATGGTTAAAAAATTTTTAGTTGTTTACTTGCTTCCACTTCGTTAATGTCTGCAAGTCTTCAGACAACACTTCACTTGTTGCGAATGTTGAATTTATTTTAGCAGTAATTGATGATATTAAATATCAACAATGTGCTAAAGTTGGAAAAAACAGTTAAGAGACAGTGATTATATTTTGAGGTCCTTCCGTATAGCATTCCAAGTTTATTGAAGCACCTGATATAAATGTTCACATTGTTCGTAAGTGAATAGTTGTGTTTTAAGTCTGCTCCGGCTAAAGCTATTTAAACAAGTAATATAGTTTTACTAACTCATTTTAATTCTGTGTATTACGGACGCGGTCTGCGAATACAGTATTTCATTGTAAAAAAAATATTCTTAAAACGCCGAAAATCAACAAAATAAATATATTGCTTCCCTTAACTGGGGAAGTTACGGAGTTACGGGACCGTTGTGATAAGCTAGAACGCAAAAAGTTCATCACTGATGCTATTGTTTTCGGTATTCTGCAACTGCCCGAAGAAAAAATCACCAAAATATTCAACACACAAAAACGCTTACACGTTTGCTATATCAATGCCCAAAGCATCGCACCTAAATTGGATGAATTCCGTCCACTTTTTATAAATTCCAAGATCGAAGCTATTTGTGTTTCCGCAACAGAACCATGTTTCCTAACATTCCGAATAATGCTTTTAAAGTTGATGGATAAAAAACACCTCCATGGTGGTAGTATTGGCCGCGAAAAAGAAGGTGTGGTTATCTATCTTCATAAGGGTGCTCACGGCAGAGTTGTATGTAAATCAAACATATAAATCAAACAAGTGGCATTTCTACAAAATAGCATACAATTCTTTTTCACCAACTCGTTACTACAAAATTTAATCGAAAATCATAAAAACCAACTCCCCTCGTTCGTTTAGCAACCAAGTCCTCGATTTAATACAGAAACGGGATCTTGCGATAGCTCACTCCGCAATTTAGGTGTCTCGCGCATACATAATGCTAAACAAACTTATTATGGTAGTTTTCTCTGCCGTACCAATCTATTCAGAAAGATATTTGAAAAAACTTACGAAAATTAGAAAATGGGAAACAAAAACTGAAAATACCTGCCGAAGTGGACTGCATAGATCATTGTACTTTTCTTACATTGCTCGATTTTTCTAACGCGTTAGACATTGTAGACCTTCGAATAACTTGCGTTCCTACCTAACCAGCAATATGTGGTGATGGGCAACCAAATGTCCGCATTTCTTAGGTTAAGATAAGGTATACCGCAGAGATCCGCCCTTGGCCCACTGTTGTTCTCCATGTATATATGTAAACGAACTTCCTCGAATGGTAAAACATTGCTTGACTCACTTGTTTGCTGTGAAATATTGAAAATACAATAAACGAAATTAATGAGAACTTACAAATCATAGTACAAGGGGTGCTTGTTTAAACACAGCCTGTCCTTAAGTCCACAGAAGTCTAAGATACTATGCATCTACAAACACATATTGGACACTTCTAGCTTTCCCCAGGTTAAACTAGGGCAATCAACCATTAAGTATGTGGTAACCGCTTAAAATATGGGTTTTAACCAAAACTTGACTGGGCCGATCGTTTAGTAACCACCGTTGGAAAAGTTTATAATGTTATTCAATTGCTCTGGTCTACCGAAAGACTTATTCCTATTAAACACAGAAATGATATGGTAAAGTCCTTGTGTCTGCCTATTCTTATATACTGTTGCGCAGTGTTGATTACAATACAAATAGGAAATTAAACATAATCTATAACAATTTAGTCCCATATGTGCTCAATAGAAAGTACATATTTGTAATACATACATACATATCTGTTTATTCCAAAAAATAACAGCCTTAAGCTTTAAAAACTTAATTACGTTCAGATCGTTTATTCTTCTTTATGGAATCATGCAAACACATCAAAGAACGAATGTCTTAATATTGTACAATCAAGATTCAGCTGTTCATTATCTGAGCGTACATTTTTGTGTTCATGTTGCCCGCCAGCGGAATTAATTACAAATATTGTATAACTTAGGAGAATCGCAAACGCAAACAAATTCAAAACCAATCTTTTCATATACTTTGCCAGAAATATCAATAATACAAATAATATTGCTACAACCTTTTAAATACTAAAACATAAATAAATATGTATAAGGAATTAATGCAAAATCTAAAACTAAATTAAATCCAATTAATTAACTCTAAATGTATGTTCATTAAACCGACCATATATTTCCTTGTTATCTCGAATGTATCTCAAACCAATCACAAGTTATAAGATCTTAATGTGAAATACTGAAATTAAAAATCAGAATCTATGCTATTTTCCCACTTTTAAACTTGTTTTCCTCTGCATATTGTACCGTGGTGTTCTGCATTATTTCTCTGTATAATACAGCATTCGGGTGTCTACTCCAAAACAGAAGACCAACGCCAAACCAAAGAAAACAGCCCCAGTTGATAATTCTACCTACACTATCTGAATTAAGCTCATGGACGTAGAATATTCATTTTACCATCCAACCCAAAGAGTTTTTTCTAAGTTTTATCGGACCATATTTTAATTCTTTATTTAACGTTCGCTGCACTATGAGTATATTAATTATTAATTGTTCAGCTAGAAACCCAGGCAAATGGAGTTTTTTTTCATGCCCTTAGCAACTGTTGGTGGTCTTCTAAAGGTTTCCAACTTATTTTGTGCTCTAGTATCATATTGGATATCTGAGAAGTCCAATCGGTACTGAACCGTTTATCAACAATTTATCAAAATGTGTAAAATCCGTTCAAAGTTCATCATATAATTTTTGCACGTATACACATCGTAACGTGCGCTGTATTTAATCATCAGCACAACGTTTAAAAACGTTCACTCCAATTATCTGGTTCAATAAATTTGATAAAAGTTGATAGAGAAAATGCTTAGGATCCGTGTTAAACAACAATATGTAAAATTAGCTTATAATTTCACGATATGTATCATGAGGTAAATGAAACAAAAAAAAAATATTAAAACACTTATAGAAGTCAACCAACCAGTGCTGTCTAATTTTATATTTAGCTTATTCGAACGACTGTCAAGGAATGCATTTGTGAGTAATGATTCCAAAGTCTACTAAGTAAATATATTGAACGATTAGGTGGTATAATCGCAGGTTTACCTAGCAATGTTGTGTACATATCTATATTGTTAATTTTTATTTGCTGATTTAATTTAGATTTATATATAATATTTGCCTAGAGATAAAATAAATCCAATGCCATTTTTAAATGTCAACAACTTGAGCAACAGTTGGCTTAAAATAATTATCTCTAGCATATGGTGTTGTTTCCCATCATGTATCCTTATCAAACTGTTACTGTTGAGATAGAACATATGCGGCAATCAATATATTGCAAACGCAAAAGAAAAATGTTATCATTATATTTTATGAGGGGTAAAATATCTATGAAATAAATACAAAAAAGAGACTGAACTTTGGTTTTAACATTTTCATTTCGTAACAGTTAGCTCACTTGCTTACCTCTGTTTCGATTATGCAAAACAAGTAAATAAATTAGGAATTAAATTTTTTCTAATTAATGAGGTAAAATGATAAAGGCGAATAACACCAATTACAGGTAAACTAAATCTAAGCCAGCATTTAGCATTAATAGGTAGTAGTTATTTTTCACGAAATAATGATTGTAAATTAGCGCATGTTTGAGTTTTTATGCAGCTAAGTATCGGGTTTTCCATTAAGGACTATACATTATACGTGGCTCGTTCGAGTACTTAACTATGACTAAATGGTAGACATTGACGATCAAAATAGTTATAACAGTTCACAAAAACACATTAATGATGCGTTCACCCTGTATACATATATGATACTTGTTACCTTTTACTGCATTTATACTCTCATTGTTAAATTTCAAGGCATTTATCTACATCTGTGTATAGATCAGTAGATAGATATTTTAATTAACTTTATTATAAAGGTTTGTGACAGACTTTGCGTTATTAGTTTAACAAGTAAGAAAGTATTACTCTTAAAAAGTAATTGGTTTTCGAACGTTTTCTTCTTTAATGAGCAGCCAAATTCAAACGTATTACAAATAGGTTTTGGTCAGTTCGTCAGGCGAATAACTGAATACAAGATTGAAGCTTTTCAAAGCATAAAACACAAACATATATTTTATTGTGTAGGTTTGAGTGACTTCATTCTCGGCTTTAAATACGCCTTGCACTTTTGAAAATCATATCGAATTATGCGTCAGGTTTTCTTATTGGTTATGCGGATCATTGTTATTATTGATAGTATCATTATAATCCGTTTAGTCAGTAGGCGAATCAGTACTTTCGTGACCGTGGCTTTTTGAATAAAAGGGTTTTTTTTTGTTAACAAACAGTTGAACTTCTCAACATAATTTCTTTTGAGCTCGATACTCTTCGTCCAATGTTTCTTCAACTTTATGATCCCTTCCAAAAATTAGCATTATATAGGTCCTGAAAATAGGCATTTGGTTGAGCGATGGAGTCACTGTAGAATTTTTATTCGTTAGGCAAACTGAATGTTCATAAAATATAAGAAGGTCCATAATATTTGCGTTATGTTGGAACTATCCATAGGATGTTGACGACCACAGGAAACGAAAAAACTGGCAATGGCTATATACGTAGCATGTTCGGAACCTTAACAGCCCACACGTTTCCGAACAATAAGGCTCAATATCGTTATATAGCGCATATCGCTGCTTTCCCAGAAGAGCGATGGGATGGACCGGACAAAAGGAGTTCATCGGTCGCGTTTGCTTGAACGAATACATGTCTTGTAAATGAATAGCAACTCTTCAAGGCGGAAAGCCTCCCAATCCACCCTGAAGAATAAATGCTCTAAAGAAAAATCTAGCCTCAATTGAGGGATCTGAGTGGATCGGAAAAACTCCATAGACCAAGAACAGAGTTGATTTTTTTTTCATCATGTTATCAATGTGAGAATGGAAATTGAGTTCCTTATCATAAATAACACCTAGTTCACGCAACTCATTAACTAAGGGAACAGGCAGATTGAAGATTAGATAGCAACAAAGTGAAGTAGGAGGACGCGTACGGGTATAAGTTATAGCCTGACATTTATTGACGTTAAGCTCAATTCTAACACAAAAATTTTCAGTATAAAATCTGTCTAGATTTTTGGTAGACAATCTGAGGAGGATGATATATGTCTAAAGATTTTTATATGATCTGCGTAAACAGATATGTATGTATGAATTTTCAATGATCAATGAACATCGTTAATAGTCAAAATAAATAATAAGGGACCAAGGTGGCTACCTTGAGAAACACCAGAGGAGGCTTTAATTGAATCAGAAACCATAGACCTAAATAGAACACAGTAATGCCGTTCATTTACATAGGATTGAACCCATATTATAAAGCTTATTCGGAAACCAAGAGCTTTTAATTTTAGAAGGATTATATCATGAGAAATTCTATCAAAGGCTTTGCTGAAATTTGTGGGGCGGAATGCTACTGGCGATTTCAATGGAGCACTGATGGTGGTAATAGCGGTAAAACAAAGTAAGACATGAGACATTTCGTCGGTGTTCGAGGGTGTCCATTGACTGGGTGATGTTAGCATCGCCTATGAATTTTATCGCACAATTTTGGACCCTATCTAGCAAGTGCAAAGAGGTCTTGGGGGCATCTGACCAGATGTGGGAGTTGTACTCCAGTTTTGGGCGGATAAACGCCTTATATATTGAAGCCAGGTCAGAGGCTGTGAAATATTTCTTACATCGCTTGAGGAAACCTAGACATTTCGCAGCATTTTTGGCGACATCAAATATGTGTCATTGACACACATACCAAGGATGGAAAGTTTTTCGGTTTCGACGATGCAAGTGCCATTCATGGATAATGTCTGGGTGTTTAAGTTTCGCTTTAACGACAGCAGACAACATTGTGTTTTGGAAGCATTAAATTCCACTCTATTGATAGTTCCCCAATTGGTTATGCTGTCAATATCGGAATTTAATGAGCTTAACATACGCTGCCGTTCCCATTGTACATCCGAAGAGAAGGGACGTGAGTCCGGAAACGAATATGAAAAGCAGAGAGTACTGTCGTCAGCAAAGGAATATATTGGATTATAAGTGGCAGACAAGATATCATTGTTAAAAATTAAATAGAGTGTCGGAGACAGAACGAAGCCCTGGGGCACACCAGCATTTATTTTGTGAATACAATTAAATATACAATTTAAATCAAATTAATTATGTAAAAAATTCACTAAATAGATTGCTTGATTTAGTTTTTATCTCTGAAGATTTAAATGCGTTTGTATCTGAATGTTGTCCTCTTTTATCAAATTCTGTTCATCATAAAGCTTTACATATTTACATTAAAGATTATAATTATAATAATTTTTGTAATTTTCATAGTATAATTAATTTTTTTAAGTTTGATTCTGATAATCTTACTTTAATGAATGATTGTTTTAAAATAATTAATTGGACAACTGAATTTCATGGCAAAAATATATCTGAAAAGTTCATTGCTTTAAAGATATTTTTAATAATGTAGTTAAGGATTGCGTACTCGTGATTTGCAGGAAAATAAGTTCACGCCCCCCGTGGTATAATAATAGATTATGTAAATTAAAAAATGCTAAAAACATTTCAAATAAAAAGTTTAAAAAATCAAAATCTCGACTATTTAACTTTTTCACGCCTTAGAAGAGAGTTTATTTTTTTTTATCAAAGTTTCTTTTTTGTAATTATATTCATTCTGTTGAAAGCAATTTAAAAAGTACTCGTAATCCAACGAGTTTTTGGAAATTCGTTAACAAAAGAAGAAAGAGTACTGGATTTCCAACTAAGATGTGTTTAAATGACAAGCAATCTTGTGATTCTAATGACATTGCGGATATATTTGCTGAGTATTTCCAAAGTATTTATAGTTCATCTTGTTCAACTTTAATCGATTCTCGTTATGTCCACTCCCTTCCATCTATTGTAGATTGTTCATGTTACTCGTTTGATGTTAGCGATGTTGAAGTAATCTTAGGTAGCTTAAAACCACAAAGAAAAGCTGATATATTAGGATTTTTTCCAATCGTTTTACGCTACAGTGCATCCACGCTTAGTATCCCATTATCAGAGCTCTTTAATAATTCAATTTCCAGTGGATTTTTCCCTGAAGAGTGGAAAGTCTCTACCATAGAGCCTCTTTCAAAATCTGGCAAAAAAGATTTAATTTAAAACTATAGGCCGATTACCAAACTTCCAATTATTCCTAAACTTGTGAAAGACAAACTAGTTTTTACAGTGAAACAGTATATAAGTATCCACCAACATGGTTTTTGGAAAGGCAGATCAACAGTCTCAAATTTAGTTGAATTTACTAATTTTTGTGTCAATGCATTAGAGAACCATAAACAAGTGCATGTAGTTTATACAGATTTTATTAAAGCTTTCAGCAGGGTGAACTTGAAGATTCTTCTAAAAAAAAACTTGAAGCATATGGATTTTGTGGTCCATTACTTCAATGGTTTGCATCTTATTTGCTTGGTAGGAGACAATATGTTGTAATAGGTGACTATGTTTCTGAGGAGATTTTGGTTAGTTCGGGTATCCCTGAAGGGAGCCATTTGGGACCGCCATTATTTTTGCTTTTTATTAACGACCTTCCTAACTTTTTAAGACACTGCCATTGCCTCATGTATGCTGATGACATTAAAATGTTTGCAAAAATATCAACTCTAAATGACAGTTTATTGCTTCAAAAAGATTTAGATTATTTTACTGAGTGGTGTACTACTCTGAATGATCTGATGCTAAATATTAACAAGTGTGCCTGTATGAGCTACACTAGGAGTTCATCACATTTTCCCTAATTATTCTTTAAACAACTCGCGGATAAAAGGATTTGACGATTTTAAAGATTTAGGTGTAATATTTGATAGTAAATTAATGTTTAACTTACATGTTAATTTTGTTATTACAAAAGCATTTTCTCTTCTAGGATTTGTTAAAAGAAACTGCACAGATTTTAGAGATCCTTATACCCTTAAAGCTCTGTATTGTAGTATTGTTCGTCCTATAGTGGAGTATGCATGCTTTGTCTGGTGTCCTCCCTTACATACATAAAAAGAATCGAAATTATTCAAAAGAAATTTTTAAAATTCGCCTTACGCCACCTATTTTGTTATAATGAGATTCTATCTCAGCCTTCTTATCGTTCTAAGTGTCTGCTACTTGGTGTGCAAACTCTCGAAATGAAAAGAAAAATGTACAACGTAATGTTTATTCGTGATATTTTATGTGCTACTATTGATAGTGAGAATTTGCTTAAATGTTTGAATCTTTATGTTTCGTCTAGAGTTTTGAGGCCAAGACCATTGTTGTTTGAGAGTCGTCATATTACGCTTTATGGTCAACGTGATCCTATTTCTATGTCAAGTAAAATATTCAATTCTTATTACTCAAAATTAGATATATCTTTGCCCAGAAATGTTTTTAAAAACAAACTATTCTTTGTTTTTTGCCAATGAATTTTTATTATATTTTATATTACATTACATTTTATTTTTATATTTATATTATTTTAATGAATTCGAAATCTGTAGATTGTGAAAATCGTAGATTGAATAAATAAATAAATAAACAAATAAATATCAGACTTGAGATCATCCAAGACAACTTCCGTTCCGACAGGTAGTTTCCAATCCATTGAAGAAGAGAGTCGTCGATCCCAAATGCACGCATTTTCGACAAAAGAGCCTGATGCCAAACTCTGTCAAATGCCTTAGAAATATCAAGTGCAACTATCTTGCTTTCGCCAGATTGATGTACACTTTGGTTCCACTTTTCGGAGAGACATGCCTGCCATCAAATCACCTGTTGCTACGAAAACCGTACTGCCGGTCATTGAGATGTTTCCGTGTTTCGAGATATTACATGAGCTGACGATTTATCTGCGTTTCCATGGCCTTGGAAAGAAGGGACGTAAGTGCAATGGGCCTGTAGGAGAAGAGAGAAGATGGTTCGCCTTTTTTAGGGACGGGATGGACAAATGCTGTTTTCCATCTGCTCGGGAAGAGTCCTAAACAGTAGGATTGATGAAAAAGCTTACGCAGTGGTTTTTCCAGCGTGGAAGAACACCTTTTCAGAAGAAGGGAAGATGTACCATCTGGACCAGCAGATTTGTGAATGTTAAGATCTTTAAGTACTCTTGCCACTACACGAGTGCGAAAGTGGATTTGTCCCATTGAAGATTGGACGCACTCAAGTGTAGGCGGAGACAAAGCACAATCTGGAAATGTGTGAACTGGCAGCAAGCAGATTGGCTTTGTCCAAAGAGCTAGAATGTCATTGAAAATAGAGCGTTGGGATGGAGGATGAGGCAGAATTTTTAATATTTTTGACGAACGATCAGAGTGATCTGATCTACCTGTGTTTCACAAAATGCCAAAACAGCTGGTATCCCCTATAATCACGTATATAGGGCAATCTTCCTGCCCGCGCCAATGTGAACAGGCATTTTGACGTACATTGGGCCAGCTCACACTGGACTAGTTACCCCGGGATGCAAAACGGTTTTTTAGATTTTACATCAATTGTACACTGGATGAGCAACCCTGGAGATAAATTATGTACGCGAACCGATTTTCATTGTAGTGGTTTTTTTAATAATTTGACAGCTCGCAAACAAAAGAATTGTTCTTCCCTCTTCTTGAACAATTTTAAGTGATCAGGATACTTTGCTTTGTTGGATACTTTTTGTATTCATCGATCAACTTTAGTGTCTCTACTCCACTCCAAATATTTGCTTGATCAACATTTGCAATTTTAAGTTTTTCTTTTCTGTTCACTCTTCGGCTACCAAACTACGAATGAAATGCGCATGACACACATACATACGCGGAAATTGTAAATTAAGTGTGTATTGTTTTTGCCTAAAGTCCGCTTTCATACGTCGCAAGTGTGTTTAGCGCAAGTTCTGGTTATTTTCTTTTGAATTGTCATTCAGTGATGCGAGCAACTCTACATGAAGACTTTCCCCTTCTTTGATTTTGCATGTTATTTGACAGTTCTCTTTCATTTCATCTTTGGCGCTCAGTATTTCATAATTGAAAATGAGCCCGCTTGTTAATTCTTTGGTCCATTTCAGTTCATCCACCATACTGAAATGTTGTGCTCGTAACAACAGCCAAAGAAATAATGAAGCAAATGCGAAAAAGAAAGAAGAAGGAGAAAAAGAAATGTCAAAAACTTGCAATGAAGATGCTACCCACAGGCAGTGGGAATTTGGTTAATTGGGTATTTTTTGTTTCATTATCCCTCCCTTTTGCACTCACTAGAATCTTTCGAAACATGCGACGTATGCAAGCGGACAAATTTTCATCCGCTCGATCATGGATGAAAGTTTAACCCCGTTTTACACTTATCTTCCTCTTCTACAAAACCAGCTAAACCGGTTTGTACCCAGGGGTAACCATTGAACGGAAGATCTTTATTAATAGAAATGCCTGTCGCCTTGGATTTGCCAGAGCTGCGTAGAACACTTGAAGCTGTATCTTGGGATTTCATTTGCACGATTATTGTCGATTTGCTTTTATTTCGGCTTTATACTTTGCAGACACTTTCGATTTCGCTGTTTGTATTGAGGTTTAGCCAAACAGATTTGGCCTTTTCTGTCATGTCAACATTGTTCTCAACGGGCAAGCGTACTATGAGATATTTTCCGTATTTTTTCAATTCTATCAATTTGGGATTCTAGATTTTTGTTTCTGTGTTCTAATTCAACAACTTTAGCTAATTCAACTACATTGGCTTTAATGTATTATATTTATTTTATAAACAACCTCAATAGTTCGCAAGCTATTGAAACTACCAATTTGCTGACTGGCCAACTAGGCAAGTTTACTCATATGTGGTTAATGCACAATTTTATTTCCTACTGAGAAATAATTTAGTTATTGTTTAAAAAAAAAAAAAAAAACAATATTTTCCACATGAACTTCCTTTCTTCAGCTTAATTCGTATGGAGCTCCTTTCATCGACAAGTCAAATCCATAGCCGCAAAAAAACGCTAGATACAAAATTTCGCAATTAAACTCATTTATTTGGAAACAGTCTTTATCTTTTAAAAACCATTGGTCGCTGATCAATTCTTCTTACTTTTGTACCGATTGATGCCAGTCCAATTTGTTGATTATACATAATATATATTTTACATATACATATTTAATATTCACATATTTCTGTATGGAAATTAATCAAATCAATTTTTTTTATAGATATTTAAGTAAAACAGAATAAGTAGAATTTCAAGATGTCTTCATTAGCACAATTAATAAAACAAAGACTGTTCAACCTGAGTATAGCAATTACGTTCTTCACATCGGGGATAATTCTTAATTTCACGCAACTTATATTGTATTTATTCCTGAAACCGTTCAACAAGAGCCTTTACAGATCATTTATGTACTATATTTGCTTCTCCCTTTATTCCCGTAAGTATAGGATATATGATTTCTGTTTTCATTTGTATCGCGGTTTCACATGCGGCCATTGCCTATTTTACAGAATTAGTATTTGTTGCTGAGTGGTGGGCTGGCAGTAAACTAGAGGTCTGGCTGGACGAAGAGGATACCAAATATGCTGGCAAAGAAAATGTCTTACTTATAATGAATCACACGTATGAAATAGATTGGCTAGCTGGTTGGATGTACGCTGACAAGTGCAAAGTTTTAGGCAATTGTAAAGCGTATGCCAAAAAAGTTATCTCCTATATTCCAGTAATTGGATGGGCGTGGAAATTTGCGGAATTTGTTTTTCTTGAAAGATCATTTGATAAAGATAAGGAAATTATTGCTAGACAACTTAAGGCAATCTATTCATATCCACATCCAGTGTGGCTTTTGCTTAATGCTGAAGGTACCCGTTTTACAGCTAAAAAACACGAAGCCTCTGTCAAATTTGCAGAGGAACGTGGAATGTCTGTATTAAAGCACCATCTGATACCTCGCACAAAGGGATTTACTGCCAGTTTACCAAGTATTCGCAATAGATGTGTCATTTATGACATTAATGTCGCATTCAAAAAAGATGATGAGGTAATTTTTTTTGTTATTAAATTTTGTTATCAAATTCATCTAATTCTCTTGAATTTTATTTAAGATCGCGCCAACAATGTCTAATCTGCTCAATGGTCATCCAGTTAAAGGCTATATGTATGTACGTCGTATTCCTTTAGACAATGTACCAGAGGATGAAAAAGAAGCAGCTCAATGGCTTCAAGAAATGTTCCGTGTAAAAGATAAAATCCAGGATAGCTTCCATACGACTGGTAGTTTCTTTAAAACGTCTGGGTTTAAGGAACCAAAACCAGTTCTGACGCAACCCAGATTACCAACACTCATAAACTTTTGCCTTTGGGCTACATTCTCAATATCTGCCATACTGTATTACCTTATTTCTTCAGTGCTTTCGCAAAACTGGATCGGTCTTTCGATAGCCGTTGGAATTCTACTCATGTGTAAGTATATTCAATCGAGTTTTACATTCACCTACTAAACATCTCTTAAATATCCAATACAGTCCATATTCTGATGGAAAAAGCTGTTGGTATGTCAAAAATTAGCAAAGGATCTTCCTATGGATCGGAAACAAAAAAGAACACAAACTAACTTTATAAGTTGTCGACAAATTTTTGTTAAGCATATGTAGATACATATGTACATAAATATATGTGTACATGTTCACATACATAAAGTTGTTTTTTTTTTTATATATATATGTACGAGTATATAATAATAACACTTTTAGTTGAACTTTGTTTTTGATAAACTGCTTCGGTTTTAAAATATACCTTCTTAAAATTTCATTTTATAAATATAAATAAATACATATACATATACGAGTAATATTGTGAAGTTATTAATTGTAATATACAAGTGAAAATTGTTATTATTATGTATGTATATGCATTAGACAATGAATAAGCGTAACAATTAAATTACTGCAAATTGTATTGTTTCCCAACCAATATATAATGGTACACTGGCGACTAACGAGAATAATTGTATATTTGTAATAAAAAGAAAAAATTGAAAATGAATGAAAAGAAATGCATTTCTTTTGTAATCGAGTACCTTTAAATATTTAAATGTAGTGTGTGTAGAGTATTGTTTATTATTAGAATATAATTATTTTTCTTTTTTCAGATATTGAGAATAAAATGTTGAGTTTAGAGATGCCGAATTTTATTTATTTCTTACTTGTCATTTTAGAAAATCTTTAAGAGCTCTTAAAATGTACCATGCTTATCGTACTTATTGTTCAAATACCATCTCCAACTCAACTACTGTCTTCTGCACTTCGTGGACCCTACGTGCGAAGTATGTTGACCCTCATAAAATATTTGGTGGCAAGTAAACTAAGGAAGTACATACGTAGTTGATCTCACATAGTTTTGAGGCTATTCGAGCTTATTATTGGTTTTCTACGGGTATTGCTTACTTAGGTGACGCCACAGTTCGGGCTGTACCTGGGCGCCTCAACTAGCAAGCCCCTCCAGTTAGCTCGGTGCTTAGCCAACTGTTTCCAGTTGCGCACTTGAAGTCGGTTGAGGTCTTGTTCAAGATTCAGTGCCATAAAGTAGGACTGGGGTGATATACAGAGTCACCTTAGTTGTTAGGGATAGACTACTCAATCGGTAAAAGTGATTCTTCGTTTTATTTCTGCTGAGGTGTTACTGACTGGATTGATAGCAGAGCCAAGTAAGACAAAGTCGCTTACTACCCTGAAAATAAAGCTGCCGACTGTCACGTTCTGCCAATTCGTCGAAGTTGTATGTCCTTTCTTGTTGACAGCATATATTTGGTGATTCCCTTTTAATATTAGCGAACGTACCGGTGACAGGCCGCTGATTGTGACTTTCCTGGCCTGAAACCACACTGACAGTGTTATACCTCTATATGCATTGTTGAACCTGAAACATTTGCGCTACTATAAAAAATCCCTATAACTGTACACGGATATGTACTTTGTTTGCGAAAAAGAACAAAAAAGAAAGCAACGAACTTATATGTATGTATGTACATACTCAAACATGAATTGTATTGTGCAATGTGCCCAATTAGGCCAACGACCGGTAGTTTCAAACCAGTAATGCAGACGATGAAGAAAATAGTGTTTATAGGGAACAAAAGAAAAAAATAAATACAAATTAAAAAGAAAATGACATTTCACCAGTCTCCAAAAATTTCCATTTTGTACGACTTTCGGTGAGAGTTAATCGGTAAAACATTTTCGGTGGCATTGGAGGAATCCTTGTACATAAAAAATGGAAACAAAACGTTTGATATCCCAAAGAAGAACAGCATTATTGCAACATATTTTTTTTTAATAACCGTAGGTATGAAACACCCAATGCGACATATTTCACCTGTGTGTCTGCATTGTTACTGCGCTGCTTGGGATTGACTAAAGTTTAGCTTTTTTTTTTCAAACATTGACTGGAACTTGAATATCTTTTGCTTTTAGGACCGGCTTTTCCGACAACCTGCGTTAAACATGACAAATACATCTCATTTGCTCAACCTATAGTTTGTCCACTATCAACTTCATAATTTTAGACATCCGTGTACTTCTCATTTTATTCTCATTACGTTTTATTACGCCCGCTCTCATTTGTTATATTTCAATTTTCGAGTGCGCAGTCACCGTCTGACATTCAAGCCGGCAACTTGTTCAGTCTCTCGCTCGCTCGTTTTTTTCGCTAACCTTAGTTAGTTTTACCGGTTCCTTCTCAGCATCTCTTATCACTTTCTGCTGTTTTTCTTTTTCTTTACCCCGGTACATCTATACTAATCTGCTGAAGTGTGTATGGTCCGTGGGCCACCAGTGTCCTTTGGTAACAGATTTAGCACGCTCGACGTAGAGTCTGAGCCATACCTAAAAAAAAAAAAACATATTCCCACATATATCTCGACAAACCGCCTTTAACAAATACAACTCTACATAACCCTAAATCCCTAGTGATCTCTTTTAGCGACGAAAAATTCCCTCTCTCAGACATAAGTATATTCTTACTTAAAAAAAGCTATCGATGGCATAAGCATCGTGTACCAAAACATCATGGAACCACGTGACGTGTTAAATCTGAGAAAATAGCCAATTTGTTCCTTTCAAAAAAAACTCTTGCCAACTGTGCCCAATTTCGGTTAGTTTTCACCCTAACCTAAACTCGTGTAAATGTATAGTGTACGCCCCTTGCGTAGTACAAGTGCCCGAAGAAGAGATAATTAGTGAAATGAGAGCCCATGGAGTAACTGAGGTCTATAAATAAAAAAAAAAAAAAACACCTGATAACAATCTTCGAACCACCGGTCTTGTTCTCCTTACTTCTGGTACAATGTAAAAGTAGAAGAATACTTCCCTACTTCTATGCGCTGCCGCAAATGCCAACTCCTTGGCCA
This sequence comes from Volucella bombylans, assembly GCA_949129095.1. Taxonomy (NCBI): domain Eukaryota; kingdom Metazoa; phylum Arthropoda; class Insecta; order Diptera; family Syrphidae; genus Volucella; species Volucella bombylans. The sequence continues at coordinate 84,077,354 of OX422142.1, forward strand.
TACTACCAAAAGACGTTCTGGTTCTGCCGCTTGCGAAACCTGTAACCTCCCCCTTCTCAACCCGATAATTGCACTCGCATTTCATGCGCTATCTGCTCCGAAGAACACCATCTTCTTCCAAAACGTACAAACAGTACTTCTACGCTAAAGAAATCCTCAAAATTAAAACGATAAAAAATGTACCATGGCTGACGCAAAAAAAAATATTTAAAGAACAAAACCCGTCCCCCTCGTTTTCTACAAAATCATACTCCGCAATCGCTCAAAGCTCCACCATTTCAAACATATACATACCTTCCACACTGCCATCAGCCCCGGATCACCCCCTCCCCCTCCCACCAGCGATTCAAACTTCCACCCACAACACTTCTTTCACCGCATTACCACTTCTAACAACAAAACAACACAGCTATTCAAATCACATATAAATCAGCCATCCACATCTTCAAACAAACCAAATCAAACAAGTATTGACACAAACCCTCTTCTCCCCCTTATCAATACCCATCCAGGTTGCTAAAAACAACAACCCAATTTTACTTTTGCAAAATAATCTTAATCGCACAACATCAAACACCAACGATGTCAACCCTAACTCACCTACCATCTCACCTCCTCCTATGAACCCTTCTCAATTTTCTTCAACAGCACCGTACTAATTACTTTCGAGGAAAGTCTCACCTAATATCAACAAAGAAGCTTCACTTATTCATAACTTCAATCGCACTGCAGCGAATATAGCAATTCCTCAAACAAGCGACAAAATACATAAAAAACAGTTCCTTGGTGGAACAAGGAAATTAATCTCCCCCGCAATCAAAGGCAAAAAGCTTGGCATAAATTTAAAAAATCACCTATTGACTCCAATCTTCTCTTCTACCGAAAGCTGAACGCTATGTTCCGTAAAACAGTAAAGGCTGAAAAAAAGTCTTTTGAAAAGTTCACTGCGAATACCATGGTTTGAGGTCCACCACTGCTGTGACGCTCTTGCTGCGTGTTAAGTACATATAGTAAGATCATGTGATTCAGAGGACCTTTCTCATTCCGAAATTCAGAATATTCAAGGAAGAATAGTTGCAAAACGACAATAAAGTCTGCTAATGCTAATGATAAAACCAAAGGTGTGCAAAAGCCTTATACTCCAAAATCTGATTCTGCTAATTTTAATGCAGCTCTCAAAAAAGTCTTTCAACCGTAAACTGTGTTGGAAATTGTCCGCCTTGTGTTAGAATATGACGGTTCAAAACTGTCCCTCAGAAATGGTACACATGAGGTGTTATCTCAAAGCAGTTGTGGGGCATGAAGGTAACATCGGATTCCACTGGAGATCAATTTAGCGAAGAGGTAAAAATGATGAACTGAAAACGGCCAGTCCAAATCACATTTAAATGTATCACGATTATGTTATAATAATATAACGGTGAGGCCGTGAGGGGCAATTGTATTCGTAACCCATGAAGATAGAGCTTGTTCCACTGTATAAAATCAGAGGCGAAACAAGAAACCGCAACAATTACCGATCAGTTAAGCTTACGAGTATGTTTTTTTATAACGAGTTCTAAACAGTCGCCAGCGGGATATAATAAAATTTGTGGTATTAATTCTGTTTATTAGGAGGCACTTGCACGATTTAGAGCTTACTGATGCCGATGGAGAAACATCGCTACAGACGAAAGATCTAAAAATCCCCTCCATTGATCTGAAGAAAACTTTAGTCAAAGCTCTAAGAGATCTAAAATGGATGGCAAATCCCTTCAGCCAATACTCCAAGTTAAGGGGGTTGAAAGATAACGGTCTATGAAACAAACAACCATATAAAGACCGAATATCTGGATTGCGGTTTTTCTAAATCCGCGAACCCAACTCCCGACATGTATATAGTTGTTGTCCTGAACTATGAACAACTTGAATATTTTGGCACAGTCGTAAACGATCATGGAAATTGTGATAACGATATCACATATAGAATTAGCTTGGGCTGGCGCGAAAACTCAGCATATTGAGTGACAGAAATATGCCTATACAGTTGTGCATCCAGCTTTAAAAAACACATCGCAGTATTGAATGCACGAGAAGTATAAAGGCAAAATTACACCCGCGAAAAATCCAAATATTACGCTGACATCCGTAATATTAATATATACATCAAGAACGGATATAATTAGAAGAACAAGTAAACAGGGAAGTCTCCATATTGAAAACCAATAGTCGAAAAACTCCAGGCTAAGCGTATCATCTAATATTGCTATGTACAAAATCGTTAGTATGAAAATCCGAAAACTAAAAGAAGCTCAAGTACCCATCGAAAATGCCATATGTTTGCACAAGAAATGCAAGTTTCCATAGCAAGTTATAGTATACAGGAATGAATATGAGCTGTCACTTTTGGTTTAGCATTTGTGTTTTTGTCGCGATGACTGAGTGGCGTATGAATGGAACAATAAAATTAATAATTACTAATTTTGCTCCCAATTTTTGCACCCGTTACACAGGTTCACCTATTTTATAGCTTTTTTTCATTCATTTTTTTTAATTCCTTTAAGGCTCTCGCGCGAGAATACATAGAAGTGATTTGCTCTGAGACATGTGAACGAATAAAATAGTAAGCTATTAAATAACTACCCTATTTATTGCATATTATATTTCTGTGTTTCTATGAAAAGTGACAAATAGCGTGAAATGAAAAATTGCTCGTGGAGGAGACAAATTTTTTCCATTGATTTCTCCGGAAGTTGTGCAGTTTTGACTCCAATGGTACACTAATAACTTCTTCTGACTCTGCTGTCAAAATTTTTAGGTTGCAGCTTATACACGCATACACATTGACAGCTGTCAGTGCACATTTTATTCGAGCTTGCGGGTAAGTTTTGGTGTTTTGTTGTTTTTGGCATGCGAATAATTGAATGATTGAGTCAATGATGTTTAATATAGTGTGTATGTAAATCTAATTTATTTTTTCATATTTTCATCCATACGTCATCAAACAATTCGTTTGTTTTTGTTTAATGCTTTGAATACAAACTGTTTTAGATGATTGCAAATTCTGACTTGAATTTGCTTGGCTGATTCGATAAAAAGGTTGAGAGAAAAAAAAATGATTAAAATAAAAGAAACACGTTCGCCTTCTAAAGTTACATTCTTCTTCCTTTTTTTTTAATTTATTTGTTTGACAAGTGGTATGAGATTAAGAAAAAAAAAGAAAACATGACTGTCACTGTCGAGGGTTGTCTCTTTCTTTATTAAAGGTGAATTTAACATTCCCCCGGTAATGACAACATGGTTGTTATGAAAAACCATAATAATAAAAAGAATATTATCATGTATTTACATAATATTTATAAGAATTATATGTTTAATGAAAGAAATTCTATGAGTATTTATATGATCTCTGCTGCTTATCGCTGCTCGAAGAGGAGCGTAAGTGATAAAAACAATCCTGAATGGCAAAACGTTAAGACTCTTGTGGCTGGGCAGCGTTTGGTATCAAGGCAAGTTTCACGATTGGTCTTTTCAAGGGACCAGTAGGTGTTTTGACTGTCACAACTCGAACGAGATCGTCGCTGCCTTTATGTAATGATGTGACGCGACCCATGGGCCAATGACCAACTGGAAAACGGTCGTCTTTGATGATTACTAAACCGTTTTCCTTGATGTTAGGTTGCTTGTTTTGCCATTTTGTTCGAATTTGCATGCTGGACAAGACATCTTCCTTGAATCGTTTCCAAAAGTGCTGAACCATTTGTTCCATTAGTTGATGTCGTTTGGTTGGATTTAATTCTGATGGTGATTGAGGTCGTGATAAAAGAGCATTGCCCGTAAGAAAATGCCCTGGTGTTATTGCTGTGAAATCGTTTGCATTGTCACTGATTGACGAGATCGGGCGTGAGTTTAGCACAGCTAAATGCCAGCCAAGACAGTTAAAAATTCTTCGAAGGTGAGTTTCGCATTTCCAATGACTCGGTTTAGATGAAATTTCATTCTTTTTACAGCAGCTTCGATCAATCCATTGAAATGAGGTGCTCCTGGTGGGCTAAAATGCCATTGAATGTGTCGATTGGTTAATGCTGGGATGATTTCACTTTTGATTGATTGAAGAGCGCCGTTGTAAAGTCGTTGATTATCGTTGTTGTTGCCACCAACAAAATTTGTTCCACAATCGCTGAACACATCATGAATCAAAATCCACGACGGGAGACAAATCGATCGAATGCATGCAGAAATATTTGCGTTGTTAGATTACCAGCTGCTTCCAAATGGACCGCTTTCGTGGTCATGCAAGTGAAAACAGCCACATAGCCCTTGTATGATGTTTGGCCACGACCCTTTGAAGCACGGATGTCATATGGGCCCGCATAATCAACGATAGTCGATGCAAATGGTCTTGAGGTAGTATTGACACGAGCAGTGGGTAGTGTGGCTGGACGCGCTTTGAAACAAATGACACATTTGTGAATGAAATGGCGGACGAAATTGCGCACATCAAGAATCCAATAAATTTGCCGAATTTGATTGACCGTTACTTGTGGTCCACCGTGTAACGTAAGCCGGTGATAATAATCGGTAATTAACGTTGCAATATGACTTTTCGAAGGCAAAATTATTGGAAATTTTTCTTCGAATGACATGAATGCATTTTGTAAACGACCGTTGACACGAAGAATGTTGTTGTTGTCGATGAATGGGTTAAATCGGTGGAATTTGCTTGGTTTTCCTGATTGGTTTTTGATCTTGAATCGTTTTGAGCTCAGTGGAGAATTCACTGGATTGAATCCAGCGAGTAAGTGCATACTCACTGTGTTGAATTTCAATGACTGTGAGCGGAGCGACTTGTTGAATGAGTTGTCTTGTTAGAATTGAGAGCATTGAAACTGGTGGTCGTTTCAATTTGAGCTTGATTGAAGAGCGTACAATTTGAACAAAACGAAGGGCGTATGCAACGGTACGACGAAGACGATTGAAATTTGAAAATTTGAAAAACGTTGGATGAGTCTGTTGACACATGACATTTCTTTGATGTTGAGGTTGATTGATTTTAGCTTTGAACGAAGTTCATTTCGATCATCTTCATGAAGTTTGAATGGTGAGTTTGGCCAATAAGATTGAGGCAATGAAAGAAATGTTGGTCCATGCCACCACAGTTGTGAATCACGCAGCTCAGAAAGGCTTAGACCACGACTATTAAGATCAGAGGGGTTTTCATGCGTCCGGATATGGTGCCATTGTACAATTTCAGTTGACGAAAGAATTTTATGAATTCGATTACAAACAAAAACTGCCCAACGATTTGGGTCTCCTCGAATCCATGACAAAACCACGCTGGAATCGGTTCACATAAAAACTTCATTGAATGAAAGTCTCAATGATTTTTTGATCAGTTCAAGCAACCTGACAGCTAAGACAGCACCACACAATTCAGCGCGAGGTGTTGTTAATGGCTTACGCATTGGTGTCAGTTTGCTTTTAGTGATGATCAGACTTACATGAGTTTGAGTCGACGGTTCGAAGTTAGATTGATGTTGCGTATGCTTTGCTTGAGCTATCGCAGAACACATGAAGCTGATTATTTATGTTGCTTGATGAAGTGATGACCCAACGAGGAATTTCGATTTCTTTGATAAATTGAAGTTGATCGATAGTTTTAGTCCATTCTGACTGAAGTTCGGGAGACGTTACGATGTTATCCCAATCAAATTTGCCCTCCCACAATTTATTCAAAAATATTTTTTCTTTTGTGACAAATGAATTGAGCCAAGTGGGTCGAACAAGCGAGCTACTGTTGATGAGACATTTCGTTTTGTGAAATGTTTGGGAGGGGGAAAGTTGACGGAAAATGTAAATAAATCTTTGTTACTTGACCATCCTAAGCCGAGCGCTTTGATGGCATCTTCAGCATTAAATAAACATGTCCTGTTTTGGTCGTGATATTCGATGGAAATTTGTCGAAGAATTTCCATTTACGTAGTTCAAAACCGGCTTTTCTGAGAACTTGAACCATTTTTATGGAGTTCTCGATGATCTCGCTACCGGTTGTTACGTCATCTACATAAGTTTCAAGTTTAAGTGCTGTGTACACGGCTGGTGAAATGGCCTTGATTTGTTCAGCTACTATATGAATGGTTTTGATTGCTTGATACGGTGATGGTGCAAGGCCAAACGTAACAGTTTGTAGAGCATATGTCTGAATGTTTGAATTTTCGTCATCTTGCCACAAAACGTACTAATAGTGAGTGTCGTCCGGGTGGATATCAATACAACAGTACATTTTTTCCATGTCCACAATGAAAACATATTTGTACGTACGCCAATTCAGAATGATTGAGACCAAGTCGGCTTGTAAAACGGGACCGGTAGTCAAAATATCATTTAATGATTTTCCATTTGTCGATTTCGCAGAACCATCAAACACTTGACGAAGTTTTGTCATGATACTTGTTTCTTTCATTACGGCATTGTGGGGCAGATAAAAATGTTTTTCGTTAATCTCGTGAACGAGTTTAACTTGATTGAGCTTTTTGTATTCGTTGATACTTTGAAGTATGCTTCCTTACATTTTTCGTCTCCAGCGAAACGGCGTTGAAGCGATTGGAAACGTCTGAATGCCATATCATATGACGACCCCAACTGAATTGATGAATCAAAATACGATTTAAATGGGAGTCGCACCATGAACTTTCCATTTGATTGGCGTGTGGTCGTTTGCTCATAAAACCTTTCTGTTCATTCATCCTCTTTCGACAATGTCTTTTCTTTTGGTATTTCCTCTAGTTCATGGAATTTGGTTAAATATCCACCAATTTCGATTGTCGAGAGGTTATGACATTCAACCAATGAAAATGTAAGAACGTGATTTTGTTGACACAATTCTCCAAATAAAATCCATCCCAAAGTCGTTCATTGAGCGACCGGCTCACCGAATTCACCCTTGCTTAGACCTTCCTCAATGATTTTTCCATAAACATCGCCGGCTAACAACAGATCAATTAGACCGGGAGTCGCATAATGAGGGTCAGCGAGTGGCAGGTTTTGAAGATGGGGCCACGGTCTTGTTATAACTGAGTGTAAGGGTAATTCTGACGTAATCGATAGAAGAACAGCAAAATTCGAAGTAAAATTAAATTTTGGATTGATTATCGAATGAACATTGAGACTCAATCCCTTGTCGGCGACTTTGTATTGAGTTTCGCCCATGGAACGATAACCAATGCAGAATGGAATGAATGCTAATTTTAATCCCTGAGCAACGCGCTCTGTTATAACTGATTGTTGTGCTCCATTATCGACTAAAGCCCGAAGTCGAATGAATTTACCGCATGCGTCAAGTACATTTACAATTGCTGTAGCAAGAAGAACCGTTGAATGAGTGTTCACTAAATTAGTTGAAACGATTTGCGGATTAACTGTCGGTGCGTGAGTGATTTGATTTTTGGTGCGACGACGGCGACTTAAAATCGATGTTGTTCGTGACGTGTGCGGCGGCATCAGCAATGAGAAACGTCGATTTAAGGAAATCGAGCAATTGATTGAGTCTTGCAACTTTCTTTGGATCTTTGTGGTGTTTTTCAAATTCGAGACGCGTAGCTGGAGATAGCTTTTCGAGTAGATGAAATGCGAAAAACTCGGAATTTTTCTCAGTATGGAATTTGAGGTTTTTTAGCTGGAAAATGCATGCACGCACAATATCATGCAACGATTTCAGCTCAGCAGCTGACTCGCGTTGAGTATAGGTTGGCAAATTCATAAATTTTTTCATAAAGCCGTTGAACAAAACTTGTTCATTGCTATAACGATCTTTCAAATTTTCCAAAGCTTCATCATATGTATCATTCGTAACATCCAAATGAGCGATGGATAAGGTCACACTTTGAGTTAGAAATGATTTGAGATATACGAACTTTTGGTGTTTCGAAAGTTTTGAATTGTTTGAAACGATGCATAGAATGTTGGGCATTCAGTGGGCTCACCATCAAATTTTTCAATTTTAAATTCAGGTGGTCTGAAGGAGCTATCGGTGTGGACCTCACGTATAATCGTATTAGTTGAATCGTTTGCAGCTGGAGTGGATGGCGTGGAAGAAAGTGGAAACGTTGTGGCGTGGCGATCGGGATGAACTTTGTCGGATGCGGTTTCAATATGATCTATGGCATCCGCATGTTCGGATTGGAAGGACCCAAAAATATCGTTTTTGAAATACATATCGTCGCGAGATAGATTTAAACGAACTAATTTTCGATGATTTTCATTAAAGATTTGAAGATTTTGAGCAATTCGATTGAGACGTGTAATAAATTGCACCTTAGATCTTCGATTAGGACCATCTTTGTCGAAATTTGGGCGTTCTTTTTGCAGTTGTTGGAGCAAGTCAAGTTGTTCGGCCACCAATTGCTGTTCTTCGGTGGGGATGACTGACTTTTCTTTCATCGGGCATATTGATTTTAGTTATGCCAAACAAAAAGGTTTAAAGTCACTTACCTCTGAGATTGGGGATTTTTCTAGTCCTGAGAATCTGCTGCTCACACGATGATTCCTTTGAGCGGTGTGCTCGTGTAGGGTTGAATGCAACAACGTTGTAACGAGTAAATGCAAGTGGATACCATGCGGGTTTGCACGATGTTAGGTTAGGATGCGACAGAATTGATTGGTGCCGGTGCAGAAAATTCGTAAAACAAGATGATTGCAAATTCTGACTTGAATTTGCTTGGTTGAAAAGCTGATTCGATAAAAAGGTTGAGAGAAAAAAAAATGATTAAAATAAAAGAAACACGTTCTTCTTCTTTTTTTTTTGTTAATTTATTTGTTTGACAGGTGGTGTGAGATTAAGAAAAAAAAAGAAAACATGACTGTCACTGTCGAGGGTTGTCTCTTTATTTATTAAAGGTGAATTGACATTTAACACAAACAGACAGTAGTGTACACTTTTCATTTGCATTTGCCGGTTCAATTGGTATCGGATTTCAGGCCATTTATATACGTGTCTGTGTCATTACATATATACAGTTCTTTTTCCTCAGTTCTTCATTTTTTATACATAATACAACCACATAATACACACATACGAGCACACACACATACTTATTATACATTCAGTTTAGATACATATTTTTTTAACTCTTCATATTAATTTAAATGATTACACTTTTTATACATAGAAAACGTTCAAATATTGGTAGACGTACACGTCATTCGAGAGTTGTTGCATCCAATCGAAGATCACTAAGTTGATAATGCAAACACGGTTGAAAGTGCAAGGTCAATAAATCGACGTACGCGTCGATCAATAGCATAATTGATTACAGTATGCATTCTTATATTGGCCAAATGAATAAACAATGTATGCATTGTAAAGCATTCAAATTTATGAACGAAACGCCTGGCATGTACTGTGCTGGTGAGAAAGTTATATTGCCTGTATTAGAACCTCGACCAGACCCTTTGCACTCATTAATTTATGGCAATTCACCAACGTCAAAGCATTTCTTAACAAATATTCAAAAGTACAATTCATGCTTCCAAATGACATCTTTTGGAGCTGCAAATATTATAAGAGATGGATTTATGCTGACGTTTAAGGTAATTGCTTTGCATGGAGTAAAGTTTGATTTATGTACAGTCCCTGTATTTGATGTCTTTAAAAATTCAGATTCGTCATACAAATATATTTCAAAAATATTACAGATTCAAGGTCAGATATACCATAGAGCTGGGTCATTGTTGCCATTCCCAGATGCTGTTCATCAATTTTTGCAAATATATTTCATTGGTAATGAGAACAGCGAATTGAATCAGCGCTGTACAATTGCTTCAAATACAAGAAGAGAAATCGTGAGTGAGCTGCAAAGTTTTTCCCATCATCACAATGAATTGGTCAAATTATTCAAGATTGCACTGGATCAGATGCCCACCGATGATCATACAATCATAATACGTGCCGACAGAACACCAATCGGACAACATGCCAGGCGATTTAATTAACCAAGAAGCCAAGAATTTCGGCCAAAAGATATTGTTTTGTATCGTAGGAATGAGAAATTAAATCGTATTTCCGAACTCCATCGTTGTTATGACACATTGCAATACCCGATTTTGTTCTGGAGAATGATGGTTATCATATCAATATACCTATGGTAAATCCAATGGCTGGTAGAAAAATTATGATTTTTGATTACTTTTTTGAGTAAAATTTGCATTCAATTAACTAAAAGAATAATTTTTATTATTTTCAGGTCAAGAAACAACGAAAAAAGTTAGTGCGATGAATTTTTATTCGTATCGATTAATGATTCGTGATGAAGAGGACAATTACATTTTGCGTTGCAATAAACTTTTTCATCAATACATTGTGGACATGTATGCTTAAATCGAAAGCGAACGATTGAATTTCATCCGTCATGATCAAGCCCGATTGAGATCTGAAGAGTACATACATTTACGTGATGCACTATTGAATGATGTGGATGTGAATGACATTGGACGTTTGACAATATTACCATCATCATATATCGGTAGCCCACAACCCAAAATGGGCTGATGTGTATGATTGCTTATTTGATGATGAGGTGCCAACAGATCGGCACGATATAGCTGCTCGCATATTCCACCAAAAATTTAAGAAGTTGATGGATCTGATTGTCAAACTCCGTGTATTTGAAGAAGTGCGTTGATACATGTATACCATTGAATGACAAAAAATGGGCTTGCCGCACGCTCACATTTTGATATGGTTGGTACGGAAAATAACACCAGATATGATTGATAGTGTTATATCGGCCGAAATTGCAAATCAAACCATCGATCCACAATTATACGCAGTTTTCACGAAAAATGTGATACATGGTTCATGCGGTGAAATCAATGTATGATCGACGGCAAATGTTCAAAGCGTTTTAAAAGACAATTGATTGCTGAAACAATACAGTGATGATGGATATCCACAGTATCGTTGACGATCTACTCAAGATAAAGATAAAACGCCTACTATTAAAATTCGTAACCAAAACTGTGAAGTTGATAATCGTTGGATAGTGCCGTATTCACGGTTGCTATCATAAATGTCCAATGCTCACATAAATGTCGAATACTGCAATTCAGTCAAATCAATAAAATACATTTACAAGTATGTTAATAAAAGTAGCGATATGGCCGTTTTCGGAGTGGGTACTGAAAATAGAAATGATGAAATTTTGCAGTACCAAATGGGACGATATATTTATTAGTACGAGTACTAACGAAGCTATTTGGCGAATTTTATCGTTCCCAATACATGAAAGACATCCTATTGTTATACAACGCATTTATTTTGCTGATGCAAATGTCGCACAAAGAGCAGTACACCCTCCAGCAACTACACTGACAGCTTTTTCCAAGTTATGTGAAACGGATGAATTTGCCATAACACTATTATATTCGGAAGTACCACGATAACTAACTTGGAACGCATCAACAAAAAAATTTCAACGGCTCAAACAAGGTACTCCTGTTGATGGTTATGATGGTTTTTCAGCGGATGCTTTAGGTCGCATTTATACAGTTAGTCCAAATAATGTTGAAAGTTTTTATTCGCGATTGCTGTTGCTGAACGTACGTGGGCCACAGTCGTTTCAGGATTTAAGAACTGTTGATGGTGAATTGTGTGCAACATATCGTGATGCATGCCAACGGTTGCGTTTGCTTGAAGATGATACGCATTGGGATGCTACACTTCATGATGCAGCAGTTTCAGCTCACCCAAATCAAATACGTATGTTATTCGCAATAATAATATCAACATGTTATTCATCAAACCCACTTGAATTGTGGAATAAATATAAAGATTTCATGGCTGAAGACATTTTGATTCGACTTCGACATCATTCGATGGATCCCAATTTGATATTTACATGAGGAATTGATATTACTTGAAGATATTTGCCTTATGATTGGAAATAAAGAATTAGGACAATTATAAATAATCGAACCAAACCATCCAATGCATGATTTATTTAAGCGAGATAATTCGAATCTGATGGATTGTATGCGTTTGTGTAAACATACATTCCACAATTGAATGTTCAGCAAAAGAATGGATATGATAGAATCATGCAAGCTATCATTAACAACACTGGTGGATTTTATTTTTTGTATGCTCCTGGTGGCACTCGAAAAACATTTCTTATTTCATTAACTTAGCAACAATTCGATCCGAACCAACAATTGCATTGGCAGTTGCTTCTTCTGGTATTGCAGCTACATTATTGGATGGTGGCCGAACTGCACATTCCGCCTTGAAATTGCCATTAAACATGCAAACGGTTGAAACTCCAACATGTAATATTTCATGAAATTCTGGAATTGCCAAAGTTTTGCTAGAAGAATTATTCTATGGGATGAATGTCCGATAGGCCATAAAAAATTTTTGGAAGCATTAAATCGAACATTACAGGATCTACGTAGTACGTGGAAATCAAAAGTTGTTCGGCGGTGCATTATTATTGCTATCTGGTGATTTTCGACAAACGTAGCCCGTCATTCCCAGATTAATCCCAGCTGATTTTTTTTTTTTTTTATAATTTACGCGCGCCTAAGGGGTTAGATACCCTTTTACTGTTGCCAGGCCGCGGGCGGAAAGTTAGAAGGAGGAGAAAGGAAAATTGTTTTTGTAGTGGTTTGAAACTCAGGTGTGTTTGGTTTCTATGTTTGCTATCCAGGGGTTGGAGTCCGAATAGGACGGAGAGTTTTTCTTCACTCAGAGTGATTCGAGATATAATTCCCAGTATTTTTTTCATTGCTTAAAACTCTTATAACAGCCAAATCTACGTGCCAGTGTTATGCCTTCACACGCAGAATTTTTTTGTCTGAGTTCCAATTACACAATGAAAAACTGATTTGCCATGGGCAGGATTCGAACCTGGACCCTCCGAGTGAGAAGCGTTTGCTACTACCACTACACCACGGTCACCCCCAATGGAAATTAATGCATGCTTGAAAAGTTCGTTTCTTTGGGGAAATGTACAGAAGATATCGCTTAACATAAATATGCGTGTGCGTCTTCAAAATGATCCATCAACACGTGAGTTTTCAAAGCAACTGCTGCAGATTGGCGATGGCAAAATTGCAAGTGATTTAAATGGCTTTATCTCGCGTTACCAAATAACTTTTGCACAATTTTACCATCAAAAGAAGAACTAATTAATCGCGTTTTCCAAACATTGTTAAAAACTATAAAAATCACAGTCGTCGGTTGACCGTCAAAACTTTCGCATCGCTGCCTGTTGATCTGTTCCAAGTGTTTTCTTATCTCTCACGTGTTTACTTAATCTTTTTTCATCTTCTTTATTCGTTGTTCTGATTTACCGCTCATTAATCGCTACCAAGCAAGTGGAAGAGTAAGTAATTAATATGGCCTCAGGGCCAAAGAACCGTTCCGCCAATAGATTCGGTGATCTGGAGGAATGTTTCCTATCAGACCTACCGGATCCTATTCGGCAAAAAAAACTCCTGAAATTAAACAACTCGCCTTCTTTTGAATTCCCTGAACTTCCTACCAAAACCATCTTTAAAAATCCCCGATTTATCCAAATCCTTCCCAAAGATTCTGGCAAACCCCTCACATCAGTAAGTGTATTTGTGTTAAAAAAAGCAATAGATGCCATTACAAAGCAATATGAAAAAATTTCGCTGCTGAGAGATGGCTCCGTCTTGATTCTAGTTAAAGACCAACAAACTGCTGAAAGATTCATTTGATCCAAGAATATTAACAAAATCTGCCCAGTTACTATAAAACTCCATCCTAGTGTCAACATCTCTACAGGCGTCGTCTACGCCCCCTGCCTAATCAACGTCAGTGAATCCGAGATCATCTCCGAGATGAAATCTCAAGGAGTTGTGGACGTTTATAAGTTCACAAAAGTCCACGATGTCCCTTCCCTTCAGGACTCATTCTGCTCTCGTTTGATCATTTTCTGGTACCTGAGTCAGTAGAAATAGGATGATATAAAACAAAGGTAACAGAGTATGTTCCAAATCCCATTCGTTGTCGACAATCTCAACTTCTTGGGCATACAGAACGTCTCTTGTGTTTAAGGTAAGTACCTGCCATGTGGGCTTAAACCTACGGGATGCCCACACATCCATGGGAGCAAGGATACGCCTTGCCATGGCTCACCGTCAATCCACTGATACCAATTCAGAACTGTGTTGCCGGCACAAGTTCCACCCTTGGTAAGAGTCGAGGCCGACCTAAAACTTCTTACTGCTCTTAGGGTCGCAGCACCCAGTACTTATTGCAACTCTACATTGGGACGAAACCCTTCCCGCGATTTTGGGTTTAAACCACAGCCACCATGACGCTCCCACAAGGGGGCCTCCCCCTAAAAAGTCAGGCCCGGACCGAGATCCAGGGGGCTCCTGACTCCCATGGTACCGTGATTTAAGTCCTGGTAGTCCAGCCGCCAACAAGACCTATGACCTTGTGACTGATTGAATCGTAGCAACCTTCGGTAGCGTTATCTGCAGATGTTTACGATAAGACCAGTATTTTGCTCTGCCCCCGTCATTAAAGGGCGAAGCCTTGATAATTGGGCGGGGGCCCTCTTGGGCATACAGCTAAATGGTGCAAACGATCAACTTCATGCACAAACTGCAACCTTCCACCTCACTCACCACTTGATTGCACACGCACAATGTGCGCCAACTGCCGACGCCCCCACCCCGCTTTCTCTACTTCCTGCCCCAGATACATTGTAAATAAAGAAGTTTTAATAATTAAAACAAAACAACACTAGCGGAAGCTGAACGTATTCACAAAGAACAGAACCCTATAATAACCTTTCCCATATCCAATCTATATTCCACCATAACAAAGCAAATTACTCACCCAAAACCTTCACATATATTTAATTCAACACCTTCAAAACAACAACTAAAAAAAAAAAAGCAATAAATCAATAACTCAAAGAGTAGAGACAAACATTGATGTCTCCGATTCCCCTTCCACCAAATAATCCAACAAAAGAAATAAATACACCTATAATGACAAAAAAAAAGTACAAAGAGAACTGCCAATGCCTCTTATAGATTCACTACTTACTCCAAATAAAGAAAAAAATAATTCTTCATTTAACACAAATACTGTAACTACCTTCACTACTACACTACGAAATTCTATCGAATCCCCAAATGATAAAATATAATATAAATAGATATAACAGTAACATTGACTCCGCTACTCGGTCACAGGATCGCTCGGGTTCCAACAGCACAGTTGGAAGCCTGAGTGGTCCAACGTCTGAACCGCGGAGTCAAAACAACCATAACCGAAATTTCACCCAAAACAATTCCCTTCACCATAACACTAGGATACAACCAAATGACACTAAAAATTCTCCAGTGGAATCTTAAAGGTTACTTCAATAATCTTCATGAGTTACATATATTAATTAAAGAATTACACCCATCCATTATATCCCGCCAAGAAACACACATCCCATTTAATAAATCCCTTCCTCCACCAAGGCAATACACTCCCTACTTCCATAACCTTAAATCCAACATTTCCGCAAAAAGTGGCACTGGACTTCTCATACACAATTGCATCTCTCATCACCCCATCCCAATAGACTCCCTAATATCAGCGGTTGCAGTTGAACTGGAACTAAAACATAAAATCACCATAATTTCAATTTACATTCCCCCCCGACCAACCTTTTTTCACATCGAAAACATCATCAACAATATTAACTCTCCCATATTAATTACTGGCGACTTCAATGCTTGGTGCCCTCTTTGGGGATCCCCATCTGTGAACAAAAGAGGAAAAACTTTAGAAAAATTCCTATATTCCTCCAATCTCAACGTTTTAAATAATGGCAGTCCGACACACTTTTCCACCCACAAGACATTTACGCACATCGACCTATCTTTTATTTCACCCCAACTATCCCCCGTTACCAGCTGGTTAACACTTCCAGATCAACACGGCAGCGATCATTCTCCAATAGTTATTAATACAACTTTAAGCAAACAGAAGGGAGAAACAAAACCATACCCCAAGTTTCAATCCGATAGACCCAATTGGACAACTTTTCAGGCGTAAGTCTGAGAATATTTTGACCCACAAAATCGTTCACCCAATACAAACAAAGAAGCAGCTGCAATTACTAAAGCGATATGTTCTGTAGCCAACTACTCCATACCAAAAAAAGTCAAACACAAAACGATTGTGCCTGGTGGAATCAAGAACTTAACAAATTACCCCACTAAACACAAGCTGTTTGGCAAACCTTTAAAAAACAGCCAACTGATCAAAACTTATAATAATCGTAAACTCAATGCCTTATTCCGAAAAAAATGCCAAAATAGAAAAACGGAAAAGCTTTGAAAACTTTACTAGTAAACCCAAATTCATCTCCTAAAAAAATTTGGACCGACATAAAAATTCTTACTGGCCAAAATGCAGCATACCCAATTCAAAACATCAAATCTGGTCTCCAAATGTTAACACACCCTTTCCAAATTGCAGAGTACTTCGCTAAAACTTGGTCTGCGTATTCCGACGACTCCAACTTCCACTCATCCTTCTCTTCTTCCAAGAAAACAATGGTCACAGATTTGGAATATTTACTAAACAATAGCAACTCCTCTATTAACATAATTAAACTTCCAATTAACACAATAGAACTCGATACAAGCATTAAAACCGCAAAAGGCAAAACTTCTGGCTTTGACAAGATCGACTATCAAATGATAAAAAAACACATCTTCAAGTCTGTTAACCCGCTTACTCAAGCTATACAACAATATATTCAGTTATGGTAATATTCCCCAAATATGGAAAATTGCTACGATAATTCCTATACCAAAACCCAATAAATTTTTGAAAAAATAATATCTAAAAGATTAATGTGGTTTATGGAAAAAAACAACTTAATTGATATAAGGCAAGTTGAATTGAAACATGGACGGGGCACCATCGACGCTCTGCTATATATTGATGAACATATTTCATTTTTCATTTCATTTCATTTCATTTATTTACTTAGTATGTACAATAAGATTTACATCTTTTTTAGTACTTAGATATTATTGATTAGCTAACAAGACTTTAATAACTTAAGATATAATAATAATAATAATAATATAAGAGAGGGGGAATAGGACCTGGACTCAGGGTTGGGTTGTTAAGGATGAGAGGTAAAGGAGGGCTGCACTTTTAAATTTTGCACGGTTAGATATCATTTTGATACGCGGTGGGAGAAGATTCCAAAGTTTAACAGCGTGGATGAAAAATAAGCGTGACGAATTTAAATATTGGCGACGATGGGGAACGATACTTAAATTTCTTGCAGAACGGTTAAAGACAAGTTTATTATATAAATAGGGTGGGGATTTATTTTGAATAATTTTATGTAGAAATATGCAGTTCCTCACATTGATGTACTGTTGTAGCGTGCAACCTAGTATCTTTTTGGTATGTTCTGAGATATGTTCGTATCTTCGAAGTCCATATACATAGCGAACCGCATCGTTGAATGCCACCTTTAATTTGTTTAGTGACAGTGAATCGAGAGCGCTATAGACAACTCCAGAATATGTAATGAGAGGTGCTATTAAGATCAGTAACAACTTACGTTTGGTTTCAAATTGGGTGAAATACGATGTAGGCCACAATTTGCGTAGACAGCCGTATATCCGACCAATAACTGCATTAATATGATTATAACCTGAGAGGTTATGGTCAATGATAAAGCCAAGGCTAGTGCAGTGTTCAACAGCTGTTATTTTACTGCTACCTAGGTACAAATCTGGCAGG
This sequence comes from Volucella bombylans, assembly GCA_949129095.1. Lineage (NCBI taxonomy): Eukaryota > Metazoa > Arthropoda > Insecta > Diptera > Syrphidae > Volucella > Volucella bombylans. The sequence continues at coordinate 84,095,136 of OX422142.1, forward strand.
ATACTCAGTTGAAAAAATTTTTTAGAGATCGGCATTACTTGGGATTTTTTTTGGGTTAAGAAGCAATCCATTCGCTGCGGACCAGATAGAAATTTGGGTAAGATCGTCATCGATGTGGTCAGCAAGTTCATCAAGCTTGTTATATGGTTTTGCCAAATGAAGTTGCACGTCATCTGCATAAAGGTGGACAGAACTGATGGAAGATCGTTAATAAACATACAGAAAAGAATAGGACCCAGAATTGAACCTTGTGGAACTCCTTGAACTAAGGCCTTAAGTAGGGAGGATTTGCCGCCAGAAATGACTTTCTGGAATCTCTCGGAGAGATAGCTGCCAATAAGATGGGTAGCCCTACGGCTAAAACCAAACAAATTTTTGAGCTTCCAGCTTAGAATGTTATGATCTACCCTATCGAAAGCCTTCGAGAAGTCAAGTAGGCAAAGAAGACTTATATTACCCTTGTCATAATCTTGCCTTATTTCATCTAGCAAATTTATCGTAGCGGTAGAGCAGCTGTGATGTGCCCTGAATCCTGATTGTTTCTCGTAAAGCAAGTTGTGGTTAGCTACATGACTAAGTATTTGTTTTTGCAGGACTTTTTCGAAGATTTTAGATAAACTGGGTAATATGCTAATCGGTCTAAAGTCAGAAGGGGCATCACTGTTTGTTTTCTTTGCCACTGGAAGGACTCTAGCTATTTTCCATGACCTGGGAAAAGTTGATGTAATTATGCAGAAATTGATGACATGGGTAAGATGGGTAACTATCTGGGACAGGATAAGTTTGACAAACCGGATGGGTATTTCGTCCTCCCCAATAGCTTCAGACTTAATAGCCATTGTGCATTTAAAAATTTCGCTTTCGCTCACAACTTCAAAGTCATCCAGTCTATGCGCAGATCTGGCCGAACAGGCTGATGCTCGATTTGTATCAAAGTTACCATTAGCGAGTTGTTCACCTATGAAATAATCATTAAGAATATCAGGATCAAGATCACTCTGTTGGTTAAAGCCTTTAGAAAGACCGATCATTTTAAGGTTGCTCCATAGTTTTTTTGCTGGTAAGGTGGTATTGAGCTTGGATGCATAGTAATTTTTTTTGGACGCACGTATAATTGAAGTTGTACGATTGCGTGCCTCTTTAAATTCTTTCCAATACACGCTGGTCGGTCTGCGCTTCCATCTACTGTGCAATTTATTGCGAACTTTGATTGAGTTTATCACATCTGAGGTAAACCATGGACAGCTTTGGTTACTGACTCTAACTGTTTTTGTAGGTACATGCCTATCAAGCAGTTGTGTCAAAATTGATTAAAAGAAATCAACCTTTCCATTAGGATCGGCGATTTGTCTACACTGCATCCATGGGGCAGACATTGTGGCTAGTTGAAGGGCATTAACATCAACAGAATTAAAATCTTTATATGTAAAAGTTTCAGTAGTAGCACATTTAGACAATTTGACATTGTAAGTTAGAAAAAGTAGGTCGTGATCAGAGATATTGAAGGGTATCTGGTCAAAAAGAAGGACAAGGTTGGGATCGGAGACAATAATAAGATCAAGAAGACTGGGTGTACGATCGGGGACAAAACGTGTTGGGTAGGTGTAATTAACAATACTCAGACCGACGGAGGACGCTAAGTCTTTCATTTGAAATGCAAGAGAGTCTTTTTTTAGTAAGTCAGCATTAAAGTCGCCGCACACAACAATATGCTCATATAGTGCACAAAAGTCCGAAAGTGCTGAAAAATATGGCAATGCAGAGCATCTTCGGTTTTTATTGTATGCGCATGATATTACTTCCGCAATTTCTACCAAGAATCATGTCTCAATTCTTTCAATTGATTTTGAAAAAGCGTTTGATCGTATTGGTGCCCACGTCATTTTCAGTAAACTTGCCGAATGGAAAGTTGGACCTAAAATATTTAAATACGTCCAATCCTTTTTACTTATTCGAAAATTCAGAGTTAAAGTCAGCAGTTCCTTTTCCCATATACATAATCTCAAAAATGGCATTCAGGGCTCCCCGCTATCAGCAACGTTATTTATAATTGCATTCAATGAAATAAACACTTTCCTCTCTACATCTAAGATAATCAAATATTGCCTTTATGCAGACGATCTCATTATTTTTACAAAATGTAAAGAAATTTCAAAAATAGTTAATTCTTTTTTACAAGCCCTTGGTGATCTTGAATCATGGGGTCAATATTTTGGTTCTAAAATCTCAGCTAAAAAATGTGAAATCCTACACATACTATATGTAAAAAAATACTTGTTCTAAAAATATATCTGTTACCTTTAATAATTCAAACACCTGTAATGTAAACTCTCTCAAAACTCTTGGTATAGTCTTCGATTCTAGTTATAATTTTAAACCGCACTCTTTTGCCCTTAAGAACAGCCTAGCTAACAGATTAAATATTATAAGGTACTTAGCATCTAAGAATGGATCTGCACATATCAACACCCTGATCAACATCACCCGATCAATCATTCTATCAAAAATTCATTACGGACTGGTAATTTATGGTAAATGCTCCAAAAAAACTATACAGTGCTTAAAAACTCCATACCATGCGGCAGTTCGCGCAAATCTGAGATCATTTAGAACAAACATCCTTACAGAAAGCGGTCTGCCTTCAATCAAACACAGATATAACTATTTATCCTCTCTCCTAATCGCTAAGGTGCTCACATCATCCAAATCACCAATATTTGAAGGCACAAAAAAATTGATCGAAAGACAGAAAACAAAAAAGTATCCTTCTTCTTTTTCAAACACCATCAACCTGTCCAATAAACACGGCATTACAATTATCACTAAAAAGTTGCGACCCACCATCCACCCATCCTGGCTACTTCCAAGAACTTCTATAATCACAAACCTTGCGAAATACGTGACAAATTAACAGAAAAGAAAAACTCACTAAGACTTATATGGATCCCCAGTCATATCCAAATTATAGGCAATGAAATGGCAGATACTGCTGCAAAACTGGCTGCAAGAGAACAGCTTTTAACATTCTATATCACCAATAGGAAAGACATAGAAAAACAAATCAAAAACATTTACAAAAAGCGCAAAAGTGTAGAGTGGTCTAACTACACACACCATTATTCTTCAATAAATCAAGAAGGTGAAGCAGTAACATACCCAAGTAATACTTCAATTAAAATGATTAAATGCTTCCTACGTCTGCGTCTTGGATATTCACAAATCACCCGCGAACATTTAATCACAAAAAATAGCCCACCTAACTGCCATCTCTGCCACACATCTCCCACATTAACCATCAGGCACATCATTCACGACTGTCCAGCAATCAAACTCTTAACAAAATCTTTTTTTACTAACAATGGTCTAAGTAATACCCTATCTAACCCAACAGAACACGACATCAAAAATTTGTATAAGTTATTAACTCAAATTAATTTAGAAAGTAGTTTACAAACGATAATGTTTCCCCAAACAGCTGAAGGCCCTGGTAGCTAGTGCTGAAAAAAAAATTATAATTATGTTGTAATTTACTTACATTATATTTAATAATAAATAAAAAAAAAAAATCATGATTGGTTAAGAGAACGCGCAATTTTAGCACCAAAAAATGCAAATGTTAATGACATAAATTTTCAAATTCAACGAAAACTGGCACGCAGTAAATTATCCGGTTGAATTTTTGAATTCTTTGGAACTACCCGGTATACCACCGCATCGTTTGAATTTGAAAGTTGGTTCATCGATCATACTTCTTCGAAATCTCAATTCACTAAAATTTTGCAATGGAACGAGGCTTTCCGTGAAAAAATTAATGTCCAATTTGATCGAAGCAATAATTCTCGCCGGAAAAGCAAAAGGAGAAGTTGTACTGATCCCATTAATACCAACAGACATGCCATTTGAAGTCAAACGTCTGCGTTCATCCTTTGCTATGACCGTTAATAAAGCTCAAAGACAAACGCTTTAAGTGTGTGGTGTGAATTATATTTACGTAACATGTTAAAGAGTGGGAGCACCAACAAATTTATTTATTCATGCAGCACACAATCAAACAAAAAATGTTGTATACACTATTGTATTGAATTGATTCTTTTTTTCCAAATAAAAAAAAAATCAAATGAATTTGATTCAATGTTAATATTCATGCGTAGCGAAATACGCCGGGATCTGCTAGTATGTACATATAAAACCTACTGATATTTTTCTTTCTGCTATTTTAGGCAACGGAAGTTATTTATCTATAAATGAACCTGTCTAGAAATATGTACAGTATGGCTGCCGTCCAAAATGCAGTACTGCCCGCTTCTTGCATCAGCAACCATTCCGAAATGCAAACCCAAACTGGTGACACAAGTACGTTCCGAAATTCATTGTGAATGTATGTATGTATATACAGCGCAAGGAAAACCAACCAGCGCATCATGAATAGCACGATGCAAAGGGCAGAAATGAGTTCTCTTTTAAATAAATAAAAACATTCAATTATATTATGATAATTATTTATATGCAGAAATCAATGGACAAAAAGCGAGATTTTACACTTAATTACAACGAGGCTGTAGTTTGAAAAGGAATTCAGCTCTAGCTGAATTTTAGCTTTAAAATATATTTTGTGAATATTCGGATGTCATAAGCACCACAATTATTTAGCAAATGATTAATTATATGAATTCCAATCAATTTGTTACACATTGTTTTACGTTTAAAAAAAAATAAACACTGCCCATGGCGTAACATTCCAAAACATCATGATTCGTAATGCAACAGGATACGCATCGCATTATAAAAACATCGCATGCTTGCATGACAGATGCGAGGTGTAGTCACAATGCGCATTTAGTTTGAATTTTGGAAAGCAGCCTATATACGAGTATACGAGTATGTATGTATCAATTCAAAATATTTCATACTTTTATAGTCAATGCCTTGATCCTAAGTGTACAAATTATAAAGAAATTCCGTCAAAGTTTAACGAAATTAAAGAAATGTCGTTTAAACGAAATGTCAAAAATCAACATTCCTACCTGTTTTCTTAACTTTACTTTTAAGCAAGTCTATTTTGAGTTTGTAATAAAGATTATCGTAACTAACGAACATGATTATAGTGAGGCGCCGATTATTTTCGGCGCTGGTTGATCTTTATTGAGGTTAATTGGGCACGGCCCTTCACTATGGCAGCCAAAAAAAGAAGGATGAATGTCAACGCCAAGTGCATGACTTTCACTTAGTACTAAGTTGGCAGATTGCGAAACCGTGATTGGTAGTGCCATTCATTTATAATGCGCAACCACGCGCGGTAGTAGTTCCGTCCATCTTTTTGCTGGAGAATCGTTGACTGCTAATGCTGAACGTAGTCCGCGCACAATAATGTCATTAGCTTTCTTACACAGACCATGTGGATGATAGGGTGAAGTATTTGGTGTTTAATTGATGTTGCACAAAGAAATTAAAATAAACCTGAGTTAAATTACTTTGTGTATTGTAGATCGATCATTATTTTTTGTTTTCCGGAGGTCTATCCACGTCCACACGTAAAGTAGAAAGAAGGATCGCCTCCTTCCGGACATGGACATCTCCCTTCCTTTTCTTTATTTTCTTTTCTTTCTTAATTGTAATACAATTATGCCACATTTCGATTTATATTTAACTACTGCGAGGAAACAATAGATAGCGCTAGTAAACACGAATGATTCTATTACAAAATTGACGAAATCGTTCTGAACTTAAATTTGGTCCTCTGTCGCTGATGAAAAATTCTGTTGCTGCTACATTGGCGCAGATATTGCTAACAGCTATGCACAGTTACGCACATCGTCAGTCACTGATTTCCGTCAGTAATGTCTACAAACAAGTTGTTTAGTTGTCGCTATTCCCGGATGACAATATTCATCGTAATAGTGTTGCAGAACCTTGCACCGAAGTTTCTGTGGAGCAACATATTGTGTTATACCTCGATGTCGATGAACTTCAAAGCCACGAGTGTTACTCGTGACAGCGGGATTATTCGATGGATTTTGCTCCTGAGCACGCTTGAGTTCAGCTGTTTGAACGAACAATGAAATTGGTTGGAAATTTGGCATCCGCAGTTGCGTTTAGTTTTCCAGTTCTATGATGTATGGTGAACGTGTGAACAGAAAGGCGAACGACCATCGGAAAAGCCGACTTGATGAATTCTTTATTTGGAAAAGTCATCATCTCCAGGATGCATGAGGATTGCTCCAAGACCTATGGTGGTGGAATCCGTGTAAAGTAAGATGGGTCGATCGCCTCTAAAGATGGTGATAACTGGTGCTGTTGTCAGCCCTTCCTTGATTGCATCAAATGATTGCTCCATCGATGCTTTCCTACATTTAATGAGAAGACTAAATTATTGTGCAATTAAACTTGATGCTGTATTCTAGGCAACCCCTCATCTTGCTTGATTTTAGTTGGCTGAAAAAAGAATATCTTTCGGGCGCGGTTGATATTCAATACCGAACCGTCCGATTTGAAAGCGAATACACTACCATTTGAGAAGCCCAAATCTATACACTCCATCTTTTATATATTGGGCAGAACGTCACAGTCGACAGCTATAACTTTGAGGCAGTAAGGGACCTACCTTGCATCTGTTATTCTGCCAATAACATCTCAGTAGAAATAAGATGAAGAATCATTCTTGCTAATAGCTGTTTCTGTGGGCTAAGAAGGCAAATGAGTTGCAAGGCCCTATCCCGAGCAACTAAGGAAATTCTGTATAAAACCATGATCATCCAAGTCTTACTTTATGCCGCTGAACCGTGAACTCTGTCGAAGCGGATGGAGATATCCTTGGTCGTTTCGACGGAAAAATTCTTCTTAAGATATTTTCGGTTCCGTTCAGTTTGACCGGCCTTGGAGGAAAAGATGCAGCGACGAACTAAATATAGGAGCTGTACGGTGACATCAATCTAGTCAGAAAACTACGAATCAGTCACCTATGATTGCTAGGATATGTAGAGCGAATGGCCACCAATGCTTCGGTAGGCATAGTCTTCGAATCCAATCATGTCCCACTGGAAGACCCCGCCTTAGGTGGTGTATACAAGTAGAAGGGAACCTCAACCGACTTGAGGGAGTTAATCAAAGATCAGGCTATTTGGAGAAGCTTGCTAGTTGAGACCCAAGTTAACCCCGAATTGTAGTGCCACCTAAGAAGTTATCCAAGGTTTCTGGATGAGGGCGATATGAATATCGTCCTTAATCATAAAGTAGACAAAGTTGGCGCTGGCCCCCTTATTATGATGAAGATTTATTTGGATTATCTTCAGCATGGCGGCCCGCAGTCTGACTTCCCATACTGGACAAGTGTAAGAGGTCTAATTTTACATCGGGTTATCCCGACCCGAACTTTATAGCTACCTTTAAGAAGTAGCGGTATTGACTTGTGCCTAATTTTAACTACAATTTCCACGTATGTTTGGTGTGTCTACCAGTTTCAACGACCTCCAATTCTTGGCTGATAGGTTCGTAATTGAGGCGTATATTCAATCACTGTAGAGAAATCTTTCTGAGCTGGGGTGCTGCTGTCCATGCGCTCATGGTGAACTAGACATCTAAGCCGGGTAATTCGAGCTTTTCTGACGATACTATGTACTTCCCTCGTTGACTGCTAAAACCATGTTGCCACTTCTGCTTCAATAGTTGTAAGCGCGATAGCTCGCTAGTGTTCCTCGCATAACATCAATGTCGTCTGCATATGCGAATAGCTGAACAGACTTTTGAAAGATGGTACCTCTAGGATTAATTTTGGATTTTCACACAATTTCTTAAATAACAAGGGTTTTGTCATTGCAGGTATTGACGGAGTAGCGCGTATTTACATCGTCATTCTGCAGTTGAATGAGTTTAGCAGGGATGCATGGCATGGCAGGCTCTCTACATATTTTCTCTGGAGATGATATTATACGCGGCCCTGGAATCGATGAAGAAGTGTGCACCGATTTGAAACTCAAGGGTTTTTTCCTAGATTTGGCGTAATGTGAAAATTTGATCTAAGTTGGATTTTCCTGACCTAAAACAACACTTAAGCATTCATAAATATAATACCGCAGACAGGATTTTATATGCAATGTTGAGGAGGCTGATTCCCCTGGTTGGTAGGAGAAACAACGCTGTGTTTCCATTCGTCGGAAAAACTTACGTCGACGCAGATTTTGGAGACGATTTGATGTATTCTCCATATCCAACCCTCACCTGCTGCTTTAAACAGCTCAACAGTTACTTAAGCTTGGAAATTGTTCTCCGACTTCATCTTGATTGGGTGCATGAAAATGTTGACTGTCTTCATCAAAGACACGTTTCTCGTGCTCTTTCTTTTTTGCTTCTGATCAGCCAAGGTGTTCTTTTCCTTTTTGTTCGTAGCTCTATACATCCGATGTTTTTCTAGATTTGCCTGAATTCTGAATTCGTTGTAGAACCAAGGGGTTTTTTGTTGGTGTGGATTGAAACCCAGTACAACAGAGGCAGTCTCTGTGATTGCTGACCGCATCGGACTCCTAGAGAGGTAAAGGGAAACTTTGGGATGTTACGGATATCCACATCTGTATCTTGGCTACAACAGGATAATGATCCAAGTCGATCTTAAGGAGTGCTTTGCGTTGACCGCAATATGATCAATTTAGTTAGTTGATCAAGAGTCTGATAGAAACGTTGGTGGATATAAAGGTGTGAAACTCGTATGGTCTTATTACGTCCCGCTCCAGAAGCAATAAGCGAGTGTCTATTTCTGGAGATGATGACGTGGAGACTATACTTTCGTTCTACTCCTCTGTTGGGGAATTTACCCATAATTCAAATCATCGTCAAGCGTTGGCTTAAATGCCCGAAGCTCTAGACTTGTTCCTTAAGTTTTCTTCTAACAGGCGAGCCCGCTACCGAGTAAACGCTGCGATTACTGCCCTCTACCCGCCGGCCGTCGTTCACGCGCATAATAAATATCACAATTTTTCATCCTCTGTTTGTTTGGTCCATCCGATCGCACTTCTTGAAAGGCGGTTGTGTCTACTTTGTAGTAAATCGCGGGGAGAGTAGACCGAATGGAGCTTGGACATCTCATGGCTTAGCATATGTTGTAGTTTACTACGACCTGTGCTGTACCATGGGATTGCTATGGAACCAACTGGTCTATTCGATGTGGAGTTGCATCGCAACCGGGTGCCATGACCCACAGAATGGCGGAGGTATTAGATAGGCCTCGACCCTTCACCAAAGGTGAATTTCGTGCCTTACACACGACTTCGAATCTGGTACTGGTGGTAGTACTTGTACTACCCGAAGGGCGCTTATCAACGCATTGTTTTGATATCTTGTGCGAAGACGCACCGTAGGCTTAAGCCCTCACGGAAGGTACCTACGTTAAACACAAGAGACATCTGTCTACTTTGTAGTAGTTGAAAATTTCTGCTAGGAATTCCGCTGCACACCGCCGTCTGTTAAGGGTTCGAACATTTCACATGCAGATCGTTGCCCTTTAATCGTTTTTATTGTTTCTGTGTTTATCCTACTACGACAAAAAGTGTGAGAATTTGATATTTCATAGAATAGATAATTCTATTAAATTAAAAAATGTCGACACCAATAGAATTTCGTAATAACAATAATAGACTTCAAAAAATATTTAATTTTTTGATTAAAGTTAAACTGGCAAGTGAAGTAACATAATCAAAAAGTCATTCGCATAATGTGACATTCCTTCATAACCACTTCCAATAGGTCAGGCGAAAGAATTGGAAACGAAAAGCAAACAGTAAAAAAAAGAGCGAATAAAGAAAAATACGAAACGAGAAACAAGTAAAAGGCCTTCTATCTACATGACCGATTAATTGTTAACTCTTAAAATGTGATGTATATTTCGCTTAAATATCAAGGTACGAATACAAATAATTGCTTTATCGCGTCCACTTAACAGTTTTACTCAATTTCAAAGTGTTATTCTCGACCTCAATCACACGAAATCGTGGTTATATCGCGAATTTCTAAATAATGAAAATTTTTCGTACGCTCACCATACTCGGAGGAGAAAAATATCCCCCATGGCCGCCCCATCATCGCCATCGGTCGTGAAATTTTGTAGAGACAAAAAAAAGGAAAAAATTGCTCTGTCCCCCCACAGCTGTGTGGTGAAACAGCATAGATATACACCGCCTTTGGTTTGGTTTTTCTGGTTTTTACGCGAAACTACATTGGATAAAATGAGAGAGAAAATATGTGTCTAGTTGGCACTTTGATAAATTTGACGACAGCAAGAACATTTCGATATCGCTTTTATTATGTACTATTTTTTTCAAACGTTTTCCATCCGTAACAAGTGGAAGATCTCAATCTAAAATTGTTATAATCGAAGATAACAATATAATATTATTAATATTATACAAAAGAAAAGAAAAGATTTTGATTGCACACTAATTGTTGGGATTCACACGAAGAGAGTTTAACATAAGATGTGTAAGATAATATGTACAGTGTACCTTGCAGGAGTTTTGTTATTATATTTATTTTTTTGCGTACTACATAATTAGTTTGTGCAGTGTTGGAATTGCTTATATTAAAAGTGAATTGTTTTAGTTTTCTGTTAAAACAAAAGAAAAGACAAAATATTCTGACTATGTAGTGACTTAATATTGTCGTGTATTTTTTAGAATTCGTAAACGACCCCACACAATTGATTAGCATCTGGTTGAAGTCATCTAAAGTTTATTGCAATGGTGTACAGGAAAAAGCTAATAGTTTTCTACTGAAATTAAGCATTTGATTCAAAAGCAAAGTGGTGCAATCAATTGAAGTATCTACACACTGGCATGGTTGATTGCCTACGTCTGCAATCTTTTTTAAATGGTCAGCACATATGTATATACCTACGAAGCAATGATTTCCCATTGAAAATTCAAATCATATATGCACTTTTGTATATTTGAATAGAAACAGATGTTTGTATTGTAACATAAGTTGTAAGAATAAGATTAAATGAGTTTGATGAAAAGAAAACATCATCCAAGTGCCTGTCCTCGCTTAAAGGTCGCAGTGAAAAGTCAAATATGACATTCTCTTGCGGACTTTGTTGTTAGTCATCGTCGTCATCATCATCATCTACACACGGCAACGGCAGCACCCAGTCCGAGAGTCAACAGCAGGCATCAAGTATTGGCAACAAAAGAAAAAAACGTGAATTCTTCGGTTGTTGTTGGTTTTTATTTTGTCGTAGTTGGGCAGCTAAAAAACTTGCTTTTCTAACTTGCTTGCTAATAAATAAGCCATTGCCAATTTTCAATATCCTAAAAACATCACGCAGCTATAAAAACTGCCTCAAAGTATTCGTTTCCAACATCATTTGTTTCATTTTTCTTTCTCTCCACTACCATAATACCTACTTGCTGAACGTTTTTGGTGACAAGTCATCTGACTTCTTTTGTGGGGAGAAAAAATAAAGAAATACACAAAAAAAAAAATGTGGGGGGCGGCAGCGCGACGCAAATTCATTCGTCCATAACGAAGACAGAATTTCAAAGTGATTTCTATGCTCCTCAAGACCAACAAATATGTTACACTAATTTGCTGCAAAAGCATTGTACACTAAAGGTGTTGTCATACTTGAAAATATTTGCTAAAATAAGAGTACCACATAGAGTTCTGCTCTAGTGACGTATAATGATCGAATGTGTTGCGTAAACATATCTACCACAATTTTCGCGATGAATTTGTTTTTGTTTGTCGATTGTTTTTTTGTTGTTGTTGTTGTCCGTGTTCCGTTTTTATTTGAAAAATAGGCGATTAATTTATTAGATTTCATTCCGCCAGTGATTTCAGAAATCTGTATATATTGTAGTATACTCAAACGTTGCCTGAATGAAACAAACATAAAAAGGCAAATGAAAACCACAGATAACACTTTGCATACGTATACTAGTACTTGGTCTTTTCAGTTGTTGAAATTGACGGAAAAATTTATTTAAATGTAGAATACCTACTTTGATTTTAAGAATAAATAAATATGCAGATTATTCCCAAGTGTAATGAACCGAATATGTGTACGAATACATAGCGCTTCAACAGAAACCGAGAAATGGTCAATGATTTCATTTTATTTCATTTATTTATTTATTTATTGTTGTTGTTTTGTCGTTCTTTTTTTTGCCTTTTTTTCCTTTATTATTAACTGCACTTATACATGGGAAAGTAATTGAAGCGAATGATGGTCTGTAAGTGTGTTCACAAAACGATGCCTCTACATAAGCGAGTGGGTTTGACTTTTGAGCAGTTTTTTATTTTTTAATTTTTCTTAGTTTTTAAAATTTAGCTCAGCATACATTAGTAATGCAATTACTTCAAAATAATATATCGATTATGGAAGAGAAATGCCACGCATACCTTCTCTAGTTTAATTGTTCTCAATATCGTTTCGTTTCTCCGCAGTATTTTTAGTCCTCTGATACCTAAACTCTGCTTTGAATTTAAATCAGGTGTGCAAAAGTATTCCAACTATACTCTGATTAATAGAAATCGACTTTACACCTCAATGATTAATACGAGGAATAAATTTTACGTTTTTAAACTCAACTACACATAAAACGATCGTTGAAGCTTCCTGCAAATGCTTATGAAAGTTGCTTCTTCAATGAAAACAAATCTCTTTTGTAAAACTTACTTTAATTCCTTGTAAACATCACCTTTATATTTACACAGACCACACAATTAGAGAGAAGTACCAGAAAGCCAATTGGAGCGGACTTAACAGCTTCTTTAGGAATTTCAACTGGTCGTGGATACGATCACAAATAATATATAATTTGGAATGAGATCGTTTTTCCCCCATCGGATAAAGAGTATCGAGCCTAAAGAAAAGACGTGGTACGACTCAAGCTGTAAAGAGACTGTTAGAATTAGAGAACTTTTTTTTCGGTCTTACAAAACCGAAAAAAGTTTGAATAATCCGGGAATAACTGCAGCGTTTTTCTAAAGTGTGGGATATTCATATATGACATATGTATGATAGTGAGGCAAACAATACTTTTGGTCGTTCGTCAAAATCACCAGAAATTCTGCCTCATTCTCCATCCCAATGCTAGTTCAATACCTTCAGATTGTGTCATACTCCAATCGAGTAGTAGAAAGAGTACTTGAATGTTTTTTTTATACACAAATCCGCAAATCAGAAGAGGGATCTGAAGAGGTGCTCTTCCACGTTCCCAAAATCACTGCGTAAAGTTTTTCATCAATCCTACTCTTTAGAAACCTTTCCGAATTAATGGAAAACAGCATTTGTCCAGCCTGTCTCTTAAAAAGGCGAACCTTATTTTCTCTCCTCCTACAGACCCATTACACTTTTCAATGACCGGCAGTACGGTTTTCGTAGCAACAGGTCCACATGTCTCATCAAAAAGAAGAACCAAAGTCTACACCAATCTACGTTTGACAGAGTTTGGTATCAGGATCGATGAATCTCTTCCTTTATGGATTAGTAATTACTTTTCGGAACATTCAATTCAAGTTTTCTTGACGGTTTCAAGACTGATATCCACAAAATAAAAGCGGCTGTGCCGCGTGGAATATAATGCTTATAAAATGCAATGATGTCTGCTGTCGTTAAAGCGAAATTTAAACATTCAGCCATAATCCATGAATAGCAATTACATCGTCGAAACCATTTTCCATTCTTGGTTTGTGTGTCAATGGCAACATACGTTGGAATGAGCCGATGTCGTTAAAAATACTGCGAAATCTCTAGGTTTCCTCAGGCGAAGTAAGAAATACTTTTTCCCTTTTAAACTAACCTCAATATATAGAGCATTTAACCGTCCAAAATTAAGGTACAATTGCCACTTCTGGTCAGGTTAATAAAACTTCTCTGCACTTGGTAGATAAAATTCAAAATCATGCGACAAAACTTATAGGTTATTTGAAACCCTTGAACACCGACGAAATGTCTCCCGACTTATCATGTTATATCGGTATTATTACCACTAGTGCTCTATCGAAATTGCCCCTTTCAATCTACGATCATAACACTCGCTATGAATGCTCATCAGTTGACCCTAAAACCCACTTTTTAACCTACTCTGAAATAACGTGTTGCTTTCTTAAGCCGTACAATTCGCTTATGGAATGCCATGTCCAGCTCTTTATTTCCTAGTCGCGACCGACGTACATTGGTAACTCTCTTTCTTTAAACCCTAACTTTCATTCGCCCGCGCTGTGTGCAAACATTTTAAAGGTACACAAAATCCTTTGAGTACGCGCTAAATATTTAAAAATATATATTTATGTTATATATATTAGTAGCCCATGTGACTCTAGGTATTCGAAACATATCCGTTTGCCAACAGAGTATCAAATCGACATTAAGCTAAGTTGTAAGGAAATATAAATTTTTTTATAACTTATAAGAATAACTAAAATGTAAGAAGTTCATATTGACGCCCTACAGATGGACACTGTCGAGAATTTATGCAGCTCTTCGACAGCGTTATACTCGTACATATTTGAAACTGAATAACTTATTTTTTAAGGTAAACCTCTATTTCTTATTTGTCATGCTGTTGCTAAATGATCTTTTAGCCGAGGCTTAGTCGTTGCTACTTAATCTGGCTTACAAACATATTTCGAAATGCAATGACATCACATAGAACAGTAAAAAGTAGCCGTTGCTTTGTCTAAAATTAGTTTTGTAAAAAAAAAAATGTTCTCTTTCGAATCCGTGACTTCTTCGGTGTTGATATGTCGTTTGTTCACCGCCAAAATATGCAACTCGTACCAGTATATACAATGTTACGTTTGGGGGTTGGTTAAATTTGTAAAGTTCAATATCATTCCATATTTATATATTTATTATATATTTTATAAATATATACGATATATTTATCGTTAGTGTGGCCGAGAGTTTGAAAATTTGATATACCAAATTGTTTTTCCTTTGTATTCCTCTTCGAATCTCGGCTGGAACGTGAGCTACCAAATAATAGCATTTTGACAAATTGTTCCCCGGAAAGAATTTGCTGATGACCTTCTTTGATGACAATACCAACTGATTCGCTCAACTTTGAAGTTTCGGTTTCTTAGCAAAGAGACTTCCGTGAGTACGCGCATTTCAAATTGTAATCACGTCAGTCATGTTTGAAGACATCCGCAACATTTTTATTTCCCTAGTTGGGCTTTTCCATTTGTATATTTAGTACAATGTCAAACACGGCAGTGGATTTTCTGCAGTCGGAAGCATGAATGTCATGTATGTATAATACTTTGAGTTGTATTTTTTAGTCAGAAAAAATTAACCATATCCCGCAATAACTCGATGTGCTATATCTTCATTGCACTTTCCCTGATCGACGATTACTCCTTCTATATAACATAGATGTGTAGTTTTGGGATTGCGGTGGCAGCATAGCTGGTGGCAGCGAAATTAAGAGATCTCGTTTGGAACTTTGGAGAAAATGTTGCACGAAATTGAAAGGCAACGGATTTTAAACACGCTTTTGGTAAACTCTTACTTAAAGCTCAAATTCTTCAGCTCATTATTGATGTCGCGGTAATTCATACACATGTACGTCTCCGTCCTTTTTAGAATGAACGAGGTGATGTGTAGATCATCCGCGTTGTCACAATGTTTGTCTATCAACAATTGGCAACCATAAATTTTAAATTAGTTGCCGTGTCCGCATATTTCCATTATATGCAATACGACAATCGAAGTTATAATCAGCTCTAAGCACCTCCTCCGAGCATCGCATGGTATTTAAACCAAGTTTGCATGGCATCGTATTTATTTTATCCAACTTATCTCAGAGGTTCCCTCTCAACTGCTCTGTGGTATATACATACAAATGTATAGAATGTGTATAAAGTTTTTTAACAGAGATTTTTGGACAGTATAGTGTAACTCCATCCTTTGTCACATTTACATATAGGTTCATAATTTATTGGTCTATTCTTCTGTAACGATCGAATGTCTGGTTTGGCTAACAGACCTACAACATCGATTGACAAAGGCATGAACTTGCGTGTGATACTAATAACCAGTTACCAGTATCACATATCAGGCTAATCTTGGTGAATTTAGTCTTGAACTGGCTTTGGCTCACATGCCGGAAGCTTAAGATTTATTCAACAACAAATCAACACCCAAATAGACTAGCAATCACCATACGAGGGCGGGTCAATAAGTCCGTGACTTTTGGAATAACACAGATTTTTTGATAAAAAAATAACTTTATTTTTCAACGTAGTCTCCCTTGAGCTCTATACACTTTGTCCAACGCTTCTCCAATTTTTTTATCCCTTCCAAAAAAAATGATTTGTCGAGGTCCTCAAAATAGGCCTTTGTTTGCGAGATGACTTCATCATTGGAGTCAAATCTTTTTCCACCAAGCCATTTCTTCAGGTTTAGGAACAAGAAGTAGTCGCTCGGAGCCAAATCTGGAGAATAGGGTGGATGAGGGAGCAATTCATAGCCCAATTCATGGATTTTTGCCATGGCAACTGCACATGTGTGCACCCTTGCATTGTCTTGGTGGAAAAGAACTTTTTTCTTGGCCAAATGAGGTCGGTTTTTTTTTCAAATCGTCATTGAATCGGTCCAATAAGTTGGCATAATATTCCCCATTGATTGTTCTTCCCTTTTGAAGGTAGTCAATGTGGATTATCCCGCGTACATCCCAAAAAACAGTCGCCATAACTTTATTGGCTGACAAAGCCACCTTGGCCTTCTTTGGCGCCGATTCACTCTTAGAAACCCACTGTTTTGACTATTGTTTGTTCTCTGGTGTGTTGTGATGGATACATGTTTCGTCCACGGTTACAAAACGGCGCAAAAACTCCTCCATATTGCGATTAAACAACGCCAAACCTTCCTGTGAAGTGAAGCACACGAAATTCACTTTTTTCCATTTTCTCCTCAAATTAGTGAGTAGTCTGATAAAAATAGCTGTCAAACACAAACTAACTGACGCAGCAAGTTTAAATTTTGACAGGAGTCAACTGACAGATGCCTGTTGACAGGAGCAGTGTTGCTGTTTCAGTAAAGAGGTCAGAAATTCAAAAAGTCACGGACTTATTGACCCGCCCTCGTAGTATGTATATGTCACAGTTTTTTATTATCTTTTTGTCTGTTTTCATCCTCCTAGATGCAGTTGTATTGCCTTATAGCAGTCAAGGGCACGCAAAGGCCAATTGTGCGACTACAATTGGGCTGTTCATATCCGAACATTTCATTACCGTTTCAGTCATGAACTTAACTCCAAATGGGTTAAAGAAACTCTATAGGCTATCTGCCAGGACTCCACCGTTGATTCATTCGCGTGAAATCGCCAGTCATTAATCCTGCTGTTTCAGGTCAATCATCTCCGACAGAGTATTATAGTGTTTTTTGTTGTTGTTTTTTTTCCAGAACTTAACACTCAACTCATACTTATATGTTTACAAATTCAAGTCTTGTTAGACAAAATCAATACCCGGTGGTTCTTTTTTTATTTAAGAAATTGGAAAACGTGTCAAAGGGGTAGTATTTAAAACATTATGTATTGTGAAAATTTTATGAGCGACGATAAATTGTTAAGTTGTCAGAAGTTGGCAATTTTCACTCAACTATTGCACGTAACTTTACAATTATAGGGTTTTGCCTTATTCATAAAATTTTTTATTCTTCAATAGAACAAGATTTGACTGCGGAACGTATTCGCCAAGGAAAAGTAAATAACCCATAACATTGCCAAAATACATTTTTATTCCTTAGACATTGTTTTACAACACGGTTTGAATAAATTCTTAGTTCGCAGTCCCCTACATCTATTTCATAATTAAAATTTACTAAGGATCAAATTCTGTTATTTATTCCAATAATTGGCAACTTTATGCAGCACTAAGCTTAGTAGTTGTGCTTACCAAGTTGATTAAGTTACTGATCTTTCTGGTGCAAACCACATAAAATTGGTTTTAATTCAACTTTAAAATCAATGATCAATGATTGTTTAAAGGTAAATTCTTAAATTACCTATGCTAATGTAAACAGTATACCGCTACTTCTCCCGTGCTCATAATCTATATCTTCCAATTTTTGGAATTATTATTTATTTTTGTATTATTTTTGTCTTGCATTTATTGGCAAAATTTAAAATCGCAAAGAATGTCTGAAATAATTTAATTATATCAACCTACTTAATTGTAAAATCTGATTTTTTTGCGTCGTATCTCGAATTAACAATAAATACTTTCAAAGAATCCATAAGGAATAGTTAATTTCAAAATAAATTACTATCATCTATTACAATATAAAAATAAGAATTTATATTTGGAACTTTATTTTATAGAATGCCGATACAGGCGCCCTCATGGACAGACTTTTTATCCTGTCCCGTTTGCTGTAACGAGTTTGCAGAAAATCAACGTCCTCCAATAAGTTTAGGATGCGGCCATACGATATGCCGCACATGTCTAGCCACATTACACAACAAACAATGTCCATTTGACCAGGTAAATACTTTAAAATCAAATAATTGAATAACTTTAACAATACTGTATATTTATAGACCTCGATTACAACCGATTTAGAAAATTTACCAATTAATTATGCGCTGTTGTTGCTGGTCACACCCAGTAGTTGCAGTGGTGGCAGCGGTTTCAGCAATGGAGCACAATCAACCGCTGCCAGTCTGGCTGCTGAATCAGAAGCTTCAGCTACGAATATACCAAGCGTGCAAAGTCTTTTGCCCAATGATAAGGAGTGGTACAAACAAGGAAAGAAATGCATCGAAAGTCTCGCCCTACATTTAAAACCATTTATAAACAATGGGAACTTTGGAAGTCTATTGTCGCGTCCAATGCAACGAAAATTAGTCACATTAGTTAATTGCCAACTGATGGAAGATGAGGGCAGATCCCGTGCTTTGAGAGCGGCGCGTTCGCTGGGCGAACGCACAGTTACAGAGCTTATATTGCAGCATCAAAATCCGCAGCAATTGAGTTCGAATCTATGGGCAGCAGTGCGTTCGCGCGGTTGTCAATTTCTTGGTCCGGCCATGCAGGAGGAAGTACTTAAATTAGTTCTATTAGCTCTCGAAGATGGGTCTGCTTTGTCACGTAAGGTATTGGTAATGTTTGTTGTGCAACGTTTGGAACCACAATTTCCTCAGGCGTCTAAGACCAGCATTGGACATGTAGTGCAGCTTTTATATCGCGCTAGTTGTTTTAAGGTGTCTAAACGGGAAGCAGATTCATCATTAATGCAACTGAAAGAAGAATTTCGAACTTACGACGCTTTAAGGCGAGAGCATGACGCGCAAATTGTTCAAATAGCCACAGAAGCTGGTCTTCGAATTGCTCCTGATCAATGGTCATCATTACTGTATGGCGATACAGTACACAAATCGCACATGCAAAGTATTATTGATAAACTTCAAACGCCACAGTCATTTGCCCAATCGGTACAAGAGCTGGTAATAGCTCTGCAACGAACCGGAGATCCAGCTAATCTATCGGGTTTGCGGTCTCATCTCAAGAATTTGGCCGGCATCGACTCAAGTATGGAGAATACTGTACCGACTTGGCAAGAAGTAGCAGAAGCATTGGAAGCTGTGAAACAAGTAGTTATTGGGCTGGTAGAATTTGTTCAACATCATGGGAATCGTAAATTGCAGGAATCCTCTCAGACCAATCCGAACACCAAGTATAAAATAAGTTTGTGTCGAGACCTGACACTGCGGCGAATTTGTCCTCGTGGCAGTAGCTGCACGTTTGCTCACTCTGAGGAGGAATTGGAGCGATACCGGGCAAAGAATAGAAAAAATAGTACAAAAACTCCAATTGCAAATACGAAAAAAACTACAGTAGATTACCTGGATGCACCGCCCCCATCGCTGTCATCATCGATCCCACCGGAAGAAGTGCCGTCGCCTTTAAGATTTGGCAGTGTATCTGGCAAACCATCATCCGTAGCGTCCATATCAAGTAGTTTCCATACGCAGTCACAAGGCATGCCAACAGCACCACATCCGTCTGCGCATCATAGTTTCGTGGATTCATTTCCACCGCCACTTCATGGTCAAAGTCCGATAGCACAACCGCAACGACATCGGTACGATAACCATTACTCGGGACTTAACTATCCACCACCGCCGCCACCATTAACAAGAAATTCATCATCCGCTGTAGGCAGTGGACTGTCGTTGACCTCACCTAGATCCCATCATGGAAATTTTTCACAATCAGGAAGTCAACAATCTTCTGGTAAGCAACCAGTATTTCAAACCAAATCCTGTCCAACAGTTAGCAGCTATACACCATCAGAGCTCTTTGGAGGATCTAGCAGTTTTGGAAATCAACTGCCAACATCAATACCACAATCAGGAATGAGGATCTCACGCCACAGTCAAGTGGGGCAAACTTCTTCTTATGTTGGTGGTGGTAGCGATTTTGGTAAGCTTACTGTTGAAGCGATACGACAGTCCAATCTTTGGGATCACCAACGCCAGCAGCATCAACATCAACAGCAACAACAGCAGCCACAACAGCTCCAGCACCATCATCACCAGCAACATGCAGGTCATCTAATGAATATGGGATTGAATTCACAAACCACTTCCTCATATATGGCTGGAAATAATGGCAATAACAGTGGCAATCCATCCAGTCCAATTTTTCCATTACATCCGGAGAAGAAAAATATTGAATTTTTGAAAGATTTGGACTTTAGCAAGAACTCTGCTGAATTACTGAATGGTAGTAGCTTTTATAAAAGTTCCGTCAGCTCACAAATATCACAGCTAGGTAATAGCAACAACAACAATAACAATTGTGTAGCTCCCGGCAATAATCACAACAATAGAAATAACAGCATTTTACCTAAAGACAACCTACTGAACGCATACTGGCATCAGCCTGCATCATCTCAAAGCCTTCAGGATGTAAGCGCAGCGGTAAGCTTGCTGCGAGACACTCGTGATAGCTTTGTTCGTTCCGATTCTATATTAAATGAAGAGAATATGCCTTATGATGACGACGACTCCACCTCAATTAATAAATACGGCCCAATTCGACGAATGGGTTACAATCACATGAATGATAGTCCAATTGGTAGTAAGAACAGTGGCGGCAGTTTTTTTCAAGAAGTCAGCAATCGAATCAGTGGTCCATCTGGAGCTCAATCTTGGCTTTACAACAATGACAATGCGTCTATTAACAAGCATTTGGATCATTCTAGTTCATCCTCATTATTTAACAATGATGCCCTTTCGGTGAATATGAATTTTGATAGATTTGGTGTAAATAGTGGAGTAGGAGGCAGTGGTAGTGTGATAAATAAACGTGAAAATACCAACAACTTTAGACAAGTGACAAATAATTTCCCAAATTTGAGAGATTTACAAAAATTCTCGGCAGAACTCCAGTCTGTCAATAACAACAATACATCACAGGGAAATAATAACAGCACATCGCACATCACTGGTCAGAATGCAGTAAATACGTCCACAAGTTATGGGTTTGGTTTGAGAACTCTACAGTTGATGGATAGTGCCGATAGTGATCTTCCTGGAAAGGTAATTTTTATATTTTTCAATTTATTCAACAAAGCATTTTGTTAACTAATAAGATTTGCTTGTGGATACATTTCTTTTCCCTGACATTTGAACTTTCTTAATTTGTTATTTAATTGTTTAATATCAGTGAATTATCTGAGATACTGGTAAGAGGTTTTACGAGACATTTAATCAATTTTTATAGTATTTTCATTCATTTCGATTGCAGAACTATTAACGGCAGAACTATTTTCTTTTTACTGTTTTTCGGTGTAAATATCTGGAATTGATGTATTCTGGCGTAGTAGCTTTCTTGCCTTCATTAAAGTTCATAAAAGCTAGATTCAAATTCGCAGTTGTGATGTTTTGCTAAAATCAAGGTCTATCACACTTCAGCTAAAGCATCAATTATTGTAATACGTAATAGAATATGTTTCCCATCTAATTGTCGATTTATACAAAA
This sequence comes from Volucella bombylans, assembly GCA_949129095.1. Taxonomy (NCBI): domain Eukaryota; kingdom Metazoa; phylum Arthropoda; class Insecta; order Diptera; family Syrphidae; genus Volucella; species Volucella bombylans. The sequence goes on from OX422142.1 coordinate 84,117,117, forward strand.
AACTCTGAATCCTGTAATTTGTGAAAATAATCTTTTCTCGGCACTCTTACAAATTTTGTCCATCATTAGTCAAAACCGAAACATCTATTTGAATTTTTGAATAAAAACTCAAAGTCTATGAAAATGTAAGCCTCTGATTTTATGGAACCCCGAGATACGATAAATCTGATTTGAATTTTACTTTGAAACAAAAATTACGGTATCTGAAAATTATACAAAAAAAACACCGAACGATTTAGCTTAATTTAATTTTATTTATAAAGCACGTTTCTGATATTGTGTTCTTGGGCTAAAATGACTAGGATAATGGCGCATGCAACATAGAATTATAAATAAACGTACATAGATGTACAACTTTCCAGATTTCCCTTTTAAAAACGACTTCCCACAGATTGCTCTAAAATATGCCAATATATAAATAATAAGCGCTTAAGGGGTTACAAACACGAACGCGAGCAAAGAAAATTGGGGACAAAAGAAAGAGAGATACTGATGTACATTGGTTACGAGTATAATGACTAAGAAATATGATATTTCAGAATACGTCCAAAAGTGAGCTGGAAGGTAAAGATAGACTGATGATGGTTGATGGTTTGTAAGGGCGGAATGCTTCTGATAATTTCGTTAGAGCGCTGGTGGTGAAAATATCGATAGAACAATGCCAAGCAAGCGACATTGGCTAACTCACAAATAACATACCAAAAGTTAGCTCCCAAAGACTCGATATAATGTTGTCGTTGATTTGAGTCGCCAAACCAATGTTTTCGTAGGCAGTTTGTCACGTAAAGTCCAGCGCGAAGACTACACCAAACATTGAACTTTTGTAGATGTTATTGAGCCTTATTAGTCTCATCTGGATTTACCTTAATCTCAAAAGAAAACCTCGCCTTTAAACACGATTTTTCACTAATAATAAAGTTCGATTTCAAACTACTTAGGAGCCCAACCTGTGAACTCCCGTCGAGAGACATGGTCTCATGGCTTTGAATTTTGCACCAGATTCATCTTATACAGGTGTAGGTGTGGTAGATATCAATCTTTTCGCAAAAGTGGACGTTCAAAATCCAAACACTTGCTATCGAAGACAAATTGACCATTCCGGAGCTTCTGCCACACATTCAATTACAGCAGTTATAGTTTCTTCTGTAGCGATATGTAGTTAAAAATATGATAGCGCAGTTTGAGCTTTTCCTATTGGTAAGTTTTTATACATACCTTTGCAACCTCTTAAGCGGGCCTTACACGGTCAATGGGGCGACATGATGCATCGTGTACGTGTGGATTGACGCTATCTCTTACACGTTGAATCGATTGACATCAAATTTGTAATTCTTGTGAGTTTTCGTTGCGTACCGCTCATCCGTATGAGTGATACGGACGATTGTATTTCATACATTGCTTTTGCACTTTGCATAAAGAGGAAAAAAAAGAATGTTAAGAAAGAAGAGAATTTGGTTAAAAAAAAGAATCAGTTTACACGAAAATCTTGATCATCCCTCATTTTTCCGACATGTTTCCTCTTTCGAGACACAAAACACAGTGTTCGTGGCTGAAGTGGTAGTGTATTAGCTATCCAATCGGACGGTTCGTGCTTTTGTGAGTGTTGTGAGAACAACCAATCATATTGACTTGATTAAAGGATTCAAAGATTCATTATATCTCACTTTTGCCACTTCTCCCTCCGACCGGTGTTAAATTTATGAAACATCTTTTGATTTACGATTATATGGGGCTAATTATATGAGGCTAAGATTTGGACTGGAAAAAATAATAAAGACAGTAAAAATGTTTTTAGTTTTTTTAAATATTACTTACATTATGTCTAATGCACTTGTAAGAGTTGTTAACCGCGTTGTTCTTTAGCACGACAGAACATCTGTGTGCATAAAATTCGACTTGTGCTCTGTATTCCAAGTTAATATTGGAATCACCACCATGCTTCACTGTCTTCCTGATATACAAAGGATTGAGATCCTGGTTTTTAGGTCGTCGCACATACATTTTGTCTTAAAACCCAAAAAGGTTTTTAGTACATATTATGATGGCGGTGCCGGTTCTATTTTGCAAATTTGTTTTCTATTTTTAACATTCGGTGCGCTCAAATAAGGAACCTTTAATACTGCCCCTCCGTGCAAGCCACCTTCTATGAGTATGTTTCTAATTGTTCAGCTACAGACCGAGGCGTTTAACTCAGATTTTGGTTAATTAGAAAACGCAAATAGGTCTGTTTGTATAGTAGACCCTTGAAAACTTTTGGTCAAACGCTGCTGTGGCCTGCAACATGTTTCCGACTAATTTTGTGTTTTGATAGCATTACTTTTAGTAGGAAGGCCCTATCCTGGAAACCTAAGGAGACTCTATATAAGACCTTGATCATCCTAGTTCTACTTTATTGCGCTGAAGCATGGACTCAATCGAAAGCGGATGAAGATATCCTCAGTTGTTTCGAGATGAAAAATATTCTGTCCCCTTTGTGTGGATGGTCTTTGGAGGAGAAAATTCAACGAGGAATTATACGAGCTGTAGAGCGACATCGACCTGGTCCGAAAACAGGTGAGATGGCTAGGAAATGTAGAGCTAATTGACACCAACGCTCCGGACCGCAAAGTCTTCGAATCTAACCCGGAGGAACAACGCAATAGAGGAAGAACTTCACTTAGGTGGCGCGCTCAAGTAGAAGGAGATCTAACCGACTTGGAGTCCGGGGCTAGAGGCAGTCGAGACGTAGCGCCACCTAAGTAAGTGGGTGGCCGTGGCTCAAGTGTTAGTGTATTGGCCTTCCAATCGGACGATTTGGGGTTCAATACCAGCCGTGAGCAAAAGACCTTTTTTCAGGCAACTAAAATATAGTGAGATAAATGGTTGCCTAAATACAACATCAAGTCAATTTACACTAATAATTTAGTCTCCCCATTAAATGTTGGATGCCACCCATGGAGCGAAATAGCCACTTAGCCCAAACTTAACACACTTAACGCTTTGGCATCATACGTGTAGTCATACTCACTTGAGTGTTAAGTTCTTTAAAAAAAAAAGTAAGCGAAAGGGCCACTGGGGGGTGGTCCCTTTTTATAAAGCTTCTTTATTTATTGTATCTACATATTACATAATCAATTGTTAAAGATTGTTTGACCGGAACAAAATACTGAACTGTACAAACAGAAACTTTTCTTTACTATTTCCTGATAACCCCATAGAAATCGATGCAGTCAGCATTGTTTTTGTCCAGCCTTAGCAAATGGTTAATACAAATATTCAAATATATAACATATATGTATTCCTTAGACGAACACCACATTCGCGGCAAGTCAGGCGATATGTAAATGAATAAATGAGCGCAATTTTATGGGAATTTGTTTGTTATTTTTTAGAGAAAAGGAATTAGGAATTGAGTTTTGAATTGTTTGATCCTATTATTTTGTATACACATAGTGTACACTGCCGTTCACTGAAGGCAACACTGTCATAAGTTACTCGTAGTTTTTCTTAAAAAAGTATATAATCTAGGAATATTTCGGCCCAACATATATTACACTTTTGAGCAGTAATTCATTATCGTTGTACTGCCTTCCTCCGTCATGCCACATTGTCATGTTGCAGAATTCAAGTTAAGTATATGAAGAACTCGAACAGTTTCACAAAAGTTGATTCAAATACTCCATTGCAATTGTTTCTTGTCATTCTGGTCCTCCGAAAATTTAACTAAAACAATGCAAAATAGATGATCAAATCCACCCTCTCGACTCTGATGAAGCATATCCATCTGGTCCATCAAAGTTAAAGTTTTTTTCATCTGTGAAAATAACCATTCTTCAATTATTCTTAATGAGTCCAGGACAGGTTTTTTTTTTACAGCATTTAGAATAACTCATCGAACAATGGACTTACTGAAATTTACGGATTATTTTTCGTCTATCAGTATCGATCCCTTAAATATAAAATTCAACGGAGATTGTGCTTCGATAATCTTTTTGGAAAAGTCCCGGTTGGAATAGCCTTCCGAATGATAATGCCTGTTTTTTGCTTTTTTTGGAAGTGGTTAAAGTTTAACCTTTGCGCAATTTTGATAGTAACTGCACAAATCCAACTCTGATATGCACTCTAAAATAACCTAACCGTCACTTCTCAAATGAATCTTTACCATTTAATTTCGACAAAGACTGAATTCATGCAAAGCAATTTTATTGCTAGCATATCCGACTCTGTATACGGACCTTGTTAAAGTCCAGCTACCTTTTACAGCAAGTGATTTTAGTTATTGTTTTCTCTTGTGCAATTCTCAATCCGATATTTTTTATTTGTGTATCACAAGTTTTGCCTTTATTGAAAGCAACCTCAGTGTACACATATACATACGTAAATGTGATTCACATACATTTAAAGAAACAATCTTAGTATGAATGTAGAATCCGTTCTGTTTATTTATTTTTATTGAAATTTACAATACCCTTGTTGTTTTTTTTTTTAAGAAATTCTGTAGAGTAACGTTGGTCGAAGTTCAGTAAGCATAGGGTATTTTAAAAAAAAATAAAGAATATATTTAATTGAAAAATTAACATGTTCGCTTAACTTTGCAAATTGGTCATTTTACTTTGACTAACGTTTATTATCTTTTCAACCCTTGGCACTAATCGAATTCCATACATTGTCATCTGACGAGTGAGGATGTCACCGGTAGCGTGTATGTACATCACTGTATTGCTATATTCGCAGAGGAATAAGAATAGATAGAGAACAACAACTTCCGAAACAAATAACGCGTAGAAGTAGCACTCGCTACTCCTCTCCATTCCCCTTCGATCGCTGCTACTTAGTCTCGGACATTGCTAAGTACGGCAAGAGCAATGACTAAGTTGTTGTGCTATTTTATAAATAACGCTTTGTGTGTTGTTAATTTTGTTGATTGACGAAATCATATTGTAAGGGCAGCACCTGTACGATAATTTGATTTGAAAAGCCAGCTTTCGGATCTCCCGCACGCAACGGTGATTGGCATGTTGGAGTTGGGTTTTTGTGTTTCTTTGAACTATGACGGCATATAATATAGTATACATATGTATATGTAGGTATATATACATCGTCGTCATTATATCTCACAATATGTGCATTTAAAATGTGTGAAAAATTACATCGCACAATATTGTAACCAATACATACGAATACTTATTTTTTCCTCTTCGCGCGTTTTATGCAAACGTTTAGAGCGTATTTAAAACCTCTTGAACATGCGTAGTTTAAGTTAAGTAGCCCCAGCTTAAGAGAACATTACACCTACTCTGATCTTCCGGTCAGCATAAATGTGAGATGTTGAACCTAGTGCAACGTTCTTAGCCTAAATGGAGGTCGCTTTCTTGAAGGCACTGATGATGTGCATCTCTTTAAGCAACATAATTCAAAGATCAGGTAACCGAATCGGTTAGTTGTGTTAGGTTATTTCGGTTTTTAAGCATTTAATTTTTACCCCAAAACCTTTTTGGAGTATTCCGGTAAAAATCTTAACCGGTTCATACACAAACGGCTTGCCTTTGAATTCTTTAACAAATTTGGAAGAAATTGATTTACTACTTTTTATTACAACAAACGAGCAGATAAGTTGTTATCTTTTTTCTTTTTTATTCAGTCTTATAAAGTTACTTCAATATAGAAAAAAATTGTTGCCACAATCCACGATTTTGTTTTGATGAGACCTTACAACAAAGCGACATATTAGAGACATTTTGTAAGTTAGGAGGGACAAAGTAATAAGGAGGATGGAAGAGAATAATATCTGCCGATTTCTCGAAAATTAATGGACAATTGTTGAAAAGTTTCGTGGTGCAGAAAAACCCAAAAATAAAAAAACATTTCTCTATTTTATGAGTAATTTTTTTTTTAATTTTTTTTTTATTTTTTCCTTATTTATTATGAATTATTTTTTATTCCTTTAACGTAAAACACAATAAAATTAAAAATTATCTCATCGTTTCCATCGCTGGTAAGGAGCCGTTGAATCTTTGTCCAATCTTCCTTTGTATAGGCTGTACCACATGAAATGTCAGATTTTTTTGTAAAAAATTAGGAGTCAATATTTCTTTTTTATAAAATTTTATTTAGTCAAAATAGGAACCGTTGGCATCTATAACATTCATCCAACGTGATACAAGGTCAAATATTCATTTTTCGTAGAAGTGCTGACTTTTTGAAACAATGAAATCTTCAAAAGCTTTTATGATCTCTGCTCGGTTCCGGAAGACCTTCTGCCGGAAAAATGAATCCAGATTGCGGAAAAGATGGTAATCAGGAGAGTACGGTGTATGCGGAAGAATTTCAAATTTCAACTGTAGCAGCTTTTGCACCGTTACGTGTGAGGTATAGGGCTTAGCATTTTCATGCAACAGGATCGGACCATGGATATTTGCCAACCTCAGGCTGCTTTTCAGCCAATTTCGTATGCATTATGTCGATTTCCTCACAATATTTGACTGCATTTATCGTTTCCCTTGGTTGAAGAAATGAAAAGTGGATTGGTCCTTTCGATGTCCACCAGATTGTAACTATAACCTTTTTTGTGTGAAAACTAAGTTTGGGCGTGTGCTTTGGGTTTTCGTCTGCACCCAACCACTGCCCAGATCTTTTACGGTTGTCATACAAAATCCACTTTTCATCACATGTGATTATAAGGTGCAAAAACGGTGCATTTCGGTGTCTTAGACTCAGTGATACACAGGTTTCTAAACGGCGTAATTTTTGGGCCTCGTTCAATTCATGGCGTACCTGTCGAGTTTTTTCACTTTTCCTATTTGAGATAGGTGTCGATTTATGTTATTGTCATGGGGAATACTCCCATATTGTGTGCAATGCCCCGCACGGTTTTTGTTGGGTCTGCATCCACCGTTTCTCGTAAAATGGCGTCGTCAATTACCGTTTCCGGTTTCCCCCGCGGTTCGTTTTCGAGGCTTAAATCTCTGGAACTTACCAAACCAACGGCGAATGGTGCGTTCGTTCACCGTTATATTCTCAAATATGTTTTTGGCTGCCAGAGACGTATTATGTCCCAGTTTGAACTCGTAAAGAAAAGGAGTACGAGAATTTGAACCGTCGACAGCATGATATAAGAATTCCTAGAAAAAAATAACTATACTTGCAACGGACCCTAAAAGTCAAATCACATCAAACACACATACCACTTTACCTTATAAAAAAATTAAAATCACTATGTTGTACAGATGTTCACTTGACAGCTTCTAATTGAGGACTGAAAAATCGGACATTTCATGTGATAAAACCTACAGCAGTTAATATTTATTGTTCCTGGATATATGATCGTGGCGCTCTAACTTTCGCTTGTTTATTAGGAAATTGAACCCTTTTTACATACTCTGCTTCTGAGCACTTTCTCCTTTGATTATGTCAAACCAAGAGATACACAGCATTCTTTTGTATATTCATGCTTCTTCTAATTTCTTGATAATTTTTTATTTGTTTTGTAGCGTTCATGTTCCCAGACCGCCGTATAACACTTATCAATTCTAGTCTTTACGTTCAGATGAGTTTCTATATTGCGCCGAATCTTATTCAATTTGCAAAAATTTGACCTTTTTCATTTTTGTTTCTAGGTACCTTTTCGGTACCTAGGTTTACCTTTTCCAATACTGCGTCATCTATTCTTAGCTCTGTTGATTATTTGGGAACACATTGAGCTTGTTTTTGTGTATGACTTACAATTATGTATATTCGTTTTAACTAACACCAAGATCATCCACATATTTTATATTGTTAATCTTCACTTCTTTTATTTTTATTTGGATGTTATGTTTTGATATAACTTTTATCAGTATTGTCTATATTTTTCCTTCTGAAATCTTTACCATTTTCTGTGTGTTAAATTTTATCAGAAGCTTTTACATAATTCGCAAAGTACATGGCGTGCATAATATAGTGCATTGAAGTGTCCGACAAGTATTTGTAATGCTTTCTCCTTCTATGAACTTTCTTTTATTTTGGCTTAATTGAAAACTTTTATTATTCCTGGTCCAGTTGTCTCAGCATCTGTTTGTACTTGCAGTCGTTCATCCCAGGATAATTATTCAAAATATTCTTCCCTCTGGCTAGTTTATCCTTTGTGCTAAGCGATGACCTATATTTTTTATGTCGAAGTGCGGTTTCTTTACTCGTATGTGGAGACTTCCGCAGCTGGACATACTTATAAGATTCGTAACATTTTTATTTCCTTTGTTGTAATTTTTCGTTTATACTTCTCGTACATCGTCCAATATTGCGATGGGTATGTTAAATATGTTAAACCTGGACAAACGACTGTCGTATGTAACAAACCTTGAAGTTTAGGCGATATTTTTTTGTCACAAAATACAGCTCAGTTGTCGTGTCATTTAAGCCACTCTATGTGTGACATCGTTATCGCAATTACTTTGGTGGTTAACGACAGAGTCTAAGTATTAATATTTTTTGCACTTTCACACGATGGCTCCTTCTAAATAAATTCTTCGGAAAAACGGCAATGCGGATATTCGGTTTTAGTACGACTGATTCCTAACGCATTATCTTCTAGCGCCTTTCTACAATTATTAAGTGTTGCTGTCATGTCGTAGTCTATCAACGGCGAAAAGAAGAAAAGTTTTTCCGGACTCGTTTATATGTTGCTTCAATAGAAAATATTACACGACATTTAAAACCACCGGACTTTGTACAATGCCTTGGTGTACTCCAACTTTAACTTCGAATTCTCCGGTTTTTTCCGTTGTGCTTTTAACTTTCGTTTTAACATCATATTACATACCACATATCATTTTAATTTATATCTCGGGTACATTTTGAGAAATTGGTGCCGTCAAAATAAGATCGTAGTGAACTTTGTCGTTCCGACGAAGCTTCGTGAATTTTTTTCGTCCTTATTCGTAAACTTTGAATCGCGTTATATGTCGACCTGCCTCGTAAAAAGTCACATTGACTTCCATGGAGTCAGATTAGATTTGATTAGATTATGTTTATTTAGTTTCATTCAAACTATCCCGTTGTCAACTGTCTAGAACTCGCACGTATATTTTCATAGTATGCGACATTCGTTTTATCGATCGGTAGTTGTAATTTCAAGTGTCGCCTTTGCCCGTATACAGTGGAACCAGAAAGCTCCCTCTACTGGTTAGGCATTTGATCGACTCTCATCATTTTGCTGAATTGAATCGCGAGTCCAGATTTCCGATTGTCGCCCACACTTCCGAGGATATGTTTCCGAACCGACTGCTCGCCCTCCGTTCATTCTTTTTATAGCTTCGCTAACTTCCGTAAAAACTGCCGTTCGTTCCTCGTGTGCCGAGCGAATGATACTGCGTAGAAATTTTTCTTTTATTGTAGAAAGGCGTTAAAATACTCTTTCCGTCTTTTGCAAATCTCGTTGTCCCCGTAAGCAGCTAAGTAGATTCCCCTTCTTAATATATTTCGTCGATTGAATCTCTAGGGAGTTTTATCTTCGTTGCGCAGCCATCTCAAAAATGTTAGATCTTTCACCTGTGTTTCGATATTGCACTTCTTCTCCTTAATATTTACTATAAAAGGATTTTAGTCTGATCCTACATCTGCGCCTGATTGAGTTATTTTCCATTTATAAACGGCCTCTTTATGATTGCATATATAATCGTAATATAATTTGGTGTCTTATCATACAGAAGGTTGTATGTTTTGGAGTAGCAAAGCTTCTTTTCAGCTTGTGTTAATTGATCGTCAAATTCTTCCATCCAAACGTTATGTTGCATTATTATTGTACGTGTACCCTTTCAGCCCTTATAGGTTACCCCTCTTATAGACTTTTTAACTTTTCAAACAATTAAGATTCCTACCTCGTTCCTATGTATATTTTCATCGGTACTTACAAAGTATAACATACTTCGAATGTTCCACCTTTCTATATTAAAATACCCTCTGGGGATTCATAGCGCACTCTTTGACCTCTTCATGTTTTCCGTGGACTAGGGGACATTTGATTTAAAGAAAAAATTGTTTGAAATGTTATTAAATAGTTTAATTTTTTAAAGAAATTTTACAGGATATTCTGTATCCCTATTTTGTCCGTAACCAAACCACGCACGGAAACTTAAGGTCGAAAATCTTATGAATATACCTACGAGTACATCCCATTGTTTTAAAGCCATTTTCTTGTCTATTCCATGTTTGATAAATGATTGTTTTTTTTTTTCATATTACAGCATTCAACGTTGAGCGATTCCCTTTGGAACAATAATCTCTCTGCTAAACAGCAACCAATTGGTTCTCCAAACTTCTGGAGCGATACAACAGCATCATCCTCGAAAGAGGTAACGCCGACAAAAATCCAAGTTCCTGAAGAAGAAGTCGGAATTGACAACATACCATTGCGAGAACTAGAAATCCGACTCAAGTCGGAATTGGCAATTGAGGATTAAAGTGTCAAATGAGCAGTAAGCAAAAGGTTGGTGATCGATATTGATGTTACATGTGTGAGCAGTAAACAAAAAAAAAAAAACACATCAAGTTATTATCCTTATTTAGTTATTATTATTTTTTTTTAATTGTCGTTTTACCCTGAGCGTTTTGAGATTGGTTATACAATTTGTTTTTTTATTTTATTATTTTATTAATTGAAGCTTGTGCTTATACTACTTCACTTATTATATTAGTTATTATTTTTATTTAGACAAATTGATTTTATCTTTATAAATATATAAATATATGTATGTATATATTTATATATATAAATTATTTAGACGCATACATGAGTAACACATATATATTATATTATATATGTCTAAATATATATAACAAGCTATATATTATATATTTCTTAAAGAAATTTATATAGGTTTTATAAAACACAAATGAAAAAAAAAAAATAAAAATAAAAATAAAAAAATAATTAAAAACTAGCGAGACAACAGATATATACATGAATATATATTTTTTAATCGTAAATTTACCACTTCCATTTATAGTGTATCTTCTTTTCCAAGTGTAATATTTAAATTAAAAGAAAGAGAAAAAAAACAAAGAAAAAATATTAAAAATAAAAGCAAAATTAAATAAAATCAGTGTCAGAAAGAAATAAGCTTTTGCAGATATATGCAGTTGCTTTGAGGTTAATATACATACTGTGTGGCATAACATAGAGACGCTTCAATTAAACATAAACAAACTAAATTTTATTAGTTTTGTAATATGAAGATGATATGGATGGTTGGCGTTGTTTTATATTTTATTAGAACTAGTTGAATCCATGTTTTAATTTGTTTGTATAGTGAAAAAGAAAGAAGACCTGGGCGACTTATTTAATATTTATTTACTATTATCTCTCTCATTAGAGAAAAAACATAAGATAAATAAATTTATTATAATATTTACTATTGTAAAGAATACATTTTTTTTAACTTTTGATAAAACAATTGACATATTCGCAAATCTATTTTTTATAGACTCCCTCAGCAATCATTTTTTTTATTTTTTTTTTGTAATTTGTTTGTTTGATTTGATTATTAGAACAGTAGTGAAAAACAATGTGATGTTTTTTTGTTTTAATTTTGTAATATTTTCTTGATTAAGCGAAACTAAACAAAAAAAAGGGTTAATGGTGTTCATTTTTTATGAATAAAATAATTTATAAAACTTATTTAATTAAATTAAATCTTTTATTTTACTTTATTATGTAGAATGAATATGAAATGTTGTTGAAGCACTTAGAATGATCCGTATTTGTTTTTGCGTGAGAAGAGAATTATATATTTTATTGCAAACCTTTTTTTGCATTTTCTGAATAATTTTACGAATCAGAAGAATAGAGAAAGATGAATAGAACTTAAGGGCCTACACAAATATCATACATATATAGTTCCAATTAGATTATTTATATATGTACTTTATATTTGCAAATCTTTGTAACCATGGAACACCCTTATTTCAAAGTACGTGACATCCATTTCAAGCTTGTGAATCGTAAATAAAATACTGATGGCCGGTTTTGATTCCAATGTTATCCTTTCATTCAATTACAATTGGAAATGCATCGACCGTTATTTTGTTAGCAATGTTTTATTTTAAAAAGTCCCTATAAAAATCAGAGCTTACGTGATTAGGAACAACCACATGAATTGTTTTATTTTTATTTTTTTTCAAATTTTTTAAAATGAATTTATGCATGTTCCATCTAGATCTCGTCCCATATTTTAATCCATTCACCAGCACCACGGCACACCACGTTTTGCGTGACTTTGATCATTGTTTATGCTGTAACATCTGATAAATCGGGTTATATGCGTAGATTTTTGTTGGTGGACTGATGCGAATTGTCGTAAGAGCATAAAACCTGCGGCAAATGGAAAACGAATGATGAATTTACACATCTCATTAATTCACATTATAATTCACAAACATGAAAACCATTGTGGACCGGTACTCATCTTTTCACTATTTACGCACCGGGCCTTGTTTACCTAAAGTCTGTTCATAATCCCTTGAAGGCACGTATGTTCTAAAAAAAAATAAAAAATCATGTATGAAGTAAAACTTCGTACCAATATGCGGTCTCAAATGAGTCTTAACCGACATTCGAGTACAAACAATACTCGAACATTATTCAAAGTTGGTCAATCAAACCAAGTTCGTCATGTGCTCATTATTTTCTTACAAGACCCTCTTAAAGTCTATTTTTGACAACACTGTGAGAGTTCACACTGGATACAGGGTGATAGCTGGTTTCTTCTTCATTCCACAACATGCAAAATTCGCGTTTGAAGTAAAGTTGCGTCTATGAAAAGTCATAGTGGCAGAAGTTAATTGATTTAATATTCACTGCGTACGTCGTACGTCAACTTTCTAACAACTAATTCATGTGACAAATATTAACATTTTAGACGGCTCATTTAGATTTGGTTTTTCCGTTAGGGAGTTCTATATGCACACAGAAGAAAAACACATTTTAAACCCATTAGTTCCCATACAAAAAAAAATTGGAGATTGAACTTTGCCTTATAAATATAACTTATAGATTGGTTGAAAACAAAAATATAGCGTTTATAATATTACATATAGGTACACAATTCATCTAAGTTCTACAGATATCCGATGCAAAATACGAGTAAATAAATTAATTTCTATTGCAACAGTCCGGTGTGCACTGTGTACGAGCATCAACGCCTAGCCTCTCCACGCAGAATGTTTTTCGCCTTTAATTTTACGCACAGGGAGGGTGACCGACGACTTTTTTCCGACTCCAAACAATCGGTCGAAGGCAGAAGGTTTTATCTTCGGAGGTTTGCCATTGCCCACTAAAAGGGTGCTGCCATTTTTGTCTGGTTTTCGGTTTGTCGGAGCGGCCGATGCTTGAATTTCGTGTATTGTAAGAATTTATGAAGTACATTTATTTAATCTACGAGCCCAATACGAACGCTGAAAAGTTGACGAAGTTAACAACACTGCGCTTCGTCACCACCATAAAACACAAATATATTCTTCTAATAAAGAGAGAATAACAACTTGTCCGATAAAAAAAACTACTCATGCTTCACGCAAAATGTTAACGGTTCTTTTTTCCAGAATAAGCTTAAATAAATTCTTAAGTAATAACATCGAAAGGCTTAAATATGTTGATATGTTGTTCCCAAAATTATTTAAAAACATTAAAGTTTAGGCAACTCAATGACTAAGTCGACTTACCGCTTACCTAAACAATAATGTAATGTATGCTGTAACTTAATTGAGTAAACAGAAAATTGCGAAGACCCACATAATCGTGTATAACCGATGATTTAAATTGCATTTTGTAAAGAGCGATAAACCATTTCAAACAAGCGCTGTTAACATAGGTATATATGCATCTCATTCGAAATTTGAGATTTTTTCTTTAATAACATCCATTAAACTCAAGCTTATACTCATACATCTCCTGAGGAACGAATGTGCTTTGTATAATATCGAACGAAATGGTTAAGGTTCACCAGAGTTTTACACAGCAAATAGTCAATATTTTATATTCTAACTATAAATTTGTTTCAAAACATATTTTTTTTCTACGAGTCTCAGAAAAGTCTGTATTGTGTAGAACAATTTTTATCATATTACTCGCATTTATGAGTACTACACCCTTCTTTTTCTGGCACAAATTTAAATCTAATGTTTACAAAATATTAACATTTTCCTCACGAAAATATTAATATGTCAAATAAAAACAACTTTAAAGAGATCTGGTCTATGGAGTCAGGTAAACGATTAGAAGTAGAAATAGACTAACTGGTCTCCTTTTATGAACTGTGGATATGTAAAATTTAACCCAAATTTTTAGAATTTTTCGTGATATGTCATCATCTGCTCTTCACTCAGCTAATGCGGACACATGCAGTATAACAGTCCAAATTTACTAGTACACGTGCACGAGCCAATGGATTAATTGTTTGTTTTATTAGTACAATTGACGATAGTCAATATTTTTTTTTTTTTTTTTTTTTTTTTTTTTGCTAAGACTTTCTTTTTTTAATCAAAGTTTTTAATTCAGAGAAATGAAAACGAGTAGGTAGGTTTTAATTATTATTTCAATCAAAAAAAAAATAGTTTTTTATTTTTGTTAAAAAAAAATTATTTGTTGATACATACATACATACTCGTATGCATGTATATGTTTACCAATTACTCTTCTGTGATTTTTAAAGTGACATTATATGTATGTACATACTTTTTTTTGATAATTAATGGTCGCAACATATCAATACAGAGATCACTTTCAAACAGACACACATGTTTTGTTTATTATGTAACTGCGTACATCTGCTTATATATGAGTAATTCTTATTGCTTAGAATAATCAAATAAATTGCTTTGTAGAAAATTGTTTTTATTTATAGAAAGATTGCAATATTTAAATAAAATATGTTTGTTCTTTTTGTATTTATTTAAGTAAAGAAAATAATCTGTTACTAAAACTAATATAGTTCAATTGATTTCCATCAGACACAAATTGTGTTATTATTGCTTATAACTAACAATAATGTTTTTTTTATGAGTAATAATAATAAATATTATAATACAAGTAATTAACTTACTATGAATGAAACCGTCAATAAAGCTTAAAATAAAACAAAGGGAATCGTGTATTGCAGATGGCAACCAAAGTGTTGTAGAACATACAAAAAGAGAATTGATAATGTTTATATTTATTGGGCTGTCTAATCACAGCATGCTCCTCGATTTGTTAAACAATTGTTATTACAAAAAAAAAGAGACACAAAAAGATATGAAAACAACAAATTATTGTATTATTATTATTTTTATTTTATTTTGTTAATATGTGGTGTAAATGAGTACTTAAATTTGATGACCTCTACGATATAACGAAATTTTTTATTTTAAAGTGTATAACACTTTTTGGTAAAACATTCGAATTTTCATATTATTGTTGTAGTTGGGGTGATTTAGTGTCCCTTAATATATACTGTCTAAGCTATAATAACTTCTACTACTAATACGAGGGGTATGAGTGGTGCAGTTTTATTTTAAACCCAATGGGTTCATAAGCTAAAAACAAAAAGCAAAAATCTAAATAACTTTTAAATATTTTAAAAAAATATTTAAAATTGGTTATTGAAACAAAATAAATATATATGTATATAAATGTATATATATATATATATATACATCAATAAAAATTTAAATATATATATATTTAAAGAAAAACACTAAAAGAAAAAAAAACAACTAAGAGGAAAAGCATAAGATACAATATATATTTGAAAAGTAAAAAACTAAACAAAATCTATTTAATTTAGATATTATAATTATAAAAAAGAAACTGAAAAAGTTAACATATTGTAATATTATACTATATTATCTTATATTTGTATTTATAAACAAATTTATATATAAATGTGAAAAAAACAAAACGTAAACAACTAAACAAAATAATGTTTTTTTTTAGGTTTTATTACATAAATACAAAAGAAGTTAAAATTTATATTTCATTTCATTTGGTTTTTTTATTCTTGTTTTTTATTTTTTTGCAGTGCTGTGTATTTTTTTTTCTTGTTCCGAACCACTTTTTATTTCGAATTTAGGGGAATCGTATATTAAAAAAGTTATTTGCTATTGCACGATTTCTTTCACTTTAAGTATATTGCAGTAAAATCAGTTTAGAATGTGGCTGCGCTGTTAGGTTACATATACTTATAAGTACTCTTATGTACATACAGATAAGTGGGTACAATTTCATATTATACATGTTCATACACAATAATAAATTGACGCAGTAATACTCGTATCTTCGTCTTCGTATCTCCCGCCAACCATTCGGAAGAGTATATAGTTTTTTGACGATCGATTTGCAGGGAATAATATTATGTATTTTTGTAGGAATATTACATCAACTCCGGGTTGTCTTATTTAATGTTAAATGTTCATTAAGAAGCACTTTGGCTTGCCATCATAATTATTATCTTCAGGATACTCTTGAATTACTGGTTCAGACAAGACAAGATTTCCCCGTTCTCTAAGTTTTGTTGGCCTTAAACGTTCCTTTAATGCCTGAACATATGTGCAGCAGAACTGCACGCAATGATGATAAGGACCAAAATTGACATTTAGATTTAATTTTACATTGTGTGGTAAAATGTTTTTGAAATGGATTTGGAAACATAATGTTACAGACACACAATCTTTTTAAAATTGCGTATTGTTATTAGGATTCCTTTAGCTTTTCACGAACTCGATCAAACAATATTTTTTTGAATAAATAAATAATTTTATACGTGGATACACAAGACTCATTGTTACATACTTCCCTTTGAATCTAATGTAAATTCTAACCGCGTTCATCGTTACTTGATTTCGTTTTTTAAGTAGGATGATGCTTTGGCACTACATGTCTATTGACTTCAAGTGTATAAATATTTATCCTATCATCATATGTGTGCGTCAAGATAAGATGTTTTGCATTTGCGCATGGTGTGCAAGAAACATCTGTGTTCGCTGGTGGAGAACATATAAGAGTTTGGGTAAATTATTTGTAATTGCGTCGATTTCTACAAAGATGATTTCCCCCATTTCTTTACAGAAAAATATCCAGTTTGTCTCTCTTCACTTTGTTTGTAGAATTAGATTATCATCATTCCGTAGTCTGAAAAGGTGTTTCTAAGTACATTTTTGTTTTACGGCGAGTATGGCTTTCTGAGTACTGGAGGGAGAACTATCTAAGACCTAAATTTTGTTCGTCGCATATTTTGCCTATTAATAAACTATGTTCAATTATGAATTCAAAAAAGACTCCTGTTGAATTTTAGTGTCAGAACTTACCCATGTGGTCCCATTTTTTATAATCGGCTTTTTTGACAAACGGACTGAGTAAGTCTGACATCGGATTGTCTGAAGTACTATAAAGTATGTATATATGTACATACGAGTATACTGTAATGTGTTCCTCTTTCGCCCTTCTTATTTTACTACTTTCTTACTGCTGGTGGCAGAAAAAGAATAATCTGTTTCTAAGGTACAATAAGAGTACAGTTACTGGTTGTTTGGTAGGGTGGTACTAGGATTCTCACTATTAAGCAGTTTATCCGACAGTTCAATATGCGTTGAAGCAATCCGCATTGGTTCAATACCCCTAGAAATGCTGGTGTTTATATGAAATTATCCAAAATGAGAGAGAGAAAATTGACAGAAGTTTAACAAACAGCTGGTTGAACTGACATTTCACACTACACTGATACATTGTTCTTATTTCTTTCTCTTTCCAAATATTTCATTTGCAATCCCACATTTTAAATACACAACTGATTACCTGCCCGATAATGGAAGAACACATTCTTTTTATTTCTTTGGTTATCCAAATATTTCGTTTGCAACCCCATATTTTAAATACACATTACACAACTAATATCTGCCCAATGATGAAGGAATGATGAGAGCGCGAGAGAATAAAATGTTTCTATGCGATTTGAAAATGTTTATATGATATTTCAAAGCGTTTACAAATTTTCAATGCGTTTTATAAGCAGGAATGAACGTATGCGTGTTGAATATTTCAATGCGGTTTTAAGTGGTGTTTATTCAAGCGTATTGAACCAATGCCCTTTTCCTTCCTTCCAATTTATAATAATACTCATAATCTCGTTGATGGTGTTGAAAACTACAGTAATACGAATATCTTAAACATGCAATTAGGTTTGTAGTTAGAGTCTAATTAAAAAGTAACTGATTTTTTTCTCTGATGTTGCCTATGGAGTGTATAGTGCAAAAAGCGTAAGAATCAAATCAGATGATCAATGATAAGAGCAGTTTTATGCCTCTCTGCTTTCATTCGTCAGAAAGAATGCAGAAGCTTCCTATTTTGCTAGGGTAATATCTGTTGGAACTAGGGAGTAAACATATGTACGTTAAGTTTACTCCTCACTAGGAAGAAGATACATATATGGTTACCTGGAGCGACCTAAATTGCTGAGAGCTTAAGGTGGTTCTTGGATTTTGCCTATTCTGCTTAAGACAGAAAAGGAAAGTTGTCGAGGCCTTTATGGTGTGAGTATTTTTCCCACAATAATACAGATGTAATACAGATTCTCATGGAGTTAGGCTTTCATGTCTATATCCGATAATTTGTCATCGATAGTATGAGACGACTTAGTCTGATTGCCAGATCTTCTAGAATTATCGTGCTGAGGGGTTTGACAATATAAGCTTAGAGTATGGATAATAGAGGGTAGTGTATTCACATTTGATGCATCCTTTTTGCTCTTTTTTGCTTTTAATGTGATTGATTTGAATACGAGTCTGTTCAAAGCTTGAGTTTTCAACACTTCACCAGCGCATCTGTAGATACCCTCTTGCTCTTTCAGCTGAACAACTTTCCAGTCGTTGGTCGCAAGCATAGAGTAGTTCATCCATATCAGTAGCTGAGGTTTGAGGATCATAAGGGATTATACTGCACCACCTCTAGTCACTTGGAAAGAAGGAAAAGACTTGCAATGTATTGCCAAAATCTTATATGTTCATTTTTTAATTTCAAATATGTATTTGCTTTCCATTTAGAAATTTCTGCATCGGTTTTTGCTTGCCTTTCCAGTCATATTTTGCCTTTAGTTATGACATAAGGACAGACTTTACTCAGGTTTTTCTTGTCCAGTATGGAATGGCATCAGTCAAACATATTAAATTATGTTTCTCATTTGTTTACTCAAACATTAGTGATCCTACTTGTTAGCTTATGTTTTTACAAATATGTAGTACGCAATGTGGTGAATATATTGTATTTTACGATTCATAGAGGAAGTCTGCAGCTTAAACATTCTACTTCATACTTATATACAAGTAGGTATGTAAGAAATGTATCTTATTATAAATGGAAAGATAGGTTCAACTTTGATATGATACATATACGGTCGGCCCTAATATCGCCATTTTAAATTTTTTAAATATTTATCTTTTACTATAGTTTTATTATATTAACTATTTTCGTTTTTTACATACTGAACATAAAAACACTCATCGTTAAATGACATATACTAAACTAAATGTTAATAAACAAAGCCTATTTCCCTTTTCTATAATAATGTACAATTTAAATATAAACATAAACTTAAAAATAAATACATTAAATGCGACTTTTCAAATGCCTTCATGTTCTCTATGTTATTGTTTTCGACGTTAAATAATTTTACTAACATAAATAAGTATAAATAAATAATAAAACACAATAAAGACAAAAAGCAAAAAACAAAAATTCTATTATATATATATATGATATAACAAAAGAAACAAAAATATTACAGAAAAAAGTAAAACGGAGAAAAAGATAAGACACACTTGAACCACCTAAAATTTTTTCATATATTCTTGTATATTACCTATATATATTATATACATATACATACATTCTATACATATTGATATAGACCTTAAAAAATGTGTTTAATTTGCATTTCCTTGTAAAGTAAACAAATCTATATTATATATTATTATTATGAGACAAACGATAAGGGAATTAAAACAAACCTAAAAAGGTGTGGTTACTACATTCATACATGCAATGAGAGGTAAATATAAGACAAGACGATTATACGTGTAAAACAAATGATTTAATTAAGAAAACAAAAAAAAAAACAAGATAAATATGAAACAAAAAACACAAATTAGAATTGAACCAATATTAAAAAATATAAAAAAATTTCAACGGAGAAATGATGCATACAATATATATTATCAAAGTAAATAACGAAGCTAAACATTAAATTGATGTTAGATTAAAAAATCAGAAACAAAAAAAAAAATCATTGTAATCTACATACGTGAACGTCTAAGTCTACGAAAACGAAAACAAAAAACTTAACGCATTTCCTTCCTTCTACATATACTTCTCTTTAACTGTCGTTCTAATAACCCCCTAAGATTTAAAACCATTCAATAAGTCAAATGTTTAATATTGTGTAACGCTTTGTGTAAACGATTTCGCTTTATGCCTTCTCAAAACAATTTACAATTTAATATACAAATGTAATTTTTTGTTTAAGAAAAACGTCATAAGGTATAAGGATTGTGCTTTAATATCTATGGATTCTATTTCATTTGAAGATATAATTAAGTACAATTTACTCGAAGATGTTCAAAAAGTCCTTTTCTATTCATTGTAATTTTTCCTGGTGAAGCTTTCAACTTTTGTAAGCTTTTTCGTCTGACCTTCTCTTCAAATGTGTGTCCGAGAATATAAAAAATCATAATTTGTCCAACCCATCCTTAATTTCTTTTCGTGCAATAAAAATCAATTGCAGCTCCATTACACTTTATCCCATTTTTTTCTTTTCCCATGTCATACTTAATTACTTAGTTGGCGCTACAGTCCGATCTACAGTCCTACTATCTCCAGATAGTTCTACGAGTATCTCTCGTCAGCTGCCTCCAGTGCCGCACTCCAGGTTGTCATATAATACCAGGTTTTGTCAGTTTTTGTCATTCATCATGATGAATCTCTTCTTTTGTTTTCAATGGATTAGAAGCTGTTCATATCAGATTGTTTTGGATGGTCTCAAGTCTGTAACACAGAGAATAAATGATCAGTTCTGGGTCTGAATTTATTTTTAGATTTCAATAGCCTAATACTCGTAGAATTGCTAACGAGGAGCTCAATGGTTTGTTATTCATTTACGTACTCGTTACTTTTGTCCTTGTCATTGTGCGAGTATGTTAAATTCAAATACGTAATTCCGGTATTTACAGCAAAACTACAATAATTTGGGAACCATCAACAAAGTGGATTTTTTTTATTTACGATTATCTATTAGGATATCACTGTATTTACAATTGAAATTGTTACTAATATAAAGTATAGGAACATCAGCAGCAACGACTTTCTGCTCTTGCAAATTAATATATTGTGCATATAATTATAAAGCAAGCATACTCGTAAGTTTCTAATATTCATTTTAATTTTAAAATATTGCTTTGGTTTGGTTCGTGAGGAATACCAATAGATTTTGATTTGGATTGATATTAATTTTCTGTGGTGGATGTGATGAATAAACGCGTGACCTAAGTAGATACGTGAGAGTAACCAAGGCATAGCTGGATGGAAATTGTAATTTTGTTCGTACTGACTGTTTCGTAGTGGTGTTTATAATGTTTCCATATTTGGTAGCAGCATCCGCGAGTTCATTACCTCATATGCCTGGTACCCATATGAGCTCTATCTTAGCTATGCCAGTTGTATCATTTCGAGTGTTGACGATGCCTTGCAACGCTGACAGCCTCTCGGAGTAGATGGCCCATTTACATGCTATTTCGCAACTTCTCTTTGTAGCTTCAAATATAGCTATTTCTTAAGTGGTATACAAATGCATATTGGTGCAATGTTTGGTAGGATTCTTTGTTTCAGCCCTTACATTTCAGGTCAGTTGAGATTTTAAGGAATCGTGATTCGATTTATTATGTGTCACATGCTTTCAAACCTCTTGTATAATAGATTGAGTACTACTGCGTTCTTGCTGAGTGACCATAATGGTTGAGTTGGTGTTGAGCCTTTTGTAAGAAATATTTAGATTTTTATCGAATTTTAGGATTCTGTATATTGCGGAGGGATCCTACTGTTGAGTTTCTTGGTGATGGATTTGTAAGTGTAAAAGTAAAGCTTGACTTTGAGTTTCGCTATGGTTTCAAAATATTGCTCTTTTATATACGGGATAATATAATATTTCAAAGTGAATTAACTAATCGTCCTGCTATAGATTTCTTAACACTATAATACATAGTGCAATGGTTTTTCTGGTTATAGCTGATGTTTATTAAAAGGGCTAGATCATAATGATTAGAAATTGTTTCTCTTTTTGGATGTTTGATAGTTAAGTTAGTGCAATTCTTATTTGCTGGAAATTTTAATTAATTTACATTTTTCCAGAGAGATCATTGCACAATATATATTTGTGTAACTGGGCTGAAGTTTTGATGAAGCACTTTCTGTTTGCTGGAAACGATTTAAAGTATCCAAATGCTTAGGTTTGAACTCACAAATCCCTAATTTTTTTGGCCATAAGGATGCCTACGCGGTAGAACCCCTTTTTAAAATCGAACGCCAGCTTTGTAACATGGTTATTTGCTGGATCGGGATTAGTGGCAACGGGATTACAACAGCATTGTTGTAGCTATTATTTTTTATATATATTTTCCAGCTTTGCCGTATGATAGTTTTCCTGAATATATTATTTTATAGGTACATAAGTATTTATTTAGCTAAATCCGAAAGATTTTTTATCATAGGTAATCCTATCCCGCTCTAGTATTAATGTTATTTAAGTACTTACTTAGTGAGATCACGGTCAGTGAAGAGTCTTGGTCAGTCTTTCATCTTTTTCGAACTTGGACACGTTGTTTCCAGTTGAATAATTCATGGCCCTTTTATATTTAAAACTTGTCTTCATTGTCGTTTTAAACCTAGGGGCTGGGATTTGAATACCTTCTTGACTGGAGCATTGTTGCCCATTTGCTTGATGTTGTCGAGGCAGTGCGGTCGACGTCCCGAAAATATTTCTTTTCTGCTCTGCTTTCTGGTGATGGCATGAAGCAGTGGTTAAATTTACCAACTATAATGCAAGATCGTCTGTATTTATAACACAACCAACATCAAAAATAGAAAATGAAACCTATATTTCTGATGTCTTCGTCCTTCCGTCAAGTTTTTTTCCTTTGGCAGATTGACAATAATTTCCTTCTTCTGATATAAGAAAAAAAATCGGTTTCCCTAGTGAGTGGCTGTAGGGTTTTCGCAAAAAGTTGAGCGCTGGTTGCAGGAGCTCCTCCGGGGTGCTACTCATGACAAGTCATTATTTTGCACTGCTTTCCGTTACATATGATCTTTTCCATCACTTGGGACTTGGCGAACCATACGGATTGTTTCCTGTCATTCAAGTATATGTATGTCTAAAGTAAAAGACTTTCTTACTTTTTTTCTATCGAAACAGGGCACTTAGACAAAGAACTAATCTATTGTACTTCTTGTAAGTTCCTTTTAATGGAATTTTTCGGTCTTTCGAAGAAAGACGAGTAAGCGCTTCAGTGATAAAGTGCCTACACTACCAGCACCCAACATGCCAATGAATACCTGCGGCGGTGTTGTCATCACTTTCACAGCAAGCGTCGCAGGATTTTGTATCACTTATGACCAGCATATTTAAGTATTTATCAAAAGCGTAACGCCCCGTCACGACGCGAGTAAGCAGCCTCCAGTGTATCCTACTGAGAGACAGCAGGAGGGCCACTGACCTCGAGAAGTATTCGTTAAATCTGCTGGCAACCTGGAGAATCATGCCATCTGCCGCTGCACCCATATGAATCCCAACTGTCGAATGGTTGACGTACTAACCGAGGACTCGGGCAGACCTAATGTATGTTTCGAACCTGAAAAACTCTCCTCTGAGCATTTTCTAGCAAGTTAACCGGCGATTTCATTTCCCGTGATCCCACTGTGACCTGGGACCCAGACAAGACTCAGTGAATTGAGTCTCCCGACTGCATTCAGTGATGTCTTGCATTCTCGACCTAGCTTGAAAGTCGTAAGAGGGTTCAACAAGGCTCTAAACGCAGCTTGGCTGTCGCTGCACATACAAATGCTTCGCCCCTTCCACCGATGTTTAATATTAACATATATGTTCATACATATAAGAATTAAAATGCAAAAGTAGTAAAGCATGGTCCTCATACGCTATGATTTTTCCAATCTTCAGTCTTTTTAAAAATAAACGATACTAAAATTACTACCCTATTTTTTCCTTCACTCAAAAAAAAAAAAAACAATTCAACTATTTGTGTTCAATTATAAACGTTATCATACCTTACCATATAATTATAATCTTTCAACTTGTGATGTGAAATTTAGAGTTAACATTAACCATTCCCAGTTCCATGGGGATAGAATTTAAAGAAAATGCAAAAATATTATAATAATAATAATATAGTTATTATTAATAAATAAAAATATACTTGTATGTGCATGTAATACATATACCTTATTAGCTACACATACATATTACTAAATTTAATAGAAAAAAATAACATAAAAAAATATTTCACATTATTTGTGTAAGTCATATAAATGTAATTTAAAGCCGAACAAAATCTTTAGCAAATGGTGTCATAAAAGAGTTTAATATAAATTAGAAAAAGAAACTTTATGTACGTGAATATAAAATATATTTTAATTAAAGTATAAATATGTGTGTTAAACAAAAAAATAACTAAAATGTTATGTGGACTTTTACAAATTGTAATTTATTTATTATTATTACCACAAAAACCAAAAAACTAACTATTATATTTTAATATGTATAAAATGTGTGTTAACTATCAGCTAAAGAAACACCATTAAGAATAAAAAAAAAAGTTTTTATTCGTATTTTTACGTTTAAGGTTTTTTGTATATATTATTTTGGTTAAAAAATTTCTTTCCCAACATTGAATACAAAAGTAAATTTGTGAATAGCTAAGAAATACACGCTAATCCTCTTTACTTTCAAATGTTTATGCATCGGAAAGTCTAGATTTTTCCTGCAGATGATCCAAGCTTGAAAGCCGATTCAATTTTTTTAAAAGGGAGAGAATAAAATACGCGATTAAAGACATTGAGGGTCTGAATATAGTAGTATAAGACTCATTTCCAAAATTTACGTATTGTCTTTACATTTGTACTCTACATCTGGTCAGATTCAAATAGGAAATAAGAGTTATAAACTTTCACCAAACTCGTCGATGAATCTCTTCTTCTTACTCGCCCGTGGTATGTGCAAACATCTTAAGGGTAGGTACAAAAAATCCCTTGTGCGAGCGCAAATTATAAAAAAAATTGCATTAGAAATAACCGTCCGGAAGGTACCAGTCAAGTTGCTCTGGACGGTTTAAAGCCAATTATTCACAAAATAAATACAAGAGGGCTCTATAGTGTAATTTCCTTGAATGAGCTCTTATGCAGTATACTTCTTTGTGATGTTCCGGACTCAGGTCCTTACCATTCAGTTGTAGAGATGGAATCGCAGCATATATCAACCGAACAGAATCTAATGCTTCCTAGCAATTATATAATATATAACTTTTATCGTCGAAACCGGGAAACTTTTAATTTTTAATTGCACGTGTACCAACGACAAGCTCTATTTGAATAATCACATAATTCATGTCTCCAAAAATCCTGCGTGATGCTTAGGTTTCATCAAGCGATCTAAAAAATACTTTAGTAGGCTTTATCTGGAATGAAATGACCACATGTAATTTTCTGAACTTGCTACTCGTAGATAGTATTAAAAACCACGCGATAAAAATAAGAGTTGACGACAAGTTTGTTTGTCAAATCATTGCCTCCAACATCGATGTTATAGCTTTTGCCATACCCTGTTGCTATTTTCAACACTAGTGCTAATTTAACAGTAGCGCTATCAGTCAGTTATCATTACACCTTCGGAAATATCATGATGCTTTCCTAAAGCGTTCATGGAATGGTCTTCCGAACTTTTCCTAGTCATTGTAATCTGCAAACATTTACGACCAATGTATTACACATTGGTATGTCTCTTTCTTTCCTCATCCGTTAGCATTGTGTGCAAACATTTTAAGGGTGATCATAATCACTTGAGCGTATGCAAAAGAAAAAAAATCTTGCGCCACGAGACACTAAAAAGCAAACGGTTTTGATCATTGCTTTGGCCTCCGACAATAACTTCGAGTTCTTCGAATTTCAACCGTACATTTTACGGCGTAAAACATATGTGTGAAAAAGTAAATTATTTTCAAAAAATATAATACAAAACACAAATTTATTTCTTTACAACAAAAAAAATATAAACAAAAAATAAAGCAAAACTAAAGCAACTCTTTCACTTTATTAAAAATTATTTTTCTGTTAAGTAAGCCAGCTTATACTTAAGAAGCAACACCTATCTACTATGATATTTCCACTGTCAGCTCTATTCAAAACACTTTTTACTTAAGCGTTTAGAATGTTCTTGTATACTCCCGAACTCCTTAAATAAAAAAATAGTTACAACATCAATTCTGTTCTCTTCACCGCAGTTTGTATTCCGAATTTGTAAAGCCCGATTAATATGCAACATCCATTCAGATTTCCAAGGTCATGGAAGCACTGATAAATCCATATGTTAGGTTGCTGCAATCGAATTTGGGTTTGATTATAGCCGAGCGATCTCTTATCGTCATATATTTTACGTGTGCGGCCTTTCGTAATAGTTGTAATACTCGTTGATATGTCCTCTTATACATATTTGTACGAATCCATTTCATCTTTGGTCGCGGTTATAACTCCTCTTATGCTCGAAGACAGTTTTGAATAGGACATGCGATGTATACTTGCGTACACGTTCTATATATTGTAAAATGAGATTAATTTTTTTCCAAGTCTCTCTTGTAAGTTCGGTTTTTCTTTAACGTGGTATGGAAGTTACCCAGATGGTATAACCCCCAATCTGGAGGATTATTTTAGTTCGCACGAAGAACTCTAAGATAAGGGACAGGTCTAAACTTATGTCCACTTCGGGGAACTGCGCGCTGCTCCATCCAGCTCTAAATTTTAGAATTCACACCGTCCTAAGCTCCGAATACGTATGCAAAAATGGTCCAAGTAACGCGTTGATTCCGTTACGAAAATTTTGACAGTTAGTCAATAGAGGAACAGTTTATAGTGGAACTGTTTTTGTCAATCGCGTACTCGCGCTTATAAGTTTAGAGAGTCGACACCGGGTGGACAGTTATCAATACCCTATCACTTACAATTTCAATGCGCAAAATTGACGCTAAACTTCTACAGGTTGATGACAGTGAGTGTATACTCTATTCCTTATACAGCATACGGCCATAGTATCTACAATAATAACAATATCTAATTTAAAATGAAGACGGCCAATACTACCTTTGTCCTTTGAGGCATCTATTTGCAACAACTCTTATTTAACATGACTTTATCATTTTTCTTGCATTTAAATCGTTTCCCATTCCGCACTTTGTATCAGTATATAGAATTCTTTAAACTTTCTAGATATGCCCCGGCTTGGATTAAATGACAAGAACAGCATAAAACAACAATTTATTAAAATATAACCCCTTTTATGGTCATTTTGTGAAACAGCTGTCAGATTTAAATGAAAAACTGATAGTTTTAAAATCTTTTACGTGGGCGAACTTGATTTACCAATATGTACAATATTTTATTTTTCTTATTATAATACATAATAGTATTTATTTCACTTAAACTTGAATTTGTTTTAATTTATTTGAATAAAGTCCTAAATTAAAATAAAATAATATGTGCATTTTATATGTATAAATAAAATAAAAGAGTTCCTTATAAATGTGTAGAATACACTTAAACAAATTAACAAATATTAAACAAAAAAAAAAAAACACATATGTACATAAATAGATACATATGTACGAATCTATGTATATTATTGCTTTTGCATTAATAAATTTACATCAAATTTAAAAAGAATTATAAAGAAAAAAACATTATCATAAAAAACAAAACAAATCTTACACAAATACACAAGACAATCAATGGACCCCATTTTTATTTTTATTTTCGAATAAACAAAAAAAGACAAGAAGAATAACGACAAAATGACAAAAAACAGACAAAACAAACACAGAGAAAGTCAAAGCCGATTTAAATTATTAAATGTTAACGAAAAAATGAGTCCAAGCTTTCAACAAACTAAATATTCATACAAATAAATACAAAACACCATTACAAGCGACGACTACTATTAGTTGAGCAAAACAAATTAGATTTTTAAAAAAACAAAAATTACATATTTAGAGCAACAATTTATTCAAGTGAAAATATTGAAAATAAATAAGATAAAAAGGAAAACAAAAAGAAATTTTAAGAAATTAATCCCACTGAATAGTATAAAGAATATGTATTTATATACCTATTTATATTATGAACATATATATGTGTATACATTTATATATATATACATATATATATGAGTGTTTAGATACATTGCAATATTAGGTGTAAACTTTGAGGCATAAATAAAATAAACCATAAAAGAAAAAAAATAAATAAATACATACAATGTGACTAAAACTAAATACATTCATATATTCTCTGTTGATCTTAAAAATAAAAGATATTTGATTTAAAATTTTTACTATTATTTCTTCGTTGTTACCGTTGCAAAAACAAAGAAAAAATAAATTAACTTAAACGAAAAAAAACCTATTTTTAGAACAATTGGTGTCTACTTAAATACTTAACAAACAAATAAAAAAAACAACAAAACAGTTTTAAAGCAAAAATTATATTAAAGTATATAAAGTTGTTTATAATACAAAAGAAAAAAGGAGTTATATATATACGAGTACATAAATATTTGTGGCTGCATCCATTTCTTTTCTAAACCGTAACATCTTTTAGAACTACTGCAATTAAATTTTCAAACAAAAGTCTATACATATATATAAATTATTTATATTATATTTGAATATCAAACAAACGGCAACAAATTCAAACTATATTCGCTAAACAATTAAATAATAATAAGAAGAAGAGAAAATAAATAAAAACAAATTATATATTCATATATATCTAATAAAACATGTTGCACATGTACAATTTAATTTAAAACAAATTATTATACTGATTACATTAATCACGATATTGTATTTATTGGTGGAAGTATATTAATTAAATATACGTTAAGCATGTACATGCGTATTTGTTTGTTTCTGTATTTTATTGATGTTTTGTTCTTTAATTAAATATTTAATATAAACTTTTAACTTTAATTAAATATTAAACAAAATTATTAAAAATATGAATAAAAATAGATATTTCTCATTTTAAATCAGTGGTGAATCTATTAACAATTAAGCTAAGCAGAAACTTACATATTAAATGTGGCAATTGATGTTAAAGACAACGTTGTGGTAACAGATTTTTTAATACAACATTCTACAGATTCAAATGAAAATTGAGCAGCCAATATTTTTTCCATTTAAATCCGTCACCCGTTAGATGCACGGTGAATTGAAGACACGGCTATTAGCGGGCAAAGAGTTGTGTTTTCTCTAGTTCGCGAGGGGAGGGAGATTCATCATTGTGTCCAGAGCAGAGCAAGGCGTGCGGGGGGAAAGTCAACCCATATGAGTTTAGGAACTCATGGAAAGTAGTAGCCATATATTTAATTCTTGGGTAATTCTACTACTTAACAACTGACACATAGGATACCATATCCCTTATCTTCATCGTATTTATCCAAACACCCTTTCCGGTGATAAAATAAAATCTCACTACACTACCAGAAAACAGACTACATATGTTAAATTCAAAGACACGCAGATACTTAGCATTGCTGGGAGAATGCATGATGATGCCTTTCAGCATCATTATTAAGATGATTCAAACCTACTTCTCTTGAATCATGATCAGAATGGCCTCATCTTTGAGAGGGTAGAGTAAAAACGTGTTCCAATCCCGCAAAAGGCGATTATATTCTCAAAAAGAGGGACGTTAAGGGAGGTGGTTTTTGACTGATACGTCTTTCAACTTTCAAAGCATATTGCCATTTTTGACGGTGTTTTGATATTAATGTTATAAACAATGTTTTTTTATTATATATTTTGTAAATCGCTCTTCAATTCGCGAAACGTATACAAGATCACGTGATTTGTTTGGTCCTCGCTCGAACAACTGAAATCGCTATTCGACGTTTTATGAAAGCCAACGTTATGTGCGTACAGAAGAAACTGTAGAAACTTTGAGTGAATGTCTGGCGAAAGATCTAAAATTGTCAATTTGTCGTCGATCGCGCTATCTGGTCAATTTTGTGTAAAGATCTCAACCTTCCCCCGTGTAAGGTCCAGCTGGTGCAGGCACTAAGGCAACGATACTATTACCTCTGACAAGAATTCGCGGATTGGGCTTTTAAGCAGTGTGAAGTCTAACCTCATTTTTATGAAAAAGTCGTTCTTAGTGTCGATATTCATTCTGGTTCGGCTATACTTAATGATGGTAGATGATATTTGTGTTTCAATTTATTTTACCCGTATCACATTATAAAACTTTTGCAAAAATTTCACATATGACTCACATCCTTCTCGTTCCGAAACTCCTTATATTGTATTGTACATACATACAATTTTTCTTCCTCGACAGCAACAAGCAGTACTTGTCCAGCAAATAATTTCCGATTATGTTTCAACTTCAATAGATTGTACCCAAGACATCTTCCTCGAGAAATCAAATACATATATTGTAATATCACAGATATTGGATATGTTCATATCGAGTTCGTTGAAAAAATCAACAACTTGTGTTATTGGAAAAAATAGCCTCTTATTAAATTATTAGCCCTTAGGACTCATTAAAATGCCAACCCATGGAATATTTTAATATTTTAACCTCGGAAATAGTAGAAACTATACGATTAGAACCCCATTGAATCCAGTGGTTGATTCTGTCATACCTTTTGAATGACCAGGGTTCTATTGCACATTTTAGTCGAATATACTACCTGTGGTTACTGTGTTTGGTATGATTCAAATTATTTATGTTCACGAAATATTGTTCCAAATCTAATATGAAAATGTTACGAAACCAGGGTTCTTAACTAGGGTACGAAATTATCTGATATGAAACTGATCGGTACGGTACTAATGCTGTGAGGATAAGTTCCTGTTTCCGATATAATTGAATCACGAAACTCACATGCATTAACACACGAGCTGGGGGCAGTATGATTTCTTTAACCTAGTTGAGGAACTGAGAATACACAGAGTAGGTGCCAACGAGGGAGGCACTATCTTCAATAAATATGGGATTTGCAGACGAATCAACATCATCGGTTGTGACCACAGGCTGTTTTATAAGCTCTTTTCGCAGTCGGAAAAATTAAGCCAAATAAGGATAAAGCCACATACACATACGCATGACACTTTTGTAGAGATTAGATGCATATTTATCCTAGGGAAGCGCTGGCCAAACAAATGAATTCCAAACTTCTAACCTGGAACACAAATGCATGTTCTCATATGTGTTCTCGATGCAGAGGATGGCGAATGTAAGAAAAGATATGTACTCTAAGGTGTATCAATATGTTTTTTTTTTCTTATTAAGAGCGCGCTCAAGGGGTTTGTGTACCCTTAAGGTGATTGTTTACAGCGCGGGCAAAGGAAATTTAGGGAGGAAGAAAAGCGAGGTACCGATGTACATTGCTTTTAAATGTTTGCAAGTTATAACGACCAGGAAATGCAGAGATCGGCAGGGCATTCCGTAAGCGAGTTGTATGGCTTAGGAACGAATCACGATATTTTAGAGTACGTCCGAAAATGGGTTTGAGGGTATACTGATGAACATTCATAGCGAGACGGGTGTTACGGTTGAAAGTTTGAATGGGCGGAATGCTACTGGCGATTTCAGTAGAGCACTGGTGGTGGAAATAGCGATAAAACAAAGTGAAACAGGATATATTACGTCGGTGTTCGAACGTGTCAATTGAATGACTGGTATTAGTATCGTTAATAAGTTTTATCGCACGGTTTTGAATCCTATCTAGCAGGTGCAGAAATGTTTTAGGAGCACCTGACCAGATGTGGGCATTGTACTCCAATTTTGGGCGGGTGAGTGCCTTATATATTGAGGCTAAATTAGAGGGGGTAAAATATTTCTTAATCGCTTGAAGAAACCTAGACATTTCGCAGCATTTTTGGCGATATCAAATATGAGGTCATTCCAACGCAAGTTGTCATTGACACACATACTGAGAATGGAAAGTTTTTCGGTTTCGACGATGCAAGTGCCATTCATGGATAATGGCTGTGTATTTAAATTTCGCTTTAACGACAGCAGACAGCATTGTGTTTTGGAAGCATTAAATTCCACTCTGTTGATAGTTCCCCAATTGGTTATGTTGTTGATATCGGAATTTAATGAGCTTAGCATACGCTGCCGTTCTCGTTCTACAGCCGAAGAGTAGGGCGGTGAGTCCGGTAACGAATATGAAAAGCAGAGAGTACTGTCATCAGCAAAGGAATATATTGGATTAGAAGTAGCAGACAAAAGATCATTAATGAAAATTAAAAAGAGTGTCGGAGACAGAACAGATCCCTGGGGCACACCAGCATTTATTATGTGAATATCAGACTTGAAACCGTCCAAGACAACTTGAATTGAACGTTCCGAAAGGTAATTTCTAATCCATTGAAGAAGAGAGTCGTCGATCCCAAATGCACGCATTTTCGACAAGAGAGCCTGATGCCAAACTCTGTCAAATGCCTTAGAAATATCAAGTGCAACTATCTTGCTTTCGCCAGATTGATGTACGCTTTGGTTCCAATTTTCGGTGAGACATGCCATCAAATCACCAGTGGACTTGAAACCGTCCAAGACAACTTGAATTGAACGTTCCGAAAGGTAATTTCTAATCCATTGAAGAAGAGAGTCGTCGATCCCAAATGCACGCATTTTCGACAAGAGAGCCTGATGCCAAACTCTGTCAAATGCCTTAGAAATATCAAGTGCAACTATCTTGCTTTCGCCAGATTGATGTACGCTTTGGTTCCACTTTTCGGTGAGACATGCCATCAAATCACCAGTGGACCTGTTGCTACGAAAACCATATTGCCGGTCATTGAAAAGTTTTCGTGTTTCGAGATATTTCATGAGCTGACGATTTATCAGCGTTTCCATGACCTTTGAAAGAAGGGACGTAAGTGCAATGGGTCCGTAGGAGGAGAGAGAAGATGATACGCCTTTTTTAGGGGCGGCCTGGACAAATGCTGTTTTCCATCTGCTCGGGAAATGTCCTAAAGAGTAGGATTGATGAAAAAGCTTACGCAGTGGTTTTGCCAGCGAAGAAGAACACCTCTTCAGAAGAAGGGGAGATATACCATCTGGACCAGCTGATTTATGTATGTTGAGATCTTTAAGTACTCTTGCTACTACACGAGTGCGAAAGTAAATTCGTCCCATTGAAGATTCGACGCACTCAAGTGTAGGCGGAGACATAGAACAATCTGGGAGTGTTGAGCTGGCCGCAAAGTGTGCAGCAAGCAGATTGGCCTTATCCAAACAGCTGACAGCTGGAATGTCATTGTAAATGAGCGTTGGGATGGAGGATGAGGCGGAATTCCTAATGTTTTTGAGGAACGAGCAACAATTTTTACTGCCTTTGGGACATTGCAGTATTTTTTGCCTCAGTTTTTGGTCGTATTGGAATTTCAGACGCGTTGCAATCATTTCTGGCTCGTTTGAACTTTTGTCGGTTTTCCTCTGTCGGGTTGGTCTTGTAGGACCGAACAAATAATTCTCTAACCCTGACGGCCTCTTTACAGCTCGAGTCGTACCATGCCTTTTCTTTTGGTTTGATACTCTTCATCCGATGAGGAATAATGGATCTCATTCCAAAGAGAATGGTGTCTATAATCATATCAGCAGCGGCATCCACGTCGTTATCGAGGAAGCATAACGACCAGTTAAAATTCCTAAAGAAGCTGTTAAGACCGCTCCAGTTGGCTTTCTCGTATTGCCATACGGTTCTTTTAGGAATTTTTTCTCTAACTGTGTGGTCGGTGTACGAGAAATTAGCTGATATGACACAATTGTCCGACGAGCCTAGAGGGGAGAGCACATCAATGGTGTACTTATCAGGGTGAGAAGTTAAAAACAAATCCAGGGTGTTGGCGGTATGACCATCAACGTCTGGTATTCGAGTGGGCTCATTTACAAGCTGCGTTAGGTTGTTTTCCGCAGCGAAGATCTCAACACACCGTCCTTCGGGTGTTGCCTATCCAGAATGTCGAAGCCACCCAGAATTGTGTATATTGAAGTCGCCCGTAATAACGATTTGAGTATGAGGATACAGGGATACAATTCTTTGAATGGAGTCAGACAGTTCATCAAACTCGTTAAAAGTTGAATTGCTGTCCAGTTTGGCGCTTATGTAAATAAAACAGTAGTGGACAATTTGCTTACGGAGATGGAATTTTAACCACATGAAGTTGAATTCCGGATTGGAACATGGATCACATTGTGGTGGAGTTTGGTAAGCTACATCACTACGCACATAAATGGCGAGACCGCGGTGAGAGAAGAATAATGACTAGTTCGTAGCCAGGTAGCTTCAGATCAGAATGATCTGAGAGGTGTGGGCGGGGATCTACCTATGTTTCACTAAGTGCCAAAACAGCTGGTCTGTACTTACAGACGTGAGCGTATGCAGAAAAGTGATTACTTTTTAGCCCGCGTATATTGACTACGTCTACCCTGAATTCTCTAGTCATAATCACAGACACAAACACAGAAAACACAAACACCGACGATACTAAGCAAGACTGCGAAGTGGATGTAGTCCAAAACAACAAATACGTTGTCTACATTTCCTTGGCCACATCGAACGAATGGACAGTAATGTCCAGTAATGTACAGCATGTATAGAAGTGGATAGAGATCTTTCATGTTTCAGGACGAGACTATTCACATGTAGGAAGCTCTTTAAGTAAGTAAACCACATGCTGAATACGACTACATTTCTAGCTTTTGGAGATGATGTCATGTAGGTAATACCTTTGCATTGTAATAACAAGGCCCCCCTTTTCTTCCAATTTTATCTTAAATCGCTTATTTTAAAATCGTTCTCATATATAACGGACATTATTCATACATACATATATTTAGTGGGTAAGCTCGTTCAAACTATTTGGCCTAATGGTTTTTCGGTTCCGTAAGGGCATGTACGCTTGTTAGTATTATTTGTTCTCAAAAGTAGTCATCGTACTATGTGTCGCAGTTTTCCATCGCAATTCTTGGACGGAGGACAAATCTGATTATACGCTAGTCTGCAGCATTCACACAACCATCAAATGCTCACTATTACTTCATCAAAAAGGTTCTGTGATGCTCACCGGAAATTTTTCTAATGGCTGTACAAACGAAATAAAATCACCAGACCGCTATTGACCGCGTCGTATGAGAATGCATATGGAACACTCATACTTTTCTGTAAATTGTCGTCATCCACTGACTGCATCGCCATCGACCGGAATGACCAGGGTCGACGACAAGTGATAGATAAAACTGTTTAGAAACATAAAAAAGGAACTAGGTGGTGGAAATGGCAAAAGCTTTTTTCAAGCGCAGTGGAAATAATGAAAGAATGCAAGGGTGTCGCTTTGTAATTGAATAATCAGTGACAAGCTTTAGAAGATGATTGAAGGTTGTAATGGGAAATATATGTACGTAAGTAATTCAGGTTTTCGGAAACCAGCAAGGGTGATGTAAAAATATTGCACCCAGTGACATAGCTTTCAAGGTATTGTTGAAAATTGAATTCACTGGGCCAGCGCACACTGGACTAGTTACCCCGGGGAACAAACCGGTTTAATAGGTTTTGTAGATTTTACATCAATCGTACACTAGATAAGCAACCCTGGGGTTATTTTGTGTATACGTGAACCGATTTTCACTGTAGTGGTTTTTCTAATAATTTGACAGCTCGCAAACAAAATATTTTTATATTGGTTTGCTCATGAATTGAAACACGGCGTAGCAGGTTTGTAAAATTTTACTAAATACGCATAACACACATGTTGCAACGCAACATGAACCACCGGAAAAATCCGACGACGTCATACCCACAATGCATTCGCCGTAGACAAAGATCAATGCCAACCACAAAAGCCGGCGACAACATAAATGCATCATGCCCAACTGATTTGCAAAATTGGGAGCAGAACATTCACCCACATTTGAACTACACACAAGATCCATGTGCGGGAGCTAACGCGGCGGAAAACACATTATCAGTTGGCTCCACCCACTGAGCTACAATTTCTGTGATGACAATCTGTGTGCGTGTACTGACTTGGTGGTTGGGGTCAATGATCTACAACAATTGGTCAACGGCAAACCATCGAAAGATGTGGGCGAACGGCGAAACCAGCTGATGCGGAGGTTTCTTTTGACGAGTGAGAAACAGTAGAGGGCATTCCCAATACGAATGCAAGCGTGTCAAATACCAAAAAATAATAAAGGAAGTTACAGAAAACTAATTATCTAGTTTGTCTTTTTTTGGTCAGTTTTCTTTCTTCTTTTTAATTTTGCGAGTGTCCCAGCGATACAACACATATTTTTTTACGATCGGACATGGTAAATTGTTTTACCTAAATTGTCATCCGCTCGATCCTGAATGAAAATGTTACCCCGTTACGTGCTTTACACTTTATCTCCCTCTTCTATATAACCATTTAAACCGGTTTGTACCCCGGGGTAACTAGTCCAGTGTGCGCTGGCCCACTGAGTTCGCACTCATTTTCGTTATAAAATTATAAGTAAAGAATAAATATTAACAACACAGTGCTTTCTTTGCAGTATATGAAGAAGTGGAAAATTAGATGGGAGCTGTCAGCTAAAAGCTTAATCTTATAAAAAGATATTGCACGTGTACTATCAGAATTATGGCAATTACAAAACTGTTGATATCCGTTGCTCAATTATCAATTCTCATTAATAGAATGAAATGTGATTTTTAGTCGCTTAAATGGAAAACAAAGAAATGCTTTTTTCAATATGTTTGGGAATATTTTCACATTGAAGTTGCTTAATACCTTGTTGCTAGATTTCAATATGTAAGTGCCTAAGCTCGCTGGCGGTATTATTATTTCGAAGGCTAAACAGGAAAATCAGGTGGAAAATAAAGGTCATTGGAACTGTAAGTAAAGAATAAAACAAACGCAAAATTTTGTATACACATTTTTTAAGCCAGTGCAATAATCCACTTCGTTTTATTTTTAATTTTATATTTCTGAATGATACCATGATACAATTACCAATTTGTAGAAGAACTTCTAACCTGTTGACATATGTATTTACGTTGATTGGTACAATAAAAAGTACGATAGGTATTATAATTGAAAAAAAAAAAAAAAATTATGATTAAAAAAAATTTATTACCATCATAATATTTTTAAAACTATCTACTTAAACGTTTATGTATCTAAATATATGTATATGCACATTTGAATATTTTAAAACGTATCACTTTTATTATTTTTCATTAGCACTTTCCAGGTTCATGTTTTTCTTTTTCAACTCACAACAAGCATCCCAAAATTTATTCAATCGTTGATCTTGATTCGCACAGAATTCTTTAAAATCCTTTAACATCTTTAACTGGAAAAGTTCACCATCCGGAGAGCAATTTATGATCAATGACTTCCATTTTTTGTTTGCTATCATATGATTCCAAGACCACAGAAATCCAACCTTTATAAAAAATTAAGAAAAAAAAATACCATTAAATTGAAACTCTTATGCTTATAAGATATAACCACCTTCTTTGGAACATTAGTATGACTCGTATGACCATATACTAAACGTGTAACATTTGCTTCTAATCGGCTAGGTGATTCAATTTGGTGGTTACTTTCAGCACATCTAACAAAAAAATAAATGCTTATCATATTTTCTTTAGAGAAAATTGGTTAAAAATATATATTACCTTATGAGAACAAACATATTTCCCGAACAGTGCACATATTGGTATTCTTTGGGCACCTGAAGGTGTTATTGATATTTTAAATTACATTTTTTTCGAACTTGTAAAGGTATGCCTACCTCTTTGTTTAAAGAAAATTTATTTTCAACCACGCAAGGCATAAATCCGTAACGTGCTAAGATTGCTTCTTGTAGCAAAAGCATCCGATCCCCACGTGTCTTTTCAGCAAATTCTTTATAAAAATTAATTAATTAATATTAATTATAAATAATTTTTTTTTCAATTTTAAAATTAATCCTGTAACCTTCAAATAACATTTTGTCTTTTCCAAGAAAATTAATATTGAGCGGAATGAAAATGGGTCCTCTTAATGGATCTGATTTTTCTGTGAATGGCTCAGCCAAAGGATCTGCAGGTACAGGCATAAGTTGAAAGCCACACTGTTGTGCTTTTCTTTGCCATGTATATATCTGTCAAAGCATATATACATACATATTTAAAACTAAGATAAAAGCATATTTTAGAAATATCCTACCAAATCCCACACAATTGGGCCAGAGGCTGTTACCCATTCCACAACAATTTCGAATGCGTATCCAGGTTGCATTACGCTATGATATTTGACATGACCCCATTCCATACGATCACTTTTGTTATTAACATCTATTTCTAAATGCGTGTGTTTATAGACATTTCCTAAAATTTACAAGTATTATCAACTCATCTTAAATGAAATACATTATCAAACGATACGTTGTTTTTGAATATTGCACCATGTTTGGGGCGGAGGTGTACTCCTAAGAAAGGCTGGAATTTTATTATACGAATCGTGGGCTGCCGATTCACTTGAAGTCAACGGTTTGTATCCTTGGATTTCAACTTCCATCCATTCGTTTTCAAATGCGTTTAAATCACCCAATGTTGGCTTGTAATCTGCGTTTGTAGGATACGCAATTAATTTAAATTAAATTAATTTCATTAATAATCAATTTTAAAATTCTATTCGGATTATCCCTGTTCTTCACAGTTACCTTTCTTGTCTTGTATACAGTACAAGTAAAATCCAGGTATTATTGGTTTGTTCCAATCGCCTGACGCGTGACAGATCCATCGTTCTCTGTACAAAATATTAAGAAGTTCCATAAAGAAGTTTGATAAATTGTAACTACAATATATAAAATTTGAAAAAAAAATAATATTATGGCCCGATGTTTGAATTTACGATTTTTTGACAAAGAAAAAGCTTCTCTGTTTCAAATATTCAGATCCTATCTAGATCGGGACTTAGCCATAGAGCAACAGGAACTGTGATAACAAATAAAAGAATAATAGACAAACCTGAGTTCTTTGTTTATTATGACCGGAATAATAACCAGCCAGAGTTATATAGCTTTAAAAAAAAAAAAAAACGAAAGGATAACAGGTTTAAACCGACTGAAGAGAAAATGTGAGGCGCTAGACTAAGAGGAAAATTCAATAAAATCATCACAATGATATTGGCTTATCCGCTAACTGAGAAATCCAATGACGATATGATAAGGATGCTTCATATGAATACTGACTCCCGAAAAGTAATTGCCGATTTCAATGCCGGAATCGGTAAGTATGAAATATTGACCTGATTCTCCCATGACAAATTAAAGTGAAAAGCACTTATTTCGAGTGAAATAGCATACATTTATCAACCAGATTGGTTTATGTCTCAGCTGGAAGGCAGAACTGTGACAGTGATCATTTTCTGGTCAAAATAGTTCTTCGACAATAAATATTCAAATCTGAAATGAACAGAGGGCTGCTCAATATAAAATGGATCACAGACTAGCCCAAAACCGTAAGCACTAGACTTCCTAGTTCGAAATAATATATGTATATGATATATAATATTTTATATGTATATAAGAATAAGTTAGTGACAAGGAAAGTTAACAATATATGTACATACCAACTAGTTTGTATGAAAATGCTATTGAAATATCATATATATATGTACATATTCTTAATTTTTTTACAGTGTTAAACGAAAGAGTATATTGTCAAAAACGTTACGAGTACATAAATTTATATTTTCTGGTAAGGAAGACCGAAATGAGGCAAGGGATTGCTTTATCTGTAATACTATTAACTTCTTTTTGCAATAGGTCATAGAAAAAATAGATAGGGGCGGAATTAACATTTCATGTTCTTTCCGAGCAAACTGTAATACGAGTAAGTCTTGAAAATTAAATCTTTTTTTTTATATATCATAGCTCTCACGACGGGTTTAGCATTTAGTAAGTTTTCTGAATTGGATGTTAACCTTAAGAATCAATTTTTTTATTCTTATTTGTTTATAAAACCTTCTCTACTTAATAGTTACTGTAGACCGTTATTGACATTTTAAATTTGACATCGTTCATTTTTCAAACAAAAGTTGTAAAACTCGGAAAACATTTCAGAAATTATGCTTTTTCGAATGTGCAAACATTAATAAACAATTTTTCCAACATTTTTAGGTCAGCAATTTTTAACGTTTCTGAAATAGAAAGAAAATCTTCCTGTTAAACGGATTTCAAAAAGGAGCACCAACTATATTTCATACTCATACTCATACTCTACTCATACTCATTTTCATAGTCGTATGTATGAAAAATATATATGTATATATATATTATTGTCAATGTTATTTATGTATCTTAAGTTCGTTTGATTGAGTTCCGTAGATGTGATAATTGTTTTTAAATTTAATATTACTCTTTTCAAAAAGTAGGTAAACATATTTATTTAATACATACTTAAGCATCGCTTCTAATATTTCCAATGGATTCTTCGTCCCATCAAGCCGCGATTTTAACCACATAAGAGCATCAAAAGATACAAAGCAGTACGGCGGCAATCCTGGTGTCGGCACAAAAAATACTACTCCGGTTAAAGGATGTTTCATAGCTTCGAAAATTTCCGTAAGACTTGCATTCGGCCGCAACTTTATTTCTCCCAAAAACCTTAAAAGTAAAACATGTTATCTTATTCATTATCCGTAAAATCGGAGTTCCTTAATTTAATTGAAACTCTTACGCATCATCGCGGTCCTCAATAGTGCTTATTTCTGAATTATGTGCAATAACTGCGGCATCAGCTGCTGGTGATATACGACCACGCTCAAGAGGCTTTGCTCCAGCTCTAGAAATGAAGCTGCAATGAGGGTTTATTCAAACAGTGTTGCGTTCGATTAGTAACTGGCTCATTCAAACGTGCATATGTGCATTGAATTACTCATTTAAGTTAAAAGAGAATTTAATTAAACAAAAAATAAAACTAACCTTCCTGGATTATTAAATTGCTTTTCATTTATTCTATTCGTTGCATGCTGAAAGCCAAAACCAAAAACAAAACAAATGAAATGCCTAAGTATGTAAAAGTGCATTCTAACTAAAAGTGAAATAATTATTAATCAGTTAAAAAATGAAAAAAGGTGTTGATAGTCAAAAATAAAGGTTAGAAAGTTAAAAGATAAAAAACAAAGAAAAATAAAAGTTGATGATGTTGTTTTGTTTTACTATGAAAATTATTGAGCTTCTAGAAGTGCTAAATGAAATCAAATAAATAAAGAAAAAAAGAATGTGAGAGAGTATGATAAATATGTTAAGAAAGAGTAGCGCAATAACTTATAACGATCTTTTCACATGGGTCTTGTGCATATACACTCATATATGTAATATCTACGACGATCACATGCCTTCTAAAAGTTTGTTATAACAATCATTGTCAAAGTGATTACTGAAATATTTACAGCTATATACGAGTAGTTTGCGATTTTTTCACATTCAACGTGGGACGATGAACCTTGATAAATCCATTAGTAGACAAAACATCAAATATTCGCCAGCACATATTTTGTATCTGTATAATTGAATGGGTTGAAGTATTAAAAGATTGTGGGGACAATATCGCAATTGATGCTGACTAGTGCTGATTTCTTAAAAGACTCAACATATCAAAGCTATTTAAAAAAGTATAGAAATTGCGACCACCTTGATCAAAAGGTTTCCGGAATAACCACCGTGTGGCGCTCCCATTGTTCCGATTGAGTTCTGTTTTTTTTTTTTTTGTTAAGTTGTTGACATTCCCTCTAAATCTTAGCGTCATAGCTTGACATTTGTAAAACTTATGTAGCCAAGAGTACATCTATCCATGTGTGTGTTGGCGATTTTTTACAATTTTAGAAATGGATTTAAATTTGTAACAACCGGCAAGTGAATTGCGTTTACCAAATGAGCCGAGACAAAAAAAACACGTCGTTTTCAGTAAAAAAAGAAGGCAATGCTCACGGTTTTCATGGATTACAACGGTGTAGTGCATCATGAATTTTTGCCAGAAGGCCAGACAGTAAACACAGAGTATTATTTGTGCGTTATGAGATGTTTGCATGAATCAATTCGCCGAAAGAGACCAGAATTGTGGGCAGAAAACTCGTGGATTTTGCACCATGATAACGCACCGTGCCATCATTATTCGTAATTTTTTGACGAAAAATGCAACAAATACCATCCAACAGCCACCGAATTCACCTGATTTGGCTCCCCGTGACTTCTTTATGTTCAATCGAGTTAAAAAACCACTACGGGGAACGCCCCGATAGGAAGTAATGGAAAAATCGCAGGAAGCACTGATGGACATACCGAAAACCGAATATAAAAAATGATTCGAGGATTGGATCAAGCGCTGGCATAAGTGTGCTGCAGTCGATGGGGATTACTTTGAAGGGGACAATATAGATTTAGATGAATAAACTTGTATTTTTAATTTTCTGAATAAATTCCGGGAGCACACATAATTACATGAATATTCGAAGCTCTATAGAATTGACCTCATAGGAGAATCATGTATCGATCAAAATGAGAAAGATTTCTTAACAGATGGACACCTGTAGCTTTACCA
The DNA here is from genome assembly GCA_949129095.1 of Volucella bombylans. Lineage (NCBI taxonomy): Eukaryota > Metazoa > Arthropoda > Insecta > Diptera > Syrphidae > Volucella > Volucella bombylans. The sequence goes on from OX422142.1 coordinate 84,160,010, forward strand.
AAAAGGCTCATTTCAACGACTCTTTTTTTATGCCGTTCCTTGGTGATTTTATTTTAAACTGAAGAGTGAACGGCGAACTTCTTGAATCCAGTAAGCCGAAATTGGAAAATAAAACCGCTTCGAAAAGTATAACTGTACCTGGGATAAGGACTAATAACATATGGTATTGCCGACTGTTGGCTATCAAGAATCACACTCAAAGCTGGCATCATCATACCAGTCTGAAATTTTAAGCGAAAGGCGAATTTTTGATTGGTTTTAGTAGTAATGGACGCATAACATTAGTAGAAAACGACCCGGTACAGCTCTCCTCAATAAAATTAGTTAGATTTCAATGAATCCGTACGTCCAGAAAGACGACCCGAAACAAAGGGGGAGCTGACATCGGCACTGTGTGTGATTATTGCCATATAATCGTCTGTATATGCGTTGCATCTGCCAAGCGCATCGAAATCGAATAAAAAATCAACGGATAGCTTTTGTTGAGGAGCAGACAGAATTGTTGAAATGACAATAACAACAATCGGATGGGCATGAAAAGTCTAGAATGTAGTATTTTACATTCTTACGAGTATGTTGGTATATTCCCAGCATAAACCAGCGGTCTTCCCTAAGCAAATATTAAAAATAAAAATATTCTACATATACAAATCTGACCATGTGGATGTGTAAAAACCAAACTCTTCTGAAAATATTAAATTAAGTCAATTCTTTCCAATGTAATTAATTTTATTTTGTATTTTTTCAAACGTAAAATTTACGATTTTAACTTTGTGATTTAATCCTTCTGTTTTTTTCGAAATTTTTAAATTTCTATGGCTAGAACACTAATTTTTCGACGGTTAAAGATAATTAATAATAAACTTTCTTTCCCAGCGCGGCTTCACTGTTATTGTGAATTTAATTTCAGTTTTTAGTTTGCCAAATTTTATAATTTGTAGTAACATGTATTCAAAATATTTATAAAGTAAAAAGTAATTTTTTACCTATAAATCTGAAGGTTTCCAATTAGGGAAAAAAGGGGATATAAACGAGCAGTAAATTACACTCAGTATGTTTACTCGTCTTATTATTTTAAACACAGGTGAATTTTTTTTCTGAATTTGTACATGAATTTGACGTATCTCCGAGAAGCTAACCTCACATAAATATTTACTGAAGAGTTTAAGGTTTTTCTACTAGTTAAGGATAAGTCAGCAAAATTTCACAGTTCTTTCAATTTCAATTTCAATGTTTCTGTGCTCCAGAAAATCAACTTCGAATTTATTCAGTGATTGAAATCAATACTTTGTTTATGTTATAACCTTGCCTTAGTAGAACATATGTACTCGTATATAGAGAGATTCGTCGATTACATTCGAGTTTTAAAAAGAAAATTCTGCACAAATATTCAGGCAAATATATGTATGTACATATGTACGAGGATGTATTGTCGACAATGCTAAAGCGAAAAATATGATTTATCTATTTAAGTGTCACTTATAAAACCAACACCCAATGAAGGTAAATACTCATAATCAATAAAAACAAGATCCACAATCATCCGTACATGAAGCAAATGTAATAATAAATAAAAAGCCAACAAATCAAATGTAATTAAAACTAAAATATGCAGATATTACTATAAAATTATTATTTTTTTTGCACACAATTACAGCGGAAATATTTCTTTTCAATAACAACCTGGGTCTCTTATCTGGCAAACGATTGCTTCCAACACGCTCTCGAAATGGCGAATTTCCAAGCCCCTATATAGATGTACATTTGTAATACAAATATTTTTTTTAATTAGTCAGACAATAACATATATTTTCTTATTTTTTCTAGTATCTATCTATTTTTTTTTTCAACAAACGATAAAGCAAACAATTAAAGAAAAGGAAAATTAGCTCAACGCATTTCGCTTTTTTTTAATCAAAAATTAGTTCAACTTAAAATAAATATATTATGAAGAGACAAATGTTTTGAAAATATTCGTATTTACTTGGTATGAAATTATAAAAAAATTTAATGTGAGACCATCGAACAATAGCAATCGAAAAACTTATCAATACGAAAAAGAAACAAACAACAAATGATTATGATATACAATAAAATTCAGAACCTGATTAGGTGGAGCTCTGGATATAATGCTCGTGCTATGGCGTCGTCGAGTTAGATGACTTGGAGCTGTTGGGCTATCCTGAAAATGATTAACTTCAAACATAAAGCCAAAAGCATTCGATTCGGGATGCTTTTATTAAATGCAAAAGTAATTCTTTTTTTTTCTTTTTTGAATTGGAAAAAATTAAACACAACTCTTAAATATTGGTTGAATCTAAAAACTAAAGAAAATAACACACAACAAATTCAGAAAGACGTACATATGTATATCTATATATATAGAGAATATATAGCATATACGAGAGCATCCATTTGAATAAATATGTATGTATGCATGTATTAAAGTATATCTGGTATGAAGTATGCATTTTCTAAAATATATAACACAAACAAATACATATATATGATCCATTTTCACATAGGGTGTATGATTTCTTCAAAATGATAATACATACAATACGAGTACATGTTGTGAATTAAAAAGCTAAAATATTACGTCTGATTTGGGGAAAAAATAAATAAAAGGTTTTCAACATATTCGCAGAAGGGCGAACAAGTCAAAGAGAGGAAGCTGCAAAAGTCAATTATAGATTAAAATAGGTTTCAAAAGTGTTACAGATTTAAATAAAACTGGGGAAAAAACCTAGAGGATTTTGTTTGAATAGTATGGCTTACCCTAGCCTTTCGACTTTGTAGTCGTTTTATCTTATTAAAGTGTACTTCCATTAGGGGCAGAAACTCATCAATTTGTTGTTTTGCCGTCTCCGCATTTGGTTCACTATAAATATCACATTTTGAGCATCCATGATCGAGAATCTTAGTCATTGCAACAATATCTTTCGGCAATAAATACATTCGATAACGCCAGTATTTTAAGCTCTAACAATGGAGAGTCTAGTTTAAAGTTCGATTATACAAAAAATAACACCATTTACCTCGACTAAAGGATAATCTGTGTGTCCACGTGTGCATATGTAGTGGTCCATATAGTTCCAGTTGAAGTTTTCCAATTTTTCAGTGGTAAAGTTAACACCAGAAATTTCATAGGTATCATGTTGAGGAGCATGAAAACGATAGCGATAGTCAACATTGATGGGCGGATATGGATGCCTATGAATATAAAAAAAAAATTGTGTAATATGTACCTAATAACGGTATGGAAATATGCGTGATAATAATAATAATAAACTACTGGTTGCTGCCTATCTCTACATTGAAAGGAAAATACCTATTCTATTAAATTTAAGATTTATTGGTGGCACTGTCACGGAAAAACGATGACAATAGTGCGAATTAAAGCAAAGTAGTTGTTAAGTAATTAAAAGTATAAAAGATCAACTATGTTCGTTGATATTTAGGTGTTTCCAAGGATGAAGGTGGCGAAATAAACAGTTGTCGAATCCCTGGAGTTCCTTCTCATGTCAAAGTCATATCACTATCGTCTAAACGGTTGAGTAATGAGTTGATCCTCATCCGAAGTTTTCACTATATGTCAAGAGTAGTTTTAGTCAGCGTTTCATCCGTTTTTAGTTCTTTAAAAGATCTTGTTATCGCATATATCACCCATAGTTTCTGCTTCTTCGCAAGGATAGTGATGCGGTATGATGCTTGTAATGCGTTTCTTTACACTTCATGCGATGCTGGGCTTCAAGTTATTTTTGTTTTGCAGGATTTGCTTTAAGGATTGTATAATTCTTAAACGGTCTCCAGATGTGTTTATATACCCACGTTTTTTTTTAAATTGGCGAGCGCTCAAGGGGTTAAAATACCCTTAAAATGTTTGCACACACCGCGGGCGGAGGAAAGCTAGGGAGGAAATAAACAGCGGTATCGATGTACGTTCGTTTTGAATGTTTGAAGGTTATAATAGTCAGAAAATAAAGAGGCAGGGCATTCCATAAGCATACGGCTTAGGAAAGAATCACGATATTTCAATGTACGTCCGAAAGTGATCTTGAGGGTGAACTAATGAGCATTCATAGCGAGACGAGTGTTACGGCAATTTCAATGGGGCACTGGTGGTGAAAATAGCGATAGAGCAAGGTGAGACAGGAGACATTTCGTCGGTCATCGAGGTTGTCAATGTTGATTGCCCCCCAATTGCTGATGCTGTTTATATCGGAATTTAATGAACTTAACATACGCTGCCGTTCCCGTAGATTAGATTATAGAACTCAAATGCACGCATTTTCGACAAAAGAGCCTGGTGCCAAACTCTGTCAAATGCCTTAGAAATATGTTATCAAGTGCAACTGTTTTCGTCAGATTGATGTACACTTCTCGGTGAGACATGCCATCAAATCACAGGAGGACCTGTTGCTACGAGAACCGTACTGCCGGTACGGCAGTAGAGACACATTTTCGTGTTTCGAGATATTTCATGAGCTGACGGTTTATCAGCTTTTCCACGTCCTTGGAAAGAAGGGACGTACGTGCAATGGGTCTGTAGGAGGAGAGAAGAAGATTCGCATTTTTTATTGACGGGCTGGAAAAATGCCCAGAATCTGGAATCTGCTCGAAAAGGGTCCTAAAGAGTAGGATCGATGGAAAAGCTTACGAAGTGGTTTTGCCAGCGTGGAAGAACACCTCTTCAGAAGAAGGGCAGATATGCCATCTGGACCAGAGGACTTGTGTATGTTAAGTTAAAGATCTTGCAACTACACGAGTGCGAAAGTAGATTTGTCCCATTAAAGATTCGACGCACTCAAGTATAGGCGAAGACAAAGCACAATTTCGAAGTGTTGAGCTGACCGGGTTCTTTTAGGAATCTTTTCTCTAACCGTGTGGTCGGCGTACGAGAAACTAGCTGATATGACACAAGTCCGACTTGCATAGTGCACTTATCAGGCTGAGAAATTAAAACAAGTCCAGGATGTTGGCAGTATGACTATCAACATCTAGTATTCGCGTGGGTTCATTTACAACTGCGTTAAGTTGTTTTCCGCAGCGAAGATCTCAACACACCGTCCTTCGGGTCTTGTCTGTCCAGAATGTCGAAGCCACCTAGAATTGTGAATATTAAAATCGACCGTAATAACGATTTCAGTATTAGGATACAGGGATACAATTTTTTGAATGGAGTCAGACAGTGCATCAAACTCGTTAGAGGTCGAATTGCTGTCCAGTTTAGGGCTTCTACAAATAAAGCAGTAGTGGATAATTTGCTTACAGAGATGTAATTGGAACAAGGGTTACATTGTGTTGGAGTTTGGTAAGCTACATCACTAGGCACGTAAATTGCACCACCGCGGTGAGAAAAGAATAATGGCACTAGTTCGTAGCCAGGCAATTTCAAATCAGAGTAATCTGAGAGGTGTAGGTGTGTTTCACAAGTTCCAAAACAGCTGGCCTGTATTTATAGACGTAGACGCACGCAGAGAAGTGATTACTTCTTAGCCCGGGGATATTTGCTAAAAACGAACAATTATAAAAAAAAACACAAGAAACAAAAACACCAACGATTCTCACTCACAACCCGATATCCATCAGTTGTTACATACCCTCAGTCACTGCTCGCGCCGTATGACAAATACAGCAACGGCAGTGACCGAGTAGGTGGCCGTGGCTCAAGTGGTAGTGGACTGGCTCAGTCGTTCATAGATCTCCGTGGAGAACAAACGTGTCTCGGCTTCTACTGAAGTGAAATAATGAAATAGCGGGACCAGCAGATGGCTTGTTGTCATCGGATGATCAGGCCGTAATGTCGGCTCATTCTCATTCTGGGAAGCCAGAAATTACCGCTAAGAGGAGGAGGAAGCTGAGGCCTTCTCCTAATCTTGTGAAACGCCCTTCCCTTTCAACGTCTACTGAAAAGCTGCCTGGTAGAGTGAGGGAAAAGGCGCCAACAACATCGACAAGGGCAGAAGCACAACAAAGAAATAGAGAAGAAATTGAGAAATACGATTTCCCCTTACGTATCTGACGGCGGAGAAGGACATTATATGGGAGGTGGTAACACTTTCGCATCGTTAGCCGCCTCGGAGTCAGACGACGAAGAGGAAGAAATGCAAGCAATATATAGCAGTATCAACGAGCTGCAACTAAAGGTACTGGCTATTAAAGAAAAGCAAAATGCGAGGAGACAGAAGGAGCAGCAACTCCATGACTCACAGAAGCAGTCACAAATAAGCGAATCTCTTCCGCAAAAAAACATACAGAAAAATTCGATAAAACAACAAAACATACAAACGCAGCAACAACAACAAAAATCACAACAACATAAGCAACAACAACAGCAGCAACAACAGCAGCAACAGCAAAAGCAGCAGCAGAAGCAGAAACAACAGCTACAACAAAAGCAACAACAACAACAGCAACAACAAAAACAACCACAGAAATCAACTAAGCAACGAGTACCTCCAATCAACACATTCAAGATGGAGTTGAAAGATACGATAGAATTATGTAAGTCGGCCATAGGCAATCATTTTTTTGTTAAAAGACTTAGTTTAGATAGGCACACGATCCACTGCAATACAGTGGAGCGATATCATAAAATTAAAAACTTGTTAAGGGATTCGACGACGGAGTTCTTCTCCTTCACACCGAAAGGTGAAAAGCTTCAGACAATGCTGCTGAGGGGATTAGAACCGTCGACTGATCCGGAGGAGCTCCTTGCACTGCTGCAAGAGAAGGAGTGCGAAGAGCTCAAATTCGTAGGGGTTAAGCCATTCGTCACGGCTAGAGCCAAAAGGGAGAAGCGGAAACTACCGTTCTTCCTGGTTCAGCTGAGTCCCAACAGCAAACTGGATGGTCTAAGGAGCATTAAAGTCCTAGACTACCAGGTTGTACACTGGGAAAAATTAAAGAGGAGCGAAAACATTTTACAATGTGTTCGCTGCCAAAGGTTCGGGCGCGCCGCGTCGAACTGCGAAATGCAGCCTCGATGCGTGAAGTGCGGAAAGAACCACAAGTCCGAGGAATGCGCTCTAGGCAAGGACGGAGCGTCAGAAAAAAGCCAACTCTCTTGCGCGTTATGTAGGAACACGGGACACACCGCAAATTATCGGGGTTGTCCCAAATTCCAATATATCAAAAGAGTAAATCTGGCTCGGCAGCAGAAAGTGGAAATTAAACGTCCACTCGTGCAGACACAAACACCAGCCGTTACTCCCCACGTTACCTACGCCCAAATGGCGGCAGGTAGGGGAAATACGGTACAACAACCAAAGGTAGCTTCTCAGGCCCCAGCGCCTAGAGCACCGGAACCTGTACCTGACATGCTGGCTATCTTGCTCTCTATTCAGGGGCAGATGGCTCAGCTTCAGCGTCAAATACAGGAACAGGCTAAGCGGGTAGATCAAATATACGCGCTGCTGCCGGGCCTAACGCACCTCCAGTCGTAATGGGTACGTACATGGCGGAGCAAACCCTGAAGGTCCTTGCAGTGAATGTTAATTCACTGATAAGGTTCGAACGACGAGCCGCACTATTTAAGTTGATTAAAGACCAAGCCCCTGATGTGATCTTGGTTAGCGAAACTAAGCTCACCAAAAGACACAAAATGGGGCACAAAAGATATAAAATAGTACGGAGAAACCGACCCAACTCCATTCAGGGAGGAGGCCTTGCGATTTTCGTACGAAAAGGTATACGTTTTAAAAGAGTATACAGTCGTGTAGTACGTAGGTTCCAGGTGCTGGAAGCATGCATCGTGTATATCCCTCTCCGTAGTGGAAAGCGGTTATGCATGGTGTCTGTTTATGCACCTAAGGCTACTCAATCCACTTTATTCATCTCAGAGCTCGAGACACTTCTTCGATTCCTAAGACTGGAGTTGGAGGAGAACTACTTTATTATCGGCGGAGATTTCAACGCCAAACATAGCGATTGGGGAAATAATACTCCAAATACTAGAGGGAACCTACTATTCAATTGGTGGGGTCAGCACAGTATAATGTATCGACTCGGCCTTAAGGCGACGGATAGTCCGTCGTTTCCTAGACACGGGTCCTATTTGGATCTCCTGCTGTTCGACACACGAATACACCTGACATGCACAAACCAACAAACAATAAACTGTCTACGCACTTTTGTGTATGACAGTGACCATTGCGGACTTAGTACCGAAGATTTATTTATAGGTAGATAGTGTATAAGTTTTAATTTTTAAGATTTTATAAAAAAGAAAGTCCGTATACTAAGTTTTTGCAGTAAATAAAATTGTTTCTTAGTTTTAGTCTAAATAAATATAGAAAAAAAAATAAAAAAAATTGTAATCGTACCAAACGTCGAAAGACATTAAATAAGTATTATGTTTAATTTAGAGTGCCCGTATGGGGCCAGTAAGTTAGAATAAGATAATTGTAAGTTAATTAAGCAAATTTTTAAGCGTTTTTTTGTATAGCGTATAAGTGTTAATGAATTTAAAATAATAAAAATGCATTTAAAATGAAAAAAAATGAAATGTAGTGGACTGGCTTCCAAATCGGAAGATTCGGTATTCGAATCCCAACCTCGCCCGACAGACATTCATTTTTTTCAGTTAACGAAAATCAAGTAAGATGATTAGTTGACTAGAAATCAACAACAAGCCAACATTTACTAAGAATTTAGTCTCCCCATTAAATGTTGGAGATCACACATGAAGTTAAATCACCACTGAGCCCAAACATCTTTCTTTCTTCCTCTATTCCATTTTCCAAAAAGCTTAACACATGCTGAGGCACTATAAGTGTATTCATATTCATGAGTGGGTGACCCAGGGCTCAATTTTGGGTCCGTTACTATTCTGCATATTTATAAATGACCTCCCATCTGTGTGTAAATGGGCTTCCGTCCACCTATATACAGATGATGTCCAACTTCATCTAGCTAAGCCCCACTGCAGACTAGGTGAATTAGCTCTTCTTATCAAGTAATCCCAATATCCAAGACCAAATTAAATGTAAACCTATTGCCTAACACCTAAACAATAAAAAAAATTCAAGCTGTAGATTCTGTCACTAGCCTTGGCTACGTAATAAATTGTAGTTTATCTAGATATAACCATACCAATTCGGTCATCAGCTGTATATACGGATGCCTTCGCAAATTGAGGCTCAGTGCTTCTTTTACTCCACTGCAAATACGCCAAAAGCTGGTAAAATTGCTAATTTTACCTTTAATAACGCATCTAATTTGAGGTTTTTTATAGTAACCTTCATTCTCTATCTCTTAGTAAATTGCAAGAGGCAATCAACGATGTAGATATGACTATATATCTGATTATGTGAGAGCTTTATTAGGCTGTAATCTCAAAGAATACATCTGCACAAGAAATTTTATTTCTCTACACAAAGTTATTTATAGTCAGCGTCCATCCTACTTGTATAACAGATTATGTTTTACTCGGTTCTGCAGAGTTCTTAATTTAACCCCCCCTCGTAGCAATTACCTTAACTCCACCCGTCTTTTTTTCGTTGGAACTCAACTACCAACCCAAATTAAATCTATTACAAATCCGTCAACATTTTCCTCGCCAGATGAAAGCTTTTATTGAACCCCGAACCGACCAATTAGGAAGCCAATACACTACCACTTGAACGACGGCAGCTTACTTTTAAACGTCATAGAAGATTTTTAATTGAAAGGAAAAGCTGATAGAAGATAACTATTCATAAATCAGTCATGCAGAGGTCAAATATGTGCATTACTACTATCCGACTCTAGACATCTACTACGGAAGGGTTAACGTCCCGAAAAAAGTCACCTCACAGTAGGTCGGTGAATTTTAAGCCATCACTTCTATGGAACTGCAGAGATAAAGTTAAAACACATAGAGGTTAAAGTCCTGACTGCTTTTGACCAGGTGAGATACCAGGTACGCTCCTTGTCACTTTACTATGCTACAGCCTACAAACGACACTCTATATAGAATCTCGGAATCTGTTGAACTAAAACTACGCAAAATATCAAGTTTCCTACTACGACCGGTTTCCACCTCAAACATGGACCGAATTTCGGTAAAAGGACGATTTCTTCAGTCTTGTGATGGAGCAGATAGAATGGTCGACATAATCATAGAAGGCGCTATATTTAAAGATTTTAGAGATAGATAATCTCTATAAACTTCTATTACTATGACGAATGAGAATAAGACAGAGTATAAGCTGTCGACCAAAAATCAACCCGTCGTCTATACTCGAGAATATGACAATTTGTTTACTACATTTTCGAGCAAATATTGGTTGGTGAAATTTTAAGGAAAAAGTAAAGTACTCTATGACTTTATGTCCATGTTCATATAATTATGTCCATAATGTTGAAAGAGGTACAACTCCGTGATACAAAAAATTACAAAGAAGACATCAGCTTAAGTGGCATACACCTTAAATAATTCCGTGAAGAGGGGTATTGGTAAAAATCCACTTTATTTTCCTCAAAATCACTTGAAACATTGGGCTAAATAAGTCGACAGCTAAATATAGGCTTTCTCTACATATTTTATGAGCTAGTAAAGTAAAGATTATTTTATATGTATATGCAAGTTAAATATTAACCCCAAAACAAAGTTCGATCTTACCTCGGTTTGTATCCAGTTACGGTTATTACAGAGTCTCTTAGAGAGATTTTATGAAAAATCCTTCCAATTGAAAGAAGATACTCTTTTGTTATTTCTGACGGCGGTTTTATTTTCAGCACTGAAGATGGATGTGTCTGTGGCTTTTGCTTTTGTCCACCACAACAAGGTGCTTGAGCTGGACTTTGACTTTTTTCCTCTATCACAATTAACTGAAATCCTTGGGCCAAACGCTGTGATACAATTTCCTTAAAAACTTCTTCCGTTTTTAAGGGGTTACGAAAAATAACCCTGCTATTGGCATAATCCGAATTCACATCATCTGGCAACAAAGTATAATCTGATATCACATAGTCATTATGAAGTGAACGATTATCCGGGAAGTAGTCTGTAGTTATTGGAAGACATGCTGGTATGGTTAACGACTTCCAGTCGACACCTATAATCATCGCCAAGAAGAAAAGAAATAACTATTATTATAACAAATAGTAAAATAGATGAAAGTAGTTCAATTTCTGAAATGAGCTCTATGTTCTGATTTACAAAAGCCAACGCCATTTAAATTTAAGAATTTTAAAAATAATGATTGTGAAGAAAACGTACCGAGTTGTTCGTTTTTATTAAATGTTTTACTGTAGAACTAAATAGAATGTGTGCGTGTATATGTGTAAAATAATTTATATGTATGCATAGAAACGAAAAGAAACATAACAGAATTAAAGAATCGTGCAATTACACAGAAAAAAAATGTAATTAAAGTGTTGCAAGGCTTATTTTGTTGATGTTCCCAAATTGTGCTCTATGTATAGCTGTGCAGTAATTTTAATGACATGTAGCATTTGCCAGCTTTCATGCGTTAGGTGCTTCAACGACAGTCGTAAAGTATAATATAATAAAAAAAACTACGTATTTATTGTACTATTAACTACCACTCCAAATAAATACTTATTATACAAACCTACTAACTATTTTGCATATTATTTTTCAGTGCTGCTTACTTGTTGAAAAAAAAGTTATTATAATATCAATTTAAAAAAATTATTTAACAATAATCGCATGATTTTTATTTTTACTTTTTATGCTAATTTATGATTCAATTTTGAATACGTTTATTTATGATATGACGATCTAGAAGATAGCGATATCGTTATTTTCTCATTTTTAAAAGTAAAACCAATGTACATAAGTTGAACAAAATGCTATAAACATATGATATAACTTTAAAAATGTGTATAGTAACCGCCTTTCATAAAAAATAAAACGAAACTAGCCTGAATCTGATATGCAGTTTAATACTCGGACATGCGAAAACAGACCTGAGGATTATACATATATGTGAAAATAGGTCAGGCTTATCCTTCAGATTGGCTGAACGATAACTTGCAAACATTCACCAAGAGGTAGATGAGATATTCGAATCGAGATCTGTAAAACCTCGAAAATTACAACACAAACGCACATACTCTGATTCTAACTTTACCGATCCCTTTGAAAGGTTTTTCGTACATAGTCCACTATTGGTACAGAAAACGATACCAATAGAAATCGAGCGAGGAATAATTCTTGCCAACTTCCGTCTCTTGCTTGGGTGTTGTACGATTAGGGTAACGTCAACCAGCCAGTGCCCAGTGAGCACCACATAATACCTGCATCAAGTTCTAAAGACAAGTACCATAGTACCATTTATCAAAAAAAAAAAAAACATGATGAAATGAAAATCGCGGTAAAAGCCTTACAAGCCTAAACTTAGTGAACTTGGTAAAAGTAGTAAAATCAGTAGAGTGCAGTCTTGAGCAATAAAAAAGAGGTAGCTTGGGCACATGCGAAAGCAATAGAGGCATCGCTTCGGAAGTTAAAGAGGTCATCTTCTAACCTACATATGAGTAGGTGACAAGCAATTGAAGATGTACAATGGCAAAGGCAAGTGTTCTTTTATTTTTTAAATTCAAAAAAAAAAAAAAACAACGACAACAACAACTTGCAAGTGATTTTATAGCGGTGATATATGTGTTGATGACTATCAGGGACATTGCTAAAGTGGTACAACGAAATATGCAGTAGATTAAACGTGCATTTTAACCTATTACATAACGAAAAGATCCCGCGAACTAATATTTCCTCGGCTGTCGCGCACAGAGAAGAAATGGCAGATTTTAGGAAAGTCTAACTAATTGAAGTAATAAAAAGAATGAACCAAAGACGAGCAGTTATCTGATGCTAACATGCCTTTCGAAGTATTAGAGCAACATCGGCGGAAATTTTATATTTACATTTAAGAGAGAACTTTTTTGTTCACAAGAGAAATATCGTGTGTTATGTTAAAATATTGATCGCATATCATGAAAATATTGTAGCGAGTAGCGAGTCGGCAGCGCAATGTTATTAAACTTCAGGTAGTCAATGCGTCTTTAAGAGAGGCAGGTCAATAGCATAGCCTTCCGAATAATTACAGGGAAACACAGTGACGTTTAGAAAGATCTACATATCGTCTTCATCGATTTGGAAAAAGTCTTCAATAAAGTTACCAGTGATCAATGGACGGAAAATTCAAAATTAAAGGCGGACTTCACCAAGGCAGTATTCAAAGTCTGTTGCTTTCTTGTCATTTACGATTCTGGAACGATTTCTATTCTTTTCGCCGATGATGGCGCTATCAGAAGCAACGATGTTAGAGCCCTAAAAATGGATAAAAGTGTTCGAAAATACCAGGTTACGATATATAATCTTCCAAACCCGAGAATCCAACTCCAGGCATGGATTAAGAAGAAGCTATGGTGCCCAAATGGAATGGCACTAAGCTTCGCAATTTTGGCGACGCAGGGGAAATATGTAGCATTATATGTAATTTATTTGTCGTCAGACAAGCCAATAACAGGGCACTGCAAATTATTAAGTCTTCACTCTTTAGTTAAATTTTGATGTGAAGAAGAAATAAGAACTTAAACTAATATGGTGCTCCATAGTAGGTGAAGTGAGAAACAAGTCACGAATGCAAACCCTCAAATTGTAAACCTTTTGAAATATTGAAATCTTGAAATACGAATATTATTATCTTGAAATACTATCATATATAATAAAGCAACAAATATGCAAATAGCACTGTGTAATAAGTATAATAAGCAAATCATTCAATTAAATAAAAATAAAACACCAAACCAAAATAAATAAAAAAATACATTTCAGTATATGTAAATATGTAATTTTAATTTTTTAAACATGATTTATTTTATTTAAGAACAGAAAAGTAAAATTTATTCATAAAGAAAGTGAAAAAATAAATAAATTGTATAGCATTTGAAAAAAAAACTTCTAATGAACTTTTTGCAAAGATCCAAACCTATGATTATTCTTCCTCTTCCTGTTGCATCCAATTTGGTTTCGTTGAGCACATGAGCATTCATAATGTATCCAGTATTGTTTAAACATACAAAATTATATTGTTGACAATATTGATTTTTTTTTTTCAGTTACAATTACGAGATGGGAGAATTTTGATAAAAAAAAATGGAAATAAAGAGAACATTCACATGAATTAATATGATGATTATAATTTCGAATTATCTATTTGTTAATATAAATACTAAACCACTAAATGATTAATAACTACTCATTGCTACTAATCGTACAATAGTTTCACTGTGAGTTATAATTATATATAATTGAAATACATATTTATAAAACATGTATAAATAGCAAACTCAAAACTAGCAGTGCTTTGCTAATTATTTTCACCACCTCGTCCTATAAGCACGTTTTCCCTTAACTCTAATGTATATGCAAGCGCGCAATTTGTATGAGATGCTGATTTTCTTTCTCTTTATTTTGGTTAATATTTAATTTACATTTTGAGTTGGTGGTATATATTGTAATAACCTCGATTAAAAATAGTAGCCATCCCACGCACTTATAAAATATGTTTAAATTCGTACGTAAAAACTATTAACCAAATCATATATTATATGGAATCAAATGAACGTATGCAATTATTTTCCATGCACATTGGTTAAAAGTCATACACAATTTAAAAACGACATTAACAAGTTTCCAAATGGTTTTCTATGACACGCTCAAATTACACATTACGCATAAATGTCTAAAGGAAATTCCCGTCTTTATTACAAGTTGTATTTCTCTGTACCCCTTTGTCAGCCTCACAAGTGTCTCCCACCTCCTACTTCTCCTGCCATCCCTTTCCCCCTCATGTAAATAGTTTCTTAAGGGGGTAGTCTCATGTCCAAGGTTAAATTTGAGGGTTTTTAAGGATTTTTTTTGCGGAAAATGAAATACAATCTTCTTATGATAATTATATGTTATTATTTAGCTATTGAATAATAAAAAAAAATATCTTAAGGTCATTTTGTGGAGGTAAAGTAGGTCTCTTCAAAAAAAAAAAGTAGTTGGCTGGCCCCCCTGATTGTTCCTTTTGTAATCATCTGAAATCAAAATTCCAAAAAGATTATTATTAAGTAGGGTTGTCATTCTGTCCCGTGGCAGATTTAAAAGATTTGAGTGAAAAATAACAAAAATTTTTTTCGGCTTAAAATCGAGATAAAAAAAAAGTAGATAAAAAAATCTAATTCTGGTATCTGACAGAACCGTTCATGTGTAGAATATTGTGTTAAAATTTCAGCCGAATCGGTCCAATAGTTTTTTGTAGTTTCGAGAAAAACGCGTTTTAAGTCCCGCAGCTGCGTTTAGTGTATCGGTCTCAACTCAACAGTATAGTCTCATCAACTTATTAAGCTTTGAAAATATGCAAAAAAAAAATCGATTGTTTGAAGATCGAACATGAGACTACCCCCTTAAGTGAGCTTTGTTACAAAAATTATATTCATCAATTTGAATTAACAATAACATCTCAGCAGCTTATATTGTAGATATAGCAACTAAAAGTATGAGTTACAATAAGATTATTAAGATAAGTGAAGTGTGCAGCGACCCAGCAGCGTACTTAATTTTCTAATCTGATCATATTTCGAATGGCAAGTTGAAGCATGTGATTCATGAGCGACCGATAGAACCAGCAAAAGCTTTTCTTTCCCTGTACTAATGTCACTGGAAGATTGAAATCAACGATGAAAAAAATAGCTGTTTGTTCGGATCTTTTTTTCTTAATTTAAATTAGGATTAAAGAGAATTTCTATATTACATATTTAATACATATTTAAGAATTTTTTATTCAAAAACGCTTCTTATGGGTGAACCTGACACAAAGAAATAATGAATATTTGCTATATTACTCGTATATTTAATTTATATTTTAAAAAAAGGTTCGATTCCTTATAGAGCATTTTCAAATAATGGACAGCAAGTACGAAGTGGGCTGGTGTTTACTAGTAGAACAACAAGAGACTTCTGTTAACAGCATATTTAAACACACTATTATAGCAAGCGGAAGCAAATGAAATGTGAAGATTGCATGACACAACCAGCTATTTCGGATTTGGAAAATACTCTTACGTTTAATATCGCCAAAAAGTAATTAATAGAATTTCTAAATAAATAAATCATTTTGCTTCTTCGCACAAGTTTCGCTAATGAACCGAACGAGTCAAGCGAGATTGAAAATCTTCACTATTGCTGCTGATAGATTTTCTATCTACCAGCTACTTCGGAATCGGACAAAAAATTATATATAAAAAGTTTATTAGGTACTTTTTGTAGATATTCAAGAACTTCTATGATCTCTCCCGAAAAATACACCGGGACCTATTGTCGGAAACAGTTTTTGAGTTTTCTAAAGTTCTAATTAAACAGTGCTTCAACGATAAATTTTTGTTATAAATTCAATTTTGATTTATGATGACCTACGAGATGCCGATGACTACGATACGGTATATCCAAACTCAAAATTTATTTCTGCAAATACTCAAATCGACGTAGATCCAATTTTATAGTCTCAAATATTATATGTTTATTATTTTGTATTCTTACAGATAAGAGTCGTAGAAAACACGTAATGTTTTCTAAAAGTAAGTAAAACTTTCGGTCAATCATAATAATAAAATAAAAATCTGAAATTCGTTAAATAAAAACGTTGAATTTGTTTTTGTTTTTGTCAATTCAAATTAATTACATAAATTTAAACTAAACCAGCAAATTATTTACCTGTTGTAAGTGCTGGTGTCCATTCCTGTTCACCGGTTGCTCCCCAAAGGAATGTTAAACTTTTTGCAGGTGCAGATGAGCCTGTTCCTATGCCTGAATTGCTCATATGTGAGTTTCTCTTCTTATATACTAATATAAAAAATAAATAAAGACAAATGAAATTACATTTAAAATCGAAGTTAAGTTTATAAAAATATTAGAGTTTAAGAATTACAGATATTTTCTACATTGTTATTATATTGTAGAGATTATATTTAGTCAACGACAAGCATTCATATCGTATACGTCGGTCTCTATGGTCTGTGAGCTTTCTCGATTATTAACTTCCTGACAGAGAAGTTCTTGCATTCACCTCAAAAATCGAAAATGGGAATTTTGTGATACCTTTACATTTTAAGGTGTATATAGTGTTTTTCGACAGTTTTTAATAAAATGACTGTGTGTGTGTACGTCCGCAGGTATAAATTTTTTTGGCCCACGATGCTAGCGAACGAATAGTGCTATTGATTTGAATTTTTGTCAGATGATGCGTCTTAATACCAAATCGAAATCTATTATTTAGAAATTTAAAAAAAATGGGGCTAGAATTATCTGGGTTGCTCTCGGAAAAGCAAACATTTTAGAACCGTCAATGCAGCACTAACTACGATTTCGTTAATACAGGGAGTCCTGCATCTGACCGGTCGAGCCTTTATGAGTTTCTTAAATTCTAATAGGATATTAAATATCAATAATTATTGGAGAATACTACAAGTTCTCTTTATCAGGAAGTTCTTTGCGTGACCCATCGTCGCACAAATTTCGGCTAATTTATGTTTGTTTTTTTGTGCCCTTTTTCTCCTGAATCTCCTCGCACAGAAAAAAAAACAAATCAAGGAAACTTAAGTTGGTTGTCTCTTCCAATTGCCAATCAAAGGAAGATTTTAAGGAAATACGAGGGCGGGTCAATAAGTCCGTGATTTTTTGAATTTCTGACCTCTTTACTGAAACAGCAACACTGCTCCTGTCAACAGGCATCTGTCAGTTGACTCCTGTCAAAATTTAAACTTGCTGCGTCAGTTAGTTTGTGTTTGACAGCTATTTTTATCAGACTACTCACTAATTTGAGGAGAAAATGGAAAAAAGTGAATTTCGTGTGCTTATTAAGCATTATTTCTTGCGAAAAAAAACCATTACCGAGGCCAAGGCTAAGCTTGATAAATACTATGGGGACTCTGCACCATCGATTTCAATGGTAAAAAAGTGGTTTACTGAATTTCGTTGTGGCCGTACAAGCACTGAAGATGCCGAACGTCCTGGACGCCCAGTTGAGGTCTCTACACCCGAAACAATCGAAAAAATTCACGATATGGTGTTGGCCGACCGAAGATTGAAAGTGCGAGAGATTGTGGAAGCCGTAGGGATCTCGCATGGCTCAGTGGTTTCAATTTTGAATGATCACTTGGGCATGAGAAAGATTTCCGCAAGATGGGTGCCACGTTTTTTTTTATCAAAAAATCTATGTTTTATTCCAAAAGTCACGGACTTATTGACCCGCCCTCGTACATTCACTTTTCGGATTTTACAAACTTACTAACAAAAAAAAAATTCCCGAAACCTTAAAATTTCAGCTTATACTTTTCAACAACATCTCTTAGTCCATTTTTAATATGTTTCTGAATCGTTTGTATAATAATAGGCGCCTACAAATTTATTTTAAAAAGGTTTAATGCGTTTAACTTTCGGTTTGTTCCAAACTTCTAAGGGAGTAAAGATTGGTTGTACAAGATAAAAGTTACCGAATACATGCCAAATGCGAGCTGTTATAGCGAGGTGTAGCTTTTCTCATGTACTCCCATATCTTATGCGCTATTTACTTATCACCGCACGATGTGAGCTAACTGTCTTCACCATATATGAACTTTGAAAACACGTCCTAAATATACGAGGGGCGTTCAACATATTCTCGGTATCGGGGTGAAGCTGTGGTTGTATATATAAATTGACTTATTTAATCAAGTAATACTATTATTTTAGTGCATTCATGTAAAATTTCATATAAATGTGATTATTAATTCGCGTTTTATCTCTAGTTAAACAGAATCATAATGGCAACTGAGACGATGATGGTGAAAATTGAGCATCGCGCTGTAATTAAATTTCTCACTAAGCAAGGAAAAAGTCAAAAAACTATTCATGAAGAGATGGTGGCTGTTTACCAGGGTTCCGCACCTTCATTATCAACTGTGCAAAAGTGGTCAAGTGAGTTCAAGAGATCCAGAGAGAGCATTGAAGACGACCCCCGCTCCGGCGCCCCGGCTACTGCTTGTACGGGAGAAAGCATCAAAGAAGTCGAAAAACTTGTTCTTGAGGATGCCCAAATAAAGGTGAAAATGATGGCAGAGATCACCAAGCTTTCAATTGGTACCATTCACACCATTCTTCATAACCATCTTAACCTTTCAAAGGTCAGTGCAAGGTGGGTGCCACGAATGCTCACAGCGCCTCAGAAAAAAGTGAGAATCGCATGCTGTAGAGAGCTTTTGGAGATGTGTAGTGAGAACGCGGACGGTGTTATGGATCGAATTGTTACTGGGGACGAAACATGGGTCCACCACTATGACCCTGAAAGCAAACAAGAGTCCATGCAGTGGCATAAAAGGAACAGACCCCCCGAAGAAGTTCAAAGTCACTCCGTCTGCCGGGAAGCTCATGGCCACAGTTTTTTGGGACTCAAAGGGAATCTTGCTCATTGAGTACAAAAAAAAGGTGAAACCATCAACGCCACATCCTACGCTTCCACTTTTTTGCGGGAGGAAATTAAAAAGAAAAGACGGGGTAAACTCGCAGCGGGTGTGTTGCTTCCTCATGACAACGTTCCTGTTCACACGGCGCGAGTTTCCAAGGCTGCTGCGCGAGATTGTGGTTTCGAAGAAATCCAACACCCACCCTATAGTCCAGACCTTGCCCCTAGTGATTATTTCCTGTTTCCGGATTTGAAAAAATGTCTTCGTGGAAAAAGATTTTCGGATGATGAAGAACTCAAGTCGGCAATAAATGGGTATTTTGCAGAGAAAGAGGAAATTTATTTTTTTGAGGGTTTAAAAAAGCTTATCTCAAGATGTAACAAATGCATTGATGTTAGGGGAGATTATATTGAAAAATAAAAACAATTTAAATTGAATTCGCATTTTTCTTCATATCGATACCGAGAATATATTGAACGCCCCTCGTATGTACAAGCAAAACCCAAATATATTGTAAAATGTTTGTGTGGGTACAAATGATAGAACTTATTCTTTTCAATAGAAATCGCTTTATTCAGTACAGTTACAATTTACTATTTAATTGTTTCTCTCAGTACAATCCAATTTCTCAACCGCTTATACTTTTCTTATCTTTTACTTAAACCACTTAATCACTTCTCCTAATTAACACTTCAAATTTCACTTTAGAACTGATTTGCATACCTTCGATGCATACTCGAATGACATACTTCGAGAACAATCCTCGCCATCCAGCGTCCCATACAATTTCCAATTTGCTAGAAAATTCGATTGCACTCTCCAGTCGAGATTTTGTTATTCCAGTATCGAAATCTTCTGGTCTTCGAGTATCGACATTTTCTACTCTGTGAATCTAGATGTCGCTGCTCACATTTAAGTGGTTATCACAATATAAAAGTTGAATAAATTGAAGTTAAGTATTTATTTTTTTATGGTGTGTTATGTGATAGAACACTTATTTTTTCAAGATCAATGCACTTAATCGTCATCAGTGGTATCATCATTCTCGTCGTCGCTTTCAATTTCAGTTGATGAATCTTCGCCGGGTCTAATTACATTTCTCTCGGTGAAGGTATCCCAACTCAGTTTATAGCTCAAATAACTTTCTCCTTATCGCATGTTTTTTTTTTCATTCTTCGACAGTAATTTTTGCAAACTCTTCTTCTGCTATTTTCTTGATGTCATCTAGCTTAAATATGGTGTTTCTACCCGACACTCTTTGTTTTACAATACCCCATATATTCTCAATTGAGTTCAGGTTCAAGTGCAATTGGGTGGCCGTGGTGTAGTGGTACTAGCAATCGCTTCTCACTCGGAGGGTCAAAGGTTCGAATCCTACCCATTGACAAGTTTTTCAAGTTTCTCATTTGTGTAATTGGAACTCAGACAGAAAAATTCAGCGTGTGAAGGCATAACATTGACACGTAGATTTGGCTGTTGTAGAGTTTCAAGCACAAAAAAATACTGTAAATTATAACCTTCGAATCACTCTGAGTGAAGAAAATACTCTCCGTCCTATTCGGACTCCCACCCCTGGAGAGCGAATATCGAAACCAAACACACCTGAGTTTCAAACCACTACAAAAAACCAATTTTCCTTTCTCCACCTTCTAACTTTCCGCCCACGCCCTGGCAACAATAAAAAGGTATCAACTTGGAGACTTGTGCTCGTTCGTTGTGTTGTGTTCAAATCAATCGATTGGATATGAATAAAAGAAGAGCAAGGGTAGTTTTTGGGGTACTATTTTCGCCAATAATTAAGATTTTCTTAGTGCTTGTTATATTTTTTTCAGATTGAGTCGAATTTTTTGCAACAGCAGTTAACACAGAAAATACGTGTGCACTTGTTAGGTTCATGAGGAGAAACGTTACTTGTTACACAAGAAGACGTAGAGAGAATTTATTGGCAGTGTGACCAAGTAATTGACAGTTTCGACAGCGCATATGGTTCGGAAAGTATTGTTGAGCTTTTAATTTACACCATGCGTCATCGATTGAGTTTGGGGGACGGAAGATGTCAACTGTTGATAGTATTAGGGCTGTCTCCCGTTGTTTACCTGCTTCGGTTTTTTTTTTAATTTTTGAGCTTAAGAAGGATAGGTGTATACTAAATGCCCTTAAAAGAAATAAGTGGTTCATGTAAAGTTACTGAACTCGGACAAATAATAGCGGGCGTTTTTTGACAAGAAACAAGTCGGCTATTTCTTTTGATTTTACCAATTGATTGATAGTGGGTGGCCGTGGCTCAAGTGGTAGTGGACTGGCTTCCAAATCGGAAGGTTCGGTGTTCGAATCCCAGCCTCACTCGAAAGACATATTCATTTTTTTCAGTTAATGAAAATCAAGTAAGATGAGTAGTTGACTAGAAATGAACAACAAGCCAACCTCCACTAAGAATTTAGTCTCCCCATTAAATGTTGGATGCCACCCATGGAGCGAAATAACCACTGAGCCCAAACATCTTTCTTTCTCTATCCCATTTTCCAAAAAACTTAACAAATGCTGAGGCATTATAAGTGTATTCATACTCACTTGAGTGTTAAGTTCTTAAAAAAAAATACCACACTCTGTATGAAGAGAGTAGTTTATCTTAATTCGCTGGCGAAATCACTATAAATTTCGGTTGTTGGTAGCAGATTGTCTTGGGAGTGGATTTTCGAAATCAAAAGCTGTAGGGGAATTCGATTTCTTCCTTCTTTTGTGTTTGGGTTCAGTCAGAGAATCAATCACTTGTAAATAAATATTTTTTTTTTAGCATTTTTGTTTTTTTCTCACTCACGAGCTAAGAAAACAACGGAAACTAACTGCTGAAATAGCAGAGGAGGAAAGGGCGATCAGAACACAAAAAAACCAATTGTCTGCTCGGCTGTCGGACGATGACAGCATTATAAACATTATAAACAAGTCAATATTCTAATAACATCGGATCGGTTTCTTGCGTCGATCCAAGTCAACAAAATACAAAACCTCAATTAAAACAGTTCTCTGTTGAAATCAAGAGACAAGCTCTCTTCGCCAAGAAAAAAAGATGGGTAGTTAACAAAAGATTTCCTTCAAATTAATTCTATTATATTTCACTAACGTAAAGCTAAGAAAAAAAATTGGCAAAAAGCTGAAAAATGGTCTCTTTCTCTTTTAAGTGTGCCACTGGAATATCTGTTGTCATAGAGTGAGTGAAAGCCTTTCACCGAATAAAAAACCGCAATCAGTGCCCTAATGACACTACTTAACACTAAACTAGACTACTAGACACTACTGGACACTAAAAAATTCGTCGAAAAAAATTGGAGATAAAATGATCACTGCATACGAGACGTTAGTGCGGATTTGGAACCCAGAGTATATCGATATTAGAGGCAATAAAACAGCCATTTTGTCGCAAAAGCAGCGTTTTACAACATTTTGAAGTAAAGTTTGAAAATTAGTAAATAATACTCACGACAAGGACAGGATGACAACTTGAATGAGAGATCTTTCTACCAAAAAAAATAAATTGGTCGCGCCAACACACGTAAACCTCATAGCCATTTTATCCACAATCGCTATTATGCTATTTCTGCAACGAAAAAAAATCCTATCTATCAAAACCTTGATCTTCGAATGTGAAACGGTCACATCAACTTTGAGCAATAGCTACCAAGCAATAGAAAGGAGGAAGGAAAACATTAAGCCACGTAGTCGGAAAAGACTAAAAACAAAACTGAAACGTTTCCAACGGCAGCGCTCTTACCAATGGCTCAATTCTCATTGACGAATCAGGTGCTTAAAAACATTTCTATCACAATTTCTGTCCATGGCAAAGTTTTATTTTTATTGTCTGAGCCTAATATGTACTTTTATCAGACCAGTACCTAGCTATGTGCCCCAGTAAAGTAAGCTATTGCAAGCGGTTGAGCTTGGAATAAATAACTTCACTTATGCTCAAGGCATCTGCATTATGCTGTTTCAGACGCATGATTTTTAAATAAGGGAAATCTAGCTTCAATAATATTAAAATACAATAGTAACATAATAAAAAAAAATATATAATGCAAGACATACGATCATATGACATCTCATCTCCATTGTTTGAGGAAAACGATCTGCTAAGTGAAGAACAATTTGAAGTGTGATCGTATTCAACTGAGTTAAATCCAGAAGAATAGTTCTCCGTGTTATTATTATGACTGTTAAAATTACTATTTGATAACTGTTTCGTCGGCACAGCTTGATAGTGATGCTGTTGAATAAGTACTCCAGTTGGTCCCTGCAGAAAGTTAAAGAAAAAAAAAACAATAAATTGAAAAAGTTGTGATCAAGTACGAAAGTTATATAAACCTTTGGAAAAATATGTGTCCAACGACGTCGATTTGATGTTAGTTTAATTGTAACGTGTGATGGATCAAATGGATTTATTAGTGCACGTCCTGGTCTTACTATTGGTGCAATCGATACTATAGATCGGCGAACATTTTTATCGGAAGCAATCGATTCGGATAAATTTGGTGAACCAGTCTAAAGAAAGAAAACATACATCTTTCTCCAAACAAATGAAAATATCGTTTTGAAATTATACCAAAGTAGAGAGAACACCAGATGTCCCATGGTGAATATCTGGATCGGACATTTTACGTCGCATATTTGTTATCCTTGTTGGGGTAAAGTTTTCCCAATCACAACTGTTACTGGCATAAGTCTCTAAACTTGGTACGGAAGTTTTCTTAGCTCTTACCACCCTTTGTAGGGAACTGTATTACAAAATGTACAAATTTAAAAAAATATATATATACCATATATGTTATATTATGCGTTTAAAAGCTACCATGTTCCTTGTGCTGGAGGTAATTGAAAAATTTGCGCATCATAAGCATCGTAGTCGAAAAGTGAGTTGTGAATATATTCAGACTGATTGCAGCTAAGAAATTTTCTTGCCTTTTCCTAGAAAAGAACATCATTGTCATATGACTCTCTGTGTACAATCTTAATATAAAAAAAACTGGAGAAAATATTTTCGATCCGCTCCACCTGCACAAAATCATTTGGTTTGAATGGCTTGAAAATCCATAAAACCCAAAGCTTTATTACAATTTTATTTGCTTCTTGATTTGTCTTGATAAACTTAATTATTTAATAGATACATTGCTATACGCTTAAATAAATTAAATAAATCTCATGAATAGTGCTTAGTAAGACCCCAAGGAAACAATGTTTATCGAAAGAATTTTTCCGCAAAAGATAACACATTCCTGCCATTAATATAAGAATTCTGACCAATTCCACCAATCAAGTGATTAGTTTCAACCAGCTATTCTTAACGGACAGTATCAAAATTAACACTCGAAAATCGATATCTGTGGAACTACTTCTATAACAATTTGAACAGTGGAAAAATAAATAAAAAGTTTCGTCAAAATAACTACGACTGTACCCTATATACAAAAGATGTTCAAAAATTTAAAATAAACTCACCTTATTACTTTCATTTTCAGCCACTGTCGACGCAACAAGTGGTGTCAATTTAATTCTAGGTATAAAGGTGGAATAGGCCACTTTTTTATTTGTTGAATAGAAACTTAAATTTATCCAATGCGGCAGTGAATAGTCATCGGCAGATGTCAGCGAAGTATCCTTATTATGAAATTTTAACAATGGCACAGCGTGCAAGGGCTGCTCCCCCACGCAAACTAAATCACTACCTACTCCGTTATCTATAATCTAATAATAAAAAAACATTATTTTTTTTTCAAATATTCTTTAACGAAAATTAATTTACCCTTTGTTTGGTTATATTTGTCAATTCTCGATCTACTTCAAAGACACCAACTCCTGGAGTAAGTACCACAGATAACTGTCCCGTTCGATCAAAGCTTCTGTCCAAAAAATGTTTTTCAAATGTGTTAAGTGATATATTCAAAGTTTCTAAAAAATTTCCTTGTGCGGCAGTGCTATTTGTTGCCGTTGGTATACGTAGACCTTCCCTCTCATGATAACGTAACACAGTCGCCTGATACGAGGTAAAAAGTTTGCGTAACTGCTGCAGAATTGAACACCAGTCATCATTTCTTTCATTCTGAATTGCAACGCGATAGAAATCTTCATAGAATCTCCCTTTATAATCCATTTGCAGGCAATCACGCATACGTTCAGGAAACTCATCGAGACTTTTCGCTGCATAAAATGTTCTTGAAAACAAAACAATTGTGACTTCGTGATTGCAGCCTAACTTATTCCATTTCGTGAAGAGCTCGGTTAGAAAGCCGTTGACAGCTTTCTCAAAGTATAAATCACCGTGGATATCAAAGTCCCACATTTCGGAAGACATTTGAAGGAACAAATATACCATTGAAGTACTACTGCGAAAAACTATTTTTGTTTCATCAGTTATAACACCGCAAGACACCCGATCTCCTTGTGACCACATTTCATAAACCTGACATCGAATCGATTTATCAAAATAATCGATCTTTTTATTTATGTAAACGCAGGTATTTGTCTGAAATAAACAATGAATTTGAATTGAATGAATATTGTATTTTTATTAATATTAATTAATATTAATATATATTAATATTGTATTTTTATTAAGTCAACCTAAAAGCGTGTTTGGTAGGAAGTAAGAAGCACTGGTATAACCATCTCGGAAATCACTAAGCCCCGTGGGAGGATCTAGGGCGGATGAATTCAAACAATTGACTCAATTGTGGTACCAACAGTTAGGGTGGTAAATATCGTACGAGTATGAGTACTAGTTTCAAAGTATTGGGAGTAACGTATTCAATAAGAGCGGAATTAACTTATTTGCTCGGTAATATCCGGTCGTTTTGACTTTGATTCGATGTCGTTTGAGGCCCGCGTCAACCCCGAACAGATTTATTAAGGCTTATTGCTAGCATATTCTTAAAACTAAAAATTTCGCTTAAAACTAAAGGGTGGGAGTGGTTAAAAAAAAGTTAGGACGTGAGGCATAGGTGAAAATGAGAATGTTCTTGAGGGAGAGTTTGCTGAGGTGGTAACCGAAGAGAGGCAGAATATCGTTATCTAATATAGTTATGTCGGTCATTTATATAGGATTGAACCCATGTTATAAAGCTTATTTGGAAGGCAAGAACCTTTAATTTTAGAAGCATTATATCATGAGAAATACTATCAAGGGATTTCCAGATTCTAGTGCACATAAAGTCTTTGATACGAATTCCGTTAGGTTGGTGGTTGTAGATCTACTTTTGAGAAATCCTGCTGGTTTTGGGAAACAATAGATTTACAATGGAAAAGCATTAAGTCATAAATAATGCTCTTAGAAAGCTTAGGTATGGAGGACAGCTTAGCAATTGGTCGATAGTTAGAAATATCGTCTTTGCGACCTTTTTTATGTAGGGATTATTAAAATAACTTTTCCAGGTTGAAGGAAATAATCCCTGGGTGATAGAAAGCTCAAAGAGAGCTGTAAGAGATTGAGCTAGGTGCATTTCACATTTCTTTAAAAATATAGGGGGAAGATCATCAGCAGATTAATCTTCGTTGAGGTTTATTATTTTATTTTTAAGTTGCTCTAAAGTTATAGACACAGATTTCAAAGTTATTTGTGGGCAGCTCTAAGTAGGAAACGTAAGAGTGGTCTGGCTCTTGGAAATGGATGGCGAACGCTTGGAAAAAAAATGTTTAAGAGACTTGCAATAATTTGGAGATCGCCCGAGGACTTATCAAGAAAATTCAGAGATGATGGATAGCTATCCGATTTACTTTTAATTCTGATGAACTGAAAGAATTGTTTGGGGTCGGAAATGATTGTGTAGTCCGTTCGGTTTAAATAGTTGTCATAGAGAGTTTTCCAAAGTACATAGAAATTTATTTGAGCAGACTGGTAGTAGAAGAAATCGGCGTCGGAACGCGATTTTAAGTAAGTATTCCAGAGCTTATTTCTCTTGTTACGAAGAGATCGCAGCTCTTTGTTATACCAGGGTGGTGAAGATGGGGAGATGAGGGATTCCTTTTGGGTAAAAAAGGTACAGACTGGGAGAGACATTTGAAAATTTCGGTATAGAAGGATGCGACAGCATTGTTAACCGTAAGGTTAGGATTATCGTAGAGAAAATTGAAAGTGGCTATACTGAGGAGGAACGCATTGGAAGGCAGCGGTATTGTATTCCATTCTCAAAAGGGATAAAAGCACGTCTAATCCGACGAATCTTTGGTCGATAAGTCTCCTTCCAAATATCAGCAAGGTATTCGAAATAGTGATCAATAGAGTTCTGACTAAGTGGATTGGGAACGAAATTTTAATTCCGCCTAATCAATTCGGTTCCAAGGCGGGACATGATATATCACATGCCGTGTCTAACCTGGTATCTGATATCCAGTGGAACAAAAGCAAGAAACAATGCACGGGTTGGAGAAAGCTTTTGACACCGTATGGTTAGAAGACCTCTTCTCCTAGCTGAACAGGCTGGGCATAAGTAAACCACTGTTATATACTCTTTTTGATATGCTCACCAGCAGAGTTCATCGTGAAGAATGGCAATGCAACTTCTGCTGGAACATTTGATATTAAAAATGGTCCGCGACAATTTAACCGCAAATTCGACGATCCCATTTAACATCTACTTAAGTTATCTTGTGAATTCATTTCACCATGCCATAGCGTATGCAGACAATTTGATCGCGTACAGACCAGCTCTAAAAATCGAGGTTAGTAATATGCTCTTACAAACCAACTTCAATAAGATCAAACGATATTGCGATGGCTGGAAGTTGAAATTGAACTTTCAGAAGTCGTAAACCATTCTTTTTAGGTCTGGGATCTCTGCAGATACCAGAAAGAATTGGCGAAAGTTTTTGATCATGGGACAACGGGGGCAGCCACTTGCTTGTCGAAATGTAGTCAGATATTCGGTTAGATCAATATTTGTATTTCAATAGACAAATGCTAGTACAATAGATGTTTTTCTGGCCAGATTAAAGTGCTTTTGCCCTTACAAAATGACTGTTTTATCGCAGCCAAGGCGATGCGAGGATGAAGGAGGCAAATTGCTGCATGGCTCTTATTCGGCCTATACTTGTATTTGGATGTCTCTGGTGGTTCAATGTGAGAGGAAGTTTAATGTGTTTAATGTGAGGGATTCGAGTGTTTGAGAGGGCTTGTCTTAGGACTCATCTTCGCTTGTACAGTACACCAAAGTCGGACTAGATAAAATATTATCCTAATAGGGTCTTGTATATTATACAACAAGGCGAATTTAACAAGAATTGACACTTTCGACATTTATTTATTTATTTATTGAAATTAACTAACCGCTGTACATTAAGGTTTACTTATAGGTTTTTACAGTTCATTGGATTTAAATTTTAAAAACTAAGTAATAAATTAATGCAAAATTTAAAAATGAAATTAAAAGAAAAAGCCATACATACAATATTACATAATTGTTTAAATTATAAATTAAAAAAGAAAAGAAGTAAGTTCAGTTAAGATTGGAGAAGTGTTCCCGGCAAGCTGAGCAAAACTGTCTGATTTCGATTAAAGACTTTAAGTAATTTGGCAGATTATTCACAGTTTGACGGCATATATGGAAACAGCCCTCGAAGCGAAGCATAGACTTTGGAGATGATACAGTTTATATCATCGAAATTTTTCAACTTGAGAAAAAGTTTATTTAAATTGGGGGAACATTTGAAAGATGTGGCGGATGTTTGGAAATAGGTATTATGTACTTTAGTTTTAAGGGGGTTAAGTTTTAGACCGTGTGATAACCAGTTTACTAATGAGGATATGTCTTCGTTAATTCTGGATATTGCGTCTTCACCCATGCCGATGGAAAAACTCTGGTATAGCTAGACATCGTCGGCGTATATGGTATATGATAACGACAATGAGATAACACAGTGGGTAGGTCATTGATAAAAAGTAGTGGACCGAGAATACATATATCCTTCGGGAACACCACTATTAACGGAACAGGAGGAGGATAATTTATTATCGTAAAAAACAGCTTGTGTGCAAAAATACGAAAATATCAGTATTAGAAAAATTGTAATTTGTAGTCAGTTTATCACATAGAAGAGTTGAGTTAACATAGTCCAACGCTTTAGAAACGTCAAATAAAGCCAAAACAGTTGTTTTATTGGCATCAATTGCCTGTTTAATATATCATCAGGAACCTTTAAAAGGGCTAAAACACTGCTGTAACCAGGTCGGACTGTTGAGGATTTAATAGTTTCTCTTTTTTAATATATTTCTTGATTTTGGTGCTCAGAATTGATTCAAATCAAAGAGATTGGGATAATCTTTGTTTTTTTCCAGTCACCAGGGTAAGTTAATACCATTATAATTATATTGAAGATGTGGGTAATGCAAGAAAGTATAAGAGGAAACAGTGTGCTTAGGAAGTCCGGATGGATGTTGTTAAGGCCTGCAGATTTGTTCTTTGTAGCGAAGATAGCACAACCAACGCTATAATCATCAACTACAGACAAAGAAAAAGTATCATTTCTGTCTTTCTGGCTAAGCGTTTGTGCAATATATAATAACTCAACAACGGGGTAGTAGTCGGCGATGTCAGTCTATGGTTTAGTTCGTCTACTTCAATACTTTCGTCAAAAATGAGAGTAGTCTTATTGTTAAGGTCAATATTAAGTTGACAAGTAGGCACATTATTGGAGCATTGACCTTGACGAACAACCTGATCTTATTACCCTAATTATCTATAATATATCACGATAGTATTAAAGCGCACACTACATTACAACAGAGGCGTTCGTTATTTTGACAAGAAATGGCTGATCCAGGACAAATTAGCGGTACCGGTCATCTTCCACGTTGCTCGAACAGCTGGAGACAGGCGACTGAAATACGACAGACACTTGGCACACGGCGATGCGGATCGTCTCCGATTCATTAGGGCGAATTTTGGTGGCTTGCTGAAGGAGGGAAATCTCCTTGCCGTTTCCTTAATTCGGTGTTATTAAAACGCAGTCGGTATGCTTAATTTGTAAGCCATGGTCGGCAACATAGTTTAACTAGGTTAAGGTAGTGTTAAGAAAAAAAAATTTTAAAGAATGGGGAAACAACACAAAAAAGTACATATTTAATTACGTAATTTAATTTTACCTAATTTAAGTAGGTTAAGAATTATTTCGCAAGTAGTTTTAAGTTTTATACCTATACCTATACAGGGTGTCCCCTAATTCGTCAACGATAATTTGGGAAATGATTGCTGGGTATATTCGAAGAAAAAAATCGTTCTACAGTAAGGCTCTATCTCCAATGCTGACATCACTTATCGAGGATTTAATGAAAGGCTTACTTTGGTATACCCTGACACATGTTAACGGAAATTGCTCAGTTAATGGCACAAACTTCGTTGATGACTTTGCTTTTAGAAGAAATTCTACTCTTTATAACTGCATTTAAATAAAGTTGATATCTTGTTAGGGTCTTCAGATATCCAATTTCTAAGCCTATTCCATTTTTCTTGCCAATGCCAATTTTTGACTTTGAGGTCACTTTTCTCCAGAAAATGCCTAATTAACATACCGTTTTAATATTTGTTCTTATGAACGTAACAATAATAGAAAAAAAATCATCAATAAGTTTGCAGAAAAACCCACAGATTTTATTATACTTGGAAAAATTTATAAAAAAAAAAGGTTTTTTTTTGCTTTAAGCTCCAAAGGCTATGAATAAAATATGATTTTGTGTGGTTTTAGATACATTTTTATTTTATGTGTATACTAAAACAGTTATAACAGATGCGCAAAGTGTCCTCATTGGTTTTGTATGCATGCAAGTGCCTGTTTGGATTTTACTACGAGTGTTTATTGATGCTAACTGCTGCCTCACTGGTGAACTGGTCTGGTCCATTTCTTCCTACTCTTCATCTAGCCAATTTTTAACCTCAAGACCATAGTGGGCTGGAGCCCCGTCCTGTTGGAAATATGATGAAGCTAGTTGAATTAGTGGAACGTCCTCCAATAGTTCTGGTAAATCATTTAGCAAAAACTCCAGATAGTTTGTAGAATTCAGCCTAGGTGGTAGTTTGAAGTGGCCGATTAACTTGTTTCCAAGTACAACTGCCCACATATTGGCGCTGAATTTGTGTTGAAATGATTTACGTCACCTTATATGTAAATTGTCCGCAGCCCATGCATGAAGATTATGAAAGTTTGTGATCCCATTTCTTGTAAATTGAGATTCCTCCGTCCAAAGAATTCTGCTAATAAAGTCGTTGTCATCCAAGCGCCGCTCCAGCAACCAGTTAGAAAACTCAAATCCCTTTTCCAAATCATTGGAAAGCAGTTCTTTTACAGGTGTACGGTGGTAGAGTACTTTCGAAATTTTATGTCTGGAAACATTGCAAAGCTGAGCGTCTGATACTAATTGACGGATCAGTTGTAATAGCTTCCAGTATTCTTTAATCAGCCGAAATTCTTCTTACTTGTGGAGCTCTCGCGTTAGGTCGTGTAATTGAAACTGATCCCGTTTCTCGAATCCTTCGATACATATTTTCAAATATACCTTCACTAGGAAGTCGTCGGTTAGAATAAAGTTCATGGTATCTTCGTCGCGTTCTAGTTGAACTTCCTGTGCTCAGTCCATAAACGTCAATAAAGTTATGTATTCTTGTAAGTACAGACATTTCAAATAGCGTTTC
This sequence comes from Volucella bombylans, assembly GCA_949129095.1. Classification (NCBI taxonomy): domain Eukaryota; kingdom Metazoa; phylum Arthropoda; class Insecta; order Diptera; family Syrphidae; genus Volucella; species Volucella bombylans. The sequence goes on from OX422142.1 coordinate 84,192,112, forward strand.
TAAGAAACTTCAACCTTGGCGTAAAAAACTATACTGATGAATTAATTTTTTTTTTTTATCTTCTATACCATTTTTATTTGGTAAATTTTCCGAATAGGCCCTTACACCCGAAACCTAACTCTTTCTGAGAACTTTTGAGGAACAGAGTAAGGAAATGAAGGTTTTGAGAGGTATTCAAATAGACGAGCACGCTTTAAAACTTTTTAATAGATATGGAATTTTAAAAAAAATATTGGAAAATTAATAATTCTTGGAAAATCACTGTTATTGTCAACTGTTGTTAAAAATGTACGTAAAAAACCATAAATTAATTTTTTATCTGTTGCAGGTTTCCTCAAATATCTTAAAATCTATGGGTTTTTCTGCAAACTTGCTGATGATTTTTTTTATTATCAAAAAACATGAGCAAGAAAAATGGACAGGCTTAGAAATTGGATATCTGAAGACCCTAACAAGATATCAAATTTATTTAAATGCTGTTTAGAATAATCATTAATTACCATCTATGCACTCACCCTGATGGTAACAACGCCCCCAACAACAACAACTTTGCGTAAATGTCAATGTAATGAAAATGTAAAATGTAAAATGTCAATAAAGAATTCCAATAAAACTCATTACCCTTTATAACGTTGGAAGAAAAGGATTGTTTTATTTTACATATTCAACACTTAACAAATGCAGTTACAAAGGGTAGAATTTCTTCTAAAGACAAAATCATCAACGAAGTTTCTGCCATTAGTATTAACTGAGCAATTTCCGTTAACATGCGTCAGGGTATACCAAAGTAAACCTTTCATTAAATCCTCGATAAGTGATGTCAGCATTGGACATAGACCCTTACTGCAGAACGATTTTTTTCTTAGAATATACCCAGGAATCATTTTCCAAATTATCGTTAACGAATTAGGGGACACCCTGTATAATATAACTAAAATATCCATTCACTAAGTTTTTATTAAAACAATTTATATTTTCTTAGTCTTAAGTATACTCACTTATAAAGTAATAAACTAAAACAAATTAAATCAGTTAGGTTACGTCGAAAGGTATAGTTCAAGTTTTGGGTTTAGCTTAGAGCGCCCTTATAGGGCCAGTAAGTAAAAATAAGACAAATTGAAGTTAAAGAAGCTAGTTGGTAACCGTTTTTTTTTAACATTTAAGAATCAATAAATAAATTCTAATAAAAATGAATTAAAAAAAAAAGAAAGACAAACTGTATGGGTTGTACAGCGACATCAGAACAAGACTAACACAACGATCACGACGGCTGCAGGTCTTTAAATCCAATCCGTAGGGTTGGGGCTGTACAGAAATAGATCTCAACCAAAATGCGAAACTTGCATTCGATCGAGATTAACCGCCCTGAATCACACACGATTTGAAATAAAATAAGTCTTTTTGTAACCAAATCTGGAATACTATTGTTGAATTATATATATACAAATTTCAAAAATAAAAAGAGCATTCTCTGGGTTAAAATTAAAAAGCATTGTCATCTTCTTGTCATAAAATGTACTGTTAGGCGTATCAAAAGGACATGACGGTCAAAAATTCACAGAAAACATATTACATCGAATCGGTATTGAAGCGAAGTAGAATAATAAAAAAATTAATATGTAATACCAAAAGTAGGAAAATACTTGGTTATTTTTCAGCCAAAATGAAAACTTTGAGTAACAACAAATCAAAGGTATAAAATTGCGCTATTTGCTCTGAAAACCACAACATCAAAAATTGCAATTTTAAAAATATAAAATTCGCGAACAGCATGGGCACACACAAAGCCACCGATCCATCATGCATTAGCCGTCAATGTTTTCTTGAAATCGTGAGAGGCTCACAGCGAGTAACAATTCTCAACCACCCAACAGTGGTATGCAACAGCATCCAGCATTCACACGAACACCAACGAATTTCCTGATCTCAATACACAACGAAAAAGAAGCACAGTTTCGTCTGCAGCAGTCAGCTGCAATAATTTACCCAATGCTTTAAACAACAACAACAAAATCAATGCCGGACCAAATGAAGGCAATGTACTTTTCGCCATGGATAAGATCAATGCGCTAACAGCTAAATTTTTTACGCTGCTCGACTAGAGATGCAACTCTCAGGCTGAGCAGTTCAATAATATTGCACAATTAACTGTTAAGTATCTTCACCAACGTAAATAATACGAGTATGTGCCAGTCTGAATATAATTTGTGGAATGCTAAACGCATTCGAGGTAAAATTTGTGAATTTTTTGCTTTTTAAGCAAATTGAACGTTGCCACAGAGACTTGGTTAAACCGAAATGTAAACTTATCTAATACGGACTATAAAGGCTATCGCTTAGATAGAAATAGAGAAAAGGGGAGGCGATGCTGTCGTTGTAATTAGAACTATTCAACACAAAGTGCTTCCTGTTATTTGCACAAAATTAATAGAAAAATATTTTACCAATGAATTCAATTCAATTCAAATTTTTCTATTTAGCAATGTTTAGCTATTCTATTACAACAAAATAATTAAATACAAAAAAAAAAATAATAATTTACATTTATCCTAATCATACTTCATTTTTACATATGTAATAATATTTTGCTTGAATCTTATTAGCTGGCTTTGGAGCTTTAATTCATCAGGTAGTTCATTAAATATTTTAAAACCGTTATAGAATGCTGTATTATGTGCTTTTTAAGTTCTAAGACAAGGAAGACGAAATTATTTCTATTTCGCACATTATGGTTGCACACATTACTAATATATAATATTTTATTACATAAATAGATAACTAGGTAACAATTAATTTTTCGTTTTAAATACAAACATAAGTACGTTCATAATTGTCCTTTGTTTTACCCTTAACCACTTCAATGCACTTAACATGTTTATCTAACATTGTGCCATTCGCTATATATATGATTGTGAAACAATATTCAAAATGTGGTTTAATTATAGAATTATATACACTTATTGCACTTATTATTGATATTCTTTTCCGTATTCTTCCAAAGAAACTAATTTGTTTACTTTTTGTTTTTTTGATATGTACTCAATATGACAACTAAAGTTTAACTTTGTATCAATTATAATTCCTAGGTACTTAATCTCGTTAACATTTTCAACTATTTGGTTGTACCACATGAAATGTCCGATTTTATACTAAAAGTTTAAAAACCAATATTATTTTTCCGTAAATCTTTATTCCATCAAAATAGGATCCATTGGCATCTATGACATTCTATGACGTGATACAAGGTCAAATATTCTTTTTTCGTAGAAGTGCTGACTTTTTGAGGCAATGAAATCTTCAAAGGCTTCTATTACCTCTGCTCTTTTTCATGTGATTATACGATGCAAAGACGGTGCACTTCGGTGATGCACAGGTTTCTAAACGGTGTAGTTTTTGGGCCTCGTTCAATGGGGTACCCACTAGTCGAGTTTTTTCACTTTTCCTGTTTGAGATAGGTGTCGACTTATTGTCATGGGGGATACTCCCATGTTGTGTGCATCGTTTCTCGTAAAATGGCGTCGTCAATTACCGTTTCCGGTTTCCCACGCGGTTCGTTTGCGAGGCTTAGATCTGCCGAACGGAACTAACCAAACCAACGCCGAATGTTGCGTTCGGTCACCGCTATAGTCTCAAATGCGTCACTTATGTTTTTGGCTGCCGGTGACGCATTATGTCCCAGTTTGAACTCGCAAAGGAAAAGAGTACGAATTTGAACCGTCGACAGCATGATATAAAAATTCCTAGAAAAAAATAACTATACTTGCAACGGACCCTAAAAGTCTCACACATCAAACACACATACCACTTTACCTTATAAAAAAAACAAATCACTGCGTTGTACAGATGTTCACTCGACAGCTTCTAATGGAGGACTAAGTGAAAAATCTGACATTTCATGTGGTACAACCCAATATTTCATTATCAATTAATATATTATTATCAGATTGTCTGTTTATAAACATGCATTTGGTTCTGCTAACGTTTAAAGTTAATTTGTTCATTTGAAACCATTTTTCCAATTAACTTAAATCATGATTAATCATCTGAATACATTCATTTATCTCATTACACGAAACATATAAAAGACCATCGTCAGCAAACAGTTGCAAGCGAGAACATTTAACAACATTTGGCATTTCATTACTCGTTTTCTTTATCGAGTAGGATTCCCCTGTCAAAAGCTCGTCTGAGGTCGATAAAAACAGCAGCAATTTTCTTTTTTGAATGAACCTCAGTCTTCCAATCCGCAATAATTAAGTTAAGCAGCGACTGGCAGCTATATGCTCCTGAAGCCTGTTTGACACTCAGCAAGCAACTGATTGTCCTCTCTGTATTTCTGCAGCTGCTACTGCACCACCTTTTCCAAAATCTTTGCTTCATTGGGTAGCATATTAATCGGACGAAAATCAGCTGGTTTTGTAGCATTTTTTGATTTTTCAATTGGCACTACAATCGATTCTTTTCATATTTCTGGGGATACTCCATTAGTCAATGATTTATTTATAATTTTGTACAATTTGGGACCAATACTGTACAACGCGTCACTAATCATGCTCACACTTAACATATTTGTGTCTTTTTTTATAGTTTTCATAGTTTTTAAAATTTGTTGAAGTTCATTAACGGTTATAGATTTAAATTTAAAACTTTTGTTTTAAAAAACTTTTGGTTGAACAAAATTTACATAGGGTACGCAGGGAATAGAACTATTTAACTCACACACACTTTCAACAAAGAACACATTAAATTTACTTGCCATAGTTCTACAGTCATTTATTGGAACTAATAACACATTTTATTGCACTCTTCTGTGAGTGAGTGTTGAATCAAAATATTTACTGTGTATTTCCCGCGTGGTTCAGTATCAGCGAAAAAATGGTATGACTTAAAAAATTATCTGCATAGGGATAAATTATAGACACAGAAACTGGGGATGCCTGAGAACTAATGTTTGGGGTAACATACTTGCTAATCTTAACTCTAGTCATCCGTTTCATATATTTTCCTCCTCATGCTACAATTATTTCAACTAATAATCGGTCTAACCCGTCAACATTAGACCTTGTTTTGACTAATACGCCAGAACTTTCTAGCCAACCTATGGTTATTAATGATCTTAGTTCAGGTCATTTAGCAGGGTTGTGCAGCGTTCTTTTAACTCCTGTCCAAAATGATAATCTGTTTTTTAACTTCAAAAATGCCAACTGGAAAAGATTTAAGCGTCTTATGATTACCGTCATAACGTATTTTAATGACTGGAAGATTTAAATAGATGCTTTGAAGGCTCAGGCTGTTTTTTTTACTGTTTCTTACCAAGCAATAGACTTCATATTAACGGAATTCAGACTGAGTGGAAGTATCTTGGGGTGCATTTGAACACAACTTTTGGCTTACATATCCAGCAAATGTTAAATAAGATGAATGTTACTATTAAAATACTTTAATCATTTATAAATCGTAAGTCACAGTTGAGTACTGAAAACAAATTGATCATTTTCAAGGTAATTTTCCAGGCAATCATGTTTTATGGATCTCCTGTTTGAGGTAAGTGTGCAATCAGCTATATTCATATATATATATATATATATATATATATATATATATATATAAGCTGCAAATAAGCCAAAATAAACTTTTGAAAATGATCTTTTACGATCGCTACAACATATCTTGTAGTTCGTCTGACAACTACTTGATTTCCAAACTAGTCACATCAAAAAAAATCTGTTTATTATTTATTATTTAATATTTATTATTCACCATTTGTTTTTCATATTATCTGTTATTTATTATTTATTGTTTACTGTAAACTGGTTATTATTTATTTTTGTTGTTTTTTTTGTCTCTATTTATTTATCTTTTTATTTATTATATTTCGTTCACAACTTTTCTATATTTATTTATCTTATAAATTGGTAATGGGAATCAAGTAGGTATGTAGAAATTAAGTCAACGCCTCCCGTTCTCTCAAATCTAGAATTGTAAGTTTGTTTTATACGGTAATACGGTTTTTCCCAGTAGCTTTTCCTTCAAACATTATTATAATTATTTTTCAGTAGTAAGGTAGCATGTAAATTGTGCAATGTAGTTTTAAGAATATTGTAATATTTTAGCCACAATGAAAATATATTTATATACATATATAAAATATTCAAACCACATGAGCTTGCACAACAATAAAAATACGTAGGTACGATTGCAATATTTCGGTTCATTCGGAAGGACTTTTAATTGAGTCACACACCACGATAGGAGAAACATGTTGCTTATTATTTGGGTGTTTTGCATGTAAGGTAAGCACATATAAAAGTCAACTTGGCAATTTCCGGTGCTGTATGACCTATTATTATGTTATGTCCTTACAGCCAAGGAGTATAAGTTGCATCTCACAGGACTTGATTTGCTAAACTTTCAAGCCCGATAGTTGCGATAGAACAAAATAGCAACATTACACTATAATACTTTGTCGGGAAGAGCCTCTGAAAAGGTAACTACGGCAAATGAATTCAAACTATTAAATCAACGGGAGCGTCAATAGTCAGAGTTGCGCATACCTTATATGAGCTAGTTCAACATATTTAGAACTGAGGTCAGTAAGGATTTTTCAGGACTGGTCGAGGTGCTGAAATTGAAGTAATGGCATAGGAACCTTTAGCAGGTCAGCTGGAACTGATATATCCCTGAAGATGATTATTGATTTCAAAACTGTTGGCAATTCCGTCCAAGAATCCACGAAAAATACCTGCCTCCCAGGTTGAGGATTTGTGCGTGGGATTAAGTGGCCGACCACGTAAAGATCACATCATTGTGAAACAACCAAGCATCTCGCATAAGGACTTGTTTACTGTTGACAACCCATACCAATAAACAAAATAAGAATAAAAAGCTTCGACATTCCACTGCAGTTGAACATTGGATTTCCTAATGGATCAAATGCAAAGTAAATATAACCGCCAGTTAAGAAGTGCTGCAGACTTATTTGGTCTTTAGAATCAAACCTAGACAAGAGGTTTTGTGTTTTTGACATGTGAAGGAGCGTTTAGGAACAGAATTTGCGGGCATCAATCTAATATGCGTGCATGCCTTATATATATCGTAGGTAGTACCCTAGAGGGATCTCAGGTGGTGCTATGAAGAATTCATTCTGATAACGGATCCAGGATAAAAGCATTACCTAAGGCGATACATTCTCGTTGCTTTATGCATTTTCCGCATAAACGATTATTTACTAAGATCACTACATTGTTGTAGCCAGTGTATGCTTGAACATCTTAAAGACCAAAATGGGAAAGTTTTATGTCTGACGGATACAATCACAGGAGATTGCCAGTCTTTTCCGATAGAGTGTCCATTTATCTCCTAAGAAGCTCTATACCAGCATCAAGTACAGAGAGCAGTAATAGAGCTACCTATCAATACAATGAGATCTCCGTTTCGACGAAGAATGCCACCACGTGCAGTGAAAAACACGACCAGAGTTGCGCCTAAACCCTAAGAATCAAAATCGTTTTAGATAGAAAAAGTAGCATGAGAAACACACAATCCAACAAATAGATAGACATAGCATAAAAAGAACATGTCAAAGTTACAAACTTCGAGGTGAAATCTGCAAAGACGAAGCAAAGCTACTATCACTAAAGAGATATATGACTCTAATTTAAGAGAGAAGTTATTCGTTTTTGCGTACACGAACTTACGACATCGGTCTAGTCAGAAGAGTCTGAATTCAACGACTTTTTTTTTATCAGGTCTACATCTTTTGAGTTTTAAGAATTTTAATGCTTCCTAAGTATATATATATATTTGACTCATTTATCATCTATGAAATTATTTTAAAATTTACACATTGAAATCAGGGTAACATGCTCGCTTACCAAGTGTGTTTTCAGGCGCCACATTTCGGAGCGTCCCATATACTGATCCTTAAATGTAATTTCAATCGAATCTAAGGCAACATCTGAAGCATTCACAACACGCATTGCAACATCAAAGTACGTTTTTAAGTTGAATGTGGATGCAATGCTCGATTCGATGCTTATAACATCTCTTCCCTTTAAGTCATTGAACGCAGTAATTTGCAGCAATAATTTAGAATCTTCATCTTCAGGTTGGTAGATTTCAACTACATCACCTAGCTTCGCATTTGGATGTTCTTTTGGATTTAAAACTAAATCTGCGGCTATACAGTGTATAAAGATAAAGAAAATCATTTTTATTTTAAATAAAAGCTAGACATTAAGTTCACTTACTACTGAATGATTTTTGATGCGTGTAAAGTTTATAGATCTTCATTTTGTCAGGATGATTCCTACAGCTTTAGTTTAACATATTGAACTTAAAGTGATAGCAATGTCTCCTACTTTATTAATAATAAAAATGAAGTGAATAAAACATGAAATGATAAGACGTCTGTCTGTACGGCACAAAACAAAAATCGCGTTTCCTAATTATTTCTACAATATATTTGACAATTGAAACAGCTGGTGTAGTTATAATAGTTTCTCAACATTGTTGCTATACTTTCATATATACATGAGGCTAGAAGATGAAAACATCGTCACTTGAGTTTTATTTTATAAATATTATTAAGCGTCAAACATTTTGCTTTTCAGTAAAGCATTTACCACCGAAACAATTTTTGTCCAAACAAATATTAAATAAGCATTTTAGACAAATCAAATGTAGTAGCGATAGAGCCTGTTTTACTGGAACAGGTTTGTTTCAAGAAGAAAAGTTTGATGCAGTTTTTGAGACTCTTAATGGCTCTTATTCACACAGCCCATCGGACAACTACCGTCGAAAGAAGTTATCGAACAAATGAAACTAAATACAAATAAATAGAAAAAGAGTCAAAGTGACTGACAATCGTCAATACATACGTCTAAAGGAATCACCTTTACCTTGAGATCTATGTGAATGTCATTGGGATCTCAAAACCAATCGACTGACTTTCTCTAACACTTTCTAAGATAAGCCTTATTTATTGGCGAACAAATTTCCTAAAGCTCAACATCAATGAATGCTTAACATTTCTCGCGCAAACGCACCCTTGTCCGTAAGATTTTTTACCAACAGTAACTTCAATTCATGATATAAGGTGATCGCTCAACACTTAAATTTATCAAACTTTTGTCAAATAATGTTTCTAACCCGTAAGCCATCAAGTCTTTTGCTGACAACAGTACTCTGCTTTTCATATTTGTTCCCGGACTCACGTCTATGTTCTTCGTTTGTAGAACCAGAACCGAAGTTCATTAAATTTCGATATTAATAGCATATCCAACTGAGTGACCTTCAATTTCTAAAACACAATGTTGTCTGCTGTCGTTAAACACTGAGTCATTACCCATACTATATATTATACATACTTGCATCGTTAAAACCGAAAAACTTTTCATTCTCGGTATGTGCGTCGATGACAACCTACCTAAGACCTCTTTGCACTTGCTAGATGGGATTCAAAACCGTCTTATGTAAATCATAGATAATGCCAATATTACATTGTCAATTGACAGCCGTACAACTCGCTTATAGAATGCTCTACCGATTTTTTTATTTCCTAGTCATTATAACTTGCAGTTATAATATAACAGTTAAGACCAACGTACATCGGTGTTTCTCTTTTTTCCCTCCCTATCTACCCTTCGACCGGGCTGTGTGCAAACATCATCAGGGTACGCAAAATCCCTTGAGCGCGCCCCAATTTTAAAAAGAAAATTACTCATATACAAGGAGTTCCGGATAATGAGTCGAAGACTTGAAGGGAAGTTTCCTTGACATATTTTGGAAAAAAATCGCATGGTTGGGGTTTTTTTTTATAATTTACGCGCGCCTAAGGGGTTAGATACCCTTTTATTGTTGCCAGGGAGCGGGCGGGAAGGTAGAAATGAAGAAGAAACAAATGAAAAGACTTGTCATAGGCAGGATTCGAACCTTGACTTCTCCGAGTGAGAAGCGATTGCTAGTACCACTACACCACGGCCACCCCGTTGAAAATGAACTTCGTCCGAGATACAGAGGTTTAAAGCACAGCTTTTAGCTGTCCTGTTTTTTATGGAAGGTAAAATCGCCTATATACATGCATAAGACGCGAATGACCATCTTCATAGATCCCGAGAATGTCATAAAAAAGACTTAGAATTAGGATGTTATGATTTTATAGAACATAAAGTTCGCTTTCCAGTGAAGAACTTTGAACCAAGCTGCCTGCTCAACTTGCTTATAAAAATTTAGTCAGATTTAGTAAGATCAATATTTTACCAAACCAAAGGCCGAAATTGCTGCGACTCTTACAAAGAGACTGTTTTCTAGCAGTTAACTCGATGCGAAGGTAAAAGCACAGATAATAAATAAATAAATAGATTTATTATCTGTGGTAAAAGTAATACACTATTGTACATATAGGGGCCATGTACATTTGTTTATATTTAAATCCGTATCCGCATCCGTGTGGGCTTGACAGAACACCACAATCCAAATACAAAAAATTCTATAATAATAAAATAAAACGCATTGCAAGAGAAATGAACTCAGTGAACAAACTGATTATCAGGGCTTATGGGGTTATTACAACAACTACACAATCACGAGAGTTCGTTCTCGCAGAGGCCTTCATCTATTTTGATAGTAAAGGGCTGATCGATAACAAATTAGCTACTCTTCCACGTCGCTCGAACAGTCACGTATGGGCTACTCAACTATGACAGAGGCATCGGATACACCAGTGCGGAGCGTCTCCAGTTCAGCAGAGTGATACGGAGTTGCGATAAGGGGGATATTGCTCGGCAGCACCAGTCATTTTGACGTTTTGCATTTTTCCTTTTAGCTTAAAGCGCCAGCAGGTTAGAATAAAATAGTTTCAGTTTATAATTCTAAACGTTTTTGTTTAGCACAAATGTAAGTATACATGAATTTAAGAAATTAAAATGAATTTAAATGAATAAATGAAATGCAGATAATGCTTCTACAACGGCAAGCTGCAAACGGACGATAATATCAATATCGTCTTGGTAGCTAGAGGTCACGCTAAGCTTTTCTCGCTTAGCGTAATAAGAAACACTCTAGGGCGTTCATAATACAGGATAGAAAGGATAAAAGAATAATGTCTTTTTCCTTGGACACTCCGGAGAGGAAAAATTTTCTGAAAATATTCCATTGGCACTCTTCTCACTTTTTGCGAAACATACTCGTAATTTTGCTTCTAGATTTTACGTCTGAATATTCTTATACATATGTATATCATCGTATAAATAAAAGAAGAATAGGAAAAAAGGTATGTTTCAGGACAACTGCTCAAATTTAAAAATTAAAAATGCTCCGATTCAAGTGTTCCACTTGTCAAAAAGTCTTTCAACCCCATGACAATGTGAACACGACGTTCATGGTGAGGACTTTCAACCCGTCGCCAATGTGAACAGGCACAATGTAAACAGGTACATTCTTTATGCCTGTTCACATTGGCGTGGGCAGGAAGATTGTCCGAAAGAGGGGGAACGCTTTTTATTGAAGTGGGAAGAAGAAGGGTTACTTCCACCGAGAATCCATTTCTAAACTAAAATGAAAAAATATGTCAGAAATGGAACGATATGGAAAAAAACGATGTGTTGCACCCGAGAATCCACTTTAGAAATAGATTCTCGGTGGAAGTAACCCTTCTTCTTCCCACTTCAATAAAAAGCGTTCCCTCTCTTTCGGACGATCTTCCTGCCCGCGCCAATGTGAACAGCACAATGTAAACAGGTACTTTAGGAGCAATCGACTGTGTTTGGCTTATTTTTTAACTCAATAAATCGGTCTTCTACCATTTTGTTAAACGAAGAAAATGCGAAATAAAAATTTGACTTTTAACTGATCCATGTAAAAATTTTGACAGTAAAATCAGAAGAAGTTTCTAGTGTTCCATTCCAACCAATGAATAACACAATACCGTGGCCGTGGCTCTGGTGGTAGTGGACTGGCTTCCAAATCGGAAGGTTCGGTGGTCGCATCCCAGCCTCACCCGAAAGACATATTCATTTTTTCAGTTAACGAAAATCAAGTATGATGAGTAGTTGACTAGAAACCAACAACAAGCCAACCTCCACTATGAATTTAGTGTCCCCATTAAATGTTGGATGCCACCCATGGAGCGAAGCCCAAGCACCTTTCTTTCTCTCTCTGTCCCATTTTCCAAAAAACTTAACACGTGCTCAGGCACTTTAAGTGTATTCATACCCACTTGAGTGTTAAGTTCTTTAAAAAAAAAACTATGTGGCCAGAAAGTTATATGTATGCATTTATATATGTATTCACAATCAATGTGTCACATCGTCACGGATTATCACAAGAAATTGACGAATATGTAAGCACGAATAAAAATGAGTGTATCCCATTTTGCTTTCGTACTAAACAATCAGTTACCTTCGTTTTTGACGCATATTCTTATACCTATGTCTTTCAATGATGTTCATTTTTATATACTTTAAGCATTTCTATCTGTCTTTTGTGGTTAATCAAATTAATACATTACTACACCAAATACATAACAAGTTTTTTTCATAATTTAAAATATGAATTATATGTATTTATATTTTTTGGCTTTCTAAAAAAACAAAACAAATTGTACATACTCAGATGCAGAACTGTTTCTACATCGATACGCAACATTTTTCCGTTCAGTTTTTATGGCCTCTTCTGTGTACATTAACAGCTGCTTTGACGTCTTTCCGCAGACCCATAACCCACCCCCTATGCAGTGTTTACGTTAGACAGTTTTGTTTTTAACTCACAGATTTGTTTAGTTTAGTTCCAATTGCTGGTTGTTTTGTTTTTCTTTTGTGCAATTTTAAATAAAAATGAGTGGCTTTATTGCTGTGCACACAGGCAAGCCATAAATTGTGTGCAATGTTTTTCGAATTTTTTGATTGACCTGGTTTACTTGATTTTTAATAGGAGCAGGCAACAATATTGATGAAACCAAATACCAGCGTGTTATTAGAGAAGCCTGCATTCGGGGCACTGGTATTCTTAGAAATGGAGGCACAGCAATGGATGCCTGTGAAGCAGCAATAATTCGACTGGAGAACTGTGGAAATACCAATGCTGGTTTCGGTTCAAACTTGACATGGGACGGAAAGGTGCAGTGCGAAGCGTCTATAATGGATGGTTCAAATTATCAATTCGGGGCATGTACGAATGTGTCTACTGTGAAAAATCCAATTCAATTGGCACGTATTATATGTGATAGGCAATCCAAGATGCTATCAATGGATCGAATACCACCAATGATTTTAGCAGGTGAAGGAGCAGCTGAATATGCCGCAGAGGTTGGTTGCAATATGATTGAAGCAGAGAAATTGATCTCATCTAAAGCCAAAATTTGCTTTAATCACTACAAATCGAAGATTTCTGATTGTGAAAATCAATATAACATAAAAATAAATTCTTTGGACACGGTTGGCGCGATTTGTGTAGATGCCAATGGGGACTGCGTTGCAGGATGTAGTTCGGGGGGTCTAATACTAAAGGTGTCTGGCCGTGTGGGGCAAGCGGCCACCTATGGGGCTGGTTGTTGGGCCACAAATACACCAAACATATCTGTAGCTACGTGTACTACTGGAAATGGCGAATATTTGATGAAAACTCTTTTAGCCAAAGAAATCTGCACAGATTTGCTTACATCTGAATGTGCTGCGACAAGCCTACATAAAGTATTTAAACAAAAATTCCTAGAATCTCCATTCCTGCCTACAGATCAAGATCTGTATGGTGGTGCATTATCGATTGTTTATCATCCTCGATCTTATTGTGGCGAAGTTCTCTGGAGCCACACAACAAAGTCCTTTTGCATAGGTTATATGAGTACGGAATACAAAACACCAAAGGTTTGTAGAAAAATTTGTTCTTTTCAATGAAATGGGTTAATAATTTTTGTACAATTCTAGTTCGTATATTCGCCACTACCCACATACTGTATGCCAGGTAAATCAGTTGTTGTGAATGGACAACCATTTAGTTTTAGCGACTAATATCGTTTGCATTTGATTATGTACTTCCTAATGTGTTCTTGTATATAAGCTGGTCCTTTGCCACTTGTCTCAGCAATCGAGTATGCGGAATTCATTTTAGTTTTAAGCATTACGATGTTGTATTTTACCATGCCCATATTTTTGTAAACATGACCAAGATTAAAATGTGAACTATACTCTTACGTACTAATTTTCGAGTGATTGAAACCTTTTCTATCTCTATGTAATAAATTGTATATCTATAAATTTACAATACATAAAGTCCTGTGTCCTGCATGCTAAGTGTTGTGTGCATCAACTGGTTGAAGCATTTGACAAATCTTAAAACATTCCACTGCTCTCGTTTTACACCTCAAGTTGGCAGATACAAATTTCGAACCTGTTTGCGCTTCTCCATATTGGTAATTCGAATTAAGCCCGATTTGCCTTCGGCGACATTGTCCCGACAACCTTTCTGTTTTTGAAATTTACGAGATTTCCTCGTATTTGGTTTGTCCAATTTAGACGCCTGGGTTTAGATTTTTGAAAAAAGGAAATAACAAGATAAGAATGAAGATCTTAGTAGATAAACATGTGCAAATGCTTGTACTATGCCATGTCGAGACCCATTCAAAAAAGTACGATCAGCAAACAAATTCTTTGTAGAATAGCTAACGTACGTAGATGGCTGTTCCCATAACACGTATCCAATGTAAAGAAGACAATAATTTTATCATTTATATTATGTCCTATGAGACACCCTTAAAGGATACAGACCAAAACAACCCATTTAGCCATGGTGGGGAATATTTAAATTTTAGACGATTCTTCGGAATTTCCAGGGAATGGAATAAGGTACAGGTACAAATAAGTGTCGGACACATGAAGTTCGTTTGGGTTTACAATAATTAAATATCGTTTTGGTTTTATATAATGGGGAGAACTATGATAGAGATAGGCAATGCCTCTATCTCATTTAATTAATGGAATGGCTCAATGAGTTGTTACTAAATTGACATAAGGCACTGGTGTGTCTCAAATTATTTTAGTTTTCAAATTCGCCCGATCCTAAGAATTTGAAGATCGACTAAGGGTTGCAGAGTTTCTTTTTCAACCTATACACTATGAATACTCCATTAAAAATACAGTTTGAATATATCAAAGATCCTGAGAATTTGATTACATCCAAGGTAAGCATCCGAACTAAACGCCAAAGATGTCCTGACTCAATATTTAACTAGGTAAACGAATATGGAGGAATTAGAATAGACTTTCATCACTTATGTACTCCAAAAGGTGTTCACAAAAGCCATAACCCAGACGTCGAGCGGGGCTCTTAGTTTCTCACTTACCATAAAATTAAATCAAAACCACCCAGAGCCGGATTCTTTTACTGGAACTGCAAATTAACTTAGCAATACAATCCTATGATGATAGGTATTTTTAAGGGCTGACGCCCGCATTTATTTGGCTTAATACAAACTTAATCTAACTTAAAGACTAACAAAAATTAAGGGTTACGAAATAAGAGAATGGTGGAGGAGATCAAGTTTGTGCCGAGAAGTATTCAGGTTGAAATCAAAAGGGGGAGGTCTGCGTCAACTTACGGAGCATGCGGGAGATTGGTTCGCTAGAACGATAAGAGGTGCGATGGGTTAGAATATAGAAGAGACGAGGACAGTGTAAATCACGAGGGTTAGTGTTGAAGGAAATAGAATTGTAAAGGGAGGCGCAATCCACAGTACAAGAGAGCAGTTGATGAATGAAGAGAATGTCAGTTACGTCTCTGCGTTTTTCGAGGGTATTCAGATTAAGAAGTTTGATTCGGTCAAGATCAGGGGGTAAGATAAAAGGTCATCCCATGGTAGCCTTCGAAGGGCAATTCGGAGCAAACGACATTTAATGTTCTCGATTCGGGATATATGAACTCGCTGATATTGGGACTACACTTGGCTGGCATATTCGAGAAGGGTTCCAAATCGGAAGGTTCGGTGTTCGAATCCCAGCCTCGTCCGAAAGACATTCTTTTTTTCAGGCAAATTAATTCTCGTAAGACGAATGGTTGCCTCTAATACAATAACAAGTCCAATAATTACACTAATAATTTAGTCTCCCCATTAAATGTTGGATGCCACCCATGGAGCGAAATAACCACTGAGCCCAAAAATCTTTCTTTCTCTCTCTGTCCCATTTTCCTAAAAACTTAACACGTGCTCAGGTATTTTAAGTGTATTAATACCCACTTGAGTGTTAAGTTCTTTAAAAAAAAAAAAAAAGGGAGGAAAGTAGGTGCGAAAAATTGGAGGCAAACTTTTTAAGAAATATTGCGGATAGTCCGTCTGGTCCGTGTAAAAATTCATCCTTTAGATTTATTAGCTTTTCTTTGATAAGGGTAGAATCAAAAGATTGAGAGAGAGAGGGGCCAGTGGAGAAATTGGGAAAGTACTTGAATTATGTATATAGGGTCAGGTGCGAAGAAGTTGCCTGCAAATGATTTTTTAGAAAAGATGCGAAATAGTTGGCAATAGTATGTGGGTGGGTCGATGATATATTATCGAACGAGAAAGTGGGGAGATAGCTGTATGATTTTCTTTTGTAGTTGACGAATTGATAAAAGATCTTAGGATCATTGATAAGGTTGGGCTGCGCTGTGCCGAGAAGGCGCTGATAGAGGCAGTTACAGAGCTGGGTTAATAGGAAGAAGGTTCCAAGATAGTAGATAGTAGGTTCTGAGAATAAGAATTGGTGAAAAGAAAAACCGCCTATAATTTGTTTTTTCTTTCGTAAAGAGCGCAGTCTGCTTTTATACCAGGGAGAGGAATCAGATGATGTTTTATGCCGAGAAATGGAATTAAATATTTCACTGTAAAAAATGGAGACAGCATTAGATAAAGATAGGCTAGTAAAATCAAAAGAAGATTTGCTGAAATAGATATTAATTTTGCAAAAATTAGCTTTATGAAGTTGTAAGAAGAGAGAGTAGGGAAAGAAGTGCACTGTGGTGGAGAGTTATAGAAAAATGAGTGAAGAAGATGGGGATAAAAATTATAGATAGTTGATAGCGTTAAGGGGCAACAAGTTACTATGGTGTTAATGGGATCGCTAATAAAAATAAGGACTAGTTGCCTACGATGGAATTAGGGACGCCACTTACTTGGCATAGGCTTGAGTCTGTTATACGATCAATGAATAGACATCCCTTGGATGAACTAGCGTTTGATGCGGTAAAAAAGAAGTGATCATTCGATGGAATCCACTTCAGCAGAGGCAGATTAAAATCACTAAAGATCAGAATATCGTCGATGGAATCGTTTAGGTCAATAAGTTGGTCAATCGCTTTAATATCAAGGATTTAGGATTCAATAGGTTGAGCTGGAGGAATGTAGCAACATATAACTTACAGGGACCTTGGAAAGTGTTATTTTAATTGAAACAAAGTCAAGTTTGACAGAAGAAGAGATAGCGATGAGAGAAGAGTTGAGGCTATTGTGAAGGGCAAGTAGCACAGTAGGGAGAGCAGGATCATTAACTATAGGGAGGAAGTGATCGCCATCTCGGAAAATATTATAAGAAGATGGGAATAACTCCTGGTTCTTTATGCCGTGGATCAAATTGGTTTTTGTAAAAGCATAGACGTTGAAGGAGAGACGGAACGAAACTCAGCTCGGCTACGGTGAAGGTGAGAAACTTTTTTAGAGTACACATAGCTCCAGAAAGTAATGAGGTCATCCGGAATCTTTTGGGGAGGTGTGTTGAAAATTTCGTGGTACCTGTTCTAAAGATTGCTGAGATTAGTTATATCAGCAGGAAGACCTTCCTCTTGGATGGAGACAATGACACTTGTTTTGGATTTTCCATCAAAGCAAACAGAGTCGGATTTATCGTGAAGATATGCGAAAAAGAGACGTATATCCCTTAGCCTAGAGAGCGCATATCGACATTCCGTGATGTTAGTATTCGTAGGAGTGGATGTGGGTGGTTGAGCAGTGACAGTATCAGGGACAGGGTTTAAATTAAAAGAAACTCGTTGATGTTGGGGCTTGGATGGAAGAGAGGCAATTAGTGCATTGTGAGGTGACATGAAGGGGTTGCTTATTGATATAGCCAGGAGGGGAAAAATTGGGAAATATTTTGGTTTTAAGGCTTCAGTTGGGGTCAGGTTTAGGATGTGAATGGGGAATGGATCTGGGGGATTTATAATTAGATTTATTAGATGACACGTGCTTCGTTTTTTTTTTATGTTTTTAATGGTGGGTTGATCCGTCCATTTGGAGACCCGCATCTTTGCAAGGTTAAAGTTGGTTTTGGATGGGTCAACAAATAACCATTCATATCTAATCGGTAAGTTTAACCCGAAATGTGTTTATTATTGTGGTGAGATGTTGGTAATACTGTACATTAGCTAATGGTGATGCCATACCTTTTTTGAAAGATGCAGAGATTCAAGCAATATCTGCATAATTTGGGACACCTTTGACGAGTAGGGTGGTGAAGATCTGGTACCCTACTTGATACCAATCGCATAAATTCAGCTATGCTGCAAAAAGCAATCGATTGGCTACTTCACACGCTGAAAAGAATCGTCATTGCCATCCATCCTAGCACTCACATAATAAACCACTGATGAGCAGTCAAATAGCTTTTATATTAGAAATTGAAAAATATTACTCAGACCTTTAGACCCATTTGTCTGATTACCTTCCTGTTGAAAAGAATGGAGCAAATAATTGAGTATAAGTTCGGCAGACAAATGCATCTTCTGTCGAATATGCAAAATGTCTACCAACGCCGAAGATCTCTAAAATAGAATTTAAATGGCACTTGACAAGAGAAACATTCGATTTGTGAATTCATCAGAACTTTGGCTGCGGGTGCTGATTGACGTCAATTGATAATGGAAGAGGTGAAAAAAGGTTGTTCAAAGAAAAGTCTTCACTGTTATTGTACACATGTCTATATACTCCCAGCATAACATCCTAATGTGTAAGCTCAATCATATTAAGATGATGTTGCTGTTCTTTTTTTTTATCTTTCCTAGGAGTCAGCCCTGCTCATTGCACTAAATATGAGCTATAAGCCGAACTTTTTAGAACTGAGGTTGTTCTTTTTTCTGACAAGCTATTAATATACTATCCTCGATAGTAAATTTCTTGGGACTAAACATGCCTCGTCGAAAACTGCTATAGTGCTATTAGTTTTATGTAAGTGCGATGGAATTGAAAAGGGCTTCTCACAGAGGATTGTCACCAACCTATGTTTGGTGGAATAACTTTTCAGGTAAATTCATTACCGTTCATTAATCAGATCCCGAAGGACAATTGTCTCAGCCTGGTGGCTAAAACCAGGTGAATCTCCTTCCCCCCAGATGTTGATATCATTATCTGCACTCTCAGCGCCATCTTTCAATTAAAATAACTAGTTTTTAATACATTTCACACTGAAGTTTCCCTGTCCTAGCGCGGCAACCATCTTTTGACTCAGATCTTATGTCTGATACAGTGGCACCATAAATGCGATTACTTGGGAGGATAGCAATTATTTCTCAATATGTATGTTCTGAAAAAGAATGGGGAAGCAAGCATTTGCTTATTTACGACAGAAAAGACTGGACTCGCTTTTGCATACTACCGAAATGTGACAAGAGGCACCACGATTTGCGACGCTTCCTATGAAGGTGACAACGATACTATTTTATATTTTTATTTTAGCAATAATATCTATGCTCTACAAGTGTTTAGTTCTGTTAGAGAGTTGGTTGTGGAGTTAGTTCGTTCCATAGCGTAGTTTTATTGTGAATGGCCCTTTTGACAAAGACGGCACTAGGGCGCGGATTTGTTGTTTAATATGTAACTACGTTAATTAATTTTATGTGCTCCATAAAGCGGGTATTCGCCCTACATAGGTACTCTTGACTGTTATTGTATAGTGGTTCCAGAATTTTGTTTTAAATTTAAACAACGGCACTTAAAACTATATTTATTTTCAAGTATTCCATTTTCTTCTTCTTGCTCTACACATGTGTATTTGGTTAGGAACACTATCCCTGTATTTACATAACGATAGGTAGGCAATTCTTGGCGAAATTATTAATAGTTCATTTTGTAAGATAGCTCCAATAGTACCTTTTTTTTAACTGCATGCGGAGTTTAGGAAAGCTAACTCTACACTACACTTATCGCCAAATTCTACATATACATAGGTATTCGAACCACAGTATTTTTTTTTAATCTAACCATCGCAAATCTTTACTCTATTTGCAACAAAAAAAAAGTTGTTAACTTCAATTGTGTAAAATTCAAGAGTCATAATCATACCTACGCACTTACACGTATGCATACGTACATGCCTATATCAAAACTTCGAATATTCTTCTGTTCGTTTGAGCTCAAATGGACAGCTAAAACCTAGTCAACTTCGGACGATCAAATTCTTACTCAATTTTCTTGTTTGCTTGTCTGATTTAATATACTCGCATGTGCTATACGTATATGGTATATCTAAGAAAAAAAATACTTAGTCTGAGAGCTAATATGTATTTGCCTGCCGATCAGTCGACTGCATCACATTCATTGCCCGGCAGCTGACCTAATAAACCAATTAACATTTGTAGCAGTTTCTTAAAGTGGTCGTTAAAAATATATCTTACGATCTACACAAGATTATTCGCCAAAAGAAATACACACAACCAACACCATGTAATAAAAATAGTCTCAGAAAATATTCGCATTCAAAAGTTCTTCGACAAATAGCATAGTGTCTAAATAGTCACGCAGCTACTGTACTTACACACTCTCCTTATATACAGATAAGTTATCCATTAAAAATATATCATTAAACCAAAAATGATTTCACTGACAAAGTGACAGACACATCAGCAATATTTTATTCATAGGAACTCGTATATTAAAATATAAATAGAAACTACGCAATGGACACAAGGCTCATTTATCATTCTTTATTTAAAAATTATAAAAAGAAATAAACAGAAAATAAAGGAAATAAAATAAATGCATACTAATGAAGCTTCTCCGACTTCTTGACATGGGGAGCTTTATATGTTTTCAACAATTTATTCATTCTATAAAAAATCGAATCTGGAAGAACAAAGAATAAAAGTATTCTTTCACTCCCGAAATATAAACTATGTTATCTTACAATTAGAAGCACTGCAAAACGTTAAAAAAATAAGTAAAAGTAAATTATACAAAGTCGAATACATACATTATATACGTACACGGAATATTCGAATTTTCAAATACAACTAGAATACTTCTCAAAAGTTTGTCGCAGAATATCTGCGTATTTAGTATACAAAATCTATTAAAGCTTAACACATAATATTAGAATACAATTAAGGCGATTCAAAATAAGCAAGCAGTACATATATCGTGTGAATTTTCATCATTATCATTAAGTAACAAATTAATAATCTCCATCACACGCACCCGTACTCATACCAAACGGCATTACTTTTGTCATCAGGCCTTTTTCGTTGCAGTAATTTGTCATCGGCTGATGGATTTCCACTTTGACTGTTACTAGGTGCAGCCCCGGCACTATCTGTCATACTCGCTTCTTGCGGCGTGCTGTCGGTATTTCCGATCATAGTATTAATTCGATTGTACATAAGAAACGTGGACGGATTATCGTTGGCTTGTTTGGAGCTACTAACGTTGTTTGTTGGTGTTTGAGCTTCGGGTGTACTAGGAGAGGGCGATTGTGTCGAATCTGGAATTTTCTGATTCTCGTCAATTAAGTAAACTGTTCTGCGACTTCCAGCGGCGCCAAGCGTCAAACTACTTCCCGTGACGTCAGGGGCTTCCAAACTAAATTGGACCAATAAAAAATATTTCTTTAATAATTTTCTAGAACCTATGATACTTGTATATATTATACATATACAGCACAAGGATATAAAAAAAAATTACAAACGATACGAAAAACATAGAAACAAAACATCAGCATACGGTTTTTCTCTAACATACTCGTAATATAAATCCTCTTAACATAATATAAATCCTCTTTGTATAATAATACTTCATATAAAATTAGTTCCTTTTTGCCCTCACCTCAGAAAGAACAAATCAAAATCAAAATCAACATTGATCATTAATAGACTAAAATATGACGACATTCTTAAGCAACTACAATCTAGTCGGAAATGCAATGTCCGAGCACTGAGATTGAGTATGTTAAGAGAACACTGAATGTATCAGTCCAGTGAGTCAGTAAAGATACGGTTTATTGGTTAGGGCTCAAGTTCATCCCATCTCATTTCGAGTCGTACAAATAATTTCTAACCTACATCGTCGATCAAAATTGCGTAATCACATCTTTGGGGTTACTGCTGGATAGTTACATAATAGTGAGTTAATGAGGAACATATGTTATATCCAACTCTGTATTTGTATGTGTGTGAAATTAAACATCAGAGTCCGCAAAAGGTTTTGCATACGAGGTATTCTTTGCCAATGTTTAACAATGTTTCTTCAAAACGTTAAAAAAAAATATTCCTCTATTTTCTTCTTAGTACAACTCTGACGTACTTCGAGCTCAGGTCTATAAGAACTTGCATGTTGTTGCAGGGTTTCTGAAAAAGTATACGAATATGAGCCAACGTCAGTGCACACAATCGGTGAAATGAAATGGAATGGGCATTCAAGGTTTGGGGTTGTGTCGTACATAAAAAAAAACCCAAACTAATTCTGAAAGAGCCTCAAAAATTAAATTCATTCAAATTGAGTCATGACTCGAAAAGTATAGGATACGAAATAAGTGTAGGCACATATAATGCCGCTATATATGAAGAGAGTACACTCTTGGTTCTGTTCAAATGCTAAATCTATTCCTGAGCGGTAATGAATTGATTGAATGGAAATAAGTAATAGAAGTTCATTGGCTCTAGACGATAAGCATCTGTCATATTCTTTCTTTAGAAGCGCTTCATTGCCAAAACGAAGGAAAATACCTTAGGTTATTTAACAGATACTCTGTGACACTTCAAACAAACAAAATTAAAAAAAAAAAATTAAATAAATAAAATTTTACATAGAGCAGTTAGAACCAAAACCAGTAGAGCAACCAGCATGTAAAAGCACTCTTGTGACGTCAGCAAATAATCGCCGAAAACAAGATGTGTTCAGCACATGAACCCTCACAAAATCTATAATGCAAATCTATATAAGTCAGCGAGGAAAATATCATCTACAATGCTAGAAGAAAAGAAAGGAGAAAAATTCTGTTTCGTAGAAAGGAAGCCTACACAATCAGCTATCGAAGCAAAATCCTATTTGTTACAGGGAAGTCTGACTTTCAGGCTTTTAATTATAGTGAACAAAATCTAGTTATCGAAACAGAGAGAAACGCGTATGCTTTTAAGCAGCATTTCCCGAAGCATGTACACGGAATATATACTCCATCTATTGTATTTATAAATAAACTACCCCTATCTATGATTTGTAGAAACTATCGAGGTATATCCCTGCTGAACGACGATATGAGATTTCTCTTCACCGTTTTACTTGAACGTCAAAACTTGTTCTGCAAAATAGCAATCGGCACGACAAATCCTTACACCAGCACATATGTAAGGATTTTCCATTTTCTCCGAAATTCGTGTTATGTTCAAAAAAAGCGTCATTTGAGGTACACTACTATATACTATATTGAATAAAACCATATATACCAAGGTATGATGTAAACAAATAATGAAATGAGTTTACTTATATTAGAGTAAATTACTGCAGGTATGACAATGGGTTCAAACTTTAGTATCTAGCCTATCGGGTCTTAGCAACAGTTAAATTAGTAAAAATGCTATTTCTTAACCAAAAAAAAAGCTCTGGTTTGAACAGAACATCTAGGAGGACTTAAATCAAAATCCAAATGCCAGAAAAAGGTTATAATGTATGTATGTTAAAGCCGCACGAAAGCTATTGCTTCATGAAATGTTTGTATGTATATAAGGCCAAAACCATTAATTTATATATATTGTATACCTGTCTTAATTTACTTTTATATTATTAATAACTAATTTAAGCTCTTTTAAATGTAAGGAAACAAATTAATAAACGTTACCCGTGAACACTATTTCTACGAGAACTACTTAAGTCGCTCCGTTTTTGCGACTGTAAACTACTTCGGATCCCACCACGCGTTAATGAATTGTCCATCAATTCACTTGGTTTTCTAAATGATTTCGAAACAAAACAAAAGCAATTAATATGAAACAAAAACATAAAATTATTCCAACAACAACAAATAAAATAAACGTCCAATGTCACATGTAACAAGTAGACAACTTAATACTTACCGTTGCAAGCTTTGACGGGTTGGTATGTTCCGTTGTAGTAAATGAGTATCGGACACTATGGAGCTCGGCTCTTCTATACTATTATCCGAATCATTGCCTCCGGACTCTGAGCCAATCGCGAATTGGGACTGTGTTAATCGAGTATCGTCAACCCACGATCTGCGATTCTAAAAAATATTGTATGAAGTATAACGAATGGACAAAAGTCGACTATGGATTTATGTTCTAATCAAGCTAAAAGTAACTTACCCTGCTTGGGACCTTATTTATAAGATCAGAGCTTGCTTTTTTTACCCGACGCACAAGATTACTAGCAAATGCTTTTCTGAAAATAAAAACAAACGACCACATGTTAAAATGGGTTTTTTGTTTACAAAATGTATATCTCCACACTTTTTTGGAACACAACTTTCGGATTTTTTATAATGTTCCATTATCTTCTCTTCGAGCTTTTCTTTTTGTCGATTTAAGTTATTCACTTTATCCGTGTAGCTTTTCTCTTCTTCATGAAAATGTTGTTTATCTTCAAGTGAATGAGTAAGTAGCTCATGATATTGCGAGAGCAATTGAGAAACATTGTCCATTAGAGTTTTGCGATCGGTATCCAAATCAGAATTCATTTGTAGCAGCATCTGAAAAACATAGCATGAGTTCTAAAGTAGTTTTTGAATCTGCAGATGGAATCGTACAAAATTAGTCTAAAATATTCTACCGCTTTTGTACCAATTCCCACAACAGTTCTTTAAAAAGGAGAATTTAGCACTTGTTACATCTCAAATATTCGATATTTAGAAAGACGTATCGAAATCTCGTCGGCAGTGAACAGCTTAATAATTACCTTAAAAAGAGCTGGGAAGTCTGTGTTCTTCACGCCATAAAAGAAAAAGAAAAAGGCCTTCCTATCAAGCCACATTTAAGGATACACTGTCCAAGGAAATAATCGGAATCGGATGCAGCATCTGGATATTTGAGCCCCATAAGTGTTCTGGCTCATCACAAAAAATTGACAAACTCTATCTCCATACCTAAGGAAAGTTAATAAGGCAACACAACGGCTGAACTTATAAGCCTCTTCTTATGAGTAAGAACATTTGAGATATTCCTAGTTGCCCACATTAAAAGTAGGTGTAGCAAACTCAACGGATCTCAACACGGATAATTAAAAAGAAGATCAGTAGAAGAACCACTACATAAAGTTGGGCCCAACCCCACGATAGAGGTGGGGTTAACTATTTCTACGACATCCTCAAGAAAGTATGATATACAATCCTCAAATTTTTTTCAGAGAAAAAGCTGCTTTAGGAATACACAGTGGGAAACAACTCGTGCCTAGTGTTTTGTGAAGTCAGCAACCCTGCCCCTACCCTAATATTTATTTGCCACCTACCTACCTAATATTTTTGAAAATGAAGCTTGATTCTTTTTCGGTAAAAAGGGAGAAGGCATCAGAGTGTATGTAGTGCGTTTGCACGTGTAGAAAAAAAGATAGAAGAATTGGACACACTGTTGCCAATTTCTGTTTTCCAGCCCTGAAAAAACATTTGAGTAATAAAGGCCTCTTCCAAAACTAAAGTAAATACACTGTAAAAACATCCATAACTCTAGTCTCGCTTAGTGTAGGTGCGAGTACTATATAAATAATGGTCTTATTTGCATTGACAGTGAGCAGACTAGAAGATGCAGACATAAAGTGTAGGAACTTTATAACGACATTGACCTAATCGCAATATAAAGCCTCCGACATACTATATAGAGCATATGGATCCAATCACTCAAGTAGAATTTTTCAAGGGACCGGTGTAGCAGACAGAATTCTTTTGGATACTACACGATTCATCACACAATAATAAAAGCTACCTCAAGTAACATATTTAAAGTAACACTTGGCTGAACTTACCTCGCATCGTTGTACAGCTTTTGTGTACTCGATTTCCAGACCTTTCACTTGATCACTCTTAGTATTTAATTCTCCAGAAATTTCAGTGTTTTGTAGCTTTAGTCGGCTATTTTCTGTTCGAATCATTTTATATTGCTCCTAAAGAGAAAGAATTTAAATTCAATCAATCCTGTAATTCAAACAAACCTGAATATTTTTATATTCATTCTTAAATCGATCACTTGTTGCGAACAAACTACGAAAATCATCTGTAAGCTTTGAGTGTTCTGTTCGGAGAATATTCAAGTCATCAACACTCCCCTTCATTGTTGCAGCTTGGACCTTGAGTTCATCAAGTTGTTTTTCAAGATTCTGAACTCTTTCCTTCAGCTCTCGTTTCTCATTACGCAAATCACGAACAACTACTTTCAGGTGTTCTTTATCTTTGTTCAACGACTCGTATTCGGCACTTAGTTGATTATGTAGACATTGGAATGTAACCTGATCATTCAATAAATTCTTATGATCCTGTCTTAACGTTTCGGATTGTTTTAATAGCAAATCCTTATCAGCGGCCAATTGTGAATTTGCAAATTGTAACGCAACATGTTGGGTATTGAGTGATGTTATCTTAGACCCTAATGTAGCAACATCGACGTTTAAACGAGCATTTTCTGCCTGTAAGCTTTCATTTACAGAATTTAGCTGGGTGATGTTTTCTTTCAATTTAAATGCTTCCTGTGGAACCAGCTGTATTGAATGTTGAATACTGTAAGGTTCATCAAAATCACCACTTATTTCAATATTCTTTTCTACGGTGAAAATCTCTTTTCGATGACAGAGAACGCACATGTCTGATTTGGCATTTTGTTGTCTTGTCACGTTTAGCATTATTTCGCGAACTGTTTTAAATGTTTCAGGATTCCTGACCAGCTTCTCCACAACATTCTCCACGTTAAGTTCAGAATTTTCTATTTCGGTATTATCTAAGCCAAGTTTTTCAAGATTCTGTTTTACTTTATTCGTTGCAAGTGTCCCAGACACAAGATCTTTGCGCAATGTTGCTATTGTTTCTAAATCGATTTTATGTTGTGAAACTAAATCTTGATTTTGTTTTTCCAACTCAAGTATTTTTGTTTGCGCTTGAACGGACTCTTCTAAATCTTTTGTTAGCCTCTTAACTTCCTTCGATTGATTCTCTAATTGTGTTGTTTTTTCATCTAATTGAACAGATTTCTCTTCAAGATTTTCTTTGTGCTTGGAAACTTCCTTTAGTAAACTAGAATTTTCCCGTTCTACTGTAGAGACCTTTGATTCTAAATCATACAACTGATTTCGAATTGACTCTAATTCTGATGTTCTGGATTTAAGTTGTTCAACTTCTTTGGATTTGGTATCGGTTAAGCGTTCCATATCGTCAGCACGTCGCTGTATACTTTCATTAAGTGTTTGAATTCTTTGCTTTTCTTTATTCAGCGTCTCGACATGCTTCTCTAAATCAATCATTTTGTTTCGATCAACTTCGCGCTCTTGACTTTGTCGCTCGTATGACTTTTGGCGCAAATCAATAGTATCCTGTAGTTTTTTGTTTTCTTCGAGAGCATTTCTAAACACATCCTCTAATTCTTTATTTTGTTGTGATAATCTATTTGTGTTATCTTGCATTTGATCCAATTTAAGAGATAACTTCTTTTTTTCTTTTTCTAATTCGAGAATCTTATTTGTTGATTCGTGGAAGGAAGACTCTTTAAGTTGATCCAGCGCCGCAAGCAATCGACGATTTTCCAACTCCAACTTAAGTGCTCTTGTCTAAAATGATTTTGTGTATTACATATTATTAATATTATTTCTCTGACCGTTATAAATAACATTTTAGTATTACCTGAGCATTATTTGTTAACTGTTCAGAAAGACTGTTGTCTCCAGAATTGCAATCATCCTCATTTTCAGAGAGAGATTTGTCGACTTCTTGACTTGTGTTTAGATTCTTTGCAACCAATTGTAGTTGAGTGTTTTCCTCCAGAAGTTCTTCTAGCTTAGTGCGATCAACATCTCGTTCCAAGGCCATGTCATTTAGTTTTTGCTTGTATTTGATTATTTCCGATTCAAGAGTCATAACATGTTCACTTCGCTTTCGAGAACGTTGCAATTGATCTTCAAGCATTTCTCTACAGTTAAAAGCGAAAATAAATAAATAAAGAAAAGGCAAAAACATGCGCACGTGTTTATTACTTTGTTTCTAAAAGCATTCGATTATCTTCTCGCAACTCCTCCACTCTAGTTTTGTAGAATTCTGCATCAGTTAATTTTTCCCGGAATTTTTGCACTTCTATTTCAAGTCGATCTGCTCGTTCTGCACGTTCCCGTAAAACATCCACTTCATCTCTGTAGGCTGACGCTCTTTTGGCTTCTGAATACCATTCTTGGCTCTAGAATAAAAGTATTGTGTCAGGTTTTGTGTTTTTTTTTTATTATATGTATCTACATAATATAACATCTGCATAATAAACTTAACCCTCAGCGAATAATAGGGTTCCTTCTCGAAAAATAAATAATTTCTTTCAACTTTTGAACATTAGTGGATCATTACATCTGTGAAAGTTGCATTCAATCCTCATAAGTTTAGGTAAATCAAAATCTCAAAACTCGCATTTTATGAACTTTTTTGTCATCGAATTAACTTTATCCGTACAAGATAAAATTTTGCAGAATGGTCAAGCGCTCTAGACACTAAAGCCCATTACTCATATATGGTATCTCTTGTCGTGTTGTACTCGTACATAAAAGTGAAAATCCGCCTATCTTAGTTAAGATTTGTCCATGTCGATATTACCCACTAATGAGGAACCCAAATGAATATCAAAAGTGTATGCAGTTGCTTGTTGCGGCTGTTGCATACACCTTTAAGGGAGAATTTACATGAAACTCGACCCAAAAATCGAAAAAAAATCTATGTGTAGAATATCGTACTCAAACGGTTTTTTCGAAATCAACTTTGTATCGTATCATTTACGGTAGATGGCTTTATTAGCAATTTATTTAAGTGACTGTAAGGTGGCGATATTTTCCTGTAGTGAAATATTTAAGTATACGGACAACATGGGAAAATATAAGGAGGAAGGATTATAATATGGCCCTGGAATAGCTGATTAACCGTAAGGAGCATTAGTTCGTTACTAATCGCAAAAAAAAAACTGATATTAAACATGTTTTTGTCGAAACTACGTTTTTTGAACCTGTGTAACTCTAGATCTTGAATCCAATGAGATATCAACCTTTTTTTTAATTTAGATCAAATTGAATTCATTGGATGATATACTAACAAAATAGGGTAAACAATTATGTTTTATATTGTAGGAAGTGCGCATAGGAAAAATAAACAAACACCTCAAACCGATTTTGACAAATTTATTACCACTCCCTCTCTGTCTTACACATGTCACATCTTTTAGCTGTCAGGGTAAGCTAGAGGTTTTCGGAACAATCACTCAGTTAGGTCGACGATCTCACACAGATGATAGAAATAGGCGGTAATGACAACCGTTTATTATGACAAAAGTTAAGCGTACAGTGTTGAGCAGAAGAATTCGTATCAACGACTACAATATTTTTTTAACACCTTCAAGTAAAAAACTAATTTAAAACAGACTAAAAGTTCGTGTGCCCCGCCATTTTTTTTCGAGTTTTTATTGATTTTATTAATATATCCTGTAACTACGGACACATATTTAAGAAAATTTTTTTGATTTCAGATAAAGTTTACAACTTCTACAGCTTACACAAAATGGACCTTTTTTTAAGGTGATGCGCACGGCATAACTGGCCACCATGCCAGTATTTTGTAATACAATTTTTTTTCACTTAAATACTTAATAAATATGTAGCAACAATGTCCCAGCCCTCTATTTGTATCCCCTCAATGACGCAGTCATGACAGTCGCTCATCAAACTTCAACATACACTCCGCAAACTTGTTTTACTGTATTCAACTAAGGTCGTCTGAAAATCTTGTACAAAATGCAATAGAGGCTGAAGTTCCAAACGAGGTTCGAAGAAATCGAAAGAAAAATAATTGGATTTCTCCAATGGAAAGCCTCAACAAACCCTTGTTCTCAGTAAAGAGGTGGACCAAAATAGAGTGGCCTTTGGAATGGTTCTGAGGAGCGCAAGCAGCGCAATAGCAATGCAGATACGTGAGATAAATATGTAGCATAGATATTACAAGCTCTTCAACGGTCAATGAAATACGATGAATATGTCATTAATGTGCACCTATAAACGCAAAGAACCGAAACGGAATTCCTAGACCAGATATCACGGATATTAACTAAGGCATGTAATGCATCAACGCCCAATACAAGTACAGAGAGAGCTAACAGAGAGAGAACTGCGAATCATGACGAGTATCTGCAGTCACACAAGAATTTAAAGATGCACGAAATCAGTCAAAATTAACAAACAAACCTATTAGACTTGTGTTACTCTATAGATTGAAGCCTGAAAAAAAGTGCAAGACCAAAAGGCCTTCAAATATTTAGAGTATCGAAAAATTAAAAATTAATTTAACTATTCCGATCATTTGATCACAGGTTTATTTTCGTGATGTATTTAGTTCATCGACAGGCTAAACGACAGGTAAAAGAACAATCTAAGCTGAAATCAAGAGCTTATTTATTTTTATTAGTTTTGTACGGCATTCCAAAAACATGGTTTTGAGGAAAACGTGATCAAAGTTTGAAGAAGGTGTATTTCCTAAATATCAACGGTAGCGACTGGGAATGTCTGAATAATTTTATAATAAAATAATATTTTTATGAGATATAATTCTAGAGTATTATAAAAACAAAACGGTAGTCAGTGGCCGTGTGGAAAAGAAAAGTATAATATTCTTCAGTTACGGTAACTGATAAATAATGCAGTCACAAACAAATTCCAAGCCAAAGCAAACACTGCAAACGGGGTCCTCTGTGCTCTAATAATTGTAGTGGATAACGCATTGGTTTCGTGTATTGATTGCACAGACGAACTTTTTTAAATTGATTTCAGGCTCAGTGGTGTCTTAGAAATTTTTTTTTGAATTGGTATCACTCTTTCCAGTGTCAGCTAATTTGTCAGACAACAGCTTTGGTTTGCCATTTTAGAATGAATATAACGTATAACGCTTGCAACGCTTGCAAATTATTTCGAAGATCATGGTGTAGTTGGCGAAGGCTACCATTTTACAATGAAAATACTCTTCCATCCGTATCCGCAGAGACGTTGTACATTGCGAACACGTGCGTACGTTATCGAGAGAGTCGATACGGCACCCTGTACAATATTTGGAGCTTCGTCCATCCACTTTCTCTGTAGAAAGATCTTGCTTTTCGAGCATACAAGTTCCACCTCGTGTAAAAATTAAAGCCGGTCGACCACCGTGTGCGTCGTACGTTTGGTTGATTTACCGAAAACTAGATTGGTGTTAATCCTCTTTTTCAAAACATTCTACAGCATTTACAGTGAAGAAAATATACAAGTCATTATTGAGATGCCGCGCCGTTAAATTAATATAAAGTATCTGTTTGGTGTGCTTGATGAACTGGTGGAATCATTCATATAGATTCATTATTACTGACTTTATTGTTGGTCAATTTAATGGCATCAATGTCGGAGAGCTGTAGTACACAGCACTTCGTCACAATCACTTATTTTCCGTGAGGTGTGAAGTTGTAAGTCTAAGCTGCAGAATCAGAGACAATGACGACTTAAAATCGGATTATTCCCAATACACAACCCGAGCTGGTTGAAGAGATTTTCGAGTGGAACCAGTCAATACGCTCGAAATAACATTTTAACACTAAAACCATATAATTATCTTTCCAATAAAGTCAATACCCATCATCAAGATTTTTATGTGTTTTATTTAATTTTTAAGTTCTATATATACCCTAAAACAAAACACCCTATATTTCAGCGATAGTGTCCCCTTCTTTTAATTTGTCAATAGAACCAAGACGGTAATGTGTAGGGCTTGGTTTTGGCTATCTGCATTAAAACGTGATTCATGATAAGCTAAGATAAATGGCAGATGCTGGTAGTTGTAAGACTACATTTTCTAGTAACATACAAATATATCAACAATAGAGGGTTGGATTTTCAGCGCTGAATCGCAGCAAGTGGATCATAAACTGAAGAAGATAAACATGTGAAACTATTCTGCTATTCCAAGAAAAAAGGACGTATCTACAGTTTGGATTGTAGTGATTTATTTCGTGTCATTTTCATATCAAAATTTATTGATTTTCTGCACATATTTTTTAAATATGGTAATGTATTTTGAAATACTTCTTATGTGACATGATTAGAGGATATAAGCCGCTATTAGCAAAAATGTTACCTTTATCCATAAAATAGCCTTGTAGAAGAATAAAATATACAGATATTAGTCAATCTTTGCAAAGTAATATACATATATAGGATAAACCTACCTAAGAAAAACAGAGCACATTATGCCGAACATAAAACCATTAGATAATAGAAAACATAATAGAAAACACTCGTATTCTATTCCTCAAATTCATTCATAAGCGATTTTATAATTAGCTTGAACAGGATTAATTATTTAATTTAAGTTAATCTACGCAAAGAACTATTTGCTTTCAACACAATAGTTCATGGTAGTCTAGAAATTGATAAGAATATCTATGCACGTTTATAATTTTAAGTTTTACACACAGGAATGATTGCAAAATTCAAAAATAGTTCATAGAATTAGAAAAATCTAGCAAACTTTAGTTTCGTGGAAGAGTAACACAAAGGTGTATTGAATAACCATTCAATATATGTATGTACGTTTACTCGGATACAATTTTTAAAGACACCTTAAAAGGAGAGAATAGTGAAGTTAATACTAATAGGGTGACGATAATTAATAATATGCCGATAATGCAATAATAATGAGCTCAATAATATTGTGTTTAAGCTCAACTTCGTGAACAATAACTGTGGGCTAAAAATCAATTTTACAAAAACTAATTTTGCGGTAACTTCTAAATATAACAAAGTGCAGAATGCTTACCGGAAAATAAATAACATAAATGTCGGGGGGTATTTAGAATATTTAATCAATATATCTGAAATGAAGAACCTAACCAAACCGATCAGTTTTCTTGAAATTATAGGAAGTAATGTTCAAAAGAAAAAAACCTTTGAAATTAAAAGAAAATAAAGTGTACAATATAAAAAAAATATATTTATTGTATCGAATAGAAACATGGACAAACCAAAGAGTGTCCATAAGAATAATAGAAACTTTTGATATATGGATACAAAAAGTATATTGCGTTTCTTTTTCATTAACAAAAAATTAAGACAAGAAAACAGTCGACATATTGGAGAACGGCTATGCAGACATCAGTGTTGAATCTTTGTAAAAGGTTAAGCCCCTCAACAGCATAGTAAAAAAGAAGCGTAACAAACAAACAAATATTAAGAAGAAGCACAATGAAATGGTGCTGCATTGTCATAAGTCTCTAGTAAATATTAAAGTCTTGTCGAGAGTCCTATCTATAGAAATATAAGCCTATAAAGTCTGAGTACAACATTGGCGCATACTTTTTTCGTTTATGTAATATCATTTTTCCTACGATAGAGTTAGATCAAATGTATTTCTTGAAAATATCACGAGATAGGTTATCGAAAAATTATCTCTTACAGACAAGTCAAATGTCAACGAATTAGAGCAACAAATAAAGTTTTACCTCTGTCCTCAATTTTTCATGTTGTGTGGTTTTATGTTCCAACTCTTCTTTCACTTCGAGAAAAGCTTCGGATTTCTCCTCTCTGAAACCAAAATAGTAATTTAAATTTTTACTGTCAGATCGATAGATATACTAACAGTTCCTGTCGCAATTTTCTTAATTTTGATTTTAAGTCAGCCAACTCCACGGCCATGTGATTGCTCTCAGAATTTGATGAAGGCGAGCTGGACATACCGCTTGCTGGGGAAAGTGGCATATTTTGAGCATTCTCCGAACCATTAGCTTCTGGTTCAGCGGGAATCGATGCTATCCATTTCATATACATTGCGTCACGTTCTTTAGTCAATCGCAAGATATGGGTATACATATCAGCTGGTGTTAATAGATCCACCGACTCCTCCGTAAGAACCAAACTGTGATTATCTGTTACCTAATCACATAACAAAATATTTATTATAAGTAAAAAATAAAAATTCAAATAAAATACCTGCTTAATAAGCTCCACAATAGCATGCTGGGTATCTACATCTAGTTCCTTAATACGGCCTATAAATAGTTCTTTATTGGGACACTGAACTGCAGCGCCAAGTAAAAGCGTTAACAGCAATTTCATCTGCTCTAAACCTTGACGGGTTTCTGAGAAAGATTTTAAGTTAAATAAATCATATATTACAATATAATATCATGTTACAATACCTGGATTAAAACCTATAACATAGGAGTCAGGAAGAACCAATATTGTCTGATTAAATTCTTCTTCAAAGAGCGATTTTAAGTTTCGCACAATGGATTCGAAATTCCTCGCTCTGGCAATACATAATGACGCTCCATTCAATCCATTAAGCTCTGCTGGATGATTTTGTGGTTCTGGATCAATTTGGAGCCACACGCTATGAATAATGCTCCCGTCCAAAAGAGAACCATATCCGGATAAAATTTCTGGTCTCGGTAAACATGATTCCAACTAAAAAGTAAAGAAAGGATTCTTCTGTATATTTAGATGTTTGGGACATACTATGGAAATAACTCATTTACTAATACTGGACTAGAAAAATTAGAACCGAAGACTTGGCTAAAGTGCATGCAGTTGATTTTTCTTTTAAAATTGTTTGCTATAAACCATTAAAATGTGTTCGGTTGGCTACGCTTGTGCATCTAAATAAAATTCAATATAGTACATACTTTAATTTGTCAATGACGTTTTCTAACATTTTCAATTTAAATGATCCCATAATTATTTTTATCGACCTCATAAATCCAATCTATGGAACTTGAAGCCTTCTGTATGGGATTTTCTGACGAATTTATTTTTAAACGGCAATTGATGCGCTTGTCGAGTTTGTTTTAAAGCTCTGTGTCTCACGCCTAAGTTAAATTAAGTTAAAAATAAATAGCGCCGCCGACGGTGCGGACAAGTTGCACTGTGTTATTCGTCTTGTCATTTCATACACAGAGAGAGCGACATACGCTTTGTTCTGCTTTTCGGACCAGATTTGAACCCAGGTTCTTTGCTTATTAACCGACAAACTTAACCACTGCCCCACGACCTTATCATTAATTGTCATTATAGCGCGACACTCACACAACGTACAACCTTTGAGTTCAAGTGACACAGTTCAAGTAATCACAGAAAACATTTGAATTCTCTAGCTCTAGTTAGCCGAAAAAACTATTTTACTTTCTTTATGCCATCAATCCATTTTTACATGCGCTTCCGTACTCATAAGAGCTTTCGGGTTTTTACCAAATGCAATCGTACACATGAAGTGCAGACATTTCGCAGAGTCGCGATGCTTCTTCATCTTTATTCATGAGCTTTGAAAAATGCCGTAAGTCGACTTGCCTCCCCCCATGATGTTTAAATATATTGCGTTATATATGTATATATGTCTGGTATTTACTTTTTGCCCGCACGAAATAGTAGCTGCTGTAAGTAAGTATCGATCGCAACAGTTTGGTTTTTGTCCGATCACTATGTGACCTACGCAGGAATTCAAGCCATGAAACCATGTCTTGCGGCAGGAATCGCGAAAGGAGCTCTTGGGTAGCTTAAAGACGACCGTTATCATTTATCGAAAAATTGTGTTTAATGGGTTTGTGACCGGCCTAATTTCTGCTTCCATAGTGAGGCAAATGTAGAAGACTCATGATACTGAATTACTGCCACAAAAGTACACTACTTGGTGTGGTCTTCACACTGGCGCCATCATCTTTTTTTTCGGTGACTGGGTTTCTTAAAAATTTTCCTCTCGTTAGGTTTGTGCCTAAAAATACTACTTTCTATGCTTTTACTTCGACGGTGCACGCGTTTTTAAACCTATACACTTAGATCGTGGCAGTTCAGAGACGCAATTTTACAACTCAGAGGTGGTCCTTTTCTTTTCAACTGACAACAAATTCGCTCAAGTTTAAAGAAAGGTATCTGAAAGACCAACGACTCTGGAATTATTTCTTAACTTTAATGTTTGGATTCAAAATAGACGCAATGTTCCAAAAAGCAGTTAAAAAAAAGATAGTTCAAGAGTAATATTCGCTATTCTTTCCAGAATTCACATACAAATTTCAGATATTCTTTTGCCCACGAAGTGATTTTTTTAATTCCTGACCATTTCTTCACAAATTTTGCATACGAAAACGTGTGTATACAGTAGATTTGCTTTTTGTTTTCCTAATAAGTTACCCTGCATAAGTAATCAATCTCGTTAGTACCAATCATGCAAGCTATCAAGCTAAATCAAATCTGACTCAATAGAACAATTTGCATACTAAATATTTGAATTATAGGTCGCAGAATCTGACGGTGTTGGCGTATTTAAGACTTTCTCTAAATTAGTTGCGAAATTTAAATATCTACCTACATATATGAATTAAGATACAATAAATTTAAAAAAAAAAAAAACCAAAACCAATTTTCGAACTAATGAATAGTCTAGCTCGATAATGCACATCTACATCGGTAATAGGGAATGAGGAGGTTTTCTTTAATAGGTTACTTGTGGCCGGACAAACAATAAAGAATCTCTTACCCAAGATACCAGTGCCCCATTAAGGAATTCATCAATCTCAATTGGAGTAGCAGCCATTTCTTGCTGCAAAAAGCATCTAAAATTTCCTCTCAAAACAACTTGGCAGGTAATCAATGTTTTGCTTGTGGTTTTTCTTAATTCGCCATTGTTAGACCAACATACAAGAAATGTACATTTATATAAACAAAAGTTGTAAATTCGAAACTCTAAAACGCCGAAAATATCACACAAAACACACACAATTCGAGTTAATATAAAAATGTACACATTACAAGACAATCAAACTTCTTAGCTGTGTTGCTGTGACTGTCGCAACATGCCAGAAAAGTTTTTGATCTGTCAAGTTGGCTGCCTTAATTGTTGACATATGTTTTTGGCGTTCAACAATTGTATTCAGTCCGTATAGACTTAGGGGTACGATTTATTTCACACCTAAAATTGTATTTTACCATATGACAATTTGTTGATTATTAATTTTTGAAACTTAAAACCTTGTACGTTAGATATCACAAGCAACTTAAATTAAAATTTATTTTTTATCAAAATTATATCATATATTGGATCTTTATGTTATTATAAATATAGCAGATTGCAAGTAGTGTATATATTGTATATCATATTTTGTGTCGAGTTTACAACGTGCTGGGAGAGCTCTGGCCTTTGCACATAACAAATACAATTCGGATACCGTAAATATAATCAAATGTGAAACTTTAAAGATTAACGAATAGCTGTATACCTAGATATAAATCGCATAATCCTAGAAGTTGTAGAAATCATTCATTTCATGTGAAAAATAGGGGTCATTGTATATTGTATGTCATGTTTCTCACTTTAATTTTAGTGCTCATCAGACCAATCGTTATGGAATACACAAAAAATCTGAGATTAAATCTTCCTCCTTCTGCATTCCTTTCTATAATTCAGTAGTAGATATCGTATAGCAGAACTGTTAGTATCAGAGTTTTGTAGAACGTTCTCCATTCACTCCTACTTTGCGCACTATTTTAAGCATGGGATTAAAGAAATTACTTGACAACGTATCTCCCTGTAGAAGACCGACACGTGTTTGAATAAATTCAGTAGAACTACTCAAAGCATATCATGTTGCATTATATGGTTTTCGGCGTTACATGACACATAGAATCATTCTACAGATTAGTTAGAATCTCCTCGTTAGTTAGTCTAGAACTTGTGCCTGAATTACTTTTTAGACCAAATTTTTCAACGATACTCATTGAACATGGCTAAGCTAGCTGATATACTCAGACTGAGGTTTGTTCACTATCCATTTTATAATGTTGAGACTTCCGCGAGACTTTTTGTTGCACTCACTGACATTCGTTTTTGTCGCTGTCATTTTTCCTTTATACTTCTCGCGCATTGTCTAACATTGCAATGTGTATGCTACAACAAACCTCCGTCATAAACGTCGAAAGACATAGTATTTAAGTATTATGTATAACTTAGAGTGCCTGCATAGGGCCAGTAAGTAGTTTAAGATAAATTTAAGTTATTTAAGCAAATTTTTAAGCGTTTTTTTGTCTAGCATGTAAGAGTAAATTAAGTAATATAAATAAAAATGCATATAAACTGAACTGCTACAACAAACCTTTAAGTTAAATCGGCACTCTTATTTTACAAAATACTGTGAAGTTTTCGCATCATTTAAGCCATCCCACACTTACTCTACGTGCAACATCATCATCACAATTTCTTTGTAATTATCGACAAAGTCTACGAATCTAAATTTTTCGCACTTCAGTACGATGATCACTTCTAAATATCATAGATATCAAGAATAATGATGCAAATATTCACTCTTTGTAAGACTGAGTCGAAAGCCGTTCTTTTCTAGCGCCTTTATCCAATTATTAAGAGTCACCTGGAGGACAGTCATGTCGTTGGTTACGAAAGCGCTATCATCGGTGAAAAGAGAAATCGTTCCGTATTCGTTCTGCTGTTTCAATAGAAAATCTTGCGTGACATTAAAAACCAATGGGCTTTACACACTGCCTTGAAATATACCAACTTTAACTTCGAATTTTCTGCTTACTACCGCTGTGATTCTCGACACACATATGAATTGAAACAACCGCTCCTGTTCATTCGTTTATTACAAATGCCCATTTTCTTTTTATAATTCTTAAACCTAACTTATAACTTACCTGAGGCGATACGCACGCTCAGCAAAAAGTGTGTGAACAACATTGGCTATCTGAGGCGAGACGCGCACTTAGCAAAAAGTGTGTGAAATTTATTTATTTAAAATGTGATTAACTACGATATTATTATATTATTGAGTATCTGTGGCGAGAAGCGCACCCAGCAAAAAGTGTGTGAATTCTATGTATTCTACGTAGACACGCTGTGTATTTTATTCTTTTATCATTTTGAGATCCAAGTATCAAAAGCTTTTATAAATCGATGAAGGCTATATTAAATTTGTTTTGAAAATATTAACATTCAAAATGATATATGTAACTGTTCTTAAAATGCCGAAGCATGTGGTAAGTTTTTCTTTTGAAAATAGGATAGAAAGCGAAAAAACGACGTTTCTCGCTTTATGGGTACCATCCAATGAGGAAAAAAATTATGTGTAATTGAATTCTAGCCAATTATTCTCCACATATGGTTTTGAGTTGCAAAAGAAAAATATCTTTTAGATACGGTTGAAAACCGAAAGGTGTACTTTTCGATTTGGAAGAAAGTTAAGCCGTGGCAACTGTGACTTCGATTTAATGCTGCCTAGAACTTGTTCATGTGTTTCATTGTATGGCACATTCGCCTTTGCCTTTATAGAGTAGAACAAAAAAAATCTGAATCCACTGGCAAGGCATCCGATCGGCTCTCATCATTATATTAAATCAATTTGAGAGCCATTTGAATCCAAGATTTGTTTTTTTTTCCATTGTGTCACAATGTTGAAAATTCATCTTAGTTCTTTTGATTGAGCTTAGCTATCGCCGACATTTCTTCTTATTCTCTATACAGCACCTGTAGTGCACCTGCTCTAACTACCCCTTTCGTCGTCTCATTTTTGTAACGTTCGTAGTCTTACTCGAGGCCCACTTTATCGATTTCAGTATTTCCACTGTATTTAGTCCACGATTGGAAGGGTTAAGTGCTACTTCCACGTGAAGCACGTCGTTTTTTTCCATATACATAGTTCCATTTCTGACATATTTTTTCACTTTAGTTTTGATCGTTGATGAGAAAGGAAGTGTAAATAATAGGAAAAAAGGGATGTTTCAGGCTAAATCCTCAAATGTAAAAATGATCCGATTCAAGTGTTCCACTTGTCAAAAAGCCCCATGAAAATGTGAACACGACGTTCATGGGGTTGAAAGACTTTTTGACAAGTGGAACTCTTGAATCGGAGCATTTTTAATTTGTAAATTTGAGCAGTTGGCTTGAAACATACCTTTTTTCCTATTTTTCACACTTCCTTTCTCATCAACGATCAAAACTAAAATGAAAAAATATGTCAGAAATGGAACGATATAGAAAAAAACGATGTGTTGCAGCTGAGAATCCACTTTAGCAATGGATTCCCCGTTGAAGTAACCCTTCTTCTTCACACTTCAATAAAAAGCGTTCTCTCTCTTTCGGACAATCTTCCTGACCGCGCTAATGTGAACAAGATCATTGTCATGGGGTTGAAAGACTTTTTGACAAGTGGAACAATTGAATAGGAGCATTTTTAATTTTGATCAATTTGTCTGAAACATACCTTTTTTCCTATTCTTCACACTTCCTTTCTCATCAACGATCAAAACTAAAATGTAAAAATATGTCAGAAATGGAACGGTATGGAAAAAAACGATGTGTTGCATGCGAGAATCCACTTTAGAAATGGATTCTCGGTGGAAGTAACCCTTCTTCTTTCCACTTCAATAAAAAGCGTTCCCTCTCTTTCGGACAGTTTTAGTGCCTGAAAGACTTTTTGACAAGTGGAACACTTGAATCGGAGCATTTTTAAATTTGAGCAGTTGCACAGTGATTCCGCTTCCTAAGAAAGGCGGTCATAGGGGTTTTGTATGAACGTATCGTAAAATTGTTGTTAGACCTACAGATAATTAATTAGCAATAACAGAGTTGCCAAATTTGCGATAAAAAAAGGTTTTTTAGGCTGATAAACAGCCATAAAGTTCGAGGTGTGAAAAACAAAGAAACCAATATTTTGTTTCGTTTTGAAACAGAAGCACTGAACCTTTGTTGATATTGTAAAATGTTTGTGTGGGTACAAATGATAGAACTTATTCTTTTCAATACAAATCCCTTTATTCAGTACAGTTACAATTCACTATTTAATTCTTTCTCTCAGTACAATTCAATTTCTCAACCACTTATACTTTTCTTATCTTTTACTTAAGCCACTTAATCACTTCTCCTAATTAACACTTCAAATTACACTTTAGAACTGATTTGCATACCTTTGGGATGCTGGTATTTATACTCGAATGACATATTTCGAGAACAATCCTCGCCATCCAGCGTCCCATACAATTTCCAATTTGCTAGAAAATTCGATTCCACTCTCCAGTCTCCAGACTTTGTTATTCCAATATCGAAACCTTCTGGTCTTCGAGATTTTCTGCTAGATGTCGCTGCTCACATTTAAGTGGTTATCACATTGCTCCTTCCCTACAGTCGTCAACTTCGTCATTCAGCATCCCGTTGAAATGACACATTCTATCCAAATGGACCACTTTCAATTTTCCTCGATTCCCACGCTGGATCCGGTAGACAACGTCATTAATGCGGTTTATCACCTTGTATGGACCTTCCCAGTCCTGTTGCAATTTTGGTGATTTGCCTTTCTTACGCTGAGGATTATACAGTCAAACCAGATCTCCTTCGTTGAAACCGGAAGATTTCGCCTTGATATCGTACCTAGTTTTCATGCGGCTGCTTGCTAGCTTCATCTTTTCTCTGGTGTCTTCATGC
This sequence comes from Volucella bombylans, assembly GCA_949129095.1. Classification (NCBI taxonomy): domain Eukaryota; kingdom Metazoa; phylum Arthropoda; class Insecta; order Diptera; family Syrphidae; genus Volucella; species Volucella bombylans. The sequence goes on from OX422142.1 coordinate 84,234,000, forward strand.
AATTTACGAATCCTGCTGCGTAAGTCATTCACGTACTCGTTCACCTCTTTGGGCTCCGTCGGTGGGGATCCGAATTTTGCTTCACTTGGCAACCGAATTGTTTGACCAAATAAGATCTCGGATGGTGTGTGCCCTGTTGAGCTATGGACCGCGTTTCGGTAGGCCATTAAGAAGAGGGGTATGTGTCGATCCCAATCCCGCTGGCAGTTGCTGACAACCTTAGATAGATGCTCATTCAAGGTCCGATTGAATCGCTCGACCATTCCATCAGATTGAGGGTGTAGTGGCGTTGTCCTTGTCTTTCTTATTCCCAAATATTGGCATATTTCCTGGAAGACTTTTGATTCAAAGTTTCGCCCTTGATCAGAGTGCAGCTCCATTGGTACCCCAAATCTGCTCACCCAGTTGTTGACTATCTGTTCGGCTACGGTCTTAGCCTCTTGATTTGGGATGGCAAACACTTCCGGCCACTTACTGAAGTAATCCATGACTACGAGAGTATATCGGTTTCCATTAAAGGTTTCGGGAAACGGCCCAGCGATGTCGATGGCTATTCGTTCGAAAGGTGCTCCGACATTGTATTGTTGCATTTGTCCATGTGGCTTTACTTTTGGGCCCTTGGTAGCCGCACATCTTATGCACTTTTTGCACCAATTCTCGACATCTTGTTTAGCGCTTAGCCAATAGAAACGTTCCCTTACCTTTTCCAACGTCTTGTTTATTCCCAAATGGCCTCCTGAGACTCCGTCATGTATTTCATGGAGCACTTGGTTGACTCTGGACCGTGGTACAATTAGCTGCATACGAGATGTTGTCCCATCTGCACTTTCCCATTTTCTCTTCAGCAATCCATCTTGCACAAAAAGCGAGTCCCACTGTGCCCAGTATGCCTTCAGAGTTTGGCTCCGATCTGATATCTGCTGCCAGCTTGGTCTTTCCTCGTGTTCCTTCCAGGCCAATATTGGTTCGATGTCATTGTCTGCCTGTTGGGAGGAACGGATTTCGTCTATACTCCAACCCTCTATTGGCTCAGTCCTGATCATTTGGATAGTTGCCTGTTCTTTCGCTTCTTTACGGTTGCAGTGTTCGCATTTTACCCCGCACGGTCGACGAGAGAGAGCATCAGCATTTGAGTGGAGTGTTCCCTTGCGGTGTTGCACTTCAAAGTCGTAGCCCTGCAACTGCTCGATCCATCTTGCAACTTGGCCTTCAGGGTTCTTAAATTGGAGTAGCCATTTCAGAGCTGCGTGGTCTGTCCGGAGAATGAACTTTTGTCCGTAGAGGTACTTATGGAAATGCTTCGTAGCCAGAATTAAAGCCAGAAGCTCGCGCCGGGTTACACAGTAGTTCCTTTCAGGTCTGGAGAGTACTTTACTGTAATATGCGACCACTTTCTCTTGACCATCATGAACCTGGGAAATCACAGCTCCGACCCCAACATTGCTAGCGTCTGCGTCCACGATGAACATTTTTCCGGGCGTCGGGTAACCCAAGATGGGGGCATTGCACAGCTGTCCCTTCAGTTCTTGAAATGCTTTTTCGCATTCTCCAGACCACCTGAACTGTCGGCCTTTCTCTGTAAGTTGATGCAGGCTCTTTGCAATGCCAGCAAAATCCTTTACGAACCTTCTGTAATACGTGGCGAGTCCCAAGAAGCTTCTCAGTTGGTGTTTATCTTTTGGAGAAGGCCAACTTTTCACGGCTTCGATTTTGTCAGGATCCGTTCTTACTCCTTCCGCTGATATAATGTGACCCAGATATTTTACTTCCGGACGAAACAAGGCGCACTTTTCCGGGTTGAGCTTTAAATGAGCACTTCGTAGCCTCTCAAACACTTCTTTCAGATTTTCGCGGTGCTCCTCGTACGTCTTACCTATGACGATAACGTCGTCCAAATATACTAGGCAGGTTTTCCAGGTGAGTCCTTGCAATGAACGAACATTAGTCGCTCGAAGGTGGCCGGAGCGTTGCACAGTCCAAACGGCATCACTGCAAACTGCCAAAGACCGCTTCCTGTAGTGAAGGCAGTTTTCTCACGGTCCGTACGATTTATCTCTACCTGCCAGTAACCGCTCTTCAAGTCAAGTGTTGAAAACCATTCCGCTCCAGAAAGCATATCCAAAGTGTCATCGATTCTCGGAAGTGGGTAGCTGTCCTTTTTAGTGACATCATTGAGACGTCGGTAGTCTACACAAAATCTCGTGCTGCCATCTTTCTTCTTCACGAGGACCACTGGAGATGCCCACGGACTTTGCGATTCTTCAATCACTCCCTCAGCTTTCATCTTCGACATCATTTCGGCAACTTCTGTTTGCTTTGCCAATGGAAGACGCCTTGCAGGTTGACGGATTGGTCGAGCGTCTCCGGTGTCAATGTGGTGTTGAACAATATGCGTACGTCCATATTCTCCGTCTTGTGTAGCAAATATATCAGTGTACTCACCGATTAGTTTTTCTGCCAGGATTCGCTGATCTTCGTCCAGATTACAGAGGCTGAAAATTTTGTTCTTGATTTTTATGCTCTGAACTGTTGTGACCGGTTTTGCACCCTTTTTATCCGTTGTGGTCGATATAGCCTCAACAGGTACGCATTTTCCCACTATCTCCCCCTTTTTCACCTTTACACTGAATGTCTTTGGATTTAGAATCCTTACAGGGACCATGTTGTTCTTTGGCTCCACTAAGGTCTTTCCCACCATGAAGTCTCTTTTCTTTTCTGGCTCCATCAAATAGAATCGGTGGCTACCAGGACCACCTTCCACTTTTGCCCACAAAATTGCTTCTGACGAAGGCTCTAGACTCTGATTGCTGCAGATGACGACATTTGAGACTGTGGTATTGGCGTTTCCGTATATCATTGGTATCTCCATGTTTCCGTATTTCAGGGTTTGTGCCCCCAAGTCGACTACAAGTCCATGTTCTCTCATGAAGTCTGTACCAATGATGCACTCGTCACATATGTCAGCTACCAGAAACGCGTGAGTGAATGTTATTCCGGCCAGTTGGATTTTTATGCGGACTTCACCATATACCTTAATCGTTGCTCCTGTAGCTGTTCGCAAGCTGCAACTGCTAGTGTTATGCAGCCAAGCCCTCTGCACAAGATTCCTCCTGATGATTGAGGCCGTGGCACCGGTGTCTATTGTTGCCATCCATTTTTCTTTTCCACTGACTACTTCTACTAGAAGGCTTTCGCTGCGTCGTTTTGCCAGCGAGACTTGGATGATGGTCCTGGGGCCGTCGACTCCTGCTACCAACTTCTGCCCCGCGAAGTTGGTGCTTAAGCATTTCCCGACTGATGGCTTCGGGAAGGTTGACCGGCTTCTTGATAGCTGTTTCTGCGGGTTTCTTCCTCTATTTGCTTGTCACCACAGTGAGGGCAGTCTTTTCGTCGCACCGGTTCTTTACACTGCCTTTGAATGTGTCCTATTTTATTGCAATTCCAGCAGCGCATTATTCGTCTATCCCGTCGAGTATCTCGTTCCTCGGCACTAATTCTTGTGCAGGAGCATTCGACAGATGCTACTTCCCTGACGAAATGTGTTCCCCTGGAAGCCTGATTGGCTGCTTCCATCGCCAGAGCGAAGGCAAGTGCTTCAGCAAGGGTTCTTTTCCCGGCCATCCTTACTGCTGACTGTAGCTTCGAATCTGCAATTCCCCTGATAAATGCATCTTTTGCCATTTCGTCGATAATTTCCTGTCCTGCGGTGGGGTATGACAGATGTGCCAGTCTACTCACGTCTGCTTGGAGCTGCTGCAGTGTTTCTCCTCTTTGCTGCGTTCGGCTTTGCAATTGGACCTTGTAGACCTCCTGCATGTGGCTGTCCCCAAACCGTTTCTCGATAGCCTGCACTAAAGTCACATAATCTTTATGCTTTTCGATGTCTACTGTTTGCAACAATTCTGCTGCAGGACCGTGCAAGGCCATTGTTAGGGCAAAGCACTTTTCCTCATTGTCCCAGTCGTTTGCACAGGCAGCCATTTCAAACTGCTTCTTATAGGTAGACCATGAGGTCTGGCCATCGAATGAGGGAGGCTTCAACTCTTTTCTCCTTGGACCGCTTAAAGAACATTCTCCCAGTTTCTGTTTTCGCATTGTGTCGAGCTCTTTTGCCAGTTGCTGAACTTTGCTGTCCATTTCTTCGAATTTTTCGCCAACATTCTTCTCTATTGTATTGTGATAACCACTTAACTGTGTGCAGCGACATCTAGCAGAAAATGTCGAAACTCGAAGACTAGAAGATTTCGATACTGGATTAGCAAAGTCTCGACTGGAGAGTGGAATCGAATTTTCTAGCAAATTGGAAATTGTATGGGACGCTGGATGGCGAGGATTGTTCTCGAAGTATGTCATTCGAGTATAAATACCAGCAACCCAAAGGTATGCAAATGAGTTCTAAAGTGTAATTTGAAGTGTTAATTAGGAGAAGTGATTAAGTGGTTTAAGTAAAAGATAAGAAAAGTATATGTGGTTGAGAAATTGAATTGTACTGAGAGAAAGAATTAAATAGTGAATTGTAACTGTACTGAATAAAGGGATTTGTAGTGAAAAGAATAAGTTCTATCATTTGTACCCACACAAACATTTTATATTGGTGTCAGAAGTGGGATAAGACTTATTGTGTGTAAAAAAAAAAGAAGTGTTTTTTTTGACTTTTTGAAAAAGCTAGAATGGGTCGAAAACTATTGCAGTTGACCCTCGTCCAACTCAAATCCGAGTTGAACAAGAGAAACCTCAGCGCCAGTGGAGGAAAAGGTGACCTGATGCTCCGTCTTCAGGAGGCTTTGAACAACGAGGGACATGATCCTGATGCATATTCCTTTGATGTTGACGAGGACGAACAGACAAGTACCGGCAATGACATGGCTGCGGTGATGCAACTCCTCTTATTAAAAATGGACGAACAAAAGAAAAATATGGAAGAACAGAAGAACAGTCTGGAACAAAAATGGACGAACAGAAGACCAGCATTGAACAAAAATTCGACGACCAAAAGAATAGTCTAGAACAAAAACTGGAAGAACAAAATAACGTTCTACACCAAAAGTTCGAAGAAATAGATAACAAATTTGAAAGAATAGAGAAGAATGTTGGCGAAAAATTCGAAGAAATGGACAGCAAAGTTCAGCAACTGGCAAAAGAGCTCGACGCAGTGCGAAAACAGAAACTGCGAGAATATTCTTTAAGCGGTCCAAGGAGAAAAGAGTTGAAGCCTCCCTCATTCGATGGCCAGACCTCATGGTCTATTTATAAGAAGCAGTTTGAAATGGCTGCCTGTGCAAACGACTGGGACAATGAGGAAAAGTGCTTTGCCCTAGCGATGGCCTTACGTGGTCCTGCGGCAGAATTGTTACAAACAATCGATATCGAAAAGAATAGAGACTATATGGTTTTAGTGCAGGCTATCGAGAAACGGTTTGGGGATAGCCACATGCGGGAAGTTTACAAGGTTCAATTGCAAGGCCGTATGCAGCAACGAGGAGAAACACTGCAACAGCTCCAAGCAGACGTGAGTAGACTGGCACATTTGTCATATCCCACCGCAGGCCAAGAAATAATCGACGAAATGGCAAAGGACGCATTCATCAGGGGAATTGCAGATTCGAAGCTACAATCAGCAGTAAGGATGGCCGGGAAAAGAACCCTTGCTGAAGCACTTGCCTTCGCTCTGGCGATGGAAGCATCCAATCAGGCTTCCAAAGGAATGCATTTCGTAAGTGAAATAGTATCTGGTGAATGCTCCTGCTCAAGACCAACTACCATGCAACGAAATATCTGGCGGGAGAGACGAAGGATGCGCTGCTGGAACTGCGATAAAGTAGGACATTTGCAAGGGCATTGTAAAGAACCGGTACGACGAGAAGGCTGCCTGCACTGGGGTTACAGGCAAATAGAAAGAAAAACCGGCAGAAACGGCTACAAAGAAACCGGTCAAATTTCCAAAAGCCATCAGTTAGGAAATGCTTACTTCGTGGGGCAGAAGTCTGTAGCAGGAGTCGACTCCAGGGTAATTATCCCAGTCTCACAGGTAAAACCATGCAATGAAAGCCTCCCAGCAGAAGTAGTCAGTGGTAAAGAAGCGAAAGAGCAGGCAACTATCCAAACGATCAGGACTGAGCCAATAGAGGGTTGGAGTATAGACGAAATCCGTTCCTCCCAACAGGCAGACAATGACATCGAACCAATATTGGCCTGGAAGGAACACGAGGAAAGACCAAGCTGGCAGCAGATATCAGATCAGATCCAAACTCTGAAGGCATACTGGGCACAGTGGGACTCGCTTTTTGTGCAAGATGGATTGCTGAAGAGAAAATGGGAAAGTGCAGATGGGACAACATCTCGTATGCAGCTAATTGTGCCACGGTCCAGAGTCAACCAAGTGCTCCATGAAATACATGACGGAATCTCAGGAGGCCATTTGGGAATAAACAAGACGTTGGAAAAGGTAAGGGAACGTTTCTATTGGCTAAGCGCTAAACAAGATGTCGAGAATTGGTGCAAAAAGTGCATAAGGTGTGCGGCTACCAAGGGTCCAAAAGTAAAGCCACATGGACAAATGCAACAATACAATGTCGGAGCACTTTTCGAACGAATAGCCATCGACATCGCTGGGCCGTTTCCCGAAACCTTTAATGGAAACCGATATACTCTCGTAGTCATGGATTACTTCAGTAAGTGGCCGGAAGTGTTTGCCATCCCAAATCAAGAGGCTAAGACCGTAGCCGAACAGATAGTCAACAACTGGATGAGCAGATTTGGGGTCCCAATGGAGCTGCACTCTGATCAAGGGCGAAACTTTGAATCAAAAGTCTCCCAGGAAATATGCCAATATTTGGGAATAAGAAAGACAAGGACAACGCCACTATACCCGCAATCTGATGGAATGGTCGAGCGATTCAATCGGACCTTGAATGAGCATCTATCGAAGGTTGTCAGCAACTGCCAGCGGGATTGGGATCGACACATACTCCTCTTCTTAATGGCCTACCGAAACGCGGTCCATAGCTCAACAGGGCACACACCATCCGAGATCTTATTTGGTCAAACGATTCGGTTGCCAAATGAAGCAAAATTCGGATCCCCACCGACGGAGCCCAAAGAGGTGAACGAGTACGTGAATGACTTACGCAGCAGGATTCGTAAATTGCATGAAGACACCAGAGAAAAGATGAAGCTAGCAAGCAGCCGCATGAAAACTAGGTACGATATCAAGGCGAAATCTTCCGGTTTCAACGAAGGAGATCTCGTTTGGCTGTATAATCCTCAGCGTAAGAAAGGCAAATCACCAAAATTGCAACAGGACTGGGAAGGTCCATACAAGGTGATAATCCGCATTAATGACGTTGTCTACCGGATTCAACGTGGGAATCGAGGAAAATTGAAAGTGGTCCATTTGGATAGAATGTGTCATATCGACGGGATGCTGAATGACGAAGTTGTTCGGGACGAACAACTGTAGGGAGGGAGCAATGTGATAACCACTTAACTGTGAGCAGCGACATCTAGCAGAAAATGTCGAAACTCGAAGACTAGAAGATTTCGATACTGGATTAGCAAAGTCTCGACTGGAGAGTGGAATCGAATTTTCTAGCAAATTGGAAATTGTATGGGACGCTGGATGGCGAGGATTGTTCTCGAAGTATGTCATTCGAGTATAAATACCAGCAACCCAAAGGTATGCAAATGAGTTCTAAAGTGTAATTTGAAGTGTTAATTAGGAGAAGTGATTAAGTGGTTTAAGTAAAAGATAAGAAAAGTATAAGTGGTTGAGAAATTGAATTGTACTGAGAGAAAGAATTAAATAGTGAATTGTAACTGTACTGAATAAAGGGATTTGTAGTGAAAAGAATAAGTTCTATCATTTGTACCCACACAAACATTTTACAGTATCAAATTTGTCATCAACGTTCTTCTCTATTCTATCAAATTTGTCATCAACGTTCTTCTCTATTCTTTCAAATTTGTCATCGATTTCTTCGAATTTTTGCTGGAGAATGTTCTTTTGTTCTTCCAGATTATTCTTTTGTTCATCCATTTTCTGTTGAAGACCGTGCAGATTGTTGGTTTGTTCGTTGAATTTTTGTTCAATGCTGCTCTTCTGCTCGTCCATTCTTTGTTCCAGACTGTTCTTCCAGATTTTTCTTTTGTTGGTCGAGACTGTTCTTCTGTTCGTCCATTTTTTTGTTTTGTTCGTCCATTTTTAATAAGAGGAGTTGCATCATTGCAGCCATGTCATTGCCGGTACTTGTCTGTTCATCCTCGTCAACATCAAAGGAATATGCATCAGGATCATGTCCCTCGTTGTTCAAAGCCTCCTGAAGACGGAGCACCAGGTCACTTTTTCCTCCACTGGCGCTGAGGCTTCTCTTGTTCAACTCGGATTTGAGTTGGACGAGGGTCAACTGCAATAGTTTTCGACCCATTCTAGCTTTTTCAAATAGTCAGAAAACACAGGTGTTTTTTTTTTTTTTTTACACACAATAAGTCCTATCCCACTTCTGACACCAATGTAAAATGTTTGTGTGGGTACAAATGATAGAACTTATTCTTTTCAATACAAATCCCTTTATTCAGTACAGTTACAATTCACTATTTAATTCTTTCTCTCAGTACAATTCAATTTCTCAACCACTTATACTTTTCTTATCTTTTACTTAAACCACTTAATCACTTCTCCTAATTAACACTTCAAATTACACTTTAGAACTGATTTGCATACCTTTGGGATGCTGGTATTTATACTCGAATGACATACTTCGAGAACAATCCTCGGCATCCAGCGTCCCATACAATTTCCAATTTGCTAGAAAATTCGATTCCACTCTCCAGTCTCCAGACTTTGTTATTCCAATATCGAAACCTTCTGGTCTTCGACATTTTCTGCTATATGTCGCTGCTCACATTTAAGTGGTGTAGGGAGGGAGCAATGTGATAACCACTTAAATGTGAGCAGCGACATCTAGCAGAAAATGTCGAAGACCAGAAGGTTTCGATATTGGAATAACAAAGTCTGGAGACTGGAGAGTGGAATCGAATTTTCTAGCAAATTGGAAATTGTATGGGACGCTGGATGGCGAGGATTGTTCTCGAAGTATGTCATTCGAGTATAAATACCAGCATCCCAAAGGTATGCAAATCAGTTCCAAAGTTGAATTTGAAGTGTTAATTAGAAGAAGTGATTAAGTGGTTTAAGTAAAAGATAAGAAAAGTATATTTGGTTGAGAAATTGAATTGTACTGAGAGAAAGAATTAAATAGTGAATTGTAACTGTACTGAATAAAGGGATTTGTATTGAAAAGAATAAGTTCTATCATTTGTACCCACACAAACATTTTACAATATAATTTAAATTCAAAATACATAGATAAATAGAAAGTACATACTGTGATAACCAGTCAAATGTGAGCAGCGACATCTAGCAGAAAATGTTGAAACTCGAAGACTAGAAGGTTTCGATACTGGATTAGCAGTCTCGACTGGAGAGTAGAATCGAATTTTCTAGCAAATTGGAAATTGTATGGGACGCTGGGTGGCGAGGATTGTTCTCGAAGTATGTCATTCGGGTATAAATACCAGCATCCCAAAGGTATGCAAATCAGTTCCAAAGTTGAATTTGAAGTGTTAATTAGAAGTGATTAACTGGTTTAAGTAAAAGATAAGAAAAGTATATGTGGTTGAGAAATTGAATTGTACTGAGAGAAAGAATTAAATAGTGAATTGTAACTGTACTGAATAAAGGGATTTGTATTGAAAAGAATAAGTTCTATCATTTGTACCCACACAAACATTCTACATTGGTGTCAGAAGTGGGATAGGGCTTATTGTGTGTAAAAAAAAAAAAAAAAAAAAAAAGTGTTTTTTTTTTTGACTATTTGAAAAAGCTAGAATGGGTCGAAAACTATTGCAGTTGACCCTCGTCCAACTCGAATCCGAGTTGAACAAGAGAAGCCTCAGCGCCAGTGGAGGAAAAAGTGACCTGGTGCTCCGTCTTCAGGAGGCTTTGAACAACGAGGGACATGATCCTGATGCATATTCCTTTGATGTTGACGAGGATGAACAGACAAGTACCGGCAATGACATGGCTGCGATGATGCAACTCCTCTTATTAAAAATGGACGAACAAAAGAAAAATATGGAAGAACAGAAGAACAGTCTGGAACAAAAAATGGACGAACAGAAGAACATTCTCCAGAACAGTCTGGAACAAAAAATGGACGAACAGAAGAGCAGCATTGAACAAAAATTCGACGACCAAAAGAATAGTCTAGAACAAAAACTGGAAGAACAAAATAACGTTCTACACCAAAAGTTCGAAGAAATAGATAACAAATTTGAAAGAATAGAGAAGAATGTTGGCGAAAAATTCGAAGAAATGGACAACAAAGTTGAGCAACTGGCGAAAGAGCTCGACACAGTGCGAAAACAGAAACTGCGAGAATGTTCTTTAAGCGGTCCAAGGAGAAAAGATTTGAAACCTCCCTCATTCGATGGCCAGACCTCATGGTCTACTTATAAGAAGCAGTTTGAAATGGCTGCCTGTGCAAACGACTGGGACAATGAGGAAAAGTGCTTTGCCCTAACAATGGCCTTGCACGGTCCTGCAGCAGAATTGTTGCAAACAGTAGACATCGAAAAGCATAAAGATTATGTGACTTTAGTGCAGGCTATCGAGAAACGGTTTGCGGACAGCCACATGCAGGAGGTCTACAAGGTCCAATTGCAAAGCCGAACGCAGCAAAGAGGAGAAACACTGCAGCAGCTCCAAGCAGACGTGAGTAGACTTGCACATCTGTCATACCCCACCGCAGGCCAGGAAATTATAGACGAAATGGCAAAAGATGCATTTATCAGGGGGATTGCAGATTCGATGCTACAGTCAGCAGTAAGGATGGCCGGGAAAAGAACCCTTGCTGAAGCACTTGCCTTCGCTCTGGCGATGGAAGCAGCCAATCAAGCTTCCAGGGGAACACATTTCGTCAGGGAAGTAGCATCTGTCGAATGTTCCTGCACAAGAATTAGTGCCGAGGAACGAGATACTCGACGGGATAGACGAATAATGCGCTGCTGGAATTGCAATAAAATAGGACACCTTCAAAGGCAGTGTAAAGAACCGGTGCGACGAAAAGACTGCCCTCACTGTGGTGACAAGCAAATAGGGGAAGAAACCCGCAGAAACAGCTATCAAGAAGCCGGTCAACCTTCCCGAAGCCATCAGTCGGGAAATGCTTAAGCACCAACTTCGCGGAGCAGAAGTTGGTAGCAGGAGTCGACGGCCCCAGGACCATCATCCAAGTCTCGCTGGCAAAACGACGCAGCGAAAGCCTTCTACTAGAAGTAGTCAGTGGAAAAGAAAAATGGATGGCAACAATAGACACCGGTGCCACGGCCTCAATCATCAGGAGGAATCTTGTGCAGAAGTCTTGGCTGCATAACACTAGCAGCTGCAGCTTGCGAACAGCTACAGGAGCAACGTTTAAGGTATATGGTGAAGTCCGCATAAAAATCCAACTGGCCGGATTAACATTCACTCACGCGTTTCTGGTAGCTGACATATGTGACGAGTGCATCATTGGTACAGACTTCATGAGAGAACATGGACTTGTAGTCGACTTGGGGGCACAAACCCTGAAATACGGAAACATGGAGATACCAATGATATACGGAAACGTCAATACCACAGTCTCAAATGTCGTCATCTGCAGCAATCAGAGTCTAGAGCCTTCGTCAGAAGCAATTTTGTGGGCAAAAGTGGAAGGTGATCCTGGTAGCCACCGATTCTATTTGATGGAGCCAGAAAAGAAAAGAGACTTCATGGTGGGAAAGACCTTAGTGGAACCAAAGAACAACATGGTCCCTGTAAGGATTCTAAATCCAAAGACATTCAGTGTAAAGGTGAAAAAGGGGGAGATAGTGGGAAAATGCGTACCTGTTGAGGCTATATCGACCACAACGGATAAAAAGGGTGCAACACCGGTCACAACAGTTCAGAGCATAAAAATCAAGAACAAAATTCTCAGCCTCTGTAATCTGGACGAAGATCAGCGAATCCTGGCAGAAAAACTAATCGGTGAGTACGCTGATATATTTGCTACACAAGACGGAGAATATGGACGTACGCATATTGTTCAACACCACATTGACACCGGAGACGCTCGACCAATGCTGCTCTTCTGCTCGTCCATTCTTTGTTCCAGACTGTTCTTCCAGATTTTTCTTTTGTTGGTCGAGACTGTTCTTCTGTTCGTCCATTTTTTTGTTTTGTTCGTCCATTTTTAATAAGAGGAGTTGCATCATTGCAGCCATGTCATTGCCGGTACTTGTCTGTTCATCCTCGTCAACATCAAAGGAATATGCATCAGGATCATGTCCCTCGTTGTTCAAAGCCTCCTGAAGACGGAGCACCAGGTCACTTTTTCCTCCACTGGCGCTGAGGCTTCTCTTGTTCAACTCGGATTTGAGTTGGACGAGGGTCAACTGCAATAGTTTTCGACCCATTCTAGCTTTTTCAAATAGTCAGAAAACACAGGTGTTTTTTTTTTTTTTTTACACACAATAAGTCCTATCCCACTTCTGACACCAATGTAAAATGTTTGTGTGGGTACAAATGATAGAACTTATTCTTTTCAATACAAATCCCTTTATTCAGTACAGTTACAATTCACTATTTAATTCTTTCTCTCAGTACAATTCAATTTCTCAACCACTTATACTTTTCTTATCTTTTACTTAAACCACTTAATCACTTCTCCTAATTAACACTTCAAATTACACTTTAGAACTGATTTGCATACCTTTGGGATGCTGGTATTTATACTCGAATGACATACTTCGAGAACAATCCTCGGCATCCAGCGTCCCATACAATTTCCAATTTGCTAGAAAATTCGATTCCACTCTCCAGTCTCCAGACTTTGTTATTCCAATATCGAAACCTTCTGGTCTTCGACATTTTCTGCTATATGTCGCTGCTCACATTTAAGTGGTTATCACAATATTGTAAAATGTTTGTGTGGGTACAAATAATAGAACTTATTCTTTTCAATACAAATCCCTTTATTCAGTACAGTTACAATTCACTATTTAATTCTTTCTCTCACTACAATCCAATTTCTCAACCACTTATACTTTTCTTTTCTTTTACTTAAACCACTTAATCACTTCTCCTAATTAACACTTCAAATTTCACTTTAGAACTGATTTGCATACCTCTGGGATGCTGGTATTTATACTCGAATGACATACTTCGGGAACAATCCTCGCCATCCAGCGTCCCATACAATTTCCAATTTGCTAGAAAATTCGATTCCACTCTCCAGTCGAGACTTTGTTATTCCAGTATCGAAATCTTCTGGTCTTCGACATTTTCTGCTAGATGTCGCTGCTTACATTTAAGTGGTTATCACAATATTTTACTGACATTTTTTTGACTTTACAATTCTTTTTTTTTTCGTGTGAAGGGCCGATTTTCGTGGAAATACCCAACTAGAAAATAAAATTTAAATATCGAGCTAATCCAAAACTAAATGCTATCGTAACTTTAACTAATCTACTACTAAATTTACTACTCTGACCTTGACTAACTCCTGTAAAGGCAGGAGAAGGCAACAAAGTTTAATTATCCCAAAACATAGAAATTCTAAGTTACATATTGATAAGAAATTCTATCCTACAACTACACACAAATATGAGTAAAAGCTTAGATTCAAAACAAATTTCCAAAAAACAACACGTAAGAAATATGTCGCCGTAGTAGCATATAAAAAAATTAATGATATTGTGATAACCACTTAAATGTGAGCAGCGACATCTAGCAGAAAATGTCGAAGACCAGAAGGTTTCGATATTGGAATAACAAAGTCTGGAGACTGGAGAGTGGAATCGAATTTTCTAGCAAATTGGAAATTGTATGGGACGCTGGATGGCGAGGATTGTTCTCGAAGTATGTCATTCGAGTATAAATACCAGCATCCCAAAGGTATGCAAATCAGTTCCAAAGTTGAATTTGAAGTGTTAATTAGAAGAAGTGATTAAGTGGTTTAAGTAAAAGATAAGAAAAGTATATGTGGTTGAGAAATTGAATTGTACTGAGAGAAAGAATTAAATAGTGAATTGTAACTGTACTGAATAAAGGGATTTGTATTGAAAAGAATAAGTTCTATCATTTGTACCCACACAAACATTCTACATTGGTGTCAGAAGTGGGATAGGACTTATTGTGTGTAAAAAAAAAGTGTTTTCTGACTATTTGAAAAGGCTAGAATGGGTCGAAAACTATTGCAGTTGACCCTCGTCCAACTCAAATCCGAGTTGAACAAGAGAAGCCTCAGCGCCAGTGGAGGAAAAAGTGACCTGGTGCTCCGACTTCAGGAGGCTTTGAACAACGAGGGACATGATCCTGATGCATATTCCTTTGATGTTGACGAGGATGAACAGACAAGTACCGGCAATGACATGGCTGCAATGATGCAACTCCTCTTATTAAAAATGGACGAACAGAAGAACAGTCTCGACCAACAAAAGAAAAATCTGGAAGAACAAAAGAATAGCCTCGAACAAAAGCTGGATGAACAAAAGAATAGCCTCGAACAAAAGCTGGATGAACAAAAGAAAAATGTAGACGAGCAGAAGAGCAGCATTGAACAAAAATTCAACGAACAAACCAACAATCTGCACGGTCTTCAACAGAGAATGGATGAACAAAAGAATAATCTGGAAGAACAAAAGAACTTTCTCCAGCAAAAATTCGAAGAAATCGATGACAAATTTGAAAGAATAGAGAAGAACGTTGATGACAAATTTGATAGAATAGAGAAGAATGTTGGCGAAAAATTCGAGGAAATGGACAGCAAAGTTCAGCAACTGGCAAAAGAGCTCGACACATTGCGAAAACAGAAACTGCGAGAATGTTCTTTAAGCGGCCCAAGGAGAAAAGATTTGAAGCCTCCCTCATTCGATGGCCAGACCTCATGGTCTACTTATAAGAAGCAGTTTGAAATGGCTGCCTGTGCAAACGAATGGGACAATAAGGAAAAGTGCTTTGCCCTAGCGATGGCCTTACGTGGTCCTGCGGCAGAATTGTTATAAACAATCGATATCGAAAAGAATAGAGACTATATGGTTTTAGTGCAGGCTATCGAGAAACGGTTTGGGGATAGCCACATGCGGGAAGTTTACAAGGTTCAATTGCAAGGTCGTATGCAGCAACGAGGAGAAACACTGCAACAGCTCCAAGCAGACGTGAGTAGACTGGCACATTTGTCATATCCCACCGCAGGCCAAGAAATAATCGACGAAATGGCAAAGGACGCATTCATCAGGGGAATTGCAGATTTGAAGCTACAATCAGCAGTAAGGATGGCCGGGAAAAGAACCCTTGCTGAAGCACTTGCCTTCGCTCTGGCGATGGAAGCATCCAATCAGGCTTCCAAAGGAATGCATTTCGTAAGGGAAATAGTATCTGGTGAATGCTCCTGCTCAAGACCAACTACCATGCGACGAAATATCCCACGGGAGATACGAAGGATGCGCTGCTGGAACTGCGATAAAGTAGGACATTTGCAAGGGCATTGTAAAGAACCGGTACGACGAGAAGGCTGCCTGCACTGGGGCTACAGGCAAATAGAAAGAAAAACCGGCAGAAACGGCTACCAAGAAACCGGTCAAATTTCCAGAAGCCATCAGTTAGGAAATGCTTACTTCGCGGGGCAGAAGTCTGTAGCAGGAGTCGACGACTCCAGGGTAATTATCCCAGTCTCACAGGTAAAACAATGCAACAAAAGCCTCCCAGCAGAAGTAGTCAGTGGTAAAGAAGCGAAACAACAGGCAACTATCCAAACGATCAGGACTGAGCCAATAGAGGGTTGGAGTATAGACGAAATCCGTTCCTCCCAACAGGCAGACAATGACATCGAACCAATATTGGCCTGGAAAGAACACCAGAGAAAAGATGAAGCTAGCAAGCAGCCGCATGAAAACTAGGTACGATATCAAGGCGAAATCTTCCGGTTTCAACGAAGGAGACCTGGTTTGGCTGTATAATCCTCAGCGTAAGAAAGGCAAATCACCAAAATTCCAACAAGACTGGGAAGGTCCATACAAGGTGATAACCCGCATTAATGACGTTGTCTACCGGATCCAGCGTGGGAATCGAGGAAAATTGAAAGTGGTCCATTTGGATAGAATGTGTCATTTCAACGGGATGCTGAATGACGAAGTTGTTCGGGACGAACAACTGTAGGGAGGGAGCAATGTGATAACCACTTAAATGTGAGCAGCGACATCTAGCAGAAAATGTCGAAGACCAGAAGGTTTCGATATTGGAATAACAAAGTCTGGAGACTGGAGAGTGGAATCGAATTTTCTAGCAAATTGGAAATTGTATGGGACGCTGGATGGCGAGGATTGTTCTCGAAGTATGTCATTCGAGTATAAATACCAGCATCCCAAAGGTATGCAAATCAGTTCCAAAGTTGAATTTGAAGTGTTAATTAGAAGAAGTGATTAAGTGGTTTAAGTAAAAGATAAGAAAAGTATATTTGGTTGAGAAATTGAATTGTACTGAGAGAAAGAATTAAATAGTGAATTGTAACTGTACTGAATAAAGGGATTTGTATTGAAAAGAATAAGTTCTATCATTTGTACCCACACAAACATTTTACAATATAATTTAAATTCAAAATACATAGATAAATAGAAAGTACATACTGTGATAACCAGTCAAATGTGAGCAGCGACATCTAGCAGAAAATGTTGAAACTCGAAGACTAGAAGGTTTCGATACTGGATTAGCAGTCTCGACTGGAGAGTAGAATCGAATTTTCTAGCAAATTGGAAATTGTATGGGACGCTGGGTGGCGAGGATTGTTCTCGAAGTATGTCATTCGGGTATAAATACCAGCATCCCAAAGGTATGCAAATCAGTTCCAAAGTTGAATTTGAAGTGTTAATTAGAAGTGATTAACTGGTTTAAGTAAAAGATAAGAAAAGTATATGTGGTTGAGAAATTGAATTGTACTGAGAGAAAGAATTAAATAGTGAATTGTAACTGTACTGAATAAAGGGATTTGTATTGAAAAGAATAAGTTCTATCATTTGTACCCACACAAACATTCTACATTGGTGTCAGAAGTGGGATAGGGCTTATTGTGTGTAAAAAAAAAAAAAAAAAAAAGTGTTTTTTTTTTTGACTATTTGAAAAAGCTAGAATGGGTCGAAAACTATTGCAGTTGACCCTCGTCCAACTCGAATCCGAGTTGAACAAGAGAAGCCTCAGCGCCAGTGGAGGAAAAAGTGACCTGGTGCTCCGTCTTCAGGAGGCTTTGAACAACGAGGGACATGATCCTGATGCATATTCCTTTGATGTTGACGAGGATGAACAGACAAGTACCGGCAATGACATGGCTGCGATGATGCAACTCCTCTTATTAAAAATGGACGAACAAAAGAAAAATATGGAAGAACAGAAGAACAGTCTGGAACAAAAAATGGACGAACAGAAGAACATTCTCCAGAACAGTCTGGAACAAAAAATGGACGAACAGAAGAGCAGCATTGAACAAAAATTCGACGACCAAAAGAATAGTCTAGAACAAAAACTGGAAGAACAAAATAACGTTCTACACCAAAAGTTCGAAGAAATAGATAACAAATTTGAAAGAATAGAGAAGAATGTTGGCGAAAAATTCGAAGAAATGGACAACAAAGTTGAGCAACTGGCGAAAGAGCTCGACACAGTGCGAAAACAGAAACTGCGAGAATGTTCTTTAAGCGGTCCAAGGAGAAAAGATTTGAAACCTCCCTCATTCGATGGCCAGACCTCATGGTCTACTTATAAGAAGCAGTTTGAAATGGCTGCCTGTGCAAACGACTGGGACAATGAGGAAAAGTGCTTTGCCCTAACAATGGCCTTGCACGGTCCTGCAGCAGAATTGTTGCAAACAGTAGACATCGAAAAGCATAAAGATTATGTGACTTTAGTGCAGGCTATCGAGAAACGGTTTGCGGACAGCCACATGCAGGAGGTCTACAAGGTCCAATTGCAAAGCCGAACGCAGCAAAGAGGAGAAACACTGCAGCAGCTCCAAGCAGACGTGAGTAGACTTGCACATCTGTCATACCCCACCGCAGGCCAGGAAATTATAGACGAAATGGCAAAAGATGCATTTATCAGGGGGATTGCAGATTCGAAGCTACAGTCAGCAGTAAGGATGGCCGGGAAAAGAACCCTTGCTGAAGCACTTGCCTTCGCTCTGGCGATGGAAGCAGCCAATCAAGCTTCCAGGGGAACACATTTCGTCAGGGAAGTAGCATCTGTCGAATGTTCCTGCACAAGAATTAGTGCCGAGGAACGAGATACTCGACGGGATAGACGAATAATGCGCTGCTGGAATTGCAATAAAATAGGACACCTTCAAAGGCAGTGTAAAGAACCGGTGCGACGAAAAGACTGCCCTCACTGTGGTGACAAGCAAATAGGGGAAGAAACCCGCAGAAACAGCTATCAAGAAGCCGGTCAACCTTCCCGAAGCCATCAGTCGGGAAATGCTTAAGCACCAACTTCGCGGGGCAGAAGTTGGTAGCAGGAGTCGACGGCCCCAGGACCATCATCCAAGTCTCGCTGGCAAAACGACGCAGCGAAAGCCTTCTACTAGAAGTAGTCAGTGGAAAAGAAAAATGGATGGCAACAATAGACACCGGTGCCACGGCCTCAATCATCAGGAGGAATCTTGTGCAGAAGTCTTGGCTGCATAACACTAGCAGCTGCAGCTTGCGAACAGCTACAGGAGCAACGTTTAAGGTATATGGTGAAGTCCGCATAAAAATCCAACTGGCCGGATTAACATTCACTCACGCGTTTCTGGTAGCTGACATATGTGACGAGTGCATCATTGGTACAGACTTCATGAGAGAACATGGACTTGTAGTCGACTTGGGGGCACAAACCCTGAAATACGGAAACATGGAGATACCAATGATATACGGAAACGTCAATACCACAGTCTCAAATGTCGTCATCTGCAGCAATCAGAGTCTAGAGCCTTCGTCAGAAGCAATTTTGTGGGCAAAAGTGGAAGGTGATCCTGGTAGCCACCGATTCTATTTGATGGAGCCAGAAAAGAAAAGAGACTTCATGGTGGGAAAGACCTTAGTGGAACCAAAGAACAACATGGTCCCTGTAAGGATTCTAAATCCAAAGACATTCAGTGTAAAGGTGAAAAAGGGGGAGATAGTGGGAAAATGCGTACCTGTTGAGGCTATATCGACCACAACGGATAAAAAGGGTGCAACACCGGTCACAACAGTTCAGAGCATAAAAATCAAGAACAAAATTCTCAGCCTCTGTAATCTGGACGAAGATCAGCGAATCCTGGCAGAAAAACTAATCGGTGAGTACGCTGATATATTTGCTACACAAGACGGAGAATATGGACGTACGCATATTGTTCAACACCACATTGACACCGGAGACGCTCGACCAATCCGTCAACCTGCAAGGCGTCTTCCATTGGCAAAGCAAACAGAAGTTGCCAAAATGATGTCGAAGATGAAAGCTGAGGGAGTGATTGAAGAATCGCAAAGTCCGTGGGCATCTCCAGTGGTCCTCGTGAAGAAGAAAGATGGCAGCACGAGATTTTGTGTAGACTACCGACGTCTCAATGATGTCACTAAAAAGGACAGCTACCCACTTCCGAGAATCGATGACACTTTGGATATGCTTTCTGGAGCGAAATGGTTTTCAACACTTGACTTGAAGAGCGGTTACTGGCAGGTAGAGATAAATCGTACGGACCGTGAGAAAACTGCCTTCACTACAGGAAGCGGTCTTTGGCAGTTTGCAGTGATGCCGTTTGGACTGTGCAACGCTCCGGCCACCTTCGAGCGACTAATGGAACGAACATTGCAAGGACTCACCTGGAAAACACGCCTAGTATATTTGGACGACGTTATCGTCATAGGTAAGACGTACGAGGAGCACCGCGAAAATCTAAAAGAAGTGTTTGAGAGGCTGTTACCGTCCTTTTACCTCCTACCCCGCGGCGTTGTACGAAAGGTTGCTCGGCCAACTACGGAGACTGGCCGTGGGTATAGATGTTAAAGAAATGGGCGCCACGCGATTACCCTTCCGTACAACTTCAACACAACTTAAATCGCGAATTGGTTGTGACGATCGCGAACAAATCCCGTCCTTTCCCAATTAACACAAACGATTTCCTTACAATTCTCACAAGTTTATTTCATACGCCAATAATAATACAAACTTAATTCTATTTTAAAGCTAGATATCTTAATTCTATCTTAACTCTAGTTATTATACTACGTTATCGCAAAAAAAAAAATAACAACACGCCTTCTCAATGACTGAAGGTCAATGAGTAGCCAAAAAAAAATGAAAGAGGAAGGAAAAAAAAAGACAAAAAAAATAACAAAAACGAACTCCGTGATTTGAACCTAGAACTTTCCGCACGACCCAGCAAGGGGCTTTGGCTATCACGCCCACCGACCGTATATATTTCGTCTTGTCTAAAACGGTTTAACGATACACGGCGTATAACAATTCGCACCGAACACGTTTTATTACTCTCTTTTTTTCAGTAATACGCCCTTACTTTTAAAGTTGAATAAGGGTTTGCTTATTCATATATACATAGGTAAATTTGGTAATAGCGTAACAAACAAACTTAAAAGCACTTAGCTGGCTCTGGGCTCTGCTACTCGTTCGTCTCGCTCCAATTAAAACTAGGGTTTGACTTGGGGAAGAATGAATCGTCCAACAGCACCAAGCTAGTCCAGGGTTTCACGTGACCCAAAAGTAGAACCTCCAACCACGATTTTGCCTTTAGTGTCCTAACCAAATAAAATTAAATGCACTTCGGGGTAACGTTCATCAGAAAACAAAAAAACAAACCCACCTTACGTTTGCTCGAACTAGTTTTAAATTAAATAGTTGCTATAACGACTGTACTTTTTTATTTTTCTGCTCCCTGCACTGCACTACTATACTTTTGATACTGCGTTCTTAACACCACTTGCCTCACTGCCTGTTTCGAACCAAATGACCCTCTCAAATCTCCCTCAGCTAGCTACAGTCTCACCTCGCCGTGGATTAGATTATATGGCTTGGTTGTCTTAGCCCATTCCACGTATCAGGCCATTTTTCCGCTGCTCTCACCATGCACATCTCCACAGGCTGTATCAGATGTCCTTAATGAGAACCGCGGCGAAAATGGCCGATGAAAAAGAATAAAAAGAGACAAGGTGGTTCTATAAGGAATTGAACCTACGACGCCCCAGTGGGAAGATGTGCGCGCTACCTTGACGCCAAGCCCCAACCATGGGGATGAAGCTTCCACTGACCACGGCATGAGTTTCCACACCAAACTGGACGAAAATCTTTCAAAAAAAATTAACCCATAATAAACACCCCCTTTCTAATGAAAGATTTTCGTACTTCCACCCTAAACAGACTTGCTACCGTAGGTCGTCCTTGTCTATAAATAGCTTTAAGTCTTTTGAGTGCCAAACGCCTACCTTTTTCCCGCTTTTGTCCCCTAATTCGTACGTCCAGGGAGAGACTCTTCGGACAACCTCAAAGGGACCTACATACTTGGGGGCAAGCTTTGCCGTAAAATAATTCGCAGCATCGGATAAGACGAAATTCCTTCTCAAAACTAAATCCTTCGGAAAGAACTGAGTGTCTCTTCTCCTTAGGTTGTACAATTTTCCCGATTTTCTAGCTGCGACACGCATTCTATTCCTTACGTCTTCTGCTACCTCACCTAAGGCTTTTGACCAGGCCTGAACATCAAAAGAGCGATCGGCTGTAAAACCATTTGCAGGAACCTCAGACCCATCACCCCTAATTGGCATCTCCCTCCCAAACAAAACGAAGTATGGTGACTCCTTGAGGACTTCGTGTGTTGAGGTTCGAATGGCACACGCTACTTTGGGTAGAAGCTCATCCCATTTCCGGTGATTCTCGGAAGCATAGGCACGAAGTTTTGTTTTTAGCGTTTGGTTATACCGCTCCGCCGGATTGGCTTGCGGGTGGTAAAGTGCAGTGAAATTCAGGGTGACCTTGTAGGCATCGGCCAAATCGGCCATTTCCTTGCTCTTAAACTGCACTCCATTGTCACACACAATCCATTTAGGGACCCCAAACACTAAGAACACTTGCTCTTCGAGAATAGCTCGTACGGATTTGGCGGTTGCTGTTCTAACCGGGAAAAACAAGGGAAATTTTGAGAAGAAGTCGACAACCGTCAAAATGTAGCTATATCCCTTAGTAGACCGAGGAA
This sequence comes from Volucella bombylans, assembly GCA_949129095.1. Taxonomy (NCBI): domain Eukaryota; kingdom Metazoa; phylum Arthropoda; class Insecta; order Diptera; family Syrphidae; genus Volucella; species Volucella bombylans. The sequence continues at coordinate 84,256,295 of OX422142.1, forward strand.
GCGGTCCTACAAAATCCACACATAACAGCTCCCAAGGTCTGCTGACGTTACACCTCGAAGCCATCAGTCCTGCAGGTTTCCGTAGGTCAGGTTTCACCGTCTGACAGACTGTACATGCACGGACGTACTTTGTGACACTTGTTTTTAGCTTCGGCCAATAATAGCTTCTCGCCACCTTGTCTAGCGTCTTTTGTACACCACCGTGACCACTCAATATGTCGTCGTGGCATTGTTTTAGTACTTCGGACCGACTTTCCATCGGAACTACTCGCTTCCACTCACTACCCTGGGTCATCAACTTCGGATATCTCATACGTACTCGCCTGAACAAGTTACCCTCTTCCAGTCTCCAGTCTGGAAATTTTTCCCCATTCCTTTCGACCACCTCCAACATCTTAAGGTACCATGGATCCGCCGTAGCTAAGGAGATTGAAGACAACTCTTCATTTACCCTCGATAAAGCATCTGGGACCAGATGATCCTTACCTTTCCGGTGTATGATTTTAAAATCATACTGCTGCAATTTGACAGCCCAGCGAGCCAGCCTACCCTGCGGGTCCTTCAAATTGTTCAGCCACAGTAACGAATGATGGTCAGTCACTACAGTGAAACTACTACCTTCTAAATAGGGACGAAGCTTTTCCACAGCCCAAATAACAGCTAGACATTCCCGTTCTGTAGTGGAGTAGTTCCTTTCGGTTCTCGTCAGGGATCGGCTAAGATAGCTAATCACCTTTTCACCTTCACCAGGTGGTTCTTGAGTGAGAACGGCTCCTATCCCACAACCCGAGGCATCTGTATGTACGGTGAAGGGTAAACTGAAATCAGGGCATTTGAGTATTGGCGCTGAAATCAACCTCTCTTTCAGCGTGCAGAATGCTTTTTCGCAACACTCGTTCCATTCAAAGCGGCGCTTCTTCTTGAGAAGCCCTGTAATTGGGGCAATCAAATCCGAGAAGTTGTGAACAAAACGCCTATACCACGACACCATACCGACAAATCTTCGCACTCCAGATACTGTCACTGGTCGTGGGTACTCAACCATACATTTAACCTTTTCCGGATCCACTAAAAGGCCTTTCCCATTTACGACATAACCAAGGTACCTAAGCTCTGGCTTACAAAGCTCGCATTTTTCACGACTCAAGACAAGACCGGCCTCCTTTATTCGCTGCAGCACTATGCGCAAGACTTCCAAATGCTTTTCATAAGTTTCAGTCACAATTATGACATCATCTAGGTACACAAAGACGTTCGGTTCAAGGTCGGCTCCGATGACTGTATCAATAAAACGCTGCCAGGTCGCTGGAGCGTTATGTAGCCCAAAAGGCATGCGACGAAATTGATACAGCCCCTTTCCGGGAATAGTGAACGCTGTGTACTGTTTCGATGTCTCGGCCATAGGTATTTGCCAGTAGGCAGACTTGATGTCAAGCGAGGAAAGATATTTAGCATTTCGAAGTTTGTCAAGGGTTGCAGAGACGTATGGTATTGGGTACGCGTCGCGCTTGGTGACTTGGTTGAGCTTACGGAAGTCCACACAAAATCGGTATTTCCCATCCTTTTTGTTGATTAATAAAATTGGAGACGACCATGGACTTGAAGATGGCTCAATGACCCCGGCTTCCAGCATATCGTCCACTTCTTTATTAATCTGTCGCTGTACTATGGGAGAAACGGGATAGTATCGTTGTTTGATAGGTGGGGAACTGGTTTTAATGACGTGCTGGACAAGCGAAGTGCAACCCAGGTCTTCGCCCATCGATTGGAAGATCCCTTCGACGAGTTCATTGAGCCGATTTCTTTGCGTATCGGTCAGCACAAAGCCCTCTTCCACCCCTAGTACCTCCTCTCCAAAGCTCCAGGCCCGATTTTTGAGATCCGGTATTATTGAGAACAATTCCCAAAAATCGGCACCCAAAATCAAACTATGCGGTAACTTTGGTATCAGAAGCACTTCCATTACCTTCACCGTATTCTCCACCTTAATAGGAACGTTGAGAGCACCGACCACGTCAACCCCATCCCCATTAGCAACAGTCACCGTTTTGACATTTGATTTGGACAGTTGGCAATTAAAACCCCGCAGCGCTTCCCAACCCTTACTTCCGAGAATCGTCCGAGATGCTCCTGAATCTAATAACCCTAAAATGTTTACCCCATAAATCTCTACACTTAAATAAGGACGCCTGTCAGAACCCTTCATTTCCAGTATAAAGTCTAAACCTATGTTACACCCTACCGACTCTCCAACGCCTCTCCTCCGTTTTATTGCGGTCTCTTTCGTTCGACTCAAAGCCCCGCCTGTCCTTGAGCCGAGGGGTTGTTTCCCGAAACCCGAGACTCTGATGCACAGTGTGGGCACCGGCTGCGTATGGTACCAACCCTATTGCAGCCATAACAACGAACCGGTTGCGGACATTGGGCTGCGATGTGGCCTGGTTGCCTACATCGAAAACAAGTGAGGGGTCGACTTGAGGTATCATTCGAAGAGTGACTTAAAGTTTGCACATCTGCTCTCCCCTCTCTTACGTCAACATACGCTAAATCCGGTTCGAGTAGAGAATTACTTCGCCTGGATGGTGGTGGCGCAAAACTCTCTACCAAGTACCTCGTTGCTTCCAGCCGGTGTCCCACTTCCACTAATCGGTCCAGCGAAGAAATCTCGACTAGGGCCATCTGCGTCTGATAGAAGGGGGAAATATTTCTACGAATCCATTTTAGCTTCACCTCTTCTGTACATGTCTCAGTTAGCCTTGAAAACAGTCCTAACATTACGCTGACGTAAATTCCTATGGTCTCGGAACTGCCTTGTGTCCTACATCTTATCTCCTCCCAGAGCCTATCATCGTACCCCGGTGGCAGAAACTCCGCTTTTAACTTTTGGACCAGTTGTGGCCAGGAACTGATAAATGGTTTATTGGCCCTGAACCATATTGCCGCTTTCCCCTCGAAAAAGTCGTAGGCCCCGGAAAAAAGCTCAGCCTTAGTGAAACCCCGGGCTTCCCTTAGCTCTTCTACCTTTTCCAAGAAGCAACTAATTGACTGAGTGTGGTCACCGCTGAACTTAACGCCCCATTTCATAATGGGCACCCTCTTTTCTGGTGTAAACAAGGGTGATGAGGTGGCAACAGGTACACCACAGTGAATACTATTGGTGGGAGGCGCCTCGTTCGGCGGCGAAATACCCAACACCTCTTCACCCTGAATTGCTTTCCCTTTCTGCTTCGGAACATCCACGCCCGCCTTAACATCTAAGTTTGAGAGGAGCCCTACCACCTGCTGCCTAACATCAAAAACAAAGGCTTTCTCTTCGGGGGTACTAACTTGCGACCTACTCAACCTCCTCAAAACCCACTCCAATTTAGCAGAAATCTTCTTAAATTGTGTGGAGTTTTCGTCACCAACAAACTCATTCGTCAACTTTAAAATTTCTTCTAATTTGGATTTTATGGCTGCTTGATCCTCTGAAAAGCTAAACGGATACTCAGGCAAAATGAAACTAGAGTCCCTTCTCAAAGCCGTGCGCAATACCTTCCTCATCTCATCTACATCACTACCTATGAGTCCCCTAACATCTAGCTCGTATCGAAGCTCTTCCGAGCTTAACCTATTGATCTCCATCCTAAAAAAAAGAAAGTTTGGCTGTGATTGGAGGTTCTTTTTTTGTGCTAAAATAAATAATTCAAATTTCTCCCGACGGGAAAACAAGAGCCTTTATAAAAAAAAATAATTCAAAAAACAAAAAAAAAAATTAAAAAAAAAATAAATACAAAAAAAATAACTACAAAAAAAAAATAAAAGCACGCGACTACCGACGGTTGATTAACTGGCAAATTCCGATTAAATAAGGGCCCCACGTTGGGCGCCAAAATGTTACCGTCCTTTTACCTCCTACCCCGCGGCGTTGTACGAAAGGTTGCTCGGCCAACTACGGAGACTGGCCGTGGGTATAGATGTTAAAGAAATGGGCGCCACGCGATTACCCTTCCGTACAACTTCAACACAACTTAAATCGCGAATTGGTTGTGACGATCGCGAACAAATCCCGTCCTTTCCCAATTAACACAAACGATTTCCTTACAATTCTCACAAGTTTATTTCATACGCCAATAATAATACAAACTTAATTCTATTTTAAAGCTAGATATCTTAATTCTATCTTAACTCTAGTTATTATACTACGTTATCGCAAAAAAAAAAATAACAACACGCCTTCTCAATGACTGAAGGTCAATGAGTAGCCAAAAAAAAATGAAAGAGGAAGGAAAAAAAAAGACAAAAAAAATAACAAAAACGAACTCCGTGATTTGAACCTAGAACTTTCCGCACGACCCAGCAAGGGGCTTTGGCTATCACGCCCACCGACCGTATATATTTCGTCTTGTCTAAAACGGTTTAACAATACACGGCGTATAACAATTCGCACCGAACACGTTTTATTACTCTCTTTTTTTCAGTAATACGCCCTTACTTTTAAAGTTGAATAAGGGTTTGCTTATTCATATATACATAGGTAAATTTGGTAATAGCGTAACAAACAAACTTAAAAGCACTTAGCTGGCTCTGGGCTCTGCTACTCGTTCGTCTCGCTCCAATTAAAACTAGGGTTTGACTTGGGGAAGAATGAATCGTCCAACAGCACCAAGCTAGTCCAGGGTTTCACGTGACCCAAAAGTAGAACCTCCAACCACGATTTTGCCTTTAGTGTCCTAACCAAATAAAATTAAATGCACTTCGGGGTAACGTTCATCAGAAAACAAAAAAACAAACCCACCTTACGTTTGCTCGAACTAGTTTTAAATTAAATAGTTGCTATAACGACTGTACTTTTTTATTTTTCTGCTCCCTGCACTGCACTACTATACTTTTGATACTGCGTTCTTAACACCACTTGCCTCACTGCCTGTTTCGAACCAAATGACCCTCTCAAATCTCCCTCAGCTAGCTACAGTCTCACCTCGCCGTGGATTAGATTATATGGCTTGGTTGTCTTAGCCCATTCCACGTATCAGGCCATTTTTCCGCTGCTCTCACCATGCACATCTCCACAGGCTGTATCAGATGTCCTTAATGAGAACCGCGGCGAAAATGGCCGATGAAAAAGAATAAAAAGAGACAAGGTGGTTCTATAAGGAATTGAACCTACGACGCCCCAGTGGGAAGATGTGCGCGCTACCTTGACGCCAAGCCCCAACCATGGGGATGATGCTTCCACTGACCACGGCATGAGTTTCCACACCAAACTGGACGAAAATCTTTCAAAAAAAATTAACCCATAATAAGGCTACGAAGTGCTCATTTAAAGCTCAACCCGGAAAAGTGCGCCTTGTTTCGTCCGGAAGTAAAATATCTGGGTCACATTATATCAGCGGAAGGAGTAAGAACGGATCCTGACAAAATCGAAGCCGTGAAAAGTTGGCCTTCTCCAAAAGATAAACACCAACTGAGAAGCTTCTTGGGACTCACCACGTATTACAGAAGGTTCGTAAAGGATTTTGCTGGCATTGCAAAGAGCCTGCATCAACTTACAGAGAAAGGCCGACAGTTCAGGTGGTCTGGAGAATGCGAAAAAGCATTTCAAGAACTGAAGGGACAGCTGTGCAATGCCCCCATCTTGGGTTACCCGACGCCCGGAAAAATGTTCATCGTGGACGCAGACGCTAGCAATGTTGGGGTCGGAGCTGTGATTTCCCAGGTTCATGATGGTCAAGAGAAAGTGGTCGCATATTACAGTAAAGTACTCTCCAGACCTGAAAGGAACTACTGTGTAACCCGGCGCGAGCTTCTGGCTTTAATTCTGGCTACGAAGCATTTCCATAAGTACCTCTACGGACAAAAGTTCATTCTCCGGACAGACCACGCAGCTCTGAAATGGCTACTCCAATTTAAGAACCCTGAAGGCCAAGTTGCACGATGGATCGAGCAGTTGCAGGGCTACGACTTTGAAGCGCAACACCGCAAGGGAACACTCCACTCAAATGCTGATGCTCTCTCTCGTCGACCGTGCGGGGTAAAATGCGAACACTGCAACCGTAAAGAAGCGAAAGAACAGGTAACTATCCAAATGATCAGGACTGAGCCAATAGAGGGTTGGAGTATAGACGAAATCCGTTCCTCCCAACAGGCAGACAATGACATCGAACCAATATTGGCCTGGAAGGAACACGAGGAAAGACCAAGCTGGCAGCAGATATCAGATCGGAGCCAAACTCTGAAGGCATACTGGGCACAGTGGGACTCGCTTTTTGTGCAAGATGTATTGCTGAAGAGAAAATGGGAAAGTGCAGATGGGACAACATCTCGTATGCAGCTAATTGTGCCACGATCCAGAGTCAACCAAGTGCTCCATGAAATACATGACGGAATCTCAGGAGGCCATTTGGGAATAAACAAGACGTTGGAAAAGGTAAGGGAACGTTTCTATTGTCTAAGCGCTAAACAAGATGTCGAGCATTGGTGCAAAAAGTGCATAAGGTGTGCGGCTACCAGGGGTCCAAAAGTAAAGCCACATGGACAAATGCAACAATACAATGTCGGAGCACCTTTCGAACGAATAGCCATCGACATCGCTGGGCCGTTTCCCGAAACCTTTAATGGAAACCGATATACTCTCGTAGTCATGGATTACTTCAGTAAGTGGCCGGAAGTGTTTGCCATCCCAAATCAAGAGGCTAAGACCGTAGCCGAACAGATAGTCAACAACTGGGTGAGCAGATTTGGGGTACCAATGGAGCTGCACTCTGATCAAGGGCGAAACTTTGAATCAAAAGTCTTCCAGGAAATATGCCAATATTTGGGAATAAGAAAGACAAGGACAACGCCACTACACCCTCAATCTGATGGAATGGTCGAGCGATTCAATCGGACCTTGAATGAGCATCTATCTAAGGTTGTCAGCAACTGCCAGCGGGATTGGGATCGACACATACCCCTCTTCTTAATGGCCTACCGAAACGCGGTCCATAGCTCAACAGGGCACACACCATCCGAGATCTTATTTGGTCAAACAATTCGGTTGCCAAGTGAAGCAAAATTCGGATCCCCACCGACGGAGCCCAAAGAGGTGAACGAGTACGTGAATGACTTACGCAGCAGGATTCGTAAATTGCATGAAGACACCAGAGAAAAGATGAAGCTAGCAAGCAGCCGCATGAAAACTAGGTACGATATCAAGGCGAAATCTTCCGGTTTCAACGAAGGAGATCTGGTTTGGCTGTATAATCCTCAGCGTAAGAAAGGCAAATCACCAAAATTGCAACAGGACTGGGAAGGTCCATACAAGGTGATAACCCGCATTAATGACGTTGTCTACCGGATCCAGCGTGGAGATCGAGGAAAATTGAAAGTGGTCCATTTGGATAGAATGTGTCATTTCAACGGGATGCTGAATGACGAAGTTGTTCGGGACGAACAACTGTAGGGAGGGAGCAATGTGATAACCAGTCAAATGTGAGCAGCGACATCTAGCAGAAAATGTCGAAACTCGAAGACTAGAAGGTTTCGATAGTGGATTAGCAGTCTCGACTGGAGAGTAGAATCGAATTTTCTAGCAAATTGGAAACTGTATGGGACGCTGGGTGGCGAGGATTGTTCTCGAAGTATGTCATTCGAGTATAAATACCAGGATCCCAAAGGTATGCAAATCAGTTCTAAAGTGTAATTTGAAGTGTTAATTAGGAGAAGTGATTAAGTGGTTTAAGTAAAAGATAAGAAAAGTATAAGTGGTTGAGAAATTGGATTGTATTGAGAGAAAGAATTAAATAGTGAATTTTAACTGTACTGAATAAAGGGATTTGTATTGAAAAGAATAAGTTCTATTATTTGTACCCACACAAACATTCTACAATAAGATATCGGGAGTAAATTATTCAACGAAGCCGTATATCCAGCGACAATTTAAAATGGACGCACTAACTGCGGCTGGTTTACAATGAATTGATGTAAAACCGAATAACCGCAGCCGGTGTGTCCCGATGCTCAGAAGAGGAGCAATTGAGTCCTTCTGCGCATCACAGTAGCCCACACCTACGAGGATCTCAAAAAAGTATTAATGCATTAATCGTTTTCCAACAACTGAAGTCACACACGTTACAGTTAAACAAGTCGGTAGAAAAGTATGTCTTGGAAACACAGGAGATTGCCTCATACGCCAGCATTCCCGACGCCGATGTTATCGCAACGACAACGCTGCCGCACTAATGGAAACGAAGATCATGAAGCAATTGAAGGCCATCCTGGGCAGATATTAGAGGAAAGCGTACTCGAAGTCCCCCGATGAAAACCGCAGCCAACCCCACCGCTGTTGTAGCCACCAGTAACAAGTAAGATGCTATAACTGTTCCCAGTTTGGCCACTACCAGAGCCATTGCCCGCAGCTGAAGCGCCAGATGAATGCGTGTTTCACATGCCATGAAGTAGGACATTTTGATCTAAATTATCCCAGGAGGAAGAATTCAGTTGCCGCAGTCCAGCAGTGTCCTAATGAAGAAGAAGCCAGTGAGGTTGGAGCCTTGAGCAGATCTGAGGAAAGCATTCCAAATTCCCAAGTAATTTCGTCAAGAGGCCCCTATTCCTATTCATTTACGGGAAACAAATGATAACGCAATTCAGAGGGATGGTACCCAGTGTACTTGTGTCGTTCGATTTGTTGAAGAATCCGGGTGTATTAGAAAAGACGCGACTAAAGTTGTTAAAATAAATAAGGCTGTAGAAAACGTAATCGCGAACTCTAAAGTCCTGACTGAAGGCACATCAGGTTTTATGAGAGACTCTGAATTAGAACTGATAGAGCTTGAGGGCGACAGGGATGTGGTAAATTTTGTTGATTTAGGACGGCTAGTGAGTGCAATTGGGACTTGGCTGGGAAGTAATAACTAAATAAGTATAAATAAGCGGTTGTCTGAGGAATGCCTCAGGAACAAAAATCACTGCAAAAGCTAATGATTATTCCATAAAGATAAGTTTAACTAGAGATGTACCGTTATACTGTTCACCACGACGACTTTCCTATTACGAGCGTACGGAAATCGAAAACACTGTCGATCAGTGGTTAGAAAAGGCTTTAGTTAGACCACCAAGTTCGCTTTATGCTTCTGCATTAGCATTAGTAAGGAAAAAGGACGGACAAATACGAATATGTGTAGATTATCGAACCCTAAATAAATATACGGTAAGAGATTATTTTCCGCTTCCAGTTATTGAAGGCTGTTTACTGTACTTTTCTTGACTTGAAAGAAGGTTTCCACCACATAAGAGCGTCTGAAGAATCGGTTAAATATACAGCATTCTTCTCGCTCTTCGGATAGTAAGAATACGATTACATGCCATTTGGTCTTAAGAATTTCCCCGCGATCTTTCAAACACATATGTATTTACGTTGAAACCGTTGATTGAGAAGGGCTTAGCCATTGTCTATCTTGATGACATTTCTATTGCGACCGCGGATATAGAGACACTTGTTAAAATTCTTACTGTGCGCGTTAAGTGCAGAACAAGATATCGGGAATTGGTGCAAAAAGTGCATAAGGTGTGCGACTACCAAGGGCCCACAAGTAACATCACAGGGACGAATGCAACAATACAATGTCGGGGCACCATTCGAACGAATAGTGCTCGTCATCGGTGGGCCGTTTCTTGAAACCTCTAACCGCAACCAATATACCCTCGTGGTCATAACTCGAGGCTAATACCATAGCAGAAGAGACAGTCAACAACTGGGTGAGCCAATTTGGGGTCCCAATGGAGCTATACTCTGATCAAGGGCGAAACTTTGAATTAAAAGTCTTCCAGGAAGTGTGCCAATATTTGGGAATAAGGAAGACAAGGACAACGCCACGGACCCAATCTGATGAAATGGGCGAGCGATTCAATAGGACCTTGAATGAGCATCTGGCTAAGGTCGTCGGCAACTGCCAGCGGGACTGGGATCGACACATACCCCTCTTCTTAATGACCTACTGAAACGGGATCGTATTTGATCAAACAGTTCGATTGCCAAGTGAAACGAAATTCGTATCCCCACCTTCGGAGCCCAAGGAGGTAAACGACTACGTGGATGACTTGTGCAGCAGGATTCGTAAATTGCATGAAAACACCCGAGCAAAGATTAAGCTAGCGAGCAATCGCATAGTTGACCCGGTACGATATCAAACCAAAATTTTCCGGATTCAACGAAGGAGATCTGGTGTGGCTGTATAATTCTCTGTGTAAGAAAGGCAAATCACCAAAATTGCAACAGGACTGGAAAGGCCCATACAAGGTGATAACCCGCGCTGGAATCGAAGAAAAATTAATGTGGTCGATTTGGATAGCATGTGCCATTTCAACAGAACGATTGTCGTGACGAACAACTTTATGGAAGGCGCAGTATGATAAGCACTTAAAACGTGAACAGCGTTATTTATATTTGAATGACGGAAAATTTCCATATTTTAATAGTAGAAAACTGAACCATGGAGAAATTTTTTTCTCGAATTTTCTAGCAAAATGGAAATTTGTATGAAACGATGGATGGTACAGAATATTCTCGAGAGATGTTAGGGGAGTATAAATATCAGCATCCCCCAATATATGCAAGTTAGTTCTAAAGTGGAATTTGAAATATGAATCACGAGTAGCGATAAATTGGTTTAGGTAAAAGATAAAAAATAGTAAAAGGGATTGAGAAGAAAAGCGATTGAATTGTAAATTGTAACTGTATTGAATAAAATGATTGTACTGAAGTGAATAAGTTCTATAACTTGTACCCAACTATAATTTGTACAACGTCTTTCTTGATACTATAGTAGTTTCAAAATTTGTTAATCAAAGGACATAATACATATATTCATACATATAATACTATTTTGCAATGCTATCTTATATCCATTGACTTCTAAAGATTGGGCTAGCTCGAACGGGTTGCAACTATCACTTTATTTTTTCCTTGATTGGTCTGCTCCGCGAAAAGTAAGGTAAATGCTATGGTGTGCATGTTTTATTTTATTTTTTTTAATTATAAAACGAATTAACAAATATTAGTAATCAATATGTCTCTACAATAATCACCAGAGTAAACGGATTGCGACGACTGACAAAATATTCGAACTTAATTTCGAATAAAAGGAAGAAATAAATTCCGATGGAAATTCATGATATGAGGAATTTTTCCACGAGAGCGAAAATGTTCAAGGGGAATCTCATTTCCCTCGGCATTGCCGGTAGACCTGATTGTGTGTTTGGGTATATTATATGAGATTTATTATTTGAAAAATGAGTCTATAACTACCTATGAAATGTATTGAAAGAACGGCCGTATTATTAAAAAATCAGTAACGATTGAGGATTCAGGAAAATTGATCAACTATCAATGCAACCCAATAACAAGTAGAATTTAAGAAGATACAATTGTTGTTGGACGGTATACAAAATACACGTAAATCCATGGACTGACAGAACACTGTTTTGTGAAAATAACTAAAAGAATACATAAGAAAACAATAAAACAGAGTTTTGTGAGAGGGAAGTTTACGCGAATTCAAGAATTTCTTATAAACAATTTTAACTAATTGATTAATGAGGCACACAATCATACTTGTTAAAAATTGTCATCAAATAGAAAAACAAGGAGGGAAATGCAAAAAGATTAATACGTTAGCTCTGCATAAGTGCCACTGATGCCAGTATAAGTAACAGCGAGAGAAATGCCCCCGGATATCCCTTTTAAAGAGTATAAAGGAAGAGCAATGTTAGAATACAACCACTAAATATCATTGCACTTTTACATCACGGTGTAAGATGCATGAAATTAATACCACAAGATAATACTAAATAGTGGACACGTTAATGAGAAAAAGGTTTAAGTTAGTACGTACTTAAGGTTGTTTTTCTTTTCAGATTGCGTTTTTGGATTACACGTATCAACAGATGGGACTTATTGACCTAAAATTGATCTACACCGACCGCATAAACAAAATGGCAAAACTATTAAAGAAAATCTTCTTTTCTAATCTTAGTTAAATCTATATAGGCTTACTCGTATATTACAAAATAGAAGAAACGAACTCAAATACAGTTTTCTAAATAAATATGCTTTATTAAAAATATTCTTCAATGTATATGTATATTTTTCTTCTCTCTGTATATGATTATTCAATATCTTATTCGCACAATTGATATAAAATATTGCGGTTTTATGTATATATATATATATATATATCTGTGTATATATATATATATATATATATTTATGTATAATAAGTGGTTGAATGTAGAAACTACATCATTTATTCGTACACTTTCTAACGATCATTCAATTATATGAAATAACAAACGTACAGGATATTGCCATTATTGCACTCGAACTATGACAGATTCGTAGCTATGCAAGTAAAAGATGACTAACGTTAACATAAAAAAACAAACGTTATTCCTGCAAAAACAAAAAAAAAACAGTATAACATTTTTTTATACCAATGCAAAATATATCTAAATTATCCTTTAAGGAAGAATGGCTGCTGCAAATTTAGTCTTTGGATTTACTTTTAGCTTTCCCATGCTTCGTCACGCTGTTTAGCCGCTAAAAGCTTACGTTCTGAAATTGGAAATCAGTTAAATTAACAAAAAAAAAGAGTTCAATGAATGCGAATGTCAACTTACCTTTGGCCTCACGAAGTACTCGCTTCTCATTTTCACGCTCTTGAGCGGCAGTTTTTAACCGAACACCTAATGCCCCAGTTACTAAGCGACGTGCCAAAGCTGCACAAGTTTCTGGTCGGGGTCTATATGGCTGCAACGATGCGGAACATTTTTTTGCCTTTAGGCGAGATTCTGCTGTTGCTTCAGCTAAGGGCTTCAAAACAACAAATGGATGTCCCATTGCGAGGATTTCAGCAGCTAACAAACAAACAAAACTTTATTAATAATCCATTGATCATTGCTACTATTTCTTACCAACTTGCGAACTACTGAACACAGCCAAAGCATGAGTATCATCAACCCATTTTATATCGAATCCTGATTCTTTATATTGTGAGAAGACCATCAATAGGTCTTGATTTTTGAATTCCACTGGGAAATTGGAAACCTCTAAAACGTGGGGAAACTCCTCATCGTTGAGGATCGATTGTTTTGTTAAAAAGGCCTAAAAATACACAAACTTTTTCAAAACAAATTCCGATTTATTTTTAAAGGAAACTATTACCGAATAGTCCATTTTAGGTAATTCAATTTTTACTTTACCAACTGATGCTGTCAGTTCTTGAATAATTTTTGGATCCAAACAATCACCGCTATCATCGTATAATGAGTCCCAGTCGTCTTCTTCAATTTCATCGTCATCAGTACCACTTTTCGTTGTAGATGCACTTTTACAATTAACTGATGAATTAGTATGAAATAGTTTTTTCTCTGGAATTTCAAGAACATCTGAGTTGAAGGTTTGCTTTATTATGCGACGGTTGCTGCGGTTTATTTCCTGTAAATACAAATGTAGTTGTGATTTTTTAATGTATATGTTAATGTATATGTATATGTTAACATAGTCATATGCACTCGTACAAGTACGAGTGTGTACACAAATTAGAATGGAATCCAAATTTAAATTTGATTTCAAATTATTGATGACAGTTTCAGTGTTTTAGATCTCATTCAAAGTTATCTATTCCAATTTGGCAAATATGTAATTTTGCTATAATAAGTTTCCATTTCTCATTTAAGTGACAAAATAAAATACGAGTAGCAATATAAAGAAGGGTTATGCAAGCACATACTCGTACTCTGTCAATAGATTTCGAATATATTGAGGTTTTTCTGAAACAGGAGGAAAAAAAAATATGTGCCTATCTGGAATGTATTGCCCTGTGATGACGTTGATGGCTTCAGAGATACATTGTTTTTTTTATCGATTAGCATTGTAGTAGCCGCCCCAACTAGATGATATATCACTGGAGTTCGCGATTAAGAGACCAATAAAGTTCATTCAATCCAGTTGCTAATGAAAGAGAGAGACGAATTGGCAAGAAAAGGTTCGGCCTCAACATTCATGTTGCGCGACCGTTTTGGGGGTTACCAATTAGCTACATAAAAAGCTATATAAATAACTAGCTAAAAACAAAGGCATCTGGAATCTGGAATGTATTGCCCTGTGATGACGTTGATGGCTTCAGAGATACATTGTTTTTTTTATCGATTAGCATTGTAGTAGCCGCCCCAACTAGATGATATATCACTGGAGTTCGCGATTAAGAGACCAATAAAGTTCATTCAATCCAGTTGCTAATGAAAGAGAGAGACGAATTGGCAAGAAAAGGTTCGGCCTCAACATTCATGTTGCGCGACCGTTTTGGGGGTTACCAATTAGCTACATAAAAAGCTATATAAATAACTAGCTAAAAACAAAGGCATTCCATTACTAGACGGAAACTGAAGGTAAAAGGCAAGCCAACAACTTTTTACCAACCCCTTCCCCCAAAAGAACAAAACAACTCCTATAGCAGAGTCAAAAAACACCTTATGACTATGGGAATAGACAAGAAAACAACGGTCGCATATGCAACGAGGACGAAATAACAGCAGAGCATATCCCTTGCTACTGTAATCGCGTTAGCAGAACACGTCTATGTCTTCTAGGTAAGCCATACCTTGAGGTAGAAGATATTACTGCCAGCTCGCTCAAAGATTTAGCCGAGTTTATTAATAATTTCAGCCATCATGGGTGTGCTCTAACTTGAGAAAATCACAATAGGCCTAACCTGGCTGCAGTGATAAGACTAGATAGTCCCGCCTCCCCGCTTGGAATTGGAATGGAATTAATTTGAGTACTCTTTTCCCCATACCAGCCACTTCTGGTCACATAATTTTCTGGTAATCATTCACTTTTCTTCTAGAGAAACGTTGACTATTTTTCGACTATCCCATTACATGAATATCGATTTGATAACCGTAGTATACTGTTAGTGGACAATGCTGGGCTTTGGCTACGGCTACGAGCCTTTGTTAAAGCCGATAGCCGTTAGACATATTCTAGCACAGAATGTTTGTTGATCAACCTGAACCAACGTATCTAAGTCTGCTAGTAAGATCATGCGCGATTTTTTTTTTAAACATTTATCTAACCCTGACAGCCTCTTTACAACTCCAGTCATACAACGCCTTTTCTTTTGGTTTGATACTCTTAGTTCGACTAGGGATAAAGGATCTGATTCCAAAGAGAAAAATATCTCTGACCATATCAGCAGCGACATCCACGTCGTTATCGAGGAAACATAACGAACAGTTACGATCCCTAAAGAAGGTATTAAGTCCGCTCCAATTGGCTTTCTCGTATTGCTACACGGTTCTTTTGGGAATATTTTCTCTAACTATGTGGTCAGTATACGAGAAATTAGCTGGCATGACACCTCAGTGTAGGGGGGAGAGCACATCGTGGGCTCATTTACAAGCTGGGTTAAGTTGTTTTCCGCAGCGATTTTGTTATTTCGAATTGGGCCATATGAAGTTCCTGGTTTCCTTGAGAGATTCTATTTCGGTTGAGTAAACAGAAAGACCAGAACATTGAATCTAGCCAGTTACCTTTTGTAGAGCAAGTTACACTAGATCAGAAAGTTTTTGCAAATAATTTCCAAACATCTTTACTGTGACCTCATCCGCATTGGCCACAAACTTGCAACCAGAATTTTCTATTTTTGGAAGAAAGTCATTGAGTATTATATTTCTGAGTAAAATGCATATAGTACATCTAACAGCGCGCCTTGATTTGCCCACTGTTCGACATGACTCCTCCTCTCCTCCTCAGTAGGTGGCTTTTGAAGAAACTTATGAGCTCGCAAATCTTAAGCCCCGGTAAGACACTGATAATTGATTAATATACAACGTTTTTGAGAGATTTATGCATCAAGAAAAAACGTAAACATTGAGAATTTTTTGTGTGGACGACAGAGTGTACAGTTGTACATTAAATCAGTTTGTAACTTGAGGGAGAACGCGGCTTTCTATCAACTCGAAATGAATCCAAAGAACTACAAACAATGCAAAAACCTTCGAACTGCGTTTCAACCGGTAAATGCGTATCGCCTCAAGGGCAAACATAACTCAGCGGTGATCATCTAAAAATTTAAAAGTTCACATGAGTACTTAAAAAAATTAAAATTGAAAATTCTACGCTCTGAAGTATAAATAGAATCATGTTTTTTTTGCTTACATATATATACGATTGCAAATAACCCTTAAGTGTTAAGTGTTTGAAGTACAAAACCATGAAAAAGTTTATGTAATTGACGGTTTTATAGGAGCGAAATATTTAGGGAATAATAGGTTTGTTCGCGTAGTTTTTGGACTAAATAAGTAAAAACTCTCAAATCCCGAGTGGGAATAAAATTCTCTCTCAGAGAAAAAATAAATCTGTTAAAAAGTAAGCGAACGGATTATATATGTATATATATAAACAGATCACATAAACAGCGCGATGCTACGTTTTAAAAAAGTGCCAAGGGTCTAGAAAAAATGACACCTAACCTGTACTATGACTGCAAAATAAAAGTTCTTGTTGAACTCGTAAACGATATCCTTTACATATACTTGGAATCGTCCTAAACTGCGAAAATATACCTTTAGATAATTGGGTTAAGTTTGTTTACGACTGCAGGGAAACTCTAATGATGATTTCGTACATCGAGTTAATGTGGCAGTCTTTTATTAAATTTACATGATAACCTGCATCCGTCTTTAACATACGCATCGCATCCTGTACATTTATATGAATGAAACTGAAAACTGAAAAACTAGTGTTTCAAACGTGACGTAACACAGCGAGATATAGAAAGTTGTTAAGGACGGCAAACTTAACCAATATCTTAAGCGGAACAGTTGCAACACAGATGCGTGGAGAATATATCATAGATATTCATAATATGTAAAATTAAATGTGCTTGTATATGGATTATATTTCAACAGGTAATATAAAGAATAAAACTCCGTTCTCGGTTTTCTGGTATATCCAAGTCAAATATTTTAAGCAACACTAACAAAAAAGATTAAACGATAGTTTTTATTGGCAGAGAATGGCTTAAAAAGTAAACTCTCAGTAAATCGATCCCTTTTGTAAATTAAGAATCAGCTTCAGTAAAGAGGGAATGTTCTCAGTTTTGAAAGTAACAATGTGCCAAGAAATTCCAATTTAACTAACCCCCCAGTATGTAAAAATACCTTACACCGCTTAAGATATGACCAAATACATTTCCTAAATAAATAATAAGTCTTATTTTGCAATAAGACTCAGACTATTAAACTTAGGTTTATATACTGTTCCCTTATTCGGACTCGAGAAGTGAATTCTATCAATACAGCCCGTCTCCACAGGACATGAACAATGCCCAGATTATAAACATACCATTAACATGTCTAGTGGAGACACAAAAATTCATGCCCAAGCTAACATTAGAGCATAGATTTCGTGTATATGTGAGTTCTTTTCTTTTGAATGTAATGGTAAACACATTTTTTTCAGAATGCCGAGTTAAAAGGAGGAACTAATTGTTGCTGTTGTTGTATGTTGTCGCATGAAAATCTGCTCGCAACATAATTTCCCCAGCCAAGACAGAAAAAAATATGACAGACTAGATATCAAATGTTATGTCTGCCATAATTCTGTCTCATGGAGACGGACTGTTAAGTTCTAATAAACTTCAACACAAAAAATACATAAAAGGGTTCGAAAACAAAGACAATAAGCTTTGTTTTTTTGCACGCATGTTAGCGATTGTCACAAAAAAACGACCCATCTTCGCTTAAAATTTCATAATAAAAACTTGGAGCACAGATATACCTATTTAATGGCATTTCATCTGTCCGTTGATTAATTAGTATTGAAAAAAATTTGTTGGCAAATGTTTGACATTTCTGAAAATTCACTGGAAAGTTCATCGCAAACGAAGAATGTAGGATTTGGAAGTACTCTTTTATATCCGCTATATCCGGATGTATAAAAAAACATGGCTAGTGTCAGGATACCAAAAAATACTACGCTTGTTTACGAAACGTTGCACTATAACTGATAGGTTTGCTTTTATACAAATAATGAAGAAACATAACTATCACACACAACGCAAGGAAGCTGACAAACAACACCTAAATGTAACTTCAGAATAAATGAGGATACGCCTTTTTCTACAACACGCAGCACGAACCCTTATTTCAGTGTTAGGTATTTATAAGTAACTAGAATAGTAACATAAATAACATTTTAACAAAAGTCGCGATATCTTGGAAATTTATTGGGTGAGGTAGAGGTTCTACCTGAACGAACGGTAGCAGTCCTAATATTAATATTAAAGACTAATGAAACAAAATAGGAAAAACAGATCTTTATTCAATCTTCTCATATTAAATTGGTAAACATCAATGGACAATAAGGTTAAATACGGCATAGCTTACCCAGTTTATCCGACAGCTCAATTTACGTTGAAGCAGTCCGCATTGGTTCAATACGGTCGAATAAAAACCACTTCAAACCGAATTTAAATATACAACACGCATACGTTCATTCCTGCTCATAAAACGCATTGAAAAAGCGCTTTGAAATATCGTATAAACATTTTCAAATCGCATAGAAACATTCGCTCTCATCATTCTTTCATCATCGAGCAGGTATTAGTTGTGGATTTAAAATGTGGGGTTGCAAACGAAATATTTGGAAAGAGAAAGAAATAATTTAATTTAATTTAATTTTGGTGGGGGCTAACGCCCCCATTTATTATGCTTAATACAAGCTTAAAAACTAAGACTTAAACTAATACTAGGGCTTAAAGCTAAGGATGGTGAAGGAGATCGAATTTGAGGGAAAGTGTGCTGCGATTAAAATCGAAAACGGAATGGTTGGAGTTTACCTTACGCAGCATACGGGAGATTGGTTCGTTAGAGCCATATGTGGTGCGGTGGATAGGTAGATAAAAGAGACGGGTGGAACGTAGATTACGAGGGCTAGTGTTAAAGAAAATGGAGTTGCAAAGATGCATGCAATCGACGGAGCCTGAGAGGAGTCGGTGAATGAACAAAATGTCTGCTGCGTCCCTTCGTTCCTCAAGGGTATTCAGGTTAATGAGTTTGAGACGGTCTCGATAGGGAGGTAAGATTAGAGGATCGTTCCAAGGTAGACCTCGAAGAGCAAAGCGAAGAAAACGACGCTGGACCCTCTCAATACGAGATATATGAACTCGTTGAAAAGGACACCACGCTTGGCTAGCGTACTCGAGAAGGGGGCGAACGTAAGTGATGTATAGTGATCTAGTCACGTACGGGTTGCAGAATTCTTTGGACCATCTTTTAACGAAGCAGATAAGATAATAAGAACAATGTATCAGTATTAGTGTGAAGTGTTAGTTCAACCAACTGTTTGTTAAATTTCTCTCGCTCATTTTGGATAATTTCATATAAACACTAGCATTTTACGGGTATTGAACTAATGCGGATTGCTTCAATGCAAATTGAGCTGTCGGATAAACTGGGTATGTCTTAAAATAGGTGCTTAAAATTACCTCCCCATCCTACAGCCTAACAAAAGTAAACAAATATAAAGTTTGCATAAAAATATTAAACTGTTAGCTATGAAAAGGACGCTAGAGATCTACATCAAAAAATTATTTGATATAAGATGTATGGAAATTTAATGGACGAATGGTTTTGCGATCTGTCAAAGTAGACAGTGTAAAAAAAAAACCTTCGGTGTTAAATAATTAATTAGAATAGCATATCATACGATGATTTCGAAATTGTGGGCTAAGTGGCCTTCAAGAGTAATATATACGGCGAGAAAACAGCGTACAACAAGCAGCATCCACAAAGCTCCATATAGGTCAGATGAATTCCAAGTTACTTCTTCTATGGAAATTTCTTGCGCTTAAAGACGATAAGTTGTAGCGGAAAAATATGGCGTCGAAGATGTTACGAAGGTAACTGTTGTAAATGTGAACGAAACATTCGACTTTTGTAACATTCACATTGTGCTATTAACTTTACAAGTTTGAAAATTAATTAAATTATCCCCCCTTTTTTCTTGGATCGTCTGACCGTTTAGACCCTATTTTATTTTCACGGAATATTTGGGGTAATCTCTATGCATTAAATATAAACAATGCGCATAAATTGTCAATGTTTTTTTTTTTTAATTTTAACACTCCAGAGAACGTGACAACTCTTAAAATGCCAGACCATGTGTTAAGTTTCCGGAAAATTGGATAGATAGAGAAATAGAGACAATGTTTGGGCTTAGTGGTTATTTTGCTCTAAATTATTAGTGTAAATTGACTTGTTGTATTTAAGGCAACCATTCACGTGATTTTAGTTGAAAGAAGAATGTCTTTCGGTCGCGGTTGGGATTGAACGCCGAACCGTCCAATTGGGAAACCAATATACTACCACTTGAGCCACGGTCACCCAATAAGTTCATCTGAAGCTGTCAGCCCCAGAAATCAAAAGATCGCAGGGAAAGCTGTAGGCAGTTGGTGTCTACAATACAATAAAGTGATCCTTTATACGTGCGGCAAAACTGAGTTAAACCCGTCTACCGGACCTACGTGGAATTGAAAAAATTAAAAATCCTAAGTTATAACATATAACATGTTTATCGATTTTTTTAATTACATTAATGAATTTGATATAATAGATTACAAAAAAGATAGTTATAAGACCTTATTTTTTTAAATAACGAACTGAATTGCATGTGTACTTCGTGGATACTGTAAGGAACTGGAGATAGAAGAAACGCATGAGTTGGAACTATGACTCCACCTTCCACATAGTACCAATATATCTCAACGGTGGTCAATGGATACCATCTATATATCTAAATCGTAGATCCAAGGACAAAATCGAAGATAAAAAGGTGACAAAATCAAATAGCAGATGCATTGTGTTGCAGAATAGTAAATGGAAACTGTAAGGGAGACCCTAGAGGAGAATATAATTTTCCCTGTGCTCGATAACAGGGATGAAAACGTTCTCGGACCATATGCCTTTAGAGGTCCCTTTTAAGGTTTCTGGTAGCCACAACACAGCAAATATAACCCAACTAGAACTTCTTCCGAAGTTCACAATGAAAAACTGTTTTCGGAGAATCATATAAAGTAAATGTAAATTGAGAGCTTGCTAAATAAGAAGCGCTACAAATATTTCACAGAATACTCACAAACGGCGTTTATGTTTCTCAAATTAATAAGAATAATCTTTACCAACGCGTTTAAAGTCGTCTACGCGGCAGCAAAGCCAACTTTTACAAACTTTTTCCATGTAAAAAGATATAACTTGAACAGCAAAATAATGCTCTAATAAATGAAATAAGATTCCAAACAAAATTTTGGAAAGCTGTCAAAGTTATTAACAGAAAAATAAATGACATCGCTCCAGAAATACAAGCAGATCGAGATAGCAGTTTGCAACACTCCTTAATGCAGAGCCAAAATTCCAGAAGGCAATAATATTCCCACAACACCAGGCGAGTAACTCAGTGGGTAGAAGCAACAATATCTTTCTAGAATTTCAAGCCGGCTTTAAACGAAATTATTCGAATATTGATCAAACATTTTCGCTTGTTAACATTATAGAGTTGTACAAAAGTATTGCCCATCACTAGCTACAATTTTTTCCCTATCTTTCTGGCAGAGCTCGAATACCGTTACGGTAAAAGCGTTCGTCTTTTGAGGCTATCTACGAACCAAGCCATTTTTTGATGTCTTGGTATGAGCGGAACTGCTGATCAGCCAGACCATGTGCCATCGAACGAAATAAGTAATAATCGGACGGCGCAATATCTGCGGAATATAGCGGATGGGATAGGACTTCCCATTTGAGCATTTCCAGGTAAGTTTAAACAGGTTTGGCAACGTCAGGCCGAGCGTTGTAATGCCGTAGAATTACTTCTTCGTACCTCTGCTCGTATTGTGGCGGATTTTCGCGCAGTGCTCGCCTCAATCGCATCAATTGAAGTTGATACCGTACCCCAGTGATGGCTTCGTTGGGTTTCAGCAGTTCATAATAAATAACACCGACCTGGTCCCACCAAATACACAGCATAACCTTCGCAGCGTAAATATTCGGCCGAGCCGACGACGTAGAAGCATGACCGAGCAGTCCCCACGACTTTCTTGTCTTTGAGTTGCTGTAATGAATCCATTTTTCATCATCGGGGTGGCCGTGGTGTAGTGGTAGTAGCAAACGTTTCTCACTCGGAGGGTCCAGGTTCGAATCCTGCCCATGGCAAAATCAGTTTTTCATTGTATAATTGGAACTCAGACAAAAAAATTCTGCGTGTGAAGGCATAACACTGACACGTAGATTTGGCTGTTATATAAGAGTTTCAAGCAATGAAAAAAATACTGGGAATTATATCTCGAATCACTCTGAGTGAAGAAAAACTCTCCGTCCTATTCGGACTCCCACCCCTGGAGAGTAAACATAGAAACCAAACACACCTGAGTTTCAAACCACTACAAAAAAAAAAACATTTTTCCTTTCTCCTTTCTATCTATCCGCCCGCGCCCTGGCAACAGTAAAAGGGTATCAACCCCTTAGGCGCGCGTAAATTATAAAAAAAAAAAAAGTATATGGCGCCAAAACAAAATCACTAATGTGTCAAAACGGTTTGTTTACCATATGTCTAAGCATGGTTCATGACGTTTTGGATATGTGAAAATCGACCAGCATTTACTGCTTAAGAACTGCTTAGAACTTAGTTGCGCACCTAATATATGACTTCTTCGTAGATTTTCTGCAGATGTGAAATGTCATTCAAGGTCATAAGTGTGTGGAAATCTACGTACAAAAATAACGTCTGCGATGGTAAAAACTTGTCGATGGGTCAGGGTGCGTTCTAAGCACATTATAATGTAGAATGTTTGTGTGGGTACAAATGATAGAACTTATTCTTTTCAATACAAATCCCTTTATTCAGTACAGTTACAATTCACTATTTAATTCTTTCTCTCAGTACAATTCAATTTCTCAACCACATATACTTTTCTTATCTTTTACTTAAACCACTTAATCACTTCTTCTAATTAACACTTCAAATTCAACTTTGGAACTGATTTGCATACCTTTGGGATGCTGGTATTTATACTCGAATGACATACTTCGAGAACAATCCTCGCCACCCAGCGTCCCATACAATTTCCAATTTGCTAGAAAATTCGATTCTACTCTCCAGTCGAGACTGCTAATCCAGTATCGAAACCTTCTAGTCTTCGAGTTTCGACATTTTCTGCTAGATGTCGCTGCTCACATTTGACTGGTTATCACAATAATTTATTTTATATATAAATGACATAACAAATCATGTCAAGGTTGGAATAGAGCTGAACTGAAACAAAATTCCAACCCTAGTGTTTGCAGATGATATTGTCTTGCTCCCAAATTCAGTAGATGCTATGCAGCTCATGGTTAACAGACTTAACAATTACTGCATAACCTGGGACCTAACTGTAAACCTATTGTGATAACCACTTAAATGTGAGCAACGACATCT
The DNA here is from genome assembly GCA_949129095.1 of Volucella bombylans. NCBI lineage: Eukaryota > Metazoa > Arthropoda > Insecta > Diptera > Syrphidae > Volucella > Volucella bombylans. The sequence goes on from OX422142.1 coordinate 84,279,789, forward strand.
AGCAGAAAATGTCGATACTGGAATAACAAAGTCTCGGCTGGAGAGTGGAATCGAATGTTCTAGCAAATTGGAAATTGTATGGGACGCTGGATGGCGAGGATTGTTCTCGAAGTATGTCATTCGAGTATAAATACCAGCATCCCCAAGGTATGCAAGTGAGTTCTAAAGTGTAATCTGAAGTGTTAATTAGGAGAAGTGATTAAGTGGTTTAAGTAAAAGATAAGAAAAGTATAAGTGGTTGAGAAATTGAATTGTACTGAGAGAAAGAATTAAATAGTGAATTGTAACTGTGCTGAATAAAGGGATTTGTATTGAAAAGAATAAGTTCTATTATTTGTACCCACACAAGCATTCTACACTATAAACGAAGTAAAAGATGATGATATTCAGAAACGGCAATGTGCAGCCGGGGCTAGATGTATCAGCAGTAAAAATGTAATTTGTATCTCGAAACAGAAAATATTCCGTGCCACTGATATATCCCTTTTTATGCAGCGCAAGTATGGGACTACTGTCCCTTAGAAAACGTGAAAAAGTTCCTGCGTTACTTCATAAAGCGAAATTTCAAAATTCCGATCAATTCACCAAGCTACATGATCTACCTGGAGACAGGAGTTCCACCTTTGTTCCTGGATACCCTCAAGCTCCATTTTGATAATGAGGTAAGAGTCATGAGAATGAAGCAAGAAAGAATACCCAAGATGTGTAGTGTTTTCGCAAATGTTACTGAATTGGGGTAAAAATGTACAAGAATGGAACAGCTTAGCATCAGATTACGAACAGCCCACTTCACTTAAACACAAATTCCACACTTTGTGAGTTAAAACGACTCAAAGTATGTACGGAAAATTTGTAAATAACGCCCAGTCACCCTAATGCTGACAATATTACAGCAAAATGAACCATTATTTGGATGACAAAACGTATTTTCTAGCTAGGAACTCAACGGATATGTTAAGCTCCATCTTTAAAATAAAAGCAGAACTAACGAATTTGAATTTTATACCACACCGCCCGGAGCTGCCAATTTTGTGAAGACTTTGTAACCTCAAGGAGCGAGAGGACGTGTTCCACTTCATTGCGATATGTCCCATCTTAAAGGAATTCCGCCGTAATATCTTTGGTTCGCATGTACTTGAGCTAGAGGAGGGATATATTGTAAATAGTGAAGGCACTTTAATAGAGAGCACTTTAATACAGAGACTGCATTTTAGTATGCCAATTTGGTTGACGGCCTTCAGCCAAACCATTTGGACTAAAGGCGCCTACACACAAGACAATTTGTACACACAATTTCTAAGACGTTTGAGTGGGGGAAATTGTGTTGGACTCTACACAAATATCAATCTGCCAATACAATTCCAGGATTTGGTTCAAGGAAGTCGTCATGTTGCTGTCAATATCGAAGAAACAAAAAATTGTAATTACACTAGCATTATCGACTTCGAAGCAAAAAAAGGAAGGATGAAAAATTTATTCTTGAAAATAATGCAATTGTGCGACACAAAGTGCCTATTCAATTGGCGTGGGCATGAAAGACTTTGATACGAGGGATACTTGAGTCACACCATTTTTAATTTTTGAATGTGAGCATTTGGAGTGAAACATATCTTTTTTTCTTCTTTTTACACTTCCTTAGTGCCTGTCTACACTTGCCTACCCATGAGCGTCATTCCCATGAACACAGTGGCTACACACAAAAAAAAAACACTTCATTGGAATGAAAGCAATTTTGACAGATGGGGAACACTGACACCTAAAACATAAATATATCGTTGAAGTGGTAGAATGATAGTAAATGAATGAATAAATAAAGAATGATAGTGAAGACGCTTTATTACCAGTTTAATCTCCAAATCTACCACTCAACAACAGCAACATAACCAGCATGTCCAACACGTTTTGTTTTAATCAAGAACCGATTTCCTACTGTAGATTTTCGCTTTTTCCTCCAATCTCCCTGACACTCTACTTTCCAACTTTCGCACACCCACCAAAATCAGCAAAAAATGAAGAAAATCTATGGAGGGAAATGCTTTGAAAACAAAACACCCATACCTCCACTGAGAATGTTATTTGTGAGTCTTCCGTTCGGTGTAACCCTCCGATAATCGGGAAAAATGTGTCAGAAACGAAACGCTTTAAGAAAAGAACGTTCATTCTTCCACCAAGAATTATATTTTGAAGTAGACTTTCGGTGGATTTTGTGTCTGTTCACATAGTTCTCTGCCTATTTACTTAAGAAATGGATTTTTGGTGGAAGTATCCCTTCTTCCCACATCAATGAAAAGCGTTTCCTCTTTTTCGGAAAATCTTGTTGCCCGCGATAATATGAACAGGCTGTATGAACTTTGGGTGCAATCAAATCTACTCGTCTCGAGCGACACGACTTTCATATCCGTGCTAATGTAGACAGGCACTTAGACACTTTTTAGATGGCGACTCATGAGTCTACCATGTCGATAGTATTTAGGTGAGAAAAGTGAGAAATAAAGAGAGGGGTACAGTCGAGACGGAAATGTTCCGTCCATATTCCATTTTATCATTATTAGTTCGATCGTTGAGTAGTGAATCTCGCGGATAATAATGAGTATTTGGGCGAGATATGCGGTGTCCGATTCAGCTCTTAAATTTTACCAAAATAGTGCAAGTGTGAGGACTACAGTGTGTAAACACGACATGATTGCCCACTACGTAGTGAGAGTAGTAGTCGAGAGTCACCGAAAAAACACGTCAGAATTGGAACGATATGGGAAAAAACGTCATGCCTGATCACATTTGCGAGGGGATGAAAGACCTCCCCATGAACGTCGTGTTCACATTTTCATGGGGTTTAAAGACTTGTTGACAAGTGGAACACTTGAATCGGAGCATTTTTAAATTTGAGCAGTTGGCCTGAAACATACCTTTTTTCCTATTCTTCACACCAGAGTTGTAAAAGAATGCAATCATTGTGTTCGGCACTGGTTATTTTGTTTCACCGTGTTGTATTTAGTTGGACTGTATATCAACAGTATCAACTGTGTAGTTAATTAATGTACTGATTTGAAAACTGCGTACAAAACTGTATAGAAAAACTGTAGAAAAACTGTATAGAAAAACTGTGTAGAAAAATATTTTAAATAAAACAAACTGTTTGCTTGAACGTTATAAACTTGAAGATTTATTTTATGTAAAAATGTCTTTCTTTTATATTAATTTTTGACATAAGGAATTTTATCTCATGAGAGAATTATCGTGAGTGTGTTTGTTTAAATATTTTATGTGTACAAATTTTCTATGTTTTTGTTACATTTGACAATTTTATTTTAATTTATATTTTTATCAACAACACATTGACTTCATTTAAGACTTCAAAAGAAAGAATGCAACCACCATTCATTTAGCATCGAACGATTGCATTCTTTTTTTTACCATTCAATTGAATGCTCACACTCAAACTTTTCCACGGTGCGAGGAATTGCCTGCACGCTGAAGCCAGAATGACGACCCACCTCACGACGAAATTTACATTGCGTATTTACAATTGAGCCGGAATTTCGATAATATTTTTTAATAATTTCCCCACGTTCGGAAAGCGTAAAACGCGGCACTATGGATTGACAAACCTTATTGAATATTTTGTCAGCTGGATGTCATTGGTAACTTTGATAGCTGCTAAAACATAACAGTTGGAAAACCTATCATTGCTATCTGGTCACCCATTACATAACCAGAAACAAGTTTTCTTAATCAATGGATAGTCCACCACTAAAGACAGAAACGCTTTCTTTTCATTACTCTGAAGACACAACGTACAAAGTATATATTTATTAAGTAGCGATAATAAGGATCCTATTATTTCCTGATTTTTAATATTGGGTACGATAGAAACATATTATAATTTTCAGTTCTCGGAAGATACAAAACCCTTAAAAGAATGGTAATATTCAACTATTTCAGAAATCTTTTACGGACTTTGGAAATTTTATATCATGATCTTTGCTACTATTCAGTGTAATTCCATAATATTTCTGCTGCATCATTATCACGAAGTGACCTAAACATTACATGTGGACACACTTGTATAAACTATGCACATGCTTATGAAAATATAAATGTATTACTATGAATTTTTCCTTTGAATTATTTACATTTAACTTCGTACACTCTTAACGAATTGAGAAAAATAATACAATTCCAAATAAATTCAAATATTTAACATAGTGCTTAATTACCCGAGTACTACAAACTACATAAACCTAATAGCTTTATTTCAACACATTCATGCACATTCATGTATGCAAATAGGAATGGATAACACTAATAACAATGTTACACCCACATATCACCGTGCATATAAAATACCTTCGAACTTTTAGCCAATAAGTGAACATACTTGAAATATACCAGAGCGATAGCATACAAGTTTTTCAGAGGGGTACTTGGTCTCTCTTTTATTAAGATTTATATCGAGCATCTTCTCAAAAGCAATTTTAATTATCCACTTATCATTTCAATAATGAATATGGTTTGGGTTTGACCTTCGGCAATAATGAAAAGCCACTTAAAATTATGATGAAAGTACGTTATTTCATGAAGAACTACTGAATGATTACGAAACGACCGGAGTGATCATGTAAATAAGTAAAAGGTCGTTTGCTTTAAAAACTGGGCTAAGCATAGAAATGATGCATTTCAAGGTTAAAGAGATGAAAAAAAAAAACAAAAAAAAAATAATAATCCATATCTTACATTAGAAGTTTTAAATCGCTGCAATAGTCGATTATTTATGCTCTAATTGATGAGCGGTAGTGCCATGCAACAATTTTTTTTTAAAAGAAAACATTTTTTCATATGAGCGCACAATTAAAACAGCACAACATGGACTGCTTTCCAAAACAAAATAGCAAACTAACCTACGTGCACATTAGAATAGAAAATACATTATAAATCGTACCTTTGAGGCCCTCTGCAATTCTTCTGCATCTCGATCACATTTTTCCGTTCTTTCTTCTCTATTTATTAATACATCCTCTATCCGCAGATTACCTACACTCTCTTGTATCACCGGTGCAGGCGTAATTGGAGTCAAAATTTGAGGAGTTGTTGTCGTCATTTTGGGTAGCACTTGTTTCACTTCACTTGCAACGATGTTTACACTTTTTTTGCAGTTTGTTATATTTGTACTTTTGCAAAGTTCTTTTGAATTTGGAATATCACAGTCCTTAACTAGTAAAGCATTCTTATCGTTGCAATTCAACAGTTCATTAGAATTAACATTACCTAAAGGTAATGGGGATAGGTTATCCACACGATGATGGCCTGAATGCTTACGCTGGTCGCGAATACTTGCAGATCCTGTATCTTCTTCAGAGGTTTGAGTACTTATGGAATTTTTATGATTTTTTAGCGAATTACTTTTATCATTCTCATCGATGGACGGCCCTTTTGAGGTTAATTTTTCCTTACGGCTGCCACTTACACGATCCTTATTCGATTTTCGACTACTGCTTGCTGACAATTTTTCTTCAGCTGGACTCTTGCAGGTACCCGACGTAGCAGTGGTGTTTGTGGTAGAAGCAACAGTTGGGTTAATAGTACCACTGCTTACTGATGATGTTGCTGTCAATAAAGTCAGCTGGTTATTATTATTTTCCGTCACTGATATTGCTTGCTGGTGTGACGACTGGAAATGTGCTTGTTGCTGTGTTGAGACGGCTGGTGGAGTGGTTTGACTGCGTCGTGCCCTTGGAACATATACTGCTCTATCAGGTCGCCTCTCTCTTCTGACTTGCCTGAAAATATAAATACACAAAAATAAATAAATAAGTGCATATATGTATATATACATAATCACTAAAGCCATAGCACAGACTAGGCTGACATACCTTTGATTGCTGCATATTGTCGATGGTGTTGCTGTTATTGCTGTATTAATGCCATTACAACAAGTTTGAATAGGTTTCGATGGATTTGAAGCTGAAGTTGGCAGAGATTTGGCTGAAATGCAATTGGTATCACTAGTTTGGAGTGGTAAAATTTGCTGTTCCTCACGCAACTGTTGTTGCGGATGGGGCTGTTGGAGCGGTTGTGGTTGCTGTTGCTGGTGATTATTATGATTCTGGTTTTCGTTGTCAGTTGATTCTAAATTCCGACGCAGAGCCGGTGGACGATAAATATCAACTGAATGCGATTTACTTACTATGGAAAGAAACAACAAAAGTGTCCAAAAACTTGCATAAATTATTTGTGTATTTTTTTGTTTTTCTATTTTAGCAACATCAACGTGCTTCTATTTTGTTTTTCTTTTTGTTAATTATTATGTCCTATGATATAATTTTTTCAAAGCAAAAGGTCTCATTGTCTGTTGCTTTTTCCACATTTTTCGTACAACACGTAAAATCAACTGCTAGACAGACAGAGAAAAATGTATTTAAAAAAAAAGCTAACTGACGGCTGAATTAATGATGTTGACCTCAATACTTCAGGTGACGTATATTGCGCGGAGATTGCCAACCAAATTGAAAAAAAAAAACACAAAGTAAAAATTTCGAGTTTGGTTGGTTAAGTGGGCCTTCTTCTTTCCCTTTTACGCTTTCTTACAATATACTTCTTCACATTATTGTTTTTTTCTTTTTCAAAATGATGCAACAAGAGATGAATCGAACACAAAAAAAAACCTTTGTTCACATCGAAAGAAAAAGCACAAAAGCGAACACAAAAGTCAGTGCAGTCGACCTTGAATTTTGATTTTGTTTAGCCGGCTTTTTATGTCAGATATGTATGTGATAATAATAGTTTGGTAATACAGATTACATATAAACATACATATTTGTGTATTTGATCAACGTGATCGGAAATACGTTTCGTTTTACCTATGCTGATGATGTCGTTTCACGAGTTTGTTTAAATTTTCTTAATGTGCACCGATGAGTAAGAAATAACCTACTTTTGCAAGCAATGCAATGTCTGGAGATTCCACAAAATCGGTTAACAACCCTCGTTTGTTTACAAATTACGTAATGAATGTTAAGGTACTAATCATTGCGTAAACTTAAGTTTCAATGACTTTTCAAATAACTATGTACACTGATGTCTACATGACTAAGCGTTTTACTTTCACAAATAGTAAAAAAAAAAATATCTGCCCTTTATAATATGACAAATGATACTAGAGTTCAATGTCATCAATTGTGTTGGAGCGTCATTTAGTTTTGACGACTATTTGATAAATAGTTAATAAAGGAGTTATTTTTGCAACATAAATATGTACATACTACTAATATATATTGAAATAGAGCAATATAAAAGCCTGGTCAGGCACTATATATAGTATATATAAAAACAAAAAAAAAGTGATTTGTCCAAACTCTTGTACCATATAAACTTCATAAGTATTTTGTTAGCGCATGGGTTTTAACTAAGAAAGAAGAAATATATACATATTTACATATGTTTGTGTAGGTGCATATATATTTATGCTTCACTGATTGCTAGTATTGCACATTGAGATAAAATTTGTAGTTTTTGAACCAAAAAAGTTAAACTTTGAAAATACCTTCGTGATACGAGTAGTATAATCTTACTAGATTAAGTGGAAAATATGAATTCGATCGAATGCGATCTAAATGTTTAATGAACAATTTCTACTCGATTGATTAGATCACGGAAGATAATGGCCTAAGAGTGATAAACACTTGCATCACGTTACGTATGTACTCAACTGATTTTATCTACTCAGATTTACTTTGTGATACTAACTTCCTTGGGACAAAAGTTTTCACCACAAAATTTAATAGCATACTTTGAAATAACAACCGCATATGAAACCGTGAATGCATAATTCTACATATTTTCAATTACAAGAACAAAAAAAGTGAAAGTAAACAGTTAAATGAATTAAAATGCAAGTGCATTACAGCATAGGCAACCTGTATTTTGCTATTACCACTAACAGAAAGAAATATGATCATTTTGATACAGCGACCCACTAACATCGCCATAAAACAAATGAAACGGGTTATGCAACACTATTTCTTTTTTTAAGTTTAACTCGACAGTCTACATTCAGTAGTTAATTGAACTTACGTCTTGCTGATGCGGAAGAAGAAGAATCCAGATGTTTTTCAACTCCCATGCTGTTGCTGATGTTGTTGGTGCTGCTGCTGCTTGTGGTTACCGTAGCGATGTTTCGTTTCGTTGTCTTTGTAGCTAATGTTGATGTTGAATAGGATGATGCTGAGGACCCCAGTGATGATGATGTTGTTGCACTTTCAATCTTGTCAGCCCCACTTCTCCAACTTTTGACTTGAGCAGTTTTCCTACTGATAAAATGAAAAAAAAATAATAATAATAACATTTTAAAATTTATTTATTAGATTAAATGGTTACTTGATCTATTACGTATTTTACAATATTTTCAACTGCACTGCATTTTCAAAAAATTTACTTACTTCAATGTATTATATCTTTCAAAAATATAAGATTTCTATAAGATTTACTTTGTTTAAATTTTAAAATCTTGTATGTTAAATTCAAATATCCCATGTAATTCATTTTAATTAAACTTCATGCAGCTGTTCACCCTGTTGAATAAAGTGTGGACCGTGAAACGTTTACACATTTTAAATGAAAAAATAACACATATTTTGTATGGCATGTGTTGTTTTTGATTAAATTTTTTCGCATTTCTTGTGTAATCAAATGGATACTGGCCCAGATATCGTTTTTTTTTAATTCTCAGGTAGTTTGGAGAGTCTCTATCCTTAAGTAAACCCTAAAGAAGTCACAACATGCTACGCTAGAGATCATAAAACAACACTAACTATTGTTACCATCGGTGAATAGACAAATTGAGATTTTGATAAAAATGGCGATTTACGGCTGAAACTTTTTTTTGGAGTACGCTTTACGTGGATGCGGGCGCTTCAAGAGTGTGTTTCTCCTCAAATCTTTGCACAATTCGTGTGATTGTTTGGTTACTATCGACCAGAAAAATTTCACGTAAAGCATCAAATGTTGACACTGGTGACTCGTTATTTTTGTAAAATGTTTTTGCACCATAATCAAATGTTCAGCTGATGTGTACGTCGCCATGGTTATAATAGTATTTAAACAAGCTGTCAAAATATGACAATAAACAGACCTGAAGTTTTGTCAAAAAAAAAAAAAAAAACAAAGTTGAGGCTCATAGAAGTTGCAATGAAAAGCCCTTGACACGGTTTTATCGACAAAAAAGAATAATAATGTAATAAATGAAAATAGTCTGCCGAGGAATAATAACAATCAAATAAGTGCGCTTAATTTGATATAATTTTATTGGAAAAACTACTGCAGTTTTTATATATATAATTTCTTTAGAAAAGTTTAGCTCAGAAAATCTTATACAAAATAAGAAGACACAATTTACACAATATAACTATTAAACCATTTATTACAAATGTCTCTTCCTTTCTTGCATGAGTTCAATAATAAACTGTTTGAACAGCACTGCGTATAGGAAAAATAACAATTAAAGTGCTTAGAACAAGAAGGTATTAAGCGATGTTACCAACAAATTATTACTCGTAACTTCGAAAGTATTTTTTTTTGTACAGAACTTTTGTGGTAGCAACTACGAGTAGCTTTCGTGGTAGCTAGTAAAATCAAAGATTTAAACTCTTTTTAAAGCGGTAAGGACATCAGAATTGACCTCAAAATCGATTTTATTTATTTCACTTTTTTAATATAGACTCAATATGATTCTGAATATGACAAACCGCACCTTTGTACGGCCCCTGGAAGCGTTTAAAACTTGAGTCAATGTGGGAGAGCAATGCATGAGACCACGAACGACACGATCCGTCGTGCTACCTTGTAGGCCATGGATTCCTTATCCTGTAATCCTCTTAGTTCCCTTCCAAGATATGCCTGTTTCTGTTCATTGAATTCATTATTTTTATTTATTTATTGTATAAAAAAACTTTTAAAAATTTGAATTAAAAATAAGTTTTCACTTGGTAGTTGTAGAATCCCAACCGCGGCGGAAAGACATTCATTTTTCCAGTTAAAAAAATCAAGTAAGATGAGTAATTGACTAGAACTTAACAACAACAAGAATTGACTCTCCCCATTAAATGTTCAATGCCACCCATGGAGCGAAATAACCAGGCATCTTTCTTTTTCTCTCTTTCCCATTTTCCAAAAAACTTAACAAATGCTGAGACATTATAAATCCATTCAAAACCACTTGGTGTTTAGTTCTTTAAAAGAAAAAAAAATCATCCGAAATGTGTATGACCGATGGGTCACACCAAAAACTTCCTGATATTCCTGAATTTGTAGTACTTCCAATGGTTTTTGATATTATAATTTTTTGATTTTGATAATTATCCTATTAGATTTTATGAAAAATAATCACCCATAAAAATTTGACCGATGAACGAAATCGCAGTTAGTACTGCTAAAATTGTTGCTATTCGTCAACTTTGATTAGTACTGCAAAAATTAATTGTATTTTGTGTGTGTTTTTATAATAACTACAACAGTCGTCGGTCGGTTTGGGTCAAAATCTAATGGGCGCGATTCAGCATCTGACAAGAATTCAAATCGGTAATATAATACTATTCGTTCGCGAGTTATCGTAGACCAAAACAAAATTACACATACGGATACATATGCACACACACATACATATACCCATATACACAACACAACGCAGCAACGGGTTTTATAATAGTGCCGGAGTGTTTCCCTGCTTGTCGTTCGAGGCGACTAAATGAGGAGCGCAGAGAAGGATGGTGGAACTTAAAAGGTCTCAAGAACCCAATGAACTCTTTGTGAGAAGACGAGTAAGCACGGTCTTTTGTATAAGTGCTCCCCACGTAGTAATACAGTGAGAAAAATATCGAGATCCAGATGCCACACCGTGAAAGCAGAGTCATATAATCATATGGAAGTGGGTGGGTCTAACAAATTCCCCACATCATCTACTGGAGGATGCCTACGAGTTTGGGCGTTAAGACCGAGCCCGGTAAGGTCTTAACTAAGGTATACCAAAAATAACGATTATATTTTTGATAGCTGTGGGCTGACGTTTTCAGTATTCTGTAATCCTAGTAAGTCAGAGTGAAATCTGGCTGAAACTGAATGCTGCAAGCGCCCCCGTCCCGATAAAACCCTGGCAGGCGTCAAAGATGTTCGTCACCGTTAAGTTACGTTGGTGGTGTAGGTGCAAATGTAATATATGTACTTGTTTACCACCGATCTAGCTCTGAACACATGACCTCATAAGGGCAACCATGAGATCCCGTCGTGACTACATACCCAAATATTGATAACGGCTTTGAGTGGGGATCCTAAAGATATGAATTCAAACAAAACAATCTTTAATGGAAAAATCAACGGAGGCGCAAAAAATAGCGAAATAACGGAGAATCAGGAGAACCCTTTCCAAAGATCCTCCAGAATACCGAGATCTCCTTCTACTGGAACTCCGGGCGGACATTACATATCAACAGACGAACTGATCAAGGGCGCCTGCACCCGGCGGAATTCCAAATAAGGCCATAAAAGCAGCTACATAGAACACATACCAGAGATGTCTAAAAGAAGTTATTTTTCTTGACCCATAGAAAGAACAGCATTTGGTCTGCTTAACTCCGTAAGCTGGTTATCCATAACAAGAGCACTTTCTATAATGGATACACCACGCTATTTACTTAAGATAGTAAAGAGCTACCTCAACAATAAGCAGCTTCAATATCAAACAGTTGCTGACCACAAAATTGAGGTGATTTTAATAACCAGTCGCAAGACAGTGATATATGTAACCTTCCGGATTGGAAGCCAAACTATTCGTCTAATAGAGCACTGAAATACCTGGGAGCAATATTAGACTGCAGTTTGCACCACATGTCTCTATGCCAGCGAGAAGGCATTGTCACGAATTCTACCAAATATCGGTGGACCTGGTTACACTAGAAGGGTGTTACTTTCAAGAGTGATCAGCTCGGTTCTGCTTTACGTCGCTCCGGTTTGAGACACGACACTATTCAGACAGACTACAGACTATGCGCATTAAGTACGATATGTGGCTTTCGAAAGATATCGGATGAAGCAGCATATGTTATAGCTGGAATGGTACCCATTGACATACTCGTTTATGAGATGTTTAGGGTATACAACAAAATTGCATCAAACCACCACGTAAAAACGTATGAAATAATAAAGATTAAAGAGGTGGAAAGGATGGCCTCAAAGGCGACAAAATAGATGCCACAACATTCCGTCTATAGAAGTGTGGGTAAACCGGACACATGGAAACTGCAACTCAAGCAGTTCCTGGAGGTATTGTAAATATTTGTACCGCTTTGGACACGATAAATCTACCCTGACTGCAAATTGTATTCGTTTCGCAGAAAGAAGAAGAAACGTACCGGGTCCACAGTTCCTCGTCGAGCATATGTTATGATCAGAGGAATTTATGAGTTTATAACCGATGTGCAGAAAGAACTCCGCTATAAGATAATATATATTATTAGTACTTACGTTTCAAGGCTTGATGCTGCTGTGAATTTAATAGGATCCAATAATTGACTTTTAAAGCATATAACTGTACGACGCTGAGGCCCCTGTCCAACTGAAAACGTAAAAAGATCGTAAGCTTGACGATATTTTTCACATGATCGGTGTATAAGAAAACGCCGATAATTATTGACTGGAGGAAACAACAGAACACTGAAACAAAATAAAATATATACATTCTATTATAATTATAATCCTCATAATTATAGAATTAAAAAAAAACATGCCTTCTCTTATGTTTTCTACTTACAAATAAACATCGAAATAACCACAGAGTTCCTATGCTTTTTTCATAGAATATGTATGATTGATCACTGAAAACTTTGAGAGATTTGATCAGGCGATAATGATTAAATTATTTTACATTACACAAGGTTTAATCGCATTATCACACCTCAGCAGTGACCTCCACATTATCGTCAAAATACGATGAATGTATATTGAATCCTAGTATATGTGTGGACTTAAACATACGAATTAGGATGGCTATTTAATCTCGTTTTGGAGTAGGTGCATGCAAAATACTATTCCCAAATAATTTGTCCAACTCCTACAATACAAGGAGAACATTGACATGCAGGCTAATAGAATATGATATCAAGAAACAAAGAAACAACATCTTAAGTTTTTGATAAGTTTGCTTACTTCAGAGTAAAGATAAAATTGAAGATTTTCACTCTATTGGAGGTTTGTCGAAGACTTATTTTAGGTACAATATTGCTGCTTGAATTAAACAAGGCAGTAGATTGAAGATAAAGATTATAACAACTTTTTGATGATTATGTGGTCCTGTTCGCGGAAGGCGATTAAGAAAAAAATACAATACCGACCTTTATATTGTAAATAAGGCCAAAATACCCAAATATATAGAAATACTCTAGGTAAAAGGAGGTAAATCGTCTAAGTTTGACGAAATAGGGCTATTGAACTTCCGTTTTAATAATAAACGCTATAACTCTCCTACGTTTTTGGACAGAAACAGGTTTTTCTAATTGTACAATACATTTCAAATTGTTTGCTTTTACTGATCTACTCACGATTCATCATAACCACAGTTTAAAACTTGCCTTCTCTAAAGTCTCACAATTAAATACGAACATACCCTAGAAATTATAAAATTAAATTAATTCAATGCGAGTGATAAGTTGTAGTACTAGCTCTTGTAACTCCTGGATAAAGACTTTAAATGCTGATTAAGTGGAAGTTTTGTTCATTTGTTCATTCATTAGCTCAGCTGATTGCAAATAATTACTAGGTGACCGCCAGAATGCGCTGCTACTGCAAAAAAGGTTATGGTGCCTTGAAGTCCGTTCATTTAGGCAGACATGCCAAATTTCAGTGCGATACTGTGTTTAGTTTTGTTTTGACAGCTGATTGTTGTTGACGTGTTTGGCATCATGTTGAGTATGGACAAACACGGTTTTCGTCCTCTCATAAAACATTATTTTTTGAGAGGCAAAACGGCGAAGGAAACAAAAGAAAAGTTGGATAACTATTATGAGGCTAATGCTCCGTCAGATTACACCGTCAAATATTGGTTTCGAGAGTTTCGTGGTAGCCGCAACTCCACTACCGATCAAGTTAGCAGCGGCAGGCCCTCCGATGCATATGAAAAAGTTGTACTGCCGCTTTGTGCCGCGCATGCTAACTCCTGACCAAAAACACGAACGCGAGAGCATTTCGAAAGAGTGTTTGGACTTGCTGATGCGGAATCGGGCGGACTTTTGGCGTCGATTGGTAACTGTTGATGAAACTTGGATGCACTATTACACTTCGTGGACTACCTCGAAAAAGGAAAAACCATCAACAGCGAGTATTACTGTGTATTATTGGAGCGATTGAAGGCCGAAGCGAAAAAAAATTTTGTTTTTGCAAGACAATACGCCGGCGCACAAGAGCATCGCAACCACGGCTAAAATCAATGACTTACGGCTCCAATTGCTGTCGCATTCACCGTATTCGCCCGATTTGGCTCCCTCGGACTATTATCTCTTCCCAAACCTCAAAAGATGGCTCATCAATATAAAATTCAGCTCACTCGAGGAAATCATCGACGCCACGGAGGAGTATTTTGCAGACCTTAAGGAAAATTACTTTTCGGACGGGATCAAGAAGTTGGAAAATCGCTGGAATAAGTGTATCAAGCTAAAAGGGGACTATATCGAATAAAATAAAAAACATTAAAAAAAAAAATTTTCATTCCCAAGGAGGTTACTGTTCACCCCACCTCTAATATCTTCTAGTGTAGTGTTATCTATTAACATTACCCCTTTTCTTTTTAATATACTTAATTTTGTTTACCAGCAATAATTAATATTACTTTCGACGATGATAACCAAGAATTTTCAAAACTAATTGTAATAAGTGATTTCATTCATTTCATTCATATACATATTTGAGGCGATTGTTATTATTTTATGTGGTGGTTGGGTTATGTTAGATAGTATGTGAGTCTATTTTGATAAATGTGAATAATTTTGAAACATTTTGGGACCTCTAAACCCCTCAATGATACTCTTTCTTCTTACATTGAAATCGAAAGTGCCTTCATATACTGAAAATATTTCACAAAATGTCTAAATTAAGCATGTTTTGATTTGAGAGGAGATTTATGTTTGTTTTAAGACAAACTACGAGTACAAGTATGTATGCTTATTTTTGTTTTCTTTTTAAATAAAATGTCTGATCTTTTGTAACTGTATGAAAAAACATACATCATAAAAAAAGTCCAACCATGGGAACAAGATAATACGATGACTTTCTAATTTGCTAAAGTTTGCATTTTCTTCTTAGGTGTTATGTTTATCGGATCATAACGTAAATGCTCGTATTAAGTAATCTCAACATTTGCACTTTCAATACAAATGCACATCAAAAAATGTAACCTTACAATAAATTGAACTCAAAGTGTATAAGTGGGACTTGTAATATCTGCAGGGTTAAGTTGTCTAAAGACTATACTATAGGAGTATACCAACTAAGAAACTAGAAGGTCACTAATATCACAAAATAATGTGATTTCTTTGTTGGGAAACAGGTGCGCCTGAGTCATGAGTTTGAAAATATACTCGTAAGTTTGTAGGAGAGATCTTGGAGAATATTATCATACGAAAACGTCATATACCTAGTTTATATGACAGCTTAAAGCGCATTGCTTAAATACTTTCACGTAAACACCACCACAACCGCATTGAAATGTTTAATCCGCATACGTTCATTCCTGTTTATAAACTGCATTGAAATATCATATAAACACTTTCAAATCGCATTGAACCACTTTACTCTCTCGCGCTCTCATCATCCGAATTAATATACACGCACTTCGAATTTACTAAACTGTCAGTTCAATCAGCTGTTCATTAAACTCTCTCAATTTTCTCTCGCTCATTTTGGATTCGGTTTTGAATAATTTCATTTCTATGCGTATTGAACCATGTTATATAAACTGGGTAATAGATAAGAGTAAGTGGTAAAAAATGATATATTAAACAAATTTAAAAATTTGCCTCTTAAATAATTCTGTGCAATTTTAACACAAAACAGGGGGGAACATGTTTGGTGGCACTTTGGTAGATTACAAACTGCATAATAACAGCTCCTATAACGAATTTAGGCTAATAGGCTTTGCAGCACAACAAAATATTTTCGTAGCTTGTACGAGTTTCCCGCATCACAACATTCAAGAGTGGATTTAGAAGACTCTCGATCAATCAACTTTTAACAAGATTACGATCTACGAAATGCGCTCCTCCAGTATGATAGGTATCCGAGCGTTCAGATAGCCGTATATTGATTCATATTACTCCTTTCTGGTAGACAGAGTAGCATTACGTAAATCCCAAACATCCTAAAGTCAAAAAAATATTGCCAGAAAACAAACGTCTAACGGCTGCAATTTCATGAACTTTCCCCGATCGAGTGTTCTTTAATCTCTTAAGAAGCCCTAGGCAAAAGCATTTGTTTCAACGAAGCGACCATTAGAACCATTAAAACAGAATGACGATTTCTATCGACAATCAGTAATTTTTTGATCAAAACTCGGTGCCAAAACAACTTCACAAACTTCACTTAAAACATAGGAACGACTGCAGGAATCAGAGCCATAGAGGCCGCAAAGAAGACACAATATAATCCAAGTGAGCGATTCTTTCGAATTCATCTTGGTAAGTGTTCTCTAACACCGACAACGTTATCAGCAGTAGAATCCACGTCGTTATAACGACCAGTTAAAATTCCTAGTGCAGTTCTTAAGTCCGCGCCAATTGGCTTTCTCGTATTGCCATACGGTTCAGAGAGTGGTGCTCTCCCCACATCAACAGTATACTTAATAGAATGATAAGTCAAAAACAAGTCCAAGGTATTGGAGTTATGACCATCAACGACAGGTGCTGTGTGTGCAGTGTGCTCATTTCCAAGCTGGGCCAAGTTGTTTTCCGCAGCGTAGATCGAAACACAGCGTTCCTTTCGCTATGGTCTGCCTAGAATCTCGAAGCTACTCAGAATTTCAGTATGAGAATACGAGTTCATGAATACAAATCTTTGTATTTCTGTACAAGAATACATGGATACAATTCTTTGTATGGAAGTAGACAGCGCATCGTTAAAGGTCGAATCGCTTTCAAGTTTGGGGCTTCTATAAATAAAGAAGTAGCGGATAATTTGCTTATAAAGATGGAATTCTAACATTCTCATTTCTCCTTTTATAGCATACCACCTTGATCAAAACGTTCCCTGGATAACCACCGTGTGGCGCTCCCATTGTTCCGATTTGAGTTGTTTGTTTTTTTGTTAAGTTGTTGACATTCCCTCTAAATCTTAGCGTCATAGCTTGACATTTGCTAAAAGTTACGTAGCCAAGAGTACATATATCTCTGTGTGTGTTGGCGATTTTTTACAATTGTAGAAATGGATTTAAATTTGCAACAACGAACTTGAATGAAATTTTGCGTAAAAAACGGATTTAATGGTGCGCGAACGTTGGAAATGTTGGAAAAGTGTTTCGGCAACGATTCTCTAAAGAAAACAGTCGTTTACCAGTGGCACGAGCGGTTCAAAAGTGGTCGTGAGTCAATCGAAGATGATGAAAGCAATGGCAGATCATCGACATCGATAACCGACGAAAACATTGATGGAGTAAAAGAAATGGTGTTCAATAACCGCAAATTAACCATAGCGGAGGACTTGAACATTGCCTATGGATCTGTCCAAGACATTTTGGTTAATGATTTGGGTTTCCGTCGTGTAGCAGCAAAGTTGGTGCCAAAAGACCTCAATTTCATCCAAAAAAGATACCGTGTTGACGTTGTTGAGCTGAGACCAAAAAACCACGTCGTTTTCAGTCAAAAAAGAAGGCAATGCTCATGGTTTTCATGGATTACAACGGTGTAATTGCCAGAAGGCCAAACAGTGTACAAAGAGTATTATTTGGGCGTTATGAGACGTTTGCGTGAAGCAATTCGCCGAAAGAGACCAGAATTGTAGGCAGAAAACTCCTGGATTTTGCACTATGATAACGCACCGTCGCACAGTGCCATCATTATTCGTAATTTTTTGACGAAAAATGCAACAAATACCATCCAACAGCCACCAAATTCACCTGATTTGGCTCCCTGTGACTTCTTTCTGTTCAATCGAGTTAAAAAAACCACTACGGGGAACGCGTTTCAGCAGCCGAGAGGAAGTAATGGAAAAATCGCAGGAAGCATTGATGGACATACCGAAAACCGAATATATGTTTCGAAGATTGGATCAAGCGCTGGCATAAGTGTGTTGCAGTCGGTGGGGATTACTTTGAAGGGGACAATATAGATTTAGATGAATAAACTTGTATTTTTATTTTCTGAATAAATTCCGAGAACCAGCCAATACTATAATACAACCTCCTCCCATTTGACGATGAATTAAAATACGTTGCACTTTAAATCGAGAAAATAGTTACCAAATCAGGTCCATCTAAACTGAACTTTTTTCACTTAAAAATAATATATCTTTTCTTCACTTTTTATTGTAATGACAACGGTTGCGAACAAACTCTAAACGGTACGTTTTGTGAGGTTCACTTAAAGATGACTTCCGAAACACTTTTCACCCCTCTCTCTCTCACTCTCTTTCTTCACCTTTTTTATGGTGGTTTTGTGATTTGACACGATGTTAAAGAATAATTTGAAGCTCCCCGTAAAATAGCACATTTTTAAATTTTAATAAATTTCACATTTATTAAATTTCTTATAACTATTCGACAATACTCCAGCATTCACTTCTAAACTTAAAAATTTATTGGACTGCAGCTGAATGTTTTTTGAAAACAGTTTGTAAAATTTAACACTAAATGATAATTATTATTTATTTTTATCAACATTGTACGAGTAATAACAAATCTCGTACAGTACAGATTACAAGACAATCTTTAGACTTCCCGAGTTTAAGTTTACGTTAGGTGTATAAGCGGAATCACTAAATTAGATAAGAGTTTCCAAAAAGGATTGCTGGAAAGTAGCTTAGTAGTTTTCATCTAGCAACTATTTGTGTATGATTGAACAACTTAATTTATTTGGGTTAAGTTAGAGCTGGTTTTCTTCTGATCACTCAAAAATAGATCGAAGATCATCATTCAGTTTATCTACTCAATCATTCCAAGTTTAGAACTTAAATAAAGTTGTCCATCACCTGCATACATATGAATCGAAGAGTTGTTTATATTCAATGAAATATCATTTATGTGGAAAGTACAGAAAATGACACCTAAATTTAATACTTGTAGAACACTCCGCTGTATCAAAGCCTTTTGAAAAATCTAACATCAGTAAAAAAGATACTACAATACATCCTTATTCGCAGCACTCGTAGATCACCCGTTCACTTAATAAGTGAAGTAGCACAGCTATGTTGGAGCCGAAAGCCAGATTATGCGCTATGCAACATTTTATTTTGCTTGAGAAAAGCTGACAGGATTGCCTGACTGCAATCAAAGTGTATAACATTATCATTAAACCTTATTTTGAATATTTCTCCTCTGTTTTATACACATGCAGCAATGAGAAGTATATTAGGATACAATAGACTCACACCAATAAGATGCGTGCTGGATGCGCTTAAATGGCTGAGCATACGAGAAAGATTGGAACTCAAAACACTAATAGCAGTCTTCAAAATTAAGCAGGGTGCTGCACCAAACTACGTAACAAAAGCAATAAGATACTTAGGTGAATCACAGCCGTACCAATTGCGTAACTAATATAATTTCAGAGTTCATCATCAGACTAATTCATTGCCGAGCAATATAAAAAACGAAAACAATTTTAGATTATTCAAAATAAAGTATATTAATTTTGTTAAAGCAAATAATTTAATTATTGTAGTAATAACCACAGAATAAAGGCTGACTGTGTTTAAAATAATACTATAAACTATATTTATACTTATACTTATATTTTTAAGATTTTATAAAGTATTATTATGATAATAAATGAAACACTACTACTTCCACATTTGATAAAAATGACAATATTGATATTGGTTGGTACTCCGTTTGTAAATTTAAAGTTTCATTTTATGCCACATTTTAAGCTAGACGAACAAATTGCTGTATTCCAGATGTGTGCTATATATTTAGGTATACCTACGAGTATAATAACACAAGAGCGCAATTATTTTCACCAATGTTTACTTAAATACATTTTTGCCGAACGAAGTATCGCCCCAAAATGACCAACATGTTACATCTTTTTGTCCCACCCAGTTTTCAGGTTTTCACCCAAAACAAGAAAATTAAGGGTTTTTCCAGAAGTTTTATTTTGTATGCCAAGGTGTTTTAATATACGTTGTTACCTCACAATGCAATCAAATTTGGTAAATGTAACGCACACTTTTGTTGTTATGTCATAATTTTGTCCCGCAGTGTCGATGTCATAACCATATGAAACTCTTTAGGAATTATTTCCCCAGGGCATTGTTTTCTTTGCCACGACTGCATGTGTTGCAGAAGTTATCACACTTATTTGCGGCTATCAAGGTACCAGTAACAAACATATGCAACTCTTCAGGAATTACTTTTTGTATCAACTGTGAAACATTGGACTGAACATTTGATAGCGACTAACAACTTTTTTCACGACTATTTGTGTTAAAGAAAATATTAAACCTACCTTTAACAAGTTTATCTTATTATATATTAGTAGCACAAAAGAAGTGGTGAAAATACTGTAATTCGAATATGTACAAAGTTTGGGCACTTGAAGCTCTAGACTAATCCAAACAAGATTGAAAATTTAGGTTGAAACAAGGATTATATCCGAAACCATAACTAATTCAATTTGGATTCACTGCCCCTTATCCAATTAAGGTGCATTCGTATGTTGTATTGTAATGTATCTCTTTGATCCTTATTGAATTTAAGTCAAGATTCAAATACAGGGCCAATTTAAATAACAATCTAATAATACGTACATCCATACAGTTATCCACGCATACAAATGCAGAATCCATAAATAAATCCCCTTCTGATTAAGCCAACATTTATTTTGTTCGTATTGCCTTTGTACAATCCCTCCTCCCACAACTGTAATCAGTGTACGAATTGGCTAATCTTTAAATTAGAATTAGTATCCATTGCCATAGGCCGAAATAAAGATCCATAATAATTATTCAAATTAGCCGCGAATGGAAACATAAATTAACGTATGCTCAAGCATAACAAAGCACATATGCAAATATGTAGGTATTGCAATTCTACCAAAACAACTAAACTTGGCCAAATTCGTCATAAATTAATTGGTGGTGCAACAATCGTACTTTACGCGCTCATCGCTTCAAGAAGCACCACACCACAAACACCACTAGAGTATCTCACTGGCTACTTTGCTCGAAACGAAATTATGTAATATTTCACGTCTACGGTCACCGATACTGTAAGACGCTTGTCGATGGTGTGGTAAAGTTGAATTGGAAACAGAAACAGATGCTTACGTGCTGCGAGCGCCATGGCGTACAAGACTCGCTCTCAATACCAGACATACTTTAAGCGCAGACGAAACAAACCGGTAGTTTTCGAGCGCACACATACCATACTTCCTACAGTTAAGCGAACCTAGCAACGTGAGCCACTCCACTGATGGTACCAACTACGAGTACCAAGCAAGGTGCTAGTGAACAAGTTTTATTGTTTTTCTGCCTTTTTTGTTTTGTTTTTTTCCCTTTTTCTTTCCTCCTTATTATCAAAGCTCTAGCTGGCTATTATGGAGTCGAATAATGTGGTTTTATTTTATCTTTTTTTTTGTAAGTAAGTACACAAAACTGTTAAGTGTAATTGATTTATTTATTTCAATACATTTGTTCAGCATACGTTCAACGATGACCAACAACCAAAAAGTAACACAAAAGTGGTCTCAAAATGCACATATACATATATATATGTGTACATATTTATATATAAAAAAAATATACATATAACTAGGCAATTGGGAGCAGAGACCTCAAAATCAAAAACCCAAAAAAAAAATCGCGAAAAATACACAATGTCCTTGAAATTTTATTTTCGGCTACAATTCACGTATACTTCGTTCAATTAAACTTCCAACTTAATTGTGGGCTTTAATGAAATTAATAGACTGAAATTTAAATACAAATTAACAATTCTTACCAGTTACTCCGTCGTTTTTCCAAAAATTCTTCAATGTCGCAATTTACATTATAAACAAATTCTTCATCGGACAAACTGAGGTTGGCTGCAATTTTTTTCTCCAGTTTAAATTCGTTAACGGGGACAAACCGGGATAAAGGACAAACCGGAAAAGTTAACTGGGAGTACAAACGTCTTTCACTGAAAATGTTATTTTGAAATTTCCATACAATTGTCGTGTTTCGATTGTTAAGAATTTTAATCAACACGGATCCAACTCCACCATTCTACTCAGAATTTTTCTTTTTGTTCGGTAGTACTAATGATACACTGAACTATAAACTCTTCGAAGTACATACTGTACTATAGCCACTACTACTGATACATTGGTTGCTGTCATTTGAATGTCAGACTAAAAGTCGAGTTGCCAAAACTATGGTGTGATATTATCAATGTACTTAAACTGTTTAAAACTTGTTGAAGTATGTATGTATGTACAACATTTCTAGGATGTTTTTAAAAAAAAAATATTTGTTCTATGTATTTTTTTTTTGATTCTTAACTCTTAGAAACAGTATTGATTTTTGTTTTTGTTATTATAATTTGGGATATTGTTCATCAATCCTCATTATTTTTGCAAGCAAAGTGTGTCTGTTTTTCTGTAATAGAATTTTCGATAAGGATAGTGCCTAAAACATAATAATTTCTCGATCTCAGCTTCGACGAACGCTTATGAATTCACTCATAGCAAATCAATATATCCTATCACAATGTCGCTTCAAGCTCGACCTCAGGTTTTCCATTCGTAAAGGAAAAAAGTAAAAAGTAATGCTGCGTAACGTCACTCTAACCCGTGGCAGAAGTTGAGATGAGCTGAGCATTTGCAACTCAGAAAGAAGTGTGTAATTAAATTGGTAAGTTATTTAATTATTCTGGAATTATTTTAATAAGTACATATTCTTCACAATCTACAGCAAATGAATTTCGAGGAGCACCTTATAAACATGGACTATTTCCTGTCTTTTTGTATAATACTGTGATAACCAGTCAAATGTGAGCAGCGACATCTAGCAGAAAATGTCGAAACTCGAGGACTAGAAGGTTTCGATACTGGATTAGCAGTCTCGACTGGAGAGTAGAATCGAATTTTCTAGCAAATTGGAAATTGTATGGGACGCTGGGTGGCGAGGATTGTTCTCGAAGTATGTCATTCGAGTATAAATACCAGCATCCCAAAGGTATGCAAACCAGTTCTAAAGTTGAATTTGAAGTGTTAATTAGAAGAAGTGATTAAGTGGTTTAAGTAAAAGATAAGAAAAGTATATGTGGTTGAGAAATTGAATTGTACTGAGAGAAAGAATTAAATAGTGAATTGTAACTGTACTGAATAAAGGGATTTGTATTGAAAAGAATAAGTTCTATCATTTGTACCCACACAAACATTCTACAATACAAAATCCAAAGCATACAAAAATATGTAGAAGAGAAGTGCTGTATGGGAGGAAATAAGCGAAGTTCTCAAAAGACCAGGTAAGAGGTTGTAAATGTAGGTTAATACTGTGATAACCAGTCAAATGTGAGCAGCGACATCTAGCAGAAAATGTCGCAACTCGGAGACTAGAAGGTTTCGATACTGGATTAGCAAAGACAGTCGAGGAGAGTAGAATCGAATTTTCTAGCAAATTGGAACTTGTATGGAACGCTGGATGACGTGGATTGTTCTCGAAGTATGTCATTCGAGTATAAATACCAGCATCCCAAAGGTATGCAAATCAGTTCCAAAGTTGAATTTGAAGTGTTAATTAGAAGAAGTGATTAAGTGGTTTAAGTAAAAGATAAGAAAATTATAAGTGGTTGAGGAATTGAATTGTACTGAGAGAAAGAATTAAATAGTGAATTGTAACTGTACTGAATAAAGGGATTTGTATTGAAAAGAATAAGTTCTATTATTTGTACCCCAACAAACATTTTACATTGGTGTCAGAAGTGGGATAGGACTTATTGTGTGTAAAAAAAAAAAAAAAAAAAAAAGTGTTTTCTGACTATTTGAAAAAGCTGGAATGGGTCGAAAACTATTGCAGTTGACCCTCGTCCAACTCAAATCCGAGTTGAACAAGAGAAGCCTCAGCGCCAGTGGAGGAAAAAGTGACCTGGTGCTCCGTCTTCAGGAGGCTTTGAACAACGACGGACATGATCCTGATGCATATTCCTTTGATGTTGACGAGGATGAACAGACAAGTACCGGCAATGACATGGCTGCAATGATGCAACTCCTCTTATTAAAAATGGACGAACAAAACAAAAAAATGGACGAACAGAAGAACAGTCTCGACCAACAAAAGAAAAATCTGGAAGAACAGAAGAACAGTCTGGAACAAAGAATGGACGAGCAGAAGAGCAGCATTGAACAAAAATTCAACGAACAAACCAACAATCTGCACGGTCTTCAACAGAAAATGGATGAACAAAAGAATAATCTGGAAGAACAAAAGAACATTCTCCAGCAAAAATTCGAAGAAATCGATGGCAAGTTTGAAAGAATAGAGAAGAACGTTGATGACAAATTTGATAGAATAGAGAAGAACGTTGATGACAAATTTGATACAATAGAGAAGAATGTTGGCGAAAAATTCGAAGAAATGGACAGCAAAGTTCACCAACTGGCAAAAGAGCTCGACACAGTGCGAAAACAGAAACTGCGAGAATGTTCTTTAAGCGGTCCAAGGAGAAAAGAGTTGAAGCCTCCCTCATTCGATGGCCAGACCTCATGGTCTACCTATAAGAAGCAGTTTGAAATGGCTGCCTGTGCAAACGACTGGGACAATGAGGAAAAGTGCTTTGCCCTAACAATGGCCTTGCACGGTCCTGCAGCAGAATTGTTGCAAACAGTAGACATCGAAAAGCATAAAGATTATGAGACTTTAGTGCAGGCTATCGAGAAACGGTTTGGGGACAGCCACATGCAGGAGGTCTACAAGGTCCAATTGCAAAGCCGAACGCAGCAAAGAGGAGAAACACTGCAGCAGCTCCAAGCAGACGTGAGTAGACTTGCACATCTGTCATACCCCACCGCAGGCCAGGAAATTATCGACGAAATGGCAAAAGATGCATTTATCAGGGGAATTGCCGATTCGAAGCTACAGTCAGCAGTAAGGATGGCCGGGAAAAGAACCCTTGCTGAAGCACTTGCCTTCGCTCTGGCGATGGAAGCAGCCAATCAGGCTTCCAGGGGAACACATTTCGTCAGGGAAGTAGCATCTGTCGAATGTTCCTGCACAAGAATTAGTGCCGAGGAACGAGATACTCGACGGGATAGACGAATAATGCGCTGCTGGAATTGCAATAAAATAGGACACCTTCAAAGGCAGTGTAAAGAACCGTTGCGACGAAAAGACTGCCCTCACTGTGGTGACAAGCAAATAGAGGAAGAAACCCGCAGAAACAGCTATCAAGAAGCCGGTCAACCTTCCCGAAGCCATCAGTCGGGAAATGCTTAAGCACCAACTTCGCGGGGCAGAAGTTGGTAGCAGGAGTCGACGGCCCCAGGACCATCATCCAAGTCTCGCTGGCAAAACGACGCAGCGAAAGCCTTCTAGTAGAAGTAGTCAGTGGAAAAGAAAAATGGATGGCAAC
The DNA here is from genome assembly GCA_949129095.1 of Volucella bombylans. NCBI lineage: Eukaryota > Metazoa > Arthropoda > Insecta > Diptera > Syrphidae > Volucella > Volucella bombylans. The sequence continues at coordinate 84,305,584 of OX422142.1, forward strand.
AATAGACACCGGTGCCACGGCCTCAATCATCAGGAGGAATCTTGTGCAGAAGTCTTGGCTACATAACACTAGCAGCTGCAGCTTGCGAACAGCTACAGGAGCAACGATTAAGGTATATGGTGAAGTCCGCATAAAAATCCAACTGGCCGGAATAACATTCACTCACGCGTTTCTGGTAGCTGACATATGTGACGAGTGCATCATTGGTACAGACTTCATGAGAGAACATGGACTTGTAGTCGACTTGGGGGCACAAACCCTGAAATACGGAAACATGGAGATACCAATGATATACGGAAACGCCAATACCACAGTCTCAAATGTCGTCATCTGCAGCAATCAGAGTCTAGAGCCTTCGTCAGAAGCAATTTTGTGGGCAAAAGTGGAAGGTGGTCCTGGTAGCCACCGATTCTATTTGATGGAGCCAGAAAAGAAAAGAGACTTCATGGTGGGAAAGACCTTAGTGGAGCCAAAGAACAACATGGTCCCTGTAAGGATTCTAAATCCAAAGACATTCAGTGTAAAGGTGAAAAAGGGGGAGATAGTGGGAAAATGCGTACCTGTTGAGGCTATATCGACCACAACGGAAAAAAGTGTGCAAAACCGGTCACAACAGTTCAGAGCATAAAAATCAAGAACAAAATTCTCAGCCTCTGTAATCTGGACGAAGATCAGCGAATCCTGGCAAAAAAAACTAATCGGTGAGTACGCTGATATATTTGCTACACAAGACGGAGAATATGGACGTACGCATATTGTTCAACATCACATTGACACCGGAGACGCTCGACCAATCCGTCAACCTGCAAGGCGTCTTCCATTGGCAAAGCAAACAGAAGTTGCCGAAATGATGTCGAAGATGAAAGCTGAGGGAGTGATTGAAGAATCGCAAAGTCCGTGGGCATCTCCAGTGGTTCTGGTGAAGAAGAAAGATGGCAGCACGAGATTTTGTGTAGACTACCGACGTCTCAATGATGTCACTAAAAAGGACAGCTACCCACTTCCGAGAATCGATGACACTTTGGATATGCTTTCTAGAGCGAAATGGTTTTCAACACTTGACTTGAAGAGCGGTTACTGGCAGGTAGAGATAAATCGTGCGGATCGTGAGAAAACTGCCTTCACTACAGGAAGCGGTCTTTGGCAGTTTGCAGTGATGCCGTTTGGACTGTGCAACGCTCCGGCCACCTTCGAGCGACTAATGGAACGAACATTGCAAGGACTCACCTGGAAAACCTGCCTAGTATATTTGGACGACGTTATCGTCATAGATAAGACGTACGAGGAGCACCGCGAAAATCTAAAAGAAGTGTTTGAGAGGCTACGAAGTGCTCATTTAAAGCTCAACCCGGAAAAGTGCGCCTTGTTTCGTCCGGAAGTAAAATATCTGGGTCACATTATATCAGCGGAAGGAGTAAGAACGGATCCTGACAAAATCGAAGCCGTGAAAAGTTGGCCTTCTCCAAAAGATAAACACCAACTGAGAAGCTTCTTGGGACTCGCCACGTATTACAGAAGGTTCGTAAAGGATTTTGCTGGCATTGCGAAGAGCCTGCATCAACTTACAGAAAAAGGCCGACAGTTCAGGTGGTCTGGAGAATGCGAAAAAGCATTTCAAGAACTGAAGCGACAGCTGTGCAATGCCCCCATCTTGGGTTACCCGACGCCCGGAAAAATGTTCATCGTGGACGCAGACGCTAGCAATGTTGGGGTCGGAGCTGTGATTTCCCAGGTTCATGATGGTCAAGAGAAAGTGGTCGCATATTACAGTAAAGTACTCTCCAGACCTGAACGGAACTACTGTGTAACCCGGCGCGAGCTTCTGGCTTTAATTCTGGCTACGAAGCATTTCCATAAGTACCTCTACGGACAAAAGTTCATTCTTCGGACAGACCACGCAGCTCTGAAATGGCTACTCCAATTTAAGAACCCTGAAGGCCAAGTTGCAAGATGGATCGAGCAGTTGCAGGGCTACGACTTTGAAGTGCAACACCGCAAGGGAACACTCCACTCAAATGCTGATGCTCTCTCTCGTCGACCGTGCGGGGTAAAATGCGAACACTGCAACCGTAAAGAAGCGAAAGAACAGGCAACTATCCAAATGATCAGGACTGAGCCAATAGAGGGTTGGAGTATAGACGAAATCCGTTCCTCCCAACAGGCAGACAATGACATCGAACCAATATTGGCCTGGAAGGAACACGAGGAAAGACCAAGCTGGCAGCAGATATCAGATCGTAGCCAAACTCTGAAGGCATACTGGGCACAGTGGGACTCGCTTTTTGTGCAAGATGGATTGCTGAAGAGAAAATGGGAAACTGCAGATGGGACAACATCTCGTATGCAGCTAATTGTGCCACGGTCCAGAGTCAACCAAGTGCTCCATGAAATACATGACGGAGTCTCAGGAGGCCATTTGGGAATAAACAAGACGTTGGAAAAGGTAAGGGAACGTTTCTATTGGCTAAGCGCTAAACAAGATGTCGAGAATTGGTGCAAAAAGTGCATAAGGTGTGCGGCTACCAAGGGTCCAAAAGTAAAGCCACATGGACAAATGCAACAATACAATGTCGGAGCACCTTTCGAACGAATAGCCATCGACATCGCTGGGCCGTTTCCCGAAACCTTTAATGGAAACCGATATACTCTCGTAGTCATGGATTACTTCAGTAAGTGGCCGGAAGTGTTTGCCATCCCAAATCAAGAGGCTAAGACCATAGCCGAACAGATAGTCAACAACTGGGTGAGCAGATTTGGGGTCCCAATGGAGCTGCACTCTGATCAAGGGCGAAACTTTGAATCAAAAGTCTTCCAGGAAATATGCCAATATTTGGGAATAAGAAAGACAAGGACAACGCCACTACACCCTCAATCTGATGGAATGGTCGAGCGATTCAATCGGGCCTTGAATAAGCATCTATCTAAGGTTGTCAGCAACTGCCAGCGGGATTGGGATCGACACATACCCCTCTTCTTAATGGCCTACCGAAACGCGGTCCATAGCTCAACAGGGCACACACCATCCGAGATCTTATTTGGTCAAACGATTCGGTTGCCAAGTGAAGCAAAATTCGGATCCCCACCGACTGAGCCCAAAGAGGTGAACGAGTACGTGAATGACTTACGCAGCAGGATTCGTAAATTGCATGAAGACACCAGAGAAAAGATGAAGCTAGCAAGCAGCCGCATGAAAACTAGGTACGATATCAAGGCGAAATCTTCCGGTTTCAACGAAGGAGATCTGGTTTGGCTGTATAATCCTCAACGTAAGAAAGGCAAATCACCAAAATTGCAACAGGACTGGGAAGGTCCATACAAGGTGATAACCCGCATTAATGACGTTGTCTACCGGATCCAGCGTGGGGATCGAGGAAAATTTAAAGTGGTCCATTTGGATAGAATGTGTCATTTCAACGGGATGCTGAATGACGAAGTTGTTCGGGACGAACAACTGTAGGGAGGGAGCAATGTGATAACCAGTCAAATGTGAGCAGCGACATCTAGCAGAAAATGTCGCAACTCGGAGACTAGAAGGTTTCGATACTGGATTAGCAAAGACAGTCGAGGAGAGTAGAATCGAATTTTCTAGCAAATTGGAACTTGTATGGAACGCTGGATGACGTGGATTGTTCTCGAAGTATGTCATTCGAGTATAAATACCAGCATCCCAAAGGTATGCAAATCAGTTCCAAAGTTGAATTTGAAGTGTTAATTAGAAGAAGTGATTAAGTGGTTTAAGTAAAAGATAAGAAAAGTATAAGTGGTTGAGGAATTGAATTGTACTGAGAGAAAGAATTAAATAGTGAATTGTAACTGTACTGAATAAAGGGATTTGTATTGAAAAGAATAAGTTCTATTATTTGTACCCACACAAACATTTTACAATACATTCATATTCAAACCTACAATTTGTATTCCAGTTGCAGAGTGCAAGTTGTTATAGAAAACCTCAGGGACTGCGGTTGATGGAACTTCCGTTTGGTAGCGCAGCTGCTGGAGCCGTGAAGTGGGAACTCTTCGATTCCTTGGAGTTTCTCAAACCATCGCTAACACCTCGAAGGTATGCAGTTTTTCTTTTATAGGAACATACATATGTACTTAATTTTTTTTTATTATTTACAGGCAAACGGGGAATTTTGCGTTGAAGTAACTCCGAATAAAAGAGGGAGGTTGAAAATGATAGCCGAATCTGAATTTAAAACTTGAACGTTGAACGAGTGAGGGCTATAAATGTAGAAGTGATAAAATTCTTAGAATAAGTTTTTTTTCCATGTACATGTAGGTACATGCACCTGAAGTAAATTTTTTTGATTTTGTTTTAATAAATATTTTGTTTGTGGGAAAAGAAGTATTTATTTTTATGAAACTTTTTTTCAGATTTGACATGGTAAAAGCGACTTGAAAAGAGTTGTGGGAGACAATTGCTTTGCATTTAACCAGTGTTGTTTCCTCGCTTCGCCAGAAACCTTCGGCAATTACGTCGATTTCATCACAACGATTGACGAATTGTGGCGTACAGTAAGCTGTGTCGGTAGGTTTTATAAAATTATGTAAGGCCACTGTTGCCTTCATAATTTTGTGAGCATTACTTGGTAGGATGTGAATCTTTCTCCAAAAATACGCCATTTTGCAACCAAAATTCCAATCACGTTTTGCATTACGCTTCGAGCTCGAGAAAGCATTTTGTTGGAGTTATTCTTCTCTTCTCCGAGTAATTTGCCAGGGTAGGGACACATTAGATAAGGCTTCAGGGGAAATGCAGCATCATCGACCATAATGGTTACAAACATAATCCAAATTGGGAAGCTGATTTGGTGGTTGAAAGTTAAGATCACCTGTTCTAATTTCCTTCGCAAATATTCCACCATCACCCTGACGTCCGTATGCTCCAATATCTACTGCACTAAATGTATAGTTCACGTCACAAGTTGTAAGAAGAACTAGGGAATGATGTCCTTTGTAGTTATAGTATTCCGATCCAGCCCCTGGCAAGCAGCGAATATTAATGTGTTAACCATCGATAGCAGTAACAGTTGGGTAAATTCTATTTATGTTCGAACTCATTTGCTATCTGCTTCCAGTCACCTTCTGTTGCCTGTGATAAGTAAAAGGGCATCAGTGAAGCCCAAGGGATATCACACGTTTCTGTTAAATAGCCCATACGAAAGATCCAAGCCAGGACTTGTTTCGGTACTCCTAGCGCTAGGTGTCTTAAGCAAATATGTCGTAAATGAAAAATGAAACAGTGAAAATTTAACCACCTACAACAGCACGAGGTATTTCAACTACGTAAGGAGACATCCGCGTTACATGAAACCATCTATATCTCTCCGTAGATTATGCTCCCGAACCTTCCAACATCTCTTCAGAAATGTATTTTTATTAATGTAATTTCAAAGTGCTCACAAAGCGAATGAACCGTCAATAGGTCAAAGGGCTGTTGAATTTTAGGCATAACGGTGAGGTATCAAATTCGGCAGATGTATTTGACATTTTTGTTTAGCATGCCTTTCTTAGTGCCTGTTTACATTGTGCCTGTTCACATTGGCGTGGGCAGGAAAATAGTCCGAAAGAAAGGGAACGCTTTTTATTGAAGTGGGAAGAAGAAGGGTTACTTCCACCGAGAATACATTTCTAAAGAATCCATTTCTAAAGTGGATTCTCGGGTGCAACACATAGTTTTTTTCCATACCACGATCTGGAGAATCGAGTCCTTGTGCACAATTTCTATCTTCGAAATGAAATTGTGAATTGGCGATTCTAGAGCTCGGGTTTCACCCAGTTCAGATTTTCACCATACGCAAGCATTGTTGAAATCTCAGTCTGTCCATGATCACTAAGTGCCTGCTCACATTGGCGTGGGCAGGAAGATTGTCCGAAAAGGAGGGAAGGCTTTTTATTGGAGTGGGAAGAAGAAGGGTTACTTCCACCGAGAATCCATTTCTAAAGTGGATTCTCGGGTGCAACACATAGTTTTTTTCCATACCACGATCTTCCAAAATTTGCTTTCTGTTCGCCAACTAATAGATCACTGTGTCCATTTTTGTGAGCATAGCTGTTCGTCTGCCAAGCTACTCGTATTCGTGCAACCATTGATAAATTAATATCCAAATATACGCTACTGGACAATACCTATCCAGAGCGACCTCATACTGTGTGCATCGAAAAATAAGCGATAATTTGCCCAAAGACCGAATTTGTCACAACAAGCCCTCTGTCCGTTTACTACGTAGATAAAAACATTTTTCCAAATATGGATGATACTGATCCGAGTGAAACGTGGATTCGCTACCTGCCATTCAGCAGCTTCAATCGTTGATAGTCACAATTTAACGAGATCACGAGTTTTGAAGATTCCCCCATTTTTGCCCATTTCATTTGTGTTAAGTGTTTTATTTATTTAAATTTCTCCTGTTATGAAAAACTGGGATTACCCTTTTTGACCAGAATATCTCGGCGAATAAATATATATACATACATACATATGTTCATAGCTGTTGCCGAACACACTCTGTGCGAAGTGCGCCATTTCAGACTGAATAGAAGAAATGCCACGAATGCTCAATGAATAATATAGCCTATTCACTTTCCTTTCTCTTTCCGGCAATTAGTGTTTCCATCCAACGGAATGCGAATATGGCGTCATTTCAACGTCAAAAGAGCAATTGGATGGATCACAAATTGCGGTAAGAACTTTCCATTAAAAAGACATATTCTACTACTATATTTCCTTTAATAGAAATAAAATACATTCTACAATCAACTTGCCAGTGTATTATTTTCGAAGATCCAACTTTTGACATTTTTTATTTCGCAATTTACGCTTCCAAGCCGTGAAGCATAATTGCACGCCGATAAGCCGCCATTTGCATGAGGAATTTGCCGTAATGAAACGTACTCCAACGAGGAAAAGCCCACGTCTACTCTCAGCAGACACAGCTGCCGCCAACGCTGAAGACAATCGAGAAACTTCTGCCACTGTCGCCACCACCGTCACAATGGAAAGCCCCGCCGCCTATCCAAGTGAAATCGCAGCTGCTACCTCCGCCACCACATCTGTCGGACCAATAGAAAACTTTCCACTAGCTTCAGAAGAATCCACCGCCAACACAAATAAAAATGCACCTACAGCTCCAGCTCACGCCAGCATTGTCGCCACAGTGCAGCAAGATAGTTTGCTGCAAGAAATGCAAAAACGAATTGCCGCCCTAGAAGCACAGTTAAAAGTAAGCCAGATGAAAGACCACCACCACCGTTGCCAACGGCACCACCCGTTACAGTTGCACTGCCGTCATAGACAAACTCCCGATGAGCAAGCGAATCGACTGGGCTACGTATGCAACACCAATATAACCATAACCTACGATAATCGATTTCAGCAACTGGTTGAATAAATTAGCAAGTGTTATTTGTACTTTAAAGAATACAACAGTGGAGCCTAAACATCGAAGGTTAGTGTTGCATGCAGCCAACGACAACTATAACCCAGAATGTCCAATATGCCATGCCAGACATAAGATCACGGAATGCAAGCGGTTTCGTGAGAGTAGTTTGAATGACCGATGGAGCGATGTTAAACGCCTAAGGTTATGCTTCACCTGCTTGCAACCCGGACACTCATCACGAACCTGCCGCCGTCGAAGACCATGTGACGTCGAGGGATGTCAAAGAAGCCATCACAAGCTGTTGCACGAACCGAGAAGTCCTATCGAACATTCGTCAAGGAATATGGGAGGCTCAGTTTTGAATTGCGTAGCCAAGTCAAATCAAAACTCAAAGCTGCTCTTTAAATTTTACCAGTTCAATTATTTGGACCAAAAAAACGCATTGAAGTGTACGCTCTGCTTGATGAGGGTTCATCAGTTACAATGATGGATCGTAGCCTAGTGGATGAACTGGGTTTGGACGGCCGCAAAGGCGAGTTGAATATTCAGTGGCTTGGCGGGAGAAAAGCTCAAGAGGACACGACTGTTGTTAAAGTGCAAATGTGCGGTGTAGGACAAAAGAGAAAGTTCATGCTCCATAACGTGTACGCTGTTACTGACCTTCGACTACCGGTGCAGACTTTGCATAAAAGTGAGTTGATTGGGGACTGTACCAGACTGAATCACTTACCAATTGAAGCCTACTCAGACGTCAAGCCGAAGGTTCTCATCGGGTTAGACCACTGTCACCTAGGTCTGCCGAGCGAGACAGTACGACTCAAAGAGAAGGGTCCATATGCCACCAAGACCAAACTCGGATGGGTCGTATTTGGCCCAAGCAATGGTGTCGAGTCATCAGTCGTTCAAAGCCACTCCTGCCTGTTGGTTGAAGACGACATACACAAATTGGTCAGAGACTATTTCGACACCGAAAGCTTTGGAGTTCGCTCTGCCCCGACGGTGGTATCTGAAGATGACATTCGCGCCCGTAGCATACTTCAATCGACCACAATCAAGGTGAATGGCCGATTCCAGACTGGTCTTTTGTGGAAGAGCGATACTCTAGATCTGCCAAACAACTACGTCATGGCTAAGAAAAGACTGGTAGGTCTGGAGAAGAAGATGAAGCGTGACACTGCTTTCGCCACTGCTTACGAAGAAATAATCCAAAGTTACGTTAGCAAAGGCTACGCTCGCAAGCTGGAGCCTGCAGAAGCCCGTCTGGTTGGCCCTAGGACCATCTACCACACTTCGCCACTATAAATCCAAACAAGCCTGGAAAGATGCGCTTAGTTTTTTTCGACGCTGCCGCCACATTTGAAGGAGTCTCACTGAACTCATGTCTGCTGAAGGGACCACAACAGTACCAGTCGATGCCGTCGGTGTTGTTTAATTTCCGATTGGGTGCCATAGCCGTTTGCGGAGATATTCGCGAGATGTTGCACCAGGTGTTAGTACGGCCCGAGGACAGGCCCGCACAACGGTTCCTCTGGCGCTCTGGTGATGACAGCCGGCCGCCCGATGTATACGAAATGTTGGTGATGACGTTCGGAGCCGCTTGCTCGCCATGTGCTGCTGAGTACGTGAAAACTACGAATGCTTTGGAACATCAAGCCCAGCATCCTCGGGCCGTTAAGTCGATCACGCAATATCATTATGTCGACGACTTTGTGGACAGTTTCGAGACAGAAGAACAGGCCATTGCTATTGCCGAACGTGTACGTGAGATCCACCAAGGAGCCGGTTTCGAAATGCGTGGCTTCATCTCTAATTCAAGCAGAGTTACTGGTGCCTTGGCTACTGTAGAGACGTGTTCAAATGAAGAAAGCGGACATACCACAGAAAGCCTGTCTACCGAGAAGATACTTGGAATGTATTGGCAGCCTTCGACCGATTGCTTTAGGTATCAATTGAAATTCGACCGTGTGGATCCAGATTTAATTGCTGGAACCAAATGCCCTAGCAAGAGAGAGTTTCTTAGTGTGGTTATGTCGGTGTTCGACCCACTAGGATTTTTAAGCCACTTCTTAATTGGTGCAAAACTTATAATGTGCGAGGTATGGAGACATAACATTGGATGGGACGAGCCGCTGCCCGTGAATATTAACATGACGTGGAAGAAGTGGTGTCAGAAGATTGGTGAAGTGGTTCAGATCCGAATCCCACGTCACTACTCGTTCAGTTCTACGCCGAAGGACGTCCAGCTGCACGTGTCCGTCGACGCAAGCGAGGAAGCCTTTGCCGCAGTTGCGTACTGGAGGGTGGTCAGAGCAAATGGGGACGTAGTAGTTACCTTTGTATGCGCCAAAACGAAATGCTCACCACTGAAGCCAATGACGATCCCACGAGTCGAGCTCCAAGCAGCCATCCTTGGAACGCGACTCATGCAGGCAATTACAACGGATCACTCTGTTAAAATCAACCGCCGAATCCTCTGGAGTGATTCCAAAACGGTGATCAAATGGATCAGATCGCAAAATCGCCGTTATAAGCCCTTTGTCGCACATAGGATTGCGGAAATCCTCGCTGCCACGTTACCATCTTATTGGAGGTGATACCCACTGAGGACAACGTCGCGGATGAGGCCACACGAATGAAATATCAAGTCGACTTCAGAGATTAATCAAGGTGGTTCAACGGACCAACATTCTTGTGGCACGAGGAGGAGGTGTGGCCTGCTGAGTTTGCCAAGGAAGAACGACAACAAGAGGATCAAGAAGAGCTCCGCCCGAAGTTCGCGCTCTTTGCAGTAAGTTACAAATTCATAAATTTTTCCCGATTTTCTTCCTTCGCCAGACTGAGACGAGCAGCAGCATGGCTCATCCGATTTGTGAATCGATGCCGCCATCTAACCGATTCAAAAGAGGATAATGGCCTTACAGTTACTGAGTTAGATGCCGCTGAGTGTCTTCTATGCCGCCAAGCTCAGAAAGAAAGCTATGGCCCTGAACTAAGCTTGATAAGGGATGGTAACAATCTGGCCAAAGGGAGTAGCTTATGCCAGCTTATGCCGTATATCGACACCAAGGGTATCCTACGAGCTTATGGTCGCATCGACAACGCTGGCTGGTTGCCATATGACACAAGACGCCCCATCATTCTACCACCAGAACACGCATTCACAAAGTTGATTGTGATGCATTATCATTGCCAAACGAAGCATCAAAACATCGAGATGACGATTTGTGAAATACGAGTACGTCAGAAGTACTGGATCCCTCGCTTGAGATGGCTTTTGCGGCATGTGGTTGGAAGCTGTTACACATGCAAGAAAGAACGCGTAAAGCCTGTCACACCAATGATGGGTCAGCTGCCGGAGGATCGCTTAACGCCGTTTGTGAGGGACTTTTCGTATACCGGCCTGGACTACTTTGGCCCACTTACGGTAACCAATGGTCGTCGCGTGGAGAAGCGATGGGTCGCCATATTCACCTGCCTTGCCGTGCGAGCGATACACCTAGAAGTTGCTAGCGACTTATCGACTGATGCCTGCATTCTGACGATACGTAACTTCATCAATCGTCGGGTGGTCCCCATGAGAATACGCAGCGACAACGGGAAGAACTTCCTCGGTGCCAACCGGGAAGCGAAGCGTTTTCCAGAAGTTTTTGATTGTGAGCGTATTCAGAGCGAAATGTCAGCAAAGGGAGTCGAATGGGTGCTCAATTGTCCGAACAATCCATCCGAAGGAGGCGTATGGGAAAGGATGGTGCAGTGCGTGAAAAGGGTGCTCCGACACACACTTAAAGAGATTTCTCCGCGTGAGCACACGCTACAGTGTCTACTCATTGAAGCCGAAAATATAGTGAACTCACGCCCATTGACGCATCTGCCAATTACCGTTGACCAGGAGGAACCGCTCACGCCGAAGCACTTTCTGATAGGGACTGCCAATAATGCCCAGACGCCAGACTCCAGTGATCCCTCGAAGCAGCTTTGCAGTTTGCGTAAACAGTGGAGGATCGCCCGCCAATTGAAAGACAGGTTCTGGAAACGTTGGATAGCCGAGTACTTGCCGACTTTGACGCGCCGGGCCAAATGGTGCGAAAGAACGAAGCCGCTTGCGGAAGGTGACCTAGTCTTCATCTGCGACCCTAGCATTCCGAGAAAACTTTGGTGTCGAGGAAGAATATTGCGCGTTTACACCGGAACTGATGGAGAGGCTAGACGGGCTGATGTGCGCACCGCCACAGGAGTGTTGCGCCGTCCGGTCTCAAGGTTGGCCCCCCTGAGCGTGGCGGATGGTGAATCGGATTAATTCACGGGGGAGGGGATGTTGCCGAACACACTCTGTGCGAAGTGCGCCATCTCAGACTGAATAGAAGAAACGCCACGAATGCTCAATGAATAATATAGCCTATTCACTTTCCTTTCTCTTTCCGGCAATTAGTGTTTCCATCCAACGGAATGCGAATATGGCGTCATTTCAACGTCAAAAGAGCAATTGGATGGATCACAAATTGCGGTAAGAACTTTCCATTAAAAAGACATATTCTACTACTATATTTCCATTAATAGAAATAAAATACATTCTACAATCAACTTGCCAGTGTATTATTTTCGAAGATCCAACTTTTGACAATAGCATTATTAACGAGTTATATATACGCTGTCTTATTAACAGCTTTATAAACTTTTCCACACATTAAGTATAAAATAATGGTTTGCGCGATATCATATATAGAGAAATGAGAATCCTCAAGTACTGTAGGGAAGACAATTACTTACACTCATGGCTCTCTGCGCGCATTGTAGTCAGTCGGCTTAGTCGAATTTTATTGATGATGAATAAGAGCAAGCAGTTAAAGCCAAAGGCTCGCGTTACAAGTGCATGTCAATAATAATTTTAACTTTAATTTAATTCCAATCGGATGGTATATAAATTTTACCCAAAGATCAAGCTTATGCCAATTATTCTCGGACCTTAAGATTATTAAAAGCCAGTGTTCGATGAATTATTGCTGAGATACAGCCCTGGATGGTCTTTGTAATTGTCGAGGTGGTCATATGCTAAAAACTAAATGCCAATTTTTGCGATCAAATAAAAAAATGACTCATGGGTCATTAATTGATTTTTGAGTGATTTATTTAAATTTGTACTATAGTTCTAACGCTCCATCAAAATATATCTTCAATAAAGGGTGATTCATAAAACGTGCACCCATCTGAATGAAATTTAACAAAGTAAATACTTTGAAGATTTCAAGTCTGTTCATTGTCATATTATGACAGTTTGATGTAAAAAAAATTTCTACCATGACGTCGTTCACTTAAGCTGAAAGTTTGATTATCGTAAAAACCCTTACAAGAATAACGAGTTACCACGGTCGTGCGAACAACCGAAACATTGAAAAACAATATTCGGGCCGGTATCGCACCGAACACACAAGAAACGTGAAAAATTGTAATCATCGATTGATTACCTGTACACCTGAAAGGGTGCACGCATGTCCGAAGTGAATATTTCTGGCACGTATAACTGCATTTGAATCAAACTACATAAACGGTACAGTTTATACCATACGGAATATGTGTTATTATTTTATTTAAAATGTGCGCAAGTTTAATAAATCACTCTTTATTTATTTACGAGTACGTATCTAATATTTTTCATCATTGTTCACTTAAAGGCAAAGCAATGAAACTTGGCATCACCAAATCTAACACAGTGCATCCATTCTGTTCTGTCAGTAAATTAATTGGTTTTCAAATTTCAAAATAGAACGACGTATTTTAAAATAAATTATTCAAAAGTACAACAATGCCGCAAGAAATTCGTGTTTTACGTTGTGCAAAATGTAAAATATATCAGGTCATTAAACTAGAATATTACCTGACTTTCAATCTTACAAAATTTTTCATTACTCTCAGGTTGATATAGTAAAAAAGGCCAAGAAATGGCAGTGCAAAATGTGTGGAGAAAAGCAAAGTGTCTTCGGTGAATACCTCCGAGGCACCGGGGCTGAGTGTCGGCAACTGGCTCAAGAGCTAAATCTCAAAACTAATATGGAAAAGGAAGAAATAGAAAATGAATATATAAATATTTTGGAGAGTGATGACCTAGATATAGACTTTGATCATTTGGCCCGTGAAGAGAGAAGACACTCCGCAATTAAAGCTGTAAAATCCTCCGAAAATAAATGGAACAAATATCTTGATCCATCCCAAACAAGTGGAAGGGCTTTGGAAACTCAGCAGGAAAATATCTCGAAGAGAAAAATTGATCTCCTTTCAGAGAATCATGATTACGTAAAATGTCCTAAAACATCTCGACTCATGAACACCACATGAGATGCTTATTTATAAATTGTTTTTTATTTTTTTATTTTTGAAATGTAAAGATGTACATGCTCAAGTACTTTCTTAGTTGATCTTTATTTTCATTTAGCTAATAGTCAGCACAACAAAATATTTGAAAGTCATTTCCATATAGCCCCGTAACAATCCATGAACTGCAAAAAATAAATCTTTTTTATTTTTTAATTTTAAAATATCTTTGACATACTTATTTTCGCTGAGTTTAATCATATTTCCCCTGCCTCGTAGGCCACCCTTCACGTTTGATTGTTTTCCATTAGTGATTCTAAAAATAAAAATAAAGTTTAATCAACAGAAATCTAATGTAGAAACCTCCAAATGAGGGAAACTGCTTAGACTGCCCTAAGGCCATAAATTTCTTCGTTTCAAACATAGAACTTAATCTTTCCCCGATGCATAAACAAAAGGAGTTGTTAAGTACATTAATAGAAAGTCTTAAAACTGTAATTTAGGAACCACCTGCATTATTAACATGGAATAATAATAGAATAAATAGGTGCAATCGGTACTTAACTCTAGATCCTACACATTGCCTTGCTCTAAAGAAGCTTCAAGGGGACACAGAGCATGCACGAATAAATAAGTGTGGAGCTAGCTAAGAAGAAATTTTGACCAGAACGTTGTGCTTCTTTTGACCTTATTTTCTTTCTAATCTGTTCTTTTTTTTCTCAGATGATGAAATATACCCTGCAAGAGGAAAAAGATACGACGTTTAAATCTGATCGCGAAATACTGGGTCCTTGAACAGCACACGTGCGGAGGCCCTATACTCCTGTAAAATATACTACGGTGATTGGCTACAGACAAAAGGAGCAGAAATTATTTGGGTGTGGATTTGTTGCAAGCGACAGATTCAGGCTATTGTCTTGAGCTTTTGATACATAAACCCATAATCCACATTATCACCCTTATTCTGCTATACGTGCGGATCGAACGTTCCCTTCACCTATTCAATTCACTTTCACTTCGAATCGATATTCTGCTATACGGCGGGTGAACTGCCTTACCGTTTTCTATTTCAAAGTTTCGAAGATTTAAACGTCACCAGTTTGGAAATTTAAGTTTAATTTCAACTGTGTAATTTGTGTGAAAAGAAAAACAAATATGGGTAGTGCAGCACTTTATCTCAAAATTTCACTCGGAAACAAGAGATTGTGCCTGTTCACATTGGCGCGGGCAGGAAGATTGTCCGAAATAGAGGGAACGCTTTTTATTGAAGTGGGAAAAAGAATGGTTACTTCCACCGAAAATCCATTTCTAAAGTGGATTCTCGGGTGCAATATATCGTTTTTTTTTTCAAATCGTTCCATTTCTGACACATTTTTTCATTTTAGTTTTGATCGTTGATGAGCAAGGAAGTGTGAAGAATAGGAAAAAAGGTATCTTTCAGGCCAAATGCTCCGATTCAAGTGTTCCACTTATCAAAAAGTCTTTCAACCCCATGACAATGTGAACACGACGTTCATGGTGAGGACTTTCATCCCGTCGCCAACGTAAACAGGCACATTCTAATCATTTTTATGAAGACATTCGATTCGTGCGTATAGTGGAATACCAACCTGCGTTACCGACAAGTGAGTGTTTCACTTCAAAAGGATAGCAGGATTGGAAACTCGTATATGACATAAACATACTCCCGGCATATAGCAGAATAGGGCTGTATGACTAAATTCGCCTATAACAGTTTAATAAGTAGTGACGCCTCCAGCCTCCATTGTAAAAAAAAATTGCCACCAAAAAATGATCATATGTAAATATTAGCTTCTCGACAAAACGTAAGGACAATGTCATACATTGCTAACTCACTTAGATGGCGCTAGTCACCCCGGCCTTTTGCCAAATGCCTCCATTTACACAGTGAGATTAAAGCCTTCCACTCGTATATGCTAGCTAAGATGAATCGTCCGGCCTCTGTAGAATTGTGAGATTTCGGACTGGAGCATTAATATTCATTCGCGTTACATCCTTAGACACCTTAGGCGATCAATGCGCACTTTTCTGACTAGTTCAATGTGGTACAATTCGTAAAGCTCACTGTTATACATATCTCCTCTTCCAAAGTCCATGCAAATGCAAACGGGACCAACAATTTTCCGAAAAACTTAACACATGCTTTGGCACAATAAGTGTAGTCATACCCACTTGAGTGCTAAGTTCTTTAAAAAATTTTAAAAATGAAAGTTGTGTGCACATATTTTTGGAAAATTGCGCCTCTCATATTTACTAGTGAATTTCATACAAGTTTCTCAAATACGATGTAAAAGAATTCACTCGGAACTCGGACTATTGGATTGACACGTTCTTTCCAAATTTTCATTTTTCTTGTAAGGAGTAATCAACATTTCTTATTGGTTTTGTACCAAAATATTGTCATATGATACCAATTCAAGAATTACGATTCGCGGTAAAAGAAAGAATTACACTATTAAAGCAAACGGTTGTATAAAAAAATATTAGCTAAAAAGCGAAAATGGACATTTCATACATCAATTCATTCGAAATTTTTGACAACGTCTGGAATAAAACAAGAGTTCATGTGTGCCGTAAAAATATTATTACCAACTGTCCGATAAAAATTTGTCAGCGGAAAGATGTCCGAAGTTGAAAAATTGTTGACATTAATTTATGCGCATCTTCAATCAAAATGCGTCGCAGCCTATAGATTGAGAAAGAATTTCAAAAAAGACAAGGAATGGTTGGAAAATTGTCCATATCGATATTGAAAGAACAAAAGCAACAACAACAGAAGCATTTACCAATTGCATCAACAAAGTTATCAAGAGGAAATCAAGGAAATCAATAACTGGGTGCTCGACTTAAAAACAAAAACTAATAAATGCTACAGAAAACATAACCAATGATCTTTCTAATGCCTTAACACTAAAATATAATAAGGATCATGAAAAGATGAAAGCTGGTGCAACCATATCAGTCTCTGCCGCACCTCCATTGCGAGTCAAAAGAATAAAAGAAAGCATTTTTACTCCACAAAAGGATCTTATCTTAAGTATAATAATGAGAATGCATTGACTTTGGGTCTGTCAAAGGAAAAATATACGATTTTGAGAAGTTCCCTGAGAAAACAGAACGTAGACGTTTTTCCATCCTACAGAATTATAATAGTTGCTAAAAAAAGACGGTTCATTCGAAACAATCTCTATTTCAACACCCTTTCCTTCCTCTCATTTGTGCGCATACGAATAAGACCAACAAACACAGTGAGTGAAGAGATTCTCAGCACCGTTATGTTTTATGTTATGTAGACAGAAGCTTTTCTATTTATTCACAATTTTCGAGTTCCTTAAGCTACTTCAATACATGCAGAGACGTATGCACATAACATGCAAAACCGATGGATTTAAGTGGAATTCACAACGGTGACTTCTACATAATGATGAATAATAATATATTTTAATTTAAAACGATATATCCATTTATACGTATATAACTTTGTTTAAATATAACAGCTCAAACTATTTAGGTTGCATCTTTGAAATCAATGTATAGTAGGACTACCAAGTAAGTACAATCAAAGGTAATGAACACATTAAATGTACAAAGAAAACCTGTATTTACACATAGGGAATATTGCAGACAAACCGTTAATTCATAACAGCACTTTACGAGCATCTACATATAATACCGAGTTCTTAACGAGTTAGAGCACCTGCCTAAGGAGTCTCCGGCGGCTCTAAATTTCATCCTCATTCGCAGAGGTCTTTGTGAAGCGATTGCTGCATTCCATGTTTTAATGTAGACGTTCTATATGTAAACGATTGCAGAGAAAGTAAACCATTTACCAAATGTTTTGGTTAACAAATAATTTTCCAGTTGTAATAGGTTAGAAGTTAACGAATCCATGTAACATATTGTAAAGAGTCGTTTATTTTTATGCATGCATTGGCTCAACCTTCAGTTATTTCTGAATTACAATACATAAAAAAAAACAATTATGACTGTTTCAAACCTCAGCAATTAATATAACTGTTGTCGCGGATTAGCGACGGCGGGAATTCGTTAACTACCCTGTTCAATAAAAGGCCACAGTTTAGTGCTAGAAAAGGGTGAGTTACAAATCTTTATTAAAATATGTAGTACAGTTCATTAATATACAAATTTTGCTTACATATGTTTCCCTTTACAAATGCTACACTTAAATCTTAATACAATATAAATCTTCTGTTTCTGTAGTTCTGTATTTTGCGTCCACGCGCTCGCTGCTGCCAATAAAAAGAAAGCCGGAAACGTGTGTCAATTTGACAGCACCGTCTTGCCTCAATGTAGCTCCATCTCTGAGTTGAGGGTGGCAACTACTCATTTGGCTGACAAACACTCCTTACGCAGGGTTGTTAACACTCCCCCCTGGTAGTTCCACCTGTGAGCTTACATCTTTATTGGGTCTCACATCGAGGACCGCTAACTTCACAACGGGCCTCTCGTATACACCAGTATACGTTTGAACAGATGCACTTCTCACTTGACCATCTTTGGACACCTTGGTTTGAACTACTCGCCCCTTTGGCCAGCTGTTCCGTGGGCTATTCGGGTCTACTATAAGGACGATGTCGCCCACTTCAATCGGCTTGACGGGTGCGAACCATTTTGTTCGACGGGTTATAGTAGGAAGGTATTCTCTTACCCAGCGTTTCCAGAAGCGTTCTGCATACTGCTGCGAAGTTAGCCAATTCTGCTTCAGCGCTCTGCCATCATCGTTGAACATTGCCAGCGGTCTTACTCCGTTTGACGATCCTAGGATAAAATGGTTCGGCGTAAGTGCCTCCTCACTTTCATCATCAATAGGAATGTACGTAAGAGGACGTGAGTTCACGATGTTTTCCGCTTCCATCAACATGCTTCTCAGCAGTTCATCCGATGGATTCCGAGTTGGTGTTATTCCATAGAGGACGGTCTTGATCGAGCGCACGAGTCTTTCCCAACTGCCACCCATATGCGGTGATCCCGGTGGGATGAACTTCCATTTGGTGGTGGTTGAGGTGAATGTCTCCATTAGCTTCTCTTGATTTACCTTTTCTAAGGCTTCCCTTAGCTCCCGTTCGGCCCCTTGGAAATTAGTGCCGTTGTCGCTATAAATTTCAGCAGGAGTTCCTCGTCTGGCCATGAAATTGCGAAGCGATAAAATGCAAGAGTCCGATGACAACGTGTGTGCGATCTCAATATGCACTGCCCTTGTTGTGAGGCAAGTCAGAAGGACTCCCCACCTCTTTTCAGTTCTCCGGAGAATGGTGACATGCATCGGTCCGAAATAATCGATTCCGACGAACGTAAACGGTCGACAAAATGAGGCCAGCCTAGCCGGAGGAAGTTGGGCCATGATTGGAGGCCGCGGCCTCGTACTGTTGTTTTTGCATTGCTGGCAACTCCTTTTTACCTTACTACAGACGGCTCTCATACGGGGAATGTAAAAGTGTTGTCGAAGCTCGTTTATGACTGTCTCATGGTTGCGATGCTTATATCGACAATGAAAGTCCATTATGATGAGACTCGTAATCGGATGTGCTCGAGGAAGGATTATCGGTCGCTTAAATTCGTCACTCACATCTTTTACGGAGTGAATTCTTCCGTTGGCTCGCATGATTTTGTGATCGTCTAG
Organism: Volucella bombylans; assembly: GCA_949129095.1. Classification (NCBI taxonomy): domain Eukaryota; kingdom Metazoa; phylum Arthropoda; class Insecta; order Diptera; family Syrphidae; genus Volucella; species Volucella bombylans. The sequence goes on from OX422142.1 coordinate 84,324,937, forward strand.
ATACGGACACAAACTCAACAGTGGACTGGATCTCTCAACAAATTTATTGGCTGTTAGATACGCGATTTCCCTCTGATACACGTCGGCCTGAGCTTGTCTCAGCAATGCGTTTTGTGCCAGCTGAAGTTCTTCTTTTGACAATGGTCCCACTGCTTTTGCTCCTTCGCGATTTCGAACTCTTATATTGTAGATAAACCGGAACACGTAGGCTGTACTTCGAAGCAACCGTTTCCAACTCGAAGAGTCTTTGGGTCGGAAAATATTTTCTTGAGCTTGGGTGTGAACGTTAATAAATTCCGTTTTCAGCTCCTCCCTCGTAAGCTCCTTTGGTTGATCTTCCTGTGGCCACTTGTCCGTAGGTGAATAAAGAAATTCCGGTCCTCTAAACCATCGACTGGATGCATCCAACTCCGGAAGTTTCTGCCATTTGGTCCCCTCGTCTGCTACGTTCAACTTCGTAGGAATCCATTGCCATTCCGATACCATTGTTAAATCCAACATCTCGCTGACACGATGGGCCACGAATTGCCTATATCGCCGATGGTCTGAGCGAAGCCAGCTCAGAACGGTTTTAGAATCCGACCAGAAGAATCGGCGTGAAAAGTTTATAGTGTGCGACTCAACAATGCACTTTGATAGTCGCGCACCTAGAACCGCCGCTTGCAGCTCAAGTCGTGGTATCGACAGGGTCTTCAACGGCGAAACTCTTGTTTTGGCCCCAATTAGGGCACACTCTATTAGTCCATTGTTAATGGTTCTCAAGTAAGCTACGGCAGCAAAACCATTCTCACTGGCATCAACGAATACGTGCAGCTGCTTCTCCGAGTCAGACTTAGGATTTCTGATGACGTAGCACCTGGGAATTTTCAGAGATTCTAGGGCTGGCAAGCAACTTACCCATTTTAACCATTTTTTGTATTCAGCATCCTTAATTTCGTCATCCCATTCGATTTTGGACCTCCATATTTCCTGTAACAATATTTTTATGTACATCAGAAAGTGGGCCAACAGTCCCAACGGATCAAATATCGTCATCAAGGTCCTTAAGACTTCGCGCTTCGTAGGGCGACGGCCGGCGAATAGAATTTCCGTTTGGTTTGGATTAGTGGTCAGCTTGTACGTAAAGAAATCAGATGTGGTGCACCACCACATTCCCAGTACTTTTTCCGTTCCCAACTCGACGTCTACGTTTAAGTCTTTGCTATCCGTCGGGTCGGACTTCAACGTTTTAAGCACTAAAGGCGAGTTTGAAATCCAATTTCGGATGTGGAAGCCTGCTTGCTGATGAATGTGGCGAATTTCTGTTGCTAATTCAATCGCCTCCGCTTCAGTAGCGACGCTGTCCATCAGGTCGTCAACATAATGGTTTTCTCGAATCGAACGAGCAGCTCTCGGGAACGTCCCAGCGAAATCGTCGGCGTTCCTATTTTTCACAAATTGGGCGCTGCAAGGCGAACACGTGGCCCCAAAGGTCATGACAGTCATTACGTAGACGTCTGGTTCCTGTGTGGCGCTGGGACTCCAGAGAAATCTTTGAAAGTTCTGGTCCTCTTTTCGTATTTTGACTTGGTGGAACATTTCCATTATGTCTCCGCAGATGGCTATCGGATTTTCTCTAAACTTGTAAATCACGGACGTAAGCGATGCTACCTGATCCGGACCTTTCAACAAGACAGAATTCAGTGACACACCTTGAACTGTAGCGGCTGCATCCCACACGATTCGCAGCTTTCCTGGTTTATTTGGATTCTGGACAGGAAATATAGGCAGGTACCATGATCGATGATGCCCTTCGGCTGCTTCTTGAGGCGAAAGCTTCCTTGCATAGCCTTTCGAGACATATTCCTCTATTTTTTCCTTAAGTGATTCAGCTAAATGTGGTTCTCGCCTCATACGTCGTTGTAAACACGCTAATCGTCGCTTGGCCATAGGCAAACTATCCGGTAGCTGAATCTCGGTAAATTTCCATAACAGTGCAGTTTCAAAACGACCATTTTTTCGGATTGAGTGAGTATTTAGCAAATCCAGGGCACGTTGGTCCTCAGCCGGCATCAGAATTTTTCCTGAACTTGACACCCCGAAGTTCTCCGTACATATAAACCCCTTCACCAACCGTTGCAGCTCATTGTCGTTGCACTCACAGATGTGAAAGCTGTACTGTTCCTTCGTGTAACCATCCATGCCGGACAGTTTAGAACAATTACCGTGTACAACCCATCCAAGGCGCGTCTTAGTCGCCACAGGTTCTTCTGAACTTCCCTCTCTACACTTCAATGGAAGTCCAAGTTTAGCGTTGTTAAGGCCTATAAGCAAACGTGGTACTGCACTGTCATATGATTCAATTGCTAGCCTTTTAAGATGCTCGTATTTACTTTGCAAGTGCGTCGCATTTATCGTCTGTGACGGAAGCTGTAGATTGTCGACAGTGTGTACGTCAGCCAGCGTATACCTTTCAGCGTTTGGCGAAGTACCTGAGATTTGCAGAGTGATAACTTCAGAGTTGTTCTCGTACCGGTGAGTGTCCCCGGTCCACTTCAAACATAGCGGCTGCGGTCTTCCCTTTACTTTCAGTCGCCTACCGATTTCTTCATCCAGTAATGTAAGTGATGATCCATCATCTAAAAATGCAAACGTCTGAAGTTGAATGCCGTTCCCGTGCAAGACCACAGGGACTATACGGAATAGCGTCGGTGAAGATTCATAGCGATGGAAATTGCAGTGGTATTGTGTGTGTAGAGAAACGTCTCCAATCGTTTTGCGCTTTTCTTCGGCATCTTTCTCCTCATTGTGTAACAACTCGTGATGTTTAAAGGTGCAGTTATTCTTCCCGCAGACCGACGTTGAAGGGCACCTGTTATAAGCGTGTTTGCTTAAACACCGTCGACATAACTGGTGCTCTCTTACTGCCGACCATCTCATGCTACGGTTGAGTTGTTGAAATTGTTTGCACTCAACAACAGAAACGCAAGCGCCAGAACAAATGCAGCAATTGCTCTTGGACGACAAATTTTTGTTGTTTAAGACTGTTTCAGCATGGTGGGCGTTGATGAAACCCTTCGCACGCACATTCCGGCTGCGGGGTATATTTCCTTCAGCTGTAGAGGAAGGGATCGGAACCAGGATGTTATTGGCGGCCTCGGCGACTTGGTAAATCCAATCGCTGAAATGAGACAATGTGCATGATGATAATGTCTGCCTATAGATGGCCCAGTTAAGACGAATGGCAGGAGGCAGCTTTTCAACCAGTTCCTGTAAGAGTGTTGGATTGTTTAAATAAGCTCCAACGCCCGATGCCTCCATTGTAGCGCACAGGTTTTGAACAAGAAGAGCAAAGTCTACAATTGTTTCCAATTTTTCTGCTTTTGGCGCTGGAGTTGCGTGGATTTTTTGGAGAAGAGTGTGGATTATCAATTCTGGTCTGCCGTACAGCATTCTAAGCGTTGCAATTACGCGGCGAACGCAATTTGGCTGTATTAGTAGACTTCTGACGGCTTCTAACGCTTTTCCCCTCAGTACCCTCTGCAGACGAATCAGGTTCTCTTCATCGGTGAATGCACAGAGCTCCGAGCTCCGTTCGAATGTAGATATGAAGAGCGGCCATTCATCGGGACTCCCTGAGAAGCTTTGCAACTCCCGTGACATTAAGTGACGCGCAGCTATATTATGTTTTGTCAAACTTCGAATGGGTGTTTCGCTTTGGATTGATCGTGGTGCCGGAGGAAGTGGGGAGGATGAGGCGGGTTGAGCGTACTGTTGGTTGTCGGTTAGGGTTGATTGCGGCATTCGCATATCGAAGGTTGGGATCTGTTGTATAACATTCGCCGGTGCGGAAATTGCTTGTCTTATTGTTGCCTTTTCCTGTACTTGCTGCAATGGGTTAACGGAAGCACCTAGCCAGGATTTATTCACATCTTGATTTTGTGTACTTCTTCGCAATAATTCCGGTAGTGCTACATCGGCTTCCCATGTCACCTTCGTCGATTGTGGGCAATCACGACTGGGATTTTGCATAAGCCAGTTGTCGACCTTCAGCCTAGATGCACATTCGGCATCCTCTTCACTTTCCGACGCATGATCCGCCAACTGACTTAGGATGTGGTATTTTTGCCTGAGGTACTCGCGTTCTTCTATGTCCCTTTTCTCTCGCAATATCCGTTCTTCTTCCAGTTTCTGTAACTCTATTTGTAGGTGCTTCATAGAAACTTTCGATGAACTCGAACCGGTGGACGTCTTTGAATTTCGTCGCCGATAGTCAATTGATTCCAGCGGGTTTTTATTGGGCAAAGACTTTGACGAAGTAATTACGGCCTTAGCACCAGTGGAGGGGGTTTTGGTATTATAGACACTGCCAGCATTAAAACCTTCTGCGCCAGAAGTTATTTCAGGATACGCAGACCCAGTGGCGATGGCTATTGTTGCTGGATCATCACACACAGTAACTGTTTTGACTGGTTTTATAAGTAAATTCGCAGCATCTGATGCGGCTGCATAAGGTGCAGCAGCTGTGACCGAATTAACGGCTGTTGTTGTGTAATTGCTCGACGAGGTAGTTACGGCATATGTGGGAGCGATTGGAGAATGATTTGGTGGAATTAGTTTGGCACTTGCAGCATCAAAAACAGCATTTGTGGAAAAGTTGGACGTAGTCGCGGCGGCACAAGAGATGGAAGTTCTAAATAGACTCGGCGGCGTGGTGGTGGCGTGCGTAGTAGGAGTTGGAAGACTCGGTGCTTTAGTGGCGGCGTATGCGGCAGCAGTTGTAGCGACACACGCAGCAGCAGTTGAAGAGAGATCCGCAGAAGCTGTAGTAGCAGTCCTTTTGGCAGAATATGCAGGTGCTTTTGCTTCTGGAAACCTAGACAATGAGAGACTCTTACCTGTCACACAACGCGCACAAGCCCACTCTTCTTGACTGACGAAACTATCCACTCCGGCGCAAAGGTAATGGCACCAGACATCGCAGCGGTCACACTGGACCATGTTCCCAGCAGAATCTGGATCGTTGCAGGCGTAGCAGTTATATTCTTCTGGTGATCGTGGCTTCCCATCTTTGGTTGGTGATCTGCGCAATTTATCCGACCTGGAGAAAGGCTGCGGAATTGGAACCTTTTTTGGGGGCATCTTGATCGGTGGACCGAAAAATATATTTGTAAATTGTTGTTGTCGCGGATTAGCGACGGCGGGAATTCGTTAACTACCCTGTTCAATAAAAGGCCACAGTTTAGTGCTAGAAAAGGGTGAGTTACAAATCTTTATTAAAATATGTAGTACAGTTCATTAATATACAAATTTTGCTTACATATGTTTCCCTTTACAAATGCTACACTTAAATCTTAATACAATATAAATCTTCTGTTTCTGTAGTTCTGTATTTTGCGTCCACGCGCTCGCTGCTGCCAATAAAAAGAAAGCCGGAAACGTGTGTCAATTTGACAGCACCGTCTTGCCTCAATGTAGCTCCATCTCTGAGTTGAGGGTGGCAACTACTCATTTGGCTGACAAACACTCCTTACGCAGGGTTGTTAACAATAACATAGCTCCTTATTAGATGTTTCTTTTCTATTTACTCTCTCGGATCGGAGAGGACATTCCAATGCAACGCAGATTTCTCAAGTCAAACGTGTGTTTTCATTTTCATTTCACTATCTTACTTCAAGCAGAGCATATCTTGTAAATATAATCGTGCCTACTACTACTATTTCTTGAAGTCATCATTTTTTTTGGACCGATGGGTCATGCCAAGAACTTGTAGTATTCTCCTATGGTTTTTGATATTTCATACCGTATTAGAATTTAGGAAACCGATTACCCATACAAGTTTGACCGATCAGATGCGAGACTCCCTAAATTAACAAAATCGTAGTTAGTGCTGCATTGACAGTTCCAAAATTGTTGCTATTCCTTGAATAGTTCAGATAATTCTGTTCCGATTTTTTTTAAAAAAATCGTTAAATGCGTGCTATATTAATAGATTTCGATTAATATTGCAAAAAAATCGAAAAAGTCCTCTATTTTTGGGAAAAAATTTATTGTATTTTGCGTAGGTATATATTTTTTTTTAAGTAAAAGTCATCGGCGGATTTTAATCAAAATCTAAAAGGCTGCCCAGAATGTGAATCTGAAGCTTGAATCGCTGTCAAACGCAGATACACGTCATCACACAGTTGCGCATACGGCTATACATGCATTAACTTTTGACAGTTCGATATCAAATACAGATTCAAGCTTCAGATTTACATTCTGGTGAGCCCTTAATGACTGCGATTCGGCATAAAGGCGCATCATCTGACAAAAATTCAAATCGATAGCACTATTCGTTCGCAAGTTATCGTGGGCCAAAAATTTACACATACTTTTAAAAAAATTATAGACACAAAATTTGAAGATATCACAAAATTTTCATTTTCGATTTTCGGGGTGAGTGCAAGATTTTCATTATCAGGAAGTTAAAAAGAAACGACGTCATATTTACAACATCTTACATCTTACTCGCTAATGGTATCTGCTTGTTATTGAACAGAATTATGGTCCTACACCAGAATAGCGAGATACGAGTAGATATAGCAAGAAAAAAAGGCTTGAGCTTTCAAATTATAACCCTCCACTAAACATTGCTGAATGCTGATCAGACATTCGAGGAAGTTGAAAAATAATGCCGCCGCAGAGCATTAGGAGGAAGAATTGAGGTCAGTTTGGATGATTTCAAGAGAGAGTTGAAATGCATTATTGACAATGGGTGTGACAAAACTTAAGAAGATATTTTGCTAATTGCAGTATATCATATACGTACTCGTAAGCCCTTAGTTAAATTACCTGTATATTTCCAAAGAACCATCATTTCCTGGACAAAATATTACTTTTCCATCTTTTGAGCACGCAATATTGTTTTGAAAAGGCAATGGAATTCTTAAAATCACTTTGACACCATCCTTTCGAAGTTAGGATTTAAAATATGAAAAATTCTCAATTAAGAATACAGTTAGTAGTTATCTGTTGGCAGTTAACTTACCTCATCGGAACTTACTAAATCGTGAAAGAAAACTTCTCCCGTTAAGTCGCAGCTTATAATTAGTCGTCGTCCAGCAATGTCCTTTTTAATTAAGCTAGTAACTGCGAAGTTATGACTTCTCATTGGCGTTATTTCAATCCCGTTTTTCGAACTACTTACATTAGATCGGACGCAATGACACAAGATACCATTAGCGCAGCCCACTACAAAATCCGACGTTGAAACTGATACGATAGTTGTAAGTTCAAGATCGACTTTGCTATCTTTTCTCACAAAGAAACTAAAATCACTTATAAATTAAAGAGTCTCCAATCAATTAACGTATTTAAACTTACTCGGCTTTTTTTATCAAAAATTTGTTCAATTCCCACAAGCATACCCAACCATTAGCATGACATGTAAGCAATTTATTTTCACTAGGCCAATCAAAAGCAACTGCGCTTCCCTGCTGTAAAGTTTCACAAAAGAGTTCGACCACATCTCCATGATTTTTATTCGAGATGAATTTCCATACATAAAGATCTCCAGACACAGTGCTGCCGACAAATAGATCTTTGTCAAAAGGATTCGTAGAAAGAGTTATTAAACATGCTTTAGTTGGGAGGCTTTTAAGTTCTTGGAATACAATAAAAGATCCGGATTGTATTCGTTGCGGAATATAAATTTTTATATTTTGATCCACATGTTCACACCAATCGTCGTGTGCTGCAGATGCTGTTAGTACGAGTACGGGCGTATTGCTTGCATAAATCGATAGCCATGTAGCTAATCCTTGGATGTTTTCTTTCGATGGGATGTGTATTTTTTGGTACGTTTGTATTGTTGGATCTTCCTCGTCTTCCGTTGAATTTAGGATTCCAGATGCGGGTACTGGGGTGAGTCCTTTTCGTAACTCTGCCTCCATTAATGGGCAAACCGTTTTAAGCCATTGTGCTAGCTTTCTTTCATCGACATTGGCGGTACTTGAACAAATTGCTTCTGATTGGGTCTATAAAATAAAATACACTTTTGATAGTCAATTTAATGGGACATAAACAAACCCACTTCAACGTTGCAGGTTCTGTTGGTTTCAATTGATTTATGCAGCAATTCAGCCAATGGGTCTGTAGCAATAGAAATTTCTGCAAATTTGGTAGTTAGTTTTCCCTGATTGTATGTAACAAACTCGATTACATCAATGGAACAATCAGATAAGTTATCCATGGCACTTGTTTTGAGGCTATCGTTATTAAACTTCAGTTTCCGTATGTTTACCTCGTTACTAAGCCTCGTTGCTAAGATAAAGGACAATGTTTAATTTTTAATATGAAACACTGCTATTGATAAATTCGTAAAAAAAAAAACTTAAAAAAAAATCAATTTAGTTTAATTTATATTGATGATATTATATACAAATAACAATGAATTTTTTATTGACATTAAAAAAGCAATTAGAAAGAGGACGTTATGATTAAAATAGAATTGTTAAACGTTTTTAAGAGAAAAAAAGTAACTTTATGGGTTTTTTTTAAGTAACCATTAGCAATTTAACATATTAACGTGATTGTCTTGACGTATATCTTTTTATAAAAAATAATAACAAAATTGTTTCACAGGAAAAGTGTAGGATAGAAATATTTGATCAGTTTATATTTATAATGTCCAAAATTTTATTCGTGATTTCAATCTTTAAATTTATAAGAAATAAATCTGTTAATAATCCTCTATGTGGCTATTACCAAAATTCTTGGTGTTATGGAAAAACACATTTTGTGACGCGATTCTCTACCATCCTACTAAGCTGGAGACGTGGCGCGTACGACGTTTCTGTAAGGGCTGAAATTCCTTTCCACTTAAGCACTTCTCTCAGCAAACAAAGTCATTTTTGTCCGCCTTAGATAAAGTGCATTCTTCTGCGCCATACTGTACGTCTGAGACGAGTTTGACACGGATGCCAAGAGAGCTGTCATAAACGATCTTAAAATCATGAAAAAGGTGGTGGTGGGATCCTGAGTTTTTTTTTTCAAAATTTTCTGTAAGTTCGATGATGAACTTAGCAGTCCCCCACACTAATGAGGGCCGATTAGAGAATTGATATATGGTTTTAAGCTTTCATATAGTACGATACTCGTAGATAATATCTTATATGGGTTTTTAACAAGACTGATCCATCTATGATTGGTCTCCCTTCCTAGGGTCGGACAAACCATGCTGTGATTCCTACCTCATGGACCCTACTTTCATCCGATTATATTTTACAGATGAATTGGTGTATCCATATTATAAAATAAATTTCCGTCTTATTAATTAATTCGCTAGATAGCCTGCTTGCTCCTGCAACCTTATAGATTTTTTGTTTAGATATCGCTGTCCAAATCTCTTCTTGTTCGAAGTTATTTTCGATTATCGTCCGCGGTTAATGGTTTATTTTGTTTGACAATGGAAAAATTTTAAATATAAATTTTCAAAATTTTCAGCACCTATTATGCATGTATTATTATATTTCCATTCTCAAGTCTACATCGGTGTTTGTGCCCTTTGGAGTTCTGTTGATTTTTTGGCAGAACTTCCGAATATAATTTCTGCTGAAACACCTCTCCATAATATCCAGTGCTTTTCTGCTTCTTTCCTTATCTTTCAGATAATCCGATGTTTCCCCGTCCTGTTTCATAACAGAGTTCGTGATTTACTCTCATCCGGCTTTGCAGGTCTGCCTTGTACGGCACTTGACGCATGCGGTTGCCATCAAATGCGGCGTTTGAAATGGCTTTCTAACAAAACCATCATTGGTATGCTGCTCTTGGTGCTACCAGCATAGAATTTTCGAAAGCCTAAGGAGACCCGATCAGAGGAGGTCTTAGCAGTCTCTTGGGATTGTAGGCTTTCGACGTCAAATTTCTCCAAAGTAATTTTTTAGCGTTTTTGCATTCGGGATATTTGTATTCGCACTTTGACTACAATAAAATTGTCTGCGTCGGTGTTGGTACCTCGCAATGTTCGTACATCGTTATTAACAAAGCTGTGTCTTGCGTTAATCACAGTATGTCCAATGTGGTTGGTGATTTTTTAATTAGCTAGCTATGATAACATTTCGCTTCGTTTCGAAGTCGATTATCTTCAGGTTAATGGCAGAGCTAGAGTCGGGTATGCTATATATGTATGTCCAACTGGCGGCGAGGCTCAAGATATTTCAAGATTAAAACATTTCTCATACGTCTGGTTGAGGAGCTCGTAGGAGCAATTTTCCCCAAATTCATCCTTTTCCTGCATTTCACGCTTATGTAGGCGAATATAGCAATCACCGTGTGGTTTTTCATCTTGGGTATTTGCTGTTTCACAACACAGAGTGTTTTATGTGGCCAGCTTTTTTAGAGGATAGTGCTAGTAGGTCATTATACCATATACCGAGGTAACCTCACATGATATAAACTGCGAATATTTCAGATTAGTTTCAGATAAAGTGATTCTCTACCATGCGACTTTTTTTATTTGAATTCCCCTATCACATATGGAATATATCCAACTATGTTGGAAAAAAGCATAAGTCAATGCCAGCCACAAAATAATCTTCACTGCTAAATTTACTTTTTCTTAGTGTAATTGGTTGTGTCGCAAGTGCACATACATACTCGTATTTTGTCTTTAAACCCACTCTTTTCTTAAGATTCAACATGCTTATTAGAGCGAAAAATACTGTGGGTTTACGCCTTTATACGATGACTAGGGTTTTTCATTGATATTGGGCTTTCTATCGGCAAGGGAATGTATGCCGTTTGGAAACTTGACGTACAAAGCGAACAAACAATTGGATTCAAACATGGAATGAAAGACCCCCAAAACCTGTAGCCAAGCAAAGACCAGCCAATCTACATATATTGAGTCAAAATAAATCTCACTAGAAATACCATGCGACTGCTATCAGGAGAGAGAACACATAAGATATTTGGATGTATATTCTATCATTGGGCAATTACACGCGGGACTTATTCTTTTCTAAAGAACTTAACACGTAGTAAATATTACTACATTTAAGTTTTAAGTTAAGTTTTTAGGAAAATGGGACAGAGAGAGAAAGGAAGATTTTTGGGCTCAGTAGTTTGCTCCATGTGTGGTATACAACATTTAATGATGAGATTAAATTATTATTGTAATTGGACTTCTTGTTGTATTCTAGGCAACCACGTGATTTTAGTGATTTAGATTTGGAAGCCAATGCACCACTTGAGCCACGGCCACGGATTTCAAAGAATGCCTCTTATAAATACTATTGCGAAAAGAAACTCTCGGTGAAACCAGAAGGCTAGTCAAAAAGTAGGAAATTAATCAATCAATCAGTCTGGAATCACTCAGAAAATCTGATGGCGCCTACACTGGGTCGGAGGCAGAGAGTCTCCGTTTTGTTTTTGAGACTCACTTCCCAGGTAACTTAATCAGAAACAGCTCCTATTAACGAAGCTAGTGAGTTGAACAACACATAATGCCGTAGCTGTTGAGGCTGATGAGGCCATTAAACATGCTGTTGCTTCCTTTGTTGTGTTCAAGTAGCCTGGAACCGATGGCATATCCCTAGTTATGTTACAAAAAGATATAGACCAGCTGCTGGTAACTCTGAAGAAAACTTTCACTGCCTGCCATGGACTGGCATAGTACATACCGAAACCCTGGCGAACACTGAGAGTAGCGTTTCTACCGAAAATCGGAAAAAGGACACGTTCGCCATGATCTACAGACCTATAAGTCAGATTTCCTTCATGTTGAAATGCATGGAAAGATTGATCGAACTCTATGTGCGTAAGACTGATTTGCGAATGCATCCTCTGTCTTAGATGCAACATGCAACGCGGAAAATCCAGCAAGAATGCGTTTCAAAACCTCATAGGCAGAATTTTAGGCGCACTCGACTAGAATGAATATGCGTTGGGCATTCGACAACGTAACTTTTTACAGCATGTGCATCTCCGCCATACAACACGGCATACTCGTAGACGAACCACTAGTTTTGTAGATAGAAGCAATTCTGGTGAATTGGACGCTGATTGACGATGCTGACTCTGGCCAATATGTTATATCGGGGGTCTGCTGGTAAGGCGGCTTTCTGTCTCCATTGCTATGTTGAATGTTGATCGATTCACGGTTCCCAATAGTCCTGACGTCTATGCATTAGCATATTCGCATATGTAGCTGTACTGCCTGTTAGATGTTAGTCTAACGACTGTCTGCTCTAAAACGTAGACAACAATAGACGTGCTCGACGATTGATGCACTAGAAATGGACTTTCAGTCAATCCTTTCAAAACTGGGGTTGTTCTTAATCCTTATGGCAACGAACTATATTGTGAAGAATTGTTTGAGGGAGCGAAGTATTTGCATCTGTAGCAAAAGCCAAGCTGCGTGTAGAGCCTTGATGAGTCCTCTTACGACTTCCAAGCTAGACTTCACTGAACGCAGTAGGAAGCTTAAATTCACTGAGTATTTTCTGGGTCCAAGATAACCATGGGATCACAGGAAAAGAATTCGCCGATGAACTTGCTAGGCAAGGCTCAGATGAGAATTTTCAGTAACCGAACGGTTAGGGCCTCCATTCAAAGTTAAGTTTCATAGGAACATCACTGCAAATGGTATGACTTCCAAACGAATGCTTCCCAACGTCTCTAAGAGGAAAGCGGCTTTACTGTAAGCTCCTTGATAAGACTTATGAACAAATAAGCAATAAACTTATCGACCCCGATCTATTCGATCAATCTGACCCCGCTAGCGCAGTCAATGTTTTGTCATTTGAACTATATCGCATGTTTATATAGGTTATAAAGCCCACGACTATATCTTCCCTCCATGCACTCTCTTTACATAAGGAAAAAACATTTTATCAAATTTTGTCTTTTTTTTAATAGGTGTTTAACATCTCTGCAACTTGAGTAGCAACGGTTTCCTAGGGTAATTTTCGTTAAATCTCCTCCTCTGAGGTAAATATGCTCCTTAACTGCCCCGAAGTTAAGGGCTGACCGGATATCGAACTGACAAAAGTTAAATTCATGTATAGCCGTAAGCACCAACACAATGCGTATCTGTGTGAATCTGTATGTGCCTGTTTACATTGTGCATGTTCACATTGGCGCAGGCAGGAAGATTGTCCGAAAAAGAGGGAACGCTTTTTATTGAAGTGGGAAGAAGAAGGGTTCCTTTTAAAGTGGATTCTCGGGTGCAACACATCGTTTTTTCCATATCGTTCCATTTCTGACATATTTTTTCATTTTATTTTTGATCGTTGATGAGAAAGGAAGTGTGAAGAATAGGAAAAAGGGTAAGTTTCAGGCCAACTGCTCAAATTTAAAAATTTAAAATGCTCCGATTCAAGTGTTCCACCTGTCAAAAAGTCTTGCAACCCCATGACAATGTGAACACGACGTTCATGATGAGAACTTTCATCACGTCGCCAATGTAAACAGGCACATAAAGATTCACCATTGACGTGTATCTGCCTTTGACAGTGATTCAAGCTTCAGATTCACATTCTGGTCAGCCCTTTATTGTTGTCAAGATTGCTTTTTTTTGTTCTAGGCGAGGCACAGTGCAACATGTACTAAATTATTACCTTTATTGTCAAACTCGTTTCGTCATTTCACCAGTTGAGTCAATTCAATTTCAATTTATTATTAATAAATTAAGGAAAGTACAGATAAGACTTGGTCTCATTGTAGTACAGTACATTTTTTTTGGAGCGCATATAACATTACAATATAAACCTTAAATCTATAATTAAAATGATAGAAACAGAAGGGAAAGGAGATAGATAAAGAGAAAAGAAAAAATAAGAATTGGGAAAAATAGAGAGAAAGAAAGATATTAAAAATGAGGAAAGAGGATTAAGGTGAATAGTTGTTGCGGTTGTTACAAACATTGAAGAGCGGTAGTTTTGAATTTATTTGTTCCAATAATTTGTTTTGTTGATGTTGGAAGGTGTATCGCACGAAAACTAGCATAAAGAAATATATTTTTTAAGACTATAAGTGCCGATTCAGAATCCAGTTCAAAAAAAACTTAAATAAAATGCAATTATTTTAATTCCGAACTTTATTGTATAAATTGCAAGTGCGGTCACTCTGTTGGTTTGACTGGGAATGCCCAACCATTCGCCGCATTTGTCATAACGACACCTTCCTGGTCCAGCTGTTTCTTGAAGGCATATTTTCTGGTCAATGACCCATTGCGGTCCTTTGCGGAAATTGTTAAAGTCTTAGCTGCTACCGCATAGCGTATTTGGTTTTTCGTTGACCAGCGAGTGCATACATCACCAACACACGCTTATGTGCTAATCGCCACTGCAGAATTCACTCATTGGGCGGGGCTAATTGTCGAAAGAATATCATTTTTTATATGAACCCCTCCCATGCTAGCGCCTCCACAGCTAATGTGTTGCGGCTGCTTGTGGTCTTCTCTGAATGCCCAATTTTGCTGTGCGTTACGTCAGCTGATGCGTGTTTGCCGTCGGCCTTTTGAAATTGGTAAATGCCAGAGGGAAAATGCAGCTTGTAAGAAGCTGATTTCCTTGATTGCAGAAAAATGTTTGTTGCATTGCAACAGAAGGCTATTCCAAAGTCTGGTAACATAAATGAAGAAGAGACGAGAAGATAGTTAAAATAAGGCATTGTTAATTTGAAAATCCTGGTAGATTGGGGAAATTGAAAATTTTTCAAATAAGTACATTGGAGATTTTTTATTGACGAGACGGTGCATAAATTGGCAGCATCTAACTTTTAAGAATTGCTTAAACGTACAGCCCAAAACAAGTTGTGAGAGATGTGATCGTATCGCGGTAATCCAAATACAAGTCTTATAGCATCATTAAAAGCAACAAGTAACTTATGTTCGGATTGAGAATCAAGTTTGCAATACACAAGAGTAGAGTACTCAAATATAGAGAGCAACAGAGTTTTAATAATTCTTAGTTTTGTTTCTACTGGTGTAAAATTTAAACACAGCTAGAGTTTTCGTAGACCAGCATAAATTCGCCCAACAACATACGAGTAGTTAGTATGGTCTTCAGCGAGAAAAAGAACGATTAATTTTGAATACAAGATTTGTTAGATATGGAATAGGCTTATGTTTAAAAGTATAGGTGGAAAATCATCGGTTTCCAAATATTTTTTAGAAATTAGAATCGCTTGCGATTTTTCTGGATTAAGATGCAGCCCGTTTAAAATTGGCCAGTTGTAGATTCATGCATTCTAACAGTCAGCTAATCCGACTGGCCGTGATAAGTATACTTAGGTATCGTCAGCGTAAAGGTGAATGGAGACATTTGAGCATACTTTAGGCAGGTCATTGATATACAGACAAAATAGTAATGGACCCAGAATGGAGCCCTGTGAAACACCCGTTAATAATGCCCTAAAATCGGAACATTTGCCTCCGTAAACGAAATTTTGGTAACGATTACTCAAATAATTCCCTATGAGACGCAGGTTCTGTTCACTGAAGCCAAAGTATAACCTCAGCTTCTGACACAAAAACTCGGCGAAACAAATAATGGATTTTCAGGAGTAAAGCGAAGATTATTGATAGATCGTGATAAAAAAGCTTCATTAAGTTCATTCACATCTGGGATGATATCAGCAACCGTTGCCTTTTTTCCAACACCAATAGAACGCAAGTTACTCTATAGTTTTTTAGATGATAAACCCGAGTTCAGTTTGGAAAAGGAATAACGTTTTTTGGCTCTTAGTGTTATAATAGTTCAGTAATTACGAGCTCGACAAAACATTTCCCAATAAGAAATCATCTATCATCCCCGAAGGTGAAAGATGAAGGACGAGAAGCACAAGACAAATCAACATTATAAGTACAAAAAATTAAGTCGTGATCTGATATTCCTGCAAGGGAAAGCTGGTCTTGAAGTAAGACATTGGACAGATTAGAAACCATAAAGACGTCCAAAAGACTTGGAGGAGCATTTGGAGGAAAATGAGTAGCGTAAGAATTAACTATTGACAGCCCAGAAGTAGCAGCTGAATTCAAAAGCTGATAAGCTTTGCTATCAATTCTTAAAAGATCAGCGTTGAAATCACCACAAACTATAATGTGTTCATAGAGTGCAGTAAACTCTTGCAGAGCAGAAAAAGGGGTTCTGGAGAGTTACTGCGGTTCGGATTGTAAGCTACACCAATAAGGCACTTCGTGATCCCATCTGTAACTTCTAACAGCAGGTATTATATCGCACCTTGCTCGGATTTCCGAAGTATTTTATGAGTAAGCGAGTTGCTGTAGTACACCGCAACTTCCCCGACTATAGTAACTCTACCTATATTATATTGTAAAATGTTTGTGTGGGTACAAATAACAGAACTTATTCTTTTCAATACAAATCCCTTTATTCAGTACAGTTACAATTCACTATTTAATTCTTTCTCTCAGTACAATCCAATTTCTCAACCACTTTTATTTTTCTTATCTTTTACTTAAACCACTTAATCACTTCTCCTAATTAACACTTCAAATTACACTTTAGAACTGATTTGCATACCTTTGGGATGCTGGTATTTATACTCGAATGACATACTTCGAGAACAATCCTCGCCATCCAGCGTCCCATACAATTTCCAATTTGCTAGAAAATTCGATTCCACTCTCCAGTCAAGACTTTGTTATTCCAGTATCGAAATCTTCTGGTCTTCGAGTATCAACATTTTCTGCTAGATGTCGCTGCTCACATTTAAGTGGTTATCACAATATAATTGATCTATTGCACTACCTTTTTCTTTGTCTACCGGGTCGAACCAAAGCCAAGTCTCAGTGATGCAGATAATGTCAACTTTAGATCCATTCAACAGATATTTCACGTAATCTAATTTAGATAAATTGAAACTAGCATGCATTCGACAAGATTTTGCGATTTCATTTACTGAGCCAAACGTTCTTGTAATTCCGTTGTCGTACAGCTTTAAATGTTATTGCAGTAGTCGGCGTGGATTTCCTTGCTACAACAAGGCTAACTAAAGTCCAAAACAAAATATCTTCCTTTTTTATCGGTTTTTATTTTATAATAGATGTTTTACATTCAAATTAGATATTCAATCGCGGACAATGCCTTACACTCTACTTAGTACGGGCAGCCAGAGCACTCAAATCGGCAATGCATTTGTTAAGAGTTTCCTTCTCTTGTTGTGGAGTGATCGACTTTAGGACATTATTGACAACCCAGTCAACCAAATGTTTTTGATTTAGACGCCTTTGAACATGACGGCATTCAACTTGGTAGTCCAAACGGCGTTTCACCTAGAGATATACAAATATTAGTGACCCCAAGTCGGTATAGTCAAATTACATTTTCTTACTTCCGTGTAGACATTCATGGCGCGTTCCCTGAATGCAGCTTCCAATTGGAGCGCAACATTCTCTTTCTTAGCATCCATGAGCAAGAGTGCTCCCTCAGCGCGCCACTGTTCTTTCTTCTCATCTTCGATAGCATCGGAGAGAACCTTCAATTCGTTTTCACGGCCCTCATTCCATTCGGCTTCAATTCTCTATATAAAAGACAGATTTTTACTTTTTTTCTTAAAATGCACAAGCGTTTATATAAAGGCAAAATACTAACGTCGATTTCCTTATCACAATACTTAGCAGCAGCTGGCCCAAGTTTTTTCACAGCAATAACGCACATGATACCCAGCGAAAGGCCACTGTAGTATTCGTGTTCCATGACATAGATTTCCTTGGAGCACAAATATGTTAGAAGGCCTACACCGAATGTGTAGGGACCGGTGACACCAGTCTTGTTATAAAAAAACTGGAACCATTCCTCTGGAATAAAGCCCAGGCGTACTTTGCCAGGAAGCTCTGGACGAACTGGTCGTTTGAATTGCTCCGAAGTGGCAGCGGCGGCAGCAGCGGCCCTAGTTGCAACTACTGTGGCAGGTTTTTGAACTGAAAATTAATGGTTTTAAAGAAATTATAAAGAATACGGGCACGTTTCGTAGTAAAGAAAAAAATTTTGACAAGTGATTACATAAACCTTCGGCGGACGAAATGTAAAATCTCGTAGATGCCACTCTATTTAAGCACACTCTTTTTGAACAGAAAAGAGTGAAAAGCGATTTTAATTTTATAAATTACCTGCTAGTAATGCGGCCCTCGACAACATTTTGGATAATTTTAATTTCTACGAAGAAAACCTTTGACGTCCAAATCACTGCCCCTTCGCTCTAAAAGACACAGTTCACAATGCTCGGCGGAACATTTAACGATAATGGCGTAGCACTTACTGTGAATGGGTTATCGAAAATTCGGTTTGACGTCTAATTGGATACATCCAGGCATACATTAAAAATTTCTAATTTTCATGTAATTAATTTAAATAGTTGGCGTAATAAAAATTGTACATTTAACCAATATATTTATATACAACTGTTGACAACAAAGTCAGAACAAGTTTGTAGTTTACCGTTGGAATCCAAATTGCCCAACTTCCGGAGAGAAACCAATGGAAAGCGTCATAAGTATGTACAATATGTATTATGTCTATCTTTTGCTCTACATTAGATCTTTGCTTATATAAAAATTTATGAAATTATATAATTTATTAAATTTATTAAATTATATAATGTACAACATTATTTATTTAAACTGGCGCATCGACTGCGTCTCTACTACAATGTTCCATCGTTCGTCTCTACAATCTTCGGTTCGGAGTTTGTATCCGTGGTATGTTTTTGTTTTACCTTTTGGTATAACTTCCGAATCTTTTAAATACCTGTAGCTGGCGGCATAGAACCTCTTCAAAGATTAAGGGAGACACAATCGGAAAGGGATTAGGCGATCTCTTGCAATTGTAGCTGTCCGACGTTAAACTTCCTGACAGTATTAGCCTGTCTTTGCGATATTCGGGATATCCGCAACCGTACCTTGGATACAACAAGCTAATAGTCTGAGTCAATGTTGGCCCCTCGGAACGTTCATAATACTGGAGGAGTGGCTCGCGTCGATCGCAATGTAACAATTTGACTGGCGGTTAATTGATCAGGAGATCTCCATGTCGCCTTATGGATATCGAGATGCTGGTACCGCGTGCTAACTACGGCAAAGTTTCGCCCCGCCGCAAAGTCGATTAGTCTGAATCCGTTATCGGAGGTGGTGTAGTGCAGGCTATACTTTCCAACAGTGCTACCAAAGCCGCTTTCTCTTAATAGCTCATTAAAATCGCCGAAGAAAATTTCAGTGTCAAAGCTGGGGCACAGCTTTCAGGTCTTGTTCAAGAGTTCGTAGAAGCTATTTTTATTGTCGTCATCTTCCTCCTCTGTCGAGGCGTAAACACATATAAAGCTAATGTTGGCGCATTTATCCCTAATAGGGACTATTACGAAGCGCTCGTTAACATGTCGGAAACCAAGACTTCTGGCCTAAGTCTGCATCTAACAATAAATCCGCATCCAAATAAGCGTTGCTTTTGCCATCGGTAACAACCGCTGTAGTAGTTTTTTATCCTGTTTATGTCTGATCCATCTCATCGCGTTTCTTGGATCGCGTTAACATCTGCTTTGCTGCAGTCCAAGGCCTCCGCTAGTTGTTCGGGTGCACGTGACGTATTATGGGACCTAACATTCCACGTACAGATCCGAAGTTCGTTGTCCCTATTTCGTTTCCAGAGGTTGTCAACAGTAAGTTGGCAAGGCCGTATCCAAGGCTTGTTGTTGTTTCGTAACCGTATATTTTTCCATGACCGGGCGTTACCCCGATGGCACAACCCTCCAACCTGGAGAGCCAGTTCCGTTATAAATACCCCTAGGGCGACGGGCAGGTTAGACTGAAGCCAGTAACACGTTTGGGGATGTGAGCCCTGCCCTTGGTCCATTGAGGGCTCATCCGCCGCCATCTCTTTTCCAAGACTCTGACTTATTTTCGGAAATCCTTAACAACCTTAGCTCCAAGTTTGTCGGAGTAGCCCAGGTAAAGTCTTATTTGTTTTATTCCGGGATTTTACCTCACCGTTGATTCCATCTGGGCAATTCATCCACTGTCCTGTTTATAGTGCTGTTATTTTTGTCTGTTGGTCACCACTAGCGCTTATAAGTTTAGCAAGTCTGGTCCGGATGGACATCGATCAGTACCCGATGGTTTGCACTTGCATATAAAATAAGCACAATTGATGTGTAGAAATAGTTCCAACTTGGCATCGCCAAGTTGACAACTCATTTCTGACATATTTTTTCATTTTAGTTTTGATCGTTGATCAGAAAGGAAGTGTGAAGAATAGGAAAAAAGGTATGTTTCAGGCCAACTGCTCAAATTTTAAAATTAAAAATGCTCCGATTCAAGTGTTCCACTTGTCAAAAAGTCGTTCAACCCCATGACAATGTGAACACGACGTTCATGGTGAGGACTTGCACCCCGTCGCCAATGTAAACAGGCACATATTCTGCTAATATGACTTGGTAAGGAGCTCCACAACCGGATAGAATTGATGAAAATTATACGGCAATAATATCTCGGATGCAAAAGGTGTAGCGATCTCATTAATAATTACATTTGTAATTTATCAAAAAGGCAACTAGGTCGATGTGGCTGCATAATGTGATAGATTGAGAATTTGGCCATAAATATTTCGTGTAGTATTATTATATGCAAGATTGAGTTTTCTTCTGCTAGAGTAACTACAATTTCCAATAAGTATTTTAGCTAGCATTAATCGTTGTTTTAAGGGTGTATAATGTTGTAGGAGCCACAAAGTCCGAAGAACACCGTACGCTTTACCAATAATAGCGTTAATATGCTTGTCTTAATTCAAAACGCATAGTAATATCCCAGATGGCTTTAGAAACTTCATATTTTTCGCAACTTGTAATTCAAGACTCCCAATAGAGTATGTTGAGTCTGCGCAAAATCTGGGATGAGCGTTTGATAAGGCAAAAAGTTAAAAGCCCGCTTCTCACATCCGTAGCATTAGTATGGATGTAGTGCAATCAGTCATGCAAACACTCATATATTTGGCAGTTAATGATTTCAATAATTTAAGTTTAAATAAACTTTTTTTATTATTTGTATTTACATTTCCATGGGCATGAAAAACTTTTTGACTAGCGGAACACTTGAATCGGACCATTTTTAATTTTAAAGTTTGAGCAGTTAGCCTGAAATGAAACATACATTTCGTCCTTTTCTTTACACTTCCTAGTTCCTTGCTCGTCAACGATCAAAACAAAAATAAAAAATATGCCAGAAATGACATGCTTCTGAACATGCTTCTGAACAGGTGTAAGTAACCCTTCTCCATGCCACTTAAATATAAACGTTTACTGTCTTTCGGACAATCTTCCTGCCCAAGCTAATGTGAACAGGCACAAAGTTTGTATTACTTTTAGCCGCTTATCGGATAGAGTTTACTCCCTATCCGCACAAGTTTACAAATCAAACACACTTTCGTTTGTTTTCAAGTTTCGACGTTAGCTCGCTGGTTATAGAAGAAATTAATTAAAAATACTTTAAATAACTTCCAAAAATGTACAGAAATTTATGCAATTTTAAGTATCCACTGGCTAAGTTGCTTTATAAAGGTATGGTATTAACTTTTTATTGATAAACAAGTTACGTGCAAAAATAAGATCACAACCAAGTCCACCAAAGTGACAGTTGTCAAATGGTCGGTTGTGAGTGTGCACATTTTCGTCTGGCTGCAAACTTTTCGCTAGCTGATAAATTTGTTATCATTTCGCAGAGATTTGCTTCGGTGAACAACGGAAATTGATTCGAAATCCATCTCTATATAATTTTTATCAAATATTCGTGAATTTTCATACTAATAACCTAAATTCAAGTTTTGTGAAATCTTTCAATACAACAAATCCAACTTTGCAACATTTTGTTCCACTACAAAAGAGTGTGTCGCGAAAATATTCCACCAGTAACAGCAGCAGCAGCAACATTTCCAGTTGCATTTGTTCCGTTAATCGAAGTGGAGGTGGTCGCCTTGCTGTTTTGCCGTCGCGTTCGTGTGTCAAAAATATCCAACCTATAATTAACTTTTGCCAACAGCAACTTTCATCAGCGGCTTTTCATAAGTGCACCCCGCAACAGCAAGAAATTTCGATCGTAAATAATCCAATAAATACGGAAAGCATGTCCAAGAAAGTTTTTCAGCGCCTGCCGAATTCGGTTTTGCCATCTCACTATGATTTGGAGCTGAAACCAAATCTTGAGACATTCACTTTTGACGGCAATACAACTGTTAAAATAAAGGTAAATAAATTTGCATAGATAATTTTTTGCGTAGCTTTAAGAGTGTTATTGGTTTATTTCTGCCTGTTAGAGCCACGTACATTACTGATAACCGCTGCTTGCTTGCGAATGGGAATGGTGCTGCAAATGGCGAAATAAACGGCAGCAGAAAGAAAATAAGAAAAAGAAAAAGGGGGCGCAAACAAAAAGAAAAAAAAAAACTTTCGCTTTCACTTTTTTGCCTCCGCTACTTTATTTTTCTTTCGTATTTATCGCTCACAAATGCGGGCTTTTCGCGTCTTGTTGGTAGTTTGTTTCTGTTCTGTATGTTTTGCTTTGCCTGACCTGATTTCAACAGCAACAACGACAGCAGCGGTAGCAACGTTAGTGATCGACATCGACAAAAAGGTGCGATTGTTTTCGGTGTGCTTTGCGATGTGCGCCGTGTGTTTTGTTCAGAATGCAGGCGGGTGACTGGCGCTATCACTATCGAATGGGTTTCGAGTACGACCAGTAGGGATTTATTAAATGCAGGTGGTATGTAGGTAAAAAAAAACAATATCCCGTGTGCATAAATAGGGAGGTAGAGAAGTGAAATACGGTTATTTATTGCAACAAAGTACGTTTAAAGTGGAATTCGCTGCTAAACGGCAAGGTGTTGAATGTGCTTGGAGTATAAATGAGATTTTGCAACCGACTTAAGTATCATCCTTCTAGGAATATCTGATGTTAGGCATCATCCTCTAATTGTTTATGATTTGTTTTGGAAAATACAAAAAAATGCACACTAGGCTTAGAGCAATCGGAAGAATATAGCCCTATTTCCGTTTATATCATTTTGACATTTGTTTACATATGTATGTATGCCCAGGAGTATGCGGCATAATTGATGCAAATCATTTGTTTTATCGTTTATACTCGTAAATGTGTAAATATATTTGCAACTAGGGTAGCGATTTGTCAGTTTTTTTTTTTTTACTACAAGAGTCCCGTAATGCTAATGTCAAAAGGCTGCTATCTACAAACTTAATTGTAATCGTATTCCGAGCAAATTTTCACAATAACTTTTGCGCAAGTGCTAAATTTTTGTTTCGCTATTTTACAGGGGAAAGGGAATGTTTTTCATCACGTAGGCCACAATTCGTCCTGATTGTACTCAGCTCAATCAAATTGTAATGCATAAGTTAAACAATAAAGGGAGAGACACTTAATTATTTACAGCTGGCAATCCAAGTCGCGACTTTTTAAATTAATACATACATCATTTGGTTCGGTGTTTTTCTCTTTCAGAAATTTTCTCCATTTTTTCATATGTATGTATATGGATGTAGCAGTTTCCTTTTCTGTTTCTAATTTTTTACCGTCATTGCATTCTATTTTTTTTAAGTGAGCTGTTTCCTGTTTTCTTGAGTCTCCCCATTGCTTTTCTTTTCAGTTTTTCCTCCCTAGATTTTCTAAACTTGTCTATTGTCTTCCATCCGTAGTAGGTGTACAAACCACGTAAGTGTTTTTATTGCATAATTTTCTTCACCTGTTCGACATTCAACCCTTTTAATTCAGATATTCAATCTGACAAAAAAAAAATTGATTTGTCATCTAGCAACCAAATGAAATAACAAGTTTCTATTGTAATATAAAAGGGCTGACTGGTAATCTGACAGAGGTAGAATAAAACCTCAGTGGGGAAAAGTTTGGTTATAACTTATATGGTGTTTTCTGAGACACATATTACAGACGAAATAGACGACTATGAGATTTATTTGGAGGATTGCCATACTCCCATTAGGGGTAGTAGCGAGTCAAGGCATACTGGTGGGCTTTGTATCTACAATATGTAAGAAGTAATTTCAAGTCACACAGGTTAAAAAAAAAACTATTCTTCCTAATCATATATATATGGTTGTGGCAAAAATCACAAACAACAAGCAATTTGTTCTCCTGGCTGGAATCTATCGGTCACTCAATCAATGAGAGTGTTTAGCGAGGCCTTCAAGGAATGGTTAGAAGACAGTACTATCAACTCAGCAGTTTACTATCGTAGGCGATATAAATATTGATTGGTTCGGTGAATCAAATACATGTACAAGTGAAATGAAGTATGTAATTGAAGTTGAAAACTTATTTAGACAAATCATTACTGAACCCACAAGAATAGCAGACTGTAGCCAATTGACTATGTTATAACAAATACATACACAATGGTTGCCAAAACAAATCCTGGATTAAAAATAAGTAACCATGAAATAATAATAATCTATCATAGTTCCTATTAAAAGAGCAGTTTTAGAAAAAAAAAATTAAGCAAAGTAAGTAGAGTTTCTGAAATACAACAAAGCCTCTTATTTAAATCAGCTTAAATACATCATCTTAGCGTCGAACTCTCGATGCGGGAATCCAAGTGTAATCGGGAGGATGCTACAAGACGAGCTAGTATGAATAGCTAAAACACAAATTCTTACGGGGCAGCTTAAATAACTGATACAACAATAGGTTGAAGAACTTGACTCGTCGGAAATTTTCCAAGTGCCAGGATTTTAGAACGTCTAAAACAGAGACCAGTTGGAATAATTATCGCGCTGTTAGAAACCAGTATAAGGTAGAGATAGTTAAAGCTAAAAACGCTACCATCAGAAACCAAATCGCTAGAGCTACCGGCCAAAAAGCCATGTGGAGGACCATACAAACACACTTGCTGAGCAAAACAAGTAGTTCAACAAAGGGGCTATATTCCAACGGAGTGTGCATAACATGGGATCGAAACATTGCAAATGAGTTCAACAAGATCTTTGTATAAAGTGTTGTGCAAATTAATCAATCAATAAAGTTTGTACAGTTACACTCCGATCGCTGAAACCACGAATGCAACCCTCCACTTCCAGCTCGTAAATTTGCAATTCATAAGGCGGGTGTTACGATTACTAACTGAAAAGAAGGATCACATCCGTTTTAAAATACTGATTGATGCAATGAACAGTATTGAAACGATCGTTGGAGTACCGCAAGGTTCGGATGGCCTTCATTATATTACATAATCACGCCCAGGTTGCCCATTTGCCGATGATGCCCTACTATTTATATTCGGGAAAAATATGGATGATTGCAAGCGCAAGATGCAAGAGGAACTACTTAAGTTAAATACATGGTTAAGGGTTAACAAGTTGAAATTAAATGTTAATAAACCCAAATGTATGGTTCTTAAACGTAAAGCTAATATTAAACTTTAAATAGAAAATGAATTTATTGAGTAAATAGAACAAATTAAGTATTTAGGAGTGGTAATTGACTATAATTTTAAGTTGACTTGGCGAATATACCACTTTGATCAAAAATACCACCTATTCAGAAAATTAAAAATACAAGTTTATTCATCTAAATCTATATTGTCCCCAACACACAATTCTGGTCTCTTTCGGCGAATTGCTTCACGCAAACGTCTCATAACGCCCAAATAGTACTCTTTGTTTATTGTATGGCCTTCTGGCAAAAATTCATGAAGCACTACACCGTTGTAATCCATGAAAAACGTCAGCATTGGCCTTCTTTTTGACTGAAAACGGCGTGGTTTCTTGGTCTCGGCTCATTTGGTAAACGCCATTCAATTGCCTGATATCTGGATTGCGTGTCGTACTGATAAACACACGTCTCGTCTCCAGTGATCCTTTTGATGAATGTGGGATCATCTCTTTTGCGACGTCAACACGGTCTCTTTTTTGCACGAAATTGAGGTCTTTTGGCACCAACTTTGCCGTTATACGACGGAAACTCAAATCATTAACCAAAATGACTTTTACGGATCCATAGGCAATGTTCAAGTCCTCCGCTATCTCTCTGATGGTTAATTTGCGGTTATTGACCAACATTTATTTTACTCGGTTTTCGATGTCGATGGTCTGCCACTGCGTTCATCATTTTCGATTGACTCACGACCACTTTTGAACCGCTTGTGCCACTGGTAAACGACCGTTTTCTTTAGAGAATCGTTGCCGAAACACTTTTCCAACATTTCCAACGTTCGCACACCATTAAATCCGTTTTTTACGCAAAATTTAAATCCATTTCTAAAATTGTAAAAAATCGCCAACACACACAGAGATAGATGTACTCTTGGCTACGTAACTTTTGCAAATTTCAAGCTATGACGCTAAGATTTAGATGGAAGTTTTAGATTTACCAACTTAACAAAAAATAAATCAGAACTCAAATCGGAACAATGGGAGCGCCACACGGTGGTTAGGTTAGGTTAGGTAAGAGTGGCTGTTGGAAATACCAACCCACTTAGGCCTATTGGCCCATTGTGATGCCACGTGGATCTATGATCTTCTTACTACTGGAACCAGTTTGAGCTTATAATAAAGCGTAGGTGACTGTTAACGTCTATTTTTTCTAGATCGTTTAGGTCGTTGTAGAAGAAAGCTCCTAGATGAAGCTTCCTTCTCTGGGAGAGAGCTGGGCATGTGCAGAGTAGGTGGGGGATTGTCTCCTCCTCTTCCTCGTCCATGCAGCTTCTACAGAAATCATTAGTAAAAGCGCCAAGCCTTCTTGCGTGCTTGCCTATGAGGCAGTGTCCAGTAGTGACACCTATTATGGCGCTGAGATGTTTCCTATCTAAAAGGATCAGACACTTAGAGCGATTCAGATCTAGCCTTGGCCAGATCTGTTTGGTCACTAGACATGTGTGTCCAGCAGTCCACCTAAGGTCTGTTCTTTTTTTGGCATCTAGCTTTAGTGTTAGTTTGCACATAGCGATTGGTATACCTATACTACCTTTGTCCGGTAGGATAGGTAGAGTGGTTGCAATTTTGGCGAGTTCATCGGCTCTGCAGTTCCCTGGAATGTTTCTGTGGCCCGGCACCCAACAAAGGTGAATGTTGAACTGCTCTGCCATCTCCATGAGAGATGATCGGAATTCAAGGGCGGTTTTAGAATATAATAAGACCGAGTCCAGGGACTTGATGGCGGCCTGACTATCCGAAAATATGCGGATATCCTTTGCAGATATCACGTTTTTCTTCAGCCAGGACAGAGCTTCTTTAATCGCCAAAATTTCCGCCTGGAACACGCTACAGTGATTTGGAAGGCGGAAAGAGAGGCTTAGATTTAGCTTATCTGAGAAAACACCGCCACCAACTCCGCTATCGGTTTTAGATCCATCTGTGTAGAGATGGATTGACTTGTCCTCCATGAAAGCATCCTCCTCCCAGAATGATCTAGAGGGGAAGCTTACATGGAAGTTTTTGTCAAACCAAAGTTCAGGTATGGTGTAATCGATGTTCCCTGTGAGGATTCCTAATGTATTAAGAATATTGGCGTGGCCAAATGAATTATTTGTCCACTGTTTAGTCGCTTTAAGGCGAATAGCTGCAGTCGCAGCTACTTGCTTGCTAAAAATGTCGAGGGGTGTCAAGTGAAGCAGAATATCTAATGCCGCAGAGGGGGTAGACCGCAGGGCTCCGCTTGTGCATAGACATGCTGTTCTTTGGACTCTGCTTAGTTTAATGCGATTGATTGCATTTTCCAAGGCCGTCCACCAGACAACCACCCCGTAAGTACGAGTAAGTATCGGTCTTATGACCGAGATGTATAGCCAGTGGGTTATGCGAGGTTGAAGGCCCCATTTGTTCCCAATGGCTTTTTTGCAAGAGAATAAAGCTATTGTAGCTTTATTGACTCTTTCTTGAATGTTAGGTTTCCAGTTTAGTTTCCTATCAAAAATGAGACCCAGATATTTTTCTGTATCGGAGAAAACTAAACTGGTACCGTTTATTGATGGAGGGTCTATGATTGGAATTTTATATTTCCTAGAAAAGAGGACAAGATCAGTTTTATGGGGGTTTATTCCCAATCCACATCGATCTGCCCAGCGGGTTAATCTGTTGAGATTTACTTGGAGGAGTTCTTTAATAGTATTTAGATGTTTTCCTGAGACGGCTATGGCAACGTCATCCGCATAGGCAATCACTCTGCTATCACCCGCTTCCAGGTATATCAGTAGTTCGTTAACTACTAAGTTCCAGAGAAGGGGAGAGAGGACACCGCCTTGCGGCGTACCTCTACTGTCATATCTTTTAGCAGAAGTCTCACCCAGTTTGGAGTTGATTATCCTGCTTTTTAGCATTAGACTGATCAGCTCCCCAAGTGAGCCGTCTACCTGCAGAGTTGACAGCGCAGTCGTGATTGCGGATGTGTTGACGTTGTTAAAGGCGCCTTCTATGTCTAGGAAAGCAACCATTGTGTACTCCTTATATTGTAGGGATCGTTCGATGTGGCTAGTCAGAGAGTGCAAAGCCGTTTCCACCGACCTTCCTTTACAGTAGGCATGTTGAGCCGTAGACAGAAGTCTTGGATCAACTTTAGCTCGAATATGGATATCAATCAGTCGTTCTAAAGTTTTCAGAAGGAATGATGATAGACTTATAGGTCTGAGGTCCTTTGGGACTACATGAGAACATTTTCCAGCTTTGGGAATGAATACTACATTGACTTCTCTCCATAACAGTGGAATGTGGATAAGTTCTACACAGCTCCTCATAATATTTTCCAACACTGGTAGAATAATATCTGAGGACCTCTGTATCTCGGCAGGTATAATACCGTCCGAACCAGCAGACTTGTATGGTTTGAAGCCATGCAGCGCCCAGAGCAGTTTGTCTCTCGTAATCAGACAATGAATTTTGGTCACGGTTGCAGTAGGCCTGTTTGGGCTGCTACTGGCCGCGAGTTGGGAGCTACCTGGAAAGTGGGTGTCCAGAAGCAGGTTGAGTGATTCATCACTTGAGGTTGTCCAAGAGCCATCGGTTTTTTTTATAACAGCTGGGCATCATAGGAGGGCCTCAGAGGTTTCTGTAATTTTGTCACAGAATGACCTCCAGGATTGTCGCTTTGTCTTCCTCAGATCTTTTTTGTATAATTTGAGGGATTCTTTATATGAGTCCCAGTCGGTCACTTTTCTTGTGCTTTTTGCTGCGTTGAAAAGTTTTCTGCAGGCGTTTCTGAGCAGTCCCAGTGCCGATGTCCACCAATGTGGCTTTTTCTTGCCTCTTGGTTGAATAAGAGGGCAGGAAGCGGCCATAGCCTTATTCCCTGACTTTCATGTCAAGCTCATTGGTGTCACGCGGGGGACTTGATAGTTCAGATGATAACGTTTTGGACAGTATTCCTCTGTATTTTGACCAATCAGTTTTCCGGTAGTTCCGGAAAGCTGTTTGGCTGGGGGGAGCATCACTCAGACTGAATTGGATGTATCTATGGTCTGAAAAGGAGTGTTCAGACGATACCATCCAGTTTGTTAGCCTTTGGGTGATGCTGTCGGAGACAAGAGTGATATCTAACACTTCTTGTCGGTTTCTTGTTATAAAAGTGGGCTCATTGCCAATATTGCAAATTAAGAGGTTTAGTACTTAAAATATAGTCTAAAAGTGACTCACCTCTATCATTGATGTCGGTACTGCCCCATACCGTATGATGTGCGTTAGCGTCGCCTCCGATTATGAGGCCAGTTTTTTGCCTTCCAGCTTCGAGTACCACCCTTTCTAGGTTATCACCAGGGAGAGGGCCCACTTGGTCGTGGCCAAGGTAAGCCGATGCCAGCCAGTAGGAGCCTTTGGCAGTCTCTAGTCTGGCAACGGTTAAGTCGGGGTCACTGAGGTTGGGAAGTAGAAATACATTAAGGCTACGTTTCACTAATATACAAGTTCTAATCTTACCTTTGTCTCTTGTATAGAGCGGAGCGTATGTGGTGTCCTAAGTCCACGAACCACGGCTTCTGCAATCCATGGTTCCTGGATTAGGATTATGTCTTCTGCGTTTTTAGAAAGACGCAGAATGAGTGCGGTCGAAGCCTTTTTTGAGTGGTGGAGATTAATCTGGAGAAACCGTATCATTGCTACAGTCTTCCAGAGTCGCCTCCACCACGGTGTTGTTGAGGTCCTCCGATTCTGAAGATGTGCCCAAGAGCTCATCTTCTATCTCTGATCGTGTAGAACCTCTAATTGCTTCGTCATCGGTTTCCATATCCGACAGTGTGTCAGAAGAGGAGACCGACGGCTTGATAGTCACCTCGGACAGATTGGAGTCGTCGCTATCCAATTCTGGAAAGGATATCGACGCTCCAAGATCCGAGGTTGTGAAGTCAGATATTAAAGAGGAGGAGGTTGCTTATCAGCATCCAGCTCATCCTTTTTGAATGGACTCGAATCCGAACCGAATCATGCCTTTCGTCTGCGCCAGAGGATTAAGGGATTCCTTATTGATCACAATTAACGCGCATCTATAAGAACCCCTTAGTTCCTCCAGTTTCGCGACTTTCCAGTCATGAGTCGGAAGAGTCGGGTTGCTGAGCCGGATGATTTCCAGAATACTTTCTGGAGATGAGGGTTCGGCTGGAATCCAGGTACGAGTTCGAGGTCTACTAGGAATGTCTTCCTTAGATACGACCTTGAGTCTTGCAACTGGCCAAATCTCTCCTAAACCATCGATGGCCTTGGTGAAGAGATCGAGAGATCTCTGGTTTGAACAAGCGATGAGTTGGACATGGCCTTGGTACCGGCCAGCGTTGCTTGTGATAGGAGGTGGTCCGGGGTTTTCCCGCATTATGGCCAAGAAGTTGCTCGAGAGCTTCAGCTTGACCAGTTGCCACCGTTCCGGTGTGATGGAACCGTCAGTATCGCTCCTGTCGATCACCGCGATCACCAATGCGTCCTTTAGGACTTCGTTGAAAGACCTCAGAGATCTGCTGTTGGATGGCCCAGGGTTTGTAGAACTATGTGTTTTGGGCCTCTTGGAAACCGGTATGGTTTCCTCCAACGATCTCTGGCGCTTAGAGGAGTCTTTTGGCGTTTTGGGAGCAGTGGAAGCAGTGGGAAATCCGTCTTTTAGGATGTTTTTAGCCCACTCAACCTTGCTCTTTATTTCCGCACTTCTCTCAACCTCCGGAATGGATCCGAAGGTTTTGATGATGCGTGAAGCATTTCGACGTCTTATATAGAGCGCCTTAGATTTAGCTTGCCGTTGCGGCTGAGCTCCAGATTCCTCCTTGGAGGGAGGAGTTTTGGTAGCAGCAACAAGTCCGTGGCCTGCTACAAACTTGCTGCTGCTAGGGGCGGAGGAAGTGATAGGACCATGGCTTGCCACAATCTTAACACTCCCTGAAGGAGTTTTGGTAGCAGCGACAAGTCCGTGGCCTGCCACAAATTTGCTGCTGCTAGGGGTGGAGGAAGTGATAGGACCATGGCTTGCCACAGTCTTAACACTTCCTGAATTCTTATTTTTTGGCTCGTTCCGTTTGCCTTTAGAGGATGGCACACCATGGCCCGCCACAATTTTGCCTCCTCTCGGCAATGTAGGAGCCTTGCCGGTAGTCGGTGTAGTCACCGTTCCACCGCCCGGTATGGAAGGAGTACCGGCCTCGGTTTTTGTTTTCTTGGTTTTTTCCATAAATGGTCCCACGAGTAGCGGAGAAAGGGGTGTCCATCTATACAGAGATCCGCTGTATACAGATAAGGCTAGCTAATCCGGAGGTCGCCAGGTATCCGGATATTCCGTTCGCGACTGAGCGATTTTTGGAGATACTGGGCCCTCAGCCAGGTTGATCTTTAGCACGGGTCGTATGACACCTTGATCCAGCCCAGGAGTAGGAGGGAGTGCATTGGGAGGGGGGGGGGGAAGCATCCTTTGGTTTCAGGACTCGTCTGGAGAATTTCTTCTCGAGATTCATTGACCCTACTCAGCCTCTACAACTCGACAAGTTCGATGCTCGCAGTAGAAGCACACGGTGGTTATTCAGGGAACTTTTTGATCAAGGTGGTATTATAAAAAAATAGGATTTGTTAACATGCACTGTTAAATTTGTGGCAAGAAGAGGATGATTTCGTATCCAAAATCATTCTAAGCGACTAAGCAAATTTCCACTTAAGTGATTATGTGATTAAACAAAATTTGCGTTTTTGAGGCACCGAAATGCACTAAGAGCCCTTATTGGCCCTTATTTATTTGAAGACGCCGACGAGAACACTACCGTAACCGTAACTGGTAAGCGCTACAAACGAATGTAAACGAGTTTTTTTTTTTTGCCCAAGTTGCTGAATTGGGTCTCGAGCTTTGTTGGTTCCAGGCCGTGTGATCTTCCGGTTTGGTGATTTGAACTGGCTGGCCAGATCACTAGATCTGAAGGCCCCAGACTTCTTCCTTTGGGATTTTTTTGAAATCTCGCGTTTACCACAACAAAGCACAAAACTTGCAAGCCTTGAAAGCCAACAGTGAAAAAAAAATCACTAATTTGAAGACAGTGTGAGCAACAATGCAAAATGCCGCAAAACGAGCACAAATGTGCATTAACTCAACTTAATTTCATCAGTTTTACACCTTCAAATAAACCAATTTTTTTTCATTTCTAACAAAATAGCAGCCAATTCACATTATGACATTACTTGTACTTGCCTTACCTTGTACATCAGGCTCACTTGAAGTTGTTTTATTTCAATGTGCTTTTCGTGCCATTGTTCCTCTGGTCTCAGAATTTTTTCCACAACACCAGTTGCAACCTATTAAATCCTTGCCCTCAATTCCCACCCCGAGTTGGCATTGTTGTTCGCTTCGTAGATCTTTTACATCTGTACTTACTATAACATCTCTCAATCCGCTCTAATTTTCTATCACCATCTTTTCATTTTTCGACACTTAGCTGTAGGTTTTGTGATGCCCTATGTCTTTCTAAACTTTCAGGTTTTCTCGAATTTGTCACGATATATAGAGACCAGTTACAATTACTAGGTGGGGTGAAAAGTAACCTCCTTGGGAATGAAAAAAATTTGTTTTTTAAATGTTTTTTTTTATTTTATTCAATATAGTCCCCTTTTAGCTTGATACACTTATTCCAGCGATTTTCCAAATTCTTGATCCCGTCCGAAAAGTAATTTTCCGGAAGGTCTGCAAAATACTCCTCCGTGGCGTCGATGATTTCCTCGCGTGAGCTGAATTTTTTATTGATGAGCCATCTTTTGAGGTTTGGGAAGAGATAATAGTCCGAGGAAGCCAAATCGGGCGAATACGGTATATGCGACAGCAATTGGGGCCGTAAGTCATTGATTTTAGCCGTGGTTGCGATGCTCTTGTGCGCTGGCGCATTGTATTGCAAAAACAAAAATTTTTTTTTGGTTCATGTGAGGCCGTTTTGCAGCGATTTCGGCCTTCAATCGCTCCAATACTCGCTGTTGATAGTTTTTCCTTTTTCGTGGTAGTCCACGAAGAGTATGCCATGACAATCCCAGAAAACCGACGCCATAACCTACCTTTCCGACCCATCGAGCCTCCCTCGGCCGCTTCAGAGTACTCGTGCCGGCTTCAGTCCATCGCCGGGTACTCATTCTGTTCTCTGTTGTGTAATAGTGGATCCAAGTTTCATCAACAGTTACGAATCGACACCAAAAGTCCGCCCGATTAAACATCAGCAAGTCCAAACACTCTTTCGAAGTGCTCTCGCGTTCGTGTTTTTGGTCAGGAGTAAGCATGCGCGGCACCCAGCTGCAGGATAACTTTTTCATATGCCAATATTGTCCAAAATATGGCGTGTGCGCTCAGTACTAATCTCTGTGGAATCTGCCAGCTCGCGCACCTTCACTTTCCGGTCTACCAACAACATTCATGTATTTTTTTGACATTGTCCTCTGTAAAATTTTTTGGAAGCAAATTCTATGCAGTTTGATAATAAGCCAACATATTTACCTGCTTTTACAATCATTTTAACAGCACCTTGTAATTGTATAATACTTTTCGCCTTGATAAGTACCCGTACACTGCTGATATTTTGTAATAATTCATGAAAACACAAAGCGGGAAAGAAGGCAATATCGACATACCTAATTTATAAACGACGACTTCATTGACCAGAAAAAACAAAATACCCTAAAAAAACATATATCACCAACAATAATTTCATTATGTTAGATATCGTCCCTCCCTATGCTCAAAATATAAATAGAAGAGACACATTTTTTTAAACTGATCCTGACTAATTAGCAACTGTTGTATAATTGAATAGTATCAAAATAGCATAGAGAGAATTGAGTGAAATTAATTAATTGTGCATTTCATAAATTACGTACAAACTTAAGTAATTGACAACAATTGAATGATAAACCAATTATGATAATTAACAGCGAAGTGTGAAATATTCCCAAACAGATTAACTATCGCTTTTAGGCTCAGTGGAATCTTTGTGTTTTGACAGCTTGTTTTTTTTCGTATACAAATGAAAGGAATGGAAACAATACCCTAAGAGAATTGTATGCCAATAAATTTGTTGGCCAAAGACGTCAGATTTCTCCCTTCTTTCTTCACTGAATTAAGATTATCAAAGCACAGGCGCATACAGATGGTAATAGATTGTCGGGTTTTTGATAGGTGATTTTTAAGCGCTTTGTTTTTAATAGTCAAAAAAAAAACAGCAAAATTGCAAACCTGTATACAAACCTGGAGTTAACTGAATAACTTTTCGAGCATATTGTCTGGTATCTCGTGTAATGTTGCCTTCAAAGGCCGCAATTAACGCTGGTTTATCGGCATAGACGAGTGATTTGACGTATCCATAAAACATAGTCTAAAGGCGTCAAATCGCACGATATAGCCGACCAATTTACCGAACTCATTTCTTAATTGGTCCATTCATTCACGCGCATTTTGGGCAAAGAAAAGTTCGAAATCATTGAACGATAGCGTCAATTGCAGCCTTGGAAGACAACATTACACGTGTTATTAGCGAAATACCAACTAAAGTGCTCGAAAAAGTGATTCAAAATTGAAATCTCCGTATGGACCACTTAAAACGTAGTCGTGGTCAATATTTACATGAAATAATCTTAAAAATAATATATGTAGCTATCAACAACCCTGTGAGTCGAGAGTAGAATTTCGATGCCTTTTCTTCAACGTTTCTCTTTCTCCTTGTTCGTAATTTTTCTATTTCGCTTCATTTCTTTTCATTCCCCATTAAGAGCAGTTGGCAAAAAATAGCGGAAGAAATTTATTATTCACAGGATAAATTAAAATGGTTGTTTAGAGAGCCCTATACACTTCACAAAAGAAGGAAAAAATAAAAGAGAGCTGTCAAATTAGAGGCATTGGAATGAGTCAACGTGTAAAAGCACGAGCTTCACAGAATGAAAATTCAAAACAGAAAAGAGAAAACAATCGTGACTCAAGAGTCACCGTGTAATAGCAGTCTAAATGGCAAGCACTGATTTATCAACTCAAATAAAAATTGTATACACTTTTGCAATTTCCCTGAGCTTTATTGACAATTAAAAACCAACCGCTTAAAAAATGTCAATTGAAAAGAAAAAAATTGTTTAAGTATGTTGTTTAAAAATGCATGATTCCAATTTCCAACGCTTATTTAAATTTCAGTTCAGTTCCAACACTGTTGATAGCAAGAGTATTGAAAGAACTTCAAATGCCCTGGCCTGGTTCAGTAGATAGGTAGTTTTGATTTAGTTGTTGATTTGGGTGCATGTGTCACTGAAAGAGACATTTTAGATTTCAGGGCAGAGTTAGTTGCGCTTAGTTGAAAAGCGTAAATTTGACATTAGTAAATGCCTTCTTCAATAGATTTGAAACAACTTTTCGGAGCATTTAATTCAATTTGTCTCAAATAGTTTAAAGTTTAAAATCTATAAAAATATAAACTGAATCCGGTTATAGTTTGTCTCCGACATTATTTTTTAGTATCATTTGATCTGATCCCCCACAACATTAAAATATGGATCAAGGCTGGAGGATTTTTGACAGCTGTTTTATTGACCTTAGATATCTTCATTTTAGTCCAAGTATCAATTCTTCTATCCAGAATGTCTTTGAAAAATGCCGGAGGTAGACCGGAGCAAACACAGGAATATCTTTGAGAGCTACTATATATCACCTGGGGAACCTCTTATCGAATTGCTGACATAACAACAAGGCCGGCAGTTCGATAATCGTCCCTAGAGACAAGAAGAATCTACCTGGGTCGAATGTGACAATTTAAGATCTTTAAAGAAGAAGTAGACGAACCTAACGCAAGGCGGGGTTTTCTATTGGGAATCCAATAAAGAGCCTCTCAAAAAATTTAATTTAAAACTAAGCTAAGGAAATTCGAAGCAAATCTTGCAGGGTTTTTTTTAGAACATGGTATTCCGAAGTCTTGGGATTCGAGATTCGCTAATGTTCATTACCCAAATCCTACCACTCCTAGCAATCGAAAATATTTGAAAACAATCTCAATGTTACAATTAGGAGCATCTTTTCCCACATATACACTAATGGCTCAGTGAATGGATCAAGAGGTGAGGGTGGTGTAATCTTCGGACAACGCTCACTCTCACCTCTTTTTGCCGTCCAAACTGTTGTAGCGCATTTTATAATTGAAAAGGGGCTACCGCTAAAGTGAAATGTGATATTAGACTTAAAAATGTCGAATGTAGTTAGTAGTTAGTGGTAAGTAGACTTGCTCGATGCAGGCTATCACTAAAAGTAGCATAATCTAATGTGGTATATGAGCTTAGATTTTAAATATTCAAGAAAATTTTTCGCTATGCTTACACAAATTTCTCTTCACCGCCGGTTCTTCTGTTTTTCTCAGAATAATCGCGAATACAGTGCAAGTCAATAGCTGTAATTATTCGGAAGAAATACATTTAACACTGTCCTTTAAATATCTTGTTTTTTATGAAGGCGAGTTTATTTAATTAATGATAGCATCTTTCCTAAAATTCGAGAAGGTAGCTCTACGTGCATTGGTTTTCTGTCCATTTGAGAGATTTATGTCTGTCATATATATTGTGTCTTAGATCTAAGTAACGCGGTAGATAATTTTAACATGCAGCGATTGCGTTAAATAATTCTATCGCACGTCAATTCGGCATGATTTAGTTTTGCAACTCCCTCTATAGTTTGGAACAGATAGTGGTCCATTTAAAATACATAAAAGCAAAAGTATTACTAAAAATAAAATTAAAAATATTCAAGTACAGTTTATATGTACCTATACGTACATATGTATGTCGTACAAAGTTAGGACTGCTTAAACCAGTTATTTCGCTAAACCGCAGTACAATATATAGTACAAGCAATATAGTACAACATATAACAATTTGTATAATCAAAATATAACTATTTTTATAAAAATGTATACTATATAAAGAAAACTTAAAGCAACCTGTTATTCCAGGTCAACAATTCTACGAATACCATCGTACTGAATGCTCTTGATGTCATCATTAACAAAGTGGTCTTTCAGTCGAATTCGGCTGATGCAAAACTCGAAGTTAAAGATGTCATCCTTTCAGCCGAAGATGAAACTGCATCGCTAGTGTTCGCAGAAGATCTTCCAGAAGGCGATGCATCACTATACTTAGAGTTTAAGGGTGAATTAAATGATAAGATGAAAGGATTTTATCGCAGCAAGTATTTTACTCAGTCGGGAGAAGAACGTTATGCTGGAGTGACACAATTTGAGGCAACTGATGCTCGTCGATGTTTTCCATGTTGGGACGAACCTGCAATTAAAGCAACGTTCGACATAACACTCATAGTACCTGAAGACAGAGTAGCTCTATCAAATATGCCCGTAGTTAAAGAAGAATCACTGGGAAATAATGTACGGCGCATACGATTCGATCGAACACCTATTATGTCAACATATCTTGTAGCAGTTGTTGTTGGAGAATATGATTATGTCGAGAATAAATCTGATGATGGAGTTCTCGTCCGAGTTTACACCCCAGTTGGACGCAAGGAACAAGGACAGTTTGCCCTTGAAGTTGCCACCAAGGTATTGCCATACTACAAGAGCTACTTTAATATCGCTTATCCATTGCCAAAAATGGACCTGATAGCGATATCAGATTTTTCTGCCGGTGCAATGGAAAATTGGGGACTTGTAACTTACCGGGAGACATTTGTTTTGGTCGATCCAGAGAATACATCACTTATACGTAAACAATCGATAGCATTAACTGTGGGCCATGAAATCGCACATCAATGGTTTGGTAATTTAGTCACCATGGAATGGTGGACTCATTTGTGGTTAAATGAAGGATACGCGTCATTTGTTGAGTTTCTTTGCGTTAATCATCTCTTTCCTGAATATGATATATGGACACAGTTTGTCACCGACAGTTATACACGTGCCTTGGAGTTGGACTCTTTAAAGAATTCTCATCCCATTGAAGTCCCTGTGGGGCATCCATCAGAAATTGATGAAATATTTGACGAGATAAGTTATAATAAAGGCGCAAGTGTTATAAGAATGCTGCACCATTATATTGGAGATGAAGATTTCAGAAAAGGAATGAACATCTATTTGACAAGGCACCAGTACAAGAACACAAGTACGGAGGACTTATGGGCAGCATTACAAGAAGCCAGTAGTAAACCAGTTGCTGATGTAATGTCTTCTTGGATAAAGCTGAAAGGATTCCCAGTTGTTAGTGTAGATTCGGTGCAAAAAGGAAATCAGCGAGTACTGAAGTTGGAGCAGACTAAATTTACTGCAGATGGATCGCAACCCGATGGAGATTATACCTGGGTAATTCCGATTACAATTTCTACATCAAGAGATAAACACAAGATCGCAAAGACGTTTTTGTTGGACAAGAAGGAAATCGAAGTTACTTTGGACGATGTTAGTGCAAGCGATTGGATTAAAGTGAATCCAGGAACTGTTGGATATTTTAGAACTAGCTACTCGCCGAAAATGTTGGAGCAACTTACGTCAGCCGTCAAAAATATGGAGTTGCCACCCTTAGATCGATTGGGCTTAATAGACGATATGTTTGCAATGGTTCAAGCAGGAAAAGCCGGTACTTCTACTGTAAGTTTATTGCCAGAGAATTTTTTTTTTCTTTGCTAAGCGAAAAGTGTTTTTTTTTTCTGTATAGGTCCTTGAACTTATCGACTCATATCGAAACGAGACCAATTATACTGTCTGGACAGCCATAACAAATTCTTTGTGCAAACTGCAAATATTAATATCACATACTCCTTTAACTGAGAACTTTAATCGTTTTGGAGTTCAATTGTATAAACCTGTTGCTGAACGTTTAGGCTGGGATGTGAAGGAGGGCGAAAACCATTTGGATACACTGCTACGTACATTAGTGCTTGCTCGTTTAGTATCTTTCCGGTGCAAGGAAACTATTGAAGAAGGCAAAAAACGGTTAAATTGTTTATATTATAAATGCAATTATAAATTAATATTATTGAAATTGCCTTTTAGGTTCAGAAATCATGTTGACGGGGTTACCAACTTGCCTGCTGATTTAAGATCGACTTGCTATAAAGCTGTTCTATTGGAAGGTAATGAATCTACATTTGAAGAAATGCTTAAACTATATAGATCGACGGAGCTGCATGAGGAACAAGATCGTATTTCCCGCGCACTTGGTTCTATTGAAAATGTAGATATTTTGAAAAAAGTTGTTGATTTTGCCATGTCGGTAAGTGTGAGAACTCTCCCGAACCATTACTAAAGAAGTTGACAATTAACTTAATAATAGGGTGAAGTCCGAGCGCAAGATGCAGTTTTTGTGGTGGTAGCTGTTGCCATGAATCCAAAGGGCCGCAATATGACATGGGACTATTTTAAAGAAAGTTATCCAAAACTTTTAGAAAAATATCAAGTAAGTGCATGAGACCCCCTGTGTCTGTATTTCTCTAATATATTCTTTGAATTGTAATTTTTCTTTAGGGTGGTTTCCTGTTAGTTCGTCTTATTAAGCATTTAATAGAAAATTTCGCATCTGAAGAGAGAGCATTGGAAGTAGAGGAATTCTTTAGGTCAAGAGACTTCCCAGGAACTGAGAGAACAGTGTCACAATCTGTAGAGACCATCCGATTGAATGCCGCCTGGCTAAAGCGTGACTTGCAATCACTAACCGAATACCTTACTAAACAATAAGATACTTAATAGCACACACTTTAACCAATCATCAGAATATATTAAAATAATATTACCAATTTGTTTAAGTAATATTTATTCTCAACAAATATCAAGCCAAAGTATTGATTCAAAAAAGAACAGAAGCAAAAAAATCACGTCGTAAC
Organism: Volucella bombylans; assembly: GCA_949129095.1. Taxonomy (NCBI): domain Eukaryota; kingdom Metazoa; phylum Arthropoda; class Insecta; order Diptera; family Syrphidae; genus Volucella; species Volucella bombylans. The sequence continues at coordinate 84,365,201 of OX422142.1, forward strand.
TGAAAAAGAAAATTACATCGTTGTCATTTTAAACACAATACATAAGCCATTCTGTTGAAAGCTTTAATTATTAAGTTTATTCAACTAAATAGCCATAACTTATTGTTTGCATGGAAAAAAACGAAAACTGTAAACTGATTTGCATGACCATACCTGTACTTTATCCAATTTAATTCGCAGTTTAATTGCATTATCGTAGCATTTAATGTTTATTTTATATTTAGAAAGAAAAAAGTAAAAAAAAAGTCAAAGTGAATGATTGTTTTATTTTAATTTTCGTCAAACTGATTTCCTTTATGAAATGATTTAAGGAGAAAAAAAAAAAAAAAACCTAGAAACGTTAAAGATTTACATGAGTGCGAAAAAATCAAGAACATTCAAGACAACATCAAAAAGTCGTTGAAAACAAACGGCTTACGATTTTAACAAGGTTGGTCTCAGACCCTGTTTACATGATGGCTCATGAGTCTGCCATGTCGATAGTGGCCAAATTCGTAAACGCATATGTTGCGCAAAATGTGCAAAGCAGGAGATTTGCAAACGCAAACCACGTTCTAAAACTTAGTAGATTCATTTTTTTACGCAAAAGCAAGAGCATCTGTGCAACTATCAAAGTAATGTTGCACACTTCACTTTGAATTCAATGCGGTTTGAAGTGGTGTTTATTCGAGCGTATTGAACCAATGCGGATTGCTTCAACACCCATTGAGCTTTCGGATAAACTGGGTATGTATTACCCTTGTGTTTATAAAAGTCGGCATATCGTCATACTTGTGCAGATTAGTTTTGTGTTGTCCCCGCGCCAATGTGAACAGACAATGAGATATGTATGTCTGCGCAATGCGACCAAAAAGTCATAAGGAAAGATCTGCAATCTACTAAGTTAGAAAAGCTGATGTTTATGAATTCAACCATGATTGGCCTTTTAAATAAATAATTGTGGTTCCCTACGCAAAGTGGTTATTTTCATTTATACAACATTTTTTTACCAGACACTAATTTGAAAAATACATATCGTGAGGAAACACGGGTTAAATTCTTTTACTGATTTGCTAAATTTATTTGCTTTCTATTCATTTTCGACAGCAAAGGAAACTATAGCCCGGGGACTCTTCGCTAAACAATGTATTAAAATACTCTTCCACCTATTACTTACTTAAGTGGTGCTAGAACCCGAGGTAAATATGGATCCGTAGACGCCTGATTAGCCCTACGTCATTGTACAATTCGTGGTTGAATATGCTTCTCCATTTCCTCTTCAATATAAACGGAAGCGAGAATCACACGCAGAATCTTTCCTTCAAAACGGTCAGGTGCTTCTCAGTTCACTTTCGACAAAGTCCAAGCCTCTCATAGAGAAGGTACGAGATGGTTAGGGTCTTGTATAAAGCCAGTTTGGTCGTATGAGAGGGGGCTCCGCGCTGATGTCGTTACAGCGCGACTTTATATGTTTCTTATTTGGCTGCCTCCATTCAAAGTCAAATCAGAATCTTTTTGTGGCTGCCTTTGAAACCAAACATTTCAATCTTCCACCAATCTTTCCAGTTTTTTCTTGGCTTAGTAGCATTCTTAAAAATGATTGTGGTTGACGTTAGACGTTGCAGTCCTGAAGTTTTTTTGTAGGCATCGTGTGTGCTCTATTTTATTTTTTATTTTACTCGAAAAATACGCGATACCGCGAAAAATGTGTCAGACAAAAGTCACAAGGTTCTGAAGGGGACATAAGATGGTGACCACGAGTTTGACCTTGAGCCCCATTTTCAAGGTCAAACGAAGGTCACTTTTGATTTTTTAATGAGAACCCCTATTTTTTTTTTGACAGATTCGTAACGAACGCCCTCCGACGGGAAATTATTATTGTAATAATTATTATTGTAATTGGACTAATTGTACTATAGGCAACCACTCACCATACGCCTAAAAAAAATATTGTAAAATGTTTGTGTGGGTACAAATGATAGAACTTATTCTTTTCAATAGAAATCGCTTTATTCAGTACAGTTACAATTCACTATTTAATTGTTTCTCTCAGTACAATCCAATTTCTCAACCGCTTATACTTTTCTTATCTTTTACTTAAACCACTTAATCACTTCTCCTAATTAACACTTCAAATTTCACTTTAGAACTGAACTTGCATACCTTGGGGATGCTGGTATTTATACTCGAATGACATACTTCGAGAACAATCCTCGCCATCCAGCGTCTCATACAATTTCCAATTTGCTAGAAAATTCGATTCCACTCTCCAGACTTTGTTATTCCAATATCGAAACCTTCTGGTCTTCGACATTTTCTGCTAGATGTCGCTGCTCACATTTGAGTGGTTATCACATTGCTCCCTCCCTACAGTTGTTCGTCCCGAACAACTTCGTCATTCAGCATCCCGTTGAAATGACACATTCTATCCAAATGGACCACTTTAAATTTTCCTCGATCCCCACGCTGGATCCGGTAGACAACGTCATTAATGCGGGTTATCACCTTGTATGGACCTTCCCAGTCCTGTTGCAATTTTGGTGATTTGCCTTTCTTACGCTGAGGATTATACAGCCAAACCAGATCTCCTTCGTTGAAACCGGAAGATTTCGCCTTAATATCGTACCTAGTTTTCATGCGGCTGCTTGCTAGCTTCATCTTTTCTCTGGTGTCTTCATGCAATTTACGAATCCTGCTGCGTAAGTCATTCACGTACTCGTTCACCTCTTTGGGCTCCGTCGGTGGGGATCCGAATTTTGCTTCACTTGGCAACCGAATTGTTTGACCAAATAAGATCTCGGATGGTGTGTGCCCTGTTGAGCTATGGACCGCGTTTCGGTAGGCCATTAAGAAGAGGGGGATGTGTCGATCCCAATCCCGCTGGCAGTTGCTGACAACCTTAGATAGATGCTCATTCAAGGTCCGATTGAATCGCTCGACCATTCCATCAGATTGAGGGTGTAGTGGCGTTGTCCTTGTCTTTCTTATTCCCAAATATTGGCATATTTCCTGGAAGACTTTTGATTCAAAGTTTCGCCCTTGATCAGAGTGCAGCTCCATTGGGACCCCAAATCTGCTCACCCAGTTATTGACTATCTGTTCGGCTACGGTCTTAGCCTCTTGATTTGGGATGGCAAACACTTCCGGCCACTTACTGAAGTAATCCATGACTACGAGAGTATATCGGTTTCCATTAAAGGTTTCGGGAAACGGCCCAGCGATGTCGATGGCTATTCGTTCGAAAGGTGCTCGGACATTGTATTGTTGCATTTGTCCATGTGGCTTTACTTTTGGACCCTTGGTAGCCGCACACCTTATGCACTTTTTGCACCAATTCTCGACATCTTGTTTAGCGCTTAGCCAATAGAAACGTTCCCTTACCTTTTCCAACGTCTTGTTTATTCCCAAATGGCCTCCTGAGATTCCGTCATGTATTTCATGGAGCACTTGGTTGACTCTGGACCGTGGCACAATTAGCTGCATACGAGATGTTGTCCCATCTGCACTTTCCCATTTTCTCTTCAGCAATCCATCTTGCACAAAAAGCGAGTCCCACTGTGCCCAGTATGCCTTCAGAGTTTGGCTCCGATCTGATATCTGCTGCCAGCTTGGTCTTTCCTCGTGTTCTTTCCAGGCCAATATTGGTTCGATGTCATTGTCTGCCTGTTGGGAGGAACGGATTTCGTCTATACTCCAACCCTCTATTGGCTCAGTCCTGATCATTTGGATAGTTGCCTGTTCTTTTGCTTCTTTACGATTGCAGTGTTCGCATTTTACTCCGCACGGTCGACGAGAGAGAGCATCAGCATTTGAGTGGAGTGTTCCCTTGCGGTGTTGCACTTCAAAGTCGTAGCCCTGCAACTGCTCGATCCATCTTGCAACTTGGCCTTCAGGGTTCTTAAATTGGAGTAGCCATTTCAGAGCTGCGTGGTCTGTCCGGAGAATGAACTTTTGTCCATAGAGGTACTTATGGAAATGCTTCGTAGCCAGAATTAAAGCCAGAAGCTCGCGCCGGGTTACACAGTAGTTCCGTTCAGGTCTGGAGAGTACTTTGCTGTAATATGCGACCACTTTCTCTTCACCGTCATGAACTTGGGAGATCACAGCTCCGACCCCAACATTGCTAGCGTCTGCGTCCACGATGAACATTTTTCCGGGCGTGGGGTAACACAAGATGGGGGCTTTGCACAGCTGTCGCTTCAGTTCTTGAAATGATTTTTCGCATTCTCCAGACCACCTGAACTGTCGGCCTTTTTCTGTAAGTTGATGCAGGCTCTTTGCAATGCCAGCAAAATCCTTTACAAACCTTCTGTAATACGTGGCGAGTCCCAAGAAGCTTCTCAGTTGGTGTTTATCTTTTGGAGAAGGCCAACTTTTCACGGCTTCGATTTTGTCAGGATCCGTTCTTACTCCTTCCGCTGATATAATGTGACCCAGATATTTTACTTCCGGACGAAACAAGGCGCACTTTTCCGGGTTGAGCTTTAAATGAGCACTTCGTAGCCTCTCAAACACTTCTTTTAGATTTTTGCGGTGCTCCTCGTACGTCTTATCTATGACGATAACGTCGTCCAAATATACTAGGCAGGTTTTCCAGGTGAGTCCTTGCAATGTTCGTTCCATTAGTCGCTCGAAGGTGGCCGGAGCGTTGCACAGTCCAAACGGCATCACTGCAAACTGCCAAAGACCGCTTCCTGTAGTGAAGGCAGTTTTCTCACGATCCGCACGATTTATCTCTACCTGCCAGTAACCGCTCTTCAAGTCAAGTGTTGAAAACCATTTCGCTCCAGAAAGCATATCCAAAGTGTCATCGATTCTCGGAAGTGGGTAGCTGTCCTTTTTAGTGACATCATTGAGACGTCGGTAGTCTACACAAAATCTCGTGCTGCCATCTTTCTTCTTCACGAGGACCACTGGAGATGCCCACGGACTTTGCGATTCTTCAATCACTCCCTCAGCTTTCATCTTCGACATCATTTCGGCAACTTCTGTTTGCTTTGCCAATGGAAGACGCCTTGCAGGTTGACGGATTGGTCGAGCGTCTCCGGTGTCAATGTGATGTTGAACAATATGCGTACGTCCATATTCTCCGTCTTGTGTAGCAAATATATCAGCGTACTCACCGATTAGTTTTTCTGCCAGGATTCGCTGATCTTCGTCCAGATTACAGAGGCTGAGAATTTTGTTCTTGATTTTTATGCTCTGAACTGTTGTGACCGGTTTTGCACCCTTTTTTTCCGTTGTGGTCGATATAGCCTCAACAGGTACGGATTTTCCCACTATCTCCCCCTTTTTCACCTTTACACTGAATGCCTTTGGATTTAGAATCCTTACAGGGACCATGTTGTTCTTTGGCTCCACTAAGGTCTTTCCCACCATGAAGTCTCTTTTCTTTTCTGGCTCCATCAAATAGAATCGGTGGCTACCAGGACCACCTTCCACTTTTGCCCACAAAATTGCTTCTGACGAAGGCTCTAGACTCTGATTGCTTCAGATGACGACATTTGAGACTGTGGTATTGGCGTTTCCGTATATCATTGGTATCTCCATGTTTCCGTATTTCAGGGTTTGTGCCCCCAAGTCGACTACAAGTCCATGTTCTCTCATGAAGTCTGTACCAATGATGCACTCGTCACATATGTCAGCTACCAGAAACGCGTGAGTGAATGTTATTCCGGCCAGTTGGATTTTTATGCGGACTTCACCATATACCTTAATCGTTGCTCCTGTAGCTGTTCGCAAGCTGCAACTGCTAGTGGTATGCAGCCAAGACTTCTGCACAAGATTCCTCCTGATGATTGAGGCCGTGGCACCGGTGTCTATTGTTGCCATCCATTTTTCTTTTCCACTGACTACTTCTACTAGAAGGCTTTCGCTGCGTCGTTTTGCCAGCGAGACTTGGATGATGGTCCTGGGGCCGTCGACTCCTGCTACCAACTTCTGCCCTGCGAAGTTGGTGCTTAAGCATTTCCCGACTGATGGCTTCGGGAAGGTTGACCGGCTTCTTGATAGCTGTTTCTGCTGGTTTCTTCCTCTATTTGCTTGCCACCACAGTGAGGGCAGTCTTTTCGTCGCACCGGTTCTTTACACTGCCTTTGAAGGTGTCCTATTTTATTGCAATTCCAGCAGCGCATTATTCGTCTATCCCGTCGAGTATCTCGTTCCTCGGCACTAATTCTTGTGCAGGAACATTCGACAGATGCTACTTCCCTGACGAAATGTGTTCCCCTGGAAGCCTGATTGGCTGCTTCCATCGCCAGAGCGAAGGCAAGTGCTTCAGCAAGGGTTCTTTTCCCGGCCATCCTTACTGCTGACTGTAGCTTCGAATCTGCAATTCCCCTGATAAATGCATCTTTTGCCATTTCGTCGATAATTTCCTGGCCTGCGGTGGGGTATGACAGATGTGCAAGTCTACTCACGTCTGCTTGGAGCTGCTGCAGTGTTTCTCCTCTTTGCTGTGTTCGGCTTTGCAATTGGACCTTGTAGACCTCCTGCATGTGGCTGTCCCCAAACCGTTTCTCGATAGCCTGCACTAAAGTCACATAATCTTTATTCTTTTCGATGTCTACTGTTTGCAATAATTCGAAATTCGAATCGAATTTTCTAGCAAATTGGAAATTGTATGGGACGCTGGATGGCGAGGATTGTTCTCGAAGTATGTCATTCGAGTATAAATACCAGCATCCCCAAGGTATGCAAATCAGTTCTAAAGTGTAATTTGAAGTGTTAATTAGGAGAAGTGATTAAGTGGTATAAGTAAAAGATAAGAAAAGTATAAGCGGTTGAGAAATTGGATTGTGTTGAGAGAAACAATTAAATAGTGAATTGTAACTGTACTGAATAAAGGGATTTGTATTGAAAAGAATAAGTTCTATCATTTGTACCCACACAAACATTTTACATTGGTGTCAGAAGTGGGATAGGACTTATTGTGTGTAAAAATAAGAATAGCCTCGAACAAAAGCTGGATGAACAAAAGAAAAATCTAGACCAGCAGAAGAGCAGCATTGAACAAAAATTCGACGAACAAAAGTATAGTCTAGAACAAAAACTGGAAGAACAAAATAACGTTCTACACCAAAAGTTCGAAGAAATAGATAACAAATTTGAAAGAATAGAGAAGAATGTTGGCGAAAAATTCGAACAAATGGACAGCAAAGTTGAACAACTGGCAAAAGAGCTCGACACAGTGCGAAAACAGAAACTGCGAGAATATTCTTTAAGCGGTCCAAGGAGAAAAGATTTGAAGCCTCCCTCATTCGATGGCCAGACCTCATGGTCTACTTATAAGAAGCAGTTTGAAATGGCTGCCTGTGCAAACGACTGGGACAATGAGGAAAATTGTTTTGCCCTAACAATGGCCTTGCACGGTCCTGCAGCAGAATTGTTGCAAACAGTAGACATCGAAAAGCATAAAGATTATGTGACTTTAATGCAGGCTATCGAGAAACGGTTTGGGTATAGCCACATGCAGGAGGTCTACAAGGTCCAATTGCAAAGCCGAACACAGCAAAGAGGAGAAACACTGCAGCAGCTCCAAGCAGACGTGAGTAGACTTGCACATCTGTCATACCCCACCGCAGGCCAGGAAATTATCGACGAAATGGCAAAAGATGCATTTATCAGGGGAATTGCAGATTCGAAGCTACAGTCAGCAGTAAGGATGGCCGGGAAAAGAACCCTTGCTGAAGCACTTGCCTTCGCTCTGGCGATGGAAGCAGCCAATCAGGCTTCCAGGGGAACACATTTCGTCAGGGAAGTAGCATCTGTCGAATGTTCCTGCACAAGAATTAGTGCCGAGGAACGAGATACTCGACGGGATAGACGAATAATGCGCTGCTGGAATTGCAATAAAATAGGACACCTTCAAAGGCAGTGTAAAGAACCGGTGCGACGAAAAGACTGCCCTCACTGTGGTGGCAAGCAAATAGAGGAAGAAACCAGCAGAAACAGCTATCAAGAAGCCGGTCAAACTTCCCGAAGCCATCAGTCGGGAAATGCTTAAGCACCAACTTCGCAGGGCAGAAGTTGGTAGCAGGAGTCGACGGCCCCAGGACCATCATCCAAGTCTCGCTGGCAAAACGACGCAGCGAAAGCCTTCTAGTAGAAGTAGTCAGTGGAAAAGAAAAATGGATGGCAACAATAGACACCGGTGCCACGGCCTCAATCATCAGGAGGAATCTTGTGCAGAAGTCTTGGCTGCATACCACTAGCAGTTGCAGCTTGCGAACAGCTACAGGAGCAACGATTAAGGTATATGGTGAAGTCCGCATAAAAATCCAACTGGCCGGAATAACATTCACTCACGCGTTTCTGGTAGCTGACATATGTGACGAGTGCATCATTGGTACAGACTTCATGAGAGAACATGGACTTGTAGTCGACTTGGGGGCACAAACCCTGAAATACGGAAACATGGAGATACCAATGATATACGGAAACGCCAATACCACAGTCTCAAATGTCGTCATTTGCAGCAATCAGAGTCTAGAGCCTTCGTCAGAAGCAATTTTGTGGGAAAAAGTGGAAGGTGGTCCTGGTAGCCACCGATTCTATTTGATGGAGCCAGAAAAGAAAAGAGACTTCATGGTGGGAAAGACCTTAGTGGAGCCAAAGAACAACATGGTCCCTGTAAGGATTCTAAATCCAAAGACATTCAGTGTAAAGGTGAAAAAGGGGGAGATAGTGGGAAAATGCGTACCTGTTGAGGTCACAACAGTTCAGAGCATAAAAATCAAGAACAAAATTCTCAGCCTCTGCAATCTGGACGAAGATCAGCGAATCCTGGCAGAAAAACTAACAGCGGTGAGTACGCTGATATATTTGCTACACAAGACGGAGAATATGGACGTACGCATATTGTTCAACACCGGACACCGGAGACACTCGACCAATCCGTCAACCTGCAAGGCGTCTTCCATTGGCAAAGCAAACAGAAGTTGCCGAAATAATGTCGAAGATGAAAGCTGAGGGAGTGATTGAAGAATCGCAAAGTCCGTGGGCATCTCCAGTGGTCCTGGTGAAGAAGAAAGATGGCAGCACGAGATTTTGTGTAGACTACCGACGTCTCAATGATGTCACTAAAAAGGACAGCTACCCACTTCCGAGAATCGATGACACTTTGGATATGCTTTCTGGAGCGAAATGGTTTTCAACACTTGACTTGAAGAGCGGTTACTGGCAGGTAGAGATAAATCGTACGGACCGTGAGAAAACTGCCTTCACTACAGGAAGCGGTCTTTGGCAGTTTGCAGTGATGCCGTTTGGACTGTGCAACGCTCCGGCCAGCTTCGAGCGACTAATGGAACGAACATTGCAAGGACTCACCTGGAAAACCTGCCTAGTATATTTGGACGACGTTATCGTCATAGGTAAGACGTACGAGGAGCACCGCGAAAATCTAAAAGAAGTGTTTGAGAGGCTACGAAGTGCTCATTTAAAGCTCAACCCGGTAAAGTGCGCCTTGTTTCGTCCGGAAGTAAAATATCTGGGTCACATTATATCAGCGGAAGGAGTAAGAACGGATCCTGACAAAATCGAAGCCGTGAAAAGTTGGCCTTCTCCAAAAGATAGACACCAACTGAGAAGCTTCTTGGGACTCGCCACGTATTACAGAAGGTTCGTAAAGGATTTTGCTGGCATTGCGAAGAGCCTGCATCAACTTACAGAAAAAGGCCGACAGTTCAGGTGGTCTGGAGAATGCGAAAAAGCATTTCAAGAACTGAAGCGACAGCTGTGCAAAGCCCCCATCTTGTGTTACCCCACGCCCGGAAAAATGTTTATCGTGGACGCAGACGCTAGCAATGTTGGGGTCAGAGCTGTGATCTCCCAAGTTCATGACGGTCAAGAGAAAGTGGTCGCATATTACAGCAAAGTACTCTCCAGACCTGAACGGAACTACTGTGTAACCCGGCGCGAGCTTCTGGCTTTAATTCTGGCTACGAAGCATTTCCATAAGTACCTCTACGGACAAAAGTTCATTCTCCGGACAGACCACGCAGCTCTGAAATGGCTACTCCAATTTAAGAACCCTGAAGGCCAAGTTGCAAGATGGATCGAGCAGTTGCAGGGCTACGACTTTGAAGTGCAACACCGCAAGGGAACACTCCATTCAAATGCTGATGCTCTCTCTCGTCGACCGTGTGGAGTAAAATGCGAACACTGCAATCGTAAAGAAGCAAAAGAACAGGCAACTATCCAAATGATCAGGACTGAGCCAATAGAGGGTTGGAGTATAGACGAAATCCGTTCCTCCCAACAGGCAGACAATGACATCGAACCAATATTGGCCTGGAAGGAACCCGAGGAAAGACCAAGCTGGCAGCAGATATCAGATCGGAGCCAAACTCTGAAGGCATACTGGGCACAGTGGGACTCGCTTCTTGTGCAAGATGGATTGCTGAAGAGAAAATGGGAAAGTACAGATGGGACAACATCTCGTATGCAGCTAATTGTGCCACGGTCCAGAGTCAACCAAGTGCTCCATGAAATACATGACGGAATCTCAGGAGGCCATTTGGGAATAAACAAGACGTTGGAAAAGGTAAGGGAACGTTTCTATTGGCTAAGCGCTAAACAAGATGTCAAGAATTGGTGCAAAAAGTGCATAAGATGTGCAGCTACCAAGGGTCCAAAAGTAAAGCCACATGGACAAATGCAACAATACTGTGATAACCACTCAAATGTGAGCAGCGACATCTAGCAGAAAATGTCGAAACTCGAAGACTAGAAGGTTTCGATACTGGATTAGCAAAGTCTCGACTGGAGAGTAGAATCGAATTTTCTAGCAAATTGGAAATTGTATGGGACGCTGGGTGGCGAGGATTGTTCTCGAAGTATGTCATTCGAGTATAAATACCAGCATCCCAAAGGTATGCAAATCAGTTCCAAAGTTGAATTTGAAGTGTTAATTAGAAGAAGTGATTAAGTGGTTTAAGTAAAAGATAAGAAAAGTATAAGTGGTTGAGGAATTGAATTGTACTGAGAGAAAGAATTAAATAGTGAATTGTAACTGTACTGGATAAAGGGATTTGTATTGAAAAGAATAAGTTCTATTATTTGTACCCACACAAACATATTACATTGGTGTCAGAAGTGGGATAGGACTTATTGTGTGTAAAAAAAAAAAAAAAAAAAAAAAAAAAAAATTTTCTGACTATTTGAAAAAGCTAGAATGGGTCGAAAACTATTGCAGTTGACCCTCGTCCAACTCAAATCCGAGTTGAACAAGAGAAGCCTCAGCGCCAGTGGAGGAAAAAGTGACCTGGTGCTCCGACTTCAGGAGGCTTTGAACAACGAGGGACATGATCCTGACGCATATTCCTTTGATGTTGACGAGGATGAACAGACAAGTACCGGCAATGACATGGCTGCGATGATGCAACTCCTCTTGTTAAAAATGGACGAACAAAACAAAAAAATGGACGAACAAAACAAAAAAATGGACGAACAAAAGAAAAATCTGGAAGAACAAAAGAATAGCCTCGAACAAAAAATGGACGGTCTTCAACAGAAAATGGATGAACAAAAGAATAATCTGGAAGAACAAAAGAATAGTCTCAAGCAAAAGCTGGATGAACAAAAGAATAGTCTCGAACAAAAGTTGGATGAACAAAAGAATAGTCTAGAACAAAAACTGGAAGAACAAAATAACACTCTCCAGCAAAAATTCGAAGAAATCGATGACAAATTTGAAAGAATAGAGAAGAACGTTGATGACAAATTTGATAGAATAGAGAAGAACGTTGATGACAAATTTGATACAATAGAGAAGAATGTTGGCGAAAAATTCGAAGAAATGGGCAGCAAAGTTCAGCAACTGGCAAAAGAGCTCGACACAGTGCGAAAACAGAAACTGCGAGAATGTTCTTTAAGCGGTCCAAGGAGAAAAGATTTGAAGCCTCCCTCATTCGATGGCCAGACCTCATGGTCTACTTATAAGAAGCAGTTTGAAATGGCTGCCTGTGCAAACGACTGGGACAATGAGGAAAAGTGCTTTGCCCTAACGATGGCCTTGCACGGTCCTGCAGCAGAATTGTTGCAAACAGTAGACATCGAAAAGCATAAAGATTATGTGACTTTAGTACAGGCTATAGAGAAACGGTTTGGGGATAGCCACATGCAGGAGGTCTACAAGGTCCAATTACAAAGCCGAACGCAGCAAAGAGGAGAAACACCGCAGCAGCTCCAAGCAGACGTGAGTAGACCTGCACATCTGTCATACCCCACCGCCGGCCAGGAAATTATCGACGAAATGGCAAAAGATGCATTTATCAGGGGAATTTCAGATTCGAAGCTACAGTCAGCAGTAAGGATGGCCGGGAAAAGAACCCTTGCTGAAGCACTTGCCTTCGCTCTGGCGATGGAAGCAGCCAATCAGGCTTCCAGGGGAACACATTTCGTCAGGGAAGTAGCATCTGTCGAATGTTCCTGCACAAGAATTAGTGCCGAGGAACGAGATACTCGACGGGATAGACGAATAATGCGCTGCTGGAATTGCAATAAAATAGGACACCTTCAAAGGCAGTGTAAAGAACCGGTGCGACGAAAAGACTGCCCTCACTGTGGTGACAAGCAAATAGGGGAAGAAACCCGCAGAAACAGCTATCAAGAAGCCGGTCAACCTTCCCAAAGCCATCAGTCGGGAAATGCTTAAGCACCAACTTCGCGGGGCAGAAGTTGGTAGCAGGAGTCGACGGCCCCAGGACCATCATCCAAGTCTCGCTGGCAAAACGACGCAGCGAAAGCCTTCTAGTAGAAGTAGTCCTGGTAGCCACCGATTCTATTTGATGGAGCCGGAAAAGAAAAGAGACTTCATGGTGGGAAAGACCTTAGTGGAGCCAAAGAACAACATGGTCCCTGTAAGGATTCTAAATCCAAAGACATTCAGTGTAAAGGTGAAAAAGGGGGAGATAGTGGGAAAATCCGTACCTGTTGAGGCTATATCGACCACAACGGAAAAAAAGGGTGCAAAACCGGTCACAACAGTTCAGAGCATAAAAATCAAGAACAAAATTCTCAGCCTCTGTAATCTGGACGAAGATCAGCGAATCCTGGCAAAAAAAACTAATCGGTGAGTACGCTGATATATTTGCTACACAAGACGGAGAATATGGACGTACGCATATTGTTCAACATCACATTGACACCGGAGACGCTCGACCAATCCGTCAACCTGCAAGGCGTCTTCCATTGGCAAAGCAAACAGAAGTTGCCGAAATGATGTCGAAGATGAAAGCTGAGGGAGTGTTTGAAGAATCGCAAAGTCCGTGGGCATCTCCAGTGGTTCTGGTGAAGAAGAAAGATGGCAGCACGAGATTTTGTGTAGACTACCGACGTCTCAATGATGTCACTAAAAAGGACAGCTACCCACTTCCGAGAATCGATGACACTTTGGATATGCTTTCTGGAGCGAAATGGTTTTCAACACTTGACTTGAAGAGCGGTTACTGGCAGGTAGAGATAAATCGTACGGACCGTGAGAAAACTGCCTTCACTACAGGAAGCGGTCTTTGGCAGTTTGCAGTGATGCCGTTTGGACTGTGCAACGCTCCGGCCACCTTCGAGCGACTAATGGAACGAACATTGCAAGGACTCACCTGGAAAACCTGCCTAGTATATTTGGACGACGTTATCGTCATAGGTAAGACGTACGAGGAGCACCGCGAAAATCTAAAAGAAGTGTTTGAGAGGCTACGAAGTGCTCATTTAAAGCTCAACCCAGAAAAGTGTGCCTTGTTTCGTCCGGAAGTAAAATATCTGGGTCACATTATATCAGCGGAAGGTGTAAGAACGGATCCTGACAAAATCGAAGCCGTGAAAAGTTGGCCTTCTCCAAAAGATAAACACCAACTGAGAAGCTTCTTGGGCCTCGCCACGTATTACAGAAGGTTCGTAAAGGATTTTGCTGGCATTGCGAAGAGCCTGCATCAACTTACGGAAAAAGGCCGACAGTTCAGGTGGTCTGGAGAATGCGAAAAAGCATTTCAAGAACTGAAGCGACAGCTGTGCAATGCCCCCATCTTGGGTTACCCCACGCCCGGAAAAATGTTCATCGTGGACGCAGACGCTAGCAATGTTGGGGTCGGAGCTGTGATCTCTCAAGTTCATGACGGTAAAGAGAAAGTGGTCGCATATTACAGCAAAGTACTCTCCAGACCTGAACGGAACTACTGTGTAACCCTGCGCGAGCTTCTGGCTTTAATTCTGGCTACGAAGCATTTCCATAAGTACCTCTATGGACAAAAGTTCATTCTCTGGACAGACCACGCAGCTCTGAAATGGCTACTCCAATTTAAGAACCCTGAAGGCCAAGTTGCAAGATGGATCGAGCAGTTGCAGGGCTACGACTTTGAAGTGCAACACCGCAAGGGAACACTCCACTCAAATGCTGATGCTCTCTCTCGTCGACCGTGCGGAGTAAAATGCGAACACTGCAATCGTAAAGAAGCAAAAGAACAGGCAACTATCCAAATGATCAGGACTGAGCCAATAGAGGGTTGGAGTATAGACGAAATCCGTTCCTCCCAACAGGCAGACAATGACATCGAACCAATATTGGCCTGGAAGGAACACGAGGAAAGACCAAGCTGGCAGCAGATATCAGATCGGAGCCAAACTCTGAAGGCATACTGGGCACAGTGGGACTCGCTTTTTGTGCAAGATGAATTGCTGAAGAGAAAATGGGAAAGTACAGATGGGACAACATCTCGTATGCAGCTAATTGTGCCACGGTCCAGAGTCAACCAAGTGCTCCATGAAATACATGACGGAATCTCAGGAGGCCATTTGGGAATAAACAAGACGTTGGAAAAGGTAAGGGAACGTTTCTATTGGCTAAGCGCTAAACAAGATGTCGAGAATTGGTGCAAAAAGTGCATAAGATGTGCGGCTACCAAGGGGCCAAAAGTAAAGCCACATGGACAAATGCAACAATACAATGTCGGAGCACCTTTCGAACGAATAGCCATCGACATCGCTGGGCCGTTTCCTGAAACCTTTAATGGAAACCGATATACTCTCGTAGTCATGGATTACTTCAGTAAGTGGCCGGAAGTATTTGCCATCCCAAATCAAGAGGCTAAGACCGTAGCCGAACAGATAGTCAACAACTGAGTGAGCAGATTTGGGGTCCCAATGGAGCTGCACTCTGATCAAGGGCGAAACTTTGAATCAAAAGTCTTCCAGGAAATATGCCAATATTTGGGAATAAGAAAGACAAGGACAACGCCACTACACCCTCAATCTGATGGAATGGTCGAGCGATTCAATCGGACCTTGAATGAGCATCTATCTAAGGTTGTCAGCAACTGCCAGCGGGATTGGGATCGACACATCCCCCTCTTCTTAATGGCCTACCGAAACGCGGTCCATAGCTCAACAGGGCACACACCATCCGAGATCTTATTTGGTCAAACAATTCGGTTGCCAAGTGAAGCAAAATTCGGATCCCCACCGACGGAGCCCAAAGAGGTGAACGAGTACGTGAATGACTTACGCAGCAGGATTCGTAAATTGCATGAAGACACCAGAGAAAAGATGAAGCTAGCAAGCAGCCGCATGAAAACTAGGTACGATATCAAGGCGAAATCTTCCGGTTTCAACGAAGGAGATCTGGTTTGGCTGTATAATCCTCAGCGTAAGAAAGGCAAATCACCAAAATTGCAACAGGACTGGGAAGGTCCATACAAGGTGATAACCCGCATTAATGACGTTGTCTACCGGATCCAGCGTGGGGATCGAGGAAAATTGAAAGTGGTCCATTTGGATAGAATGTGTCATTTCAACGGGATGCTGAATGACGAAGTTGTTCGGGACGAACATTGCCGACGACATTGGACATCAGATTGAGGACGTAGTGGCTTTGTCCTGTCTTCCTTATTCCCAGGCATTGGCACACTTCCTGGAAGGTTTTTGATTCAAAGTTTCGCCCTTGATTAGAGTGTAGCTCCATTGGTACCCCAAATCTGCTAACCCAGTTGTTGACTATCTGTTCCGCTACGGTCTCAGCCTCTTGATTTGGGATTGCGAACACTTCTGACCACTTACTGAAGTAATCCATTATCACGAGGGTGTATCAGTTGTCATTAAAAGTTTCGGAAACGGGCCAGCGATGTCAATGGCTATCCATTTCAATGGTGCTCCGACATTTTATTGTTGCATTCAAGCCTATGGCTTCACTTTTGGGCTCTTAGTAGTCGTACACCTTATGCACTTTTTGCACTAATTCTCGACATCTTCTTCTCCAACGTCTTGTTTATTCCCGAATGACCTCCTGAGGTTCCGTCATGTATTTCATGGATACTTGCCTGATTCTGGACCGTGGCACCATTAGATGACACTGTTGTCTCTCAAAATAAGAGATTATAGCAATTATTTGCCCGGATGTTCAGAAGGTTTGAACTTAACACTTTTACAGCGCTATCTAGTTTGTAGTTAAATAAACACAGCGATAGCATTTGCTTTCTTGACAATTGTTTTGGAATTCTATATTGGTAAAACTGTAGCAGTCTCTACTTCTCAAGTGTCAATTTGACATCTGTAACTGTCAATTTATTTTGTTGAAATTTGTCTTTAAATTTTAAAATTGTTCTAATTGTACCGGCGCTTTGGTAAAAATGAATACAAGACCGAAACGCACGGATTCTGAGAAAGATGTGTTGGAAATGCAACGTGCCTTTCTGGCAGAGAAATCGAAAAATCCAAAGTTTCAAGCAGCTGCCAGTATTGTCAAAATTGAAAAAGGTTTAACAGGCTATATTGTCATTTCACTATATTATGACTAAAATTCGATTGTTTAGCTCCCAAGAAATCTCTATTTGCTAGAAGTAGAGATAAAGTGCAACCCATAGTTGCATGTGATCTAATGAGATTATCCGGTCCGATTTTGGATGATGTTAAGGAAAGAAAACCACCAGTGCTTGATACTTCGAATGTCATTCTTGGAGATATAGTAGAGAAGTCTATCAACTCTCCAAAAGAATTGTCGAATGGCGTCACGGACGTTGCTTTTCCAAAAGTGGAGCGGATAGCTCTAAGGGTAAGATGATAGATTTCATTGAATATTTTGAACGTACGAGTATATTCGTTTTTAGAAAAAGGCAGAGGGAAAGAGCCTTTTTGCTATGTCTCTGGAAGCTAAAAAGATGTACAGCAAGGAAATGGATGAAGCAATTGGGGATAGAAAAAGGCAGCATATTGAAGGTGTATTGGAAATAGAATGTGAACCGTCTATAAAAAATGTTAAACGAAATTTTGGCGATGAAAGTTATATTGTGGAAGAAGTAAATACGGCTTCTGCGATACATAAAGAAAACCTAGAGATTTTAGAGAAAATGAAGGAAGAGGATATACTTGCTGAAAGACAGAAAATACTACAGTCAGTGGGTAAGTGAAAATTAAATAGGACCTTATGATTACTTTATCATATACCTTCATTAGATCCTACATTATTGGAATTTCTTGCAAAGAAACGGAAACAAAAATTAGCGGAAAAGCAAGCACAACACCAAATTCATTCAGTTGCACAATCTAACATGCTAACCAATGTGGATTGTATAACGTTACCTGAAGGAAATCCTGCTGTAGATCTGCTAAAACAGAGTTCAGCTGAAAGTTGGTTACATTTTGATGTAATCGAAAAGGATAAACTTGAATGGATGCGAGATGTTCCACAACAAGCAAAAAAACTTCCTGGAGAATCATATGAAGCTAGATTTGACTGGAAAGGTGTTTTACTTCCATATTCAGAAGAGGGCAATGAAAATAAGGACGATAGGGAATTATATTTGCATGGAGATGAACCATTCCGACCGGGATATACATTGCAGGAATTATTTCGATTGGCGAGGTGCAAAATGAAATATTGAAAAAGAAAATTGCAAAATTGTATTCTACCATTTTTAGGTCAAATGTAATCCAACAAAGAGTGTCAGCATTTTCTGCTCTTGGTGGTATTATAAATATTTATAATCAAGGTTTCTACGATAGTGTCCTTGAGCTACCAATTCCAAAAATCTTTTTTTTATTACGATTCGGTTTGGATGAAAATACTCCCGTGATGTTGGAAGTCGTATGCAAGACTTTAGCTCTGATATTTTATAATGAGACAGATGAGGTGACACGTGACAGTTCATGGTCGAAATATTTATGTTTTAATATATATATTTTTTAAAGACGCTGTTGGACTTTTGTTATGATAACACAGGATGCTATTGGCAGCCAGTGCTTGAAGTTAAGGCAACAGATGAATCAGATGATCCAACTTCAATTGAAAATCTGCAAAAGCAAATGAAAAACCTAAGGATGAGCTCATACATAAAAGCAAATATACAGGAGTCCGAAGAAGAAAGCAAAATGTCAATGAGTGATTTCCAATTGGCAGAAACGGATTTAATTGAGTGCTTGTTGAGATCAAATATTATTCAACGAATATAGTAAGTGTAACATATTTTTTAACAACTCTATAATACAATATACAGTGAGCTTATTAGCAATTGTTAAGTCGATTAGTCTTTTTGAACGTACATACCTTTACTTCAACCATCAAACCTCTTCATTTACTGCGATCCTACCCGTCGCTTGTGCCCACCGAGTTAAGGAAGGTCCTTTTCTACCTTTGCGTATTTCCTTTTAGCTACAAATTTTTCTTTAGTGTGTTCTCCTGGGGTATTTACTTCAAGCATCTGAGAGCTGGTACAGTCATAAATACAATAAATAAACAGTTAGTTGAAATAATGTTGAGATTTCATTAAACTGTCATCATTCCTTGATTTTCGTTACAGTATCAAGACATGAGATTTTAAATAACAGCGCAACATAGCAGGTTTATTGTTCTTCAGTTCGGATATTATAATCCAACCATTTTTCTAGTCTGATGGACGAAGTTTTAAAAATTTATTCAGGTTTAAGACGGGCTTGCATGCCTTCTGTTTTGGGAGACTTGATCACAACCTCTTGCCATTGCAGATTTTTGAATTCCTTTCAATACCTGCGTACATATCTTGACTACAAGAAAGTATTGGTTCGAGTTAATGTTGGCTCACCAGAACAAACGTAAGCACGAAAGTAAGTAAGCTACTAAAGTGTCTGCAATATGATCTTACTTACTTACTTAGGTGGCGCTACAATTTGGGGTGAATCTGGGCCTCAACTGACAAGCCTTTCCAGTTTCCTAGCAAACTGACTCCAGTTGCTCACTCTAAGTGTGCCCGCCACCTAAGGAGAGCCCTTCCTCTACTGCGTTATTCCTGCGGATTAGATTCAAAGATTAGATTCGCTCTAGCCATCTCCGACGACTGATGCGCAGTTTTTTCTGACTTGGTTGATGTCGCTGTACAGCTCTTCCTCCAAGGGCCATCAACGCAAGCGGAACCAAACATTTTTCGAAGGATTTTTCTCTCGAGTTAGGATATCTTCATCCGCTTTTGATAGGAATGATCAAGGTCTTATATAGTCTCCTTAGTTTTTCATGATAGGGTCTTACTACTCAATTCAATTCTAAGCTCAGAAAAACAGCGATTGGCAAGAGTGTTTCTTCGTTTTATATCTGCTGAGGAGTTGTTGGCAGAATCCAGAAAGAATGACAAAATCCTTTACTACCTCGAAATTATAGCTGTCCAAGTCCCATTTTGGCAGCCTCCGTTTCAATATTAGTGACCGCGCTGCTGGTGACAGCCCGCTGAGTTCTCCCAATTATATCGATATTATCGGCATACGCTAGTAGTTGCACAGAATTTTGCAAGACTGCCTCCAATGTTTACTTGTGAGATAGGGACCAATAATGCTGTTTGCGAAGGGTTTCAGAGCTTACACAAAATGGCAGATAGGATCTTGTATTTCACATATGTTGAGGAAACGTATATGAGAGGGGGTCTCCTTTTTTGTGGATCGGCGATACGGTGCTGAGATTCTATTCAACAGGGATACACTCTTCTGATCAGATCTAAGAAATGAGTTGGTGCATGCTATCCACAAAGTCATTCCGAGCACCTTTAGCAGATTTGTTGGATTTTAATTTAGTTATTGCTATGCTTACTTCGTTTTGGTCAGGTGAACGGAAGTTTTGGCTATCATCGTCTAAGTTGAATGGTCTATTCTTCTTGATGGCGTGATATTTGGCTTCTTCGCCGTTTATTTATTTTTTTATTTTTTTCGATATCATGAGTCTGGTTTATCATCCGAACACCAACAAGTTCCGTTATCGATGTTTATACGTATGAAACGTATGTCACATATGATAAAATTGTTATTAAGTTAATATGGCGTTTCAGGGCAGCCGTTGCCAGCAGCCCACTCAGGTGGAGACTACTCCGCGAGTGTTCCTATGCAATACTCATTCGCTGCAGGCAAGTACTCATCCAAACTGAATAGGATGTGGTCAGATCGAAAAGATCTGCTAAACCAATGCCGCTACTGGAACGTAGAATACCGGACAGTAAAGAATGAAGAATGTCAATAAAGATATGCTGAGCAGAGCTGGAAATATCCAACTACAATATTCGAAATAACTAAGCACTCTGAAGACACTTAATCTAATTCTCTAAAATTGTTGAGAGAGTTCGTCGGTAATATGACAACACAATGACCAAGATTCAACCTACCTGCGGTTGGAAAGATTTCATAAGATCCAAGGAATGATATATTATTGGACAGAATAATTATCTAATGACAGAATAGAATGCAACCTAAAGCATCCCAATCTCGAGCTTAGAAGCAAAGACTACCCATCTTAACAAGAGCGGTAAAGAAATTATGGGTAATGTCACAGCCATAAATCTATGCCACTCCTTTGCAAAGGCGAGAATAAGGTTCGGTTCGATTCGGTGGACGGTATCTTATTAATAAGACAGATTCGAACATTACCCTCACTTATAAATCTTGGTTAACCCGAGAGAGTATTAGAGGACTAAGCTCAACCAGAATAATGACATATACATATGTAGGTCCAGCTCAGGTAATAAATGTAGAATAAGAGCCTGTATGATAGCTTAATCTCATACCAAACTTTTTACATTCAGGCTCCATGCCAATGATGATCACGTAATGATGGAACATGAGCTAGCGGGAAAACTAGTACTCTAGGTAATAGGCCTAATAGTCTTTCTCATCTTAAAGGTCAAGCGTCAGATGCCCAATTTGCGGACCTTTGTACCATTTCACAAACCGCTCTAGGGAGTTCAACATCCACCTACGTTGGGTGCCACAATGGACAAACATACCTAAGTGGGTTGGTTTTCTTCCAACCTCAACTGTAGCTTATATTGTTTTTGTTTTTTGAACCGAATATTCCAAAGAACTTTGTTGATGTTAAGAGTATTCAGCAATGTTTGTAATGTTTCAAGTTTTCACTCTTTCCAGACTTAATCTTTACCTTTTGTAAGCTATGTACGACATACTTTATATCAAATTACAAAATATTACTTATTTCAAGTGAAATAACCCCACTCTAATTTTGTACTCCACAGCGATCATCAGCGATTTGACAGTCGAACAAGCCAAAACCAGCTCTGTCTAAAGTCTATTAGTTTCTTAATGTGAACACTTCCGCGTACTTCTTATTAGACATATTGGGTTACAACATTTCATTTCCATCACTATCATTTCTCCTTTATACTTCCCGTACATCGTCTAAAACAAACGCGTCGTAATATGTTAAAGCTGGACAGTTATTTTCGCTGCACAATTAACTTTCCTTTTATTGTTTTATTATCGTCGTCCATATCGCGTATCATTCCGATATACGTTTTTTCAGATCTAAGCGTCTTCTGCGAACTCTATGCAATATGCAAATCTTTTAAGGCTCACGATGTTTCTCCATTATTATCTGTAATTGTATTTGAATCGCGACACTATGTTGATCTGTCTCTAACAAAGCCGCATTGACTGCCATCAAGTTAAATTATATTGCATTGTTCATTGTCTAGAATTCTCTCGATCGGTAGTTGTTACAATTTCCCCTTTCGGATTTTGCCTTTTTATAGTGGCGAGAAAGCTCTCTCTGCACTGTTAAAACATCTGACGCTTCTCATAATTTTATCATAATTTTATCGCGAGTCATTTAAATTCAAGATTTTCAATTGTTTCTCTTATTCGCAACTACATTCGGCCCAACTACACACTTTCGGCTCATTTGCTTTCGCCTACGGACGTGACAGCTGAAGTAATGACACAGCGATAAGGTCCTCTTTTCATCTTTTGCAAATGTTGTTGTTCCACGTCTCTATTCGTCTTCTATATATTTCGGGGATTGAATTTCTTTCTAGTTTTTCCTGAGTTCTGCAGCAACCTTAAAAATGTTAGCTCGATTACCCGTGCTTCTGATCTACTGCTTGTCTCCTGCTAATGGGTTGTGTGAGTGCGTCTTCTAATAATTCACGATAAAAAGCTTCTGCTACTATTGCAGATTTGTAGCTACGCTTACTTTGCCTCCTGTTTGCAATGTTCTTAGTCTTTGTTCCTCAACGCCATTCTCGTCTTATCGTTTCACTACCACGGTGTCTTTTTTTATGTGGAACCACCCTATTCAAATACCATGTTGAGCTTTTGCATTGTTACATTTTTCATTGAAGTTTTCCCACACACATTGTGCGCCTAGTTTATTACATTTTGAATCTATTCTCACAAGTTTAGCGCCCAGAGTTTGTCTCTTTCCTTAATTAAGTTATGTCAGTTTATTGTCCTGACTAATGTCGGTTTTTTGTTCCTGGAAAATTCTGCTGGACTTGCAAGGCATATCGCTCCCGCCTAATAAATAACTAGACCGTACGACTTGCACAAGTTAGTATACCTTCCTCCGCTGAATTTCTCGTTCCGGAACTGTTTCCTCCATGGGAGTCTTCATTTTCGTAGTTCGACTCCGACCTGCCCATTTAAATCTCCATCAATGAGATCCCTTAATGTTCTATTTAAAAGCTCATCGAACTCGCGTCGAAATATTTCTTTTACCCATTACATCAACAATCAAACTTTGAGCGGCATATTTCTGGTCCCTACGGAAAATTAGAATTAATTTGGGGTATATGAACAATGTCAGAAGGTTCGCGATTGGCTTGGCTTAAAATAAAGTAAAATAATTGCGATCCACTTTGATTATTATGATAGTTAAAAACAAATATCAATTCAATCAAGAGTAAAAATAAAATAATTGCAGTTGATGCGAAACTTTTCAACAAAACTTCGTGATTGGAGAACGCTCTCAGTTTTTAAATCATTCAAAATTTAAGAAAAAAGATAAATACCTTCGTGCTTATTGTTAGCACTTACAGAATCTTCGTTTTCTTAGCCAAAGATTTGAAAACAAATAGGCACCCTCTTTTGCATGTAGACCCAAAGCTCAGATGAATTCATTCTATGACAGAAGAAACTTTTTGAACTATTAATGAACGGGCTCTTGGTTAGGTTTTACTATGAAAAGGGATTCGTGTTTCGAAAACAGTGATATAGGATAGTCATTTAAATATAATAAAAAAAAAATTCCCCTCCTGGAAACCTGATTGTTGAGCTACATCTGTTTTATTTTAGTAAAAAGAAATAAAAATGCAAAACATGAAGTAAATACAATTAATTTGATTTGATTATTTTAGTTTTATTTTGAGCAATGTTAAACCTGACAACAGCACTGTATCGTCCTGTCTGAAGTTGCTTATCCGTATTGCCCGAACAAACAAAGATTCGTCAATGCAAATAATAAATTCTGAAGATTTGATGAATTGTTTATTTACAAACTTCTTACCTGGCCTACAATGTGTTGGTAAATAAATTTCACAGAAATACTGATACACAACAAAATTATTAAAACTGTTTCTATCCACAGACACAACTTTATTAACGCCTCCATTTTACAATTATCCTCAGTTTTTAGTTTTAAAGCTTTGCCGTGTCTTAATATCACAGTCACTTTCGTTTGCTTTAAAATTATTATCAATGAATATTGTTGATCGTATTCAAAATTATATTTTTAATCAAGAAGACATCAAGGTAAGTTTAAACAATTTAGATAATGTGGTAGAGCGAATAATCATTTGTTTTTTTTTTTTTGTTAAGAAAAATTTGATAAAGGTTCAAATCGAATCATTGCGGGTATTCCGTTCATTGATGCTGCTTCAAACTGATATTACCCTTTATAGGTGAGTGAATTATTTTTGTTTCATAGTTATACCAACATTGACTGCAACTGCAAGTAGAACATAAAGTCAGAAGAGCGCACAAAATAGTAAAATGATGTTTGCTCACCTGAGGATCAGCTTCAAAGTAGCATTTAACTGTGAGGTATGCTGTTTCACACGGGTCTGCTCCATCTAAAAATTATTTCAGCCAGTATATAAGGGATACATGTAAATATCATATTAAACAAAGGCATATTCTCTCATGAATCATGAAAAATACATAGAATTAATGTAGTATCATTTTATCTTTATGCTACTAAAAAAAAAAAACATACATATGTACATGTGATGTAATACTTACGTTTTGTTCCACATGAGGAAACTAAATTTTCGACAATCCCGTGCAGCTCTTCTGGGAGAATTTCACACAGATGCTCTAAATGAATAATGTTATTTTCATCAATCTGCAGAGAAAAATAAAAAAGTCAAGTGTTAACACACACATTTGCAATAAGAATTTAAAACATAAAATATTTGAAAACAACACTATTCTCTTTGTAACGCATGTGTGATTTAATTTCAAGTCTCTGATTGCAAACGTGTATTTCTTAAAACAAGCTTTTAGTACATTCTTTAAGTGAGATATGCTTATGGCTGTTCGTTCTTTTAAACACCTCTTCACTTCACATGTTCGGTAAAGCTATACAAGTTGCAAATTACTCGTATACGTACGGTTTAAACAATAAACTTAATGACATGATTTACATGGCGAAGTGAGTTCATACATTATAATTGAATACTATTTTATTGTCTATAGTTTCAAAAAGCGTATTATTATGCATGCCGATCAGTTAATTCCGTATCATGAATCAATCCAAAGGCGATGTTGCAATAATTTAATTAACTGTTGTAGCCCAGGGCCGTCAGATGGCGTCAGAAATGGCGAACCCAACTAAACCGAACAGAAGCCGTCCAATAATTATGGCTAATAACAATAAGATTCGGATACTCCTTTCTGCTATATGACAGCTAAGGCACAATCAATGCACAGACGGTAGATAAAGAACTTTCACGCGGTAAAATAGTATCATATTTACTAATCATATATGGTAAACGCAGTGAAATAAAAACATGTGCAACTGATAGACTACTTTTCGAAGATCGGGTCTCGAAAACAAGTTTATGATAATATTTTCTTAAATGTATTAAATTTCTCCCAGAGATAAACTAGTCATCGCCATGCAAGTACACATAAAAAACTGCAACACGAATAAATAAATAAATTGTTGGCGCGTCAGCTCAGAGTAGACTTAGTCTTTCCTACTTTACTGCTTGTTCATCTTTTAAGCAAAATATCGCAAACATGCTCGGATTGCAAACTGATAGTAATATCAGGGGACATAGTCTTATATGATATATATGTTGCAGACAAATTCACAATACAAAAAACTCATCGGATAGTATTTAGTAAAGTACAAATTTATTTTATTTTTGCCCCTAAAACTCAACTGCAGCTTGAAATTTACCAAAGTTGCCAATGGACAACCACAACGTATTGACCCTTGAAGGGCTATAAAATCTTTTACAACTGCATAACTCTAAGTTTATGAAAAGTAAAAACGAGCCATGGTTGATTTTCTACTGATTCCATAGAACTGGATCAAAAGTAGCAAATATTATTTGAGTACTAATTAGCCGTAAAAATGTAACTAATGTTCAACGAGGTATTCTCGAAATTTAAGATGCTTAAACAGTGAAAATTCCAGTTCTGACCAGTGGATTTGTGACAATGTAACCGCAAAGGGACAAATAGCGTATAACGATTCGGTTGTATACATAGAATTATTTTCAAAATTAGTTTAGCTATATATACAAAAAGCATAAAAACATTATTCAACGTTTTGTTAAGAAAACGTATTGTTAATTTATATAGAAAAATTAATTGGCAACACGAATATTTTATCACTGTAGGCAAACTTCAGCGAATGCACATTGTCGAGCTCGAGCATACAATAAAATTTGCAATAGCTGGAAAGATATGCTGGGACGACATTGCTAAGAAGCACGAAATATCATATTTGGTTTTACGCATTACGAACGGAAGTTGGTCCGCCTATGCCGGGTCAGTAATCTAGAAAATATGAACGAAAATGTGAGATTTAAACCTTCTTGTGATCCTCTACTTAAGGACATTAACGTGGTGTAAAACGGTAATAAACAGATTTTTACAAAAATGTCGAAGAAAGTGAAAGCGACTGAAAAAACCCTGAAATAAAAACAATTTTTGCTCTGCCGTTTCTGAAAATTATTGTGAGTATATTGCTCGACAGTCTAAGTGTAGTGAGGACGAAAATCATGCTGTCATATGTATTCACTCAAAGGCTCGCTTTAGATGATAATATTAAATGTCGTTCATTAAATGTAAAGGGAAATGTCAATCGAAAAATTCAAAACCAACTTATCTTAACTAAAATCAAAATCAACTATATCCCATTTAAGGTTTGCAGAAGAGACAAAAAAATGTAATAATAAACGACTTCAGTAATGTTGTCATCTGAAATATACATAATTTCGTTAACGTACCAATGAAGAAAGAAGAAGTTTATCTATTCAGTTGTAAAAATCAAGTACGGCAAAGTTTCTTTGTTACTTGTAGGTTTACTGTAAGATTTTGAGTTAAGTGTGATTTATGCACTGATATCAAGTCTGTTTCGCGGTTTCCTCACAATAATTAATTAAGATCTACAATACAACAATTTTTTTGAATTTGAACCCTATAACCCTATAATAATGGCCCGCGTGTTTTATAATCAAGTTAAAAGCAATATTCAGATCTTAGTTTCAGTTTTAAAAAAAATACTTTGACTTACCAATCCTGTCTTTTGGAACAAACAATGAATATAACATTGGAATTTGTTATCGTTTGGTAGATTTCCATTTCTACTTTGTTCAACTAATGCTGTAATAAAAATCACCACTTAAAATAACTCACTAAATCGCAAAAAATGATGCAACCAATGTACCGTCATCAAGACCGATTTCCTGTTGACATATTTTATGTAATTTTTCAGCATGTGCCTTAAGGTGTTCTGGTATCTCAACCTACAAAGTTAAATTCTTAAAATTAGATCTTGTAATTATGTACATAAGTTAATATCATACCCCACTGTTTAACATAAAGAGTCCCAAGAAATAAAATACAAAAATTATAAATGTATTTTGCATATTTAAAAAGCAAATCTTTTTTCACTCTCACGATATAGTGTTAGAACACAATCAAACTGCCCGTAGTAACTACGAGTGTCTCTATTTATTGAATAGTCGACCACAGTTTTAAAACACATTTAAAAAAATGAATAGAACAGAAGCATTCAATTGAGATTAAAGTGTTTAATTATTATTTCCTGGGTGGCACGTTACAAATGTATGTGCGTGCAATTTATTAAGCTTTGAAGTAATAATCAATTGTTTTACACAGAAAATTTCTACCTGCCTTCCGTTATATGTTAGAATGGCATTATCATCATGTCGTATATGAAGAGGGCGGACCTTACCTCATAAGACAGCATGCATCAGCTTTACTTGGTGCAATTTCCAGTGGGCCGAATGGCTTTGAAGTGAATTCGATTCTGGGATCGACTTTGGTTGATTGTTGTTGCAATTGGTTTCATAAAGCAACTCAACATGGCATCAGAGAGGTAAAAGTATTATTTTCCTTTGAAACTTCGCTACAATGAAGATTTTTTTTGTATTATCATTTAGTTTTCCCAGTCAACACTATTAACTTCTTGCCTTAATGCCATACTTTGGTTCACGAAAAACAGTGATATTGAAAAGTTTCGCGACTTTATTGGAAAGTATTTGAAAAGTTTCTTACAGTCAGAAGCATTTGCGCAATTTGAGAATTCATTAAGGTAAGCGAATTTCAGTTGCATTCTGATAATGAAACTAGCAAAAAGGTTTGTTTTTTTCCGTTAAGCCTTACATCAATACTTTTACGTTCGCAAGATGTCATCGACCGTCGAAATATATATCCCGCTTTGCCAAATGTTGGAGCAATACTGATACAGAATCATGGTCCTCAACTAGCTATTCCACAAACATATTGTGTATATTTTCTGACTGCACTTTGGCGATTGGTGGAACAGGCTGCCAAATACAATGATAAAAGATTGATGGAATGCCTATTTCAAGTACGCACCATAGAACCAGGAGTAGATTTTCTAAGAAAACTCTCCAATGGAATCAATGCACATTTGGCAACAAACTTTTTTGCCAAGTGTGAACTTAAATTGATTTTTCAGTTGTTATGTTTCGATGGTTTTAAAGAATTTCTCGGCAAGGAAGCAATATTACGAGCTGTTTACAATTTTGTGTGTTGCCTTGGAGCTGAACACATTCCGGAAATCGAACAACTTTTTGAAAGAGTTATTTTCAATCGGGAATATGTTTGTGTGGAAGATCAGAAGACATTGGATAAATGGCGCAATATGTTCTTGGAGGCCGTTTATCCTCACTATGTTGTAGTGGTAAGAATCAAGTCCAAGTTTGTATTTAGTTTATAAAATATTATATTCTTTATACGTGCAGCCTCCTACAGAAATTTCGCTCTCTTTGTCATCAATATCGGCTCCAATATTGCCACGTGACTGGCCATATTTTCATTTAAAAGTAATTTTAGATGACTATGTACAAAATATTCACCAAAGACCAGCAGCTCTTGTGTCCGGTAAGCTTAAATATCGATTGTTTTTTTTACTTATTTCTTTCATCTCTACTGAGAGCTGTTTTTTCTATTATTGCTTTTGTACTATGCCATGGAACTACTTCATATATAAGCATTGTTCTTTTTGTTATTTTTGGTTTTTCAGATAACTTATTACTTTAGGTGTCACCTTTAAAGCGTAGAATGGATTCGAAACAGTTCGGGTCGAACCGTTGAAATGAACATGAACGTCAACTAAACTATATCCTAGTCATCTAGCCGTTTAGGCAAGTGGTAGTGAATATCACTTGAAGAATTTTTCATCTTCTTTCTCGTAGAGTTCGAATACTGCTCTCATATTTCTTTGCAGCACTGCTTTGTACGATCCTCTTATATTTTAAACATTAATTGGAACTCTTTACGTAACTTTTTACGTAACCACTCTTGCCGGGTGTATGAAACATATGCTTACCTGATGGTTTGGCTTAGTTTTTGGAAACTCATTTTTGCCGACAGTTAAAATTAATTAGGTTCTTGCGCGTGAAAGAAACCAAGAGACAACTTGCTTCTGTAGTTTCCGTACAAAGAACTACAACCTGAAAGATAATTCCAGCAATGATGTAAAGAAACTAAAATGTGTAATTCCTGGTTTTAAATTTCGACAAGTTAACAATACAATTCAAATTACGGTGTACATTGTGATCGCAGTAAACAAAAATAATTTTTAGTCCATAAATATACCCGACCTATGAGTTTGCAACGTGTGTTGCGAACACATAGTTGAATGAATATGAAAACGGTAATTACGTTTAGCTTGTGATTGAAGTGTTAATATTTGAAATTGAAAATTAAATAATGAAGCGAAAAACGTTTGTAAGTAGAGTTGATTCCATGTCAAGGACGGTAACTCGCGCGCGCGGTATTGAATGGTTGTGTCTGTGATCTACGGTATATTGCATTAGGTAATTTGCATAATATTGCATAATTATAATGCATAATACTCAATAGGAGTAGGTGTGTCTTAAGCTCACGATATTCTGTATTAGATGATACGAGCTAACTTCAAACCTTGTTTCTGATTGTTAAATAGATTATTACCAATCTTGCTTTAGATTATTGGTTCTATGAATGGTATCTTTGAATGGTATTTGTTGGTTTATATCCTTTCAGCTTTAGCAGCTTTTAGTTTCACAAACTATACGAACCTCACCTCCGCTGACATTAAAAAAAGTTTTGTTTAAATCCTATGCTAGTTACGTATTGAGCTTTAGACCATGAAGAGTCCCTGCCTGAGATACTTCATGTTGCTGTCAATTCAGCAGGACGGGGATCCCGATATCTGTGTGCTTGCTTATTAAACTAGATGTTAGTCTCGAACCAAAGACTTTTTTAACAGTAGCGTTGAAATTAAATTAATAGAAAATCGTTAACTTATTGATACAGCTCAAAAAAATTGTAGTTATATCATATCTTCGCCTCCGGTGGCTCTTCGTTATAATCTCAACCGTGGGGTGGATATTTGCTTCGGATTAAACTCATTGATTAATTGGTAGTTGCAGCTGTTGATAGTATAGTTTTGTTGTATACGGTAAATGGATAATGGTTTTTTGTTTCTTTGCAAGAAGTTGAAAATATTAACTTATTTTGAGTGCTATTGCCTCATACGAGCATTCTTCCATCCCATGAACAAAGGGCTCAAGCGTACAAAGTCAAAAATTCATTCCCTCTATTTCCGCTTATTGACATATGTACATACATATTTCTAGCTGAGAATGTCTGAAATCAACAACTCAAATAGTCATATACATATATATGTAGAACCTGACATTAACTAATAAGTCCTATTCGACACTTAGATTAGATAGATGGCAGTCAGCGACTAGCTTTCGAGCCGATAGCATCGATATCAGTTCGTCCGTGAGCTTAGTTTTTTTTTTCTTGCAAAGTGCACACTCTCTCAAACCGGTTTTTGCTTTTCTTCTCTTACTCTTTGAAAGTCTTCCGTTTGCATAATTTGACTCATAACACGTGTTTCCATTAATTTTTCGCGCGGTAGTGTTCCCCACACCAATCATGGCCTTCGGGCCCAATAGCTACAGGAATCGATTTAAAGATCTTGAAGATGATTTCTCTTTCGATTTCCAACCAAACAAAAAACTCAAAACCAACTCAATCCTTTTACACGATTTCCCTGACTTACCCACAAAATCTAATGCAAAAAATCCGAAGTTTCTACTCATCTCTCCTAAAAGTGCCGAAATATCTATCTCCTCCCTAAGCCCTTTTTTATTAAAAAAAGCAATCGATGGCGTTAGCAAAGAATACGAACAAATCTCCCTACTACGCGACGGTAATTTGCTTATTCTAGCAAAATCTCAAAAAGTTGCTGAAAATTTCTTAAAAATTAAAAACCTTGCCAACGTTTGTCCAGTTATTGTGAAACTTCATGACCGTCTTAATTCTACAAAAGGGTTTGTGTATGCTCCATGCCTGATAAATGTCCCTGAATCAGAAATCGTCACTGAAATGAAACCCCAGGGGGTAACGGAGGTTTATAAATTCACAAAATCTTATGACGGAAAACAAAAACCAACGGGTTTAATACTGTTAACGTTTGACTTGTTCCAAACACCTAAAACTGTAGAAATCGGCTGGTATAAAGCCAAAGTGACTGAATACATCCCCAATCCTATGCGGTGCCGTAATTGCCAATTATTGGCAAAGTGTTCCATGGCAGAGGCCAAACGTATCTATAACCAAACTAACCCCCCTCTAGCAAACACCCTCATTGAAACCTTCGCCGAAAAAACAAAGCTAAATAGCCAACCGAAAACAATTCCAACTGAAAAGGCAAACCACAACCACCCCTCAAATAACAGACCGGCAGCATCTGGTAAACTAGCCATACCAAAATCAAACAAACCACCATCGATTATTGGTCCTGATCCACAGGGTAATAACAATAAAACTTATTCACCCCTATCTTCATCTTCAACGCTTTCCAACTCCAACACCTTTTCATCCTCCCAAACAGCTAACAAATGTAAAAAACCATTATGCTCAACTGATGACGCTGTCTCTCGAAAGCTAGTTCTTCCACTCACAAATAATACCGTCTCTAACACTGCACCATCTCCTCTCTCAACAAAAATCACTAGCCTGTCAGGCACAAACAACCCACAAACCCCCTCTCTATTATCACCCAGTCACTCATAAAAGAAAACAAATATTTTATTAATCCATCCGAAATTCAAGATGACGACACCATGTAACAATAATATTGGCAACCAAAATCTCGGCTCTGCCCACCAGAGACTGGGTCGTCTGGGCTTCTCGCAAAACCCAGGTGACTCAGTTTCGGGTTGGCGGAGCCGCAATTCTGGCCCACCAAACTTCTCCAACAATCTCCTACAACAAAACCCATCACACACAGGAAAACCCTACACCTCCTCACTACGTCGTAGTAGTAGGAATGTGCCTATTCCCCCACTTAAACAAAATTTGTTGGCTCTCAAGACTTTACAGTGGAACCTTAAAGGTTATGTAAACAACTTTGATGAACTTAACATTTTAATAAAAAAGGAAGCTCCATGCATAATATCTCTTCAAGAAACACATATCCCCTACCGCAAAACACCAATTTTTCCCAAATCATACACCGGCTATTTCTACAATTTCCCCAACAACATTTCCTCGAAACAGGGTATTGGAGTTCTAATAAAACTTAATATTCCTCATAAGAAAATACCTATTTCCTCCAACATATTGACGATAGCTTTAGAGATACAGCTTTCGTTCAAAATCACTGTCGTGTCTATTTACATTTTGCCTGATCAATCCTTTTCCAGACACGATTTGGAAAATATCACAAGGCAAATCCATACTCCCTTTCTCTTGGTTGGAGACGTTAACTCCTGGAGCACATTGTGGGGTTCTCCTAGCACAAATCGCAGAGGAGCTATTCTTGAATATTTCTTTTTAAAAACCAGCCTTGAAATATTGAACGACGGATCTCCTACACATTTTTCCACCCATAAAACTTTCACCCACATCGATGTAACATGCTGCTCACCAGAACTTCTGCCAAAAATTAATTGGGTCATCTTAGACTCTCTCCACAACAGCGACCACTTCCCCATCATCACCACAATCGTCCTAGACAACAGCTCCCAAAATAAAATTCCTCACCTCCCCAAATTCAAAACTGACCAAGCAAATTGGGAAAAATATCAAAACCTTACTTCTAAATATTTGCTTGGTAAAGATATAGGTTGTAACATAAACCATGAAGCCGCCTTGTTACAAAAGGCAATTAGATGGGCAGCAAATCAATCTATACCCCAAACATTCCCTAAGACACCGAAAAAACAAGTTCCTTGGTGGAACCCCAATTTAGAATCGCTTAGAAATATAAAAGTTAAGGCCTGGAGAGATTTCAAAAAGTTTCCCAATGATCCAAATTTAATAAATTACAAAAAGTGCAACGCTAGATTTCGACGACAGATCAAAATTTGCAAATCCGAGAGCTTCAGAGTACTAACGTCATCTATTAACAGAAACTCCTCACCTGCCAAAATCTGGAATAACATCCGATACTTGACGGGTAACTATTCCCCTAAAACTATTAAATGTATCAACTCCTCTAAAGGACCTCTCTCGAATCCGTTGGGAATCTGCAACCTCTTCGCCAAAAATTGGTCCGCTGAGTCAGCAGACACCAATTTCCCCCAATAATTCCGCACAATGAAACACATGTTTCACAGCAACACAATACAAATTGTTGCAGCCAATTCTCCAGCCCGGCAAATAGAGCAACATTTCACTATTGATGAACTCGAAAGCTGCCTTTCGAAAATGAAAGGTAAGACTCCCAGTAGGGATAGGATTTCATATCCCATGATCAAAAATTTGCCCTTAGAAATAAAAACTAGACTCGTCAAGCTCTATAACAAAATCCTTACGGCAGGCAGCATCCCTCTCAGTTGGAAAACCGCATGTGTAGTCCCTCTTCCAAAACCAAAAATAGATATTTGCTCCCTTAATGGTTACCGACCCATTTCTCTCCTCTCATGTACATCAAAATTACTCGAAAAGATGATTGCAAAACGACTCCAATGGTTCATAGAGAGAAAAAATCTGATGAGTGGCAATCAAGTTGCTTTCAAGACAGGGAGAGGTTGTGAAGACGCCCTTCTTCACATTGACCAGTACGTAACTAATGCTTTATCAGCCCGTAATCACGTAACCATTTTATCGTTAGATTTTGAAAAAGCATTCGACAAAATCGGGATGCATCTTATATTAAACAAACTCAAAATCTGGGGCATTGGGCCAAACATCATTGGTTATGTAAAAGCATTTTTAACAAACAGAAAAATCTGTGTAAAAGCTAACAACACTTTTTCATCAACATTTCCTCTACACAATGGTATTCCGCAAGGCTCCCCATTGTCAGTAGTTTTATTTTCTATCGCTTTTGATGAAATAAGTAACATCATTTCGAAACACAAGTCAGTAGATCACTGCCTTTACGCAGACGACATCTACATTCTATGCAAATCCAGTGACTTAAATACAACAAATGATCTCTTTTCAAATATCATCAAGGATATTTTTTCATGGTCAAGCATATCTGGTGCAAGACTTTCGCTAGACAAATGTAAAACACTTCACATTTG
Source organism: Volucella bombylans (assembly GCA_949129095.1). NCBI lineage: Eukaryota > Metazoa > Arthropoda > Insecta > Diptera > Syrphidae > Volucella > Volucella bombylans. Next base: position 84,399,667 of record OX422142.1, read on the forward strand.
TCGCAAACTGTCTTGCTCCGGTTTCGTTCTAAAAATAGGCAATATCCAAATAACACCTGTTGATTGTTTAAAGATACTAGGTTTATTTTTTAATAATAAATATAATTGGAAGAATCACGTTATAGAACTTAAGAAGAGCCTAGCTGACAGAGTTAATATTGTAAACTACCTAGCTTGTAAGAAAAGTAATGTACATTTAAATACCCTCTGTCGTATATCTAGAACTCTTATTCTAAGTAAAATCGATTACGGTCTTTGTATATACGGCAACAGCCCCAAATCAACACTCAGGATAATCAAGCCGCTATATCATCAAGCAGCAAGAAGAAGCATTAACGCTTTTCCTACAACTCCCATAAAAAACATCTTGGTCGAAGCTGGACTTCCATCAATAGAGGAACGTATATTAAATTCAAAAACCAGACTCATCGCTAAGCTCTCATTCCAAAGTGGTTCTATTGTTTACAAACATTTCAAACACGCTATTTCTTCCATACGAGTTAAAAGGTTACCATCTGCGATCTCCCACGCGGTCGAAGCTGCTGTTCAACTTAATCTGCCGCTAAAACATATAGGAAAATACACACCTCTATATCCTCCTTGGCTATTGGACTCCAAATCTTTCATTCTCGATCTAGCTGATCTACCAAAATCCAACACCAACAAGTCAATTTACTGTCGTATCTTCCAGGAAATATCCTCAAATTTTAAATCTAAAGGCTGGAATTTCGTATTCTCTGATGGATCAAAAACAGCTGACAGCACCTCGTTTGCAGTCACACTTGAAAATGGTTCAGTACTACGCACAGGGATACTGCATGATTTTGCTTCAATCTTTACAGCCGAGGCCTTAGCCATCTTAGAAGCTGCGAAAGTGATATCTGGCATTGGGGGCAAATATATTATATCTGCGGATAGTATATCAGTTATTCAAGCAGTAAAAAACTCCAACAATAACACCAGGATTGTCAATCAAATCAGAGATTATCTTATAAGATTCCCAAATAAAATCAAACTGATGTGGGTCCCTGGGCATGTAGGCATCCAAGGCAACGAGTACGCGGACAAGGAAGCCAGTCTTGCTCACAATATGCCGCTTATTAAGTTCAAAGACTTTAGCAAGGTAGATCTCATTAAAACTTCTCAGACTATTATTCGCAACACCCTACTTATCGACTGGAACTCCTACCAACACCACTACAAAGGTATAAACATAAATAGATCCCACCCAATATACCCCACTTCCACTTCAAAAAGCGACAATACCATTTTCGTAAGGCTTCGCTTGGGACACAGCCACAACGCATCAACACCTGCTCCAAAAAGAAATCGCTCCAATCTGCGGAACATGCCACTCTACTATAGACATAAACCACATTCTGGGGCTAGGCAACTGCCCTCTCCCGCCGTCCATCCTAACCGATATTTTCAAAAACTCTTCTGTCCTTGAAATTTTAAAAGACCCTAGCATTAATAATATTTTCAAATTAAGTTCTTTTAAAAAAAAATGTAACCTTATAGTATATGTTAATATGCACTCCATATTTATAAGAGCCGTAAGCCCCTGCAGCTAGTGCTCACTAGAAATTAAGTTAGCATTATAATTTTATATTATATTGTTAATAAATAATAATAATAATAATAGATAGATGGGGAAAGTGGGACTATGTACCCTTATCACTGCGACCAGATTATGGCTGTTGTGATTTCCTTAAGTTAAAGCTCACCCATGATGCATGAGTTTTTAATAAATGCGGTTATATCTTTGAGTGAGCGGACAGTGACATCTTCTGTCTCAAGGTATGGTTTACCTAGAAGACGTAGACGTGTTCTGCTTAGGAGGTTGCAGTGGCAAGGGATATGGTTTATTCGTCCTCGTTGCACATACGACACTTGTTGTCTTGTGCTATTCCCATAGTCATAAGGTATTTTTTGGCTCTACAGTGACCTGTTAGGAATCCGGTTACTGGGTGGTGTATCTGATCCCTTGAAAACTGTCGGGGTTGTTTTATTCATTTGAGGGAAAGAGTTGGTAAATGGCTTTTGACTCACCTCTTAACTTTAGTTTCCGTCTAGTACAGGAGTGCCTTCGTTTTTAGTCACTTATTTTTATAGCTTTTTATGGAGCTAATAATAAGTAGTTTGCCTTGATTGGTGCTATTGACGTAACTTTTCATTTATGTAATTCCTACGCCGCTATTTAAATGTGCGTACACACTCATGGACACCCGTTTTTTTTGTTTGATATTTCTGTCGGAACAAATCATTCAGACAAAAATTTAGCCAATTGTGCCGCATATATTAATATTCCTGTTAACTGGAGTTTATAAACCATTCGCAAAATATGAGTAATCGCTTCCATGATAAATTGGATACAGTACCTGCAGTTACCACAACAGCGTCTGGTACCCGAAGACGAATACGTGCCTACCAAAAGCGTACTGCCTCCCTTAGCCGCCAGTAAATATTCTACGTTCTTTTCTACTGCGGGATAGCAGGAACTCCGATGACTTTGTACAAACTCTGCCGCCATTTATTTGGTCTGCATAAAATCAGGTGGGGTCTGAGGACCCCATTTTTTGGCTTAATAAAAACTTAACACTAATACTTAAAAACTAACAAAAGGACTTGGGAGATAGGAAAAGGTGGAGGAGATAAAGGATGAGACGAGGAGTGCTCAGGTTGAAATAAAAAACGGAGAGGTTTGAATTGGCATTTCGGGGCATAAGGGAGATTGGTTCATTGGAGCCATAAGCGGTGCGGTGAGCGGTAGATAGATAGACGTGGGTTGATATTGAAAGAAATAGAGTTGTAAAGGATGCGCAGTCGATGGAACCTGAGACCAGTCGATGAATGAAAAGAATGTCAGTTATATTCCTACGTTCTTCTAAGGAATTCAAATTGATAAAAAAAATCGATTGTTGAATACCCTTTGTAACTTTTCTTCAATAACAGCAGGATCGAACTTTTGAGAGAGAAGGAAACCGACGGAGAAATTTGGTAGGTCATTGAAATAAGAGGGATCTAGTACGAAGGAGTTGTTGGCAAATGCCTATTGGAAGAATGTAACAAAAGTGTTGGCGGTGGTAGAGGATCACTTGAAGATTTGTTTTCGAAAGAAAGGGAGCCGCCGGTCTTACTTTTGCAATTGACAAATTGAAAAAGGACTTGGGGGTCGTTTATAAGATTGGTTTACGCACTATTTAGCTAACGTTGACAGGGAGAGTTGTAGAGTTCGATTAAATGAAGATAATATGTACCCAGATAGTTTGGATAGTCGGAAGAAAAGTAGTTGCGACCGAATACCGCCCATAACTTGTTTCTTTTGTTTCGTGGAGAGCGGAGTAAGCGATTATACCAAGGCGGGAATATGGCAAATGAAGGGAAACTGATTTAAATATTTGTCTTGAGAGGGTATAAATTAATAAAATCGAAAGAAGCCCTGCTTCGATGGGTATTGATTTTAGGAAAATTAGCTTTGTGAAAATTGTAAGAGGCGATATTTGTGGGGGAAGGCGATTGGAGGGAGGAGTTGTGGAAAAATGAAAGAAGAAGAGGAGGATGAAAGTTATCAATAGTTGAAAGTGATAGGGGGCAACACGATACTGAGGAATTAATGGGATCAGTTCTGAAAATAAAGCCTAATTGCCTTTCCATATAGCTCGAAACGCCACTAACTTGCCATAGACTAGAGCCTGTTACCCGATCTAAGAAGAGACATTCTTTAGTTGAAACGGAATTAGAAGTGATGAAAAAAGATAGGGTTTTTCGGACTTTTCGTAATTGATCTTATGGGAATATTTTATATTCGAATTGAATTAATGAATAAATGAATTGATGGGGCCTAGACCCTCCATGCACTGCGTTGTTCATGTTGTTATTTTCGGCACTGATGGAGGCATGTAGTTACATTTTTGCCGATTTTAAACGGTAATAGAATGAGAAGTTCTTTATAAATATATAACTTCATTTACAAAGTTTGTCATTGGCTAGAGTTGTTCTTTGACTTGCTAATGTTTTTAATTTTTTCCTTGTATATGAGTCAATAGTATATTGCTTCTTATTGACAGGTCTCCATATTTCGAAAGCTCTTTAACTAAGAGTTTCTGGAAAACGCTTTTGACGTTTATGTTCGGTATTACTTCGGCTTGTTGTTTGTTTCTTGTTAAGAGTTTTTTGGGTTGTTGAAGCTGTTAAATGTATTGAGCTCCAAGAAATTTCCTGTTCGGAAATTTGATCTGATTGCTGTATTGTTTGCCTAGCAATAGCTTCTCTTTTTAAGAGACGATATCGATGCATTTTCAGCTCTTTCGTTAAACAAACTTGGGAACCTCGTTCCTTAGGATTGAATGCGTTGAATTCGGAAAAATTTCGTTGCATACGTAGTGTATAAGGTTTCATCGTTGATAATTTTAGAGCAAGTTTTCAAAAATAACATTAATCTTTTATGAATACAGATGTAGAACATTTTTCATATCACGCAAGCAGAGAGACTTTGAAAAGTTTACCAAAATATTTTGAGTTGGCTCGCTCGCAAACTCTGCAATTCCAACGTTGGAAAATTGTGGTGAATATATTTTTTAAAATGCAGCTAAAGCTCATTTAAATTACTTTAGTAAAATCCACATGTTTATTATTATTATTATTAATATTGAATTCATTGTTCACATAAGACTTGTGTACAAAACACATCTTATAAAAAATAGAACAAGCTTTTGTACATTACTTCAATTTGAGTTTAGTTTAAGGAGTTAAGTTTAAATAAAAGAAAGAGATAAGGAAAAGAAAGTACCAAGAAAAAGAAACATAAGGAAAAGAATAGATAGTAAAGTAGGCAACTCTATTAGGAATTATTAGCATAATGAAGAAACAATTTTTTCTTAAAGGCGGTTCTATTCGTCGTGCGCTTTATATCTACGGGTAAACTATTCCAAAGGCGAATCGAGTTAACAAAAAATTGTCTAGATGTATTAACATATTTGCATCTTGGAATGATCAATTGCAACATTCTAACATTATGCGGAAAATTAATTTTTTCAAATAAATATTGTTGTTAAAATTTTGTGTAGTGATAGTACAGTTCGATATTTCATCAATTCCTCGATTGACAAACCTACAATCTGATGGGAGTAGAAAGAGATATGTTCATATCTTCCTATGCCGAATATGTATCTCGCACAGCTATTATAGGCAACATTCAGCTTTCGCCGAGATTCATAATCCATGTCGGAATATATATAGAATAGCCAGGGTGTATGATTTTACAAGCTTTAACTTAACTTTGGTGGAAGATAGTTGGAGGATGGACTAAGTCCTCTAAGGGCTCCATAAACTTTCGATACAGTTTTTGTAATATGAGTCCTCCAGGTAAATTGTTGGCTCATGTAAACCCCAAGATTTTTGAATGTTTCAACATATTCAATTGGAGTTCGATTAATATAAAGAAGAGGAATGTCTACTTTAACTCGGTTAGCATTAATGATCATTGCTTTAGTCTTTGTTGGATTAAGACTGAGTTTATTTTCAAATGACCACTTACAAATTGTTGCTAATTGGTCGTTTAGATTAGTTATCGCTTGCTTAATTTGGGATTTGGGAAAAGCAAAATAAATCTGCACATCATCTGCATATATATGACGTTTACAATTCACAAGACGCACGGCTAAGTCCTTTATATAACATATAAAGAGTAGGTGTCCTAGAACGGATCCTTGGGGAACACCTGATGGAACAAAAAGACAAGATGAGCGCTTTTTCTCATGACACACATACTGTGACCGATTACTTAGATATGACGACACCAAATTACATAGAGACCGGTCGAACAAGAATTGGGTCCGAAGTTTCATGACTAGTATTTTATCATTAACACAATCAAATGCCTTAGAAAAGTCTAAAAACACAATTAGTGCTAACATTTTGTGGTCTAAGCCCTCACGCATATCTTCGCAAACCTTAAGTAAAGCTGTGATGCAATTATGCTCAACACGGAAACCCGACTGACAGTTTGTAATAAGCTCTTTATCGTTTAAATAATATTTGATTTGTTTACTAACGATAGTCTCAAAGACTTTGCTCAGAAATGGAAGTATGGCAATAGGTCGATATTCAGTTTCTGGGCGCGATGGAGATTACGGAATTGGCACCACTTTAGCAATTTTCTAACTTTCAGGGAAGGTTGAAGTTGTGAGTATTGAATTAAAAATATGGGTTATATGAGTGAGAATGATTAGAAGCAGGATTTTTATGAACTTGGGAACGATATTATCCCATCCAAATGCGTTAGATGTAATGTCAAGGATCGTCTTACCAACACTGATTTCGTCGGTACATTGTAGGGAGAAAGTGTCGTCGCTACTGCATTGCGGTTCAAATATATTTGTCGGGTTATGTATATCATATGCAGAAACAAATTTAGCATTGCGTTCGTCTAAGTTGATGAGGCTTGGAAGGGCTGGCTTTTCAGAAGTCAAACCGAGTGAGCGCACAGTCTTCCAAAAGTCGGTGTTTGAGCTAACTGCATTGAACTTGTTTGCATAAAATGACCTTTTATTAGATCTGATTAATGAGGTTACTGCATTTAAATTAATTTAAATTACTTAATTTTAGTGGTCCAATACTGTAGTATAAAACACGCCTTATTCCAATATAACCATTTAATCTGAATTTTAAATAGCGATATTGTTTGTGTATAATGTTAAATTATATGCATTGTAAATATATCATTGAACTTGATCTAAATGTAATCTTCCTATTTTTCTAGAGCGCGAAGTAGTACGAGTCACATTGACTTTTACCGCTCTTCTTGAAAATGATTCGTTTCAAATAGTAACTCCAACGGAGAAGTTAATGTACTTAATGATAACATTTATGGGACCTGATTCACAATTCCTAGATCCGTCTATAAAGGAACTACTTAAGAAGAACCTTAGTCGGTTCTACAAATCCTGTTCTGACCATGTATTTGAGCTTGATAAAATATTTGAAGGTGAGATTTTATTGCAATACATACTGAATTGCTTAAAATTATTTATTTATTTCTCTTTTTCTTTATCTAGGTAAATGTAAATTTGAGAACCTTTATGCATTGTTCGTCGATCACTTTCAAGCTGCAAGTTACGGAGATGATTTGTTCAGTTCTATGGTTCTAATTCCGCTCGCACAGAAATATGATAATAAATGGCGGCGAATGATTTGGTCTGAACACGCTTCGGTTTTAAGATTTCTGAATTGCGATGAAAGCTTAGTAGGATTTAAATCTTAATTTGTAAGAAAAATTTACTGTAACATTTATTTTATAGCTTTTAGGAGGCTTAGATGCATACTTAAATCCTGCTGAAGAAGACAAATCTCTCATTAAATGTTATATGAGAGCCTTGCAGACCAATCTCTTGCGACCAGATACTGTTGCATACAAAATAGCAAAGCATCATGTGGAAGGATTTAGAGAAACGCATAAAATGTCATAAACGAGTAAACTATAATACGAGTATAAAAATATTTTTTAAAATTTGTTATGCATAGTTTTTAATAAGAATAAAACAAAAATTAAATTATTAAAGTTTAGACTACATTTTTTAAAATGTTTGCACACTGCGTTGCAACACAGAGAAATCAGTAAGGAAAGAAAAGGAAATCTCGATGTCCGTTGGTTTTAAATGCATTTAATGCATAAGGGAAGGAGAGCTTGAGGGTAAACTAAAGAGAATTCATAGCGAGGCGGGTGTTACCGTTGAACATTTTAAGGGGGCAGTAACGGGGTAAAGTATTTGTTAAATTACATCAGGAAAAATGAGCATTACATTTTTGGCGCCATCGTCATTCCAATGTACCGAGAATTGGAAGTGTTTCGGTTTCGACAATGCAAATATCAACTTCGCTTTAACGATAGCAAACATCATTGTGTTTTGGAAGAAGGTACTGTCGTCAGCAAAGGAATATGTTGGATTAGAAGTGGCCGACAAGAGATCACTGATGTAAATGTAAAAAGTGTCGGTGTCAGCGTGCGAAACTGGAGGCAACTGGCTTAAAACGCATTTTGGTTGAGGCCAGATCCACGCCGGACTGTAGCCCCATCTTAAGTAAGTAAGTCGATGTCAAAACGATGCCCTGTGATACAACAGCATTTATCTTGTGGATATCAGAAATAAAATCGTAGAAGACAACTTGAATTGAAGGTAAGGTAAGGTAATTTCTAACCCATTGAGCAAGAGATTCATCGATCCCAAATTTGCTACAAAAGAGCCTGATTTCAAACTCTGTCAAATGCCTTTGAAATACCAAGTGTATCTGTCTTGCTTTCGCCAGTTTGATGTTGACTTTGGTTACACTTTTTTTTGGACCACACAGTGGTTTCAAAAATCTGGACCAGCGAATTTGTGTATATTATGATCTTTAAATTCTATTGCACTAAAGATTATAATTTGTAAGGTTTGGGCTGACTGCGAGCTGTGCAGCAATCAGATTTGTTTTGTACAAAGAGCTAACAGCTAAAATGTCATTATTATAAGGAATTTCTATATGATACAGTTTTTCGGCCAGCCAAAACATCGGGGGTTGAACATCGACGGTGTACTTATCAGAATGAGAAATTGAAAGAAGTCCAGAGTGCTGACGGCTTGACTATCAACATGACATATTCGCATGAGGTCATTATTTAAGTTGCTTTTCGCTGCGAAGGTATCAATATCCGACCTTTGGCCACCTAAAATTGTGAATCACCCGCAATTACAATTTCAGTACAGGGATACAGGAGTAGAATTCTTTATAGGGAGCCAGACAGTGCATAAAAATCGTTTAAGGTCGGATTGAAGGACAATTGGACAAATTGCTTACAAATATGAGGACAATTTGCTTACAAATATGAAAGGATTGGAACAGAGATAACATTATTTGGTAAACTACATCACGTACGTAAATGACGAGACTGCAGTAGCTCGCCGGCAGTTTCACATCTGAGAGAAGTGGGCGGGGATTAATCTGTACTTCATTAAATGCCAAAAGAAGCTAGCCTGTATTTATTATTATTATTATTCTATTACTGCCTTATAATTAAAATTATAAGTAAGTAAGGCTAGCCAGAGCATCTTAGGCCTTCGGCTATGTTCGTGAAGTTAAATTAGATTAAATATATTTATATCTTTAAGAAAATCGAGTAATTGCTTTATGTTTTTTTTATTGGGATTTGAGAGGAGTTCTTTTGGGTTGGCTTGGAGGAAGAATTTGATTCTTGAGTTGTGAAAGGCTGGACATTCTAAGAGGATATGTGGGATTGTTATCTTGGGTTGGTTGCAATACGTGCAGAGCGAAGATTTGTTTCTGTTGATGTAGTGTTCGTGGGTGAGTTTACTATGACCAAGCCTAAGACGTATTATTTTTGTTGCTTCTAAGCGCGACATACTAGTTGGAACTGAGTTGTGTAAATAGTTTTTTACAGATAATTTGTCTTTGTTTATTGCTTTGTACAATTCAGATGTTTTGTCCCAAAGAAGATTATTAGAGGAAGCTGTGGTTTTGATAAAATAGTTGATGCCCTGGAGATTGAAGTTAGCAGAAAATAAGGATGGTGTTTTGAGGGTGTCCTTAGCAACTTGGTCTGCGAATTCATTGCCCGCGATTTGAACGTGGCCAGGGACCCAGATAAGTTTAATTTTAGGAAATTGTAAGTATATGAGTTTTCGTATTAGGGAAGGGTAATAACTTTGGTTGCAAATGTTAGCGATGGCGTCAATGGATGACATGGAGTCTGTGCATATAGCAATTTTTCTATTAAGATTTTGTGTGTATCGGAGTGCTTTCAGGATGGCGATAATTTCGGCTGAAAATACAGAAGTGTAAGGGGGGAGAAGGAAGGAGAATATTATTTTATTTTCAGTGGTGGCACTGAAGCTACTGTTGTGTTGTATTCGGGATCCGTCTGTGTAGATGAAGAAAAAATCACTTAAGATATTTTTAAGCTCGAGGAATTGGGCTCGGAATACTTCAGGAGAGGTATGAGACGTTTTATATATTCTTAAAGATGATATTATGGATGAAGATTGAAAGGACCAAGGTGGGGGCAATGTTAGTTGGGGTTGTATTGGCTGGCAAGGAATGTTCATTTCGTTGCAAAGAGCAGTGGCACGGTCAATAGATGAAGGGAGTTTTTTTGGTCTCCTTTTTCGGTTTTTGTGTAGTTCATAAAGAGATGTATCTTTGCAGAATAAAATGGATTTGGAGAGCCCTAAAGTAGATTTATAGAGGAGATTTTCAATAGTTTGCATTTTGGTTTCGAAAAGGAGGTGATTTACGGAGGTCGTCCGAAATGCACCGACGGCTTTCCTAAGAGCGGCGTTGTAAATTGTTTTGATTTTATTAAGTTGGGATTTTGCGGTATATCCGTAAAGAAAGAGGCCATATGTTATTTTGCTGACTATTATAGACTGCATAACTGACGTTAGAGTATATGGGTTGCAGTTAAACTTACGAGATGAAAGAGATTTAATTATATTAAGCTTTTTTTCTAGGGTGGAACATAAGTGTTGGATGTACGAATTCCATTTGTAATTTTTTTGAAGGATAATGCCTAAGATGAGCAACATTGCCAGATGATATGTTGCAGCGACACTTATGTTTTCGACAAATATGAAGATGCTTAGTTTTGTCCAACGAAAGTTGAGCCCCGGAGTATTGGCACCAGGCTGTTATTTCGTCAAAAGTGGAATTTAAATCGATGTTGGGGGAACGGTCTTTCTTATTAAGCTTTTTTATTATTGTAAAGTCATCGGCGTATGCACAGAATTTTAAATGTTTTTGCAGCGATAGAATATGGGCAAGCTTATTATAGGCAATTAAAAACAGGGGCACGGAAAAGGGTGATCCCTGAGGGATGCCGTTAAAAAGGGGGAGGGAGGGAGATAAAGCGTTTTTAAAACGAACTGTTATTTTCCTGTTCGACATGAAATTTATTACATAACGTATCATTTTGGGACCTACTTTCCACTTTTTAAGCTGATCAATTACTGTGTGAATGCCAATTTTGTCAAAAGCCTTTGCAAAGTCGAGGGAAATAAGAGATAAATGACTTTTCCTTGATAGTGAATCGGTAATGTGATGGTCTAAATACAGTAGAAGATCATTTACAGATTTGCCTTTTTTGAAGCCAAATTGGAATCTACTGAGAAGTTTATTGTGAGCATCAAACCACTAGAGCCTGTTGGCGACTATTTTATCTAATACTTTAGCGGAGCAAGGATTAAGGGAGATCGGTCTATATGATTTGAATAGAGACTTATCAGAATTAGGTTTAAGTATAGGGATGACGATGCTGTTTTTTTATAGTTGGGGAATAAAGTTGTGTAAAACTAGGTTGTAGTGTGTGAGTAGTCTTTCTTTTAAATTGGGGGATGCGTTTTTTATCATGGGGTAGGATATTCTGTCATTAGCTGGTGTTTTCCCTTTTAGTTGGTTTAAGGCTAAGTTAAGTTCGGCAAAGCTGATATCCTTTTCGATGATTTTCGCACTTGTGCAAGGGGAGTAGGTGATAAAGGGGGTGGTAGAGAACTTATTTTGACAAAAGGATGAGGTAAAGTTAGAATCGTGTGAATCGTTGGACCAGTATTCAGCGAAGTGTTTTACTATTTCAAGAGGGGAGGTAATATTACAATTTGAGTGCATTGTAGGAACAATTGTATGGATGGGGGAAGATTCATGTAGCCCGCAAAACCGTCTTATGGATGCCCAGATTTTTGTTGTAGGGGTAGCAGGGTTGATTTCAGAAGTGAATTTATATAATGACTCGGCTTTAGAAATTTTTACTAGTCATTAGCCTTTTTGTAATTAATAACGTTTTCAATGGTAATTTTCGATTTTAGGATTTGCCAGGACTTTGTTTTTTCTGTTCTTAGTAGCTCGAGTTCCCTGTTCCACCAAGGGACTTTTGTTGTCTTGGTTTGGGTTGAAAATTGAGGGATGGAACGATTAGCACTTTGCAGAATAATTTTATGGATGCTGGCAGCTTCTTTATTTATGTTATTGGTAACGGGATAGTGAGAGTTATATTTGTCTAATAGTGTCTGGTACAGGTCCCAGTTAGCGTTTTCTGTTTTGAAATTTGGTCTCTTTATGGAGGACAAGGAGGTACCGTGGAACATGGAAATAATGATGGGGAAATGATCACCGCATAGGTCTTTAGAAATACTCCATTTCGAATACACTGCCAGGATAGGTGAACAAAACGACAAGTCTATGTGGGTGAAGGAGGAATGAGTGCTAAAGTGGGTGGGAGATCCGTCGTTTAACAGTTGGAAATCGGATTTTGTTAGGAGCTTGGATATGGTATTACCACGTGAGTTATTTTTAGGCGAACTCCAACTGGAATTCCAACTGTTGAAATCACCCAATATCATAGTGGGTTGGTTATGGGAATCGAGTACATTTGATTACAGAAAATTTGAGCTTAGAGGTGATTGTGATACCCATAGCTTCAAAGTCATTATTAAGAATAATTGCACTGTGATGTATTGACGTGTGAACCAGGAAGGCAATACCACCAAAGGGACTCAAAGTTTGGTTTTGCGGGATAAGAAGATAATTAACTGGAGTGGGGATATTTGGTGGGTTTCTTGTAGGGCTATTACTTTGGGAGAGGTTTTTTAGTCAGAATAAGCAGTTCATTGTAATTGTTTAAATATCCTTTGATGTTCCATTGTATTATCTTGAGTTCAGGTGGGATGTGTTGTAAGTAATTTGTATTGAGCGTTGTGTTGTTTGAAGTATAGTGTCCTCTATGTCCAATTTGTCCAATTTTGGGATGGTGGCGAACTTGTGTATTATGGGTAGCTAATTTTTTTAGAGAGATTCATGGAGTCGGAATTGTTCAGGTTCAGACCTGATATTCTCTCTGTTGGTGGGGTTGATGTCATTAATTGAGTGGTGTTTTAGAGGTGGGTGTAGTTGGTTCGGTAATACATAGTATTTGTTTTTGCGAATGAGTGTTTGAGTTAGGTGAGAAATCGGTGACGTTGAATCTGTTACGTTCTGTGGTGTGTGTTGATCTTGGTTGCCACTTGACTGACATGTGGAGGAGGGGGCAATGTGTTTTTTTGATATGTCTGTATTGGTGTTTGAGGTTTGTGCTGGAGAATTGATGCTTAGTGCTTTTTGTATTGGAGTAAGAATTGGAGAATTGAGAGCTGTGTTTAATTGAATACTGTTTGATGTATTTTTCGTTTGTTGACAATGTATGGAGTTAACAGCTTGTGTATTTGTTTTCGGTGGAATTGGTTGCGGTAGAGGAGGGGTTTTCGTAATCTTAGCGTAAGTGGTGGAGAGAGGGAATGAGACGTTGGGAGTTTGTGTCCTGTATAATTTTTTTGCTTCGGATATGCTGCATTTGTTTACAGTTTTTATTTTTAGGATTTCTTTTTCCTGTAGGTATGATTTGCAAAGTGTGGAGGATGCAGCATGTTCTTCCGAGCAATTGGCGCAAAGGGGGTACACTTGGTGGGGTTGTGTGGGGGAAGATTGCAGTTTGTTATTACATCTTTTGGTGGTATGGCCAAGAAGTTGACAGCTTCGGCAACGCATGGGGTTAGGGAAATATTCCCTTACCTTGACGTTGTACCAGCCGATGTCTACTGAGGATGGAGGGCGGAGGCGGTCGAAAGTAAGAAGAATAACACCAGTACAAATTTATTTTGAGTCCTCTTGTCGTTTTTTAAATTTAAATACTTCAGTAAGTCCTTGGCTTCTCATTTCCTTGACGATTTCTTCTTCTGGAACGTTTATGAGGCAGGGAGCAAAGACCGTGCCTTTAGACGAGTTAAGAGTGTTGTGGAGGGAAACCTTGATAGGGCAGATGTTTGATAGGGACTTTTTTGATGTAAACAGATCAACTATTTTCTGCGATTTGACCAGCACTAATAAATTTCCATCACGTAGTTGTGATATAGATTCGTATTGAGTGCTGATAGCATCAATGGCTTTTTTCAGGAGGAAAACACTGAATGAAGTTAGAGGCTTTTTATCGTCTGAAGCGGTTATAACAATAAATTTTGGATCAGATTGGCATGATGTCGTGGGAAAGGGGCTAAAGGGGTTAATAGAGGCAAATTCACTTTTCTTTTTTCTTTTGTGTGTTGGTCCTGATAGCACTTCAATATCCAGGTCATCGAACCGGTTTTTTGAGGGCACGTGGCCCCGTAAAGCCATTGAAAACCCGTTAGTTTTTCACTGTATGGTATTAGTACTATTGGGAAAACGGGACAAGAAAAAAAAATAAGAAAAGAAGTCTTTGTTTTTTTTTTTGCACGCTCACTACTTTACACTACTTGACGGTAAACTCGCGAATTGATGTTGTCGGTACCGAGGTTAGACGACGACTGAGCCTGTATTTATGGACACTGATATACGCAGAAAAGTGGTAACTTCCTATATTTGTTATATCCAATCGGAATACTCGAAATGGATTAGGACCTGACATGCTTACATTACCTGATATCCTGAGACAGTTTAACCAATAAGCCACCCCAGGTAGAGAAGTCTTTGAATAATTTCTTCTAGTTCCACCTAGTCGGTTGGTTCCTTTCCACTTTCGCGCTGCAATCTTAGGCGATTGGTTCGCATTTTTGTGATCAGGTCCTTGTCATTGTTTTACAGCTCGTAAGGTTCGTTCCCAAGTCAATTAACAAAAATAGAACCAACAATCTCTCGAAAAATCGAGTGTTCAAAACGACACCAACTGGCGACTGGGATAATTAGATTCTTGTACATACATATAATGTCATTTTATACATTATACTCGTATATAATCGTTTCATATGAACAATTCGTTCGAATCGAAGTATTTTGAAATTCGAATGAAAAATATTCACTATCGAGTGAACTTATAGAATAAAAATACTTTTTCGGAATCAGCTGTGCTGTGCTGTAAATGTTAAGATATTTTATTTGTCGAAAGCCTTTCGATGAATATTAATCACCGCATCAATATGACAATATCGTCACAATTTGTAAAGATGACTTTAAATATGTTTTGGGCGTCTAGAGAGGCCATAACCAAAAAGAATAACCAAAAGAAAAATTAGTTCAATGTCTGGCACAAATGAGAGCAAGTAAGTTAAGCCACGTTTACATTTATGTTCCTCATTCCGTAAGGGATTCCACGGCGATTGATGATGATGAAACAATGCATGCGTCGGTGGATAAGTCATAGACGATCTCAATGTGAATGGCGCTTACAACCAAGCAGGTGAATAGTGCTACCTGCTTTTGGTTTTTCATCCTGCGATGCTTGTCGGCAATGACTAGCGTCGTTAACGGATGAACTGGCGGCAATATGATTGGTCGCTTTGCAGCATAAGTGAGCCAGCTAACTGCATCTAGAGTCGATGGACTCTGAAGACGGCAGCACTATCAATGTAGGGGGAGAGTTTATGCAATACACTCCCCTTTGGAACTCCTTCGTTACATCTGATTTGTTTTATCTCTGCAGGAAACGACTCCGTTTGGGACTGGCGACACAGTAAAAATTCTGCTACTTCAAGCTCGGAAGCTGTTAAGCTATTTCCCTCGTTGTTACGGGAACGTTTACGACACCGGTCCAAAAATCGCAGTACCCAGGCCGTGGTTCTTACGAGCCTGTTAAAAGAGGAGAAACGATTAAAATCTATAATGTTTATACCCACGATGATCAAAGAATATTTTGGGCGAAGCCCTTCATCATCGTCTACACTATCGCTGATTATGGTGGTGGTATTTCTAGGTCAGTCAATTTCCTTGTTACACAAAAACGTGGGACCTCGTAACCAACGTAACGAAGCGCTGAAGTCGAGTAGACAATTTGATCGCGTAGCTTCGTCAGCAGGATTCTAATGGGTTGGCACCCACCTCCAATTGGATGGATTAGTAGTCGCTAGAATTTCCGCAATTCTATGGGCCACAAACGGTCTGTACAAACGATGTTCAATGCTTATCCATTTTATAACAGTTGTTGAGTCACTCCACAAGACGCTGCGAGAGATGCGTAACGAATGCTGCTCTATTATATTTGTCGTAAAGCATACTCCCAAGATTGCTGAAGGCGTGGAATTGTAAGTAACTTTAGCGGAGCACATTTCGTTTTTGAACATACAAATGACGTATTCCCTTTATCGGTTGCATTAACTACCCTCCCATATCCCACTGCAGCGAAGGCATCCTCGCTGGCGTCAACGAAAATATGAAGCTGGACTTCTCTCGGGGAACCGTCTCGGAAATAAAAACGTGAGACATTGAGATTGGCCACATGCGACAACACTGACCGCCATCTATTCCACCCTTGGAGAACTTCATCAGGCAGCGGCTCATCCCATCGTATATCATGTCGCCATACTTCTCGCATTAGTAACTTGGGCACACCTATCCTCAGGCTGAATCAGTATTTGGTGGAACATGTCCTTAATGTCCCCACACACGGCGACGGCTCCTTCACGAAAGTGGAACAACACTGATGGCAATGGTTGATACTTTTGAGGTCCTTTCATTAGACATGAGTTGAGTGATATCCCCATCACCTCGGCGGCAGCATCAAACACAAGGCGTAATTTTGACGGCTTATTAGGGTTCAACACTCCGAGATGTGACAGATACCATGTTCTTGGATCAACTATGGCGGTTTCTGCTGGCTGCAGTTTGCGGGCGTAGTTCTTATTGATGTAAGATTTGGTGATAGAACGATAGGCAGCGGAAAAGTTCTCATCTCGCTTCATCTTTCATTCGATTCCAATAAGACGTTTCACCGCAATTGGATAACTATCGGGTAGCTTCACAGCAGTCCGGTTTGGAATCTCTCTTTTATCCTTTTCGTTGTTGACCGAAAGATGTTTCTGGCTTTAGTGTCGTCTTCGCTTTCGATTGGAGGTGATGGTTTTACCCTAACATTTTCGGTCTTAAAGTAATCCGCGACCAGCTTCTGCAATGATTCGTTACTCGGTGCGTAGATCAGAACACATGACGGCGTTGTGGAAACGATCTTCATAGTTTGCTCGAACACCACCCAACCTAGTTCCGTATTTTCACTAACCATTTCTATTGGTTGCATGAAAACCCTTTAGCAATCCCAAGTGACAATGGTCTAATCCGATTAGCAGCTTAGGCTTGGCGTCGGAATATGGCTGCAGTTTCAATCGCTCTTGATTGCCTTTGAGGCTACGAAGTTCGCTTTCACTTAAGCTTTGAACGGGTACGTTGAGATTTGGCACTCCATAGACGTCTCGCAGCATATGCTTCTTCTTTTTACCAGCTCCACTCACGTAAACATCGACTAGCACTGTAGACTCTTGAGCCTGTCTACCTGCAACCCATTGCATATTTAAACTGCGATGTTGACCACTCAGACCAAGCTAGTTGAGCAATTCGGCATCCAACATGGTTATTGATGATCCCTCATCTAATAAGGCATATGTATCTATGGTTTTATTTGGTCCATACATTCACCCTGCCCAATCTTTTAACCTTGCCAATCTGAAAAACGTTCTTGAACAACAACATCGATCCACTCTGGTCCTAGGCGAATTCAACAGCTGGAATTCTATCTGGGGCTCGCCCAAAAACAACCATCGCGGCAACTCCATTTACAAGTTTTTAACCAAATCTGACTATCAACTTCTCAATGATGGATCCCCCACTCACTTTAGCACCCACTCCACTTTCACCCACATCGACCTATCCTTTTGCTCGCCAAGTCTGGCTGTTGACACTAAATGGAACGTCTTCAATGATCTATGTGGAAGCGACTACTTCCCCATTATTATTTCCATGTTTCACACGGCCCCCTCCCCACTAAAAATGATACCGAAATTCAAGATCGACGAAGCTAACTGGGAGTTTTATCAAAAGCTTGTATACAAATTTAGTACTGAACACCCCATCAGTGATAATCTTAACAAAGAAGCAGCCAATATCCATAAAATTATCCTCCAAAGCGCAAATAAATCCATTCCACAAAACTCCATCTCTACAAAAAGACAAAACGTCCCTTGGTGGAACAAGGAACTCGAACAATTGAAAGCAGAAAAAACCAGACTTTGGCAATTCTTAAAACGCAACAAATCCACTGACAAAATTATCGATTACAAAAAAGCCAACGCCCGACTCAAGAGGAAAATAAAAATTGAGAAAGCCGAGTCCATACACAAATTTACTTCCGAAATCAATCCCAATACCCCCTCTGCTAAAATCTGGTCGACCATAAGAAGATTCTGCGGTGTTAAAACCTTCCCTTCCATACACTCTATTACTCCTACAAATAATTCCAACGTCAACATCACGAGCCCCTCCAGCCTAGTCAAATATTCCGCTGAATTTTGGTCCAAAGAATCGCACGATTCTAATTTCCCACACACCTTCTGTCAAAATAAACCAATAACTTCACCCGCCGTCAAAAGGTGCTAAAACCATAGACAGCGATATCACTCCCTCGGAACTAGACTCAGCATTAAACAAATTAACCCATTTATTTATTTTCAATATTTTATTTAAATTCATTCAATTTATGTGGAAAAACACTTAACTTAAGCAAATACGTAATCAATTTTTTTTTCTATCGTGAAAAACTCGAGATTTTAGCTTTTTAGAAATGTGGCGTTACAATGATTACAATGGGCAACAAACAGCATTAGTGAAATTGTTTTAAAAACTTTATTTTTAATTTTCAAATGTGTTTTTACAATGTTAGGAATGTCTATTTTAATGAATGGAATTGCACAAAACATTTACCGTGTAATGCATTGTTGCATTGACTACAAATTTTGTTGGTCTGGGTTTTGCATAACAGGCAACGTTTTCGCTTAAGTCCTGGAAAAAAATTTTATCACGCAAATTATTAAACGAATATGTATTTAGTTACCTCCTGTGACGATTAAATGTTGTCCATTGACTCTTTCTTCTGGATCATGCGTTTTCGGTCTTCCACTTCGCATAGGTGAGTAACCGTATTTTTTCAAAAGACCAATTGCCAGCTACCTCCTGAATTCCAGTGAACTGTTTGCTTAAGGACCACGCATTAACAGTGGCTAGATCAATCATCCACATAACAAAGGAGGTGTACCATTTCTTTCCTCGAAATCAAATTCGGTAGCACAAAATGTGCTCATCCAGCAAATCTACACCACCCATATGAGAGTTGTACTTATGATTGACATTTGGTTGAGGGATATCTATTTTCCCAGCAAATGAAATCCTTTTTACACTCTTAATTGGATAAGTACCGTAGACATTGGACACCATAGTAACTACATTTTTGTCTTCCCATCTTGTCACAATTTGGCCAGTTTCTTTATCATAGTACGTGGTAAAGTAAAAGTAAAACCTATATTTCTTTAAAAATTTCTTTCTATCTTCCAATTTTATATTTTTCAACCGGTTCTCACGCAAAGTGCCTGTTCCACCGAATCCCATCAGCGAAAGTTTGTATATAAGATCTGGGCTTGAAAAAAAGTTATCGAAAAATAATGAAAATTTAAACAAGGGGAACTCGTTGGCGATCGTTTTGCTAAAGTCCAGAAACAGTGATTCTCCTAATCCTAAAAGAGGATCTCTATCCTGTCTTTTTCCTTGATAAATATCAAACTGGAGACAGTATCCGAACTTCAAAGCCTCTACCCAAGCTTTATATCCGAATCTTACGGGCTTATTCTGAAGAAACTGCTTGCAACTATGCTCCGAAGTATGGAATCATGGATTCGTCAATACGAGTAGATATATTGCTTTCCATCGGACAGTATTGCAAAAATTTTGTATTTAGGTGATTAAGCAGAGGTCGAATCTATTGGAAGATAGTGTGCTAGTGAACAAGTGTTTGTAAAAACGAAATCTACCTTGAGTTGCGCTTACCTTACACATCCTGTCCGTTGAAGAGGGGAGTAGTGTTGGTTGAACAAAGTAAAAATTGGAAAAAATATCTTCAAATTTATTTCTTCTCATAACTTCAACAACTAAATCGTTATGAGCGTCTTCGCGGTAATCCCAAAACATTCGCCTTCTTGGTATATGAATATATCCGCTTATTATAAGTATTCCAATAAATGTATATATTTTATTTTTATCGACTTGAAATATCTTATTCTTTCTTATAAGCGAATAGGCTTTCGTTTTTTCGACAATTACATTAACAATTTCTTTGTCCATAATAAGCTCAAAGAAATCAATAGCATGGCTCTCCGAAGGTAAGGTAAGAGGCTTAAGGTAAATTATATCTGAAAACTTATTGTTGCAAACCATAGTTTTCAAGGTATGGTTTTCCTCTGTACCACGTTTCCTCTTTTGGAGAATTCTAAACCTCACTTATGTAGGAGCTTCCGATGTGATTGGAAGAGCGTCTGCGCTGCTGTCTCTATGAAATATCATTTCTCCACTGGACATAAGTTGCCTACTTCCCAGTGGATTTGCATCTTCATTCTCCTCATCTCCCGACTCTTCATCTGTTAAGTTTCCATCTTCTGTAAGAGTTATAAAAATTGCATCTGGAACATCATCGTCTTGAGTCAAGTTTTCCAGAAACTCTAAAATATCTCCAACAGTTAGACACTTATTCCTACATAAAAAAAATATATCAAACACTTGCGTATCCCATTGTAACGCGCAATAATATGGTAAATAATAATAATAATAATATGGTAAATATGATTTTCTGATCACGTTTTTATTTGATCACACTTATGTTTATGTAGTTACAATAACCCTGATGTCAAATATCAGATTTTATTAATTTTTTGTACTTACCATTCCATTTTATAAAATCACTTCACTTTTTTTTCTTTAAAATTTATTTTCACAATCTATAGTCACAAAAAACCAACTTTTTCACACACTGAACACTTTAAAGTAACACGAAATGCAATGCCTACTATTTTGAATGTGTAACAGCACTTTCCAAATGCAATTTCTTGATAAATTCAAAAATTAAAAATTCGGAATTTTTTGTTGCGTTAACGCAACAGTGGGCATAAATGGGTTAAAAGGCAAGACTCCAGCCAACGATAGAATATCATACCCTATGATAAAAAAACCTCTCCCTCTCCGTAAAAATCGTCTTCGGAACTATTATAACTCAGTTTTCCATAATAATATCCCCCATTATCTGTCAAATCAGACATGAGCTAAGTGTTACCATTCACGAAATAAGCACTAGTTGGAAAAAAAAACGTTAGATGGCGGACCCTTTACAAGAACATCACGGTCATTCCCATCCTTAAACCTAATTCTGACAAATCACTCCTGAAATCCTACAGACCCATCTCTCTTAACCCCTGCTGCGCCAAAGTTCTCGACAAAATAATAGCAAATAGACTATGGTGGTTTGTTTCCCATGATAAACTTCTCAGCAATCATCAAATGGGATTTAAAAAAAGCAAATCTGTAACTGATCCTCTACTTTACCTACTGATCTTAACTCCATCTTTCAAGACATTCTATCCTGGTGTGAATACTCTGGAGCCAAATTATCGTTAATAAAAAGCAAACACCTTCATATCTGTCGAAAATATAAATGCTCTTGCAATATTCTATAAGGGAATATTATTTTAGAAAAAGATGATAAACTTAAAATTCTAGGCATTGTTTTCCAAAAAAATTATCCGCCCTGCTTTGGAACAAAAGCTAAATATAATAAAATCCCTTTCCTACAAAAAATTTAACTGCAACCCATACACCCCAACGTCACTCGCCCAATCTATAATAATCTCTAAAGTAGAATACGATCTATTTCTTTACTGTTATTCCGCCAAATCTCACCTAAACAAAATCAAAACCATATATAATTCCGCTCTAAGAAAAGCTCTCAACGCTTACTGAACAACTCCCATTAACCACCTCCAGTTCGAATCGAAAATGCAAACGTTTGAAACCTTACGCTACCAGTCCACGATAAAGCTATACAAACCCATCTTATTTTGCAAAGACACCCCCTTATACAAAATAGTAAGAAACCCAAAAATAGCGAAAAAGACTCCATCTTGTATTGAACGTTCCGCAGCCCTCTGTGAAGAAATCAACATCCCTCACAAACCCATTCAACCCTGTCCATCCTTACCCCCATCCTGGCTCTTCCTACCTTCCTGCGTTATATCATCTTTAAGAACCCAAAAAAAATCCCACACCCCCCGGAGATATTCCGAGCACGCTTCATAGAACTGAGAAATAGTTTAAGCGACTACTCCTTCATTTATACAGACGGCTCCACAGTAGAGGATAACGTAGGCTTTAGTGTCACCTTTGAAAATGAGACGATCTACTCCTTCCTACTTCCGATATACAGCTCTATATTTACCGCCGAAATAATTGCCATTTTAAAAGCCTTGCAATACACAAATAATTTCAACAAAAAATTTTCCATCTGCACTGACTCACTGTCATGTATTGACGCAATTCTCATCGTCAATAACCAATCCTATTACCCTTCCCTAATCCGTAAACTTCTCTACCACCAATCTCCTAAGATTAAACTAATATTGGTCCCAGGCCATGTCCAGATCGCGGGCAACGAATTCGCCGACAAATCAGCCAAAAATACTCTTAGAACCCCATCTTTTCTCTGCCCGAACTTCAACCCTCAAGATCTCAACAAGTTTATTAAAAAACAAGCCAACTCCAACCAACTACTTCTCTGGAACAAAACTTAATAAAAACTAATTGTCCATCAAAGATTACGCAAAAAAATTAGAACCTTCTACAATTACTCGCATCGAAGTAATTAAAATAATTAGGCTTAGACTCGGTCATACCAAACTCACTCACGAGCACTACATAAACAAAAATAAATTATCTCAGTGCACCTACTGCAACCAATTACAAATAAGCATTCACCACATTCTCTCCGAATGTTCCGCATCCACAATTCCAGACTCAGATTCCTTTCCCAAATCAATCCAAAATGAACTGCTCTCTAACCCGAATTTCAAAAATATAAAAACTATAATACATTTTCTCAAAATTACTAATTTATACAACGTAATCTAAATATATGTATCTACATAGCCGAAGGCCTTTGATGCTCTGGGTATCCAGCTAACTTATAATTTCAAATAATAAATAATAATAATAATAATACTAAATAATAATAATAATACCTACGCCTTTACACCGCAGATTGAATTTATCGATATTTTATAAGTTTTGTTCATTGCCTTTATCCAAGTTGAAGGTTCTTTACGTGGAGGACCCATAACATTCAATTCATCAGCCGTATCTTTATATAACCGAGCATTTTTTTCACATTGAGAGCAAAAACGTGTAGCTATATTTAGATGTTCTTCAATCATTTTCACCGGCAGTTCATACAGCGCTTTGTTTGTCCAATTTGAATGAGCCCTTTTTTTGAACAAAACAACTTATGTATTTTATTTATTAAAAACTAATTTTCAAACCAAGAGCAATTGTTTACTTACATGTTGCTTCTCTTTCGACAGAATTTTTCATTCGAGTAAAAAGTGACTTTTGTTTCGTTTCGTTCGAAAGTCGGAACAATCTAGTTTGTATGACAACTTGAAGCGAATTGACTCAATGCGCATTGCTTTAATACGCTTATATAAACACCACTTCAAACCGCATTGAACATTTAATTGTGTATTGAATAAAATTCAATTCATTGCGTATTGAATGAAATTCGTTGAGTCAATGTGCTTTAAGCTGTCATATAAACTAGGTACAGTCGAAAGGTCGAAAGGTATCGAGACAAATCGAAAGTCAGAATATCGATTACCTACTTGACTCCGGATAACTTTCGATTCGAATCGAATCTCGGAATAAGAGTTTTAATGTTTCTTGGCAAAAATATGTTATTCAATTGCTCTTTGGGAAAAGAAATAGGGTTTGGTTAGAGTAACTCTTCGTTTGATTTTTGAATAGGCGTCATTATCAATGGAAAAAGCCGAACCGGTGGGACGTTATGAGGCTCATAAATTCTTTTGCCGAGCGTGGGACAATCGCAAAAAGCCTTACCACCGTGGTCTATAAGTCCAAGCGTTTCGACCTGGAATTTACATATCTGCTCAAACGGGAATAAGCAGACAAACGCTGGAGACAATTCTCCACAATGATTTTAACATATTTCACTACAAAGTCAAGCTACAAGCAAATTGAACTCAGCTGAACTTGCCTATTCATTTGGAATTTTGCCAGAAGATCATTCAAATGGTGGAAGAGGAGAACAACTTCTTATATCTGATGAGGCCCATTCTGATTTGAATGGCAATATAAACAAGCAAAATTGTCGAATATATTATGACTCTAACCCGGAGATACTTCATGAGACATAACCATATCCAGCTCGAGTCACAGTGTGGTGTGTAGTTTCATCAAGCTGCATTGTCAGGCCATATTTTTTTTTTTGAAGTAAAACTGTAACGGTCAGTGGAGACCGTTATTTAAGTCCTTGAGTCCCTTTCAACTGTGTTTGGTATCAACAGGATGGTGCAACTTCACATAAATATAGCCAGGCTTGATATGAACGAATTACGAGTACAGCGGAAAAATCCCAAACAAATTGATTTCCAGGAACTCCGCTTTCCGCTGGCACCAAAACCTTTTGACTTGCCTGCACTTGAGTTTTTTTTTTGTAGGGTTGTTGCAAACAGTAAGTCTACAAAACGAAACCCACAAATTTGAATGAATTAAAGTAATCCATTCAAACAATCCATATTTTAATAAGATGACACACATGTGTCAACGAGCGTGGAGGGTTTTTGAAATCAATAATTTTTAAAAACCATTAAAAAAACATAATAAAAATGAATTATGTACTTTGTAATGAACTAAAAATAAATAAATTATATGAATTGAAAAAAAAAGTTATTTGAATTTCTTAATGTAGCAACATTCATCAGACATCCTGTATTCAATAAAAATATGTATTTAAGATGTTGACCTCTTATCGTAAGTTACCCAACAATAGCCGCGTTCAGAATTCTAGGCACTAGATAGTCAAACGGCTCTGATTGGCCCGGAGCAAACGTAAATGCAGGAGCTTTTTGTGAGGTAGTGGACTGGATTTTTAGTCAAAACAAATCTCCCTGAAATTTCAGTCAGTTAAAGAAATGTCAAAAATCAGCTGATGCACCGATTTGTTGTACAACTCACAGTTGTACTCGTACTTGACAAAAATAAATAAAATAGTCATGCAGTCTGGTGTAAATTCTGAAGGTATGTACGAGTATTATGATTTGTACGAATTTTTATTTCACAAAAATAATTCTGCAGCGTGGGAACACAAGTCAGAACGTCTGTTCTTAGAGGACTGTCGTGAGAAGAAGGTGGACTTGAGGAACCCCAAGGTCAAGCGGCGGTCGATATTTGTGGAGATTCGGCAGCGAATGAAAAGTAAGGGATATATCTTTTCCGAAACTTCCCTGGACAAAAAGTTACAAAACATGAAAACGCACTTTCATAGAACACTTGACAACAACAAAAAAAACACGAACTGGAAGAGCATGACTAACCATATTTTGAAATAATGAGCAGTATTTACGAGGAAGAAGTGCGTGTTCAGGATTGTCCGGCCTACGACTCAGCTGCCGAATTTCCAAAAATATCAAAACATCCGTTTCTGCCAATTGAACCGGGTTCCGCATCTTGACCAAGTCCGTCATCTTCAAGTCCGGTTGTATACACACCGTCGACCTCGAAAGGACGTCTAAATAATAAGCTCGACGCTTTTGAGATTTAAGCCAAAAAATTGAAGGTGGCGGAAGATCTTTTAAAGGAAGTTCAGCAGATAAAGCGCCTTAAGCAAAGACAAATAGAGCTGGAAGAACGGAGATTGACATTTTAAGAGATAAAATATAATGAGAAGAATTAATGAACAAAAATAAAACAAAAACAAAGAACGATGTGAACATTTTTATAGCGACATACAATGTTGGCCAAATCTAAGGCACAAAATGATCGCGTTTTGGGAAAAACCAAAAACAATTCAAAAAATGTATGATGATTTTTTAATTTTTATTGTTTACTAATTAAAATATATTAGTATTCAATTCACAGTAAACAATATTATTATTACACTACAATTACTTTAAAAAAAAAAAAACAAAATGAAGCAAAACCCATTAAAAAATACGCGGACAAAACTAAAGCACATTCTTAAATTCCCGAATTAAAGAAAAAACATGTTTTGTTGCTAATATTTGGTAGCGTAGCCTTTATTTCGAATTACTGAGACAACTCTTCTAGGCATAGAGTCAATAAGGTTCTGAACATAGATAAACTAAACTGGATGTCAAACTCTACTAATCCGTTTGCAAACCCTTAACTTTCGCACAGACACACTGTAAGTGAATTCCAACACTTTTGCATCTCTATAACTTTGTCAAAATTTGCTAGAATGAGAGCAATTTACAAGTAAAATTGCTAGAATGAGAGCGATTTGCACGAGTGTGTGTAATGTCGATAACGTTTTTTTGGTTAAAATGAGCGTGGTTTGTATAAAAAAGGAGGGAAATTGCCATTGAGCACAATTCACACGTATTCACAGACAGAGTCACACGGTTAGGGGCGATCAGTAGATAACCGGTTTTTATTTTCCAATATCTGGAAAGTTTGATATCTAGGTATAGTTAGTCTATGGTTCTGAATTATGGACGTAGGGATGTTATTCCAGGCAATTGGAGGCTGTTGAAACAGGGAGTCTAAATTGTGGAATTTCGTGTGATCAATTCTCTGATCTACAATTTCCCATAAATTTTCTATGGGGTTGAGATCAGCCGATTGTGCTGGCCACTTCATAACAGCAATATTGCTGTCATTAAGCCAATTCCTCACTAGTTTAGCAGTATGTTTAGTATCGTTGTCATGTTGGAATATCCATTGCAACGGCATATTCTCTTCAGCATGAGGAAGCATGACATTTTCTAGAATTTCACGGCGCAAGAAACGACCCATTATTCCATTAATCTTGTGGATTGGTTCGACTCTTTGACTGGAAAAACATTCCCATACAATAATATTGCCTCGACAGTGCTTAATTGTGTTCTTTGTGAAAGCGGGATTTAATCGCTCGCCCTTTGGCGAATTAAATTAAATTTGGACTCATCGGTGAAAAGTAGTCCAATTCAAATGTGCTTTTGCGAACTCCAGTCTTACACGTTAATTTCTTTGAGAAATTAATGGCTTTTTTGTTGCCCGGTATGATGACAAGATACTATCAACCGCTCTACGCTGGATCGTCCTGCTTGAAATTTATAAGCTGAGGTAATTTTTAATACTTGTCTACGATAACATATAAAGGTGTCCTTTTCAATTAGCCTGAAGATGTTTTTATCTTCATGAATGGTGGTCTTTCCTGAAACGTTTGGAAATTTCCACGAACGCGGAATCGATATATTATTCGAGAAATCACCGTATAGCTTATATGAAATTTATTGGCAATAAATGTAATTGATACGCCGTTATTGAAATCAGACACAAGTATTATACATGTTTTTCTCATTACTAAGATCTTAGTTGAGAAAAAACAAAACGGTGAAATTATTGGAAGAAAACGGTAAAATTGACTAAACACGGGCGAGTAACTAAACATAGCGTGCATGTGCTTTAGTTTTGTCCACCTATTTTTCTTAATGAGTCTTGGTTTATTTTGTTATTTTTTAAATAATTGAAGCGCAATAATAATATTGTCAACTGTGAATTGAAGACTAATGTATTTTAATTAGAAATAAAAATTAGAAAATTATCATACGTTGTTTTGAATTTGCTTTAATTTTTCCCAAAGCGAGATCATTTCGTGCTTTAGTTTTGGCCAATAATGTATTTCAGCATACGCCGAAGACGACTACTAAAAAGCCGAATGATATCCATGTGCCGAATCTAACCACAAGCGCGGCGACGATCGTGGTGAGAGAAATGATTTATTTACGAGTACATTTTGTTTACGAAGAATATCGGGTTTTCCAATAATTACTTGACAATAATTACTTACTTTTTTAAATAAAACGCAAACCATTTGAGATATTTCAAAAACTTTATTATCGGCGTGAAGTACAATCAAAACATTTATGAATGGAACTCGACTTCGTTCATATGGCCACAGCGGGCACGTTTGCAGCGGTCGATTCTTCGGACCTAATTTTCAACGACTCGGCCACACATTTCGGCCGAAACGGCCGCTATTTCGCGTTCAATGTTGGCTCTGAACTCTTCAAACGTCATCGGCGTGTTGGCATAAAGCAATTACTTAACGTAGCCCCACAGAAAATAGTCAAGCGGCGTTAAATCGGACGAAGGCGGTCAATCGACTGGCCCATGTCTAGAGATAACACGCTCACCATACTTACTCTTCAATAAATCGATTGTAGCATGTGCAGTGTGGCTTGTGGCACCATCCTGTTGTAACCACATGTCGTCCAAGTCCATATCTTCCAATTCGGGCCAAAAATAATCGGTTATCATGGCGCGATAATGCTGACCACTCACAGTAACGTGACAATCGTTATCGTCGACGAAAGAATATGGCCCAATAACGCCGCCGGCATGTAAACCGCACCAAACAGTTATTTTTTGTGGATGAAGTGGTGATTCATGAAACACATGTGGATTTTCACCCAACGAATAACGCATATTTTGCTTATTGACGAACCCATTGAGCCAAAAATGAGCTTCGTCACTGAAGATGATCTTGCGATGAAATTCATCATCTTGGCGCATCTTCTTCAGAACCCAATCGGAGAACTTACGAGTACGTCGCTTCAAATGGTCCATCGGCTTCAATTCTTGAGTCAGCTTGATCTTGTATGGGTGTAAACCAAGATCCTTACGCAAAATACGACATAAAGTGGTCTGAGCGATGCCCAATTCTTGAGAACGCCGTGGAATTGACTGATTTGGATCGTTTGCTACGGACGCCTGAACGGCAGCGATATTTTCGACACTTCGACCAACCCGTTGTCTCACTGACACGGCAACATCACACAACGAATACATATTCCACTCAAATTTTTACTCTAAACTTGTTATTGCCTGTCTACTAGGGCGAGAATTACGACCGAAAATTGGAGTTAACGCTCTTAAAGTTGCAGTCACCGACTCCGAATTTCGGTAGAAAATTGTTATTATTTGCAGACGTTGCTCGTTCGTGTACTTTACCATGATGAAAATGTTGACAGAGACAGTTTGATGATTAGTGAAAGAGTGCGTTCACAAATTAAATTCAAAGTTGTCAAATCCCTATTGGAAAACCCTTTACCTATTGCACATCGTTTTAATTTACAACTTTTTAATTGATGGTCTAAATGGATCAACAAACTTCACTTTCACCTTCGAAAGGTTTAAAGAGGTCATACATACGAGTACATATATATACTTGAACTGAATCCGTTTATTGGCCTAAAAAGGATAAACCTGCTAAAAATTGTCCGATTTTTCTTCGAAGGATTGGTGCAAAAAAAAGAGATTCTAATTCTATTTTCCTGACTGAATTCTCGATGTAAAGAGTTTTATATGTACTTACTTTCCAAATGTTTTCTTTGTATCATATACTAGGTGGGGTGAAAAGTAACCTCCTTGGGAATGAAAAAAAATTTTTTTAAATGTTTTTTTATTTTATTCAATATTTTCCAACTTCTTGATCCCGTCCGAAAAGTAATTTTCCGGAAGGTCTGCAAAATACTCCTCCGTGGCGTCGATGATTTCCTCGCGTGAGCTGAATTTTTTATTGATGAGCCATCTTTTGAGGTTTGGGAAGAGATGATAGTCCGAGAGAGCCAAATCGGACGAATACGGTGGATGCGAAAGCAATTGGAGCCGTTTGTCATTGATTTTAGCCGTGGTTGCGATGCTCTTGTGCGCCGGCGCATTGTCTTGCAAAAACAAAATTTTTTTTCGCTTCATGTGAGGCCGTTTTGCAGCGATTTCGGCCTTCAATCGCTCCAATAATGCACAGTAATACTCGCTGTTGATGGTTTTTCCTTTTTCGAGGTAGTCCATGAAGAGTATGCCATGACAATCCCAGAAAACTGACGCCATAACCTTTCCGACCTATCGAGCCTCCCTCGGCCGCTTCAGAGCACTGGTGCCGGCTTCAGTCCTTTGCCGGGCATTTATCTGTTCTCTGGTGTGTAATAGTGGATCCAAGTTTCATCAACAGTTACCAATCGATGCCAAAAGTCCGCCCGATTCCACATCAGCAAGTCCAAACACTCTTTCGAAGTGCTCTCGCGTTCGTGTTTTTAGTCAGGAGTGAGCATGCGCGGCACCCAGCGGCAGGATAACCTTTTCATATGCAGAATATTGCCCAAAATATGGCGTGTGCACTCAGTACAAATCTTTGTGGTATCTGCTAGCTCGCGCACCTTCACTTTTCGGTCAGCCAACACCATTTCATATATTTTTTTGACATTGTCTTCTGTAACCGCATCGGAGGGCCTGCCGCTGCGGACTTGATCAGTAGTGGAGTTGCGGCCACCACGAAACTCTCGAAACCAATATTTGACGGTATAATCTGACGGATTAATATTTATCCAACTTTTCTTTTGTTTCCTTCACCGTTTTGCCTCTCAAAAAATAATGTTTTATGAGAGAACGAAAATCGTTTTTGTCCATACTCAACATGATGCCAAACACGTCAACAACAATCAGCTGTCAAAACAAAACTAAAGACAGTATCGCTCTGAAATTTGGCATGTCTGCCTCAATATGAACGGACTTCAAGGCACCATAACCTTTTTTGCAGTAGCAGCGCATTCTGGCGGTCAAGGAGGTTACTTTTCACCCCTCCTAGTATTCTGATTTTTATTTCGATTCATCTCTTATTCGTCTAGCTGGTTATAATAGATGCAAAATAATTGATGACTTTGTAATCAAATTCCCATTTGTTAAGTCAGCACAATAAAAAAAAATATGTCCTCGGATGCATTCACGAATACATACTCGTATATGGTACTTCAACATACGAATTCATTTCGACGTCCCAGTGTTCCGACGGCTCACATTAATTTTCGTTGACTTGCTTGCGTCTTTTTGCATAAATTTTCAACTTTCAAACTTCTTGTATAAGTGCAATGGGTTTTAACTTCTTGATTGTTTGCTGTTAATGTACATTAAGCTTTTCACATTGATACTTTTGTGCTACGCTATTAATTTTGTCGTTAAATTTTGAAATCCTAAACGATGGCAAAGTAAAGAAAACAAAAATACTCGTAAGAATAAAACTCTCAATCTTAAGTAAGTTGTCAAGGATGTTGACTTTCATTACAAATATATATTTACGAGTATATATGTATATACATACATACCAGTATATACCTTTTTTAGAGAAATATTGTAGCTATGGGATTGTGTTTATTTTTTTTATTATATATCATTCGTCATTTATTTTCCGTGTTCTACACCTGTAAATGATATATTACAGCGTAAATGATATATGTACTACAATTATTAACTTTCCTGAATCGCTTCAGAAAATTAAGAGTTCTTAATCAAATGGCTCAGTGCTTCTGTTTTTGTTGATCTTATCTTTGCAGAACTTTACAGGAGTTTAATTCTGAATGTTTACCCTCTGAACGGAAAGTTTTGAGAATTATCAGCAGTGTGTTGCAATTGCTTCAGGTACGAGTAAGATGCCAATGTATGAACATCGCGCTGCTTATAATTCTGGTAAAGCGATAAACACTCAATAGCAAGTTTCATTTATCGCGAAACTTTTTCTGTGTCTTCTTAAAACCAATTGTATGGTTAATAACTTTACATGGAGATGTACATATGTGTTTGTCTCTAAGTGAAACCAGGAACCAAGAAGTAATCGACTTCTAGTTATCTCTCGCAAACTCCCTCCCACTCTCCTATTTTCCACTTTTCTAAAAGGCGGGACAGCATATGTTGATAAATGTATGGATAAGAAGGCGCTTCATCACTTAAGCAACAATTTAGATCCAGTCTTCCGATTATTAGATTATTTCCGACCACTATTACTCATCACTCGTGCGATATAATTGTTATCACATTGTGAAGATCTAATCACGTAAATAAATATTTCTTTTTT
This sequence comes from Volucella bombylans, assembly GCA_949129095.1. Classification (NCBI taxonomy): domain Eukaryota; kingdom Metazoa; phylum Arthropoda; class Insecta; order Diptera; family Syrphidae; genus Volucella; species Volucella bombylans. Next base: position 84,431,651 of record OX422142.1, read on the forward strand.
CCCCTAAAGGAGCAAGGCCTAATCTCTCCTACTCATTGTTTTGTTTGCCACGTCATTTTGTGCACAGTAAGACGAGAACGGTTTTAGAATATAATGAGACCGAGTCCAGGGACTTGATGGCGGCCTGACTATCCGAAAATATGCGGATATCCTTTGCAGATATCACGTTTTTCTTCAGCCAGGACAGAGCTTCTTTAATCGCCAAAATTTCCGCCTGGAACACGCTACAGTAATTTGGAAGGCGGAAAGAGAGGCTTAGATTTAGCTTATCTGAGAAAACACCGCCACCAACTCCGCTATCGGTTTTAGATCCATCTGTGTAGAGATGGATTGACTTGTCCTCCATGAAAGCATCCTCCTCCCAGAATGATCTAGAGGGGAAGCTTACATGGAAGTTTTTGTCAAACCAAAGTTCAGGTATGGTGTAATCGATGTTCTCTGTGAGGATTCCTAATGTATTAAGAATATTGGCGTGGCCAAATGAATTATTTGTCCACTGTTTAGTCGCTTTAAGGCGAATAGCTGCAGTCGCAGCTACTTGCTTGCTAAAAATGTCGAGGGGTGTCAAGTGAAGCAGAATATCTAATGCCGCAGAGGGGGTAGACCGCAGGGCTCTGCCTGTGCATAGACATGCTGTTCTTTGGACTCTGCTTAGTTTAATGCGATTGATTGCATTTTCCAAGGCCTTCCACCAGACAACCACCCCGTAAGTAAGTATCGGTCTTATGACCGAGATGTATAGCCAGTGGGTTATGCGAGGTTGAAGGCCCCATTTGTTCCCAATGGCTTTTTTGCAAGAGAATAAAGCTATTGTAGCTTTATTGACTCTTTCTTGAATGTTAGGTTTCCAGTTTAGTTTCCTATCAAAAATGAGACCCAGATATTTTGCTGTATCGGAGAAAACTAAACTGGTACCGTTTATTGATGGAGGGTCTATGATTGGAATTTTATATTTCCTAGAAAAGAGGACAAGATCAGTTTTATGGGGGTTTATTCCCAATCCACAACGATCTGCCCAGCGGGTTAATCTGTTGAGATTTACTTGGAGGAGTTCTTTAATAATATTTAGATGTTTTCCTGAGACGGCTATGGCAACGTCATCCGCATAGGCAATCACTCTGCTACCACCCGCTTCCAGGTATATCAGTAGTTCGTTAACTACTAAGTTCCAGAGAAGGGGAGAGAGGACACCGCCTTGCGGCGTACCTCTTCTGACATATCTTTTAGCAGAAGTCTCACCCAGTTTGGAGTTGATTATCCTGCTTTTTAGCATTAGACTGATCAGCTCCCCAAGTGAGCCGTCTACCTGCAGAGTTGACAGCGCAGTCGTGATTGCGGATGTGTTGACGTTGTTAAAGGCGCTTTCTATGTCTAGGAAAGCAACTATTGTGTACTCCTTATATTGTAGGGATCTTTCGATGTGGCTAGTCAGAGAGTGCAAAGCCGTTTCCACCGACTTTCCTTTACAGTAGGCATGTTGAGCCGTAGACAGAAGTCTTGGATCAACTTTAGCTCGAATATGGATATCAATCAGTCGTTCTAAAGTTTTCAGAAGGAATGATGATAGACTTATAGGTCTGAGGTCCTTTGGGACTACATGAGAACATTTTCCAGCTTTGGGAATGAATACTACATTGACTTCTCTCCATAACAGTGGAATGTGGATAAGTTCTACACAGCTCCTCATAATATTTTCCAACACTGGTAGAATAATATCTGAGGACCTCTGTAGCTCGGCAGGTATAATACCGTCCGGACCAGCAGACTTGAATGGTTTGAAGCCATGCAGCACCCAGAGCAGTTTGTCTCTCGTAATCAGACCATGAATTTTGGTCACGGTTGCAGTAGGGCTGTTTGGGCTGCTACTGGCCGCGAGTTGGAAGCTACCTGGAAAGTGGGTGTCCAGAAGCAGGTTGAGTGATTCATCACTTGAGGTTGTCCAAGAGCCATCGGTTTTTTTCAAACAGCTGGGCATCATAGGATTTGTGGAGAGGATTTTTCTAAGCCGCGATGCCTCAGAGGTTTCTGTAATTTTGTCACAGAATGACCTCCAGGGTTGTCGCTTTGCCTTCCTCAGTTCTTTTTTGTATAATTTGAGGGATTAGTCCCAGTGCCGATGTCCACCAATGTGGCTTTTTCTTGCCTCTTGGTTGAATAAGAGAGCAGGATGCGGCCATAGCCTTATTGAGAGCCAGAGAAAATTCCCTCATGTCAAGCTCATTGGTGTCACGCGGGGGACTTGATAGTTCAGAGGATAACGTTTTTGACAGTATTCCTCTGTATTTTGACCAATCAGTTTTCCGGTAGTTCCGGAAAGCTGGTTGGCTGGGGGGAGCATCACTCAGACTGAATTGGATGTATCTATGGTCTGAAAAGGAGTATTCAGACGATACCAGTTTGTTAGCCTTTGGGTGATGCTGTCGGAGACAAGAGTGATATCTAACACTTCTTGTCGGTTTCGTGCTATAAAAGTGGGCTCATTGCCAATATTGAAAATTAAGAGGTTAGTACTTAAAATATAGTCTAAAAGTGACTCACCTCTATCATTGATGTCGGTACTGCCCCATACCGTATGATGTGCGTTAGCGTCGCATCCGATTATGAGGCCAGTTTTTTGCCTTCCAGCTTCCAGTACCACCCTTTCTAGGTTATCACCAGGGAGAGGGCCCACTTGATCGTGGCCAAGGTAAGCCGATGCCAGCTAGTAGGACCCTTTGGCAGTCTCTAGTCTGGCAACGGTTAAGTCGGGGTCACTGAGGTTGGGAAGTAGAAATACATTAAGGCTACGTTTCACTAATATACAAGTTCTAATCTTACCTTTGTCTCTTGTATAGAGCGGAGCTTATGTGGGTGTCCTAAGTCCACGAACCACGCCTTCTGCAATCCATGTTTCCTGGATTAGGATTATGTCTTCTGCGTTTTTAGAAAGACGCAGAATGAGTGCGGCCCTTCGGCCGTGGAGATTAATCTGGAGAAACTGTATCATTGCTACAGTCTTCCAGAGTCGCCTCCACCACGGTGTTGTTGAGGTCCTCCGATTCTGAAGATGTGCCCAAGAGCTCATCTTCTATCTCTGATCGTGTAGAACCTCTAATTGCTTCGTCATCGGTTTCCATATCCGACAGTGTGTCAGAAGAGGAGACCGACGGCTTGATAGTCACCTCGGACAGATTGGAGTCGTCGCTATCCAATTCTGGAAAGGATATCGACGCTCCAAGATCCGAGGTTGTGAAGTCAGGTATTAAAGGAGGAGGAAGTTGCTTATCAGCATCCAGCTCATCCTTTTTGAATGGACTCGAATCCGAACCGAATCATGCCTTTCGTCTGCGCCAGAGGATTAAGGGATTCCTTATTGATCACAATTAACGCGCATCTATAAGAACCCCTTAGTTCCTCCAGTTTCGCGACTTTCCAGTCATGAGTCGGAAGAGTCGGGTTGCTGAGCCGGATGATTTCCAGAATACTTTCTGGAGATGAGGGTTCGGCTGGAATCCAGGTACGAGTTCGAGGTCTACTAGGAATGTCTTCCTTAGATACGACCTCGAGTTTTGCACCTGGCCAAATCTCTCCTAAACCATCGATGGCCTTGGTGAAGAGATCGAGAGATCTCTGGTTTGAACAAGCGATGAGTTTGACATGGCCTTGGTACCAGCCAGCGTCGCTTGTGATAGGAGGTGGTCCGGGGTTTTCCCGCATGATGGCCAAGAAGTTGCTCGAGAGCTTCAGCTTGACCAGTTGCCACCGTTCCGGTGTGATGGAACCGTCAGTATCGCTCCTGTCGATCACCACGATCACCAATGCGTCCTTTAGGACTTCGTTGTAAGATCTCAGAGATCTGCTGTTGGATGGCCCAGGGTTTGTAGAACTATGTGTTTTGGGCCTCTTGGAAACCGGTACGGTTTCCTCCAACGATCTCTGGCGCTTAGAGGAGTCTTTTGGCGTTTTGGGAGCAGTGGAAGCAGTGGGAAATCCGTCTTTTAGGATGTTTTTAGCCCACTCAACCTTGCTCTTTATTTCCGCACTACTCTCAACCTCCGGAATGGATCCGAAGGTTTTGATGATGCGTGAAGCATTTCGCCGTCTTGCCGTTGCGGCTGAGCTCCAGATTCCTCCTTGGAGGGAGGAATTTTGGTAGCAGCTTGGTGGTTAGCAATAACCGAAAAACTAACGAAGGGCATGAAGTGGAGGGAATACACGGTATAACTATTAGGTTGTACCACATGATTGTGCAGTGAAAATTTAAAAGGGAATATTTTCTTTACTTTTGCTATGAGAGAAAGGTGTCGACTTATTGTCATTGGGGATACTGCCGTACTTTGTGCAATCTCCCGCCCCGATTTCGTTGGGTCCGCATCCACCATTGCTCTTAAAACATCGTCGTCAACTAACGTTTCCGGCTTCCCACGTGGCTCATTTTCGAGGCTGAAATCTCCCGAGCGGAACTTTCCAAACCAACGTCGTATAGTGCGTTCGTTTACCGCTACATTTTCAAATGCGTCATTAATGTTTTTCATTGCCAATGACGCATTATGGCCCATTTTAAATTCGTAAGGGAAGTGGGTTTGAATTTGAACTGCCCGTACTTGTAGCGAACCCTAAAATTTTCACATGTCAAAGCAGACTTACCTATTTGTCTAAAAGAGAAAGTTTTTGATCAATGCATGGTTTCAGTTATAACATATGGCGCCGAGACATTGTCCCTCACAACACGGTCAATAAATAAATTACAAGTAGATCTGAGAGCAATGGAAAGAACTAGAATATATTAGGAATCACTAGAAGAGATACAATACCAAACACAATCAGAGCGAGAACAATAACAACCGATGTAACGGAACGTATACAAGTAACAATAGCAAAGTTAGACGGTTACAGCATCAAAGTAAAGCGAGCAGGTAAAATGATCGATTCATATAGGGTCGTATGAATAAAAATTGAGTACTAGCTCGATAATGCTAACACTTGAGCACTATCTCCGAAATTCTTAAGTATTACCTGGTATTATTAAATGTAATCAAGTATGATCAAATATTATTAAGTACAATATTTCGCAGTGCGAATGTTTTTGTCTCGCAACTTTCAAGTTTTTACTATCAAATGCTTGCAACATTTGAGTATTATTAAGTATTATTAAATGTACGCATAATACTCTATTGTACTCTGAAATATTGAAGCTGATCAATCAGTAGATTGAAAATACTTGAGAACTCAACAATGTAATCAAAAAGTTCTGCTAAGAGTTACAATTATTTATCATATCTAAATATTTTTAGCAAATTAAATTTACATACTCGTACACGTGCGTAGTATTACTGAAAGAAATGTTGAACGTTGCCAATGAATTTCTTAGGAAACTAAACTGAAACCAGAGGCGGTGCATGACGAAACAAATATAAGATGGAGATTTTACTGAGAATTCTAGTCTAGGATCAGTAGTGGGATGTACTCATGGGATTTGAAATAAGTGTTGGATCAGTAGTGGGATGCACTCAAAGTGATGTTTCAAAAACAATTAGAGTTATTAGATGCATTATGGCGAAAAGAAACAAAGTGCAGAGTTTGACGCAGCAATAGGTGCATGGTTCTCGCAAAAAATTGTTCCAAGTGTGATCGCCATTATAGACTGCATGTGCGTTTACTGAAACCTTCTTTGGTTTTGCAGCCCAATGAGTATGTAAATCGGAAAAGATTTTTTTCTATAAATGAGCAGGCTACGTGCGATGCACATGATGCTTATGATGATTATGATAAGAAGTGATGCACATGATATTGTACTCGGTGATGAAGGCTATGATATCATGCCTTGCATATTGATAACTTGCATTCTCATGAATTCGGTCAGCTAAAGTGCCGATTTGCAATACTTCGTTATTAAATCTGTTTAAAAAATGAGAAAATTCCAGCTTTTATAATGTGTGCATTTGTCCTCCATAATGTGGCGAAGCATTCACAAGATCCTTATAATTTCTTTGATGAACTTGAGAAATCTCAGATGAAAATAGACGAGGAAATAAATGCACTTGCTATTCGACGATGGCGAGAAACTCGGCACGATCAAATCGCAGACATGTTGTACTTAAGACAAGTCCGACCTTAATTTCTATTAAGTGGAGATAAATAATTCCCTCAAATCAAAATTTATTGATAATTATAAAACTTAATATAATATACATTTGTTTACATTTTTGAAAATTATTTAATGTAGTATATTCATTTTCTGCAGTTTCTTCCAAAACTCCGACCGTTTTTTTAGGTGCACTGATTTGTTTTAATAACAGATTTTTTTTTTTCAAATTGCAAGTTTGTTGTGTGCTAAAGCAGACTTTTCCTGGGCTGTTGCTGCTTTTTGTTGTGCTTCTGCAGCTTTTATTTGGACAATTAAGCATGTTCTCTTTAAATCTTTAATGCTCAAGTTCGTGAAAAATTCACCTTGATCCATGTTTAAAGATAGAGACCTGTTATCAGCCCCTTGCTTACATAATTCTTGACTGCTTGTTCTTCCAGTACAAGTCCCTAGTATAAAAATAATTTTATGTTTATAACAAAAACATTTTTTTTTACGAAAAGACTCCCATCAGAACTTATTTTGAATTACATTGAAACTTGAGATAATTATTAATTTCACCTCAAAACTACAACGGTTCATCAACGGATCGATAATGTGCAATACTACAATACAAACTTCTAATACTCGTCAATTCTCAGTAATCACAATAAACCTTCTAAACAAGAAATAATATCAAGTAATTGTCAAGTATTAGAATTATTGAGCAAGATCTCAATTTTTATTCATACGACCCATAAAGTAAGCTCAATCTTCAAGTTCGGCAATTCTAATGGGCATCGGTCTCATGCAAGGTTTTCACCTTGCAACGCAAAAACAAAAAAACTAAGGCAGCTCCAGAGACTTACAATAATTTCTTAATATTCTTAAATAGGATTAAAGATCGTGTTGACTAGGACACCGAGAATCCCGTGTCAAACGCTCACACCTATAGCGTAATTTGGTGTTGGTAATCGTACGTATTCGGTGCGAGTCACAAAGTCTGTAAGGCCCTAGGTACAATATATGTTAAGAGTAAGTGTGGCAGTATTCATCTCGAGGAAAACAGAAAAAGGTGTCATCTATAATATGAACTCAACAAAATTTAGCAGACCCCGTTAATTCCATCTAAAGTCTTACCAAGCACAACAAGATTAGCCGATGATGGGTAACAGGTCGCAGGGGATGGGAAACACCAAAGAGTGAGGCCATATATTTTTTCACACATGTGGACTGGTGTTCACCTAAATTTGCTCGTGCAAATCTAGGTAATCGAACCCGCATTCACAATAAGATTAAGCATCGGTGATCGTTTATTTTTAACTAGCATCGCTAGGAGGCAATGATATAATCTTAAAGTACGAGTATAAGCATTTGTATTACCACACATAAAGACTGTCTTGATGAAGTTGATATGTCAACACTTTCGACAGCTACGGTTTTTAGACTGTTGCTAACTCACTTTTAAAAATGAAATATTAAAAAGAAGTGGGAACATTGCCTCTGAGCTTTTCCTTATTAAATTGACCATATATAATACAATAAGCTCAAGGTAGTCTTACTCTGTTTTCGAGTATTCCTCTGTTCTGTATTTCTTTTCACTAAAATTTTATTTGCTTTTTTTTCGGGGGAGATTTGTTGAAACTTAATTTGCACGGCCGCGACCGGCGGGTTGTTGGCTAGCTAAATTATTGTAGAGCCACTCTCGAGATATATACGGATGTTCATATATGAATGTGTGTGGTTTCCGACGAACAACAGCAGAACCAGCACAGCCAATGTATTTAATGTGAATGAATCGCGGGACAGTTCAATCACATTTGGTGGAGAGTTCGAGGTCAGTTATTACACTTTCCCATTGCATTCGAAGATTTAGCTGGTATCTGTGTGAAATCATCGCAGTGGTCATCCTCATCATCAGTACAATGATCGTATCCACCTCCGCGATTTTTGAAATGGATTTACGTACAAGGGCAGGTTGTGCTGCCATATGCTATAGTAGGTAGTCGTACTCATATTCCTATTAGCACTTGTATTCCTTTGTGCGCGTAGAAGCAGCAGCTACAGCACATCATTGGCTTGATGGAAACAATTAATATTTTTGTCACTCTTTGACATTTGTGAATGTAGACAGAAGCATCGAACAGTAGGCAAATATGCATTTGTGGTGGCCCTTGGATAGTATTCGTACCTACTCGTACACTATATTATAGTCAGGCGCTGATCCTATCGCGATGCGACACACATCTTCCGGTTGTGATTATCGCATGGATGGAGGGATTCATAATTTATGGCAAATTTATGTTAAGTATCAACTTAAGGTTGTGGCGCGACTATATCTTCACTCTGTCACTTTGAGGGGCAAATGAGGCTTGGGAACAGGTTCAAGTGCAGTTTTGGAGTCAATCTGTAGATAATACAAACAGAAATCATGTTTATCGCGCATTCGTGACTTCTGTGTCATCGGGGTTGATGCGTTCGAGGATTGCATTATCGGTGTTGGTTGTTTATGTAGAAAGTTTTGTGTTATTTTTAGCTTAAGCCAAACGCTGAGATCTGAGCGTACCAGACGACATACTTAGCACGTATGCATTCATTTTTACAATTAGAAAAACAGTAGGTTATTGCCAGGATAATGATAACATCTCTCTAGTCCTATCAGTTACAGAATTGGAAATAATTGTAAGTTCCATTAAGTTAAGTAATGGAAATTTTGTAGCATCTCCACCAACATTTAACAAGACAACTAGTCCTATCAGTTACTGTTCCATTAAGTTAAGTAATGGAAATTTTGTAGCGTCGCCACCAACATTTAACAAGACTTGGTTAATAGCCTTGGTATTGCACTTGAACTTTTTTAGAATTAAGCCCTAGACGACTGTAATGGTCTAATTTAACATTAGTAATAAACTCCAATTATTAAAGAATTAATAACTGGGCTAAATCTAGGAAGCTTTCAGATCAACGATTCCTCCTCAGTTTATTTTCAGTAGTTTTTATAAATTAAACTGCTTTAAGTTGGACCTCATTATGGAAGCTTGTGCACGATCTCTTTTATCGTCGCTGCAGAGCCGTGGACATGGCTATGAACAAAGGTGGAGAACCGCCTTGGTCGATTGTGAAACTGCGTGTTTTAATGTAAAATATATTACAAGGACAACCCTGTTCTTATATATTGTGCTAAATGAATTCAGAATTAACTGATCTGATTATATTGAATCGTCTTCTTAACATCACCTACAAGATCCTATCTGCCGTATTGTGTGAACACGTATTTTGTGCCTTCAGGCCAGGAAAATCCAACATCAACCAAATATTCATACTACGACAGATCTTGGAAAAATTCCATCGATATACACTACCAATTCATCGATTTTAGGGTCGCATATGACAGTATTTATGTATAGAGACGAGCTATACAGATCAATGTCTAGTTTTGACATCCCTGCCAAACTCGTCCGTTTGTGCAGGATGACGATGGAGAATACATGCTGCTCCATCAAGGGCGGTAAAGAACTCAATGACAAATTTGATGCCAAAAAGGATTTAGATAAGGCGATACGCTGTTATGCGATTACTTTAACGCCATTCTTGAAAGAATAGTGCAAAACTCACGCGCCAATGCAAGAGGCACGATCTTTCAATCTTTAAAAAATCCGTCCAATTACTTGCATACGCCGATTATATAGATATAATCGGAAGAAAGTAGGGTGATGTCAATGGCGCTTTCGCGTGTATTGAGACGGAAACGGCGAAGATAGGTTTAATGGTCAACGAGGGTAAGACCAAGTATATGGTGTGCTGTCAACCAGAAAGGACGCCTAACACCGACGTCTCCGAAAGAAACGACACCCTTTGATACAACTTTAAGGTAATTTAGGACTTTGTATACTTAGGCTCCACAATCAATTCAGACAACGTCACCAACGCTGGGATTAAACGAAGAATAACCCTTGCCAATCGCTGCTTCTTTGGGCTACGAAGGTAATTGACTAGCAAAGCCCTCTCTCGAACAATAAAAGTGACCCTATATAAGACCTCAATAACTCTAGTCCTGCTCTATAGCGCAGAAGCATAGATTTTATCAAAAATGAATGAGGGTGCTCTTAGCTGCTTTGGGAGGAAAATTCTTCGGGTGATTTTAGGCCCCGTCTGCGTAAACGGTGAGTGGAGGAGGAGATACAACGACGAGGCAGTCCGAAAGGTCCTCGAATACGCCGCCGAGGGATAGTGAAGTAGAGGAAGACCGCAACTCAGGTGGTGCACGCAAGTGGATAGGTGGGCTTCAGCGCGAGAAACTGGAGGCAGCGAGAAAAGTGAACCATTAGGTGCAAGGATTAGCGTGATTTATATTTCTAGACAGCGAATTGACAATTCTAAATATTCAAAACACGAACAGTTTCCAGAAATAAAAATCAGAAATCGAGAAATGCATGAACAACAATACACGAATCGTCTTCGCGGAAAAATTAGAAAAAAACTATTTCTGCTCTCAAAACCTCCAGTTTCCAAAAAATTATGTATGGAAACTGGACGACATTCAACAAAGAAATAAAAAATCTTTTACTACGTGGACACTACATGAAGGAAACAGCAAATTATGACAATGACTAAAATATTGTAAATCACCACGATAATCAGAATAAAATGAGCAGAGTTTAATTCCGTGCAAATCAACAGGGTTTGATGACATACATATATATTTTGTACCAGCAGAAATAAAACAAGGTCTAAATCCACTGAGGTCATGACTACTACAAACTGAAAAAGGTTCTGTACGAACAGAGCGATCAGGTGGAAAACTGGTTCATTGTGTTTCTTGTAAGTTTCCAGTAAAAGGAAATATTGAATCTTTCATAGAAAATCATCTTTCTGTGATAAAGAGGTAACAGTAACAGCGCCCAGATGAAGAAGATGGGCTCTTGGGTAAATGTTCAGAGTCGGAGGATTCGAACAGCATCGTGGTGGAGGCTACTCTGGTAAATTGTAGCAATGATACGGTTTCTCCAGATTAATATCCCTCACTCAAAAAAGGCTTCGGGCGCACTTATTCAGCGTCTTTCCAAAAACGCAGAAGACATCATCTTAATCCTGGAAGCTTCTACCATCCTTAGAAGGCGTGGTTCGTGAACTTGAGATACCTGTATATGCTCCGTTCTATACAAGAGACAAAGGTAAGATTAGAACTTGTACATTAGTGAAATGTAGGCTTAATAAATTTGTCCATCCTAACCTCAGCGACCCCAACTTAACCCTTGTCAGACTAGAGACTGCCACAGGCTTTTTATACTAAGACAACACCTACCAAGTTGTCTGTCTGGTGGACCTTAGACAATGCAGACTAAGCAGAGTCCAGCATGTCAATGCATAAGCGGAGCCCTACGTTTCACTTGACACCCCTCGATATCTTCAGCAGGCAAGTATTTGCGACTGCAACTATCCGCCTTAAAGCGACTTCACAGTGGACAAATAACTTTTTTGGCCACGCTAATGTTTTTAATATATTACGAATCTTCACAGAGAATATCGATTACACTATACCCGAATTTTCCTTCTAGGAGGAATATGCTTTCATAGAGACAAGTCAATCCACATTTACACAGATGGATCTAAAACTGATAGCGGTGTTTTTTCAGATAAGCTAAATCCCCCTCCTTTTGTCTTCAAAATCACTGTAACGTATTCTAGGCGGAAATTTTGGACAAAAATGTGGTATCTGCAAAGGATATCCCCATTTTTTCAGATAGTCAGGTCGCTATCAAATCCCTGGACTCACTCTTATTAAATTCTAAAACTGCCCTTGAATGGCTATCATCTCTTACGGTGATGACAGAGCAGTTCAACCTTCACCTTTGTTGGGTGCTGAGCCACAGACACATTCCCGAGAATTATAGGGCTGACGAACTCGTCAAAATTGGAACCCCTCTACCTATTCTGCCGGAAAAGGGTAGCATAGGTATACCAATTGCTACGTGCAAATTAACAGACCTTGGGTGGACTGGACAGACCAACATATCTGGCCAAAGCTGGATCTGAATCGCTTTAAGAGTTTGACTGTTCTAAATAGGAAACATCTCAGCCCCATCATAGGTATCATCACTGGACACTGCCTTATAGGCAAACATGCAAGAAGGCTTGGTGCTTTTACAAACTATTTCTGTGGAAGCTGCATGGACGAGGAGGAAGAGGAGATAATCCTCCACCTACTCTGTACAAGTCCAGCTCCCTCCCAAAGAAGAAAACTTCACTTAGGAGTTTTCTTCTAGAATGACTTAAGCGATCTTAGGAATATAGACGTTAAAGCTCAAAATGGTTCAATGAGTAGGGGGATCACAGATCCACGTGGCATCACAATGGGCCAATAGGCCGAAGTGGGTTACAGCACCCACCACATCAGAGCCGAATAGGTCGGACACTCAAAGAGATAATGCTCCGAGGTACTTCTTTCTCAGCCAGCATCGCAGTATGTTGCGTCATTTATGAATATCACACGTAGTTGCTTAGCAAAAGCGTAGTGTGACGCTACGAGGCTAATAATAGTCTTTCCTTATGGGACATACCTATTAGAGACGTCAGGAAACATTAGTTTGGTGTGATAGCATCCTGGAGAGTCATGCTATCTGCAGTTATGCATGCACACAATCCTGAAACAGGTTTGGGTCGTATATAATCCTTCTCTGAGCCTTGTTTAGCATCGATATGATGATATGATATGATATGAATAACAGGGGGAGAAAGATTCATCAGTTCATCTATAGAACAGCCAGGTATGCTAGGAAGAGCCCCTATACAGCCGAGACAGACCGTTCTTTGGAGTCTGGTAAAAGAAGCAGTGACGTATTTTCTTGGAAACGTAGTCCAAGTGGTACCGATTCATATGGAACATCCCCACAAAAATAGGCTAAAGGCGTCAAATCGCACGATCTAGCCGGCCAATTTACCAGTCCAAAACGAGAGATAAATTGCTCACCGTACTCATTTCTAAATTGATCCATCGATTCGCGTGCTGTGTGGCATGTAGCGCCGTCATGCTGGAACCACATGTCGACGAGGTTTAGCTCGTGCAATTAGGGCAACAAAAAAGTTCGAAATCATTGAACGGTAGCGGGCGCTATTCCTCAGTAACGTTGTTCTCACGGTCATCTTTGAAAAAATACGGGCCAATGATTCCGCCGGACTATAAACCGCATCAAACGTATATTTTTTCGGGTGCATTGGCAGCTCTTGTATTGCCTGAGGTTGCTCATCGGACTAAATATGTCAGTTTTGTTTATTATTTGTTTATTATTATTATATTTTGTACATCCCATTCAACCAGAAATAAGCTTCGTCGCTGATGACAATTTTTCGATAAAAAAGACGATCTTTCTCCAGTTTATTTAAGGCGCACTCAGCGAAAATTCGACTCTGTGGCAGGTCATTCGGCTTCAGTTCTTGCACGAGCTGTATCATGTAAGATTTTAGACCAAGATCCTTGAGTAAAATCTTCTAAGTAGTCGAGTAACACAATCCCAATTGCTGCGAAAGGCGACGAATGGACAAATCACGGTCTTCATTATCACTCTCATATACTATACAGCAGAAATATTCTCCTCTGTACGCACTCAACGCATACGTGTAGGTGGCTTTATGTCTTATAGCGTGAAATTGGTACGAAACTTGATCAAGCTTGAATTGCTTGCTCAGTAGGTCGATTATGACGATCGTATAATGGTCGAAGTGCGCGAAAAACATTTTTCAGAGAGCTTGAATTTTGATAATAAAATTCAATAATTTGTAAGAAGAGTTGTTCGGGTGTAAGTCTTTCCATGAAGAGGTGGCAACGCTAACTGAGCATGATTGACTTTGACACATGTCACGAATCACGCGTGAGCTATCAAAAATAGAACACTGAAAAACCAAACAGCAAAAAATTACCCTTTACATATGCACATGTATTGTATTATATTATATAGTAGTAGGCCTGTTCCCACGAGATCTTTATAACAATTCGTAAAAGAGAATTTTTTGCTTAAGTTTCAAAAGTAGGATTGAATTCTCTCCTAAGCCCAAGATCTCGCTGGAACACGTTTTCTTAAAATATGTTTGAAACCTCAAAAGTATAATAATAAGTTAAAAAAAAAAAAACAGAAATTGTAAAACAGGAGGAAGATTTTTAGATTGGTTGTTATCACTATTTTATTGATGCTATACCAATGCTCATTGGTAACTATAAAGTGTTTCGATGTGCTTGCCTTCGCTTGTACAGAACACCAGAGTCGGAGTACAAAAAATTTTATCCTAATGAGGTCCTTTACAATAGGGCGAACTTAATACGAGTGGACAACTTCGTAATTAAGCTGACTCGAAGGCACATTGCAAGAGCAATGACCTCGACGAATAACCTGATATCTGGGGCTTACTACCCCAATTACCTTTACCACGAGAATGTGCGCTCTGACGGCTTCGTTCCACCGGAAGCATTCCTCTACCTTGATCAGATAGGGTTGATCCAGGATAGATCAGCAGTCCCGTTAATCTTCCATGTCGCTCGGATAGCTGGGGACAGGCGACTCAACTACAACAGAGACGTCGCACACAGCAGTGTGGATCGCGATAAGAGGGATGTCGTTCGGCAGCACCAGCATTTCTGGTGGTTGAATGATGGAGAAGATGTTTCGTCGTCGTTTCCGTCAATTACGGATCAGCCTCACTAATGAGGCAGAGCTGACCCAACTATTTGCTCTATAAATAGCGATGGCCAGCTGCATAGGTTTAGGTTAGCATTTAAGAAACATATACATATATTGATATATACAATGGTATATACTAATATATGTATATTATTGTGTATATTGTCTATTGTGTGTATGTTGTATTGTGTATGTAAGTTAGGTAGACTAAGGTTTATTTTAAGTTAGATATTAAGTTTTATAGAAAATAAAAAACAAAATGTCCATGTGCTAAGTTTTTTGTTAACGATTTTTTTTCTTAGCCTTAAGTATACAGTATAAATAATTCTAAATGAAATGTTAATAAAGTCGAAAGACATAGATATAAGAATTTAGAGTAGCTTAGAGTGCCTGTGTGGGGCCAGTAAGTTAGTATAAGATTGTTAAGTAATTGTAAGCTAGCATTTAAGCATTTTTTGTTAGTATGTAAGAGTTAATTAGTAAGAAAATAAAATGCATTGAAAACTGAAAAAAAACTGTTACCTACGTTACTATTCTAGATCTTAAATTGCGCCGTATTGCTATACACGATGTTCAGATGCTTATTCAAATTGGTTCCTCGTAACTATCGTAGAACTTTCTGGAACAAACATGATTTCCTTGTCTCCATTATTCACATGCAGATATACGAGTACTTGTAACTTAATCGGCTAGTAAAATAATGTTCTCAATTCTGCTACTAAGAGATCACCGACCGAATTTTGAAAGTAACACAAGTCAACAACCTTAGCTGCGGGAATAGACAGATCCCGATTCTTCTTAAGCTTCGCTAAGGAACATCAGACGTAGATTTTGACACAGCTTTACGTAAAGTCCTCTCAAAAATACTTCTACATATATACTCTAAGTGAATTTGGTTGAAACATAAGCAAGTCCAAAATGCAATCGCTTAATCTATTGATTCACGAACATTTACCAGCCATCACAGGTCATGCACAGACATAACCAGTGACGAGAAACTCAAGTGGTTTGTTAATAGTTTGGAAACATTTAGTCCCTAATACCAGACGATACTTATTCTTTTTAAGCTCTAGATGGCATTTGGAATTATTGTAGATTCGTGATCTTAAAGGCTTGGCATTGGGAGTTATGATTTATTTGGTACCGGTCCGATAAAAGAGTGATATTTAAATCAGAAGCAAGGTATTAGATTAGTCAGTTTGAAATCTTTTATATTCAAAACTCTCGAGATTATTTTAGATATATATATTGGCGAAAAAATATAGCGCCTTTTGTAGTAAAAATTCAGATAATCTTGTTCATATTCAAAACTAATATTATATATTATATAAATATGTATATAATATAATATAATATAATATTGTCCATTTTAGTCGACAGCCTTACGCCATTTTTCGGCTAGAACCATTGTTCCAGCAGAGTAGAATTTCGGAGGTTTCTTGTTGAAAAACTGAGTGACGTGATTTTATATGACTCTTTTGAAGCCAATTTTACGCCAGCAAGTGAATGTTGCAGTGATCGGCACAAATGTATCAAAACTTCCCAGCAAAGTTCTTTAAATTTTTTCCTGAGTTAACAGAGATGTGCGTGTTATGGCATTGTTAACCTCTTTCCTATTGATCAATTCTTGTCTCTTTTTTAAATTACTTCCTTCAGCCGTATTAATAGCTGGCAGAAGATATTCGAATCAATCGTTCGAACAGACGGTAGTGGCTCATGATAGATGACACCCTTATAATACCAGCCACCAAACACACAGCTTCACTTCATCATCTTATTTCCGCCGAGACCGCTTTCGCACTACATTGCCGTATGTGACCCATTTTTCATCACCCGTTACCATTCGCTTTAAATATGGCTCGATCTTGTTCTGTTTCAACAGCGATTCTCAAATGGAAGTTCATATCCCTTTTTGTTTTGTAACCAGCTCGTTCCAAATGTGGTCGATCTTATAGTTCCCTAGCGATGTCACGACTCCTTATGTGCTGGTCTTCGTCAATTTTTAACACGATTTCTTCGATTTATTCAGTGATAGCCCGCCCAGAGGGAGGTGCATCTCTCACATCAAAACTTCCAGAACCAAAGCGAGCGAATCATCTCTTGACAGTAGTTTTCGATACAGTACCTTCACCATAAACAGCATAAACCTTTTCACACGTCTGCGCCGCATTCTTCCCTTTATCGCAGTAAAAGTGTGAAATATACCGAAATTTAGTTTCAAATAAATTTACATGCAACGCACTAATTCTAATAATATTGATCATAAAAGATTAGCTGATCTATCAACTGTGAAAAAAAGTTGACAGATACAAATTACTGTTTTAAATTTACAATACTTCGAAGTCAAGTAAACAGAAAAAGGCCCGGTACTTTTTCCTCAGCGTTATATTTTCTTAGAAAATAGCAGGCAATAATTCCGCATAATCAAAGCCAGCGTCTTCGTGATACACATCGACATTCAAATATCCTTTGCTTTGTGTAGCTTCCGAATCGGTTGAATTTTGGATAATAATGAAATAAACATGGAAATACTACCGTCTACCTTAACGAGCAAAGAAAACTTCATATGAAATCAGTTCGGCCAATGCAGCCTATTAGGGTAATATGCCCAAAACTGGAACAAATATAAAAATGAAGCCACTCTGAACTCTCCTGTCTCTTGCCTTTATCTGAGTTTCCAATAGATTAAGTTTTGACGTAATTGCCAATCTCCTCCTTAAAGCGTATTGAGATGGTTTTCCTCCGATTCGAGACTTTACATCCAATTCATGATACGATGAACCTATGATCTGATATAGAAACCTCCGGTAGAATTTTCCAACTGGTAATCTCCTAAGCTTACCTGTTCAATAGGGTTAAGTACTCGTTGCTTACTTGCTGTGTTCCGTTTATAAAAGAAAGGAGCATGTTTGGAGTAGAATTTCAAATATCAGCACTTATGCAGTATACTC
Source organism: Volucella bombylans (assembly GCA_949129095.1). Classification (NCBI taxonomy): domain Eukaryota; kingdom Metazoa; phylum Arthropoda; class Insecta; order Diptera; family Syrphidae; genus Volucella; species Volucella bombylans. The sequence continues at coordinate 84,449,317 of OX422142.1, forward strand.
GTACTCATGTCCTGTGTAAGTATATAATAGGTCACTATTTTTGCCATGATCGCAAGGACCGGATCCATGCCTTTATGGCTGTTATTAATATTAAAAATTGTTCAAAGTACGGAAAGCGAAACCTATCTGCCGCATCTAGTGGCATTAAAATAGAACTATGTTCGACAGACATATGAAAGTGTTCCTAAATCCACAGACAAACCAAGGGTATCTACCAGTTTTACACAATTTATAATATTATTTACATGACTCATTGGTAAAGCAGATACTCTTAACACAGAGAGATAAATGAAGACCCTAACATGGTAATCCGTTGGTCATGTAAATATTCTCAGGCTTTGACTACTCACAGAACCTCAATGCTTAGTTTATTGAATAACTGGGTATCTGGTAGCCCTATCATACTATGTTTCGTGCTCTTAGATATTTAAAAAATTTCGCACAGCATCATTAAATACGAAAAGTTATTGCTTAAGCCGGGAATCTACGAAGTCGGTAACAGCCACCATGCTGGCTTTTCTATTTTTATTTTTATTCATCACATTGTGGTGGCTGGTGGCACCAAATTTGTGCATTTCCTCGAAGTGCATACCTCTAGCTTAAGAAAGTGACACACGCACATTCTTCCTCTGGAACTACAAAATCATTTGTAGCAGCAAACGACGGACATGGTTGTTGTGGTCTGACAGACAAAGTGCGAACATACTGACAGTTTTGTTGGAAAAGTTGGCCTTGGATAGTGCGCACCCGCCACATTGTGCCCATCTGGACTTGGGATAATATTTTAGCGAACTTCTTGTATTGGATTGGATTGGCTTTTGCTGAACTCCAAAAGAGTCGAAAAATTAAGAAAAAAAAAATAGCTTTTACGATTCATGAAAGAATCGGGCTGATGTAGGTTTTTGTCTTCACGTAGTTTGCAACAAAAAGAAGCACCTCGCTGTTGATATAGAATTGGAATGCGCGATACTGAGTGTCTATTTGCACGAATAAAACAGAACGTATGGATATCACTTGTAAGATCCTCTGGGTGGATACTGACATTCCTCTTTACTCATACCATACTTTTTCCTGTTAGTATATGTATGCACTGTGTGCAAGATGATGACAACATTCTCAAATAGTGTGTCATGTTGGGATGCTCGGTTGGGAGAAATAATTATTGTGGATGAAGTTGCCAAGGATTATGTGATAATTGCTTTTCAAGGAACTAATCAGAACTAGGTTATAAATAACAGAGTTGTTGGACACTTAAGACCTAGGATGAGACGTTTCTGATACCATGACTGTCCGGAACACGTTTGTTGCTGAGGCATCTTACGTAAATTGGAAAATAAAGCGATTACTATTGTAGTGGAAGTGGAAATAGTGGTAGCTCTTGGCATTCATTGGTTACGTTCGTATTAACTAATCGTAAAGGTGAATCTTGCGGTCGTTTTATGAAGTCTTGTTTGACAACATCTGCAACCACTTCTGGAATGTAAACATTTGGATTTGTAGGAATAATAACAACGAAATAGTCAAATTAGTTAAGGACTACATAGCTTTTAAGAAAAACCAAATTAGTGGAGGGAGAGCTTCCTTGTTCCATTGTATTAAAGTAAAAGCGACACGAAGAATTGTAATAAACATTGATCAAGTGAAATGTGAAATAAATGCAAAGCAGAAGAAAGTCCCGAAACATCTAGGCAAAATCATGATAGTGTGGCTACTAGAAAACATGCAATTTCACAAGCTAAGATGAATGATAAAAGGCTTGAAAAGACCACCAAAAATTATCTCAATGGTAGACAGATTTGCTGAGTTAAAAACAAAAATTCCACAACAGAAAACATGCAAGCTTATATCATATAGCAACAATAATTGGAAATAAATGTCGATGACAGTGACACTTATAAAAAAATCACTGATGAGCTAACGAACATAAAGCTTCAAGGGCACTCATATGCAAATGAGGCTACTAGACCATTTAGAGTAGTCGCCAAAGATCTTCACTTCACTTCCCGTGTGACGAACATGACATTGTTGAAGACTTGATTAATATAAAATTCAAAATTTTGGAAGCCAAAAATCTAATTAAAAAATAAAGAACAAAAGGCAATGACGACAAGAAATAGAAATTTACCTCTTTTTATGCTTTCCTCGAAGATTTAGAAAAGGTATACGCTATTAAAATCGAGCCACTTTGAAGAAGGTCCTGCTCAATATCTCAAGGCAAACAATGCCAAGATTTCGGGAATACGCAAAGCTATTATAAAAAAGATTTTGAATGCGTTAAATGTGGAGGAAAACATCCAATACATAGCTGTTCACTAAAGAAGGATGAGAAAGCGAAATGTACAATATCAACTGTCATGGAAACCACCCAGCTAATTACAAACAACCTCTGTTGAAAAGAATATCAGAAAGGAAAAACAGATTTACTACCAAACACGAGCAAAACCTACTCAAAAATTAAAACAAGCAACAAGTAAATGTTGAAATCAATAAAGTAGACAAGATGCCAATTGCTGCAAAAACAAACGCATCAGTTGTGAATAACAATTTATATTGCCAAATTCTTAAAAATACACGTTAAGAAGGAGGAAATATCAGTAAAGGAAGTGCTTCTTACTATTATTCAAAGATTGGATAATCAAGATAAAATCATTGAGCTACTAAGCAAAGAAGTTTCCACAGCAAAAATAATAATGACTAAAATCGAAAAGTCGCAATCTTTAATCTAATCGGTTTACTCTAACACATCTCTGAATTTCAGGTATTTCCATGCAGTGAAAGCATTGATGTTTGCCTGATTTCTGATACCCACTTCAAACGGGGAACAAATTAGAATTCCATCCAGCTGACAGTGCCAGAGAAGGTAGTGCTGTAATTGTATAAAGTATTTTTGAACCTTCCGAATAGCCAAAAATAGCAAACCAAACAAGGTGGATGGCCGTGACTCAAGTGGTAGTATATTGGCTCCTCAATCGAACGGTTCGCGGTTCAATACCAGCCGTGACCGAAAATCTTGTCAGATGAATGGTTGCCTAAATATTGTACAACATCAAGTCAATTTACGCTAACAATTTAGTCTCCCTTGTATGTAACCCATGGAGCGAAATAGCCACTGAGCCCAAACATCTTTCTTTCTCTTTGTGTCCCATTTTCCGAAAAATTTAACACATGCCTTGGTATCATAAGTGTAGTTATACCTACTTGAGTGTTAAGTTCTTTAAAAAAAAATGCAAATAGCAAAATTCAACATTTTGAATAAAAGCAAATAGCTCCAAAGCATTCATCTACAGAGGAAGATCTTAATGACCTTTTTCGAATTCTAGGTAACAACTTTATCATTTGATGTGATTTCAATGCAAAACACACCTACATATTGGGCATGAAGTGTAATAACGAAAAAAAGTAGGAAACTCTACAAAGCAAGGCGAAAGTTTAACTGTGATTTTATTTCGACTGGATCGCCTACTACTTGGCCATCTAACCCAGTGAAAATATCAGATCTTATTGACTTCTTGATAACAAAACAAAAAATAGAATAGAAAAGAAGTAAAAGTTGAAAGCAGTGATGATCTGCCGTCGAACATGTCAATAGAACAGATAAAGAACAAGATATCTGGCGATAGAACTATGTTTAATGGACTAAATAACAAACGTAAAAAAAAGTATCGGTGCATTTTAAAATTGATCTCTTAGTAGATACAATTGTAACGTAACTGCCGGTGAAGACACATACTTCTTTTGGAAGGCTGCCAAATATTTAAAGAGATCTCAAGTATAGATCTCCCGTTAAAAACATCTGAGGGGTAATTGATCGGTGACGCAAAAGAAAAGGTCTAACTTTTTTTGGGGCACCTGGCAAATGTTTTTAAACCTTTGCCACTTAGAATGGTGAACCAACGTCTTGAATTCCTTGATAGAGTAGATGAATATGTAATCCCTTTTATTTCGCTAAGAGAGGCCAGCATATGTACGAGTATTCATATATGTAAAGATTGTTTTTTTAGAGGTATACAAATTCAATGTGAAATAAAACACTTGAAACTAATGCTAATGTAATGATATTAGATTCATTTAATAGATAATTTTATGCCATTACTCAAATATAATACGCGGGCATACGCGCTCCACGGCTAGCTCGAATGAAGCGCAATATTGCAGCCTAATTTTCGATAACTTTATCGAGGAACTGGGGCCGTATATCAACAATAACACGGCGAATGTTAACTTCCAAGTCGTGCAACGTATCTGGTTTATCGGCATAGACTAGTGACTTCACATACCCCCAAAGAAAGTAATCTAAAGGTGTGAGATCACAGGATCGCGGACCCCAGTTCACAGGTTCATAACGAGAAATTATGCGCTCAGCAAATGTTTCCCGCAATAAATTGATGGTGTCGCGCGCCGTGTGGCATGTTGCGCTATCTTGTTCAAACCAAAGCTCTGTCACGTCAATACCATTCAGCTAAGGAACGAAGAAGTCAGAAATCATGCTGATGATTCCACCAGCCCATAAAGCACACCAAACAGTGAGTTTTAATGGTTGTGAGGGCGTTTCGACAAAGGCTTCTGGGTTTTCTCCACTCCAAATTCGGCAATTTTGCTTGTTTACATATCCATTTAACCAAAAATGGGCCTCATCGGGAAACAAAATTTTGCTTTCAAAATGAGGATCAAAATCTTCCACATCGCATAGGGCGTAGCTCCAATTGCTGTGCACGATGACGAATCGACTCATTCGGATTCTCCACAACACCACGCTCCACAACGGCAATAACTGCTTCTGTTCGCTCTGTTTGTCGTCTACGGGGATACGTATTATCCGCTAGAGTGTACGTGTTGCGAAAACGATTCATCGTGTTGCGAATAACTTGCTCAGATGGACGATTATGTAGAACGTAAAATGGATTTAGCGAACGATAAGTTTGGCGAACCGAACCATGGTTTTCAAAATAAGTTTGCACAATTTGCACGCGCTGTTCTGGCGTTAATCTATTCATCGGCAAAACGTACTACCCACAAATCGACTTTCAGCTGTCAAATTGACAGTCTGTAGAAACAGTGTTGCCTGTTTAAAAACCAAACCTCTAAAAAAACACCCTTTACTATCTAATACGAAATCACCACATTATGTTTATAATAACTGCCAAAATCCTGAAAGAACTACCCCTCATAGCATTGTTAAAACTCAAGCTTATAGTTAATGATCGGTTCTGTTCCACATCACTGGAGGATAGCAGAAATTATTGTTATATTATACCTAAACAAGATAAGCCGCTATCTGAAGTCAATCTAATTTTTACCAGTTTTTGAGAAACCGCTTCTTAAAAGACTAGGTAGAATCATAGAGCAAATAAGGCTTATTTCCATCCATTGGGTTCGAAAGAAACATTCGACAGTACGAGTAGACCAAGTGCATCGCATAACTACTGTTATAAAAAAAGCACTAGGAGAAAAACAAGTTTGTTCTATTGTACATTATTCTTAGACGGGCCACATTCTTTCGAACAATTTTAGCATAAGGGTTCAGAGTATAAACTTCATAGGCATCTACCTAGACAGCACTAAGAGATATTTAAATGTTATGTAGCAATTAGATTGTTTAGAATTCGATATGGCTCAGCGTATTTAGAACTTAAAGAAATACAAGTAGGACTTCCACAGGGAAGTAATCTAGGGCCCACCCTATATTTACTATATACCAGTGATATACAAAATGCGAATGATACGATGACAGACGACACTACTCTTCAATCAACTGATGGTGGATGCGTAGCTAAGGCAACAGAAAAGCTACAAAATTCAGTTAAAAGATATGTGATTTGACGCAACGACGGCGAATTAAACTTAATACGTCAAAGTCTAAACTAAGGAATGTCCCTTATTTATATTTATTAATAATGATCTTTATTCTTTATTCATCTACCAAGCTTTACTCTAACAGATTTCAGATTAAATAACATAAAAATTACAAGATACATTAATATTCAATGGTAGGTATTGTAAAATACAATAATTATATTTCAAGACATACAATTTAATAATGACAATTTAAATTTTGATCTATCATCACACAAATCTATTTCAGTACAAACGGAGTTGAAAATTCTATATACAATAGTCATTGGTTCTTAAAGACCATAATTGTGTCTAGGGTTCAATAAAAAATTTCTTATTCGAAGAATTCTCTCCGGTGCAATCCGGTCAAATCTGATACAAATCTATGTTGCTCCAATGCTATTTGTTCTTTGATAGGGAAATAAAGTTTTTTCGTTACAATTGATACAAACAATTTAGGAATAGCTGGAAGTGTAAATATTTCACGATAATTCTCAACTTTTTGTCGGGATCCAGCCTTAAATATGTTATATGATTTCCATTCACCTAAAAATGTGCCAAAAGTTAAGTATAAATTGTAAAAAAATGTTAACTGAAAGGACAGGAATAAATTGCACTGCTTGAAAACCTCAAATGGTCAGTGCCCGCACTTTGCAGGTGTTCAAATTTGTTGTGCCTTGGAAAACATCGCCAATCGAAAGATAGTGTGATCCGATAAATATGTGACAGTCACTTATGTACCAGTATATCATGATCAGAGAAAAGAGAAAGATTAGAGTGATCAAAATAAACTGACTGATAAAACTTTGCCAAGAGCTCACAAGTGGAATCAATGCTATAAGAGACCTTCAAATCTAATAAGAATGACCAGAAACCTTTAGGATTCATTAAAATTTAGTACTTAGTGTTCATTACATACTGTTGATAAATATACTGTTTATATAAAAATTTATTAAATAATTCACACTTCCGGCGCAATTGGCAGAAACGTCTTTTGTTTAAACCAGATTTATTTTTAGTACTCTCTAAGTCAAATAATTTTTTGTTATACCATGGTTATTTAGAACAGTGTTTTTTCCCCTAAGAGGCTCGAACTGGGTAATTCCATATGTCCAATATGCTAAAAACTGTATCATAGATTTCTTTAAGTTGCAGACCGGAAAGAATACTCAACCAATGAACGAATCTAATTAATTGTTTAAGCCATCATAATTTGCTTTTGAGAAATTATAACTAGGTTCATAGTTATTCAAATTTGATTCTATTGTGGAAGGAGCACTGCACGGAAAATCTATATATAGAGCACTGGGATGAGTCGAATTTTTCATTATAGGACATAAAACTTCCCTGGAAGTATGTTATTATGTTATTATGTTATATTAATTAATTAATTTATTTATTTATTTTCAAGGGATCGATACAAATGAATTTGTAAAGTCCAGGATTTTACGCCGGGGTATTGTGCCCATGTGGCGTTTGTCAACAGCACGCGGTGTACTGAGTTCTCATGTATATTAATTTATGTTATTATTTGTAAATATTAAATTTAGAATTCTATTTACCGAATTCCGACAATCATGTTTTTGAAATAAATTAAAAGCAAACATATTATCAGAAAACGTAATCCATCATACGAGGGCTGCATGATAAGTACCCGTGTTTACCGACTGATGGCACCACTGATGAAAAATGTGTATGCCATCATATAGCGCCATTTTTACAACCATGACTGTCAATATTTCAGACAGATGTATCGAGTAGTTTTGTTTTGACAGCTGTTGAAAGTCATTAAGTTCGTGTTTATTTGCAATCAGGGAGAAAGAGCAATATCGATCAGTGATTCGATTTCTTTTTTTGGATGGGAAGACGTGTGAGGAAATCAAAGTGAAGTTGCCTTCCGTTTATAAGTACCATGCACCTTCGATGACTACCATCAGATATTGGTTTAATGAATTCAAGCGTGTCGAACATCCGTTTTTGATGAAGAGCGCCCAGGCCGTCAGATTGAGGTGACTACGGAGGATATGGTTAATAAAATCTATGATATCGTGTTAGCAGATCGTCGGGTGAAGGTCAGAGAGATTGCTGACATTGTATAATACACATCTCAATTGAACGCATGCAAAATATCCTACACGAAAAATTGGGCATGAGAAAGCTATCGGCGAGATGGGTTCCGCGTTTGCTAACAGTGCAGTGGAGCAAAAACGAAATCGCATGGCAACTTCAGAGCCACAGAAAAACTGGTCGAATTACGCTACGAATTGCTGCCTCACCCATCCTATTCTCCAGATTTGACCCCATGTGATTTCTTCCAAACATGAAAAAATGGCTTGACGGAAAGCAATTCTCATCAAACGAGGAAATCATCGCCGAAACAGAGGCCTATTTTGCGGGCAAATCATATTTTTCGACAAATCATATTTTTTTGAAAAGTTAGAATATCGCTGGACTAAATGTGTTGAGCTGAAAGGAGAGATAAATGAAAAGAGAAGAGAAATAAATAAATAAAAAAATTTTTTTTAATGCGTTTTCTTGCCTAACACAGGTACTTATCATACAGCCCTCGTATTATCTGGGATTTAAACATTTATCATCATTTGAATCAGACCATTTAATATCACCTAAGATCCTGAACTGAAATGGAAGGAACATGTGAAAGAAAGTAGAAAGTAGAAGAACGAAATATTAGATATAGAAAACTTTACTGATTGTTAGGATATAATTCAGAAACGTCCACTGAGAATAAAATCTTTTTATATAATCAGATACTTAAAACTTTTTGGACATACATATGGTATCCAATTATGAGATTATACAAAGAAAACGAGTGTACAAATAATGCAAACATTTCAAAACAAAGTCCTTCGAGAAATACCTGTAGTAAATGCCCCATGATATATTAGAAATAACGACTTGCATCGTGATTTGCAGATTGATCTTGCAATTAAACGAAATTCATCACAATGAGCGTCTGCAGATGCATATTATGTAATCTTGAAATAGAAGACGTCTTAAATGTACAATATAAACCTCAAATGCCAACTGGAACTTATTTAGAAGAATAATAAGAGCTAATCTTGAAAACTCTTTGATTCAAAACAGCAACATATCTGAAATTGATCAAAATGTAGAAGCTTTTACTTCTGCGATCTTAGAAAGCGTAGAACATTCAGTGCCAAAGAAAACGGTCGCAAGATGTGCATCCAATGTTCTTCCCCAATTTATTCTCCAGATAATAAAACTAAGAAACACTTGTAGATCCAGGTGGAAACGTACAAGAAATGTGTCTTATCTCGAGGATTACAATAAAATAAATTCTTTGGTAAAATATGCAATAAATAACCATAGAAACCAATCGTGGAACGATAGACTACAGGGTCTAAATAAGGGCAGCAAGCCATTCTGGAATATCGTTAAGGTAGTGAAGAAAAAGAACACTTACATTCCTCCACTTAAGGTTGGCAATTCTTCGTTGGCTTCTTGTTGTGATAAAGCTAATGCGCTGGCAATCAACTTTTTCAAAAGTCATTCGACTGGTAGAAACGTAATTCCAGTTACGCATATTGAATCTTCCGTAGAACAATCACTAAACATCCTCGATTCACAGTCATTATTTAGTAACATTAAGCTTATACATCTTAATGAATTGAAGGATATTATACGTAGTTTGAAAACTAGAAAATCGTCTGGCTCAGATGGGATTAAGAATCAGTGCCTCAAAAATCTCCCTGATTTTGCCCTTATGAAGTTGATGGATTTGTTCAACAACTGTCTTAGATTAGCATACTTTCCTAATAAGTGGAAAGTAGCCAAGATAATTCCAATCTTAAAACCGGGCAAAGCTCCAAATTTACCTTGTAGCTACAGGCCAATTAGTCTGCTAAGCTCTCTTAGTAAGTGCCTGGAAAAAATTATAAAAAAAAGAATTGTATCTTTTGTTGACGAAAATGCAATTTTGCCTCCGGAGCAATTTGGGTTCAGGGCATTTCACAACACTACTCACCAAGTTCATCGTATCACAAAAGATATTAAAAATAACCTTTCAGAGGGCAAAAGCACTGGTATGGTAATTTTGGACGTAGAGAAAGCTTTCGACACCGTTTGGCATAATGGTTTAATACATAAACTTCTAAGATTTAATTTCCCGTTGTACATAGTTAAAATTATTCAATCGTTCCTGTCATCCCGAAGTTTCAATGTATCCATCAACCAAAGTCTTTCAGACAATCATTTGATTAATGCTGGTGTCCCGCAAGGATCTGTTCTTGGTCCAGTCCTCTTTAATATATATACTTCCGATTTCCCCAACTTGACAAACTGTAACATTGCCTTATTCGCTGACGATACTTGCATTTATTCTTCAGATGCAATTGGTTTTAACATTGAAACTAATTTGCAATCTGGTTTAAATGCTGTTGAAGTATATTGTAGTCATTGGAAAATAAACATTAATGCTTCTAAGACTCAGTCTATCTTTTTTACTCGTAAAAGAAAAGCCTGCTTACTTCCTAGTAACAACCTTCTCATCAATGGTACTCAAGTTGAGTGGAAATCGACTGTTAAGTATCTTGGCATCTATTTAGATAAGCGACTTACATTCAATCTACATGTTCAACAAATCATTAAAAAGGTTAATATGACAATAAGAGTTCTTTACCCATTTATATGCCGGAATTCAAAATTAAGTGACGCCAACAAATTATTAATTTTCAAATCAATATTTCAAGCAATTATGTTTTATGGATCTCCTGTTTGGGGTAAGTGTGCAAAAAGCCATCTGCGCAAGCTGCAAATAGCACAAAACAAATTGCTTAAAATGATACTTAATCTTCCCTGGTTTTTTTCAACAGAGGAACTTCATATAATGGCTAACATTGAAATGGTTTCAGATAGAATTGAAAAACTAAACCATCAATATAATATCTCTTGTTCTTCATCTGACAACCACTTGATTTCAAACTTAGTCTTGTAGGAGTGCAATATAAATTTGTTTCATATTCATATTTATTTATTTACTTATTTATTTATTTACTTATCTATATATTATATATAAATTCATTTATTTATTCATATACTTATTATTATTTGTTTATATATTTATTTATTTATTTATATATTTATTTGTTTATATATTTATTTATTTAAATATTTATTTATTTATTTATTTATTTATTTATTTATTTATCTATATATATATTTATTTATTTATTTATTTATTTATTTTTGTTTTTGTTTTTTTTGATTTGTTTTGTTTGTTCATATATTATATTCCAATACATTTATATTTATTTAATTACTTCTTTATTTATTTATTTGTTTCTCCTTCATTACAATTTTCCTGTTAATCATTTTATTTGTGTAACTTCTCACAAATTAATAATCTTTATTTTTGAAATCAAGTGTTGAAACCGCTTCTCCCTTCCCCCTGCGAATTTTGTTTTAATGAAGGTTTTTAGTGGCTTTTCCTTCAAATTCTAAGTTAATCTGTGATATTATATTTAGTAAAAAATTGTACAAATATTTTAGAAGTAAGGTACCAAGCCAAATCTCTGTATCCCTAAAATTGTATCCTAAAAATTATAATTTCTTGCCACAATAAAAGAAAATAAAAAATATAAACCTCACGAATTTCTAATCTGACAATTATGAGTACACGTGTTTAAATGTGTACCCTGTTAAACATCTTTCGATCTTTTTATGATTGGTAATGATTAAGAAGGTTTTTTAAGTGCTGTTAGAGTCCCATACTACTCTGGATTTCTAACCTCTCAGTGTCTTTCGAGATTTTCACCTTCTATAATAAAAAATAGAAAAATCAATGCGGAGGCAAACTACCTTATAGCTTATGAATGATGAGAAAGAAACATCACGAGAGCCCGGGAGATCTACACATCATTTCAATTGGTCTAACTAAAGGAAGCTTTCAACAAAGTACAAGGTGGCCATAATATATGACCCTATCGAATGTCAATTCAGTGAATGAATGAATGAATGAATGCCCAAATAAACATTTAAAAAAACGCATTAATTTTTTTTTTATTCTATTCCATTATAGCCCACCTTATATACCTACTTTTCATATTGACTGGAGAATTAGTATACGTAAGAATGACACAAGTGATACCTTTCAGGTTTTTATTAATGTATTGAATGGCCAAATCTTACATCTCATTCGGGAAGATACAAAATACTTAGGGACCGAAGCGTCCATTTCCTCTACATGTAGTATTGTTATCAGAGTCAACTGCGGGCCGAGATACAAAAAATCCCTAACTACGAGTATGCAAAAGTTAAAGCTAACTATTATGATGTTCTGTCTGATTCGTCTATGTTGTGTATCTCTTCACAGAGCATTTTTTGTTTTTCCCCCATTCACAATTTAACCAATTTTTGCAGCTTTGTTCCAATACTCAGTGACAGTTCTGCCAATTATATCAATGTTATCAGCGTTTGCAACTAATAGCACATACTTTTGAATAATTTGTGCTTCTCGTGTTAGCTTAAGAGTGTAGCACAATTTTCCCGGATATGATGCTGAAGATGTTACATAGCAATAAGCACTTTCTGACTAATTTGGCGAGATGCCAAATCTAGATATGGTTCAGTAGCATTCATTTCTTCGGACGCTGTCATAGGTATATGGACTTAGTATCTATAAATAGGTGAGTTTCAACATAAACTTTTAGTTTAGGCATCTATCGTGCTGGAGACCGCATTGGTTGACGGTCGATTCGTCAAGAGTCTTCCATATAAAAATATCGAGATGTAGGTAACGAATAATAGCAAGTTAATTGCCTTAAACAATATGTTATCAGAGGTATTGTCGTGCGGGCTACATTTGTCAACAGCATGGTCAAATACACCCACTCTTCCTACCTAGGGCACTGTTTTGTCCCAGAATTCACAGAAACTGCGTCTGATCTTGTCAGTTAAAGTTCGCTTTAATACGAATAAGACAGTCATTCATATGTATGTCGATATTAATTAAACTCGGGATCCAATGACAATGTCGCATATAAATAGGCGTTAGTGAATGCGACTTTCTCGGAAGGAAGGTAGTTAACTCCATACACCCCCGCCTTCGAAGTTCAGGGTCTATCTGGAAACGAGATATTTCTTACTAATTCTGGAAAAGCTATTGACCTCAACTTCCAATACGCAGAAGTAACTCATATAAGGGATCTGTTGCGTTGGCTTTTGACGCCACCGCCGATTCAATTGCGCGATTGCATTGAGCATACGATCTTCTATTGTTTTGTAGTCATAACTACCACACATTATTTTGACGCAGACTATGTTACTCATTGCAATGTATTTTGGGAATGAAAGTCAATAACACGAAATTTAATGGGATGTCAACACCTTTAGCAAACAAAAAAAACAATTTTGTTTTTAAACGTACATACGCGTTGAATCTTTTTTAATAATTGATGTCAATGCAGATGAGGACGAAAATCACCCAAGAAACAATGAACATTGCTTCCATTCGATTTTGTAAGTCTCTATGCGCCAGTGGCGTACTTCAAAAATAAGAGGTATTATAGAGCTACAGATATGGTCTCACTGTTAACCGACTTTCTGTGGTCAGAGCTTGACAACATCGATATATCCGAGCTGTGGTTCCAACAAGACGGCGCTACATGTCATACGCTCGAAATTTACTCTGCACATCGATGTATCACCATCTGGGAATTTTCTTTGAAATCCTTCTGAAAATGCTAAAAACTACCAGCAATAGATATCGGCAGAAACTTTGACACATATCGAAGAAGGTAAGCAGTGAAAAAACATGAATTCAAATGAAGCAAATCCATCGTAGTTTAAGATGAATCAAGACTAAGTACGTAGTCAAAGAAGCAATAAACAGAAATGATAGCAGAGATATCAATAACATCGGCAGGTGGTCGTTGCTCCAACAAACACTTGGTGAACAATTTAGATGGCTCCATTTTTAATTCAGGTGAGATTCAATTTAGGAAAATGCAGCGTTTCGTAGTAATCAATTCCTGTGGCTCAAATATTCCCACCGTCATCAAAGCCCTCTAGCATTACAAGACAGCAACTATTGGTGGAACTTCTTGTCGAGCTATTCAATGAATGAGGAATATTCGTCAAGCTTTCGAAGGTGGTCCATCTGATGAAATGTGAAGACTGGAGAAAGATTTGCGGGAATGGCAAAAATAGTTCCGAATAGAATCAGAAATTATTTAGAGTAAACTCTCAACGTCGAATAGGCATGTTTTCGCTCAGGATCTACCTGTGTCGAAGCAATTAGCACCTTATCTGCTCTTATATGCTCTCCCGTGCGCGGGAGCGGAATACCAGAAAACCATACAATAGAGTAATGTATCAAAAAGGGAGTAAGATATATACATTTTCACTACCCCTTAAAGTCATTAGTGATATCATACGCTCGGCACTGACGGAAGAATCCGAAGAAGAATTTAAATAAAATAAGATCATATCTAAAATATCTTGACGTTTGATACCTGTTTCTTATCGCATAGGATCTTGGTCCTACATCAAATCGCTCATAAACTAGAAATCGAAGCATTCAGACAAGGGCTGGGTTTAGATAAAAGCCTTGAGCTTTAACACTCAATATACGATGGGCTGTCAAAAATGTTATAACCTTCTTTACTTAGAAAGTATGATCTCGTTTAATGCTGAGACCAAAATAGATGTGAGCAGCAGAATCGGAAAAGACAAGAAAACCTCTTTCTTTAAGTTGTCTAAAATCTGTAAAAGTAATGTTTTCAGTACGAAATCCAAGCTATCACTGTCCCGATCCAACCTGGAGTCTGTTTTATTGGCTGTGTGTAGTACATAAAAAACTACCTCCGCTGTTACTCTCATGTTGCAAACCTTCATGAACCAAGAGGAAACCCTATACGATGGAGAAAGTGGGAGAGGTTCACCCATATCTTATGGCACAAAGAAACTTCCTCTGTGAAACATGCCTTGCAATGAATACCATCACTTAATCAGGCAAAAGAGTTTGATTTGGAGCAGCTTGAGGAGGAATCAAGGTCACTTAAGATGACGAACTGTTCCAGTACAGGACTAATAGAACTGTGACACCGTCGATGTGGGCACTTGATCATTACATGTTATGCCAATGTCCACATACAAAAGGGTGAGTCTTTATCAGAATACATTATTATTAGGAAAAACTTATTATTATACATTTGTTTATTTTCTCGTCTCCTTTTGTTTAGAATCTAGTTAAGGAATGGCATGTGTCCAGCGAAGCCTCTGTGTCGGACCATATACATAGATATAAGGTTCAACATAAGATGCACTACGGGTCATGGCCAGACTACATAACATACATAAAAAATCAACAAATTGGAGCACATTCAGAGAAACTTTTCAGCTCAATGAATTTGTCATATCATCCTTCAGAAATAGTTGTAAAGTCAAAGCTGAAGTTGTTAAAAGGTGTTACAATGGTGGAATAACTAGAACAGCTACGCTAAAAGGTGAATAAACTCTTCAATCAAGCAAAGGCCCTGGTTCATGGAACTGTTACAGGTTCACATTAACTAAATTAAACGCAGAATTGCGAAAATCAAAAACAAAAACCTGGATAAAGAACTGCGAAAAATTGGAAGAACTCCCGGCTATCACACGTCCAGCAGAAGCACCAATCTGTTTGGAAAAGTTAAATGGGACAGATCTAAATTTTTCAAGTCACCGGAACTTTGTTAGTCCTGATTCAAAAAAGATCAGGCTCCCATTCTAGCAACCACGGTTGCTTTATTTAGAACTTGCTAAAATTCTGTACAAGCGACGATTTGGAGGGAGGTAATCGGAGTTTTTTTCCCCCAAGCTTTTATCCACAGCAATCTACCCAAATCTTAGCGTCCTATGAACTTGACACAGTTTTTTCTTGAAAGAATGAAAGGACTAACAGATGTTCATATCAGAAAATACTTAATAAAAGAACGCCTCTGCACAAATCAATTCCTCTACTGGAAAGAACGATGTAGGGAAGGAGCCATTTTAAATCTAGTATCACAAATAAAATTGTACCTACGAAAAGAGATGTCATTTTCCTTTGACAATACTGATTCCATCTCAAATGCCAGAGAGTTATCGTAGGTAGATTAGGTCTATGCTCGAAAGTCGTAGAATAACCACAGCAGCCAAAGGCTGCCCACACGGATACTTTTTACCGCTTCTGGGGTAACTTACTAGTCAAACTAGAAAATCTAAGCTACAAATTGGCTATGCCAGTGATTTAGTTACCATCGTGAAAGGTAAACACCTAAAAGTATTGTTTGACTGGTGCGTTGGAGGAAACCCTTTAATTAACCCCGGAAAGGCGATACTAGTCCCCTCCAATCGTAGAAGAAACCTGAGTCTTGACCAGATTTCTCTGAATGACAAAAATCTAAATTGGAACTCTCATATAAACAACAAACTGACCAAAGCTCCCAAAGCCATATGGGCTAGTAGACATGGGTAATACCCCCAAAAGTCACCCATTGGATCTACACAATGATAGGCAGACTGATCATATCTTACTCGTGTAAGTGGTAATTTGCAGTACAGCCAAGCTATTACAAACAGAAGAGACGAAACTCCTAGTACAATAGGACATCGCAAGCTTCATCTCAAAAATTCTTCAATTCGACATGATCTGCGCTGCAAATGATCGCACAAAGTCAAGATCTGGTGGGTACCAGGGCACAAGGGAATTGAAGGAAATGGAAAGGCCGGTGAACTTGCTAGAAAATATTCAACAGAGCAATTCAATGACTCAGACCTCTCCTGCGGCATCCCATATTCTGGAATGAATTCGGTGATCAAAAGTAGGGAGAACAAAGTGTGTCTATTTTATTGGGAAAATATATCGGGTCTTCGACATGCTGTGAAATGCTTCCATAAAAAATCAAAATTGTCTCTTAAACTGAGAAGACTAACCACTTACACAAAATCATAATTAGTCAGGAAACTACAAGGCGTAATATCAGCAACGTCTTAATGCGAATGTGACATAATTTTTGCAAATGGTGTCATGTTTCATTGTGCTTTGACATTTATATGTATTATAGACAGATAGATAGTTACTTGACAATAAGCACTGAAGCACGTTAGATCGAGAATATCACTGATATCACCAAGGACATTCGAGAACATCGACGAGACAATGATGCATACAATTTGGCATTAGCGGATATTCGTTGCGTTGAATTTTGGTGGAAGAACTGAAGATGTTCCCTTATATAGTGCAAACCGCTCTCTGATTGCTGCCTGTTGACCGTCAAATAAGGTTAATTAATTCCCATGCTCTGTTAAACCTGGTGCAAGAAGAGGATGATTTCGTATTCAAAATCATAATGAGCGACGAAAAGTATTTCCACTTAACTGGTTATGTGAATAAACAAAAGTTGCATTTCTGGGGCACGGACAATCCACATGAACTGCACGAAGAGCCATTGTAAAAGAAAACAGTAAAAGAACTAACTGCCCCTTATTTTTTGAGGACGCCGACGGCAACACCGTAACCATAACTAGTGAGCGCTACATATAAATATTAAATGAGCTTTTTTTGCACCAAGTGGCTGAATTGAGTCTCGAGCATTGTTGGTTCCAGCAGAACGGAGCAGCCGCTCACATACTCGTAGCTCGGACAACGATGGAGATTTTGATTCACCAATTTCCAGGTCGTGTGATCTCCCATCTTGGCGATTTGAACTGTCCGTCCAGATCGCCAAATCTAACGGCGTCAGACTTCTCCTTTGGGGCTTTTTTGAATCTCGCGTTTACCACACCAAACCACAAAACTTGCAAGTCTTGAAAGCCAACACTGAATAAGATGTCACCAATTTGGAGCCAGATATTTTGCAAGCAACAATTTAAAATGCTGTAAAACGAGCACAAATATGCATCAACTCAGGAGGTGGTCATTTGACCGATATCATTCTTTTAACTTAATATCATCTATTTTACACCTTCTAATCAACTTTTCATGAAAATAGATCCCAATTTTGTTCATTTCTAACAAAAAGGCAGCCAATCCACATTCTGACATTACTTTTGCCTAACCTAGTATATGTCGCCTTTGTATGGAAGTCAACGAAACCGCAGAACACTTGCCCTACTATGTGAGTGCGTACCTTTATGCACCATAAGGAGGCATTACTTTCTCAGAAAAATTTCAGTGAATGAGGAACTACAAAGTGTATATACCAGAGTGATCCTCAAGTTTATTAGAAAGTTGAGACTCTTTTGGCATCTTAAACTGACTGGCAAAAATAGAAGAAAAATAATGATACTAATATTCTGGTGGCCTGGTTGACTACAATTACATCTTGTTTAAAGCTAGGGCTGGATCCGAATATATAATCCACTGAATGCTGCCTTGAGGCTAAATCAAAACCGAAAATCACCTAATATCTTAAGATTAACGGCTTATCTCCGGGAGATATACAAGGTGGCGCAAAATTAACCATCCAATTTTGTTTTTGAATCACTTTTTTGCTAAATAAAAAAAATGATTTTGAGTGATGGAAATCTTTATTTGGACCTTTACAATTGTTTCTGTTAAGTGGGAAAGATGATATTCGCCAAGTAACTGCCGCCAGTGTTGATATACATTTGTGCCAGTTTTATCGTATTTTCCATGACTTTCCGCAAGATCTCCGGTGAATATTCTCCTTAAAGACTTGTTGGCATAAACCCGCGACTTCAAGTAGTTCTAAATAAAGTAGTCTGGGATGGTTAAATCGGGTTAAATTGGTTAAATGGCCAGCAAGGCCATGCCAAATCGCCTAAATGGGAGATTACGCGACCAGGAAACGCTTCCTTCACTATATCCATTGTGGCTCGTGGAGTGTGTGCGGTTGTACCATCTTGTTGAAACCACTTGTTCTCCAAGCCCCGCTCATCCAATTCCGGCAGTAAGAAGTCATTTATAATGGCCCTGTAGCGTTCGCCAGTAACAGTGACCGTATTGCCGATGGCGTCCTCGAAAAAATACGGCCCAATCACTCCTCCCGCGTGAACGCCGCACCACACAGTGGCTTTGAGTAGATTTAATGACTCTTCTTGCATCACACACGGATTTTCAATGCCCCAGAAATGAAAATTTAGCTTATTGACGTAACCGCTTAGATGGAAATGCGCCTCGTCGCTCATGATGATTTTCGACATAAAATCGTTCTCTTCGTTGTTGAGATTGAGCATGGCTTTACAGTAATTCACACGCGACTGACGGTCAGGAGGCATTAACTGATGCACTGTTTGCACTTTGTACGGGAACATGTGTAAGTATTTTACTAAAATTCGCTGTAGGATCCGTCTGCTGATGCCCAATTGCGTGGCCCGTCATCTGGTTGATGTTTCTTCGTTCTCAGCGACATTGGCAGCCACAGCCGCGATATTCTCGGCCGAACGACCAGTCCGGTGGCGACAACGCCCTGCATGATCTCCTGTGGTTCCACTCTGTTCGAGTCGAGTAGCTAAGCGCTGAAATGTTTACCCAGTTGGCGCGACACGATTAGGAAATCGACGTAGAAATTCACGCTGCGCTAACACCACCGACCGATTATTGGTCAAAAACATCGACACAATTATACCACGCTCTTGAGGAGTAATGTCAAATATGATTGACGTACGATGTGATTTGCAAAACTTATACCATCTTCCGATAGGGTGTTATATGTATAATACATGATAATGTGCTATACATACGCAATGCTGTAAGGAATAGATATTCGACAAAAAAGCTGTGGTTGAAGACTTCGGCGTGAAAAATTGGATCTTGACTTTCCATGTATTAACAGGACGAAGTCTAGGAATATATATACTCGTAGGTATACATTCGTATCTGTCCACAAATTGATATTAAACGGCCGTAGGCCAATTGGAGCAACCTTGAGATCGAACAATCTCCAAGCATCTCATCAGGTTCGTATGAAGTAATATCATAATGATCACTTGTAAGTGAATGCTATAAATTAGGATAAAGTTCCGAATAGTACTCACCTCCGATTTTCTAAAAATTTTTTGTACGTATAGTCTTGTACGTCAGAAGGGAAAACCCAAAGCGATTTTTGGTGCAAACTACTGGAAAGGACAACGGTACCAAACATGCTATATTTTTACAACAATTAATATGAACAGTTTATTTCTCCAGAAACACAAAACAATTGTTTTTGACATAATTCAGTTACACGACCTATATCAACAAATTTCCGCTATTCTTTGTTGAATGAAATAGAGGGGATGGGTGGCCCGCTTCGCGGGAAAAAAGGATTTAAACTCCCTCTCCGAAGGGTTTAGCCGCTCACACGACATCGTCGCTCCGCTAAGGGTATTTCATCAACTGTCAGGCAGGCGCCTATGTGCAAGGTACCTTAATGATAAAAATGACTGGACCCAAGTATCTTTGAGCGCCTTTAGACTAAATAACATTTTTTTTTTGGAATAAAATAGAAAGGAGTTGGTAGCCCGCAACATTTCAACCCCCTCTTCGCAGACTTACCCGTGAGTAAGACTTAAAATTTTAAATTTGGAATTCAAATTAACTGTTTTATTTCACAGTTCTTTATTCATACATAGTTTATTCAATTTAATATAATTAATTATTTGAATAAATCATTGACCAGGGTAAAATTGCGAATATCTATCAACAACTGGTTTAAAGGATCTCGGTTTAGCTTTTTTACACGACGGCGCCACAGAAATTCACATAAATGTTTGTCCATATGTACAATTTGTGTGTACACCACCACGAGATAATTGACGATGCATCCACCGCCACGACGACTTAATATTTTGGGTATGAGCCCCTTTTTCCGAATCTACAAACTCCTTCGAATGATTCACAGTGAAATGTTGATATCCAAAAGATCCTAAATCCATGTATCCCTTCCAACAATCTGTATGAATTATTGTTCCAGGTTTTACATGTTTTTGAATTAAACCTTACAACACTAGGTTAATTTCAGATCATTTAACACCATATATGTACATTTTATGTTTGTTAGAATACGAGTACTTGATCACTGGAATTAGTTCACGATCTCTTAACCACTGTAATGTGTTCGAACGAGTATTTAAAATACTTGCAAATACGTCTGACAGGCGCCTATATCAATAGCTTTCTTAATTAAGAGTACCCGAGTGACAGTACTCATTCCAAAATTATAGAAAATTCACATGTTCAAATGTTGTAGCAAATCATTCACTTTGCGTAGTATGTATGTTTTCGATAATAATGCAAAACATAACCGAACAAACGGGTGACTTTTGTACTGTTGTTTTGTTTTTCATACACATGTGGTAAAGCGTGTAGTTATCGATATTCACAAAGGTCATTCTATGTTCAACCTTAGTGCGAATCGGGTATTATTTATTGTGAATAAGCAATGGCGGCTAAGCGTCCTCTAATCCATCCTAAACTAAATAACTTCTCAATATTTTCTTTGTTTGCGGATTTGATGTCGACAAACAAAAACAGCATTGCTTTTTTAAAAGAAATTGGTTTAATTCCCACTAAAACATCAACTCCCTCACTGTGTTGCAATTTACGGATGAAGGTGAAAAAATGCAAAAATATAAAGTTCGGTTGGATGTGGCGATGCTCAAAAAAAAGGTGACAAAATTTGTAGGAATACAATTAACCCATCTATCGGCACATTTTTCCATGGGCCTCAATGTCGGCTAGAGGTTCTTGCGATAATTATCTCTTTTGTGATCAAAATTCCTGTGAACACGGTTTTTCAGGTAAATTAATTAAATCCTAAGTTACAACTTTATGTTTTTTTTAAATATTGTTGTATATATATATTTTTTTTTAAATTAGCATTTAATCGCTTGGCGCCATTATGACAATAAAAATGAACTAAGCAAATCTACTATTGGCGGCAAAGAAAACACTGTACAAATCGACGAAACTTTTATTACGAAAAGGAAATAACACAGAGGCCGTATTACTGAACAAATGACAATCGTGGCATTGTGGTTGTTTTGCAAAGAAGATAAGCTCTGGCGGTTCTTTAAAGTAAACTCCAAATGTAAGGAAGATTTGTCGCCTTATATCCATAAATACGTTGACCGCAACACTAGTAGTATTTGTACTGACAGCGAGCCAGTATATAGGTGTTGAAAAAATATTCTCTAGTTCCACAACACATGAAATTACGAACCACAGTAAAGGCGAATATGTTAACAAGACCGATGCAACCAACACAATTAATGATCTGGAGAATCAGATCAAGCTTCTGAAAAAAACAATTTTATGCCGAAAAACAACAGACAATCAATATATGGCACTCTTTTTTATCGAAAATACTGCCTTGAAAAAAAATATAAGGACGACTTGGGCTCCCAAATTATGGAATTTTTGCTGGACGTAAATAAAGTATACGCATGTTTTATCGATGGTACAGAAAGTGTAGGTTTGCAATTAAAGGGCTTCGACCCTCCCACCGTTCACAGTGAGTACTTAGAATGTATTTTACCGACAAAAAAAACCTCGGCTCCTCACCATCAATGACGAACTCAACGAACTCGACAGTAACACCAGTACGGATGATGATTTTATTGACGAGACTTATATACCTTTTTAATATGTACATTAAAAATCGACTTGACTATTTTTAACTAACTACGGACTTACTAACAAACTGACTAACTGAGACGCGAAATGCAATGCAATTCTACCTCCTCGTGGTACATTCCGGGTAACGCTAAAAAATTTGCAATACTTTACTTACAAAGATGATAGGTACATCAACATTAATCATCAAAGTGAGATCACCGTAAATACCAAAAACCAAAAATCTCATACAAAAATAGTTTTGGTAGTTTTCAATTTTCTCAAAAACTAGACGATATAAATCAATTCGGTTTTTTGTGTTCGATTCAAAATTAATATAGGCATCGATCACAGGAATCCAATTTAGCACTTCATTTCATAATATTGAAAAAAATTGGTCCAAACTTCATTTTTGAAATTTTTTTTATCAAAATTTTGGGTTTGCATGAAAATTTCTTAAAAACCATTGATACAAAAATTATAGCTGGAACTTGGGGTTGAAGAATAGGTTTCTGACTTTCGAAACTGGTACAGTACTTTATTGTAAGTGTTGCCGTTATTTTTTAATAATTTTTTTCCATTTTAAATAATTTTTTAATAAAACTGCCACTACCTTCCAAACGGGGCGAGATAGACCCCCCCTTCCATAGTAAAAAATGCTTGTTTTTAACGCCTCTATAAAAAACCGTTATCAATTTTTGGCGCTAAAGTTATCGTACACTCTCCTCAAACTTTGTACTCGTATGTCCTTTTAGTCCTATCCAGTAGTTTGCGCCAAAAATCACTTTGGATTTTCACTTCTGACGTATACGACTATACGTACAAAAAAACTTAAGAAAAACGGAGGTGAGTACTACTCGTATTTGGAACTGCACCCGTAAATTATAATACATAAAAGGACGGATGCATTTTTTTTTGTATTTATTTATAACAAATATTTCACATTAAGATATCAGTCTCATTGGTTGCGAAGGCTTAAAGAAATTCGTGAGAGTTTACAATAATTACATACATTTAGTCACAAATACAATAGTATAATATATTGGAGTTAACGATGTGCAATTATTGTATATAAGATAATTTAATACAGATCTCATTTTCAACACATTGTCTCATAAATTTATTCCTATTTTCAGCCAGCTATATAATAGGTATACATATGTATATGAAGCCGGTTTTGGCTTCATTTTTTGGTGCCACCAAGTTCCAAATGGGCTTGAAGACGCTACAGTGTGTGGTGAAACTTCTCTTGCTTATCAATTGAACTCTAATTGATACATTCTACAACTGGGCTCGTATCCTTTTTACTCATACATAATCAGCACTTCAAAAATGACTCATGTTTGATTGAAATTTGCTTGTATGATAGTTTGTACATATGAGTCAACAACAGACATTGGATGAATCACTGAAAATTTAAGACAGATGCTTGACTCGAGTGGTAGTTCTTTGAAAAATGCATTCCAATGGGGTATTTCATTAGGTCTTACAAAGGCATACTCTATCTACAATATTAAAAAATTGCAAGTGCAAGATAGTTAATGATACCGTCATTAAGTTAAGGATGCGCATAGGTATATTTAGGCCTAAGATCTTTGATTATTTTTTTTTCATGTGTTAATACGTTAATACGTTTTGGCACGCTTGAACGTTTAAAGATTAAGATCGGTGAAACAATAAATGCCTTCGACAAAAATGCAATCTTTACTTTGTATGCATACACTTGGCCAATTTTACCAAGAAACAAGGTAAAGAGATACTCACCAAAACAAATACAATAAAAAAAAGAAACCAAAAATTGAAGAACGGAGAACGAGAAAAGAAAAATGAAGAACTCTTATGATGGTAACTGGTTACCAGAAGCAGATATTACTACCAGAACAGAACTTGTTGTATAGTAATGTGAATCCTAAAGGAAGTGTTAGTACGTGCCAAACGTGCATATTCCACACCAATCACATGCTACCTACTTATAACTGGTACGTGATGCAAAAGTAATTCATAAAAATTTTTCTTCCCAAGTTGTGCCAGTCATGTCCATTGCCAAGAGACGAGACAAACGATTATACCTAACGCGATCCCTCCAATACTATGAAATCTCCATCTTCGAATATTTTACCTGCTTTTTGCTGCAACTCTCACTACGATCCTTAGCAGAGTTGCCAGCCTTAACATATTTTAAATGATGTTAGTTTATTTTTTTTTAATTCATTTTAAATGCTTCAATAAAATGCTGTAATGACAACAGCCTACAGATGTATGCAATCTGGTCGATTACAGGTTTTTCTGGTCAACGTTAGATAATTTTGACGCCAAAAAAAGCAAGGATGACATCTTTGGTAGTACAATCGGAAAGTCTATCCTATATGAGACCACGTCTGGAAACGGCCTAAGCTAACGCAAAATATTCCCATTTAAAGAATGATAGAGGGGCATGAAGTCACTTGATCATCAAACCATTTCTCCTCCAGTGTTATCGATTATTTCCGAAAATTCTCTGAGCAGCTAATATATGATATCCTCAGTCAACTGCCTTGCTGGAGCCATGATAACATGTCTTAGACAGTGCTACAACAGAGGAATACTGTTATGAGATAAAACGATAAGTTTTTCAATCGCAACAAACCGTCAGAATCTTTGCCAATCCCTATCCCTCAACGTGTTGAAGAACAACGCCATTGATGGCAAGAACTAATGTGCTGAAGAAACACTTAGTTTAACGGAGAGTGTCGTAGAAAACTCGTAGCAAAACAACTCGATTTCGTAGCGGCCTCGGATAAAACGGTAAGATCGTCACTTGCAATCTCTACAGAGACCTGTGGACATGAAAAATAAAACTTACCAGTAATGTCACAGGCGGTATTGTGGATAAGGAAGACCACTTTTATAGACCGCTAAACGCTGAGGCCAATTAAAAATCTGCTGTTATAAAGAAAGAACAATTCAACATGGTAAATGAAACCCAAAGTTTCCGTCGACCCAACCCAAAGCGAAGCAAGGACAACAAGCTCTTATCGAAGTTCAACAAGATTACCAATAGAGAGGAAATTGATTGATTGGAAGTTCGGCATCGTTTGGGCAATCCACTATATAGAGACTCGAGCTATACACAGCCGTTTCTACCTTGGATTATGTCGAATGACGATGACAACATTCGCTACTCAGTAAAGGTAAAAATCAACTTCACCGAAATTTTCGATGTCAAAAAAGTGCTGCCATGTGACGTCTTTCACACCATACTTCAAAAACTGTGCGAAACTTGCCAGCTACTACCAATGGCACATTCATCATTGGCGGAACACAATGCGGTGTCACTGCTTCCCTAACAACTATTGGAATAGAACGAAGAAAATAGGTTGAGTCTTTTTTTTTTAATTTTCATCTTATGCTTAAATCTAGTTTAACAATGTTAATTACTTAATTTAACTTACTGAATCTTACCGAGCACTCTAAGTTTAACACTAAAATCTGTTCTACGATTATTTACATACATATAAATTTCCAAGAACATTTTTGAAAAAAAAAGTGGATTTGTTATCATCATTTTACTTTTTATTTAAAACTTAATACTACCTATGCTACTTAACCCACTTGAACTACTTATCCTAACTTAATTATAATCAGTGTGGCGAACGCTCGTTAACTCTTGCCTCAAGTGGTCAACATTCCAACTGCGAATTCGGGAGCCTGGCATTCGTCAGCATTGTGCGCAGACACCGCTGAGACTTAACCGATGTCATGCAGCACGTCTCACTTCCCAGAGTCGCTGCCTGATGTCAAGGAGCCCAATCTTTCCGAGAAAGCCTAAATCTAACTTAAAACTTTGTTACAATAGTAACACTTCTCTTCTCTAAGCCACCTTTCCCTCGCACTGCAGTGGCGGTATCTATATGGAGAAATGCCTGCCACAGAATAAACCTGATTCGTAGTGTACTCTCGTGGTGCATAACATTGGGATAACAAGCTCAAGCTCCAAAGACCAGGCTATTGTCGCTGTTCATCGCTCTTGCAACGTACTTTCGAATCACCTGAATCAGGAAATTGTCAATCCGGACCTTGTTGGGATAATATTTTAGGAACTCAGATTCTGATGTTCTGTACAATCTAAGACACATTGCCTTTCAAACACCCGTTTCTATATTTCTATGTTTCTATATTTCTATGTTTCTATACTCTATAAAACGGCTGTAAGTTGAACCACACGGGACAACCATAAAATATGATTGGCCTGAATAGGGCCACGTAGCATATTGCCTTCACCCTCGAGTCAAGTTGATTGCTGTGAAACAGTTTTTTTATGTATGTGTTTGTCAAAATTGCGTCAGCGATTTCTGATATCCCAAGGAGCACATCTTAATGCAGTTCTAAGTAATATTGTTTCATCGCATTCATATGATCGAAGCCACGCTGCAGAAGAGTATTAATGACCTCGGTTTCTGCATCTGATCTGTACACCACTAAATCATCTGCGTACGGTATAGCGTGATTGAGGTAACCCACTAGATAAGTTTTTTTTTTAGACCTGTATTCTTCCTCAACAAGAAGTGGTCAACGAATCAGTCAGAACGTCGCAGCAATAGACGCATATAATTTTGAAATACTATAGATAGCAAAAGTAAACACCGAGTTGTACAGTGATACCGACTCGGTCAAAAAGTGCGCATCAATCGCTTAAATTGGCTAGGACATTCAGATCGAATGGAGCCCAACGCTACAGCCCGAAGGGAAGAGTAAGGCTACACTATTACATATTATTTGGACTAAAAATTCAGCAAGGCAGTACTGTTAAATACATAGCTCTTGTTCGCAGTTGATTTAATTTATCACGAAAATACTTTTTTTGTATTTTTAAATAAGATTTGATTTACATTGATTTGATTTTAGTACAATATAATCGAAACAAGGACACTTGTTATTAACAATGAAATTCAGTATCAGCCAAATGACCTGCAGGATCTCTGTGTCACATCCAGGCTATTACGATAAAATGTTCGGTACATTTGCGGTTTCAACGATAGCACCACACATAATGGTTTTAGTGCTTCAATTAACTAGGGAGCGTATTCCAAAGAAATAAGTCGTGCAGTATTAAATTGCATGACCTAGTCTGAAAATTTGGAGAAATGACTTGGCCATTAAACTTTTCTCGTAACAGAGCTATGCTTTCAACGCTAGATTTCCGTTTTACTGGAAATTAACATCGATCACATTCATACCTCCAAGTTTCCATGAATGAAGCCTCCTGCTTAAAAACAGCACCAAATAGTACCACTTTGTGGATACAGAGCCTTCCCGACAATCATTTTTCTATTAACGGAGCTTCGAAGATGGAAATGTGCCTCATCGCTCAATGATTATTGGTTTAAATTTGCTCAATTTCACGCATTTCAAACATTCAATCGGCAAAGCTAAGTATGACGAGGCTAACAGTCAGCAGGCTTAAGTTATTGCGCCAAATGAGCCTTATAAGGTTTATAACACAATTCTACTCGTATATGCCAAATTTAGTGGAGTGTTGTTTGTCATATTCCCAATTCCTGAGATCAACGTGAATTCGACAAGTCCTATAGCTCACGTCGAGAAAAATGTTGACTTTTCCAAATGTTTCAACGAAATTTTCACTTATCATCTGACAGGTAGCAAAATAGCGGACTATTCAAATGGAAACCTTTTATTGGAGAGGTTTTTTTCTGAAGGATATCTTGATCCTAGTTAAATAAACACTAGAAAATTCAATATTTTCTTTTTATCATTCGCCGTAATATACTTGTATGAATATTTGGGAGAAAAGGTGCTGTTCTATGACATCTGAATGCTATCGATTGTTTCAGTTTTTTTTGAAAAATTTAACTTTGGCAACACTATACCTTAGCCAGGTATGCAAGATTGTTAATGTTCTCTGGAATTTCCGTTTCTAGTTTTACATCGGACAGAAAGCAGACTTTCAGTGGATTTGTGCCCCTCCCATGGTGGCCCGGGAAAAAAATCAAATATCTACCATATGAAGAAACGAAAAAATGAAAAGGGGAAAAGGTGAACCTTACGCCACGCGAATCTTCACAAACCATATATTGTACAACAGTCGATGGATTTTATACCGGCAAGCGTTAAATTCCAACGAAAAGCGTTTCAAAATTGGTTGGTTGAAGAAAAAGTATCTCATCTCACAACTCACGAGGCAAACCCCATGTTAATGAACCGACAGGAACTTTAGTATTAAACCGTCCAGCTAAGTTATTTGGTAGGTGAATGGAACAAATCAGAGGAACCTCGAACCTCGAGACCCACCGGAAAGAGAGTTAGGAAGGGTGTAAGGAGATTGCATGCTTATATATGTATGGAGCCACATTCCATATTTAGAATTTCCGTTGATAATACTTACATACATGCAGAAATGTATGTATCTTTGTTTTTTTTTGCGCGTGTTAAGAGTCATCACTTGAGTTTTAGCAAACCTGTCCTGAAAAGTGAATTTCAAACTGATAAAATTCCAAAAGTTGTACGTTGAGTGAACAAAAAAATTTAGAGAAAACCCAATACGGGAACACGCATCCTACAAGATGTGAACTAAGAGATTTCAAATTTTGATTCTTCACATCGCCAGCTAAGAGATAATATACTAGTGTTTCTTGCCTTACAATAGAAAAATTTTACACTTCCACTAGAAGACAGGTGATGGCCCCCTAATATACAATGAAACCTATGAAACTGACTAAAGTAATTGCTATAGGGAGCAGAAATGCCTTTTGAAATGTGGATTCGTCATCAGGAAAATATGTCTGATATTTGCTCATTCTCCCATAGAGCAGAAGTATCACTTTGATAGATATTGTTTCAACGAATATTTGCACCAACCATACAATTATTGTCCTGAGCAAGATGCTACGATCATTTCTGGTGGTTTTGCCAAGTGGTGCCAAGTAAGAGAAGTAAAATTTCTTTACCAACATAATTGGACGGTACTCCTGAAAAAAGACTCAGGTAGTCGACTTTAAAGACGGGCGCAACATCATTATAGCTAGCATGTTACGAGTACCTATACCTCAAATTCATTTCAGGTACGTAGGCCCAAGATCCACAAATCGGAAACTATTGTTAATCTATTACGAGTACATTACAATCAATCCAAAACGAAGTAATAATAAATTCCTTTAGGAAGTTCGAGGTCACCCTGCTGCTCGCTACTCGTGCTTTGAGCATTAGAGGCACAATATTTCATGAGTGGTGGGATATGGCATCAAACCAGCGGGCTATCAACGATGCCTTTGCCGCTATTCCGGCAGCACCGACAAAAGGGGATTAATCAGTGAATGAGGATAGAACAAATTGTATATGTTCTGTGGTTTTTCATCTCAATCAGATTATACTGGATTGTCTTTTGAATCCAAACATCAATATGCGATATAATATTGTTCGACTAATTACTCGTAGATTTCAGTTCACTTTCGTTAGATATAAGTAGATAGCCTAGCTCTGCTTAGCTTAATCCCGGTCCAGTTGTTGGGCTTTTTGAATACACCAGGCGTAGGCCCACGATTTTCTTATCACACAATGAATCAGAGGATCACTGCTACGAGTAGATGCCTTCCTTTTTTGTTTATAACAACAAAAAGATACGATTCATGACCGCTTTCATCAAGAGCAAGGTAGCGACCACATGGAAATCTGTAATGACAAATAATTTTTTTTTCTGACGGAACAGAACATTTAGACAAGGGTCTAGTCTATTGTGCTCCCTTTATGTCCCAGTGGTAAAGTCCGAGAATAAGCTGGATATACACGGAAGTATTCCGCGGTGGCATTACTCTCTCAGTATGTGTAGTACAAGGTGTGCTATGTCTAGAATACCTAGTTGGTAAGCGAAAGTACCACGCTCAGATGGCAGTAAGCGGTCTAAAGTCCTTGCAACTTACGTATATTGGGAATACCGCTAACTTTGTAAGGGCGTCGGAAAGCACAACGCCTGGTGCTGCTGCTTAAATGGAAAAAGCCACCATGTCTCTCGTCTCGTCTCTAGACTGGAGCGAATCATATACAACCGACTGGAGGTGGCAATTAATGAACGCGGGAGACTCTCAAATCAACAGTACAGTTTTATAAAAAGCTAATTTTACATTATATACTATATGGAGGGTAACTACAATCTTGGAAGATACTATTCAGGGCAGGAGATAGAGAAGAGATGCAAAGAAATATAGTGATGCAATAATACTAGATGTCAAAAATGCATTCGAGTTTGCAAACTGGGGGCGTATAGTGCACTCCCTTAGAGCAATGATAGCCTGTTCTAATTAAAATAATATGGAGTAAGGCAGTAACACATATCTGGCGGAGTACCACAAAACGAGGTAAAAACATAGGCTTTGTCGATGATATTTCAATCGTTGTGGTGTAGAGGACGTTGGGAACGAATGTATCCAAAAAGAGAGACGGTGGATGGTAGCCGTCGGGTTAGAACTTGCCGAATATAAAACAGAAGCAGTACTAGTAAGAAATTGGTAGAAAAGAGAGACAATCACTATCAGGGAAGGCGACCAAAATATAACGTTAAAACCGGTAATCAGATATCTAGGTGCGACGATCGACGCTAGGCTCGCTTACAATGAAAACCTTGAAAGAACGTGCGACAAAGCTGATCGGGTGCGTGCTGCCTTATCCAGAATAATGATGAATATTGGAGGACCCAAGAAACAAAGGAAACTAATTCTATCAGGGGTGGTACAGTCAATAGTAATGTATGCGGCACCAATATTGGCCAAAGCAGTGAAAATTAAGTCGTATGTAAGAAGGATTAACTCCGTCAACTGTCTGTATGTGTTGAGACTGTGCTGTGCTTATCGGACGGTGTCAGATGATCCTATATGTGTTATTGTGGGAATGCTACCAGCGGATATATTGGCTAGCGAACTACAAAGAACCTATGATGCCAAAATCCAGGAACCCCTAGCTTCAAACAAAGATATCAAGTTAGAGGAAAGAAATCGAAACATGAGAACATGGCAGGAGAGGTGGAACCAGTCTTGAAAAGGAATATGGACTCATCGACTTATACTGTATATCCAAAAAAAAAAACGGACCAACACCACGGTGAAGTGGATTTCTACCTCAACCAGCTCCTAAGTGGACATTGGCTGCTTCTGAGCTTATCTGAACAGATTCGGGCTTAATGGATCTTCTATCTGTTTGAATTGCGGAGAGGCCAGAGAGGATGCACACCGCGTATTTTTTCAGTCTCTACGTTTTCGTATAGAGTGTAGAGACTTGGAGGAAAGCATTGGAGACATACCGACTTCTAAGAATATTGTGACTCATATGTTAACATCGAACGCAATATGGGATGCTGTGAAACAGATTGCAGCGATCATCGACGGCTGGAAAGTCAAGGAGAACAACCAAACCCAAACGACATCTCTCTTGGAACAAAGAAGGGCAAACAGGGAAAGAAGAGCATAAATTGTTTATCATGTTTCCCCCTCCATCACATATTTACCGCAGTCAACATTTGTAACAAAGCTTCTGTTCACTAGCTTTAATCGCAAAACTAGTGATTCGTCTAAGGCGTGTTGTCTAGCCAGCTTACAGACGCAGTCAAAAGTTGCATTTGTAAAGGTACCTTCAATGTCGAGTACTTCTTCCTATCGAATGTACATTTAATCCTACAATAAGGTTTTGAAGCGCAGTCTCACAAGATCTTCTGCGTTGATAATTATGTTTCATAAATAAATAAATAAATTACTACGACGCCTTACTCAAGAGAGGGACTCTTTCGCCGAGATAAAGTAAAAATCTTTTATGGACACTATGAGAATCGTAAGTGCGTGTTCACAGATATAAGAGATTTTCCCTCACCAAGAATCCCTCCCTTCGAAATCAATCAAGTTTGTTACTGCAACAAAGTTTTGGCTTATCAATAAATTTTTCTATCATGAATAAACGTATATATTTGCCATGAATTTCGAATGAAAATTCCCGCATTTTCCACTATTTACAAGTAAATGCGGTTACATTTTATTTCGCTAGCCTGAAAGGCTTAGTCCTTTGAAGACGGCACAACATATTTCTCTCGTTCAAAATTTATAGTACAGTATTAGTGATGTACCCATTTAGTCAAATGTTGCGCTTTCTCACAAAGTGTTTTGCTTCCTCTTCAACTGTAGGAATTCCAAGATATCTGTGCAAATCCTCATTTTTTTATGAACCACAATGTATGCACAATTTCTCTTAGCACTGTATTTTCAAGAGTTTGTAAAATATTGAAATTATTTTCCTAAATACAACCTCAACATTTCTATACCATAGGTCCAGATCGGCTTCTGCACTTGCTTGTATAACAACCTTGGGCCTGCAATACAATACAACAAGTCTACAAGTCAACAAGTACTTGTTTAACTATACTTGCTCAATAAGTACAGTTCATTTCTGTATCACAACAAAAACCGTAACACTTGTTGAAAAACAAAATTTCCCTCGACTTGTTAATCAGTTGAACAAGTCATTCTCACACGATGAGTCGAAAAATAAGTGAAGAAAAGAAAATAATAATAATATTGTCAAAAATTAGAGAAAACAAAAACATTTGTTTGGTGCTTTCTCTGATTTATTAAAAAATCAAATAAAGCTGACAAATGGCGTGAGATACACAAAGTTTGAATATAGTTCTTGTGGAAAAGACTGGGCTTATATCAGATATGTGTTTTGACAGAATTGTAGAAAGTATGCTATGGTACGTATTGATATTTGTTTCAAATACTTAGTTAAAAATTATCGGCAGGCCAGATTAGACAACTCCAAAAAAACAGGATCTGCAGGTAGTAAAGATTGCAACCTCAGTTCCTGTGATAATATCGTGCTTGATATTATTGGACAAGAGTCAGCAGTTATAATTGGCTTTGGAGTGAAGGAATAAATATTTTCTATATGCATGTGTACATATTTTGTTTTTATTTATATTGTTAATTTTGAAAATAATTGTGAAAAGCTGCTGCTGTCTAATTTGTGGATCTTGGGACGGCGATGGGAACAAAATTTCCACTTCATCGCTTGTTTCCTCTTGTTGTTCTGTATTTTCTTCTGTTTTTTCTTCCTCTAAGGTATAGGTTACAAAACTAAAACTGCGAGACATGTTGCACAGAGTAACACAGCATTTAAATATATTTGCAGCAAATACGGGATCAAATTGCAGGTGATTCCGGCACGGAAACTTTTCTTTCAAAATTCAAGCGTCGTGTTTTCTTATGTGCCCTGTTGTAACGGATAACAGATACCGTATTTGCGGATGAGGTTGTAGGTGGTATTAGACACGTACTTAATGGGTAAGCGCTGTCACCTAATATTACGGCATTGGGAAAAGGCCTCAATCCATTTTCCATTTTTTGAAATAGCTTACTATTTCGCAACACTCGCGCATCATGCACACTTCCCGGCCAATTAGCACTGATATAATAGAATTAGGGGTGGCCGTGGTGTAGTGGTAGTAGCAAACGCTTCTCACTCGGAGGGTCCAGGTTCGAAACCTGCCCATGGCTAGTCAGTTTTTCATTGTGTAATTGGAACTCAGACAAAAAAATTCTGCGTGTGAAGGCATAACACTGACACGTAGATTTGGCTGTTGTAGAGTTTCAAGCACAGAAAAAGAAAAATACTGTGATATACCTCGAATCACTCTGAGTGAAGAAAAAACTCTCCGTCCTATTCGGACTCCCACCCCTGGAGAGCAAACATAGAAACCAAACACACCTGAGTTTCAAACCACTACAAAAACAATTTTCCTTTCTCCTCCTTCTATCTTTCCGCCCGCGCCCTGGCAACAGTAAAAGGGTATCTAACCCCTTAGGCGCGCGTAAATTATAAAATAAAAAAAAAAGAATCTAAGATTGGGCCATACAATAATTTAATGTCTGCCATGTCGGTCAAAGAAAACTAATTCATTATTTGATGGTGCGTCAATATTAATCAAAATACCGTCGATTGCACCACACACTTCCGGCATACCACCTTTCTCAAAAAAGTCTTGAATTGTAAGGTGTAAACTTTCGATCCAACACACTTGCTAATGAAATTCATCTTCATTTATTGCAGAAGTGACTTCTCTTATATACCGGCACACCGTCATTTTATTAACACCATGAACGTCACTTATAACATGGTACTGACATCCTCTCCGAAACCAATGCAAGGCTATTAGTATTTTCTGCCTAAAGCCCAGTACTGTGTTCGATTCCACGTGAAATTTCCCGAAATACTCCATATAAAAAAAACTGCTCGTGAAATAATTGTCAAAATTTCCAAATATTTCCGCCAAAGTAGTACTCTGTTCCCTCTCATGAAATATTATCAACATGAATCTAAGCAGTCGCCTGCAACATTTTTTCACGCCAATTTAAATGCCTGTGCCATTTAAATGTACGTGAAAAGTGACAGATAAAAGAAAAACGACAAAGCTATCTGACAGTATCCGAGCTGAAGTCACAGAATTCCTTGATTTGTTTGTATATTCTCTTTATTCTTTGTATTTTTTTACTTGTTATATTTTTAACTTTCCGAAACGACAGAATTGCCGTATCCAGAAATACCAAAAAGAAAAATAATATTCATACTCGTATATCAGATGCCAGATGTACCTATCTACTCCGCTGGCTTTTCCCAGCAACATTTATTTTTGAAACGTCATATTCCACGACTGAAAAATGTATGTTGCCAGCGGATTTTCACGTGAATGAACAGAGTACTAGCCTTAACAATTAGCGCTTTGCTTTTATTAGTTGGCGAACGTAATTTAGGGGAAAGTCTCTCCGTAAGATAATCAACAACTTTTACACGAAATTTTTCGATGAACAAATTAGGCTCTATTTCATGTACATTTTTTTATTTCCTTGATTCTCCCTGTCACTGGCCGATTCAGAATCAAGAAAAAACATTTTAAAATAACCTTCCCACTATTATAACTTGGTAAACTCTATTGCAAATATTTAATTAAAACTTGTTGACTTCTAACAAGTCGGTCACTTTCAGTTAGAATTTATTAATTTTTCAACAAGTAGAGACTCTCTTCCTCCAACACTTGTTGTTTCCAGTTACAGAAAAAGTAGATTTATCAAATTTGCCACTTGTTGAGAGATTCTAAAACAAGTGTCGCAGCGCTCTCAGAATTGTTGTTACGTGTTACACAAATTTTCAACAATTGTTAAATTTTACTTGTTTAACAAGCACTTGTTGTATTGTGTTACAGGCCCCTTGTATAACTTGTTCTCGATGCTAAGCTTAAAGTACATTTCTCTGTATTTACTTTCGAGTTCCTTGCATTTAATTTTCACGTTTTCACGTGAAGACTTCCATTTTAACTTTGAGTCAAGTGTCATTCTGAGGTATTTCGCCTCGTTTGCGAATGGACTACAGACCGAGTTTATAAAAGTTGGCAACCTGCTTGATTTTTTGTAAGTAAGGTTTACTTCAACAGATTTGGTATCGTTGACGGCAATCCGCCAGTCCTTTGTCCATTCATTTACATACTCGTAATTAAGAGCGTTTTATATGTATAGTAATTTAACTGTCGTTTCTTTCATCGTTCTACCTACTGCTAGTAAAGCAGTGACAACAGCAAACGTATTGTATTTAAAACGGTCTCCTCTTCTTGCGGTGTATCACTGGTATATAACTAGGAGATATAAAAGTGGACCGATAATACTTCCGTGAGGTACGCCGGCTAAAATTTCTTTGAGAATTTTCACTTCCCAGCCTTGCTTAGTATCGTCGGTGTTTGTGTTTTCTGTGTTTGTCTGTGGTTATGACTAGAGAATACAGGGTAGACGTAGCCAATATACGTGGGCTAAAAAGAAATCACTTTTCTGCGTACGTCCACGTCTGTAAGTACAGACCAGCTGTTTGGCACTTAGTGAAACACAGGTAGATCCCCGCCCACACCTCTCAGATCATTCTGATCTGAAGCTACCTGGCTACGAACTAGTGCCATTATTCTTCTCTCACCGCGGTCTCGCCATTTACGTGCGTAGTGATGTAGCTTACTAAACTCCACCACAATGTGATCCATGTTCCAATCCGGAATTCAAATTCATATGGTTAAAATTCCATCTCCGTAAGCAAATTATCTACTACTGCTTTATTTACAGAAGCCCCAAACTGGACAGCAATTCGACTTTTAACGAGTTTGATGCGCTGTCTGACTCCATTCAAAGAATTGTATCCCTGTATCCTCATACTGAAATCGTTATTACGGGCGACTTCAATATACACAATTCTGGGTGGCTTCGACATTCTGGACAGGCAACACCCGAAGGACGGTGTGTTGAGATCTTCGCAGCGAAAAACAAGCTAACGCAGCTTGTAAATGAGCCCACGCGAATACCAGACGTTGATAGTCATACCGCCAACACCCTGGACTTGTTTTTAACTTCTCACCCTGATAAGTACATCATTGATGTGCTCTCCCCTCTAGGCTCATCGAACCATTGTGTCATATCAGCTAATTTCTCGTACACCGACCACACAGTTAGAGAAAAAATTCCTAAAAGAACCGTATGGCAATACGAGAAAGCCAACTGGAGCGGTCTTAACAGCTTCTTTAGGAATCTTAACTGGTCGTTATGCTTCCTCGATAACGACGTGGATGCAGCTGCTGATATGATTACAGACACCATTCTTTTTGGAATGAGATCCTTTATTCCTCATCGGATGAAGAGTATCAAACCAAAAGAAAAGGCATGGTACGACCAAAAACTGAAGCAAAAAATACTGCAATGTCCCAAAGGCAGTAAAAATGTTTGGTCGTTCGTCAAAAACATTAGAAATTCCGCCTTATCCTCCATCCCAATGCTCATTTACAATGACATTGCAGCTGTCAGCTCTTTGGATAAGGCCAATCTGCTTGCTGCACACTTTGCAGCCAGCTCAACACTCCCAGAGTGTGCTTTGTCTCCGCCTACAGTTGAGCGCGTCGAATCTTCAATGGGACGACTCTACTTTCGCACCCGTGTAGTAGCAAGAGTACTTAAAGATCTCAACATACATAAATCCGCTGGTCCAGATGGTATATCTCCCCTTCTTCTGAAGAGGTGTTCTCCCACGCTGGCAAAACTACTGCGTAAGCTTTTTCACCAATCCTACTCTTTAGGACTCTTCCCGAGCAGATGGAAAACAGCATTTGTCCAGCCCGTCCCTAAAAAAGGCGAATCATCTTCTCTTTCCTCCTACAGACCCATTGCACTTACGTCCCTTCTTTTCAAGGTCATGGAAACGTTGATAAATCGTCAGCTCATGACATATCTCGAAACACGAAAACTTTTCAATGACCGGCAATATGGTTTTCGTAGCAACAGGTCTGGTGATTTGATGGCATGTCTTACCGAAAAGTGGAACCAAAGCGTACATCAATCTGGCGAAAGCAAGATAGTTGCACTTGATATTTCTAAGGCATTTGACAGAATTTGGCATCAGGCTCTTTTGTCGAAAATGCGTGCATTTGGGATCGACGACTCTCTTCTTCAATGGATTAGAAATTACCTTTCGGAACGTTCAATTAAAGTTGTCTTGGACGGTTTCAAGTCTGATATTCACAAAATAAATGCTGGTGTGCCCCAGGGCTCTGTTCTGTCTCCGACACTCTCTCTAATTTTCATTAATGATCTCTTGTCTGCTACTTCTAATCCAATATATTCCTTTGCTGATGACAGTACTCTCTGCTTTTCATATTCGTTTCCGGACTCACGGCCCTGCTCTTCGGCTGCAGGACGAGAGCAGCAGCGAATGCTAAGCTCATTAAATTCCGATATCAACAGCATAACCAATTGGGGAACAATCAACAGAGTGGAATTTAATGCTTCCAAAACACAATGCTGTCTGCTGTCTTTAAAGCGAAATTTAAACACCCAGCCATTATCTATGAATGGCACTTGCATCGTCGAAACCGAAAAACTTTCCATTCTCGGTATGTGTGTCAATGACAACTTACGTTGGAATGACCACATATTTGATATCGCCAAAAATGCTGCGAAATGTCTAGGTTTCCTCAAGTGATGTAAGAAATATTTTACCCCCTCTGATCTGGCCTCAATATGTAAGGCATTCATCCGCCCAAAATTGGAGTACAATGCCCACATCTGGTCAGGTGCTCCTAAAACATCTCTGCATCTGCTAGATAGGATTCAAAACCGTGCGATAAAACTTATTGATGATACTAATATCAGTCAATCAATTGACACGCTCAAAGACCGACGCAATGTGTCCTGTCTTACTATGTTTTATCGCTATTTCCACCACCAGTGCTCCACTGAAATCGCCAGTAGCATTCCGCCCATTTAAACTTTCAACCGTAACACCCGTCTCGCTATGAATGCTCATCAGTATACCCTCAAGCCCATTTTCGGACGTACTCTAAAATATCGTGATGCGTTCCTAAGCCGTACAACTCGCTTATGGAATGCCCTGCCGATCTCTATATTTCCTGGTCGTTATAACTTGCAAACATTTAAAAGCAATGTACATCGGTACCTCTCTTTTCTTCCTCCCTAAATTTCCTTTGCCCGCGCTGTGACCAATCACCTTAAGGGTACACAAACCCCTTGAGCGCGCGCTCATTATAAAAAAAAAAAAGTTGTGACTCATTTCCACCTCTGACACAGAAAATTCGGTTCTCGACAAAACCTCTTGTAATCCCTTCACTGCCTAATCGAGCTAAGTACTTGATGTATGCCGATGACCTTAATATGTTTTGCGTGTTAAACATATATATGATTGTGAAAGTCTCCAAAATAATTTAAGTTAATCGGAGTGAGGTTAATCGACTTACCTTGAAAATACGTAAATGTCATTGTTCTTCTGTGTACCATACATTAGTGACTACATATAATTTCCTCGGAGAACCAAAATTAAAGATCTAGGTATGCTTTTTGATTCGAAACAAGGATTACTTAAGTGAAAATGTGTTGAATTTTCGAATCCATGTGCTCCTAAGTCTGTTTATATGTCTTTGGTCGGACATTTCTTTCAGTATTTCTTCATAGTCTTGTGTCAAATCAATGTTAATTCGATAAATCGACTGGAGAGAGTACAAAACATTTTTATTTTGTATATTGTAACATATATCCAACTACTCGTAGGTGTGCCTTAATTGCATTAGAAAAAAGGCGAAGTGTTTATCCATGATGTCATTTCATATCGTAGAATATGATATACATACTTCAAGGATTTAAATTATGTGCACCAGAAAGAATTCTTCGAACGAGAAATTTATTATGTAACCCTAGATACATATTTGCTCAATTATAGTCTTCACGAACCAATTTTCACCTCCGTTTGTACTGAAATAGATTTATGTGATGATAGATCGAAATTTAAATTGTCATTATTAAATATTTGTATGTCCTGAAGTATAATTTTTGTATTTTACAATACCATGTGGCTTGTAATTTTATGTTATTTAATTTAAAATCTGTTAGAGTTAAGCTCGGTAGATGAATAAAAAATAATAATAATTTACATTTCAAGCCCTGATCACACACCTTGTCAAAGGCCTGCGAGACACCAAGAAACACGCCTGAGTAAATATCTTTCTTTCTTCAAAAGCTTCCTCAATTACATCTGTGATTTTATATACAACAGTTGAATGCTTACTTCTGCAGCAATCCCTTCTGATGAGGAATAAGATTTTTTTCGTCAATAACCGGCAGTGTACGGTAAGTAAGTATTCTTTCAGAAATGTTAGATACAATTGGGAGAAGTGAAATTGGTCTATAAGGCTTTTCGTCACACGGTAGTTTTTTGGTTTTGGTTCCATCAAAAGCTTAGCAAATGCTTTTCTGGGACTTAATGCTTAAAGGACTTCTCTGGTTATTTATTTTACTTTTAATTTCTTTTCTGAATTCCGTCAACGTAACATTGTGTGATTGTTATGATTATTGTGTAATTTTCAGCTACTGTTTCCAATGCATTATGAATGACCGCTTGATAATTGTACGGCCTCTAGATCTCTTCCAGATAGTATCCACATTTTTGTATTGACTTTAGGTCTTTTAGTGACTTTAACTGTTTTCCAAAGCGAATAATTGGATTCCTTTTTTGCTGTCAAGCTTTCACAGTAAATACCTGCTGCACGACTTTTAAAGTTTCTAATATGTAGTCTGTTTTAGCAGGTTGTTGCCATTCCTAACCGGCTTCTTTTTTTACTTTTTATTTCCGGCAGATAATTAAGTCCGCAGTTTGTTGGTTTTTATCCTTTTATAGAGTATTAAACTGTTTTAACAAAGTAATCAGCTTCGACTTTGAGCTCATAGGGCGGTTTCAATGGTACGTTCAGTGCAACTTTCTTTTTAATTTCTTTCTTAAGCCTTCCCATTCAGTGGAAGGTGACGGTGGATTTTTCAGTGTACCTGGCCTTAATATTTATTATAGCGTAAACACTTCGCTGATCTCATATATTATAGAATTTGCTTTTTTTAAATGTAAACCCAAATATTCCCCTTCTCGTGGATACCCTCTTTTTGATTTTCAAGCTTTCTTGTGATTAATTCTTATGTTTACTATGTAAATTTGTTTATTACAATATATTCTTTTTCATAAGAGAAAATTGAGTTTCAAGATTGATTTATGTATATAATCATAGTTCAGATATATCTTTACTTAAGCTGGGCTTTTGACACCCACTAATTTGTGATGGCTGATAAACGAAGCATGGGAGTGTCAAACTCCCAACAAATTTTTCTATCCAACCTCAAGCATTTTGTTGATTGTAGCAAATATGTATTTGCAAAAGAAAAGTAGGCTACTCCTCAACAGTATTTATGTTTACAAGCAAATTGTGCAACGCCTGTTCGAAGAAACGTTTGTATCAAAAAATTATAAAAATAATGTAAAAACAAATTAAAGAGGAATTTAGACTTCCACTACTTGGTATTCTAATGCAATGCTTTCGTGTGTCGAATAAAGAAACATAGCGAAACAACGAGTGACACCAGTGCAGAATGCGAATATCTATCCAGATACTTTTGCTGTGCGCAATTTGTTTTGAGCTGGAACAACAATACAATTCAAACTGCCAAAACCAATTAGCAAATAAATTTAATGTGTGTACAATGTACATGCACATGCACAGGCACAGGCTCAAGCAGAACGCCTGTGCTAAAAATAAAAATAAAAATAAAAATAAAAATATGATTGCTCAACATTTATCAAATATCGCACAGTATGTTATATATGTATGTAAATACTGTGAGTTGTGACTGACTTTTTGGTCGGTACTTAATCAGGGAATGTCTTAGAAATGCGGGGTAGAGAAAAATCAGCTTAGTAGAAGAATTGCTACTCCCAAATTCGATCTGACGTCATGTGTCCTTGAATTTGAAATACCGTCAGGCTAAAAGCGACCAAAAACCTCAAAATTCATTGCACCCAAAGCAAATCCAAAACAGCGCAACGCAAAGCAAAGATGTAGAAACACAAAATCACAACAAAGAGAAAAATAAAAAAAAAAGCGAGAATGGCAGAAAGCACACAAGCTTTCCTCTGTTTCACATTGCTTTGTTTGATCTACAAAAAAAAAATCGCAACGAGCGTACAGCACTCACCGTTGGATATAAGCTTTAGCTAAAATCCATGTATGGGTGAATAAAAGCACATACATATATATTGAAGCTATGGAGCAGATAAGAGGCGACGGAAAAAATGCAATACATTTGCAAAAAATACGATATTTTTGGCAAAAAAAAACAAAATAAATAAAAAATCGTGGGGGAGCTAATGGGCAAATGAATCTCGGCATATTTTGCCATGACTGCAAAACTTTGCGCTGACAGCTCTTTGTTCTGACGATCTACTATGTTTGTAGCAGACACCTAGCTTTGTATTTTTAAATGGAAGTGACTCCAAAAACTCATTTGGATTGGTTGAAAGTAGGTATTTCACTATCTTCTGAACTATCCTCTTACTGTCTACTGATGTGTTTGCTTTATGTCAATGACATTCCAACTTTTGTCAATTTGGGACATTAGTTAGGCACATATTAAAATTAACAATTCAGTCAAATTTAGTTTTCAAGCATTTACATAGTCGTAGGTGCAAAAAATTCTTGTAACTAAATTAGGTGTAATTGAATCCTTTCTTTCCATTTATAAAATAAAATAAATAAAATAAACAATCAACATGTTACGAACTAAGAACTTAACCCAAAATAGAGGGAAATGATCTTAGATCTTTTACTATTGGTTGAATGACAGCTGGAATGGAACGTTTATTAGAGTGGCAACTTACCAGTCTCTTCGAATCCGGGTGCGTTGCTTCCAGTTGTTCCGACAAAGGGCTCTGGCATCAGCTTTATCTTGATTCTTAAAACAACGTTTCTGTCTAGCTTGTCGTCTCAAATCTGGATGAGTAATTCGAACATCCTAGTGTTGTTCATGTGTTTTCGCTTTCTGAACTAGATCTAAACCTTGATACAGCTCATAGAGTTCGTAGTTGTAACTTCTTCCCCACTCACTCTTCTACGGGACCAAATATTCGACGAAGAATTCGTCTTTCAGAAGTGGTCAAAATCTGTTCTGCTTTCCTACTTATCGTCAGCACTCGGTTATGCAGAAGTTGCAGTCTCAGTATTTTGTAGAACATGCATTTTGTCTTCTGTCTAAGGATTTCCGAGACTAAGTCAGGGTCTTGGAAGAGATGGTGGCGGATGATCCCTTAATGGACTAACCGGCAGCGCTCACATCCCCAAAGGGGGTAACTAGCCGACCTAGGGGTATCTATAATAGAACTGGCCCTCCAGGTTGGGGATCTTTGGATCTGCACGTGGAATGTTAGATCCCTTAATAGGCCACGTGCAGCCGAACAACTAGGAGTGGCCCTGGACTGCTGCAAAACAGATGTTACTGCCATCCAAGAAATATGATGAAAAAGGTATTTGGATGCGGATTTGTTGTTAGAGGCAGACTTAGGTAAGAAATCTTAAGTTTCTGGCATGCTAACGAATGCCTCGTAACAATCCGTATTAGGGCTAAATTTACCAACACCAACCTTACATGCGCGCACGCCCCCACCGACGAGAAAAAAAATGACGACGCCAAAGACTGGCTTCAATGAGCTCTTGGAAAACACATGCAAGCAGCGCCTTAGCTATGACATTAATGACATGACATTGCCCTCGGCGACTTTAATGCAAAGCTAGGAAGAGTCTTCACGACACCACCTCGGATAACGGATTCAGGTTAATCGACTTTGCGGCGGAGCAAAATAATTTCGTAGTTAGCACGCGGTTCCCACATCTCGATATTTATAACGGGACTTGGAGAACTCTGATTGGCTACTTTGCATTTGACTCAAGGCACTCCTCCAGTATTATGGACGTCCGAAAATTTCGAGGGGCCAACTTCGACTCGCACCATAACCTTGTTGTAGCCAAGGCACTGTTGCAAATATCCTGAACATCGCAAAATCAGAAAGTTTGTCAACGAGTTTGTCATCTCGGCTACAACCGCAAGAGATTGCCAAGTCCTTTTCCCATCGAGTCTCGCTTAACCTTTTGAGAGCTCTTATGCCGCCAGCATTAAATTTCGAAGACCAGTGCAACATTGCCTAAAAGCCATCAGAGATGCCGTCTCTGATGTGCTAGGTTTTACTTGGCCACTACAAAGAAACCCCCGGTTTAATGGCGAGTAGTTGCGGCACTGCCTAGAACGATTTGAGCTGCTCACGAACTCTACGAGGAGAGACGACCACCGCCTCCTCAGGAAGAAAAAAAAGGAGCATGAGAAGTACGCGGTCTAGGAAATTGGGAGATGCTAGTCGGAATTTTTACCAAAAGGTTAAAAAAAAAAACACGCCACGGACACATACCCTGAACCGAAGCCTGTGAAGACGAACAAGGGAACATACTCGTAATAGTAGGAGTAGCAGTCGATGCTGGGGATTTGGAAAGAGCATTTCTGTAGTCTGACAGAATGACCCTATCAACCTGAACGATGTAGACCAACAGTTCAATAAAGCTGCTGGAGCGGACGGCCTGACTGCCGAACTCTTTAAAGCGACAGGCGATGACTCGGTAAGAGCGTAGGTAGCTAGCTTAAGATACAGCTGGCTGGAGACGCTTGTTACTCCTTAAGTAAGTAAGAAAGTTTTTTTTTCCCGAGTTAGGAATTTTGAGCCAATATGTTAATGCTTACTCCAAAGCAAGTAAACCACTTAAGTTACTACTATCAAAAGTGATGTTTTGTTCTAGACAGTGGACAGACAGATTCTTGTTTGTTTGCTGACAAAATGTATTTAGTTTTGCCCTCATTTACTTCAAGGCCAA
Source organism: Volucella bombylans (assembly GCA_949129095.1). NCBI lineage: Eukaryota > Metazoa > Arthropoda > Insecta > Diptera > Syrphidae > Volucella > Volucella bombylans. Next base: position 84,493,995 of record OX422142.1, read on the forward strand.
TTAATTTGCCATAAACATTTTTATGACGACGCGCTTGGAGCGACCGATGGAGTCGATGTCGTTTGCGTATCCCAGCAGCTGAACCGATTTGTTGAAGATAGTGCCGTACGCGTTAACACCTGCGATACACACTATGTTTTGAAGAAACCACATGATAGTGTACTTTTTGCCGGTAGACGTTTGGAATAGTTCATAGGTACTGTTTCTGAATCCCTCATATATATTGGGTGTTTTCAGCGTTATGCGTCACAGCTGTATCAGTTTTCCCAGGAACCCGAATTCGATCATCGTCTTGTAGAGCACAAGATTATGAATGCTATATGCGGCTTGAGAGTCGAAGAAGAAATTACTAGTCGCGGCTGAAAACTCATTGGTCTTTTCTAGGACTTGCCTTTATGTGAACATTTGGTCGATGGTCGATCTACGGGGCAGAAGGCGCACTAGTGTGTACCGATTAGTCTGTTGCAGAAGGGCTTGAGACGTTCCTACAATACGTTGTATTATTATGTTACATTAAGCAGGGATGGCTTGGTAGTTCATAGGATCGCCTTTCTTGAAAAAATCTTCTAGAAAGCGAATCATCGGACATGCATTCATCCACCCATATCTGCTTAGTGATTTGACGACCTTTATGTTTGAAAAGACGCCGGGATTCTTTTTCTGCAGTTTTCTAATAGCTGAGCCAAGTTTCGTCATTGACTGAAAGCGTATTCTCGTCTTGCCCTATCCTTTTCCCTACCTGATGCATATTAAATAGATGCAGGCAGTGGTGTCATTCATATACGACCAAAAGTTTCCAACGAAATCTGATCAGCTACTTTGGAGACGTCTCGCGGCCACCGCGGTCTCCGGACTTAACCCTCATAGGTTTTTTTTCTATGGTCGAGCAGGATTGAAGCAACGTGTAGACGAGTCCGGAACGTATTTTTTTTTGTTAGCCAGAAGCAATAGACTAAAATTCCAGCCGAAGTTCAAAAAGAGGCCGAAAGAAAAATAATTGGATCACGAGGAGATCGCAGATATGTGAGAGCAAAATGTAGCATTCGAAGTAATTATGCGCGTTGGATATTTCAACAGTGGCATGATGAAGAGCAGAACTTAGGCGCATTGCAGACATTGCTAAGCGATAGCAAATGCTATTAACAATTTATTTGCTAGGAATGACCGGGTTCCAGAGACTAGTTAGGTTCATATCCGCTATCCGAAAACAGTTGATCTATCGGTTATATCTCTTTAACAGTTGTTGCAACATGGAAAGCAGCATTTACTATGGTACGAATTATAAGACAATGCATCCATTCTTAATCCTAAGAGAGCCGTTAGCTCCTAGTATCTCAGAGTCCCCCCGTGCCATGCTGCTGATTTGAATATTTCCCTCATTTATTTCTGTCGAAAATTCGAATGAAAAATCACTTCTCTAAAATTAGCCCGGGAATAATCTGGCCAGTTTTTTTTACAAATTTGTTACAATCTCCCAGAGTTATGAGTACCACACAAATGTATGTATCTTTCCCGCTGACTGACAGCTGCGGCAGTATGAATACACTGTACGAATTGAACAAAAGGGTTGTGGTGAACGTATTTTTGGAAAAGTTAAGTGAGGTAAGGTTAGAAAGAGATATGAGGGGAATAGATCCAGTTTCATTTAAACGTACACATAGGCAAAGGCCAGAGAGCGTTCTCCATCGCCATTTAACTCGATTAGGAGGTGATGAGTATCTTGAACTTCTTCAGTGTTCTCCAGGATTTGGCGTAATGTAAATATTAGATCAATTTTGGACTAATCAGACCTAAAATCGTACTGATACAGATTTCCAATCAGATCGTTGAATTGATTTCAGTGAGTTGCATAGTATGGCTTATATACGGTGCTAAAGAAATTAATACATCGAAAATTGGGCAACAAGAGGGTCTTTTTTCTTGTGGATCGGACAAACCATGTTGAGCTTCCATTCATCCTTCTTCAGATCATATCTTGGAAATAAGTAGGTATAAGACTGTTCAGGTACTGTTCACCAGGCTTGTTATACTTGAGTTTAGATATCCCTACTTTTACTTCTTTACTTCATTTTGCTCGGATGGACACGAATCTTGGATTTCACCATCCAAGTTGAGTAGTTCGCTCTGCTTGAGGCGGAGTTTTAGATCGTCCACCCCATTTAACAGTCAGCAGAAGTAATTTTTCCAAATCGTCAACATCGATTTTTAATATAATGTACTGTATATTGTTCCAATTCACGTTATCTCAGCTGCTCTAAGAACAGTTGGAACTTTTGATTGGTAGACACCTGTTCATTGCTTCCTGTCGTATAATCACTATGAGGTTTGGATCTGCGGAGAAGATGCCAGCATCTTTCAAGTGAATTGAACTCGACTACAAAAAAAAGAATGCATTTTCATGATTATATTGTATTTCTCGACAGTAAATATGTATTAAACTCGTGTGGTGTCCAGTGGTTCAATATTGGAATTGTATTACCAGCGAGTTGCTTGATCTGTAAATTAAGCGGTCTAAGATGCAGAAAAGTGTCTAGTGTTACCGAAAGTTTTGTTTCGGTGTGAACCTTTCACTGCTATGCTTCTTTTTTTTTGCACCGCCTCTAATTTTCCGATTATCGTTTTCTTGTTTCTTGCTTTCAACGATACTAGTGCTACTTCCCGATCAAGAACTTGAAGGAGTAGGAAGCTACTCTTGCGTTTTTGATACACTTTTCTGTTTTCAATTTACGACTTAAAATCACAATAAGATGTCTTATAAATACAGATAGTCTAAAGTCAGTTCCATAGACCTCTTGGGGGGGTTTAACTAAGTAGGGATTGATTTTCTGTTAGTGAAGAGGAGAACTTACGTCTTTGAAAACTTTCATGGTTGAGCATTTCGCATAGAACTAATGAGAACTGTCCACAAATAGCAAAAGTGTCTAGGATGCCAATACATTCCCTAAAAAAAAAATTCCAGCACTCTAGCTTCAGAACAATTCTATGAAAAATAACTGGCCAGAACCAAGTTTTAGGGAGATAGGAAAAGTCAAAAACCTGCCAACCGTTTCAAAGATTAAAAGATAACCTTAACTATGACGTAACAAAGCTAATTATCAGGCATATGCCATTCAGAAAAAAAACAACACCTTAACACCAAATGAACACAAAATGTGAACGTTGTCCCCTTTGATATCGTGATCAATAAATAATAAACATTTTTCAAAGATTAGCAAATTCACGCAGGTCTATCAAAGTGCATATGCACTCGCCATCGAGCAGAGTGCCATGAAGTCACCACATAAAGTTCTATCTCACTTAGTGAATTACATTTTTTTAAACATATAGTAGGTACCTGGCAAAAGTTAAAAAAATTAAATAAAACAGTTCACGGTGAATGATAACCTTGCGAAATTAATTACTCCGAGTGCCTAATCTAATTCCTCTGCAAATAAAAAACAAGAATAGGGGACTGGTAAAATCAAAGTTGATAAGAGTGATTAGAACACGCACAGGTTTCACTAAAATGTTTCAAATCAATACCTATACACCTACAATCACTCGGGGGGCAACAAGTTTGCGCTCAACGTAATAACGGAAATGAGATAACTCTCCAATCAAATGGCGTGCGATAGATAATCGCTCTAAGCCAAAACGAGAGCAATCAATTTTCTAGATTTAAAGCCCCCTCTGCGCAAATATTGTGGTTAGAGTCAAACCCTCATATATACCACTCGAAAACATGTATTTGGATCTGTATCTGAAAACAGTGACAGACAAACAACTAAAGGTGATTCTAAAGCAAAACGCGATTTTTTCCAATTCAGCCTTGACCATCAAAATAATTGGCTAGCAAATGGTGCACTTTAAAGTTCAAAGATCCCGTTCGTGTGAGGTTGGTTTTTATTTAGTGGTTATTTTTATTACACAGATACATACAAAGAAATATGCTTTATTCTACTTGAAATAGAATTTATAGATATAAAAATAGAAATGGTATTACGAGTATGTATATTATCGATATCGATAGAAACGGTTATCGGCATTCTAGTCTTAGCGCTCGAATGTCTCCACATAAATACTCGGATTCGTATTAATACAATATTTTGAATTCGAGAAACGGAAAGTTAATACTGCAGCAGGAATTTCGAATTTCATTTAGGTACTCGTATTGGATTGAAAAGATTTTTAGTTGTTGTACATATCTGTCTCGTTTGATAGGTTTAAAATTCTCATTCGCTTGAACAGGATTTGTAACCTGTTATCTGCGTTCAGTGGCAAGATATCAGTTTAATTTCAAACAAACAACTGTACTAGTATTTGTATCTGTTTTGACGTCAATAATTGAATCTTAAAAATTTAGGAATTCGAATTTATGTACTCGTATTTGTTGTATTCTAGCATAGACAGACCGTAGCTAGATACATATTATAGTTCAGATATAAAAATGTGAAAGAAAGCAATTTAATAGTATCATAACTGAATTATCTTTGACCATGGGTTGGGTTGGTTGGGTAAGGTTAGGAATATTGTAATCGAAGCAGTCCATCCATGGATATCAATAATTTAGATGGTTTCGAATAGACAAGAATTGTTGTTATTATTATTTCCATATTTTCTTCGATGATTACAATGGATTCGATACAGAATAAATAAGAATAGGTAAGGACCCAACCATGTTAAGAGCATTGGATAATATAACAATGATATTGGGCTCTCTCAAAGTTGATGTTACCAAAAGTGACTTACGATCGGACTTATGCTTCGTAGTATGTTGATAACATAGACATATCTTTGTCCTTATTAACTTCAAGACCAGCTTCGTAGTATGTTGATAACATAGACATACTTTTGTCCTTATTAACTTCAAGACCAGCTTGTTTCGTTGAACGAACTGAATATTTGAAAAAATTTTGAAATGTGGGAAAGAGTCGCTCGCTGAGTTTGGGTCTCGAAAAGGAAGCGCCTATTGTGCTTGCACTTGGCTTGTATGTTAATGTGCCAGCCAGGATTGCTGATCCTATTCCTGCTTTGTCGATGAGAACAAAAATTATTTGCGTATCTTTCTTAAATTTTTTCTCTATTATTACGATGATATAACACATTATATTTTCCAAACTTAAATTCTTGAGCTCAGGCTACATTAGGTGATGGAATTACTAATTGGTTTCCAAAAAGATGTGCCCCATGCATCTCAGATTATTAACATAAATTATCAAATTTTGCTGTTCACTAAGAACTGGTTCATGAAGTATCATAAATTGCTATCCTCACCTGTCTTGAAATAGGAAAACCTACATACGTACTCCAGACATTTAACATGTCGTTTCTTGATCCACTTGGGCAAATCATACTGCTGAATGATGATGATTTCGTTTCGTTTCGTTGCTTATTCTGAACAAATGTGTGCGAACGTTTTTCATTCTATTGACACAGTCGCAATTCAACAACCAACTTATGAAAGAGGTTCAATTTTGGTGTCATACGTACGATATGAAACGATAACCAAATTGTATATCCGTTGCACAGGCTCTCAAAACTCCCACTTACTCACGGATGACGTTGCGTGGCATAGCGTAAAAGATGATATTCCAGAAAATATTGAAAACGTACGAGAATATCATAACTCAGACGCAGTGCCTCTACTACCGACAGCGTGAAATCAACCATATCCTAACAAATCAGAAAACTGTTTTGTGGTTGCTCTCTCAACTGCTCCTCCAGAACTGTCTTAGTATTTTGTACGCCAAGCTTGGTCTTAGGAACACTAAAAGTCGTAAATTATCGGTTGAAATCAGGGCAAAGCTGCTCTCGACAGCCTAATAGTGCGGTTCTTTAACTCAGGGTTCTGATTCAAGAAACCTTAGAAAAGCGTGTATAGCCTACTCGTACTTTAGATATAAAAGTAAACTGGAAGCGAAAGAGCTTTTTCCCCTCAAAAATCGAGCAACGGTCATTGATGCCTAGATGCCTTATCTACCTACACAATATAGGAAATATGGCTAACTATTAACTATTTACATAAATACCTTCTGTCCTTAGAAAACGTGCTAGATAATCAGAAATACCAGGATTTCTTTGAGGGCTATATTCCTTTCAATGAATTAATATCGTTCACTTGTGCTAAGAATCTGGACCGGCTGAAAAAATCGCTGATATTAAGGTATAAAATAACTTTCACCTGCCCCATAAACGTGCCCATAGATGAGAACTAACCTAGATGGCAAACTCTGCTAATACATTTGCAAACCCTTGACTTTCGCACAGATGCACTTTTACATCTCTATAATTGTCAGAATTTGCTAGAATGAGAGCAATTTACAAGTGAAATTGCTAGAATGAGAGCGATTTGGACGCGTGTGTATAATGTCAATGACGTTTTTTGAGTTTTGAGTAAAATGGGATGGTTTTGTGTAAAAAGGGAGGGAAATTGAATTGATGACAATTCACACGTATTCACAGATAGGGTCACACGGATAGAGGTGATCAGTAGAATACCGGGTATGGTTTTCCAATATCTGGTAAGTTTGCCATCTAGGTTAGTTTATCTACGAACGTGTCTAGAAGCAAGTCGATGACTAAGTCTCATATAAGCTCCTAAAGGAATTCAAAACTAAACTGCTCGAACGAAATTTCGGAGTTTATTTTCTGGACTTCTCGAGACTTTGTAAATTTCTTGCCTTCAATCCAATTACTCCCAAGTATCTACTATAAGTCAGATTGCTCTTGGATGAATTTTAGTAGAGGAACTATTAACCTTATGCTGAGACCCCATTTTTCGCCAGACTACCGGAACGAAAATGAAACAAAATATAGCTGTTTTGAATAGCTTGAAGTCATCTACGAGTACATTATCTGGCCATGGTGGACGGCCCAGGTTATGTACGGAAGACAATGTCTATATAATGTACTCTAAAATCTATTCCTATTGCTACCCTAGATGTATATGGTAGGCAGATAGGATTACCGTCAGTTGATTAAAAGTTCTCTCGCTGTAGACCGGGCTCCAAAGGGGCCTTAAACCAAACAAGTATATTGGCTATTGACTACATCGTAACAATTTCTAAAACAATTTCAGTGTTATCCCAAGGACTGATGATGTTTTGCTGGGGACAGGATCTATCTTCATACACACTCGGCTCAAAACTAAATTAATTCACACCAAAAACTGCTTTTAGCCTCTGAAGCTATTGCAATGCACATATTTTAGGTGAAGGCTGAGGCAGTTTTCTTGGATATGGATATTTTCATCTGGATTTATAGACAAACAATTGTTGGGTATACAGTCATCGAGTTTCTAGAAATTTACAAAACCCCAGGCATCCTTTCAGCGTCTAAAGATATAGAAATAATGCGCACTACATGTGAAATTATGATAAAACTAGATGCGATAGACGGGGTTGATTGTGGGTGGTCAGAGAAGACAATCTGCGATTGTTCCAAGTTGTGAACCTAATTTATTTAGCTGACGGCAGATTCAAAGCTATAAGTTCTAAGAAAGAAAATTTGTTATTGTTAAATATAAATACAGCATATTTTACTGCCCTGCAGGTACTCACTTTCGTGCAAGGTTTGACTTTCGACAGTAGCTTGTTTTTATATGGGATATTATGTAAAGGGTTTTCCAATAGGGACTTGATAAATTTGAATTTAATTTGTGAACGCACTCTTTCACTAATCATTAAATTGTCACTGTCAATTTAACATAAACGTAAACTCAACATTTTCATCAAACGATCCAAATCAGTCACGGCGTTCTCAAGAATTGGGCATCGCTCAGAACACTTTATGTCGCATTTTGCGTAAGGATCTTGGTTTACACCCATACAAGATCAAGCTGATTCAAGAATTGAAGCCGATGGACCATTTGAAGCGACGTACGTTTTCCGATTGGGTTCTGGAGAAGATGCTCCCAGTTGATGAATTTCATCGCAAAATCATCTTCAGTGACGAAGCTCATTTTTGGCTCAATGGGTTCGTCAATAAGCAAAATATGCGTTATTGGTCGGGTGAAGATCCACATGTGCTTCATGAATCACCACTTCATCCACAAAAAATAACTGTTTGGTGCGGTTTGCATGCCGGCGCCGTTATTGGGCCATATTTTTTTCGTCGACGTTACTGTGAATGGTCAGCGTTATCGCGCCATGATCACCGATTATTTTTGGCCCGAATTAGAAGATATGGACTTGGACGACATGTGGTTTCAACAGGATGGTGCCACAAGCCACACAGCACACGCTACAATCGATTTATTGAAGAGTAAGTATGGTGAGCGTGTTATCTCAAGACATCGGACAGTCGATTGACAGCCTTCGTCCGATTTAACGCCGCTTGACTATTTTCTGTGGGGCTACGTTAAGTCATTGGTTTATGCCAATACGCCGACGACGTTGGAAGAGCTCAGAGCCAACATTGAACGCGAAATAGCGGCCGTTTCGGCCGAAATGTGTGGCCGAGTCGTTGAAAATTGGGTCCAATGAATCGACCGCTGAAAACGTTCCCGCGGTGGCCATATGAACGAAGTCGAGTTCCATTCATAAATGTTTTGATTGTACTTCAAGCCGATAATAAAGTTTTTGAAATATCTCAAATGGTTTGCGTTTTATTTAAAAAAAAAGTTGTCAAGTCCTTATTGGAAAACCCTATAGAAGAGCATGAGTCGTTTCGCAAAGTTGTTTTAGTCGATTCATACGAGTATATACCCAACTACTCGAGGAAGGGGTCACTTTGATTTCCTGAAATAATTAAAAATCTTCGTCGAATGATCAGGTTCTTCTCCATATGGGTGCTGGTGGTACGTTGATCGTTATATGCGAGTGTTATCTGTAAAAGTCATTCGAAATATATTCCATGTTAGATTCAAATGTCACAAAAGTATTCTAACCCTAATCATCCATCGGGTTGTCGTGAGGGACGGGCATGTAGGTCTGCGGGACATGTGGGAGGCGTAAGCAACAGAAGGCCGGTCGCAAGACCACCCCCTGAATGCCTACAGACACTCAATTGCCTCTTGAACAAATCTAACAGCAACCCAACCTTTAAATTAAGGTGTCGGGAGTAATCCCCGTTCAAAATTCCACTTTTAAGCCAAAGTGTTGAGGCACCCGTGCTGGCGGCTGCATGGCCAGTAAGTGGGTAAATCAAACTGGTCACAAACCGGTCATAGGGCAATCGAAAACAATTTTCAGATTCCGCGGGAAATAGATTTCGATGGAAATTCATGATAGGAGGAATATTTTCGAGAGAACAAAAAGGCTCGTGTGGATTTTTTTTTCCCCCGGAATTGCCGATATCCCTGATTATGTTACATCAGAATATAACAACCCCTCCAATTCCACAACACACAAATAAAGACATCGCAGCGGCAATAGTTGAGGTACCCACTTAAGGCAGTAAGATAGACCTACCTGGCAGATGGCTCCCCGACTTGCAATGGCATGGACTCATGGACTGTTTTGCAGAAGGAGACTCCTACTGATAATTGGATGCGATGCAAACGCCTACCCTACAAACTGAGACAACTCAAATATCAATAAAAGAGGTGAGTCCTTTCTAGTATTTTGTTGCAAAAATAATCTAGAATATCTAAAATACTGAAATAGCCCTACCTCAGGGCAGAAGTCCTTGACCTCACCCTAGGCACCCCATTTCTAAAAAAAATCTTATTAGGAACTTTCATATTTCAACTGAAACATCTATGCCTGATTATCGGCAAGTCTGTTTCGACATCCTATTAAGCTCCAACATTTCCTAACAGACAGCCTAGATCCACAGATTGGGACACATATGGCTTACAGCTCATGGAATTCACGACCAATTACTACAAAAGCAGGCAATCGCTCTACTCCATTTTGGAACAATGAACTCGTCAAATTAAGAACACACACTAGAAAGCTTTTTAGCAAAGCGAAACGAGATGGAGTATGGGAAATTGTTTATTCAAAGCCCCTGGTAAAGATGGAATCTTCCCAATATATTCAGAACTAGTTATGCATACCAAAAAGTTGAAAATTGGTAACGGCTAAGTTATATTATACAGACCAATAAGCCCCACCTCGTTTTTCCTAAAAACAATGGAAAAAATACTTGATAGACATACATATCGGGGATAGTCCACTAAATAGGAACTCACTTCATAAGAAAAAAGGCTATCAACCAGGAAAATCGACAACGTATGCTGTTCGAAGAGTCTTCGACAACATAGCGCGCACCCTGATATACAGATGCATCCAAAGACACAGAAGTAGATAATGAGCGGGTTCAGAATTTTAGGCATTGTAATTTGGGTCAAACCTAACATACTGAACGACTAATTTGCCTTCAAATGCAGTTGACATTTCCATATGTCACATACATCATAATTGGATAGTTAATTTCAATTCTTACTTAAAACCTGTTGATGAATTGCTAATAATTAATTCATATGGTATTATTAAAAAAGATAATAGAGGATAAAATTGGTGATGTAGATGAAGAAACATTATGTAAATAAGATTATGTGAAAACTTGTGCTTCGAAAGTACATTAAAGATCAAGTTATGCTTTCTGTTGCAAACGATCCTTCAATATTGCAAAATTCGCATTTCTGAAAGAAGGGCCTCGTCGCCTTAAATACGTACTCGTATATAGACGCAGCTAACGATGTCCAAAAAAATTGTAGTGGCTTGCGTAGTATTACACAGCCACATTTACATATTTGGAGACAAAACAGCGAAGAGCAATTCAATCTAGACTATACTTATAACATCGAAAATAAACCAGAAATTGTAGTGCAAGCCAAGTGCAAGCAAGTCAACGAGGTGTCAGAAAACGAAACTTTTCACTTTCCTTTCTTTCCATTTGAGAAGAAATGTTCTTTGTACAATATTTCACTATATTTTATTAATTTTTTTCAAGATGTTTGTTCAATTTAACTCATTTGATTTACCAAAACAAAAAAAAAATTAATTAAACACAATCATTCGTTGCACGATTTCTTCCTGTTCATCCAACTCATAATCCACTCCGTCAAAATTTACATAAAATAACATTTCAATTTGCACAAAAGTAAACAATTTATCAAACAAATAAATAATGAAGCAGGTACCTCCAACTTTCACTTGAGTTAATGCCGGCAAATCAGCTGATTTTTGACGTTTCTTCATCTGCCTTCAATTTCAGGGAGACCTTTATTAACTTAACACCCAGGCCACTAGCTCACGAAGTATCACCTAGTTTTGCATGCAATACTCGAGCACTTGACCAATCAGAATCCTTTGACTCAATTTCTCTAAAATTCTGAACGCGCACAATACTACAATACATATAACTGGATAAGGTCCATGCTTAACGGTAGAAATATCAACGCTAAATACGGCTGCGAATACGGATCTTCACGTACAGAAAGATGCTTTGGCTAACTCCATCATGCTTATTTCAGTGGATGAGAATAACTCCAAAATAGTTCACCAAGAGCTTTTGCTGGAACTCAGGAGAAACGAACTATTAGGAATTACTGATACAGACAACTGTCTGAAGAAGTACAACTTCAACCACATCTTCAAGGTTACATTACCTGGTCGACAGAACTGGAAACAGAATAAACCTCTGTTTAAAAGAGATTCACTAGAGTGGTACACCGATTGATCCAAAACAAACGAATGAGCTGGAGCAGGCATATACGCAGAAAGTACCTATGTATACCTTACTGTACGAAAGTACGGACGTCGGACGGTAGCATCTCTGTATTTCAGGCTGAGATACACGCAATAGAGCTCTGCATTAGGAAGAACTCAAACAGATCTGCTACCAACAAGAATATATATAGTATATTCTTTCTGACAGCAAAACGGTGTCAAGATAACCTCAAACATTGTCTCGGACTGCATTATACAATATCATACTTCTCAAAACACGGGCCAGTCCATTTAATCTGGGTGCAAAGTAATGAAAGAGCAGACAAAAACAAAGGCATTGCATTACTGGACAGAAACTGAAGGTAACAGGCAAGTAAGCACCTTATGACTATGGGAATATCACAAGACAACAACTATCGCTTGCGCAACAAGGACGAAAAAACAGCAGAGTGTACGTGTCCATTGTATCACTGCCAATTCAATCAGAGATATAGCTGAGTTTATTAAAATTGCAGGCATCATGGGTGAGCTCTAACTTAACGAAATCACAATAGGCATAACCTGGCCGCAGTGATCGGCAGTGATCAATGGTACATCGGGTGAAATACTGTGCACATCTGGTAAAAATTTTGGAAGAAATATTTCCATGGCTGGGTAAGAAAGTACAAGTATCAATTCGTCCTACGGTCAATGGAGCTCGTCGGAAACACACAGGACCCTAAGGGAATTCGCCCATCAGCTGATAAAGTCTATGCTATCAAGATAGTTCTGGAAACTACAGACAAAAATACGAGTATTTACACACTTAATCAGGAAAAAACATTTTAAGTGCGAAAGCAAATATGCAATGACTTTTAGAAGACTCAAGAGCTGTTCGTAGAACAGAATAACCTGATCAATTACGACGACAAATTGGCTGTTTCCTAGGCTTATATGGAATAAGTGTGGCTCTAACGCATAACAAATCTGTAAACGTAACCTAATTAACCACATTCTAGCGGCACATTATAACCCATCAAACGAAGTCTTAACGGAAAATATAGCCCACACTAGATAAAATTACTTCAAACGGACTAATTATTGTACAGTTGCTTACAACTACAGTTGGCAAGTATTATATATGGCTCCACGAAGATGTTATACTATTGTCAATGACAGGGAAATCACTTGTGGAGTTGTCGTTCAAGACATTTTTCGACAAGCCACTTTCATCAATAAGGAGTCTCGTTGCGGGCCCTAAGCAACAAACAACTTTATGAATCAGTATGGGAACAAAATTATTCAAGATGTCGTTTACAGATTCCAGCCAACATGCCAAACATATTGGGCTGGTCTGAAGCTATCACTACAGAAGCAGGGATTATTATCCAGATACATTTGAATCAGGCCCGATTAGAGTAGAGAAAGAACTGTCAAGGACATAATACAACGGAATGGAAAAATATTTATTGCTAATTGTGGAGGATTAAGCCTGTTGACCAAGGACAAGCTAGGCCTCTGGATCAACAGTTTTAGGAACACTACTTCTGTTCAACACAGGAGTGGTTAGTTTCTGAACTCTGCCACTTTGTCACCGGTCATATAACTATGATATGATCACCACAAGTTATCATTGGGTGAATGTGACAGAACCTGTTTCGCGCTTCTTTTTTCCTATTGAACAATACAAAATTGTTATTAATACCTATCTAATTAATCTGAGTAAATACAAGTAAATGTTTAATTAGAATTATAAAATGTCGAACATATTTGTATTGATGATTTATTTTAGTTTTAGTCTTCCTTTTTTGCGTAAGTGGTCCCCATTTATTCTAGTTGTTGAGAAATATTGTACCATTGAGTCAAATTAATATTTTTCTCAATATCCAATTTGCATTTAGCTCACATTTTTGAGAGTTGATTGACTTACAGCTAAACCGCATAGTACCCATGTTGATTTTGCGACTTTTATGTGCGACTGTTTGACATTTAAACCACTTAAATATGTTACTGATTAATTGTTGCATATATTTTCATTTAGCAAGGCCATTGTACCCTAATTTATTCGCGCCAATTAATTGAGAGGTATATTTTAAAACCGCATTCTCCACGCGAGGGTTTAAGAACCTTTGACTTAAATTTTCAGAAGTTCATTGATATTCTGTTGCCGCTGGTGCATACTGTCTCCCCTCCAAAACATATGTAGTGTACCCATTTACAAGCCAACTTCCACCCCAATTTCTGAGTTCCCCCTAAAGTTTTTGTCCCGATCGATTCAGTAACACACACTTGTGTACACTCAGTTCAATGACCTTTCTACCAAGTTAGACGTGTTAATTGCTCAAGATAACACAAACAAAAGAAGCAGAATTACATGCGTTTTCTGTTGGTGCTGTCCATAAAATGCTACCATATACTCGTCGTAGCGCTGCACACTCAGCCTTCCTGAATGTTTGTTAGTATTGGGCGCTAGCTTGATTTTAAAGTCGCAACGGCAAGTAGCAAGTCGCAACACTTTTGTTCTATAACTCATAAGTGTCTTATTTCTGGCGCAAAACCCATGAAACAATGGATGACGTAATGCTCTACGATCACGATCGATTAAAGTGGGTGTCGTGTTATTGTACTGTTCTGACCACCGCCCCGAGAGTGGACACAAAAGGGATACTGGCACTGACTCCCAATAGTACGAGCACGAGAACATGCATGTGTGCCGCTGCCTGCACTGCACACACCCCCACCAGATACAACGATGCATGTGGTATAACCATGTATCTGTAGATCATAAAAATCGCAGGAGTGGCGGTGACTGGCATTACGTTTTGTGTACTTAGTCAGAGCTCTGTTCGAAAATTCACTGAACTCAGCTCGTTCGCATGTCATAACTCACTGTTGGCGTAAAAAAAACAACCAAAAATAAGAGCCAGCAGAAAGGAACTGTAAAATGAAATGTCAAAATCATAAAAAGAAGATTGGAAACATTAAAAATGGCAAACATTAATGCCAGTGACAATGACACCGTTGATTGTCATCCATTTGATAGGTATCATTAGCACAGCTCCAACTTCAACTTTAGCTCCAGGTTCAGCCCCAGCCATGAACGCAAACTTTATCATGTGTGTCCGTGTCTGTTTTCCAGAACTAGATCTACTTGCTGTTATACGAATTTGAATTCGTTTTTAGTTTTTGCGACTCTCGGCGAATTGCAAAAACGTTTCGCCGTGTTTATGACTGAAATTGTCAAGGTCAAGATTTCGAAGCCCTGGACTGGTATGGCCTGGCCACAGAGAAGTGCTTGTTGTCGTCGTGCCGCATACAAATCAGGTTTGCTTCGGCATCTGTGTGACTCACGTGACAAAGTGGCAGTCGTGTCGGCCTTTGTGACAGTTGAACTGTCAGATGGCGATACGTCGCCGCGCCATACTGTGCCGTTTGCCGAAATACGAGTAAAAGCGCACTCAACGACCAAGTCGAACGCCCTCGGCGAGGAGAGATTTGTTGTTTGCGGTCGACAATCGTTTTGGTAAATGTTTTACTTTTTCATTTTTTATTTTTTTTATTTTTAGGACAGACAACAGAACATACTTAAAAAAGAAATAAATAAAAGAGCTTTGCGCTATGTGGATGTATTAGTGCCTGCAGTGCGGATGTGTGTGCAACTGCGTTTTTAAGATTTCGGGAGTAAATAAAATGATGATAATAAATAAAGAAAAGAAACTCCACCATGCAATGGTGTGCGAGAGATTGGGTTATATTAAGAATAACAGCGCACCTAGTGGCAGAATTGTGGATGAAGAGTAAAGATAACTGGTGGGAAGTGTAGCACTAGATGACTGCATATGTATGTACATGTATGCATGCGTTGAGGTCTAGACTCTTGACATAGAATGGTGCAAGGAGTTAGCTACAGTCTCAACAAAGAAATTATGAAGTGGAAGCAGATTTTAAAGCTCATAAAAATGGACAGGGGCAGGGTAACCATGATGTACGAGTAAGACTAGAGATTTATAGTTGGTTGCTTTTTAACGAAATTCAAAAAAAAAAATATATTTTTCAGAATATATGTATGTATCATAGAGCGGTGCATGATTTGTTTGTGCCCTAAGACGGCAATCGGACGGATTTAGGTCTACGGTTCATACAAATGAACCCTATACAAATGAAAAAGATTGCTTTTTTTCTTGCTCCGTTCCAGTACAGAATCCTACTGAAATAAACGTGGCTACACGAGCTTCTTCAAGTCACACGTTTTTTCAAAGTACATACCTACATAGGTACAATCTAGTCGCACTTATTCGTTCCACAACATGATCCTCATTGCGCACTGTTTCAAGAACCATCATACTGGTAGGAAACTTGTTTGTTTAACGTAGCTGAACATCTTATGGTTTTGTCACCTGTCGTCTGTTATTTTGAGCTTCTATTCCTGGTAGGAATCTCGTTTTCTTCAGCGTCGAGGAAATTCAGATTTGTCCCAGGCTTTTGCTGAAAACGATGTTGTACTTGTTCACTGATTTTTTCTTTTATTTTTTTTTTAACAGGCCAAACATTGCTGCCGAAAACGTCAACTCAGCGCGAGCGTTGTAAGAAATTGTTCAATTTAAGGAAATCATTATATCGGGAATTTGGAGTGTGTTTTGATATCCTGTCTTGGATGATTAAAACCACCGAAATATCTGTTAGAAATATCCTCACGATATACACTACGACTGTGAATAGACGTTTTATGAAAAATTAATCAAAATGGATAAAGATGGACTGCCAGCAATTTTAATACATAAGTAAAGAACTTCCGATCTTTTTGAAAACAAATATCAAAGTACCTATCACCTACTTACCAAAGAGGTCTATATACCATATGTATGACAATCAAACTCAAATGTACTGACTACTGCGCAGGACAATGAAAAAGGAACATCAAATTTTTATTTATGTAAATACATTCAATGCAAGAAATTTATATCGCCATTGCTTTGCTTGTGGGGTTGGTTAAATTTGCGGACCTTAGTAGCATTCTGCGGCGTACTATTGTCTGATGTTTTTTTCAATTAAATGATTCATCCGTGGCTGCTTTCCTTTCCTGGCTCAGATTCCGGCCGAAACCATACTCAAGTTGATGGCATGCCCATAAGATCAGAGTTAAAAGACAGTGCTCAAAGCTCCAGTGCGTATTGTACCAAAGACCACTTCTCTTTAAACTGAAGATGGCTTTGAGAACGCGGGTTATTGAAAGAGCTGGATTCATCAGTGCATCTAGAGCAAAGCCAGGCGTGTTAGGAAAAGGCTCCATGCAGTCGATTCAGACCATTCTCCGAGACTTGGTAAAATCAGCAGTCACGTACTTTCGTGAAAGCTTATTCCACCAGACAACCGACGTATAGGATTTAATTGGCCTTACCATAGCCGTGTAAATCCAAAGGATTCTCGTCGACAGGCCCCATTGACTTGCCGATAATTAATTTGCACTGCCAGAAGCGCTTTTGCTTTGCGTTGACATTTCAAGTTCAACTAAAGGAATTCAATCCTTTCTACCACAATGTCGCTTTGAGCTTCGGACTTTCGTTTGGCATTCGTAACGAAAGTAATGTGAACTCAAAGCGCAGCAAAATTTGGGACAACCTGAACTTTTGTTTACTTTTGACAGTCAACAGCTGTAGAAACAAAACAAAAATGTGTAAACAAACAAAAACGTTTCGTGCAATAGTTGGTGGAGCAGTTTTCAACATTTGAACTGATTAATTTTGAAAGAAGACATCTTTTCATTGAAACAAATTAAACACAAACTGTTGATCTTGGGGAACAATACTGGACATTGTCATTTTAAAGAAATACAACTTAACGTCACCAAAGCCTATTAGAAGCTTTCGAGGTAACATGATTTGTCCAAAAAAGTTTGTTAACTCATATTCAAAAACTGCAAAAATTGCAAAATTCCGCATTGAAACACATCAAATCTATAAATACACGAAACAACGACACTACCTTCAAAGTCCTTAAAGTAGAAGGCATTTTTAAGATGACGCTCACTTTAGAATACTACGACGACATACGGTTTATCAGGCCAGTGGATCATGAAGTGAATACTAGACGACGGGCCCAAGGTATGCTTCAAGTATCAAGCATTTGCAACAAATATGGAAGAAGACAACTCGTACACAGCGTTCCGGCAACAATCAACAATCTACCCCGGGATTTAACAAACATTGTAAACTTTAAAACTAGAAAAAAAGCTATCAAAACCTTCTTTTTGAATAATGAAATATGAAATCAATATAGGCTAAATATTTTATCAATTATAGATACTAAATTAGTTTCAATATGTTAATTTGTAATGTGGAAAGACTAAGCTCACTAAATTAACCATTAAGTAGTTTAATCTTCTGCAGACAAGCCAAAGGCTTCGCAGATACTTAAATAAATTGTAAAGAGTTAAGAAAGACAAATAAATCAAAAAAAAAAAAAAATCAACAACCACCCAAATTCTTTGTAGAATTGGATGGTGATGCCTTTAAGCTCTAGATGAGTCAAACCAGTCAGTTTCCCCCTTCAGTTTTGAGAGGATTGAATCAAACCCTATTTCTGGCGTACCAATCGTCTATTACGGCTAGACACGATGTAACAGATAGTACAGAGCGTTAAACAGTAAGCCGATCGCCGATGTAGAACGATGCCTTGCGGGTAACTTCTGCCTACTACGCCACCACGTGTTGGCCGCAGTCAGCATCCTGTCTTATTCACCAGTCCGTGCTGTCGGACCGAGCTACACATGTCGTCAGCTTGTGACTGAAATTGTCATGAACAATGTCGTGTTCGAAACTCACGTTGCATGTTAAATCTTAGACAGAGAATGCATTCGCAAAACAGTTTCATGCACATGGAGCTCGACCATTCTCTATATGATCTTCAACATAGATGAAGTCAGACTGATAGGTATGAAATTCTTAGCGAGCGTATTTTTGGTATTACTGTTTCTCAGGGCTTCGGTATGTATGCAAGTGCCAGGCTAGCAGTGAAGATCCTCTTCAGAGTTAACAGCAGTAGGTATATTCCATTTTTGTGGCATATATGGCATCTGTGTCAGGCGACTTAGAGCTATCAAAGGAAGTAACACCGTGTTTGTGGCCTCATCCGTCAGCAAAACCAATGAGGCATACTACATATGGGTTTGCTGTGCTTTTCAGCTCACTTGCAACTTTGCTAATAGCCGAATGCCTGAAGATGGCTAAGAATGTAAATTCGATTCGGGCCACTGTCGTATATTTGATCTGATCTGCCTGAAAATGGCGAAAATGAAAGTGTTTTCGTTCGGTTTAGTCTGGCAACCCTAAGTGATATGTGACTTACGAATAGTGAGCTCGATTTTCTTAGTTCTGGATCCAGTGGATACTTTCTAGCTCTCAATTTGCTGGTTTTCATTAAGGAAAATGCTCCTAGAGTTAACAAAATATTCTAACTACATATTATGTACAATATTTTCAACTCTTTTTGATTGATTTGGTTATGTGCTCTTATTGGTAAACCGTTGTTGATACTATTCATATCCAGTACGAGTAATTTAGTTTTTTCTTATTTTTGGACTTGATTGAGAGAGTGTGTGCAGCAGGGTACATATTTATATTATAAGAAAGTAATGTGGAAGCGGAGGTAAAAAAAAACTTATAAAAAAGTTGAGTAAACAAAACCTATATACGATCAATTTTAAGAGCGAGCTCGTGAAGAGGAGTTGAATCACAAGCAAATGCATAAAGGCAAAGCCGAAGGAACATAATACATGCATGCAGCATGTATTCGTAATTCGAAATCGAATGGAAGAGGGTAAAAAAATTAAAGAATATAAGAAATTTAAAGAAAATAAGCAAAACTACATAAATAGAAGTAAAAAGTTCTCCATCGTCGTCGTTAGCTACAGCACACCAACACGAACCAGACGCGCGGCGCGGCAGCGACACTCACATCAAACCGTTTTCGTTTTTGTTTTCATACTTGTGTCTCGTCGCACTGCGCTTTAGGTTGTATCCGTCGGCCGTTGGAAATGATGGTGACGACGACGCAACGACGACAGCACAACACACCGAAATGGAGAAGTGGGATGGTGACGGAACGGGAATTCACCTACGTGTGAGAATTGCCAGTTGGACTATAAAAGCTAAAATTCATTTCGAACTCAAGTTTATTCAAATGTGAAGTGTGCGCAAGTCAACATGGATTAAGGGCGGCTCCCCAACATACCCACCAAATTAACATGAACTGCGGGGGCGCCACATACCACTTACTTTATTTTTTTGCCTTTTGCACTATATGGATTTTTACATACATGACAATTATGGATTACACTAGCAGTAAATAAATTAAAGTGATCAGTGATCGGACGTTGGGACCAAGTGACGAGAAAATTAAAACTAGGAGTGCTTCGCGCGAAAGACAACGTCCATAGCCCTCCACGAACGCAATGGATAGTCAAATAGAAAAATAGAAAGAGGAATGTGAATAGTGCTTCGAAGACTCGATTAGAAAAGAGGAACGAAAGTGAGAGTGAGTTTTGTCTAGAGAGCTCGCGATCGTGACTGCGATGTTGCATACTAGCATGTTTGTGCAGGTGTGTGAGTGTAGGGAGAGACGTTATGCGAAAAAGCCTTGAAAACGGTCGACCGGCGGCGAGTTTTTTCCTCTTTTTTTTTTGACTATTCTAATGTCGGTCAGTGGGCGCACGAACTATGTTTACAAAAAACAAACAATTTTTAGAAGAGAGGGGCGTGCCACTAAGCTTTTTATAGCTATGCCGTGTATGCATAGATACAAATTTGCCATATCTCTTGCGGCGCTTGATGTTTGGTGTGGTGAACTTGAACTTTACCGCTGCATTAGCGTTGTGAATAAATTAAATCTGCTGAGAGACTGATAGAATTTGTGTGTTCTGTTTTGTCATGTGGCAGAATTAATTAAGTGTTAAAAGTGAAAGTGAGAGTGGAAGTGATAGCGCGAATTCTATTTTTAGTCTTGGTAAGAATCTAGCCTCTACTAGGCTTTGTCTGTTCAAGATTGGAGAGCTTTGCCTTTCAGACATAGCCTAAAAGAGGTTAGGTGCAACCTGGATTCCATCAATTCACTCCGAACTATGTTTACATTGCCTTAAAAAAATTAAATCCTGTCTAGACTGACGAGAGTAGTGTGGACTTACGTCATGATTGATCTTTTGGAATTTGGATACCCATAGCTTTCTTTTTAAGCGAAAAAGGAGGACAGGAAATATCAAGAACAACCTTAAAGCAAGAGACCGCGAAAAAGAAATAAAGAAATAGTCTTCACGAAGCAACAGGCAAACTGATTGTCCCATCGCCAGTGCAAATATGTATGTATTTCAATTCAGTAGAAAAAAAAACGTCGCCCCTGAGACCTGCATACATAAGATCCGCCCTAACTTCTTTAAGGCTTTCGACTTGATTTTTATTTTTCGATTCGGGTTCGGTTCGGACTACCGTCAAAAGAGAGAGAAAAAGATTTAATGAAACTTGATGGGGGGTACCGAAACAATAGGGGATCTCACAGCGCACATCGCACATAGCAAAAATGCACACATGTATGCGCATGTGTGGGTGTCAAAAAACGGTTTTGTCGACAAAGAAATCTCTTTTACGCTGGGCTTTATCTTGCCTGTTGTTGTTTTTTTTTTTTTAATATTTTTCTTTCTGCTTTCGTTAATTGGTTGGCGGTTCTTATCGGAATTTATTCTGACTGTTTGTTTTTCAACGAGAACGAAAAAAAAATCGTTTTTTGAAACTTATTTTGAATTGATTGCTGCAAAAGTTCTTAAAAAATCTGGCAGAGAATTTGCATTTCGTAAAAATGTTTCGTTTAACTACATACAAGTGTAGTATGATGGATCGTATGTATAGCGTACACATTTGGTTGTGTGAGAAAATTCGAAAACTGGTGTGCGATGCGAATCATCAGGAATAAAAAAGAAATTCATTTGGTTCTTGTTGTTCTTAATTTTCTGGCCTGGTAACTTTGGGTTTTTAATTACTGAAATGATCAGTATCTTTATGGGGCTCGTATAACGGTATAGAGATTGCTGTCTTGCTGTCAAAATGTCAAGGTAGTGGCAAATGTCATTTGCTTGTTCTTGTATTAATGAACATTGTAAGAAAAATTGAATCTGTTTGTTTTAACGGACAAAGAACATTCTTTCACTTCTGAGTCACATACCCTATGTGTATATGTTTCTTGTTTTTTTGGAGAAAACATGTAAAATTGGCTAGTTCTGTTGACGTGTTGGAATTTCATTTACAAGATAAATATCACAAAAATGCGAGTTGTTAAGCAGGTTTATGGGTACTTTGTTATTTTTTAAAGCTTATTTGGTTTAGGTATTTCCTTTTCTCAAGAAAAAAAAAAAATAAAAATAAAAAAAAACCAAAGGAGATGATCAAGTGCTTAGTCTCTGAAATGACATCATTTACTTTCTCTGAAAATTTAGGCCACATGTACATACGAGCAGATAGTCATCGTGGCAGTTACTAAAAGAAACATTGGAGAGCTGATCACATCACGAATCATGAGGAAATGTATCTTTCGTGTTTTGAATTAAAATTTGATCGTTTTACTAAGTCGACGCATTGAATAAAAATATCTTATTTTTTACTTGATTATCTTTTCACTTAAACTTGTACCTATTTTTGTAGATACACAGGTAGATAACAGTTGGAGGACTTGAAGGACACCCGTTGAAACTAAATTTGGTTGTAGTGGGTGGAGTAATGATACCATTTTCATCGAAATTTAGGTTGCTTCTACGATGTATTATGAAAAGATACTCGTATATTAAGTAAAAGGGAGATTGGTGCCCTGTGAGAAATCCAACATTGCTCACTTAGACCAACGATTCGATTTTTTTTGTATAATCAGCGCCCGCTCAAGGGGTTTAAGTACCCTTAAGGTGATTGTACACAGCGCGGGCAAAGGAAATTTAGGGAGGAAGAAAAGAGAGGTACCGATGTACATTGTTTTTAAATGTTTGCAAGTTATAACGACCAGAAAATACAGAGATCGGCAGGGCATTCCATAAGCGAGCTGTACGGCTTAGGAACGAATCACGATATTTTAGAGTACGTCCGAAAATGGGCTTGAGGGTATACCGATGAGCATTCATAGCGAGACGGGTATTACGGTTGAAAGTTTGAATGGGCGGAATGCTACTGTCGATTTCAGTGGAGCACTGGTGGTGGAAATACCGATAAAACAAAGTGAGACAGGACACATTTCGTCGATGTTCGAGGGTGTACATTGATTGACTGATATTAGTATCATAAATAAGTTTTATCACACGGTTTTGAATCCTATCCAGCAGGTGCAGATATGTTTTAGGAGCACCTGACCAGATGTGGGAGTTGTACTCCAATTTTGGGCGGATGAATGTCTTATATATTGTGGCCGGATCAGAGGGGGTAAAATATTTCTTACATCGCTTGAGGAAACTTAGACATTTCGCAGCATTTTTGGCGACATCAAATATGTGGTCATTCCAACGTAAGTTGTCATGGACACACATATCGAGAATGGAAAGTTTTTCGATTTCGAGGATGCAAGTGCCATTCATGGATAATGGGTGGGTGTTTAAATTTCGCTTTAATGACAGCAGACAGCATTGTGTTTTGGAAGCATTAAATTCCACTCTGTTGATAGTTCCCCAATTGGTTATGCTGTTGATATCGGAATTTATTGAGCTTAGCATACGCTGCCGTTCTCGTTCTACAGCCGAAGAGCAGGGCCGTGAGTCCGGGAACGAATATGAAAAGCAGAGAGTACTGTCATCAGCAAAGGAACATATTGGATTAGAAGTAGCAGTCAAGAGATCATTAATGAAAATTAAAAAGAGTGTCGGAGACAGAACAGAGCCGCCCTGGGGCACACCAACATTTATTTTGTGAATATCAGTCTTGAAACCGTCCAAAACAACTTGAATTGAACGTTCCGAAAGGTAATTTCTAATCCATTGAAGAAGAGAGTCGTCGATCCCAAGTGCACTCATTTTCGACAAAAGAGTCTGATGTCAAATGCCTTAGAAATATCAAGTGCAACTATCTTGCTTTCGCCAGATTGATATACGCTTTGGTTCCACTTTTCGGTGAGACATGCCATCAAATCAGCAGTGGACCTGTTGCTACGAAAACCATATTGCCGGTCATTGAAAAGTTTTCGTGTTTCGAGATATTTCATGAGCTGACGATTTATCAGCGTTTCCATGACCTTGGAAAGAAGGGACGTAAGTGCAATGGGTCTGTAGGAGGAGAGAGAAGATGATTCGCCTTTTTTAAGGACGGGCTGGACAAATGCTGTTTTCCATCTGCTCGGGAAGAGTCCTAAAGAGTAGGATTGATGAAAAAGCTTACGCAGTGGTTTTGCCAGCGTGGAAGAACACCTCTTCAGAAGAAGGGGAGATATACCATCTGAACCAGCGGATTTATGTATGTTGAGATCTTTAAGTACTCTTGCTACTACACGAGTGCGAAAGTAGATTCGTCCCATTGAAGATTCGAAGCACTCAAGTGTAGGCGGAGACAAAGCACAATCTGGGAGTGTTGAGCTGGCCGCAAAGTGTGTAATAAGTAGATTGGCCTTGTCCAAAGAGTTGACATCTGGAATGTCATTGTAAATGAGCGTTGGGATGGAAGATGAGGCGGAATTTCTAATGTTTTTGACGAACGACCAACCATTTTTACTGCCTTTGGGACATTGCAGTATTTTTTGCCTCAGTTTTTGGTCGTATTGGAATTTTACATGCTTAAGAAAGGCGTTGCAGTCATTTCTGGCTCGTTTGAACTTTTCTCGGTTTTCCTCTGTCGGGTTGGTCTTGAAGGACCAAAAAAATATTTCTCTAACCCTGACGGCCTCCTTACAGCTCGAGTCGTACCATGTCTTTTCTTATGGTTTGATACTTTTTATCCGATGAGGAATAAAAGATCTCATTCCAAAGAGAATGGTGTCTGTAATCATATCAGCATCGGCATCCACGTCGTTATCGAGGAAGCTAAACGACCAGTTAAAATTCCTAAAGAAGCTGTTAAGACCGCTCCAGTTGGCTTTCTCGTATTGCCATACGGTTCTTTTAGAAATGTTTTCTCTAACTGTGTGGTCGGTATACTAGAAATTAGTGGTCCGACGAGCCTAGAGAGGAGAGCACATCAATGATGTACTTATCAGGGTAAGAAGTTAAAAATAAGTCCAAGGTGTTGGCGGTATGACTATCAACGTCTGGTATTCGCATGGGCTCATTTACAAGCTGCGTTAAGTTATTTTTCGCAGCGAAGATCTCAACACACCGTCCTTCGGGTGTCTGTCCAGAATGTCGAAGCCACCCAGAATTGTGTATATTGAAGTCGCCCGTAATAACGATTTCAGCATGAGGATACAGGGATACAATTCTTTGAATTGAGTCAGACAGCGCATCAAACTCGTTAAAAGTCGAATTGCTGTCCAGTTTGGGGCTTCTGTAAATAAAGCAGTAGTAGATAATTTGCTTACGGAGATGGAATTTTAACCACATGAAGTTGAATTCCGGATTGGTCCATGGATCACATTGTGGTGGAGTTTGGTAAGCTACATCACTACGCACGTAAATGGCGAGACCGCGGTGAGAGAAGAATAATGGCACTAGTTCGTAGCCAGGTAACTTCAGATCAGAATGATCTGAGAGGTGTGGGCGGGGATCTACCTGTGTTTCACTAAGTGCCAAAACAGCTGGTCTGTACTTACAGACGTGGACGTACGCATTGGATCGCCTGCTGCTGTATTTGAGGTAAACTCACTTTGAAGGACATCAAAATGCGTCACTACCAGTTCTTTTCAGTAATGCAAGTCCAACGATGGTCAGATATGGACTCCTTTTTAGACACTCACCGGTAATCTACCAGAGCTAAATTTCATCTGTTTGGTGTCACAAGCTGCGGTTCGTATTGTCTCCAAGGAAAGATTGATGAAATTAAAACATCGTAGGGAAGGGCGCTTGTCTTCTCACCTGTATAAAATTGATGTCATTTTGACAAACCTGTTTTTTCTATTATCTGCTCTTCCGGTGGAAAAACTTCTACATATCTGTAAAGTAGATATGTATGTGTAACTGATTTGTTTGTTGTCTTTATGAGGTACATACAAACTGATGCGGTTTAGAAAAAGGTTACACCAACAAATTCTAATCTTTCTTTCTATTTTGTTTCGTCCATCTAATGTTTTCTTTTTGTTTTTAGCCCTTTGTTAGCCATTATTTCCTTTCTGGATCATTACAATATTTTGCAGTTCTTTTTGTGGACTTGTGAATTCACCAATCGTTGGTCCATTTCTCTAGTAACTTGAAAAAAGAGAAGAAAGAGAAGGAGGTTGGAAAAGACTGAAAACAGGAATTGTGGGCTGCCGAGAGCAGACAAGTGATCCAACATCTCCTCCTTCAAGTAGTGCTAAAATTTTAATTCAATCCTTTTTATCCGATCCTTTATTTTGGGCTGTATTGCAAACAGTTTGTTACCTTCTCGTTACTAGAAAAGTCAAAGAGATTACACTTAGTCGGACGGGCGGTTTGAATCGGTCTATCTGGCGCCAGAAGGTCAGTCATCGAAGACTCCACCTTCCTCAGCTAAAATATTTGGTTTTCTACGTATCTAACCGAGAAACAAGCAAATCCTGATTATTTCCTTGAAAAGGCAAGTAACCTTGTTTTTTTTTTTAATATGCATCTGTACTCATTTGAAATCCAAGCCAAATATTGACAAAAAGACGAAATAACTAAGCCAATATGACATTTGGAATCAATATTAAAAGGAATAAGAGCAAGGCCGAGCCTTTGCGGATGTTAGCACCATTTTACAGATTGCCCTGTTGAGGTCTTTGGGTTTGACTGATTCAATTATTTTTTTTCGGTCTCTTCTTTGAACCTCTGTTGGAACTTGGGACGGACCGTCCAAGACAGACTTCCGACAGTCTTTTTTGCACATGACAAAACCAACTGGTTTCTTCTTCATTTTTCTCAAGAAAGCCACCGGTTTCTTAATATGGATACTTCCGTGAATGCCCAACTTCTTTATAGATCACGTTTTGTCACGTAGGTATTCGTAACATTTTCGTTCCCATTGCTGCCATTTTCCTTTCCTTTCTCGTACATCGTCCAATATTGAGATATGTATGTGTAAGCTGAAATTTAATGTTAAAAGTTTATGTCTTAACCTTACAATTTTCAGCGGCATTTTTCTGTCACAAAATACTGCGGAGTTATCGCGCTACTATAGTCACCGCACGTGCCACGTTATCGTCATAATTTTCTTGGTGGTTGAATACCTACTTAAATTGTTCGTACTTCGGTAAGAAGACTCCTTCTAAATAAATGCCAGAACTCGATCTGAGTAGAACTTATTCGTGAGCCATTATCTTTCAGGCCCTTTATCCAATTATTAAGATATACCTTAAGGCCAAGGGCATCATTGCTTATGATAGCGCTATTATCGGCGAAAAGATGCAATAGAAAATCGTATAAATCTTAAAAAGCAACGGACTTTGTAAACTGTGTTATTGTACTCGAACAATAACTTATAATTCTCCAGGTATTCCCTTAGTGCATATAACATGTCCCGTATCATTCTTATACATGTTTTGGGTACATTTTGAAATGACCGTCGGTATAAGATTTCTGGGAGCTCTATCGAATGCTTTTTTCAAACCGATTAAGACGATATGTAGATCATGTGAATCGTCGCTACGTTTCCTCATTGCTATCCGTTATTTTTGAATCGCGTCAGGTGTCAATCTGCCTCCTACAAACTCGTATTGACTGCCATGAAGTTTAATAATATGGCTTTGTCGATTGTCTTGTCCTCTCATGTATGCCTTTATAGAGTGGAACAACTGTTACATACTTGCATGTAGGTCCATACCTTGCTTGCTTGCATTATCAAGTACATTTATCGGCATTCAGTTTGTATTATAGTTCCTCTCTTTTGTTCTTCACATGGTTCTTTCGTTGAAGCCTAATCTGAAGATATTTCTGTGTTCGCATACAGCAATATGTGTTAGACTATATGATAGTTGGGTATTCTATTAGCGAAGCTAAACTGAATTGACTTCATATTGGTTTTCCCTAGCGCCCCTGTTTTTGCTCTATATGAGCTGAGGGATTTTCCTCTTCTTGATATTCGAATCATGGTCTGTACACTCAAAGTGCTCAAGCCATTGGGTATTATTACAACTCATTCAGAAGTTTTGATAATCTCTCGTGACTACCAAAAGCTATAACAAATCAGTAAAAGTGAAATTGTCTGCCTATAAATAAGTCTGTCATTTTCCCCCTGTCCGGAGTGGGGAACAAATGAGACGATATAGTGCCCACAGTAAGTGCCTAAACCGTTATCCACATTAAACTATTGTCATCAACTTATCAATTTAATTTTTTATGAATAATCTAAGAAACCGTCATCTGTTATCGACCAGACCAGAGATATTGTAGCATTCGTTCTGTAGAGTATTTTGTACGTCAGTGACTGTTTAATGGTATGTCGAATTTGGCAAGTTGAGTATCAATGCTCCACTATCACTTTTTCTCAAAACCGATACACCGAACAAAGATATACGAGTATTAACATGGCAAAAATGCCCTAATTACAACACATATATGACCTTATGAATCTCATCTAACTCTCGCGTTGAACCTGGTCAACTCATTTATTTTCTTCTACGTTAATATGCCCAGAAACTCAGAGAAAATTGATACTGAATCCGAGGTTTGCACCTTTTCATATAGCCCTACTAATTTTGATGAAGTCGTTGAATGAAGAGGCTTAAGACCTAGCTTTCAATAAAGAAATTGGAGTTGCAGGGCTGAGACTGATTTACTAATAATAGCTAGTGTTTCTGTCTGAAAATACATTGGCGTGATCAGGATGACGGGCGGTAAAAGTTGAGATGTTGTCACCATTTGAGATATTGAGATTGAGATGTCTTGGTAGTAGCAGCAGTTTTTTATGACCATATTGATTTGATGTCCAACTGGCCAATTCTCGGAGTCTATTTCCACCGCAGTCAAACGTATATTAGATATGTCGGTCAAGAAGTTGCAAGTAGGATCTCATCAACATTCTCACACATGGCGCCGATGGTGGGTGCGCACACCAGCATAAACTTTAAACTATGGTCTCGAAATAACCAATATGAAAGGTATCGACCTCTATCACACACTTCTTTAATGACCCGTCAGAAATCACAAAAGTTTAGTTGGGAAGTTTTGATGCATAATAATGCAGCATATTTGGTGTAAATAAATTAATTTGTCCACTCTAAGAAAACCAATTGAATTTTACAAAGAAAACGGGACAAATTTTCTACTAGATCCAATATTTTATAAATCAGCGAACATCCTATGTCTTTTTATTTAAGAATTAGAGCGTTCCGCCTATATAATAAAAATTTCAGAAGAAGGAAAACATTTATTTAAATAGGTATATAAAAAGATTTCAAAAGTAGCTTATTTCATTTATTGTTACAGTTTATTTTAATTCAAGATTTAACATCTTGAGGTATTTTCGCTTTTTCAAATTTCCACTGAACAGAATACCATATGTATGTAGTACCTTTGGATCAAGCTTTAAAAAAAAGTTATTGTAATCTTTAGAAAAATTGGTGAGTATTGGCACAAAATAACGCTTTTTGGAAGTACATATATATAACGTCAGATACAACGGAAAAAATTCTGAACAGAGATCTGTATCCAGACACCATGACGCATCGTATGCTCTCTTTCTTTTTATAAACTCGATGTTTGTAGTTCTTTTTATGTACACATATACAACTTTTATTTAAATATATATTTTTGAAATAAAAAAATACCTAATTTTAAATATATTAATAATAATAACATTACGTGGCTGCAAAATGAATTGATAAATTGCTGTAACCTGTGACACATAGTGTGTCCCTCTGCAGAATCACAGACACAGCTGAGAATAATACCTTGACAACTAATCAACACACATTTTACTTCAACAATTTGTGAATCCGGTTATAAATATTACGTTCACTTTTAACAGGAGGAGGTTCACTGAAAGGAGGTGAATAAATTTGAAGATTATTAAAAAAGTTGATAAATTGGAAATTGACATTCCGATACTTAACGGTAGTTCCAGAGATGTTACAGCGAGAGAGTTGAGAAGATCCGTCCATCTGTCGGCTGAATGTAAGTGCGACTCATTCGATCCATCGATTATGTTTCTAACTGCTAAATGTCTAAGGCAGTGCTTAGAACCATCAGAAGTGCTTTGAAATATCATTATAGTCATTATAACTTGCAAACATTTAAGACCCACGTGCATTGGTATCTCTCTTTTCTCCCTCCATAAGTTTACTTCGCCAGCGTTCACAAAGATTGGGAATGGAGGAGACGCTTCAACAGCGAAAAGCGTCAGAAGAGCTCAGATCATCCGGCTACTACCGTGAGCTGGGCTACCGTGAGCGCATAAACATCGGCATGACGGCCCCGAAAGATTTCGACTCCAACCTAGAAGGACAACGCGGTAGAGGACGACCTCATCTAAGGTGGCACCCATAAGTGTAAGTGGACATCAGCCAACTTCGTGTAGGCAGCTGGTAAAAGACCGGGCTAGTTAGAGGGGTAGGTAGGTAACTAAGATTTATTTAGCATCGTGCTCATTTCAAGTGCATATTTTACGAGTAAGTATAATAGGTATAAGGAGACATCACGAGCAGAAGATATCGCGATAGAGAAATGAACTCAATCTTCAGTCAAGAACATGATCGACTGTGAGGGGTATGAACACCTGAAGACAAAATCATTTATAAAAAAATATTTTGATATGTGAGTCACAGACGTCACTTTTAAAAAAATTATGCCAGGTGTCTTATTTTGCACTCGAAATTTGGAAACTGGTATGTCATACTTCTATAGAAAATGCCACCATCCAATATTCGGAAAGGAAAAGTAATATCAAATTTTTTTTAGACTTTGTTTCGAAAATTTGTTATTCTTTATTCCGAAAGTGCTTATTAAAATCATCCCTTTGTACGGATATTCATATGTGTGTTTCATGCGTGAGACGTAAATTTTTTTCTAGAAATCACTCGGACTCTCTTCCTTTATGAATTTAAACTGTGACATAATGCGTCTCTGGCAGCGAAAAACATTAATGACGCATTTAAGGATGTAGCGACCGCAATATTCGACGTTGGTTTGCTAAGTTCCGTTCGAGAGATCTTAGCCTCGAAAACAAACCACGTGGGAAACCAGAACCAGGTAATTGATGACATGGGCCGTATGCATAAAAACTAGTAAATGCTTTTACTAGACGATTTTTAAGTAAATACTTAATTTTCATATGCATAAAACTTAAGTAAGTGCTGGACAATAAGCATTTACTAGGGGACAAAGTACTTACTAGTTTCGGATAAATTTCACTAGTAAATACTTAATACCGTATGTAAGTAGTATACTAGTAAGTACTTATACTTCAGAAGTACGAGTATTTACTTGACTTTTTCAAGTTGGTGAATAGCAACTTGAAAATACGCTATTATATACTTTTCTGCTTTTGCAGCTATAATAAATAGGATTATAGTCGTGAGTCTCACTTTGAAGCAATCAGGTCGCTATATTTTTACGAATTAATTCCGAAAAAGTTTACAAGAAGCGAAGGGTTATGGAGTCTAATTTTAAAATGCTTCAAGAAAAAATGTGGATTTTTTTAAAACACGTTGGGATCCTGGGTTTCAAATTCGCGCTGGTGAAAATATTGGCGTACATCAGAGTATTGTTTCTAGAACAGTAAATTCTGTTGCAAAACTTATAACAGATCTGCCTTCTTAACCTCTGTCTTACAATTATTTAGACTCTTTCTAATTTGCTCTTCTGTTATTTGAACACCGGTCAATATATTCACTAATAAATAATTGTATAGCTTCGGACTTCTTCTTTTTAGTGCACGGTTGTTGTGATTTATTCAAAAGAACGTTATGCTCTTTTCGCATAAAAGCTAGTTGCAATTGTGAAGCTTCGCTTGTCATGGCTGTTTCTTTTGAATATGCTTTACGAACTGAACTTTCCAACGAGATCGTTTACAAAGCAAACATTAAAGAAACAGTAAATGAAGAAATTGGGAAATAATACAAAATAAGTACTCGTATATACTACCAATTGTTCGATGAACTGGTAGTATTTACTTGAATGAATTCAGTATTTACTAGAAGTATTTGCTGGCAAGTCAAAACTCATGTTTATGCATACCAAATCTAGTAAATACTTAAAATATAAGCTTTTACTAGTAGTACTAGTACTTACTTACACCTTAATTTACCTTTAAATACTTAATTTTTATGCATATTGCCCAATTAAGCCAACACCTATCTCTAATAGAAAAAGCAAACAAAAAACTCGGAAAGTGGATGCCCCATGAACTAAACGAGGCATAATAACTACGCCGCTTAGAAATCTGTGCATCGCTGAGCTTAAGACACCAACCGTTTTTGCATTGGATAATCACGTGTGATGACAAGTGGATTTTGTATGACAACCGTAAAAGATCTGGGAAGTGGTTGAATGCAGAAGAGAACGCAAAATACTAGGTCTGCACCCAGAAAAGATTGTGGTGACAATCTGGTGGATATCTAAAGGACCAATTCACTTTTTATTTCTTTAACCAGGAGAAACGAGAAATGCAGTCAAATATTGTGCAGAAATCGACATAGTGCATACGAAATTGGCTGAAAAACAACCTGCGTTGGCAAATAGGCATGGTCCGATTGCACGACAATGCTAGACCCCATACATCAAGCGGACCCCATACACCCAACGGTGCTAAAACTGCTACAGTCGGGATTTGAAATTCTTCCGCCGTACTCTCCTGATGTATGTTCAACTTATTATCACCTTTTACGCACTCTTGGCGGAGGTCACAAATGCCTTTGAAGACTTTATATCGTCCAATCATAATCAATCGTATCAAGCATTCTATGAGATATGAAAAATGGATGTTGAATCACGTTAGAAAATAGTTGTACGAGTAAATGCTAATGGTTCATATTTTGACTAAATAAAAAATTATAAAACGATAATATTGGCTTTTAAATACTTACCTCAAAATCGGACATTTCGTGTTAAATGATTTTTACTTTTTATTGCTCAGTTCATTCGTCCGAAGTTTTCCACTGGTTCTCCATCATACTCAAATCAGAATGCAATGCTATCCATTATGCACGGGCCTGCATGTAACAAGTAGAGTATCATTTTTCTCATAACTTTTTTTTTCATGATAGTGTCGTCATGATACGATTTAGTGCGCGAGTTATTTAAATGCTTTTTTTCACACGTTGTCAACGTACTATACATAGATTGCACTTTTTGATATCTTCAAATAAAATGTTTTCTTATTCACAAATAAAAACAAAAAAATTCTTATTTGAATTATGTATTTTTTTACATGTACTCGTACATAAAACGAGCATGTACTATAATGCCTTAACTCATTTTATTTTTAATCTTGTAACAGAAGTTAAAAGGATTTTAAATATATTTACGCGGACGTACGGATATCTCAAATTAAACTTGTATCTACGAGTATTTTTATTTGTTATACAGACTGAGTGTATGCAACAACTGATGGATAGCGTGATGTAAGTGTGACATATACTCGTAGGCAAAAAGCAATCACTTTTCTGCGTACGTCCACGTTTGTAAATACATGCCAGCTGTTTTGGCACTTGTAAAACACAGGTAGATCCGCGTTCACACCTTTCGGATCACTCAGATCTGAAACTACTTGGCTGCGACTATCGTTTTCTCACTGCGGTCTCGCCATTTACGTGCATAGTGATGCAGCTTACCAAACTCCACCCCAATGTCATCCATGCTCTAATCCGGAAATCAATTTCAAGTGGTTGAAATTCGATCTCCGTAAGCAAATTATCCACTACTGCTTTATTTACTGAAGCCCCAAACTGGATAGCAGTTATACCTTCAAAGAGTTCGATGCGCTATCTGACTCCATATAAAGAATTGTATCCCTGTATCCTCATACTGAAATTGTTATTGCGGACGATTTCAATATATTTCAATGTACAATTCTGGGTGGTTTCGATATTCTGGACAGACAACACCCGAAGGACGGTGTGTTGAGATCTTCGCTGGGAAAATCAACTTGACCCAGCAACTTTTAAATTAGTCCACTCGAATACCAGACGTTGGTAGTCATACCGCCAACACCCTAGACTTGGTTTTTAACTTCTCACCCTGATAAGTACGTGTTGATGTGCTTTCCCCTCAAGGCTCATCTGACCATTGTGTCATATATAGCTGATTTCCCGTACACATACCACACAGATAGAGAAAAGATTCCTACAAGAACCGTATGGTAATACGAGAAAGCTAATTGGAGCGGACTTAACATATTTGTAGGAAGTTTAACTGGTCGTTATGCTAACTGGATAACGACGTGGATGATGCTGCTATTCTCATTGGAATGAGATTCTTCATCCCTCATCGGATGAAGAGTATCAAACCTAAAGAAAGGGTGAGGTACGGCTCGAGCTGTAAAGAGACATTCAAGGTTAGAGAAATATTTTTTCGGTACTACAATATAAGACCAAATATACAGAGGAAATACGACTGCAATGCTACAATGTCCCAAAGGTAGTAAAAATTGTTGGTAGTTCGTCAAAAATATTGGAAATTCTGCTTCATCCGCTATCCCAACGCTCATTTATAATATTTTAGCTGTTAGCTCTTTGGACATAGCTAATCTACTTGCTGCACACTATTCGGCCAGCTCAACACTTCCAGATTGTGCTTGAGCCAGTCGAATCTTCCTTCCTTTTCGAATCCACTTTCGAACTCGTGTATGTATACTTAATCTTAACATTTAATACTTAATCTTAACATTACAAATCGGCTGATCCAGATGGGGATATTCTTCTTCTAAAGAGGTGTTATCTCACGCTGGCAAAACCACTGCGTAAGCTTTTTCATTAATCCTATACTTTCGGACTATTTCCGCCCTAAAAACGGCGAATATTCTTTCTCATCCTAAAGATTCATTGCACTTACGCCCCTTCTTTCCAAGGTCATGGAAACGCTGATTAATTGTCAGCTCATGAAATATTGTATCTCAACACATGAACACTTCTCAAAGACCGGCAGTACGGTTTTCGTAGCAACAGCTCCACTGGTGATTTGATAGTATGTTTCACTGAAAAGTGGAACCAAAGCGTACATCAATCTGGCGAAAGCAACATAGTTGCACTTGATATTTCAATCATTTGACAGAATTTAGCATCAGACCTCAGATAATAAAGTTAACTTTATCTGCTAAATTCTGTCAAATGATGGAAATATCAAAGTTAACTTTATTATCTGTGATCAGACTCTTTTGTCGAAGGTGTGCGTGCAGTTGGAATCTACAACTCCCTTCTTCAATGGATTAGAAATTATCTTTCGCAAGGTTCAATTGTTTAAGTTGTCCTGGATGATTCTGTCTGATATTCACAAAATAAATGCTGGTATGCCACATGGATCCATTCTGGCTCCGACACTCTTTTTAATTTTTATCAATGATCTCTTGTGTGCTACTTCTAATCCAATATAACGTATTCTTTTGCTGCTGACAGTACATTCTGCTTTTCATATTAGTTCCCGGACTCAAGTCCCTGCTTTGCGGCTGTAGAACGAGGACGGAAACGTGTGCTAAGCTCATTCAATTCTGATATTATTAGCATGAGCAATTGCTGAATTAACAAGAGAGTGGAATTTAATGCTTCCAAAGCACAATGCTGTCTGCTGTCGCTAAAGCGATATTTAAATACCCACCCAGCCATTATCCATGATTCACACTTGCATAATCGTAATCGAAAAACTTTCCATTCTCAGTATGTGTGTCAATGACAACTTACGTTGGAATGACCACATGTTACTGTGAAATTTCCGTCCGAAGTTGGAGTACAATGCCCACATCTGGTCGGGTGCGCCCAAAACATTTCTGCACCTGCTAGATAAGATTCAAAACCGTACGGCAAAACTTATATGTGACACCAACATTGCACAGTCAATTGACACGTTTGAACACCGACGTAATGTCTCTTGTCTCACCTTGTTCTATCGCTATTTTCACCAGTGCTCCACCGAAATTGCCAGTAGTACAATATCAGCAAGGAATGCAGGTCCCTTCCAACTGTGCACGAAATGATGAGGTTAACAACATAGTCAGTGGGAGATCCTAGGACTTGGTGTCCCCTGAATGTTCCGCTAAAATTTTACTTTATGAATTTTACATAGTCATAATTCTATATTGTTTAATTAGATTTCGACTACTTCGGTGTTCAACGACACACGCCATTGCTAACGTAGCTTAAGCATATCAAATTTTTTGATTAATTATGATTTGGCGATAAACATTCCAATAAATGACGAATATGCTATTAAAGTGTGACCAGATAAGAACGATACGAAAAAAAATACGGTGTAAAATATATAATATATTCTGCTTTTATTTTGAAGCACCGTTCATGCCATTACGTGTAGAATCATTCTAATGGCTTCTTCGGCCTCGCTGTCAGTGCTTCAAGCGGTTGGCTTGTTAGCGTATACTAAGGACTTGACGTAGCCCCAGAAAAAATAATCGAGTGGCGTCAAATCGCATGATCGCGGCGGCCAATTGAACACTCGCCGTAAGATGACCCGGTGGCCAAATTTTTCTTTTACAACTTCGACCGTTTTGTCGCTTGTATGTTATGTAGCGTCGTCTTTTTGGAACCACAGCTCGTATATGTCGATGTTGTCAAGCTCTGACAACAGAAAGTCGGTTAACATCGCTCTATACCTGAGAAATTTTGACAGAAACTGTGTCTCCTTCCTCATTTTGAAAGAAATAAGGCCCGATGATGCAGCCCTGCCATAAACGGCACCAAACAATCAATCTTTGTGGATGCATTGATGCTTGGCCGAACTTAGCCGCTGAAACAAAAATAGGCCACGTCCGAGAAGATGATTTTTTGGCCAAACATCTCCGGCCAACATTTCCAGTGGCCAATTAGCGAACTCACGGTGTTGTCTATGGTCGTTCGGCTTCAATTCTTGTGGCAGAACAAACTTATATGGATATAAGCAGAAATCCAACCGCAAAATAAGACGGGTTGACTCTCTGGCGATGCACAATTCAGCTGATCGGCGCCGACTCGACATTTCTGGGTGTTCTTCGGTACTGGCCGCTATGGCGGCTATGTTTTCTTCATTTCGCTCCAATATCTATCTTGTTGATGGCTTAAGATCCAAAAGAGTCTACTTTTCCACGGTGCGGCGAATTGCCTGCACACTGAAGCCCTGACGACGACCGACCTCACGACGAAATTTACGTTGCGTACAATATTTACAACTGAGCTGGAATTTCGATAATATTTTTTAATAATTTCACACGTCCGGCAAACGTAAAACGATGCATGATGAAATGGCAAACCTTACAGAATATTTTGACAGCTGGATGTCATTGGTAACTTGACAGCTGCTGAAACATAACAATTGAAAAAACTACCATTGCTATCTGGTCATCCGTTAGTAAATAGAAATATACATACGAGTATTTAAAAATAATATTTCTGGTGCACCGAGAGCCGGTATTCAATGTTTTTTTTTTATTGTATGGTATATTTATACAACAATAGAACAAAACCCCCTTTCCCTGTGCCCCTTTCCTACATTAGTTTGTGATAGAATCTTCAGTTTCACAGCAAAATCTATATGTACTAGTGAAGATGATTCCCAATCTGTAAAGATGTTAGTGCTCCGCATAGTGCCGTTATTGTTTGCTATTAAGCAGAAGGGCTACTTTGTTATTATAATTTAGGAATTTCTTTTTAGTGGGTAAGGGCATCTATATCATTCCGACATTTGACTCTGCATAATCTTGCCCAGTGTTATGAATAAAGCCAAAGCTGGGCAGAGTCCCATAAATGGACTCTGTTTACCTTTCTCGGTATGGTGGCGCACCTTTTCATTGACATGACCCTCACACTCAAGTACCCATACTAGCGATACTTTGTTTAGAGTGATGAGGTTGAGTGAGTGCATTATGACACTCTTGGCGGGTCTTTGATGTGTACGCGTAGTAGTACCGATTGATAGTTATTTTGACTTTTCATGTCGTTGCCTGAGTAGAATGAGTTCCACATGAAAAATGGTTGCATCTTCACTTAGTGCAAAAGGTAGGTTTGAGGTCCTACCACTTCGGCTGCTACGTCTTGAGACGTATTCGAACCTCGAGACGTTTACGAATCATCGTTCAGCCATTTAGTATTTGTGTTTAATCCTTCCCTTGTGGGTAAGTAAACCCTGTACCACTTTGAAAAACTAAGGGCGAGGACCAGTTGGTCTAGAGTTTGAGATTTGGCAAAAGTGCCTTCTATTGTTTTTAGAATTTCTAGGTGACTACTGAGGTTCGCTTGCTTGAAGTGGCACGTACGATGAAGTTTGAGTGCTTGTATGGCTGCTTCATTTCGAATTGCTAACTGAAGTGGATCTAGTTCTACTAACGCCTCTTTGCCCGCAGTCGGGGTTGTTCTCATAGTCCCTGTAAGCCACACACATTCAACCCGTTGAATCCTGGTCAGTTTCGTTATTCTTGACTTGTATTTGGTCTTTTCGTACCACACTGTTGCATCATATAATTAGTACTCGTATTGTCATAACCCCTTAAATGTGAACAGCGTCAATTATATTTGAATAACGGAAGAATGGGATGGATAATGGAAAGTCCTTTAGAATTTATAGAGAATATTCTGGGAAATTCTGGAAAATGTAAAGTACAATAATATGGACAACTGGCTGGAACAAAATGGCAGAGAGTATAAATACACAGCATCTCACAGAGATGGTAATCTGAATCAAAAACACGTATCTTGGAAAAAAAACTAATCGGTGAGTACGGTGATATATTTGCTACACAAGACAGAGAAAATGGACGTACGCAACTTGCTCAACATCATTTTGAGACCGAAGACGCTCGATCAATCCGTCAACCTGCAAGACGTCTTCCATAGGCAAAGCAAACAGAGGTTGCCGAAATGGTGTCTGAGATGAAAGTTGAGGAGCTGATTTTAGAATCGCAGAATCTGTGGGCATCTCCAATAGTCCTTGTGAAGAAGAAAGACTGCAGCACGAAGTTTTATGTAGATAACCGACTTCGCAAAGATGTCACAAAAAAGGACAACTACCCACTACCGAGAATGGATCACACTTTGGATACGATTTCTGGAGCGAAATAGTCTTCAACCCTTGACCTGAAGAGCTGTTACTGGCAGGTAGAGATCAATCGATGCCGTTTGTGCAACGATTCGGCCACCTTCGAGCCACTAATGGAACGTACATTGAAAGGGCTTGCAAGACGTTCGAGGAGTATTGTGAAAATCTAAAAGAAGTGTTTGAGAGGCTGCGAAGTGTTCATTTGAAGCTGAACCCAGAGAATTGTGCCTTGTTCCGTCCGGAAGTAAAATATATGGTTCACATTATATCAGCGGAAGGAGCAAGGGCGGATGACAAAATGGAAAGTTGAACTGTCACCAAAGATAAACACCAACTGAGAATCTGTTTGGAATTTGCCACGTATTACACGCATCAACTTAAGGAAAAAGATTGTGAAGGTGATAAGCAGAGTGTGAAAAAGCATACCAACAACTCAAGGGGCAGCTTGAGTTACGCCACACCCGGAGAAATGTTCATCGTGGACCCAGACGCTAGCAATGTTGGGGTCGGAGCTGTGATCTTTCAAGCATTTCCATAAGTACCTCTATGGACAAAAGTTCATTCTTCGCACGGGCTACGACTTTGAAGTCCAAAACCGCAAGGGAAAATTCCACTCAAATGCTGATTCTCTCTCTCGTCGACCAGGCGGAATCAAATGTGAAAACTGCAACCATATCGAAGTGAAAGAACAGGCCACTATTGATCAGGACTGAGTCTGTAGAGGGGTGGAGAACAGATGAAATCCGTTCCTCCCAATGCGCAGACAATGACATCGAACCAATATTGGTCTGGAAGGAACACAAGAAGATACCAAGCTGGCAGGAGATATCGGACCGGAGGCAAACTCTGAAGGCGTAATGGGCGCAGTGGGACTCGCTTTGTGTGTCAGATGGTTTGCTGAAGAAATCCAGGATCTGTGTAGTGCTCCATAAAATAAATGACGGAAACTCAGGAGGTCAATTGGGAATTAATAAAATGTTGGAGAAGGTAAGAGAAGGTTTTTATTGGCTAATACAAAACACGATGTCGATAATTGGTGCAAAAAGTGCATAATATGTGCGGCTCCTACGGGCCTAAAAGTAAAACTACAGGGATGAATGCAACAAAAGAATGTCGGAGCACCATTTGAGCGAATAGCCATTGACATCACTGTTTCCGAAATTTTTAACACACAACCGATACACACACACTGGGCATAGATTACTTCAGTAACTGGACGGATGTGTTCGCAATCCCAAATTAAGAACTACTGGGAGAACAGATTTGGGGTCCCAATGGAGCTACACTCTAATCAAGGGCGAAACTTTCAATCAAAAGTCTTCCAGGAAGTGTGTCAATATCTGGAAATAAGGACAATTCCACTATACCCTCAATCAATAATGGAATGGCCGTCGATGTTCGGTGTTCGGGATGAACAACTTTAGGTGGGCAGCAGTGTGATAACCACATACAATGTGAACAGCGTCATCTATACTTGAATAGCAGAGGATTTACATATTTGAAAAGCTGAATTGGAAAATGGAGAATAAAGAATGGAAATTTTTAGTAAATAGTAAACTGGAAATTTGTATGGAACGCTGGATAGTACATTCTCGAAAGATGTCAGGGGGATATAAATAACAGCGACCCATAAGAAGTGCAAGTCAGATCTAAAGTGGAATTTGAAGAGTGTATTACGAAAATGTGGTTGAGAAAAGCGATTGGATTGTAAATTGTAACAGTATTGAGTAACGCGATTGTGTTAAAAAACATTTTACAATTCTCTAAACTCTTAAGAACAATTTTCACACTTTCGCAATGTAATATAGAGAGGAAATTTCACTTTCGTTGTGAAGAAGAACAGTTTTTAAACATTTTGTGGAACTGTGTATGAAAATGCCATAGTCAGAATGAACGTGTAGAATTCCAATTTCTTCAAACAAGCCCTTTACAGCATTACAATAGTAAAGTTCGTCTTCGAATCATTCTTTGATTTGATTTTATTCTAACATTTATTTCAAGCTAATTATATTGTTTCAACCGAGAAGATAGAACTTTTGCTTTACTTTTGGGCAGGTTCAGATCTCTAACTAAGCCATTTAACTCGTTAAAGTTAATGAGGTGTGGTTCGCAATTTACTGATTTGATTACGAAGTTATCGCTCTCAATGCCTGTTACTAAAGGGTTTTCCAATAATCATCAAACTGTCACTGTCAATTTATTCAGTAAAATCTACATTTTCATCATGGTAAAGTACACGAACGAGCAACGTCTGCAAATTATTAAAATTTTCTACCGAAATTCGGAGTCGGTGACTGCAACTTTAAGAGTGTTAACTTCAATTTTTGGTCGTAATTCTCGCCCTAGTAGACAGACAATAACAAGTTTAGTGCAAAAATTTGAGTCCACATATTCGTTGTGTGATGTTGCCGTGTCAGGCGTCCGTAGCAAACGATCCAAATCAGTCAATTCCACGGTGTTCTCAAGAATTGGGCATCGCTCAGACCACATTATGGCGTATTTTGCGTAAGGATTTTGGTTTACACCCATACAAGATCAAGCTGACTCAAGAATTGAAGCCGATGGACCATTTGAAGCGACGTACGTTCTCCGATTGGGTTCTGGAGAAGATGCGCCAAGATGATGAATTTCATCGCAAAATCATCTTCAGTGACGAAGTTCATTTTTGGCTCAATGGGGTCGTCAATTATTGCGTTATTGGTCGGGTGAAAATCCACATGTGCTTCATGAATCACCACTTCATCCACAAAAAACAACTGTTTGGTGCGGTTTGCATGCCGGCGCCGTTATTGGGCCATATTTTTTCGTCGACGATAACGATCGTCACGTTACTGTGAATGGTCAGCGTTATCGCGCCATGATCACCGATTATTTTTGGCCCGAATTAGAAGATATGGACTTGGACGACATGTGGTTTCAACATGGCCATAAGCCGCACAGCACACGCTACAATCGATTTATTGAAGAGTAAGTATGGTGAGCGTGTTATCTCAAGAAATGGGCCAGTCGATTGGCCGCCTCGTTCGTCTGATTTAACGCCGCTTGACTATTTTCTGTGGGGCTACGTTAAGTCATTGATTTATGCCAACACGCCGACGACGTTGGAAGAGCTCAGAGCCAACATTGAATGCGAAATAGCGGCCGTTTCGGCCGAAATGAGTGGCCAAGTCGCTGAAAATTGGGTCCAACGAATCGACCGCTGCAAACGTGGCCTTTGTTGCTTCCCTTAGGTATGCACTCCAAGTTAAAGGAATACTATATCCTAGTATGGGATTAGTCTGAAAATTCGTACGAATTTCGGAGTGAGTTTGGTGGTAACTTTAGATAGAAATGCCGCGAAGATACTGTTTGTTCTCCGTGATTCGTAGGGTCTGAATGAGTTTACTGCCCATTATATTTTTTCAAACCTTTGCAACGTATCGACCTGTGCTTTTTGGCCCGGCACGCTAGTCCGGTATTAGAGCAGGAGCTATAATGTTCTCTTTAAAGTGCCTGTGAGTCCGCCCTCTGGATCTTTCAGCGCGATTATGGGGGTAGTATACTATTTGATCTTGGTCTTGAGTCTTGCAAGAACGTGAATAGTGACGGAAGGTAGTTTTAGCACTCTGGTCGCCATCCGTGGGCTCAAATTCTTGTTTGATCTCTCACCTCAACAAACCTGATCGTTTAGTTTGTTTATCAGTTACTGAATTGTGAACAATTTCTCGTTAGAGCATATTTGGGAATGTGCCACTCACTGCAAGGCGTTTCAATGCCCCTACTCTTTCCAAACGTTGCTTCTTCTGCTTAACATTAACATCGTGCAATTTTTATATATAGTGTGGCTGAAGCTAAAGATGATTTTTCAGTATGCGTTGAATAATTTTGGTCCGATATATGTAGTTCGTTTACCATCTCTCTTGCGCTCTGTTACGGATCACTTTTTGCACCGTTGCGATTTCAGTTGAGACCATTTTCTGAATTTTTCTTTTAGCTTTTAATATCTGTTGCTTCAAACACAAAACAAGTCTAAGCTCGTTTATATGCACCTGTAAGTATAGTGTCAATTTTATCTTGGCAGCAGAAAGTGACGTTTTCAACATATTTTGCTTTTTTTTCCGTAAAGGCAAGAAAGCTGCTGAGGCTCACAAATAGATATGTGAAGTCTATGGTGTCGAGTGCTTAAAAAAAGGCACGTGTAAGAATTGGTTTAAGAAATTCCGTTCTGGAGATTTTCATTCAAAGATGACCAACATTCTGTTTAGACCAACTGAAGTTGATGATAAACAAATCAAAATAATTATTACATCAGATCGAAACATGACAGTGGGAGAGAGAGGTTAAATTCATCACACACAATAACTGAAAATTACTTAAAACGTCTTAGACACGTGAAAAATCTCCATATTTGGGTTGCACACGAATTGAATTCACTTGACATAATGAGTTAGTATTTGCGATATATTTACATCTCAAAGGCTATGAAATAGATCCTCTCAACAATATCGATCGAAAAAGATGGTTTAAGCGTGATGAACCAGGTCAAACCATATCGCAAGTTGAACTGCATCACAAGGAGGCTGTAGTGTCTATTTGGTGGGGTTATAA
The DNA here is from genome assembly GCA_949129095.1 of Volucella bombylans. Classification (NCBI taxonomy): domain Eukaryota; kingdom Metazoa; phylum Arthropoda; class Insecta; order Diptera; family Syrphidae; genus Volucella; species Volucella bombylans. The sequence goes on from OX422142.1 coordinate 84,537,423, forward strand.
AGGTGTCTTGTATTTTGAGCTTCTTCCGCGCAACAAAATCATAAATTTAGTTTACGGCCAGCTACTAATGAAACTGGACGAAAAAGAAAACGGCCATAATAGGCAAATCGTATTTGAATCGTTTTCCACTATAACAACGCTTGACCAAACACATCTTTGGTATCTCGTGAAAAATGGTTGAACCTTGGTAAAATTCTTTGAATTGTAAAAAGTTTCAGCAATATTGATGACCTGAAAACGCACTTGGTCCAGTTTTGTGCTAATAAAAATACATAATTGATTCAAGCTAATTCATTGTATAAAAAAAAGTTTTATATCACAATAAAAACGGAATATATTTTCTTGCAATGTATACTCGTATGTATTATGTATATTTAAAAAAAAAAACGAGACAAACCAGCTTCCAGTATCAGCGTGGGAGCAGATAATATATTAAATACTTAATATAAATACTCACATACTTAGGTCCTCGGACCAATAATGTCCGTGTGGTTCTCCTTGTGGGGCATAGAGCCTCCACTACTTCTACGCGCCATTGTGTACGGTTTCTGGAGATGTATCTTAACTCTCTCCAACTCGTCCACGGTTGTGCTGATTCCTCTTCGACCGTTCTTCGCCAACTACTGCTAGGTCGGCCCACTTATCTGCCTGTCTCTCTGCGTGAGAGGGGGGTTCCATTGCATTGCTTAACTCGCAATGCACTTGTGACCTTTACGAAGCGTATGCCCAATCCACTGCCACTTACGTCTTCGTATGATAGAGCCAATGGGTTCCTGTCCTGTTTTCGCATGAAGTTCATCATTAGAGATACGGTTGGGCCAGAAAATCCTCAAGATGTTTCGCAGACATTTATTCACGAACGTTTGTAGCTTTCTTGTGACAGCGGGTGTGACTTTCTAAGTGCTGTACTTATAAAGAAACACGGATTCAATATTGGAGCGGAACAGTCGTAGTTTGGTCTTCAGCGCGATTCAGCTGATTATATCTAGTTCGATCCCGCCATCAGTAGAGACAATACTATACTTCCAAGATATTGAAAATTCTCTACCATTTCTACTGGTTGTCCAGAAATCTCTACTTGATTAGATGCGGAAGTTCCAAGGCTGATCCTTTTTGTTTTTGCCGTATTGATCTCTACCTTTTTTGTCATTTGATGGAGATCCATGATCCTATGAGAGAGTAACCATACGTCGTCCGCGTAGCCCTGATGTTTGAGGTGTGATTGCAGATTCCACTGAATTCCTCCATTGCCAACAGGAAGAATATTGGTGATAGTATACACCCCTGATTAACCCCACTTTGGATTTCAAACTCCTCTGACGACCTTCCTTTACGCAGAACGTGTCATTTGTTGGATCCATCATATGTAGCCTTGATAATAGCAATCAATTTTTCTAGGATGCCCCTGCTGAGCAAAGCAAGCCGGATAAATTCTTTATTGACACTGTCGAACGCCTTTTCGAAGTCGATGAACAGCAGGTGAAGTGGTGATCGATATTCAGAGCACTGTTCGGTGATGATCCGCCAGATGTTGATCCTGTGCAGAATCCTGCTTGTTCGGTGTCGAGTGTGTCTTCGAGGTGGTCTTTTATTCTCTCCAGGACGATTTTTGCTATTACCTTGGCTACTGCAGGCAGCACGCAAATTGCTCTCCAGTTTTCGCACTGTGTAAGGTCTCCCTTCTTTAGAGCTTGATTCCTTTTTTCCACTCCTCAGGAAAACTCTCTGTTTCCCAAGCTCTCTCAATGAGTGGGTGCACGAGCTCACTTGATGTTGTTGGCGCTACTCGTAAGAGCTCTGCGGGAATACCGTTAAGTCCAACCGCTTTGTTGTTCTTCAGAGCGTTGATTGCGGTAAAGGTTTCTTCTCTTCTGGGGGATATAGTGCGTATTCGGGAACTTGTTACTACGGACGGGTCATTGGGCGTTGGGTTCACTTCACTGGCGAAAACGCAGAAAAGTGGTCGTTCTACTTTTTGAGCTGGTCCTCACCAGAAACTAGCAGAGATCTGTCTGTGTCTTTACCAGGTGCTGTTTAGAGCTTTGGACACCTGTGGGCTCTTTGGTAATTCTGTAGAATTACATATTAGTAGCCTCTTCTGTTTCTGTAGCCTATGCGTTGATATATTTACGCTTATCACGTAGCGCGCTACGGTGGACTTCTCTCTTCTTCATGCGATACGGAGACTCTAACTCGTTTCTTTCTTTTCTTTCTTCCATCCTGGCCCAAATTTCTTTGGATAGCTAAGGACTGTTTCTTCCTTACGACCGATCGACTATATTTTCAGCACCGGATATGAGGAGCACACCAATACTTTTCAATGGAGATAGGTTCCGTGCGACTGATTGCCCTCAACACCGTCTGCACGCCTTCTCTTACGAACGTCCTAGAGACTGCTTCTAAATCACGGGCTGATCGCGAAGTGATCAATTTAGTTGGAAGTTGTTTGTCTGTCCGTCGACTCCCAACTGACTTTGTGACATGTCTTGTGCTCAAACATGGTCCCTAATATTACAAGGCGATTGACGTTGCAACACCAACATGCCAACACCATGCTTTCCAATAACATGCCTGAGTCATTCATTGTCATTGCCCACCTTGGCATTGAAGTCTCCCGTTACCATTATGATATCTTTCGCGTGGTGTACTATCATAAACAGCACTCAGACGGTTATAAAAGGCCTCCTCTTCCTGGACAAAAGAGAACTCCGTTGAGGCGTAACACTGTATGACGGTGAAACGTCGTACTCTAGTCCGGAACCTGGCTAGGAACCAAGAAATTAAGCTTTTGAGAGCTGTTTTTAAAAGCCGGAACCCAACGCCAGATTTCCGATAGTTTCCATTTGCTTTCCCGGAATAGAGAAGTACAGTGTTATGAGTTGGAGACTTAAACTTCCCCAAGCCCAACCATCTAATTTCACTAATCCCTAAGATGTCCATCTTATACCGCATGAATTCCTTCTCTAATTGGAGGAATCTGGCATTTTGAGGACCTTCACCTTCGTTGTCGAGAAGTGTTATCACACCAAAAACCAATATTTTCCCGGGTACAATAGCCAAATGTCGTCAACGTGTTATCATTCCTTATCCGAGGCGCAGTGTCGGTTTGGGTAGAGGTTTTGATTTCAGTTACGAAGAATGTTAACCTGCGTAACCTATCTGGGCCTTTTGCTCTTGTAATTTTAGTTTATTTACTCGTACGTATATAGGGATACGCAAATAGTTGCCCGGGAACCACCACGATGAGGTAATACAAGCACTTCATCGTGTTGCGCTACTCGCACAGACGAAGTACTGAGCAATCAATAGTTTCCGAATCAGGCCCGCAATATATTTACAATACATATTTTGCTTTTCTTGAAAATTAAGTTTTTTTGTGTTAACTTCGATTTTCCCGGGTTGGAAGATTGTATATTATGTGGGTAGCCTGAAAGATTTCTGTTTAAAAACATCCTAAGAGAAGATGCCTGCTTTAACGCCTTTGATGTGTTAGAGCCGTCTTACTGAGGAATACCTCGCGTTTCTCTCTATTATGCCATGCACCCTTTTGGCCGGGACATTTTTGTTTGTACAATGATAGTTTTTTGTGTTGTTCTTCAGTGGCTTATTACTATTACTCATTATATATGTAATATTTTGTATCATACATGCATAAGTAAATTTTATTTAATGTAATTTACAAATTAGTATTGTATTTACAAGTTGCTTAAAAGGAAGGTAAAAGCTAGACATTTTACCACCCTGACCTTTATCCTTCTGGGAATTTTGTGATGTGAGAATTCTATCAGATTACCACTTTCATTTTCATATAACGCCACCTGCCGATGGATCTCCTTATGCATGTCGAACAAGTCTAGTGCAGCAAATGGGAGTTTAGAGAGCCTCCGCTGCAGAGGTCCCTGGGTCTTTACCCGACACATAAAATAAAGAGTAACGTTGATTGCGTAAACTAACACAGGATATCCATGGAAAGCTTCCATGGGAAGGAATTGTAAAAAAGGTCAAACCAATTGAATTTTAAAAGAACTATCAAATTCGTAAAAGTTTTAATTTGCGTGAATTGCGACAATTGTATGCCAATTGCTTTGCAATTTCAATTTTTGTTTTTTGTTTTTAGTTGCCACTTTTGACGCTTGCAACACATTTTACAAAAAAGCGTTTCCGCAAAATTTTGGGGTATAAGAAAGTATTTATTCCTACTCTTCAAACTTAAGCTAAAAATTCCCTTTTACAAATTGTTAGAAAAAACTCGCGGCAACAGACCTAATCTGATTGCCACCTATCTGTGAGGTTTCAGACTAGGAAAGTCCAAATCGTCGCACTCTGACAGATCGTCGAAAAAACTCAAAAAGTTCAAATCGATACCCACCATCTTTTCAACGATATGACAGGATTTATAGGTAAAGACGAGCTACAATGATTATATAGAGCATTGCCTAGTTTTTGCAACTCTGTCAAAATTGTCCATCTGCGCAGAATAACAACGGAGAAAACTCGCTGGTCCGTCAGTAACGACTTAACCGAGACCTTTGATGTCAGAAAAGATTTTAGACAAGATGATGTACCGTCATGTGACTTCTTTAACATCATACTTGAAAGAATTACGCGGAACTTACAAAAACTTTCAGAAGTCTGTGCAACTTCTAGCGTACGCTGATGATATTGACATAATTGGCAGATTTCAGCGGGCTGTCACCGATGCGTTCGGTAGTATTGACACGGAAGCTGCGAAAATGGGCTTAGAGGTAAATGACGGCAAGTACATATGTGCTGTCAAAAAGAATGGGAATACACCATTGACGAGTCGAACGGAAGGTCTGAGATAGTAAAGGACTTTGCCTATCTTGGCTCTGCTATCACCAACAACAATTACACCTCAGTAGATATAAACCGAAGAATAACTTTTGCCAATAAAATAGTTAGCTTCTACATATCCCGAACAACTAAGATGACTGTATATAAGAACTTCATAATTCCAGTCCTTACTTTATGGCTCTGAAGCCTGTATTCTATCCAAAGCGGATTCTTCGTAAGGTACCGCTTGCTTTGAAAGGCTATGGAGGAGAAGATTCAACGAGGAAGTATGCGAGATGCGAGTTGTACCGTGACATCAACCTAGTTAGAAAACTGCACATCAGTCGCCTGAGGTGGTTAGAATATGTAGAGCGAATGGACAGTAATACTCCACGAATTGTGTAGCCTCACATAGGTGAGTAAAAAGGTGAGCAGATTTGACTGGCGTATTCGAGAAAAGCCTATATAATGGGATTTAATAAAATATGGGCGCTTGACGAAGCCGAGAGCGGACTTGGCCCTTATTGTGATGATAATATCATGCACGGAAGTGCAATTCGCTGTCATAGAAATCACCTAAATCGCACATTTCTGTTCTTTATAAAAAAAGTAAGAGGTTTTGGAGTGCACGCAAGTGAAGTTTGACAATTTTTGACTGAGGACTGAAATGGCTTCCTCGAGGTACGCCGAAGGGGACGTTTATGGGTTAGGTTCACAGAATGAAATTTGATTGAAAGCCAAGAGCATTTGGTTTGAGAAGGATAATTTTATATGTTTTGTCAAAAAGATTGCTGAAATCGGTAATAATTTATTTAGGATTTCGTTTTTGCGACCTTTTCTATGGGGAAGGAATAAGGAAAAATACTCTCTGAAAAAGAGCTGTCGGAAGTGGTGCAAAAAAGGCATGTTCGAGTCATAGCGTCTTGAGTGATGAACCATTGCTGATAGTGAATAAAGATTTTTCGATTCACACCCAATTCCTGTCTTTGTTCAATAGGAGTTCCACACAATATCTCTTAAGAATCTTCTTATTTGTGAATCCTATTATGTAAATCCAATCTGAGCACGCATACTACTTAAGGATGTATCAACATGAGGTGTAGGATTTGAAAGGTATATTTTTTACAGCTGATACACCCAGGGTTGGCATATGGTGACAGATGTCATCTATAAATTTATTTATTTACCATGGGACGCCGCGGTTGTGCTATGGAAAAAATCGCAGCAGTAAAAGAAAGTGTCGAAAGCGACTCAAACACCTGCATTCATCACCATTCTCAGGAGTTAGATCTCCAGCCACACTGCACCGAATTGTCTGCCCTATCCAATTAACGCAAGAACTGAAGTCGGCTTATCACCAGTTGTGACATTGATTTCGGAAGAGCCCTATTTCCACATTGGCGGCTGCGTTAATTAGCAAAATTGTCATATCCGGGGCACCAATAATTTTAACAGGATGGTGCTAAAAAAACAATGGAAACAGTGGAGTTATTACGCACGAAGTTTCCTGGCCAAGTAATTTCGACTTGGCAAGATCTACGCCAATCATCCGCAAACAATTCCAACTCTGAAAGCGAACGTTGAAGTAGACATCGCCGAGATAGAGGCCTGTTATGTGAAAGAGTGATTGAAATGTTTTAATTGCACTCAAGTGGGTATTACTACACTGAAGATGCTTGAGAACGAGTTAAGTTTTTAGGAAAATGGAACATAGAGAGAAAGAAAGGTTTTTGGGCTCAGTGGTTATTTCAATCCATGGGTAACCTGCAACATTTAATGGGTACACTAAATTATTAGTGTAATTGCAATTGTTGGTATATTCTAGGCAACCACTCATCTTACGTGAATATAGTTGGCTGAAAAAAAAAAACGTCTTTCGGGCGCAGCTGGTATTGAAACCCGAACAGTTCGATTTGGAAGCCAATACACCACCACTTGAGCCACGACCACGATCATCTAGAAAAGGATGAGGGTCCACAGCAGAGCAGAGGCGGTCATTTGAAAGATATTATGTTCTATAAATAAAGCCCATGTGTCCATTTTATAAATCAATCAAGGTTTGAGGGATTTCACAACAATTGTTCGTTTTATTCAAACAACAAATCCTACACCTCTTGTTGAAACACCCTTTAGAACATTTTTTTTAACACAATATATATTTAGTGTCAAAATAAATTGAAATATAAAATCAGGCGCTAAATGAAAAGAAGTATGTCTGCTTCATTCTGTAAATTGGCTCCATGAATGAGGCGATCTTCGTTTCGTAAATTGTCACAGTAGGCGATAAGACTTAATTTGTGTAACCTCAACTTTATAATTTTTGAAGTCACATGACATAGTGGCATAAACGATCAGACAGTACGTATATGTATATACATATGCATAAAATACAATAATAAAAAAAGCTTTTTTTCCATTTCTAATAAAATGTTGCCTAACTCAGAGCTGTATAAAGAATAAACTTACTATAAGTTAAAGCCTACATTCGGGGTTTGATTCCATTTAAAATTCCAATTCTTTTGGTTTGATAATTTTATAATAGGTCTGTTCGTGTAAATTCCAAAATTACTAAACACTACGAAAATCTCCGAAAACAGTCCTTTTGCGTATTTATATTTTTCTTAGTTTTTTGCAAAAACAGCTCATTGCGGTCTGTTTTTGAAAAAAACAAATCAGAGCAAATCATTTACCCGAGCAAATTTGTTAAAACTGTCAAAGTGCTTCATTTTATTTGAAACTGTCATCGGGTTTGTTTTATTTCGAAATGTAACATTTCTTTACTCTGTTTTGCCAAAAATAAGTGTAATTTTATTAGAAAATTAATTAACAAGTGTTTAAATACGAAATAGGTTGAAAAACAGGTAAATTAAATTAAAATACTTCCCAAACACCTACTGCCATCAACAAGTGGCATTTATATGGATAATACAAAGATAAATAAATGTTAGAAGAACTCGTCTTAAGTCACTTTTAAATAATTTTCGTCCTGAATTTCAAGATTCTTGTAAGGGCAAATCAAAACTTTGTAAAAGGAAAAACTATCACTTGGATTTTAGATAATGTTGGTTTATTTAAAGTTATAAATAGAAATTAAAGCAAGGCAAGGCAAGGCAAGTTTCTTAATGTATTTTGTGGTGCGTTCTCGGCGACAACTTCTTGATCAATGACGATCTGCTTCAGTTTTTAAGTGGTGTGTATCTGATGTGATGTGTATGTTCGCTTCACTCTAACATTCCTCCCCCGGTGGATCACTAGGGGATTCACCATCAATGGTCAAGACAGCGAGCTTTGTAGCCGGGCGACGAATGAATCCGTTAGATGTCTTTACCTCGGCAAAACGTATTTGTCCATCTTTGGCAGGAAAAACTTTGCATATGCGACCTCTTTGCCATTGACTGCGTGGCTGATTTGAGTCACAAACTATAACTAGGTCATTTAACTGCAGCGGGCGCACTTTATCATGCCATTTAGGACGTCGTAAAAGTTGCGGAAGATACTCTGTGGTCCATTGCTTCCACAGTCGGTCTTTTAGATTTTGAGCTATTCTCCATTGCTTTCTTAGGCAAATTTTTTCGTCAAATAGATACGGCGTTTGTGTAGAGTTCACGCAACCCATGAGAAAGTGGTTCGGCGTTAGTGGCTCATCGTCTTCTGTTGTTAGAGCAATTTCTGTAAGTGGGCGGGAATTGATAATATTCTCGGCTTCGATGAGAACACTTCGGAGGGTTTCTACTCTTGGCGCTTCTTGAATAAGTGTCTTTTTAAGCAAGCGTTTAACGATGCGAATAAGACGTTGCCAACAACCTCCTGAGCTAGGATTTGAAGGACAGTTGAATATCCATTCGATACTGCGGCTCGTAGCTTCGTTGTTTATGCGGTCAACATCGAACAATTGCTCGCCTTCTCTTAGTTCCCGTTTTGCACCAATAAAATTGGTACCGTTGTCGCTTCGAATTCTAACTGGGGTACCGCGACGGTTAATGAAGTTGCGTAGACATAAAATGAATGCATCTGTTGATAAGTTTTCAGCTAACTCCAGATGGGCTGCTCTCAACGTGAGACAAGTGAAAGTGACTGCCCATCTCTTTTCTCGTCGGCGACCTATGGCAACATTAAAAGGGCCAAAGAGAACCACGCCAGTGTAGGTAAATGGACGTACATAAGGAGTTAGGCGGTCTTGTGGTACTTGACCCATAAGCGGCGGTACTGGCTTGGCTCTCTCTATTTTGCATTCCATGCAATTACGTTGTACGGCTTTTAAAACAGTTCGTGCATGTGGAAGCCAAAACTTCTGTCGAACTTCATTTAGAGTAACGGCTGTATTTTGGTGATGAAGTTTTTCATGGAAATGTCGCATGAGACAAAATGTTTTTGAGGCATCAGGATCGGACGTCTGGCATCAACCGGCAAAAAATACGACCTTCAATTCTCAGAAGGCCCTCGTCGTCTAGGCAGGGTCTCAGCTTATAAATTGGACTCGTTTTGGAAATACAATTTGAAGACTTCAGGGCGGCTACTTCTTTAGAGAAGTGCTCGTGTTGAACCATCCGACATAAAAGTTTCTCAGCAGCATCAAGTCCGCTTACTGTGAGTTGACATTTTCTTGTAGACTGCGTGTTCACTCTGCTTAAGTGTAGGAACTTGCTGACATAGTTCGCTTAAGCCTTAAATAAGAAGCATCAGCAAAGGCGATTTGACTAGCATCAACGAAAATATGTAGCTGAACATCGTATGCATCATGCCAGTGTGGCGAGTAACAGCGCTGGACTTTGAACGATTTTATTTTTTGAAATTCTTTCCATCACGCAGCCCATTTCTTGTTTAACTCTGGAGAAAGTGGGTCATTCCAGGCGATTTTACTCCTCCATGTTTCTTGAACCAATACTTTCAGGTGAAGCAGGAAGTCGGCTAGTAAGCCGTAGGGATCAAAGATTGCCATAACGATCCCTAGTAGATCTCTTTTTGTTGGTGGACGTAAACCTTCTAGTACTTCTCTCGAAATACGATGAAACTTGGTATTGAAAACAAAAATATCGGCGGCGGTGTTCCAATACATTCTAAGTACCTTTTCGGAATGGGCTTGGACTGCATTAACTTCTGTTTCAAGGCTGTTGTTCATTTTCGACTGAAGGGAGTTGGAATTCGATGCAAAGTTTCTTAAGTCGAAACTGGCTTCAGCATTGACTTTTACCACTTCGTTGCAAATTCGTATGGCTTCTTCTTCACTTTGAAAACTGGCTACAAAATCGTCAACATAGTGCTTGTTAACTATTGCTGCTGTGGCTTCAGGATATTGGCTTTGGAATTCTTCGGCGTTTAAGTTTTTTTTACAAATTCTGCACTGCATGCCGAGCAAATGGCTCCAAAAATCATGGAAACCATCGCGTAATGTTCCAATGATTTTTCCCTTCTCCACAAGAACCGTTGAGCATTCTGATCCTGGGGTCGTATATGTCTTTGGGAAAACATCTCACGAATATCTGCAGCTACTCCTATTACGCCTTCTCGAAACATAAACAGAATTGCCATAAGAGGCCTGGCTTGTACGGGGCCTTTAAGTAGTGCAGAATTCAGCGAAGTCCCATCCACTGTGGCTGCAGCGTCAAAAGCTATCCTTAACTTGTCGGGGTTATGTGGGGTCTGGACGGCAAAATGTGGCAGATAAAATATTGGCTGAAGAGTATTGGACACTTCTTCTTTGGAGAGCTTTCTGGCATATCCCTTCTCCAAATACTTCGCCATCTCTCTCTTATACCTTCGGGCAAATTCTGGATCAAGGCTCATCTTTCTTTCTATACCGTAGAGTCGCTTTTCGGCCATCTTGTAGCTATTCGGCAAAATTGGTGGAAAAGTTTTCCAAAGTAGACCAGTTTCAAATCTTTTGCCAATACGATGAGTAGTCTCCTTTAAAATTTTGCGAGCTTTCTTGTTTTCGTCAGACTCCAGCGTCGATGGTGAGGTGTTTATACCAAAATTGTCCGCTACAAAGTACTCAAATGATGTAGTTCTTCAAGCTGCTGTTTCCCTCGAGTATAGAGCACGATTGGCGTCGATGTTGTTGAGTTACTGGTTGGCCCATAGGCAACCCAACCCAGCTTAGTTTTGACAGCTACAGGACACTTAATATTAGACTGAACGGTGGTTGAAGATACTCCCAACTGAACATCGTCGAGTCCGAGTAATATGACTGGCTTAGCATTATGATAGTCTTTAAGAGGCAAATATTCGAAATGTTTAAAGTCCGACTTCTTGAATGATTGTTCCGGCAAATTTAAGCTGCTTATTGTTCTTGCATTTTTTATAACGAAGTTTGTTGACTCACCGACACCTCGGATTTCCAAGTTGATTATTGAGGATGGCTCTGTGGTAACTTGTTCCCCATTGGAGGGTTAACGGCTGTGACTGACCGTTTAGTCCTAATCTTTTGGATATGTCCTCTTCCAACATTGTTATGGCTGTACCTTCGTCAAACATGCAAATACATTAATTTTTCCGTTCGGACCAAACATCGTGACTGGCAGAATCTTGAACAGCATGCTAACTGGCGAAGATGTTTGGCAACTCAAATATACCTTGTGAGAGGTATCAACAGGATCTTTTACATCAGCTTCTGAAGACATAGCGAATAACGGCTCCTCATGTAGGCTTGGATGATGAAAACGACGACAACCTTGAACACCACACACTTTCTTGGAGCGGCAGTTCGTAGTGTTATGACCTTTGCGTAAGCACGTGAAACACAGACGTAATATTTTTACTTTTTGCCAGCGGGCTTGCACGTCAAGCGACTTATTAAAAGTATCACAATCAGAAATGGAATGTGCTGCACCACACGCGTAGCAACTAAGCGTTTGTTGTTTATTGATGTTGTTTTCTTCGTTAAAATGCATGATACGTCGGGGTTGTTGTGCCTGCGCTGCTCCACTCGGAATACTATTTTTGATTGAAGATAACGAAGGCGGCATTAGACAAACGACTCTGGCCAGCTCACTTAGCCACTTTGAAAAATCTCCAACTGCAGGAAACGGCTTTATATTAATAGCATGTCTCACCCACTCGTACTGTTTGTTTGGTGGTAACTTGCTCACCAACTGCTCCAAAAGTGCTGTGTTTGACAGATGTTGCTGGCAGTTGGCTGATGTTAAAAACGCGACGACATTGCCCACTTTTGTAGAAAATGAGAGAATATGCTCAATCTTGTTTTTGGTGATGACTGGAAACTGTTGAATTTTATTAAGCTGCTGGCGAACAAGTAGGTCTGGTCTCCCAAAACGAAATTCTAGTTCTTCTATAGCACTTGAAACGTCTTGTGGGTAGATAAGCATAGATGCAACTGCTTCTTTGGCTGGTCCAGCTAGGCATTTCTGTAGTCGCATAAGATTTTGCCGATCACTGTTTTTAAGGCATCGGTTGTATCTTTATAGTTGGCTAAAAACAAAGGCCAATCCTCTGTATTACCTGAAAATGTTGGCAAATCGTAAAGTTTATTTGTGGAATCACTCACAACAGGTATCAAAGATTGACTCATTCCACTTAAAGCTGGCGAATCATTTGTTGGCAAAACTGGTGCAATGCGTACGGCGCCGGCATTTTGATTCGTCTGGATTCGGCTGTTAATTCTTTCTATGTCCCTTTGGTTTTCCGCGGTGCTGGTTCTAAGCAATTCTACGGACGATTGTAGATCATTTATGCTACTTATAATTGAGTCAACTTGTTCTGGATTCATGATTATTTGATTCACTTCAATTAAAGTTTTTTCCACAAATGATTCTTCACTTTCCGAAGGCGAAACCGAATCAACTGTGTTCCTTAAATTATTTCCACTCTGTTCTGCCATTAATTAACCGTTATAACTTGGCTTGTTGTTTTCAAACTTGAAATTATAGAACGAATATTCTGATTGGCTGCTGTACCAATGGCCTTTGTTTTGACAGCGTGGTGAATAATGGCAGCTACGAAATAATGTTTTTTCTTCACACGCAACAACAAACTTGAAAACGCACACAGATTAAGAAAACGAATGTAAGGGCAAATCAAAACTTTGTAAAAGGAAAAAGCTATCACTTGGATTTTAGATAATGTTGGTTTATTTAAAGTTATAAATAGAAATTAAAGCAAGGCAAGGCAAGTTTCTTAATGTATTTTGTGGTGCGTTCTCGGCGACAACTTCTTGATCAATGACGATCTGCTTCAGTTTTTAAGTGGTGTGTATCTGATGTGATGTGTATGTTCGTTTCACTCTAACAATTCTAAACAAAAATATGTTAACTTCATTGAAACTTTTTTCTGAAATTGTTTTCGAAAAAACAAAATCTAAATAAATACATTTGACATTTGTCTGTACAAAACTGTCTAAAATCCGTTCGCTTACTTTTTAACAAATTTTCTTTCTGAGTTTTTACGTATTTATAACAGTTTTTACGTATTTAGTCCAAAATGTTCGTGAACGGACCTAATTATTTATAATTTTCGTTTCGGTTTTGGACTTAATTGGTTTTGGAATACATAACCAAACATATTCAGATCATATGCAGTTGGCTTTTCCCAAATTATGATGCTAAACAAATAAAGTTGAAAAAAAAAATAGAAAAAAAGAGGAATACCTTAAAGCAGGTCGTTACTACAAATTGCTGTGTAAATCATAATAAGAAAACTTTTGTAAAGTTCAAGTAGGCAATTTAATCGGCTGAATAGATTCTACGGAATTTTAGAATACATACAATTGACCTTACCCTTAATGAATACTTCAAACACGCTACAGCTGAATTTTTAATACAAATCACACGTGTCTATAACGATTGTTTAAGCACCGGATAAGCACTAGAAGAATTCAAGAAATCTGTAATATTTCCGCCACATAAAAATGGATAAAAAGACCCGTCAAATTGTCGTGGCATAGCATTTCTCAAAACGTCACTAAACATTTTCATGGGAATTCAACGATGATATTCTAGAAAGCGGATCGAAGCTCGCACCATATAAGCGTATTCCACGGTGGTTTCAGAAAGAGATACTCGACGGTAGATCATATCTTAAGTTTTACAAATATTGCAGAGCTAACGCATGGAAACGCAAAAAGTTTCATAAATTTTTTGTTGGTTTTCGGGCTGCTTTTGACTCTATAGATAGAAAAGCTATTTTCTACAAACACTATAGAGATGGGTTGTGTCTATAATTCGGAAAAATAATCAAAGACAAAAACCTTTCCGATCGGTTCTTGTTCTTAGTGGGATAAAAACATGGCTGTAATTTCAGCCCCACCCCCAGCCATTCCGTTATAAAGGGTTTTACAATAAGGACTTAACAACTTTTTTTTTTAAATAAAACGCAAACCATTTGAGATATTTTAAAAACTTTATTATCGGCTTGAAGTACAATCAAAACATTTATGAATGGAACTCGACTTCGTTCATATGGCCACCGCGGGAATTACATACGCCACCACGGGTCAAACACCCTAAGACGACACCATAAAACATTTCCCACAGATGAACTTAATTATTAAATTAGAACAAAGTAAATTTGAGACACCCATCCGGTGCAATTTTGTAAACCTTTCCAATTTTATTGTAGACACCCATCCGGTGCAATTCCTAGAACTTGACAAATGCATTTTCAACTATGTCAGCAAGTACAGTTTCACCTGTACAAACCAATGTAAAAATTTCAAAATTAAAAGTCAGTAATAAAGTTGCATTCACCGAAAGAAGTATTCTATTTTTTTTCTTTCAATCGTTCCCCACGACCATTATTGGCGCAGTCTTCGGTTAAGTGACGGGTTTTAGACTTTGAAAAATAATTCAAGTTTAGCGGCGGTTTACCGGTACAACTAAGTGAATTTTTTTTTTTGAAAAAAAAGTGATATTAATCGACGGATTATCGGTATATATCAGTGTCGGCGTTTTACCGACATAAATAAATAAAAAAAAAAAAACCTGAATAATATCAATTCCTAATCACTTCGAAACCAAGTGAAGCAGCTTTATACTCAATAGAATTAAGAGTATCATAAGGACATAAAATTAGACATATAGTGAAAACAGTTCCAGCAAAAAAAAATTAAGCATTAACAGTAAAAAAAAAAAAAAAAAAAAAAAAAAAATATAAAGGCATTCAAAAATCATCTATACCCACATCTTTAGCCCATATGCAGATATCAAGTACCATAATTTTATTTTTGGGACACATGTAAGTTTTGTATTGCTATATATTATCCTTTTCCTATGCATAAAAGACTCAAATCCTTTTTCCCATAAAAAAACCCACGCGATCAGTTAGTTTAAGTGCTATTCTCGAAAAAAGTGCTGAAGAAGATATTGCGTTCCGCGAAGAGTTCAGCATTGGTACTCCGAGTACTTCCCAAAGTAACGATATGGAAAACCAAAGTCAAAATGTGCATTTAAGCTCAGATGCTCTAAACCTTAATGTAAACAGATTGCCAATAAGTGATCTTTTTAATTCGCTTCGTATTCCTGATGTAATCAAGGACCTGCCAAGATTTGATGGCAACCCTCGATTGCTTCATGAATTCTTGAACAACGTTGAAGAGATTTTAAGACTTGTCTCACCTGCAGACGGTACCCCATACGCGACCATTCTTTTGCGTGCGATCAGAAACAAGATCGAAGGTAAAGCTAACGAGGTCTTAAATCGGTATGGAACACCACTAAATTGGACAGACATAAAAAACAATTTAATTTTACACTACTCTGACAAACGAACAGAGACGACCCTAATTAGAGACTTACATAACTTAAGGCAATTCCAAAATACTACCATAGAAGAATTTTATAGTAAAATAATTGAGATTCAGGCAACGATATGGAATAACATCCTTATACACGAGCAAGATGCCAACGTCATACGGGCAAAACAAAGCTTGTATGCGGAAATGTGCTTAAATGTTTTCCTTACTGGTCTAAAAGAACCAATTGGTGCAAGCATTCGAGCAATGAGAATAGACTCTCTCCCAGTAGCTCTGTCTTTTTGCATTAAAGAGCAAAATATCTTTTACAATAAAGCTCATAATTCCCATAACTTTGGTTACAATTTTAACAGACCCCCACAAATTATATCAAAACACCAACCAAACCCTAGAAACCCCCAACAACAATTTAACTATTCTAACCATATAAAACCCCAACATTACACACCTCACAACCCAGCAAACTATCAGAAGCAAATTGTTTATGGAAATCCACAAACAACTCAACGGTTCAATGCCCCTGTTCAACAAAACAACCAGAATCCCCAATACCCAAACACATTTAGGAACCCTAACCAAAATTATGCACCAGCTCCTCAACCTTATGGACAACCTTCACATAGATCTCAACCAAAGGATTCCATGGATTGGAATTCAACAAACTCCAGGCTCTCTATTGCAACAGGCAGATCAAATCAACCTGGCACAAGCGGACAGGCAAGGAATGCCATCGGAGAAATCCACAACCTGGAAAATGAAGAACTATCGGAAATTGGGACATATCAGCAAAATTTAGACCAATACTGCAACGAAGTCGTACCACCCATTCCTGACAATCCATATATCGATAACTATGACCCCCACTTACAAATTACATCCCATGAGCTAGAACCAGACAATTTAAATTTTCCCCAATTTGCCTCACAGGACAAACAGGTTACTTAGACATAAATAAGCACGGATTTACACTTCCTTATGTCGAAATTTCTTCTCCATTTGGAAGGAAGCTAAAGTTTCTAATAGACACTGGCGCTTCTTCATCCTTCATAAATCCTGAGTTTACCAATAAAGCAGATCATTCTAAATGTAAACCAATTACCATAACTACTATCTTAAATAAATACGAACTTAATAAACAAATAACTTTATCTATTTTTTCCGAATTTTGTGAAGCCGGACACCTAAAATTCTTTTTATTCAAATTCCATAATTACTTTGATGGACTACTTGGACTAGATTCATTGACAAAATTAAGAGCAAAAATTGACCTTACTAACAACACACTTGTAACAAACAATTCGACTATGCCATTAAAATTTAAACCTAATTTCACTTCAGGAAATCTTACTATTCCTCCAAATTCAAAACAAATTATTAAAGTTCCTGTCGACTTTCGTGATGGTGAAATTTTTCTAAAAGCAACTAAAATTGAACCAGATTTATGTATTTCCGAAGGAATATATTCAGCAAACAATTGGTTTAGCTTAGTTGAAATCACCAACAAAAGTAATTATCCGAAAACTTTTATCATAGAACAACCCCTTAAAGTACAACCCTATAAGTCACTCGATTTTATAGAAGTAAATAATTTTAATTTCCATTATGATAATACCAGCAATTTCCCTAATTTCATTGAACTCAATAATTTTAACATCGAGCACGAATCTTCAACTGAAAGTGACATTACAAGCTTAATTCGTTCTGAACATCTTAACCCAGAAGAAAAGAAGTCTTTGTTTAAACTCTGTAGAAGATATGACGATTTATTTTTCAAAGAAGGTCAACTACTTAGCTTTTCAAACCAGGTTAAACACAAAATTCCCACAACAGACGATATTCCGATTCATACGAAGTCTTATAGATATCCCTTTATACACAAAGACGAAGTAAGAAAACAAATAGATACGATGTTAGAACAAGGTATTATACGCCCCAGCTATTCGCCTTGGAGTTCTCCGGTTTGGATCGTACCCAAGAAGAAAGACGCTAGCGGGAAACAGAAATGGCGACTTGTAATTGATTACAGGAAGCTTAACGAAAAAACAATATCTGACCGTTATCCTTTACCTAATATCAATGATATTCTGGACAAACTCGGAAAGTGTCTCTACTTCACGACACTCGATTTAGCCAGCGGGTTCCACCAAATTGAGATGCACCCAAAAGATATTCCTAAAACAGCATTCACAATAGAAGGTGGTCATTTCGAGTATCTGAGAATGCCATTCGGACTCAAAAACGCCCCGTCGACATTCCAGAGAGTAATGGATAATGTACTGAAAGACATACAAGGGAAAAACTGCCTTGTTTATCTTGATGACATTATAGTCTTTTCAACCTCCTTGCAAGAACATATGGAAAATCTTGAAAAAGTGTTTGACAGACTCCGTGAATTTAATTTCAAAATTCAGATAGATAAATCTGAATTCCTTCACAAAGAAACAACCTTTCTTGGTCATATAATCTCTACAGAAGGCGTAAAACCGAACCCAGACAAAATCAAAGCAATAACCGAATTCCCTATACCTCGAACCCCAAAAGAAATTAAATCATTTTTAGGACTCCTGGGATACTACAGGAAGTTCATCAAAGACTTTGCACGTCTAGTTAAACCAATGACCCAATGTCTTAAAAAAGGCGAATCGGTTATACTTACCGAAGAATACGTTAAAACATTCGAGACTTGCAAAAATCTTCTCATAAACGACCCCATTTTACAATACCCTGACTTCACAAAACCCTTTTTGCTAACAACAGATGCAAGTAACTTTGCTATAGGCGCAGTTTTGTCGCAAGGTCATATTGGAAGTGACAAACCAATATGTTATGCGAGTAGAACGCTAACATCTACTGAAACAAACTATTCCACAATTGAAAAGGCACTACTTGCAATTGTGTGGGCTACGAAATATTTTCGCCCTTACCTTTTCAGACAAAAATTTCAGATTTTGACTGATCACAAGCCTTTAACTTGGTTAATGAGCTTAAAAGAACCCAACTCTAAACTCGTTAGATGGCGACTAAAGCTAGCCGAGTTCGACTACACTATTGTTTATAAAAAAGGAACCTTAAACACGAATGCAGACGCCTTAAGCAGAATCCGAATAAATAACCCTCTTACAGCAAAACAAGAAGTTTATCTGAACGACACCACAACAACGGTACAAGGAACATCCGGAACTACAGTTCATTCTGCAGACGAAAACCTCAATGACGGCATACCCATTTCGGAAAGACCTTTAAACGAATTTTCCTTCCAACTCATCCTCTCAAAATCAAACAAACAGTCAGACACAACACTTAAAGTCCCTTTTAGAAATAAACAAAGAAGATTAATACAGATGACACATTTTACAGAAACAATCATGATTGACATATTTAAAAAGTTTATACCTCCCATTAAATTATCCGCAATTTTCACTGACGATGATACCTTTAGACTTGTACAATCTGTTTATTCCAAATATTTTTCTAACAGTAAATTTTTTAAACTTTTAAGATGTACAGAAATTTTAATTGACGTAACTCCTGACGATGAACAAGATAAACTAATAACGACTACCATACGAAGAACAATCATAGAGGGATTAATGAAACCTTGCTTCATTTAAAAAGGAGCTATTATTTTCCATATATGAAGACAAAAATAACACAAACCATAAATAATTGTGAAAAATGTCAAACTCTTAAGTATGACAGAAACCCTCCAAAAATACAGTTTGAAAAATCCGAAACTCCGAATAAACCACTTGGTATACTTCATATTGATATTTACACCATCAATCACAAAATTATCCTAACAGTCATTGATAAATTCTCAAAATTTGCCTCAGCATACACAATCCCTTCACGTAATAGTATCTTCATAGTTAAAAGCCTTAAGCACTTTATTTGCCTTCATGGCATTCCAATCAAATTAATATGCGATCAAGGTGGAGAATTTACAAGTAACTTATTTAAAGACTTTTGTAACCAATATAACATAAATTTTCACTTTACTTCTTTTCAACAAAGCACAAGCAACTCTCCCATTGAACGTCTTCACTCTACAATGACAGAAATATATAGAATAATCTCAGCAAAAAGAAAAGAAAATAAATTAGATTTAGAACATGAAGAAATCCTTAATGAAACATTAATTACATATAATAATGCTATACACTCAGCAACTAAGTTAACACCCTATGAAAAATTTTATGGAAGAACACAACAATTTAATAAGGAAATTAAGTTTAACAATGAACACGATTATCTAAAAAAATTAAATGAATATCAAGAAAAATTATACCCAACCATTAGAGAAAGATTAGATAAAATTAAGAACACTAATATAGATAAGTTGAATATAACTAGGGAAAACCCAGAAAAATTAGAAGTAAATGAAATAGTATATAGAAAGGAGTGTAGAAGGAACAAGATAACTCCTAGGTTTTCTAAAATTAAAGTCAAAGAAAATAAAAAAGTAACAATAAATACAGCAGATGATAGGAAAATACATAAATGTAGGCTTAGGAAAAGAAAGAAAATAAAATAAAAATATGAAACTAAACAATAATACTTTATTACAGAATGGTGATAGCGACATCCCAAAAAATGGAAACACAATTATTGACAGACGAACAAATGATACTTTCATTCAAATTAGGCACAGCGAGAACAATTAAAAGCTATAGTAATTTAGTTCATATAGTTAACTTAGACGATTACAAAGACAACATTGAACGAATCTCTAACTCCATACAAACACTGGACAAGTTTTACAATCTTAATGACTCAATTAAAATTACAAAATTAAACTTAAGCTTGACTCTTTAACTCCAACAACTAGAACTAAAAGAGGTCTAGTTAACGGCTTAGGTGCGGCAATTAAATTTATCACCGGCAATATGGATGCATATGACGCGAACAAAATAAATAACCAAATTGACACGTTAAACTCTAAAGAATCCAAATTCCAGAACGAAATATATAGCCAAATTAATATCAACCGTCAAATGACAGAACGATTTAAAAATATAACAAATCATATTAACACCCAACAAAATAGAATAGAAACATTTTTCCAAAAATTCCAAGACCAAAATAATAATAGGCTCCATGTCAATGAAGAACTTTTACTAAGAACACAATATCTGAGTCAAATAAATTATAACATTGATTTGCTTAATAACCATTTAACAAGTATTGCCGAAGCAATAGTATTGGCAAAACTTAATATTATTTCAAAATTTATTTTAAATCAGAATGAACTAACCGAAATACAAGAAAACCTTGAGAACCAATCAGTCAAAATTAATTCTAACGAACAAATTTATGAAATGTTAGAACTTCAAGCATATTATAACGATTCAAAAATAATAATTAACGTTCGCATTCCTATCTTTTCATTTGAAAAATATTCCTTATTCCATATTATCCCACTACCTCTAAATTTAACTAAAGAAATTGACACCTCACCTTATATCCTATTCCATTCCGAATATATACAATACTTAAATGATCCATGCCCCAAAATAGAAGATATTTATTACTGCAAAGAATCAAGGAAACAAGAGAACACCAATTGCTCGTCATGCATAGGACATCTTATCAACAATAAACCAGCCAACTGTACACTTAATGATGTCGGACCTATTTCTGCAATAACACAACCAGAACCAAATTACATCTTACTCACAAATGCACCTGAAACTACAATAAATTCAACATGTGGCTACAGTTCTAACATACTATCTGGCACAATTTTAATCCATTATGAAAATTGCGACATACTTATCAACGGCGTAAACTATAAAAGCAATCCTAATATTTTATGGGATGAAATTCATCTTTTGTCTATGATTCAGCGTGAAGTAAACTTCAATTCAACTATCGATAAACTTAATCTTCAGAAACTCAAAATTTATAACACTATAAATACGGATTCTATTAAATTTCTCCAATCAACTATAGAAAAACGAGATTACTACACATTTGACTCGCTCAGCATCCTCATACTCTTAATCATTTTATTAGCATCTTACACTTTCAGACAAACTAACAAGAAAATTAATATCCAGCTCCTGCCCAATCTACCTTACAGTATCTTTGGCCTACGCTCCACACTAAGGGGGGAGGAATTACATACGCCACCACGGGTCAAACACCCTAAGACGACACCATAAAACATTTCCCACAGATGAACTTAATTATTAAATTAAAACAAAGTAAATTTGAGACACCCATCCGGTGCAATTTTGTAAACCTTTTCAATTTTATTGTAGACACCCATCCAGTGCAATTCCTAGAACTTGACAAATGCATTTTCAACTATGTCAGCAAGTACAGTTTCACCTGTACAAACCAATGTAAAAATTTCAAAATTAAAAGTCAGTAATAAAGTTGCATTCACCGAAAGAAGTATTCTATTTTTTTTCTTTCAATCATTCCCCACGACCATAATTCGGGCACGTTTGCAGCGGTCGATTCGTTGGACCCAATTTTCAACGACTCGGCCACACATTTCGGCCGAAACGTCCGCTTCAAATGGTCCATGGACTTAAATTCTTGAGTCAGCTTGATCTTGTATGGGTGTAAACCAAGATCCTTACGCAAAATACGTCATAATGTGGTCTGAGCGATGCTCAATTCTTGAGAACGCCGTTGATTGATTTGGATCGTTTGCTACGGACGCCTGAACGGCAGCGATATTTTCGACACTTCGACCAACCCGTTGTTTCACGGCAACATCACACAACGAATATGTACACTCAAATTTTTCACACTGTTACGCAGTCCAGGAAAAATGTGCTGCGGTCATCTAAATTTTCAGTATTAAATTTAGTTAATATCTAACGGGCTTAGCGAAACCAGATATACAATCCATCACAAACCTAACAAGAAACCAACAGAAGCAATTCATGGAGACAAGATTAGAATTAGTTTTAATACTCGTAAGATAAAAGTTAAGTATTGCTCAATTCCAATGTCGTATTTAGATTATTGCAAACTTGGCTGATCAAATATTTCCTTTTAATTCGTTAATACAGTAACTACTTAAAAGGTAAAGCAAGGACGGATTGCGGTGCATCTCAAGCCATTATCCTTTAGCAAGAAAAAAAAACAGGACAATTTTAAAAGGGTCTGCCAATTTCCTGGGACCCAAACAAGGGTCACAGAATTTAGCCTTCCGACTGCGTTCAGTGATCTCTTGCATTATTGAACTAGCTTGGAAGCCGTAAGAGGGTTCAGCAAGGCTCTAAGCGCAACTTGGCTGTCGCTACAGATGGAAATGATGTTTTGTCCCCTCCACCGGTTTCGTCGATTTCATATTTTCTGGTGTTATCGCATCGGACGATATGTCCATAAGACCAGAGTCATAAGACAGCCGGTGCGCAAGGTCATCAAAGCTCCAGTGCGTGTTGTACCAAAGATCACTTCTTTTTAAACGGAAGATGACTTTGAGAGTACAGCCCATGAAATGAATATCAAGAGGAGGGAGATTCATTAATGCGTTCTTTGAAATCTGGTAAAATCAGCAATTACGTATTTTCGCGAGAGCGAATAAGCTGGTGGAATAACACCAGACAGCATTAGATGCTTTCGACGTAACATGTTTAGTCCAGAGAAGTTTGTTATCCAGGATGACGCCCAAATCCTTAGCTTCTTTGGAGAATTGGAAGGTAATGCCTTTAAGCATTAGATGAGTCAGACCAGGCTGATTTCTCCTTCTCGTAAAGAGAAAAACCTCAGTTTTAAGAGGATTGACTAAAAGCCTATTTTTAGTGCACCAGTCATCTATCACGTCTAGGGCTGCCTTCGCTTTAGAGCAGACAGTCGCTAGATACGATGCAATAGACAGTGCAGCTACATCATCCGCGTATGCTTGTACATAGATGTTAGAACTATTGAGCGCGTTGAGCAGTGAGTCGATCAATATGCACCATAGCAGTGGAGATAGAACGCCACTTTGCTGGCAACCCCTGTTTACTCCCGTTACCACATATTGGCCACAGCCAGTATCCGCAATGAATGTCCTATTCACCAGCATTGCTTTTATCCACAAAACTAGTGATTTGTCTACGCCGTGTTGTCTAACCTAGTTACTCATGCCGTCCAAAGTTGCGTTGTCGAAAGCACCCTCAATGTCGATGAAAATGCTCAAGGCGTATTCCTTCTTGTCCAGTGCGCCTTCAATTCTTCTACCAAATTCTGAAGCGCACTCTCGCAGGACCTTCCGCGTTGGTAGGCGTATTTCATCGCCGACAGAGGATGCATTCGCAAAGCGGTTTTGCGCACATTTGCCTTGACTATTCTCTCGATGTTTTTTTTAGCATAATGGCGAGCGAGTAGTTCCGTATGTTCCGGTATGTATGCCAATGAAAATTCTCTTCAGAGTTGCCAGCAGTTGGTCTATGACTTTTTGTAACATAACTGGGTATATACCATCTGTGGCAGACGACTTGAAGCCATCAAAGGAAACAACAGCATATTTAATGGCCTCATCCTTTACCACAACCGATGAGATATACCAGCTACGGCGTATTGTGCTGTTCAGCTCACTAGCAGCTTCGTTGATAGGAGCTAGTTGTCAGCTGGTTCCGATTGGGTTTCCTGGGAAGTGAGATTCAAGCATGAGACGGAGAGTCTTTGCTTTCGATTCAGTGTAGGTACCGTCAGATTTTCTGAGTGGTTCCAGGCTGGTTCAATTTCCCCTTCTGAGGACTTTGACCAGCCTACTGGTTTCACCGTTAGTTTCGATCTTTTCCCAAAAAACTTTGTAAGAAGCGCTCTTCGAAATCCGAATAAATTGTTTTTGCTTCGATCTGTAAAGATTCCAATCTTCCTCCAAATTAGTCTTAAGTGACCTGCGTTCCATTAAGGAACGGGCGATCTGCAGGATTGCTTACTAGGTGGATATGCTATTTCGAAACACTTGGTGAGGGTTCAGAACAGCTCCCTCTAGTTTTTGTTTTGTCCTGAGCTTAGTGGGAGTACTATTGTACTTGTCGAGCTCCTCCTTAAACCCTGTCCAGTTGGTTTTATACGGATTACTCCTCTTCAACCAAGTGGAGACCTCGCATCCGATTCTGAATTCAATGTATTTATGGTCTGATGTAGATCAGTAATCTCCTTAGCATACCTGTTGGATAAAGTTAAGTCGATTACTTGCTGTCTTACTCTCGTATCAAAAGTTGGCTGAGAATCAAAATTATTGACTGCCAGGTCAGATGATAATATTAAATCCAGGAGACGATTACCTCTCACGGTCCATTAGATAGTCCATGGGATAGTTGCATCCCAAAAAGTATTCTGAGCATTAGCATCGCAGCATATGATATATCCCATCCTCCTGGAATCAAAATATTCAATGAGTTCTGCTACCGCCTCCGGTGGTGTCGGCAGTAACGAATCATAGTGAAAATAAGCAGACGCAACGACGAATTTATGCCATTCTAAATTTGTTTCGTAGCAACTAAATCTTGGGTACAAAATTGCACAAGTTTAGATGGTGAGAGTGAGTTTAGCACATAAAGACAAGCTTTTGGCCTTTCCGATCGCTCGTCATAAACACCCGAAACCACAGATGCGTTTATTCCACACCCATGGTTCAGTAGAGATATTATGTTCGGTTTTGTATTCAACACCGAAAGCCTACTATACAGGGATGCAGTGGCAGACTTGGAATATTGAAGGTTGATTTTAGTACACAAAATCCTATCCGCACTCATTCGGAAACAAAGTGGAAGTTGACTTCACTCTAAGAGTTCTGTTCTCCATATCGTAGCCCTCTGCTTGAATGCAAAAACATTCTGTGTTTTGGCTAGCTCCCACAGTTGATTAACACAGCGTCTGCACTCAGCATCGTTCAGACTGATGTCATTGCCAGCCTTCCCAATTCAAAGTGCCAAAGAGGAGATAGCAGCATCTTTGTAGGTGCGCCAATCTCATCCTCTTTTGCGTTTTGGGTTTTTTTCGGAGGTTAATTTTCCAGCGACGTCCAAGTGCAATCTGTCAGAGCTGCAACTTGTGTTGGTTGCAGCGCCGGTTTCAGCCAGATCTTGTGCACTGGGAAAGCCACCACCGGAGTCGTTTCTCAGCGGAGATTTCACAGCTTTGGCCGATATCCGTCGATAAGATCGGAGAGTTGTAGAACTAGCCTCGTACGGACGAAATGTGCGTGTGAAACCAACGCTGATTTTGTTTTTAAAAATGGGTTCAACCAAAGTCGACAGAAGTGCCGGAAACGTTTTTCATATTGGCCCTATTGTGAATAGAAGAAGAGGATGCAGTTTCAGATCCGAGAGGTTGATCGGTTTCAATGGGTGTCACTTTCACCGATCTGGTTCTCTTCTCTGTTGCCACTGGAGGAGTGAGACTTTTGGCACTCGTGTCTTCGACGGCACTTGCCATCTCTTTGCGCTATGCAATTGCCTCGTGTATCTGTCACCTCTTTAACTGCCCTTAGACGGTAGCCCTTCAGAGTGTGTCTATTCTGGATCCCGTTCAACCTTTTCGGTTCCCCAAGACAAGCCATCAGAAACAGTACCCTGACCAACCACCGGTCTATTCTGATGGAGTTTAGTCGTAAGAGGCAAGGTCCCTCCGGTACTCTCTCCATCGTTCCAGCTCAATCTACCGAACGTGTCGTAGAAGGACGACTCGCAGGAGTCGTCGAAATCAAGTATTCCAGCAGCTCCTCGGTCAGCGCAGAAATCGGCGGCGGGTTGTAAAGTATGTTCGGTCGGGTCTTCAGAAGCAGTACCCCGGCCGCAGCCGAAATGACCACAGGTGGATTGTCGCTATTCCGAGTACCACCTGAGATATAATCCTTTGGGTCACCTCCATACTGTTAACCATTTTATGTCAGCTTGGACGTCTTTAGCGCTTAGTTCGACGTCTCACCTGGGTTCTTGAAAGGAAGGGTATATGATGTTACTTTCGCTTCAAAGAACTGTCTTCGAATTCGAGGATGATATCATCTAATAGCGTTTAGAAGTCAATAAACTATAAATGACAATAACTATTACATAAGGGATATTGTGAAAATAGAACAGTTGTATGTATGGAACTTTACGGAAACAACTTTCAAACAGCTTAAATTATGATTTCATAAAGTTTTCTAATAGTGAAAGGAAGTTTTTGGTGTAAATATTATATGCAGCCGAAAAATGTAAACGGTGATTCCTCAACTAATTTTGAAAACAGAATTGTATCCCGTTCGAGATATAGCGGTTTTGAGCAAAGGCTTTCGTTGTTCTACAAGGTTGTACAAAATTAATCATCCAATTTTGTTTTTGAAGTACTTTTTTACTAAATAAAAAAGAATGATTTTGAGTGATGAAAATCTTTACTTGGGTCTTTACAATTGTTTCTGTTAAGTGGGAAATATGATATCCGCCATTTTCTATGACTTTCCGCAAGATTTCCGGTGATAACTGTCCGCATTCCTGTCGAATATTCTCCTTAAGGGCTGCGATAGTCTGAGGCTTGTTGGCGTAAACCCACGATTTCAAGTAGCCCCAACGATAGAAGTCTGGACTGGTTAAATCGGGCGATCTTGCTGGCAATTTTTATTTTTTTTTATAACTTACGCGCGCCTAAGGGTTAGATTCCCTTTTACTGTTGCCTAAGCGCCGGTGGAAAGGTAGAAGGAGGAGAAATGAAAATTGTTTTTTTTTGTAGTGATTTGAAACTCAGGTGTATTTGGTTTCGATATTTGCTCTCCAGGGGTGGGAGTCCGAATAGGACGGAGAGTTTTTTCTTCACTCAGAGTGATTCGAAGGTTATAATTCACACTATTTTTCTGTGCTTGAAACTCTACAACAGCCAAATCTACATGTCAGTGTTATGCCTTCACACGCAGAATTTTTCTGTCTGAGTTCCAATTTCACAAATGAGAAACTTGAAAAACTTTTCATTGGGGTGGGTTCGAACCTTGACCCTTCGAGTGAGAAGCGATTGCTAGTATCACTACACCACGGCCACTTTGTTAATGCCAAATCGCCAAAACGGGAGATTACGCGACCAGGAAACGTTTCCTTCACAATATCCATTGTGGCTCGTGCTGTGTGTGTGGTTGCACCATCTTGTTGAAACCCCATGTTCACAAAGCCCCGCTCATCCAATTCCGACTGTAAGAAGTCGTTTATCAATGCCCTGTAGCGTTCGCCAGTAACAGTGACCGGCCCAATCACTCCTACCGCGTGAACACCGCAACACACAGTGGCTTTAAGTGGATGTAGTGGCTCTTCGTGCATCACACGCAGATTTTCAGTGCCCCAGAAACGAAGAGTTTGCTTATTGACGTAACCGTCCCTCATGATGATTTTTGACACAAAATGGTCCTTTTCGTTGTTGAAATTGAGGATGGCTTGACAGTAACACTCAACTGACGGCCAGGAGGTATTAACTGATGCACTGTTTGCACTTTGTACGGGAACATGTGTAAGTCATTCACTAAAATTCGCTGTATGGTCCTTCTGGTGATGCCCAATTGCGTGGCCCGTCATCTGGTTGATGTTTGTTCACTCTCAGCGACATCGGCAGCCACAGCTGCGATATTCTCGGCCGAACGACCAGTCTGGTGGCAGCCACGCCCTGCATGGTATCCTGTGGTTCCACTCTGTTCGAGTCGAGTAGCTAAGTGCCGGAATGTTTGCCCAGTTGGCGCGACACGATTAAGAAATCGTGCAAAAATTATAGCATCTTCCGAAAGGGTGATTAATTTTGCTTCACCTTGTATACATATACATACTCGTATATTGCTTGTGTATTGTATATGAGTACTGTAAATGTCTAAAACTAAATTGATTTGGTGGCGTTGTATCGATGTTTTGGTTTTGTCACTCCAACACAAAACACAAAAAAATATCAAACCCTTTCTGTTTATAATTTTCAATATACGACTTTTACCTTTACCTTAGTCGCCTTTTACCTTTTATACCTATAAAATAAAATAGTTCAATTGAAATAACCATTTTTTTAAACAGTTAATTTTGTGAACCCTAAAGGGGTCTCTCGCTTATTTTTGCAACGCAGTACCTATAGTATAAAAAAAAAATCACTATCAGTTTTTTGCCCAGATATTAATATTTATTTAAAGAGGATCTTCTTCTTTTAAACACATGTCTACATGTTTTTGAACAGGTAACGTTAACCATGCGAACTTTTAATACCATAGAAGATATCCCTAAAGGACTGTATTAACTGATATTTCCCAGGTTGAGTCAGAGGGAATTGACGTAGAAAGTGGCAAGACATTTACATTTTGTTAAGTTTGATAGGTTTTAGGGCTATGATGACGTTTCACATTGCCGCAGAAATCATTCAAGTTCAAGACTCTGATAAGCAACTAGACATTTAACTTCAAGCGGTACCTATAGGTATATCCGGAGAGCTCAGAAGGCAATATCTTGCAGATGAGCTGATGCATGTTTCCGAGCCGATCATATTCGGACAGTCAGTCTGCGCCAGCAGCTTTATTTGACTTTAGCTTCGATATTGCTACCTTAACTTCACCTAGGTCAGGCGGAGAGAATTCTCTGTGTTCTTCGTCTACCGTGAATAGATCATTGACCATCATCGACTCTATTACTATTAAGTTGTCCATGTGACTGTTGATTGAACAGGGCCCCCGCCCAATTATCAAGGCTTCGCCCTTTAATGACGTTGTCTAATAATGAACGGGGGCAGAGCAAAGTACTGGTCTTATCGTAAACATCTTCAGATGACGCTACCGAAGGTTGCTACGATTTGATCAGTCACAAGCTGCCGGTCATAGGTCTTGTTGGCGGCTGGACCACCGGTAGTCCCTACCAGGACTTAAATCACGGTACCATGGGAGTCAGGAGCCCCCCAGATCTCGGTCCGGGCCTGACTTGTTAGAGGTAGGCCCCCTTGTGGGAGCGTCATGGTGGCTGTGGTTTAAACCCAAAATCGCGGGAAAGAGTCTTCCTATGGTTTTCCTTTGGTTTTCCTTGGTTGACTCAATGTGGAGTTGCAATAAGTGCTGGGTGCTGTGACCCTAAGAGCAGTAAGAGGTTTTAGGTCGGCCTCGACTCATACCAAGGGTGGAACTTGTGCCGGCAACACAGTTCCGAATTGGTATCTAAAATAGTGAAAATCTTTGAAGAGCGATGGCAAGGCGTATCCTTGCTCCCATGGATGTATGGGCATCCCGTAAGTTTAAGCCTACACGGCAGGTACTTACGTTAAAAAACATGAGACATCTGTTGATTGAACAGGGGATAGTCAAGTTCTTTTATGGATGTTTAAATGTGAGAACCACGTGCTGGGTTTTTAAAGGTTACACATCTTTACAACTTTTAAAAACCTGAATCCATTTTCGGACTTCTTTTTGTGGGGGCAATGTTTTTCGATGGCCCTAGCATAATATTGGTGTCATAGCTTGGGCTGCGAGCATATATTTGGTCTAGGAGGCCATAGAATTTGCCTTTGATGCGTTATCCTCTGTGGGGCCATGGACACAAATCAGGGTTACATTTAAAATTTGAGCATTACTTTATCTATTATTGGTAATGACGGAAAGCATCCGAATTCATATCTAATTTTAGCAAAACATAGAACATCCCTTTTTCGCTAGCTTACGAGTATTTCACCTCTGTTCCACTCTTCAGGAATAGATTCGGTTACCAGATAGATACACTTTATTAGTGAATCCAGGAGCTCCGTTGGTGCTGGTTTTAAAACCTAGTTCTGAATGTTTCCTAATCTTTTTCTTATTATACGAAGATAATCTGATCGATTCGTGTTAACCCAATATTACCCAGGACATTCGAATCCTGGCGTATTCGTATTCCATATTTTTTACTTTACACTAACGTTCAAATTCTGGACCTACATTGCGATTGATCGGGAAATTATTGACGGCTCAAAACTTGGATTTGAGGCAGTAGCACAAAAGCCAGTAGTGCTTGCTTTACCTCCTAATGGTGGTTCCCGAGAAACTACATGTAGGCTAAAATTGCAAATGCGAATGGTCTAGCGTTTTTAGTCTAACGTTGGTTAGCACCCTGCGTTACCGAAAAATGATCGCTACGGAAACCGACATTACTCCTCGATTCAGGGTGCGAAGAAAATCAAAATGCCAGATTCCTCGAATTGGCACGAAAGTTTCTTCGATATAACTTGGACATATTTATAGGAATGTGCTACTCTACTCAGGTAAGCCCTCCGGTAGTTCCCGTGAATTTGGAGTGGGTCTGCTGCTAACACTACGGAAGGCCAGATTCCGGACTAGAGTACAGTGCGTGACGATCATACAGTGTTACGCCCCAACGAATCCCTCGACTGAGGATGAAAGGGACAGCTTCTGCAATCAGTTAAGCGCGGTACCCAATGCAACGCTGAACGGAGGTATTGTCATCGTGACGAGGGATCTGAATGTAAAGGTAGGTGATCGGGCAGCATGGTCTTTTCGAACGAAATGGCAAACAATTTATTGATTTATGCAACAATCGCCTAATCGTAGGAGGCACCATGTTTGAGCATAAGACCTGCCACAAAGTCAGCTGGGTGTCAACTGACAGGCAATCATCGTCCAATCAAATCGACCATTTGGCGATCAGTCGGCGTTTCAGAACTAAACAGACGAGGAGTCGACATGGGGTTGGTATGAGATCATCACTGTTGTGGAGCCGTTTGAGAGACAAGACTTCGCTATTTTAAGTTAATTTATTTATTATTTGTACGATTTAGAATTACAATTCAGTTAATGAAGTTAAGTACACAATGAAATTTAAATATGATAAATAAAATGAAAATACAACTAAAAAATTGCTTTTTTTCGTCCTCTTATCTCACGGCAGCCACGTCGTCCTTTTGTTTTTACCAAAAATGGCGACGCCCCTTCCTCTTTCTGGATATTTTTCCTGCGTGTAGGTTGTTGCTGTTGGCGGTTGAATTTAGGGTCTGGTTACAATCACCTTATGGTTGTTACTGTCCAGTTACGTACTGCATCTGTTCAAAGACTCTGCCATATCGTCCATATCATCATCGGATGATGATCAGGTCAAGCGATGGAAGGAGCATTTTGCTACGGTCTTTAACCGTGTATTCGTCAGCGATGTGCACTCAAATCAAGCTGAGCTGCCCGAAGCAACAATTTCCCGAATTCGCACCTCCACTCCCGTGTGGGGTCTGATAAGGTTGCATTCTATCGGCGATATTTTTTTATTTTAACGATTAACGATCTCCCAGCCTTGTCTAGTGGAAGTTGGACTCTTATATCTCAACAAACATCTCTCACCGGATTATGGATCTGCACCAAATGACAGCAAAAGGAAAGAGGGAGGCAAATGTTGTTGGTTTGAAGATTAACACAACCAAACAAAAATTATCAACCTTACTACTCTTGCCAGTTCATCAACTCAAGTTAACGTTGCTGAATGACCGGTAGAGAGAGTAGAGGGTTTTCAATATTTTGTCTCTACAGAAGGTGGAACCGAACAGGATATTGTTAATCGAATAGGCAAAGCAAAGTTTGCGTTCGGAATGATGTCCATGATATGGCGAAGCAATGCAATCAGTTTAAACACCAAGCAAATATTGAATCAGTGCTGGTGTATGGGTGCAGAACTTCGAAGGTGACTGCTACTATCACGAAGAAAACTACAAACGTTCTTTAATAGGTGCCTACGAAACATCTTAAGGATTTTATGGCCTAACACAGTGTATCTATCGAACATCTATACCAGAGAACCTCTCAGGAACCAACAGGCACAAGCATCCAACGGCGGAAGTGACAGTGGGTTGGTCATACACTTCGAAAAGGCAAACTGTGTACGTAATGCAATGGAATCCGTTATTACAAGACGGTAGAAGAATAGGTCGGCCAAGAAATATATGGCGCAGAACAGTTGAGGAAGAGTCATGGCAATTGCGGATAGTTTGAGAGAATTTGAAGCCCATTGCCAGGAACTGTATACGATGGCGAGTAGGCGTAGTTGAGGCGTAGGACCTAGGACCCACAAGGGGAAATAGGACATGAGTAAAAAGAGGAAAGCATTATTGTAAAGAAATAACAATGGAAAAGAAAGTACATACAAGGAAATGCTCATTTATGTCGTTTACATATGTTTTATTGTGACAAGATAGTAAGTGGATATCAATTGGATAATGAGAGCACGTAAGGGAAATGTTGACGAAACATTATCTAGAGGTAATTTAATGTTATTTTAATGCTAAATTTTCGATGGTCTGAAACCTGTGAGGTGCTTTGCCTGTATTTGTAGTAAGTGCTGGTATGTATATTGAAAAGTCAGATAATCTGTGGATTATGGCATTTTCAGGAATTCTTTAGATGCCTCGTAAAAGATAAAGCCAAACTCCTTTTTTAGGGTTTGAACTCTCCTAGATCTAGGGCCACTATACTTGATACGTTGAAAAGCTAAACTCGACTCCAATTCTGTGATCAATTTATTCGTGGAAGCAAATATTGATATGATATTGTGTACCTGCAAGAAGATTGCATGCATAAGAACATTTTTTGTTAATATGACTAGATTTTGCCTTCTAAAAGTTAAGAGATAGTTCGTAAGAAGATGGATGTTCAGCAAAGAAATTCTAGCAATGTAGGGAATGGTGACGGTAAGGCCAACGAATATCCTTAGAAGTTATATCGAAATATTTGGCTCCTGTGAATTTGCTCAAAAAGGAAATTTGAAAAAAAGATGATAGCTGATAAGCCTGATATAAGCTAATAGGATCTCTTAGGTTGAGCTTTCTGGATAATTCTCTAATTTCATGTAAAACGAAATCAAATCAGTTATGAGAAAAACGTTTGCGTACTTCAGGGCTCTACTATCAATGGAGAAGAAATGAAGATCCACCAAGAAAAAGATATTTGACGCTGGATACTTTGGTAAGCCTGTGTTAACGAAAGTCAAGTATCAAGTGACTCAGTTAGTCTCCGCAACAACATCGGGACGTCGGGTAACCGAGCGAACTATAGTTTACCAGGATTCCTTTCATAATCATATCTTTGGTAGATATTGCTTATAAGACAAAATCGTGTCCAGTTTACTATGTAGGGATCTGGAACGCATTTGCGGCACACTTGTCGGTACCTTTCTTTCGAAGACAAACGAGTTTCAAGTCAAGCTTGGGAACCTTTCAAAACTAATCCAAAAGCGTGGAATTACGCTCGAAAACTCGCGGTGCTCTGTCTAATTTGAAAACTGCTAATTTTCTCGAACATCTACCGGATCTATGGCTGAAGCAGATGATGTGCTAATGTAGAAGACTCTACACTAGTTGAAGAAGAGTAGCGAAAAGTTTGTCCTATGATAAATGCGGCTAGGACAAAAATTAATTTATAAAGGTAGGTGTTTGTGTTTTTTTTTTTGTTGTATTTAGAGTGGACATAGCAAATATTAACGTCGGCAAGTTCTTTTAGCACTTAGTGAAACACAGGCAGATGCCCGCATCCACCTCTCCGATCACTATTTTTCTCGCAGTCTCGCCATTTACGTGCGTGAAGGTGTAGTTTCCCAAACTATATCACAATGTGATCCCTGTCCCAATCTGGAAATCTACTTCCCCAAACTGGACACCAACTCGATCTTTAATGATCTCCATTTCAATAATTGCATTCCTCTATTCTCATATTGAAATCGTTATTACGGGAGGTTTCAATATACACAATTCTGGGTGGCTTCGACATTTCGGACAGACAACACTCGAAGGAGGGTGAGAGCTTCGCTGAGGAAAATAACTTGACCCAGCTTGTAAATGAGCCTACGCGAATACAAGATTTTGACAGCCATACCGCCAACCTCCTGAACTTGTTTTTAACTTCTCACTCTGATAAGTACAAGGTCAATGCGGTATCCCCGCTAGATTCGTCGGACTACTCTGTCATATCACCTAATTTCTCGTATACTGACTAAATAGTTAGAGAAAATAGTCCTAAAATAACCGTATGGCAATACGAGATCACAGACACTATTCTCTTTGAAATGAGATCATGTATCATGTGGTACGATTCGAACTATAAAGAAGTTGTCAGCTGTCAGCCCTTTGCACAAGCTCAATGTGCTTACTGCCGACTTTCCGACTAGCTTAACACCTCCAGATAGTGCTTTGTCTCCGTCCACACAGGAGTACGTTGAATCTTCAATGGGAAAAATCCACTTTCGCACTCGTGTAGCAGCAAGATTACTTAAAGATCTTAACTTACACGAATCCGCTGGTCCAGATGGTATATCTCCTCTTCTTCTGAAGAGGTTTTCTTCCACGCTCGCAAAACCACAGCGTTAGCTTTTTCATCAATCCTACTCTTTCCGAGCAGATGGAAAACAGCATTTGTTCAGGCAGTCCCTGAAAAAGGCGAATCGTCTTCTATCTCCTACTACACACCCATTGCACTTACGTACCTTTATTCCAAGGTCATGCAAACGCTGATAAATCGTCAGCTCATGAAATATCTTGAAACACGAAAACTTCTCAATGACCGGCATTTGACAGAGTTTGGCATCAGGCTCTTTTGTCAAAAACTGTGTATTTGGGATCGACTTGGGATCTCCCTCAATGGATTAGAAATTACCTTTCAGAGGTTCAATTCAAGTTGTCTTAGATGTTTTCAAAACAGATATTCACAACATAAATGCTGTTGTACCCCAGAGCTCCGTTCTGTCTCCGACACTCTTCTTAATCTTCATTGATGATCCCTTGTCTGTTACTTCTAATCCAATATACTCGTAACATAATTTTGTTTTTGCTGCGGATAGTTCTCTCCGCTTATCCCGGACTCACGTGTCCCTACTTTTCGGCTGTAGAACGAGGACGCCAAAGTATGCTTATCTCATTAAGTTCTGATATTAATAGCGTAACCAATTGGGGATTGATCAAGAGAGTGGAGTTTAATGCTTTCAAAACACAATGCCGTCAGCTGGCGTTAAAGCGAAATTTAAATACCCAGCCATTATCCATGATTGATGACATGTTGACTTGCATCGTCATAATCCAAAAAATTTCCATTCGCAGTAAGTATGTAAATGACAACTTACGTTGAATAACCACATATTCGATTTCACCAAAAATAATGTGAAATGCCTAGTTTCTCAAGCGATGTAAGAAATACTTCACCTCATCTTATCTGGCCTCAATATACAAGGCATTTGTCCGTCCGAAGTTGGAGTACAATGCTCACGTATGGTGTACATAAAGCATCTCTGTACTGTAGATAAGATTCAAAACCGTGCAACAAAACTCATAGGTGACGCCAATACTGCAAAGTCAATTGATACGTTTGAACACCGACGTAACGTCTCTTGCCTCACCTCGTTCTATCGCCATTTTCACCACCAGTGCTCCAGCGAAATTGCTAGTAGCATTCAACCTTCAACCGCAACACCCGTCTCGCATTGAATGCTTATTAATATATCCTCAAGCACACTTTCGGAAGTAGGTAGTCTGCGAGCTTCGTATTTCCTAGTCATTGTAACTTGCAGATATTTAAGACCAACGTACATCGGTACCTCCCTTAACTTTCCAAACTCCCTTAGCTCTACCAAAAACTCCTTAAACGCGCTCTAATTATAAAAAAAAAGGAAAATAGCCTCGATCGAAAATTTACGAAACAATATCACTATTGATAGCTACAACTTCGAGTAGTAATATACTCGTATGTACGAGTATTCCGAAGTTAATATTCATCCTACGAAGAATACATTAGTAAACCGCTGATCCTAAATCCAAAAATTTGTTTGGAGGTACAAAACTGATGTTGTGCACAATCTTTTTCTAGCCAGTTCGGCTGTATGTATGATGAACATCAATACCCCATCCAAAAGTGTCTTCGATTTTCAGCCTTCATTTTGAGTAGAATCGAATCTTCGCTTTACAGTTCGAGTCATTGAGTGGATGAGTCAATGATGTACACTATCTTGTATGGAAGACTGTGACTTCTGAGGCAGGCAGTATACAGTCACGGTTTGGTTTACCGAAATAGGTATTTAGAAACTGCTTCTTCTATTACTCGTATAACGAGTGATGGACGATAAGTGGGAAAGCAGAGGAGTTAGTGAACTTATTTAAGTCAGAAAGTATTTTTGTAAATATTTGGTACCAAATGTAAGAACAGCAAATGAGAGAGAAGTTCCAACCACTAACTTTATAAGCAATATCAAGATGTGAATAAAGTCTAAAAGACTCCAATATATCAACTACATTTGCTTGGTTACATCATATTTAAATATTTTTGAGTTCTGAGCCCCAAATTTAAGTACCGCAAAGAAGCTCTTTCAACAGCCCCTTTGGATAAAAGTTTCGAAAAAATAAAATTGTGAATTCTTTTGCATTGAAGTTGAATAGCGATACATTGTTCAATAACAATTTGAAGAATTGGCGTAGTGGACTTTCATTCTGCTCCCTTGACCAACTTGCAATTTACTAATCATTTTACACCAAGCATCATAAACGGGCGTACCAGAAACTCTACATCATACTTGTTAACAAACAAAAATATGAGAAGAATTAATTAGTAGAATGTAATTTTGCACGCTAAGTAACAAATAGCATACCACAGTCGTAATCTCTGAAGACCCCATGGGCACTTTTGACTGACGGCCAACACACTATAGCAGACAAAAGCGACCAGGTAATGTGATATGCGAAGCAGCGTTAATGTTGTCTTATCTGGCTTCAGCTATCCAGTTTAGCCCGAAACTTAATTAAACAATCAGAAGAAAAGATTCACAAATAAAGAAATAAAAAAAAGAAGACGCACGACTTAGACTGTAAACCGACGAAGGTGGTGCCCTGCTTATTAGAGAATGACAGTGAGAAAAGAAATTATTACGCAATCATGCTGTCCGGAGAAGTGTAATCGTTTAACGGCATAGACCATTGCTAGTTATATCATCCACCTCTGAGGTAATGAAATAACAATTAGTTTCATTATTGCATTTTGGAAAAAAATGAAACTAAAAATAATAATAAAAACGAAAATAATCCCAAGATTGGGTGTTATTGTTGTTCTGCGATGGTGGGCTTCGAAGTTTAGGTGCCAATACAAGATCTTAAACTTCTTACAGAAAACAGTGTTTTCAAGCGAAAAGCAGTGGCATCTGCTGCCTTACCTCAAATCACTTGGTGAAAGGAGTTTCGCTTCTGTGTGAGGAGTTTCGCTTCTAGACGTGTTCACGCTTTGAATGTATCTCACATTGTTATCACACTTGTAAGTGCAGCAGCCCAGTTCACGATCAAGTGCTTGCTTAACTTCTTTTGGTGGTAGTTACCACTGTATAAATCCTTTTGTATCCCTCAAACTAGACTGTGCAACGTGAACTGGTATTCTGCGTCAGTGAAGCTACAATAGTTTTGAAACAGATATCATGCATCGGTAGGGATTATGGAAACTTTTATCTCGACAGTATAGGGTTCACCAAGACTTCATTCCCTGCCTCGTCTTATCATTTCGAGTGAGCGAAGAATAAGAAAAGTGAAATACTTTTCAGAGGCACCCGATTTCGTAGAAGTTGACGAATTTACCCACTGCGGCACGGCATTTCCAAGAAAATGAATTCATTTGGTACAGTATAATAGTTATGAACCTGAACGAGGCAAAGTGAGTCGACGCGTCGCAAATTTAGTTCACAATTCAGATAATCTGTCTTAATCTAGACTTGAAAATTGTTCGGAAGTGACTTATTTATCAGAAAGTACATACATTAAGTGTTATCATAGTTTAAGGACAAATGTAAGGAACGTTGGGATCATTCCGTGTTACGCTTCTGTCGAATAACGGTTCATTGGAGCTCGAGGACCGCAACAACAACAGTAGAAAGTTGGTCAACTCCACCCTGTGTCTCTTTTTTTTCAGACAGACCTCTTGAAGAAAATTACAAAATTAAACCTTTTTTGATTTTAAGGATTTTCGGTGAAATATGCTCGGACTAATGGTTTTCGAGATATTGCAAGTAGAGACATTTTTTTCTGGATTTTCCCAACAAATACTCGTTTGAGAGGTTGACCTATTACTACAAACATACCTCCGCGTGGCAGGCACCTTGACGCGAGCGTTACCTTCAATGAAGCCGGTGTGGAGGCTTAAGACGCAAAGACTCAACTGACTACGGTCGGCTGATGAGGGGCGAACTAAGAACTGTCTATCCTGACTCCAGTGGTGGTGTGAGCATATAGCAAACCGTGCCGAAGGATTCACAGTTGGTAGTCAAACCAACCGCGAACGAGCTCTCTCAGGCGCCTTGGCTCGGGCCTGTTATAGTTAGCCTTACTAGAAGGGCAGGGCTGCGCTGGTGGAAAAAGTGGAAACAGCTGGCTCAGCTGCTGTGCGATCGCTTAAGCGACAACAAATCGTTTACTCAACAGTCGATAAGCAAGGGCGATATACTCGTAGCTGCAAAGGCGGGAGGGGAAGCTGATCAGGCGCCCTCTACCTCCTACGTGGCTTAATTAAAAGAGGGGGCTAGCGTCCCTGGAAAGAATTTCAGTAGCAAGAGACGCAGATCCGACGACGTCGTGGAGCCGAACGATGCAAAAAAGGTGAATGCTGGTACTTTATCCGCATTGCATCGTAAGCAAAGCTACCCGAAAGACGAGTTCTCATTGCTGTGATCAACGAGCTGGAGCCTTGCGGTCGTCTAACAAGCGACCAGTGGAAAAACGTCGGCGAGAAGTTCCAAGACGTCCTGTGGAAGCAACTATCCACCACAATAAACGGGGGACTTCAATTCGCTGGCGCTGGTTGGGAGGGTGGACGCAAGGTTGTAGCTTGTGGGAATAAGTCTTCCGTGTACTTCCTCAGACGCTTCATTTTGGAAGTTTGGGGAAAATGCCCAACGGTGGCAGAGTTGTCAAATTACACTCTGCCCACAGCATGGGTATGGCTTCCGCGTGCCTACACGTACACTGAGAAGCTCCTGGGACTACTAAAAGCCGATACATGGAGAGTCCTTAAGATGGGGCTAAGAAGGCAGTACGGGCAGCATTTTCTGCTGCCCCTTAATAAGGACTGCTTACGATATCTCAAAAATCGAAAGGTATGTAAGGTACAGTATGGATAGGCTGATGGTTAAGCCAACAAGAGTCAATTTATTCAGTAAACTCAACATTTTCATCATGGTAAAGTACACGAACGAGCAACGTCTGCAAATTATAACAATTTTCTACCGAAATTCAGAGTCGGTGACTGCAACTTTAAGAGCGTTAACTCCAATTTTCGGTCGTAATTCTCGCTCTAGTAGACAGGCAATACCAAGTTTAGTGCAAAAATTTGAGTCTACATATTTGTTGTGTGATGTTGCCGTTTCAGTGAAACAACGTGTCGAAAATATCGCTGCCGTTCAGGCGTTCGTAGCAAACGATCCAAACCAGTCAATTCCACGGCGTTCTCAAGAATTGGGCATCGCTCAGACCACATTATGGCGTATTTTGCGTATGGATCTTGGTTTACATCCATACAAGATCAAGCTGACTCAAGAATTTAAGCCGATGGACCATTTAAAGCGACGTACGTTCTCCGATTGGGTTCTGGAGAAGATGCGCCAAGATGATGAATTTTATCGCAAAATCATCTTCAGTGACGAAGCTCATTTTTGGCTCAATGGGTTCATCAATAGCAAAATATGCGTTATTGGTCGGGTGAAAATCCACATGTGCTTCATGAATCACCACTTCATCCATAAAAAATAACTGTTTGGTGCGGTTTGCATGCCGGCGGCGTTATTGGGCCATATTTTTTCGTCAAAGAGAACGATCATCACGTTACTGTGAATGGTCAGAGTTATCGTGCCATGATCATGGCATTTTTTTGGCACGAATTGGAAGATATGAACTTGGACGACCTGTGGTTTCAACCGGATGATGCCACAAGCCAAACAGCACACGAGTAAGTATGGTGAGCGTATTATCTCAAGAAATGGGCCAGTCGATTGGCCGCCTCGTTCGTGCGATTTAACGCCGCATGACTATTTTCTGTGGGGCTACATTAAGTCATTGGTTTATGCCAACACGCCGACGAAGTTGGAAGAGCTCAGAGCCAACATTGAACGCGAAATAGCGGCCGTTTCGAAAGAAATGTGTGGCCGAGTCGTTGAAAATTAGGTCCAACGAATCGACCGCTGCAAACGTGCCAGCGGTGGCCATATGAACGAAGTCGATAAAAAAAGTTGTCACGTCGATGTCACCACTATGGTAGTTTGTTCCACGAAACGATAAAAAAAAATTGACTACCACTTCCAATAATTTGCTACTCAACTTTTATTTTTTTTTATTTTTCGAGCTATTTTCGATTTTTTTTTTTCTTCGATTTTATTATTACATGGTCGATATCAAACCCAATATGGAAGGTGATAACGATCAAAGTGTGCCAACTTGTGGCACAAGAGATAATTCACTGGGCTCCAACCAGTGGAGTACCTCCGGGGGAATCCAAGATACCAACATCGAGTCAATAAAAGTCCGGCTTCCTACATTTTGGAACACCAATCCGTTTACTTGGTTTATACAGGCCGAGGCACAATTTACGGTTTATAGGATCACTAGTTCTGAAACAAAATATTGCCTCACTGTCGCCGCTCTACCACCCGATACCAGCGATTCGGTGATTGAGATTCTTGCCAAACCACCTGCCACCGACAAGTATGCAACATTAAAAGCTGCACTTATACAGCGCCATTCTGTTTCCGAGACTAAACGTCTAGAGGCTCTTGTGGATAAGGCAGACATTGGGGATCGCAAGCCATCTGAAGTGTTTCGATCGATGAAAATGCTGGCTAGCAGCACATTCAATGACGACATTGTTAAGAACTTATGGATGCGCCGCTTGCCGCAGCATATAAATATAGCGTTACTTTCAGTTGGTGACAAGACACTCGATGAGCTGGCACAACTTGCAGACAAAATCTATGAGGCATCACAAAATGCAAATGTGTATAGTATTTCTGCCACACAGGCTTTCGATTCGCCGGGCAGCAGTCGTCACAACACCAATTCGTTTGAGAATAGGCTAGTTAAAATCGAAGCCATGATCGAGGAATTTTCCTTTCATCCTTTTTCCAGCTCTCGCTCTGATTCGCGATCGCGACAAAATCACATACCAGATTCCAGGGGTTACAGGAATCGGTCACGAGCTCGTTCAAAGTTTCGGTCCAGCGGCAATATATGTTGGTTTCACAGGCGACATGGCAAAAATGCTAGAAAATGCGACAAGCCGTGTAATTTTCTTAACAAATCTCAGAACCGTGCGGACGACCCAAACCAGTAGGGCTTGCTGTTGCAGCGGCAAACACGCAGAACCCTACTAATAGCCGCTTATTTATAAAAGACAGATCCAACAACTTACTTTTTCTCATCGATACCGGTGCTGATTTATCAGTTTTGCCGTACAATCCCAACGAACATCCATACCGATCATCCAAAGATTCATTTTTTTTGTTGTCAGCCGCCAATGGTACAACGATTCTTACATTTGGCTCTAAGTTACACAAGGTAGACATGGGTTTGAGAAGGAACCTAGTTCATCCGTTCATTTTAGCGTCAGTAAAACGACCGATAATCGGAGCCGACTTTTTAGCTAAATTTGGTCTCCTTGTTGATATCAGAAATAAACGGATATTAGATCCTCTTACAAAACTACATGTAAACGCGTCGATAACTAGGGCAAATGACCCAACACCTTTACAATTCGAGGTTAACAACGAATATGGAAAGATCCTAAAAGTTTTTCCAACCATAACGCAAGAACCCGACTACTTTAATCCTGTCAAACACTCAGTAGTGCATCACATTTTGACAAGAGGCCAACTCCCATACACCCAAGCGAGACGTCTTGACGCTGATCGATTTAAAGCAGCAAAGACAGAATTCGAGCACATGCTCAAATTAGGCATTATCCGACCGTCTTCCTCACCTTCCTGCTCGCCTCTTCATTTAGTAAAAAAGAAAAACCAGGACTGGAGACCATGTGGCGATTATCGCTGGCTTAATTCCATCACGGTTCCAGACCGTCACCCAA
This sequence comes from Volucella bombylans, assembly GCA_949129095.1. Classification (NCBI taxonomy): domain Eukaryota; kingdom Metazoa; phylum Arthropoda; class Insecta; order Diptera; family Syrphidae; genus Volucella; species Volucella bombylans. The sequence continues at coordinate 84,579,902 of OX422142.1, forward strand.
TCAGACACATCCAAGATTTCTCAATGAACGCTGAGGGATGCACAAGATTTTCAAAAATCGATTTAGTCAGAGCATATCACTTGATTCCAGTAGCTCCGGAAGACATTTACAAGACCGCAATAACAACCCCTTTCGGAATGTTCGAATGGAACAGGTTGCCTTTTGGTCTTCGAAACGCTGCACAGACATTCCAGAGGTTCATAAACGAAGTCTGTTTCGGTCTCGACTTTGTATATGGCTATATCGACGACCTCCTTATCGTAAGTAAGGATGAAGAAGAACATAAAGAACACCTAGCAATACTTTTCAAGCGACTTGAAGAGTATGGAGTTAATATTAACCTTTCTAAATGCGTTTTCGGCGTTACATCGCTTGATTTCTTGAGCCATACCATAAGTAAAGACGGAATCGTTCCATGCCAAGATAGAGTCGAAGCCATTTTAAGTTTTCCCACACCAACTTCAATTAGACAAGTCCAGAGATTCATTGGAATGATAAACTATTATCATCGCTTCATTCCAAACATTGCGCAAATACTAGCACCTCTTCACGAGCACCTAGCTTCATTATTAAAACTTAAAAAAACAAAGAAGAATTTCTCATGGCCCACTCATCTCAGCGACACGTTTCAAAAAGCCAAAAATGCTCTCATGAACATCACACTCTTGGCTCACCCAAAATCCAACGGTGAATACAGCATAGCTACAGACGCATCTGACAACGCTGTCGGTGCGGTACTCCAACAGAAAAGCAAGAGATCCTGGGAACCGTTAGCATTCTTCTCAAAAAAGCTTTCAACGGCCGAAACGAAGTATTCAGCTTTCGATCGCGAGTTATTGGCGATCTACTTGGCAATAAAGCACTTCAGGTATTTCGTGGAAGGACGAGAAGTAATAATCTTCACCGACCATAAGTAACTTACCTACGCTTTTACCACAAAAACCGATAGAAGCCCGCGACAAACACGTCATTTAGACTACATCTTGCAGTTCACTAGTGACATACAACACATAAACGGCAAAGATAACTTGGTAGCCGATGCCCTTTCACGGGTATGCGAGAATGAGATCGCCACCACGGAGAGCGCTCAGGTAGACCTAAAGACAATAGGCAGATTGCAAACAAAAGATAAGGAATTGCATAAATTGCTTGCGAAAGAGGAAACGCAAAAAGCTTCAAAAGTTTCTTTAAAAGAGTTTAAATTTCCCAACCTGAGCATTTTCTGTGAAACCTCAACCAAGAAAAACAGGCCGTACATTCCTTTAGCTCTTCGCCAAAGCGTATTCAAAATTTTACACGGTCTTTCACACCCAGGCATTCGCGCCACTCGTAAACTGGTCTCCGACCGGTACTTCTGGCCAAACATGAACAAACAAGTCAACGAGAGGGCAAAAGCATGCGTAGGATGTCAAAAATCGAAGGTTCAAAGGCACACTAAGTCAGAGCATGGCACTTTCGATGTCCCAACTGGCCGTTTTGATCATATCCACTTTGACTTGGTCGGACCTCTTCCTCCTGCCGACGGATTTTCTTACATTCTGACAGCCGTTGACAGATTCACTCGTTGGCCAGAAGCTTACCCTCTCAGAGACATTTCAGCGATGTCGGTCGCAAAGGCATTTGTCGAAAACTTTGTTTCAAGGTTTGGTACACCCTTGAAGATCACCACCGATCAGGGCAGCCAATTCGAATCGAAATTGATGAGCGAGCTTTCCAAGTTGCTGGGGATACAAAGAATTCACACGACACCCTACCACCCGCAAGCTAACGGTTTGGTGGAAAGGTTTCACCGTCAGCTTAAGAGTTCCCTCAAAGCGAGATGTAACACTGTGCATTGGAGCTCAGAACTCCCGATCATCCACTTGGGCATTCGGTGTGCAATCAAAGAAGACCTTAACTGCTCTGCTGCAAAGTTGGTTTATGGGCAAAACCTCAGGCTTCCTGGAGAGATTTTTGTAGATAACTCCACAGCAGCCACGACGCCGGAGGTCCTCATTGAAAAATTGCGCAACATCATGAGGAATCTCATACCCAAACAGACTCGAAGTAGTGAGCAAGACATTTTCGTACCCAAAAATCTACATGATTGCCAGAACGTTTTTGTTCGAGTGGACAGAGTAAAAGTCGGTCTTACGGCACCTTACGAAGGCCCATATAAAGTCGTTCGACGAATGAGAAAATGTTTCATCGTCGCAGTAAACAACAAAAATATTTCAATTTCAATTGACAGACTGAAGCCTGCCTACAGTATATTGAGCCACGACCTAGACGAAAGTCGTGATGCAAAAATTCACCCGGGGGACTCGATTGGGGGAGGGTGATGTAGTGGAAAAAGCCAGCCCAAGGGTTGTTAGATTTAAATAAGAGTGATGTAGTGGAAAAAGCCAGCCCAAGGGTTGTTAGATTTAAATAAGAGTAAAATCGAAACTAAGCGAAAATTTGTAGAATAACATGTAACGTGAACGCGTTCATTATGTCTCGCGCGCTGAAAGCAACCATCATAAAATTCATCGTTGGCAATTGGCATCCTGATTCGTTCAGTTCGGTCAGATAGTTTTTCTTATCGTCGCGCGCGTTTTCCTCTATTCGAATTTCCGTTGAGACTTTCTTTCTTACGCTAGCTTCTTTTGTGCTGGGTAGCAAGCTCCATAAAGTTGAATAATAAATGTAATAAAAGTTGAATAATAAATTAAATAAAAGTTGAGTAGCAAATTATTGGAAGTGGTAGTCAATTTTTTTTTATCGTTTCGTGGAACAAACTACCATAAACTCTATACTATGAAAATATACTCGAAGGCTTTACTCGCAGATAGTCAACAATGCAATATTATTAAACTTTCCAGCGGTTAAAGAAGCTTGTAGAAGCGTCGACATACTAGTACGACGCGTTTCAAAGTTTACGAATAACAATGATTTCGAAAGATTTTCATATCGTTTCAATCATTTAAATTAGAGTACATCAAGTATTCAAAGTTCGCTACTTCTCAATTACATGCAAAATTTTCTATTGAAGTAATACCTCGTGCGCTTTTTGACTAATCGTGTGATAGCGGTATCATAAACTATGATGAGACAGCCCTGCAGGCAACTCTTAATCATTGGTTAAATGCGCTACATAAGGGGTTACGAATAAGGCATACTGAAGACGAATTCAAATCGTTTTTCCAAACTCAACTCCGGACATCTATTTACAAGATATTATCGTGACGAAGTGCGAACAGTTTAACTAATAAGGCTCTGTCGTAAACTGCCTCGGAAATTGTGATAGCGATGTTGCACACAGATTAAACGTGGGATAGCTTAAAAAAAATTACATATTTCCATGGTTAACAAAAAAGCAAAATTAAGAAGAATATATATTTCTTAATTTAATGGTCTCCTGTGGATTTAACAATAAACTCGTATAGCTTACTCAACCTAACTTAATATAAATCAGTCACCAACAGATCATTACTAAGTGACTCTTTGTGCTTTGTACTCATTCTTTAAATTAATTTCTAAGAACTATCTTTAAGAAACCCTTAGAATAATACCTGTGTACCAATACCAATACTCTTCTTCACCAGAAAATTTATTTTATTTTCGATTCCCAAGCTGTCAGGGCAAAAATATCAGACATTCGGAAGTAAGATTTCAATTTATGTCACATTGTTGATATAAACTTTTATCCAAACAATGCCATAGGTTGGTATGTAAAAGCAACTGTCTAGAGAAAGGCTTTTCAAATCGAAAGATTGCAAATCAAGTCACTTTCGTCTGGCTTAGTTTATGCCCATCGCATGACAACCATCGACTGATGCATCTACAATTGTTGTCTATAGAAAGTTAAAACGATATATTTTTTGAAGTTATTTAGCACCACAAACCTCCTACGGAATAGTATTGAGTCACTTTCACAAGGTTTGTCTTCGGTTAAATAATGGTTTTGGATTTTTTACTGAAATTGTGAAAAATTGTAAATTTTGTTTTCCTTGTATCATTTTACAGTCTTCTTCTTCAGAACCCCGGACATCTTTTTTTGTCCTAAGGAAATATGTTATGTACTCGTATATTTTTAATGCGTAAGAACTGAATTGAGGTATGTAGTTTGATTTTTTTAAGCTAGGCTATGTTAATTAGCAATTAACACTTACTCACACATTTTTATAAAAGGCAACTTCTACCAGTTCAATACCAGTCTGTGGATTGGTCGAAAAGTGAATGTTAGATGGAATTTTAAGTTAATATCCGTGTTTTAGATTTAGATTTGTTGAATGTATTGTATGACAGATATTTTTCTGGAAATATCCCAAATCGTCAAACCTAGACTTGCGTAGTTGTTCTGATTTCCCTTTATGTATGGAGACTACTCAAACAGTTCAACATTACGGGGGAGTATGCTTTAATATTGTTGGATAGAGCTTCTACAAATGACAGCAAGCCCAGACATCATTGTTCCCTAAATTGTTTGCAATATTGTGGCGAGGAAGCAATAGTAGGTTGACAGTCTAGCCTATTACCTACGAAATATTTTCCTCGGACTAAGTCCACTTTTTAGGGCACTGTTATTAACTTTTAATTTTAAATTAAATAAAATAAAGTTATTTTCAGACAGATGTCTCGCTTTATTCAATCTACTTGATAATCTGAATACAATTTTGTCTTACAGTACTATTTATAACATTTTACTGTTGGAAAATAAAATTTTTGATAACTACATGAAGTCAGCATTAATACTTAAAATACAAAAATATTTGAGAGATATATCTGATCCATATCCGCTGGATATCCATGCAGGTGTTTGGCGCGTGTGCTGACGAAGGTGGTTTGTGTATGATAACTCTTCCCCCCTTAGGTCCATGTCTCATGGATCAAAAATTAAGTTTGATGGGTTGTGGCGAAAGAGTATTGTCTTTCTATATCTACAGTAGTGTTATTTCTTTTACTGTTAAATTGGCCTGAAGAAGTGGTGGTAGGATATGATACTGGGTGACTTCTTTGCTTATATATTCTTGGTCGTTGATAAATATAGAGTCATTATTGAACTGTAACAAGAATGTTGCATTTAGAATTTTGGTCTCCTCTTGATGTTTAATACTTCCGTTGAAATTGGTTAGGAATATGATGTTTTCGTTGGTGAGTTCGGTGATTGTTTTTTTTTATAGAATTGGTGTTCGGATTTAGCACTGATTCCTTTTAGCAGCTGACTGATGCAATGGTCTGCGGATAGTTTTTGAAGTTGGTTGCTGTTGCATACTATGTTAGTATCTCGTTAATTTCTCTGCACTGTTCCTTGATTCCATATTGTTCGTCTTGATTTACCAGAAATTCGTTTGTTTCTAAGTATATTCGTCTATCTATATATATACTAGCATAAAGTATAATTGAATTTTTTTGTAGCACTATTGGTTCTGCATACTCGATAGCTTCGACTTCATTATTATATGGTAGTGTCTCCATCTGCCCGAGAATATTCTGGATTTCAGTCTTGTCCAAAAGGTTTGTGTTTACGATTCATTTGTTTGCTAATTGAACTGCTGAAATGATTTAATTGACTTCATCTTTTATTATTGTAAGTTTATTATACATTGTTTGTTCAAACTTATCGACACTTATGTATATTGTTAATTCTCTGAATAATCTTATTGTAGTTATCCAAAATTCCTTGAGTTACTTCGGCAATGCGGTTATTAATTCGGTATTGATTATTGTTGTTTTCAATAATGACGTTTTGAGTTTTCAGAAGGCTATCCCAATCGGTGGCATCTGGTGTTCCGGCGATCCATTTCCATGCAGATCCAAACCAGTTTATTGATCTGGTTAACCTTAGCTTTTTGTCGTGCAATTTCTTTAGTGATTCTTCCATTTGATGTAATTGATACAGTATTTGAGGTTTGAGTATACTATTTTTGTCTATTTGCTGTTCAATTGTAGGAATAGAGGCGCTGACTATTTCATTGTACGATTTGAGATTTATAACGTGGATCATTTTAAAATTGCCGTTAATGATTCGTCCGCTTCCATGTTTGATAGTTACTCGTATTAATGGTTTATTGTATTCGAATATGCTTAGGATTGCCGAGCACAATCCTATTGACCTAGAACGGAAAGAAAAAAGACATTGTTACTGCTTTGTGTTCTTAATCTGTGTTTTATGGATTCTTTTCCCAGTTTCTGTTGTAATTGTTACGCGATTATTTTCCCGAACTTTTTCTTTTTTGAACAAGGGTATTTGTTTTCCGTCCCGGCGTTTGACGGCAGCAACAACTGTTTCACCTTCTTGATAAGTCTTAGGTTTGGTTCTGTTCCGGTTTCTTCTACTGATTTTCTTTCTTTGATTTTTACGAATAAGTTCCGTTAAATCTTCATTAACTTTTTCCTGAAAATCCATTAGATTTTTGTAATTTATCCTTTGGATTTTCCCTAGAAATATGTCACTTGGCTTCTTGTTTGTGACAGAATGTATGGAGTTGTTATAGCGATCGACTGCTATATTAATCAGTTCTTTTGTAGTAAAGTCTGGGTACTCCGTGCGTAAGCATCTGATCATCTCAATTATTGTTGAATGGACTCTTTCGATTGTGCCATTGACTTCACTTTTTTGAGTTAGTGTTAAATATATTTGAACTCCTAGCGTTTTGATGTAATTCGAAACAATGGGACTTATAAAACCACTCTCATTATCCATGACTAGTATTTTCGGAACTGTAAAGTAGTGGAGGATTTTTATTATTTTGTTTCTCAAGTACAAAGCCGATTTTTCTTTAATACGGAAGAACTTCGTGAATTTAGTAAATTTATCGATGCAAGTAATATATTTTTCATGGTCTATTTCAAAGAGATCGATGTGCATAATTTCTGAAGGATAAGTGGGAATTGGAGTTTGTTGGAATTCGGGTTTTAAAGGATGGCGATCATATTTACTCAAATTGCAAATATCACAAACCTAAGTATATTTTTTTATCAGCTTGCTCATACGCGGAAAATAATATTTCTCCAGCATCTGATCCTTATTTTCCTTGTAGTTACGATGAGCCCTACTATGTTCTTCTTGTATGACCCGAAATTGGTTGTCTTCATTTGCCAAATCTTGAACTACTCTTTGTGTTAGACGGATTTAATATTTTTGAAGTTTTCCTTGTATATATCCTGCAGTAATTGGATGTATTTCTCGGGGATTTTGATGCCGTTGAGAGTGTTGGGGTTAAGTTTTTCCTTCAATTGCTGTGTTAAGTTTTCCTTATTTATTTCAGGGAGTCCTATAAAAGGGCGATGGTAGTTCGCTGTGTTCGAAGCATCGGTTATTAATATGAATGACTTGTCGAAGTCAGGAAAAATCAATACTTCAGATGATGTAAGAAGTTCCTTTAAGTTGTTAAATGCTCTAAGTTCTTCGGTATTTAGTTCTATTTTGACTTTTTTTGATTGCGTGGCTTTGATCTGAGCCTTCTCTCCCCTCGTAAGATTTGTCAAGGGCTTTGCTATTTTCGCAAAGTCTCTGATAAATCTTCTGTAGTAGGATGCAAGGCCAATAAATCCTTTTAACTCTTTAAGGTTTTCAGGAGGTCTTATTTTTTCAATGCCTGTATTTTCTTCGGATCTGGCTTAAACTTTTATTCATTATAAGATATCCAAGGAATTCGGTTTCTTCTTTCAAGAATTCTGTTTTGTCAAAATTAACTATAAGGTTGGGTTGTTCCGGTTTGGAAAATATTGTTTCTATATTTTTTATATGTTCTTCTTCGGTTTCTCCTATTATAACAATATCGTCTATATATACAAAACAAATTTTCCCTATTTCCTCACGCAAAACATCGTCTATTGATCGTTGAAAAATTGCTGGAGCATTCTTCAGTCCGAACAGAAGTCCTGTAAACTCATACTTTCCATTCATTGTGGAGAATGCTGTCTTTGCTATACTGTATTTTTAATTTTAATTTGGTGAAATCCTGAAGTTAAGTCGATAGTTGAAAAAAATTTTGATTTTCCTAGGCTGGTTATTGTGTTTGAGATATCCGGAATCGGATATGTGTCGGGTATTGTAACGGCGTTGGGACGTTTGTAGTCAATCACAATTCTGAATTTCCTCTCTCCTGAAGCATCCATCTTTTTCGGTACTATCCACAGAGGAGAATTGTAGGGGCTTTTAGATGATCTTATAATGCCATCTTCTAGCAACTTTTTAATTTGTCTCTTTACATCGTTCTGTAAATTTACTGGGTAAGGATATGATTTTGTATATATAGGTTCGCTTGTGGTTATTTTTATCTCTGCTCTTACGCTTTTTATTTTTTTATGTTTCTTCATTATGGATTGGAGAACCTTGTTAGTTTTTTCAGTCAAATGATTATCTCTAATTTCTATATTATAAACTTGAGTGGATTGTTTTTCTTTCAGTTCTATTTTTACATTTGTTTATGCTGAGTATATTATTCTTCCTGTCTATAATGGCTTTCAGTTCTTTTAATGCGCCGTCTCCAATTATACCATGGAAGGATTTTAAGACAGGTAGAATTCTAGATCTGGGTTATTACCAACACTTTTAAAGAATTCGCCATTCACCTTGCCTTCTATTGTCACTTCACCGCAAATAAGCTTCCATTTCTTCAGCATCATTTTGTGAACATTTTTCCAACTCTTCATTATCATTACTTTGTTTGTCTTCCGCTTGTGTGACTATGTTAAGTAGCCTTTGCTGCTTTGGACGGAAGTTTTCTGAATCATTCTGTAGTTGATTTGCTAGCCTATTTGAATAGCCAACTTGCTTTGTTTGAATTGACCTGTCAATTTGCATTTGACCTAATGGTTTAGGTGGTCTTGGTGGAGGAGGATTTTTTCGTAGATGTTGGTTATTATGCTATAAGTTAAAAGCCTTTATCCTTTGCTGAATGGGATGTGGCCTTGCAGGCAGAAGATGCTTTCTATGCTCTTGTAGGCTCGTAAAAATTTGGTTGGTAGGAGCTGAGATGGTGTTAGATACATTTTTGTTATGAATTGTCTTCTGATTTAATTTTGTTGATGATGAGGGATAGCTGGTGGTTTACACTAGCATAAAATTGATCTAACGTCGAACTTCTTTGGGACATAGTGCTTATTTGATGCTCTAGTGTCCTAATATTTCTTTTGTCGGCATAGTGCAGAGATAGACACCTTTTTATCGTCCTCATCAAAAATATTATAAGATATGGGGGCTGCATCGGTATGTCCTCTGATTTTTTGTCTTATACTTTGCAGTATAGACCTATAAATGGGTTTTTGATGGACTATTTCATAATCCCTAAGGATATTTTCTACAGTATGTATTCATGATAGGTACTGCACCGGATTGCCATAAAAGATTTACAATTCTCTGACGCAATCTGGAAGTTTGCTTATCTCCTTGAGATCAGACTCAGTAAGGGGATATTGCAAACTCACTTGCATTGGATTCGGATCGCTTATGATCTTCGTTTAGTTAGTTTACAGTTAGTCTATTATCTATTTTTTTTACTAGCTCTATTTGTGCATTAAGTGCTCCTGTTAGCTGACCCAGACCGTCTTGAATTCCTTCCAACATTATGAATTCCTTAATTAGTTAATTAAGGTTTTTGTTTCGTTAAAGTGAAAATTATTTATTTATAATTTGATTTGGTGTGCGAATAAATTTATTGTTTCGTACAATTTCAATATATTATATTGTAGATTTATTATGTATTTATAATAAAAAAAATTGTACTCACATGAGTAGGATGGCTATCTGCATTTGAGATTAAAGTCAGCGAAGTCCAGCGATGTTCGGATTACCTATATTTTTCCTGTTTGACCTGTTACATTCTACTGATGGTAATCAGTTACTCACTTGACACTGTCTATAGTCTTTTTCTTACGAACTGTCTCTTTGTCCTTTCGGATTTACCCGCGACACTGTTTTTCAAGAGTTGTTCTTACGATTAACACTCGCGAAACAGTTTCTTAAGCGTTGTTCTTAGGGAAAACACTCGCGAAAGAGTTGTATTGTTCTTAAGTTAGACAATTTATGACATACGTTTTAAACTCATGTCTCTGCTGCTCGGGCGGCAGTTATTAACTTTTAATTTTAAATTAAATAAAAAAAAGTTATTTTCAGACAGATGTCTCGCTTTATTCACTCTACTTAATAATCTGAATACAATTTTGCCTTACATTACTATTTATAACATTTTACTGTGGGAAAATACAATTTTTGATAATTACATGAAGTCAGCATTAATACGAGTACTTAAAATACAAAAATATTCCAGAGAGATATCTGATCCATATCCGCTGGATATGCATGCAGGTGTTTAGCGCGTGTGCTGACGAAGCTGGTTTGTGTGTGATAACTACCCCGTAGATATGGGTATGATTTACCTTTATGTGTTTTCCAATTTAACAAGTGCTGAATAAATGAAGGATATAGGAAGGCATTTATATACAATATTATTTTAAGTTGACCGACTTATTTTAAGACTACCGACTTCTTGCTTATAGAAAATGATGTAATTACAATGAGTACTGAAGTTTCGTAAACATGTAACGAATTTTGGTTGTCGTCCTCTTGCAACTCCAACAGCTTGTTCACTAAAGCATCAACTTTTGATAAAACAACAGCTACTCCTCGTTGATAAAATGCAGAAAGGAACGACTTTTGTTTGTATTGTTCTTCTGTTTGACGGGTTCATAACTGACCTCCCATTTATAGACAGCTCATGTACGATCTTATAAATGGTCCCTTACCACATCGCTAATGATGCGAGTTGGATAGATGAATTTTGAATGGTTGATCGTTAGTGGAGGCACTGTGGCTGATACTTCGTTGGCTGGAAAAACCAGTGATAGTCTCATGACTTTAGTCCCACAATTCACCCTCTGAAGAAGTTTCGATAATTAGGGTCCTTATGATTTCTTGTTATTGTGTTTTGTTTTAAAGTCTTTGTTCATTTGGATCACACGAGAGTTTGTTCAGAAAGAAGAGCTAACTTGTAAGGTTAAGGCATTTATACAAGCGAACTTATCTAGGATAGCACCATTCACAGCTTTTTAGACACTGTCTAACAACGCAGTGGAGTCACTTATTTTTGATACAGTTGTAGACCGCAAATTATCCGGGAGTTCTAGGAGTAGTGCAACACCACCTCACACTACTAGGCTAAATGATGACAGCAACGTCATGAGTGTCTTTGTCCGGTGATCGCCGTTTGGAAGCATTTAGAATTCTTGTGCAGTTATGGATAGGGCTCGTTCTGCACGTGATGGCCTCCGGTGTAGTAGTCGAGTATTTTAACCATTGAGTTATGCTGGATACCGGACGACTGTTGTTTATTCCGCGGCATTAAGGCAGTGTATGAATAATCGGCCACATTCATTATTATTCCACTATATGCAATCTGATGGCCAAAGTGCCTACTAATGAACAAAGGCATCGCACATAGCAACATGTATTTCGCACATTGAGATCAATTTAGCTTAAGTTTTTTACCAGACGGGAATTAGCTAAAAATATGTCTAGTGCAGCTAGATCAGGTGTTCAATTCACTGAGTGACAGTAAGAGTAGAATTTTTTGTAAACGATGTTCTATCGAAAAATGAAGCCCTGAACGTCTATTTTCTTCTACTTTTATGACTTACTTACTAAAATAGCGTTAGAGTTTGGGTAGAGCCTAGAAGTCAAGCAAATAATCTTTCCTATTATAGCGGATTTTGGCTAACTGCCTCTAGGTACACATTTCAGGTTGGTCAACTCCCTTTACGGATCTACGTTCTCGATCGTCATTCTGTACAATCTGACTAGTTTGGCATGCCAAAATCCTCAAAGCTCACCACTTTAGATGCTGCCATATTAGGCCTTGGGATCAAAAAGGGGATGATGAGTATCGATCTGGACTTCTTGGTTTTTTTTGTTCTAGAGTTTGCCGTTGTGTGAATATTTAGTCAATTATGAACGGCTTTGATAGGGGTTAATCAGATCATGGACAAATAGTTTTAGGCATTAACAAAAAAAGATTGGGTTTGGTTTTAAGCAGACCGATGCCTTGGTGTATTTTAGGAGATCTATTTCTTAATTAAGCGTATTTTCCTCTGGAAAATGAATGGTGAATTGGAAATGAATTAGTGTGTGCTTTCCCACTAAATTATTTCCTGGTGTCTTGAATACAGGCCCAAGTTAAATGGTTATTTTTCCTGACAGCGGAGTTTTGCTGGTACCCGCAAATTCATAGTCTACAGAACGAAGTTTTTGATACTCATATCTGTGCCACTGGCCATCAGGAATTCATGCCTGACCTATCAGGAGGTTGATACGTCTTCAGCAAAGATCCCATCGGTTCGTTACTTTTTTACATTTTTGTGCTCAACATAAGTGAGATCTTCTTCTATTATGCTGTTCTTCGGGATAGAAATCAATGACCATTCAGTGTCCATTCGCTCTACATGCCCTTGCCATCTTGGGATTGCGCCACTGACGTTGATCCGCTGTCGTGGAAGCTGAGTCCTTCTTTTATATATTGGCCTTCAAACAATCTTAAACGGCAACAATCCTCAAGCATCAAAACTAACTCGATATAAGATTATATTACAGAATTGAGATGTTTACTACTTTTAGAATTATTCTGTCATAGTCGCTGTCATACTACTGTGTGAGCTTCGGCGTTTGCCCGTTGGAAACTTTTCGCCTCTCACCCGAATTAAGTTCGTAAAATCCTTGAATGACGCCATTTTTTCAATCTACATATCTGAAGAGGTTGTGTCTAATAAATATATTTAATAAATGTTGTTTCCTCGGCTTCATTCCTCATTTCTCTACCGGCTTTAGCGGTATTCTAAGCAGATTACATACCAATATAGAAAACTTTTCATATTTAACCAATCCAAACGACCCTTCTGCTATCCGTACTCAGTCATTGATTGATAAACGAGTGCGATTTGCCAAAAATGTGTAACCAATCAAACCTAATTGTATCGAACATTGAACTTCGTTCAAAATCAGTGATCCGTTTCAATGTTAATGCCAATTATGGTATGTTCGTTCATTCGTTCGTTCAATCGTATTGATCAATTTGGATCAATTCAATGCAGATACGAGCTGAATTAGTTTTTCGTAATTGTTTTGTGTTTTTGAATGTCATGTCGTCGTTACCTTGGCAACTGTCGGTCGGCACACACTTGGAGGGCATGTAGAATAAACCAAGTCACTTGGTTATACTAGCATGCGTCTGTTGGCATCTGTCATCGGTCTTTTCAAATTGTAGGTGATATTGAAGTAGGTATTCATGCCATTTTGGATTTATTTTCGATTCGGTGATCATAAAAACTTGGTAAGGTCACATGTGACGCCATGTCCATTCACTAAAAGCGGCGGATAGGGTTGACCTTTCGAAACGTACCCAAGTATTCGTATGTCTATATGTCATAGAGTGAATGCAATTTGCGCAAAAATTTCATCGTTAAGAATGACAAGCAGACATGACAGACAACGATGACAATTACGAGTACGAGTACGAGTACGAGTATTGTTGCAACAAAGGTAAACTGAACTTATAACGAAACATGATCGGCATCGCCAGGAAGAAGTTTAATTCGTTGCTTAAAAGTGAAATAGTGAAATGATCAGCGATAAACTTTCAACTTTACGAGGTAGCTTGCATGCTTACTCAAGCATTTAATAGCAGCATACAATTTGTTTTCCTTGGACGCCACCACCAATGCAGCTGAGGGCCAATGTGAGTTTCTGTAGATACGAGTGCATCCTGTCTTTCAAAAAAAAAAGGCTCATCCTACGCTACGTAATAAATGTTAATGTTTGGCCATTTCATATGGATCTCCCGGCCTCCGGCTACCGAGGAGAGAGGTTTCGAAAGATGATTCCTCATTCCACCTACGGCATCGTGGAGTTCATCTTCTGCTTGTGTTTTCTTTTTCTTTTTTTTGGCTTTAACGTCGAGATCCACAGATTACACACACAGATACTTGGATGATCGGACAAGATGATATGGCGTGCGACAGTAAAATTGAAAATTGGTAAGCTGTTGTACCAACTTGAGCTTTCATGCAATGTCTTTCTGTTTCTGCCCATTCTCCTTGCACTGGTTGACCTTTTTGTCTGTGCCTACTGGTGGTACTGGTGATACTGGTCTACTCTGGGCCAGTGGACTACTGGTCCCCTTTTGTGGCGGTATTACTCGGTTTGAAGCGCAGCACTTGGGATGCAGTCAAACTTGTTGGTTGCATAATATCAGAGTTTGGTGAATTAGTACCTTTGATGGTATGGGTAAGTTCGAGTACGAAGTGGCCAGATCCAGTCATCATTGGGCACGGATGCTGTTCGATGAGGAAAATATGATCACTATGGCCAGTATATAGTGATCGGAAAGAAATTAGCGCATACAAATGTGCTTGTGAATGGGGATATTCGCCCATATTTCAGTCTACAAAGTTCAAACGATGTTCCAATAACCATACGTATCTGACAGATTGACATTTATCATTCGCAAGTAGAGATCGTAATGGATTATTTGATAGACGGTATTACCAAAAGTTGGCACAGCTGATTGCTGTGAAGTTATGGATTCGTTTGCCTGTAGACATGACGTAAGGAAGAAGTGGAAAGTAAAAAAGTATTTTATCCATTATGTCATCTAACCTTACTTACTTACTTAGGTAAATAACTTGAGTAAATTCGGGGTGAACCCGGGCCTCAATTAACAAGCCTCTCCAGTTTACACAGTCTTTAGCTAACTGCCTCGAGTTGCGCACTCCAAGTCGGCACTTGGTCTACAGTACACTAATGACGAATAGTGATTATGTAGAAAATTATAAACAATATCACACACACGTCGCGCGGGATATACAGAAATCCTTGAAAAGCAGACTGGCGTAGGTACAGAACGTCTCATGTGTTTTTCGTGAACACCATAGAATGACTTAATTTCACGACATGCACATACCACCAACAGCGATTACGTGTTTCAGTAATATCAGGTCGGAGCCTGTGTTGAGGGCAGAAGGTTTCGCCCTTGGCTTGAGTAGAAGCCGACCTATGACCCTTTCTTTTAGTGTAACTCTACATCGGGTCAACCAGCTTAGGAGAAGACCATTTCTGCGATTTTAGGTTTAAACCACAACCAGAATGACGCTTCCACTAAGGGTCCAGACCGAAGTCCTCAGGGCCTTGAATACCATGGTACGGAGTTTTAAATTCTGGTAATCTTACCACCTGACGGTGGCGTCAGTAAGAAAGCCTTTTCGATAAGACCAGCATTGTCCTACCCCCCTTTAATATTAGACAACGTCATTGATGGGCGTAACCTTGATAATTGGGCTGGGGCCTTGGAGTAAGTACACAGCACATAGACATGACAATAAGCAAACACAATACAACTCTGCTTCTGTCCTGAACAACCGCCTTTCCCCATTCTTATTTTACACCACTAAGAGATTCCAGAATGTTTAAATTAAAATCAGGTGTGCCTCACTCACCTTGGTAGAAAGAGCAGTACATAGCGTATTAGGTTTCTTGGATACCAGTCTGCACTACAAACAATCTATCTATGTGGAGTATCTTTGTACTTCTATAGTTGAACGGAATCGTGATAGTGTCACTTCCCATTCCGATCACATTTTTATAGTCCCTCAGTGAAAGTTCTTTAATACGCTTATCGATATAATTGGAAAATGTTTCAATATTTTATTATTCCAAAATGTAACTGGGTTTGTTCACTAGAAAATTCGAAATTCTTTGTTTCAGACCATCTTAACCTGAGGGTCTGAAGATGATATTCGTAAACCTTGTCAAGTATTTTGGAGTCATCTGGACATTAATTGGAACTGAAATGTAAACACTCAGGATACATTTAAGAAAACCTATAAAGTTCTTTTCGCGGCAGCTTTGTCATCACAGGTGCTCTACATTAGATACCCTTCGCGCTTAATACTGCTGAACTTATAGACATATCTGCAAGCAGATATGAGCGCAGGACTCTTTGGGAACAGCTGCATACTACACTGTTCCACAACATCGTATGATGGCGTCATCACTGCTTAATCACTGTTTATATGAGTACTTGCGGATCAAATGCCGCATAAATGCACAAAACCGCATCAACCGTTTTGTTGCGTGCCTGGAATAGAGACAAATGAATTTGCCGATGAGTTATTTAGCGCCGGTGAAAAATTGTCAAGAGGGGCAGCATATCTAATCTAACCGCCGTCATACGTAACTAAAACTACGGCTTATGAATAATCCGCTAAAATGGTTTTCAAGGCTCTATGGTCAAAATGAATAAAACCAAGTAAACAGGTAAAATTCTTAAACTGTGAAGAAAAGCATGGCAATGATAATGCTGTCTGGAACCTGATAACCGAAAAGGTCTTACCTGCTCGGATTACTCTACATGTTTTAGTTATCTCAGGTGACTGAGATACACAGTTTTCTGATTTGGATGTCGCCGTATAGTTCGTCGTTGAATATCCTCCTTTAAATCCCGTCAACGTAATTTATCTTACGATAAATTTTTCTCTCGAAACGATTAAGCATATCTTCCTCCGCTTTTGATAGAGTCCATGGTTCAGAGCCATAAAATAGGACTGGGATGATTTAAATCCTGTATCGAGTCTACGAAGTTGTCCGGGAAATGGCCTCACTACTCAATTGCCTTCTTAGCGCAAAGAAATATGGCGATTAACAAGTGCTATTCTTCGTTGTATTTTTGCTGAAATATTCGAAAGATTGTCCCTCCCTCGTTGGCGCCTGGTTCTTGCAAGCATAATGTGCGCCACCATATCTAAATCCGTTTTTGACATCCAATGTCTTGGTTAAGTCATCACAGACCTTGACGGTTCTATGTAAATGGAGTCATATGCGGCTTTATAGTCGATGATAAATCGCCTAGTATGATTTTAATGTTATACCTAGAATATTGTTCAAATGTCTTGTCGAGCAGTTCGCAGAAAATTCTCAAGTCTGCGTCGTATAACATATCCGCAACCGAAGCACTATTCTTTTCCCTATAGTAGTCACCATAGCAAACACATCACAGTTTTTCATCTTCCTTTTGGCTGGGTCCATTCCATCGCACTTCCTGTATGGCGGTGATATGTGCATGAGCGGTGATATGTGCATGAGTTGAGGCCTCTGTTAATTGTTGGGTAGTACGTGGCCTGGTAAAGGTCCGACCATTCCAAGGGGAGATCCGAAGATCGCTTTCCTTGTTTCATTTGCTGGAATCATTAATAGTAAAGTCATCCATATCCCCGGCTTGTTATTGTTGCTTAACTTTTTGGGTTTTCAGCAGTAGGCAAGTTACTCTGACGCATAACCACCAACCTGGAGGACCAGTTCCTTGACTTTAACTCCTTGAAAATGGGCCAAATACTCCGATGCCAGTAACCCATTTCAAGGATGCGAGCGCAACCTCTGGTCCATCAAGCGTTTCTCAACCAAGACTCTGCCTCAAGTAAAACTTCCGCGAGTCTGGTTGTGGACATCATGGTCGATACCATCAAGGAGCTGAGCCTGCGCTGTTTCGAGTATTCAACTCCACATATACAGTCAGATTTATTTAGTTCACTATTAAATACCAATCTAGCGGGCACTATGCCGTTGAAAGCGATTAAGTATGTTTTCATATGACTTCGCTAACGTCAATGTTTTTGCGCTATAGAGTAGAACTGAGGACTTCCTTTATCGAAAAGTATTCCTTGACAAAGTTGTATTTCTAATTACTCTCTACCTACCTTCGCGGCTTCAAGTGCCTATAAGTATCACCCAAAAATTCCGCTTTCACAAAAAATATGCAATGTCTAGGTAGATGTGTAAGCTATAAAACATTAGAACAGCAGAAACTCAAATATAATCTGTAATCATAAGAGTATATATACAACAGCTAGGAGGTGTCCTTAAATGTGAAACATAAATATGGACCAATTGTTGGAAATAATAGCCGATCTAGGTTAAATACAGCCGAATACCGATGCTGGACTCAACATCAATCCGGCAAATCACAAAGGACAGAAAACTTCAAAGTATGAGAGATAGCAGTTAGTAACATATCCAGGATTACACGAAGACAGTAAGCCCATCTGACGAAAACAAACGGTCAACGACGGCCAACACATTTGTCGTCGCCACTTTCACAGCAAGCATCACGACTTATGCCCAGCAGACTTAAGTTCTTAGCAAAAGTGTAGTGCATAGTCACGACGCAAGTCGTGGAGCCTTTGCTACTGAGGATAACCGCTGACCTCTTTAAATACGTCGGGCATTTGGAGAATTATATTATCTGTGTTTATGCTCATATCAGTCTCAGCTCTCAATGGAATCCCTAACCGAAGACGCAGACAGACCTAACGTAGGTTAAGGTTCTGAAAAACTCTCCGGCCAATTCATTTCCTGTGATCTCATTGTGACCTGTGACCCAGACAATACTCAGTGAATTCAGCCTTTCGACTATGTTCCGTAAAGTTGTACATCCTCAAACTACCTTCAAAGTCCTAAGAGGGTTCAGAAAGGCTTAAAGCGCAGCTTGACTATAGCTTAAGATGCAAACTTCTCACCCCCTCCACCGTTTGACCACAATATACTTCCTTACCATCATTATTGCCTATATCTCCGCTTGGAAGATAGACGCAAGTTTCCCCGACGGGGAGTGAAATCTATCTTTGTCGTCCTCCAGAAACGCACAAGCGCCGCATCTTTAGTGGGGTTTGGAACCTCCGTGAAGACTCAACTACATTCTTTTCCTGCCTCAGATCTTAGCTGAAATCATTCCTGGACACAGGGAAAGTCAGTTTCGTATTTTGACCCCGATAGGAGTGGTGTCATTGCATCAGACGGCACGTCCACACGAACAGAAGACCAAAAGACAGTCGGCGCGCAAGGAAGATGGGTTTGAGAGTGCAGCTCATGATATGAATGTCAAGGGGAGTGAGATTCTTCGGTGCATCTTGAGCACAGTTAGGTGTGCTAGAGAAAGCGCCCATGCACCCGAGAGAGACCTTCCTTTGGAATCTGGTGAAAGCAGAAGTGACGTTTGTGACACAAGGCAACCGTGGCATGGGACCTATCATAGTCGTGTAGGTCCAAAGGATCTTCCCCGGTGACAGGCCCCATGTCTTGCCGACTGCTCCTTAGTTCAGCCTTCTGACTTCGTGTTTTGGCTTAGAGTGTTTCGATGTATGTTCTTCAGGATGACACTCAAATACTTAACCTCTCTGGCTTCGTGCGTTTAGAGCAGACTGTCACAAGACACGATCCAATAGACTTTGCAGCTACATCTTGAGCATATACGTCAGAACTATTGATGCTAAAATTGGAAAAAGAGCTAAAAAAGAGAAAAGAAAAAGAGGATATTCAAAGCCTTATAAGCTCAAAAATATCATCCCCAAATCATTTGCTGCTCTTGCTTAAGCCCCCGGCTACAAAAAGTGTAAGAGTGCCTCAGCGCACAGTTGTACGTTTAGATCAAAACAAACGAAATCGCCAGTCGTTCGCCAATCTCCGGTGAGAACAGACGTTTTTCGGCTTCTCGTAGAGTAAAAAAAAAAACTAATAGCTCAGTTATAAAAATAATCAGTTGCAGTGTTGCTAATTGCCCAGCGGTTAGAGGCGCCAGTCAACAAACCGTGGAACACCGGTTCGAATCCCGGTTGAAACTCAGAAGTTTTTTTTTCTTTTTTGTTTTTTTTTTTTTTCCTCAAACTGTGTGCACATTACATATATATCAAAACCAACAAGCAATAGGAAAACAAAAAAAAAAACAAAAATCACGTGATGGATGGTGGAGAGCGCCCCGCTCTTCCCATAACCGTGGCGAAAGCCAGCAAAAGGTGGAAGAGGTTGAATACCCCTCCCAAACTGTCAAAAAAAAAAAAGTGCTGTTTCCACAGCTGAAGAAGATAAAGAGGAGGGGGGCTCCAACAGCTTCGCCTCTCTGGCGAAGATGACGAAATTAACATCATAAAAAGCAGCATACAAAAGCTGGAGCAAGACGTGCTTGCTATTAAACAGAGGCAAACTGCACGAGGGCAGAGGGAGCAATCAGAAGTAGAGAGCTCCCTAAAACAACAACAACAAGAGCAGAAACAGCAACTGCAGCAACAACAAAACCATCAGCAGCCGAAGCAACAACTGCAGCAAAAGCAACAGCGGCAAGAACACCAACAACAACAAAAACAACAACAGCAGCAGCAGCAACAACAACAACAACAACAACAGCAGCAGCAGCAGAAGAAGAAGAAAGAGAAGGTGCCTCCGATCAACACCTACAAACTGGAGGTAAGTGTAACCAAGGACCTGTGTAAGTTGGTCATTGGTAATAATTTTAATATAAAGAGATTGGGGAACGATCGCCATGTCATCCACTGTAATACAGTGGAGGGCTACGCGAAAGTGAAAGAGCTCTTAAAAGAAACGACGACGGAGCACTACTCATACACACCGAAGTGTGAAAAGCGGCAATCGATGCTGCTGAAGGGGTTGGAACCGTCTTCTGATCCTGAAGAGATCCTGGCACTGCTCAAAGAGAAGGAGTGCGAGGGACTCAAGTTTGTGGCGGTAAAGCCATTTACCACAGCTAGAGCCAGGCGGGAGAAACGGAGTCTGCCGTTCTTTCTGGTGCAGCTCAGTCCCGAAAGCCGTCTGGATAGTCTAAGGAGTATCAATGTCCGAGACTACCAGGTGGTTCACTGGGAAAAACTAAAAAGGAGCGAAGGCGTTATACAATGCGTTCGCTGCCAGAGGTTCGGGCACGCCGCGTCGAACTGCCAAATGCAGCCTCGATGCGTAAGAACCACAGTTCCGAGGAGTGTGCTCTGGGAATTGACGGAGCATCCGATAGGTCGCAGCTTTTGTGCGTGTTATGTGGAAACGTGGGACACACCACAAACTATCGGGATTGTCCTAAGTTCGCTGACATTAAGAAAGCAAAACTGGCTCGGCAGCAGAAGGTGGAGGTCAAACGTTCACCTGTCAGGTTTCAAACACCAGCCGTCACGTCCCAAATTTCCTACGCCCAAATGGCGTCAGGTAGGGGGGCTACGGTACAGCAAGCGACTGTTGCTTCTCCGGCGCCAATGCCGAGAACAACGGAAGCTGCACCTAACATGCTAGCCATCTTGCTCGCAATCCAAGGGCAGATGGCTCAGCTGCAAAAGCAGGTGCAAGAACAGGCCAAGCGGGTGGACCAGATTTACGCGCTGCTGCCTGGCCTAACGCAACACATGTCGTAATGGGTACGCACATGGTGGACCAAACTTTGAAGGTCCTTGCGGTGAATGTTAATTCACTGATTAGGATTGAACGAAGAGCCGCGATGTTTAAATTGCTACAAGACCAAACTCCGGATGTGCTTTTCGCTAGCGAAACCAAGCTAACCGATAAGCACAAACTGGAGTACAATAATTATATCGTTAGAAGAAGAAATCGGCCCAGATCCAAACGTGGAGGCGGTGTCGCGATCTTCATTAAAGAAGGTATAAAATTTCACAGAGTGTACAAGGGAGTGTTGCGCAGGTTCCGGGTGTTGGAGGCAGTTGTCATTTACATTCCGCTTCGCAGTGGAAAGCGGCTGTACTTGGCCTCTGTTTATGCACCGGAGGCTTCACAATCCACCCTATTTATTACAGAGCTCGACACGCTTTTTCGACTTCTGAGGCTGGAATCGGGGGAGAATTATTTTATAATCGGCGGGGATTTCAACGCTAGACACAGAGATTGGGGAAATAATTTGCCAAATACTAGAGGGAACCTACTACTCGATTGGTGGGGTCAACACGATGTCATGTACAGACTCGGTCTTAAAGCGACGGATAACCCGTCGTTTCCCAGAGGCGGGTCTTATTTGGATCTACTGCTGTACGACGAACGTATACGACTGACAGGTACGAATTTACAAACTCTAAACTGTCTGCGCACATTCGTATATGACAGCGACCATTGCGGTTTTAGCACCGAAATTACAGTTCCCAACGAAATTGCGGAATTGGAGGAGTTTGTCCAAAGATATTCTTACAACTACAGTAAGACTCGATGGACGCGCTTCTCCGCAACCTTGAACAGAGCGCTCTCCTCGAACACGCTCCACCCACCGTCCAATATGAATTTGTCAAACGAGGAGATCGACAATTACCTAAAACAGATGGACGAGACAATTAAACAAACTATGGACACTACAATACCGCGGTATCGACGTACAACTAACGAAGACCTGTTCCGCAATCCTACTATTGACGCACTGCACCGACAGAAAAGTAGACTTCTGTCAAGACTCAAAAACTTGTACAGACAGTTAACTGACAGACAAGATCCGGAGATTAGGACGCTGAAGTCATCGATTAAAAATGTGCAAAAGTTAATAAAAGAAAATTACAGAATTGCTGTAAGCTCATATTGGAACAACAAGGTGCGGGCTGAAAACACCAGCAACCCGAAAATGTTTCAGCAAATCATTAAACTATTTCGGAGAAAAAAACAAAACGACCTTCAGTGTCTTAAAATAGCCCGGACAACAGAAAACGAACGGTTACTGACAATAGCAGGTATTGATCCAAATGAAGCCGCTGACGATGACGACTTCTTTGTGATCGAGGATCCGCAGGAGAAGGTTGAGACCATAGGGGCGACTTTCCAGGAAGTATACAAGGCCATTGATACCATTGGCCCTAATTGTGACCTGGACAGTCGCGTCTTGGTGCACGACTTCTGCATTCGAAATGAAATAGGGAACAGGCGATCCGAGGGCTCTGGTTTCAACCTGGTTCAACCTATCCCCAAAAAGGGAAAGGATATATCCAATCCGGCGAATCTCCGGTCGATAAGTCTCCTTCCGAATATCAGTAAGGTTTTTGAAAAAGTAATCAATAGAGCTCTGTCTAGGTGGGTTGAGGACAAACATATAGTTCCGGATAACCAATTCGGTTTTAAGGCGGGACATGATATCTCACATGCCGCGTCTAAACTGGTGTCCGATATCCAATGGAACAAAGGCAAGAAACAGTGCACTGGTGCCTCCCTTGTTGATTTGGAGAAGGCCTTCGACACCGTATGGTTAGAGGGTCTTTTCCATAAGCTGACTAGGCTGGGGATCAGCAAACCTCTCTTGTACATTCTTTATAATATGCTAACCAACAGACAGTACATCGTGAAAAATGGCGATGTGACTTCTGTTGGAATATTTCAAATTAAAAATGGTCTTCAGCAAGGCGCGGTCAATTCGCCGATCCTATTTAACATTTATACAAGCGACTTGATAGGTTCACTTCCCCATACTATTGCGTACGCAGACGATTTGGTAGCGTACAGAACAGGTCCAAAAATCGAGGTCATTAATACTCTCTTGCAGCGTGACTTCGATAAGATAAGACGATTTTGCGATGACTGGAAGTTGAAAATCAACTTTCAGAAGTCGGAAACCATTCTCTTTGGGACGCCGTTGTCTGGAGCCTCTAGGGATATCAGAAAAAATTGGGGAAAGTTCTCAATAATTGGACAGCACGGACAGCCTCTTGCCTGTCGAAATGTAGTCATATACCTTGGGATCTGGCTAGATCAGTTTCTGTATTTTGGCAAAAGTGTAGACAGAACACCGGAGTCGGAGTACAAGAAATTTTATCCTAATGAGGTCCTTTAAATAGGGCGAACCTAATACGAGTGGACAACTTCGTAATTAAGCTGACTCGAAGGCACATTGCAAGAGCAATGACCTCGATGAATAACCTGATATCTGGGGCTTACTACCCCAATTACCTTTACCACGAGAGTGTGCGATCTGACGGCTTCGTTCCACCGGAAGCATTCCTCTACCTAGATCAGAAAGGGTTGATCCAGGATATATTAGCGGTGCCGTTAATCTTCCATGTCGTTCGGACAGCTGGGGACAGGCGACTCAACTACAACAGAGACGTCGCACATGGCAGTGTGGATCGACTCAGGTTCAGTAGGGCGGTGGGGAATCGCGATAAGAGGGATGTCGTTCGGCAGCACCAGCATTTCTGGTGGTTGAATGATGGAGAAGATGCTTCGTCGTCGTTTCCGTCAACTACGGACCAGCCTTACTAATGAGGCAGAGCTGACCAATCTGTTTTCTCTTGTAAATAGCGATGGCCAGCTTACGTAGGTTTAGGCTAGCATTTAAGAAATATATGCATGTATTGGTGTATACAAAGGTATATACTAATATATGTATATTATATGTATATTATGTTATATTATTATATGTATAATGTCTATGTGTGTATGTGTTTATTGTGTATGTAGGTTAGGTAGACTAAGGCTTATTTTAAGTTAGATATTAAGTTTTTATAAAAAATAAAATATTATGTCCATACGCTAAGTTTTTGTTAACAATATTTTTTCTTAGCTTTAAGTATAGTAAATAAATATCCATAAAGAAAATGTAAATAAAGTCGAAAGACATAGTTATAAGAATTTAGAGTAGCTTAGAGTGCCTGTGTGGGGCCAGTAAGTTAGTATAAGTTTGTTAAGTAATTTTAAGCTAGCATTTAAGCATTTTTTGTTAGTATGTAAGAGTTATTGATTAGAAAATAAAATGCGTTTAAAACTAAAAAAAAAAAACAAACTAAATCGGTTTACATTGTTATTTGTTGTGAATTTTTATTATTACCTAATACTTTCTGTGATGATAATCATAAAAACAATTTTTGGCATGAAGGTCACATATCACAAACAAACTTTGTTTGTGGTTTTTTTCATAGATGGTTCAAACTTGTTGCCACCTTCTTTGCCTAAACAGATTGGAAAGTGACCGACGTTGTCTAAACCGATGTCATCGACTGCTGTTTCACCAACTCTAGTATATCGGGGCTGTTGATTACTTGGCTGACTGCTCGGTGTTATAGGCCAACCGCTTGATGCCACAAGACCAGCAGCAATTTCTTCTCAAAATTAAGTTAACTCGAGCAACTGGCGTTCTTCACCTGACACATTACTGGAATCGTTACAGTTTTAGGTGTTTATGCGTTCATACAATATATGGGCTTTTGTCGCTGTCATATCAATGAAATGATAAGACAGTCGAATCATTGCATCACGTGTCTTCGCTCAAATATGATAACGTTCATATTCCATCCATTAAATCAAATGGATGTTGTATTCACTTATGGGCAATCGACTTCCACATATGTACGAGTTTTTTTTTGATTTGCGATCATAACGCTGTATCTTGCAAGTTGGCATTTGCTCTCCTAAATGGCTCAATGCCAACGTAAGTAGAAGCGAAGCGTACACGCTTGTCGTCTTTCCACAATACACTGGTGATGGCAATGCCATAGGCAGATCCCACATATTCAGTACAGTGACCACTCGTTTCATTTTTGATGGAATTGTCCGTAGGTAGCTTGCAATTAGGAATTCGATTGACCCATACCGTGCCTAAATTGTATATTCCTCTTACACGCACATAAATTAACAATGGCAGCTACACGTATAAAAATTATCAAAATATATGATGTGATGCACAAAGTTGGTTACAGTATGTGTCAAATACGCAACAACATTCAAAGGTGCACGAAGATCGGGTGTACCAGGTAAAACAACGTTATCGCCTGCAGCGTTGTAAACACTTCAAAGCAGTAAGCATAACCAAACTTGGCTAATTTGGTATGTATTACCGGAGATGATGTCGCATTTTTGTGCTAAAAATATGTTCGTCAACACAGAGTCGAGCTTGGTACGGAATTAAAACCCTCAAATTGAGAATCCTAACGACAACGCAAATTTTGACGGCATATCTCAGCCAGACAACACGGCGTGGACGAATTACTAGTTTTGTGGGTAAAATCAATTCTGGTGCATAGGATATTGCTAACTGTGGCCAATATGTGATGGCGGGTAAACAGGGATTGTCCTCAACGGGGTGTTTTGTCTCCACTGCTATGTTGCATTTGGTTGACTCACTGCTCAACGCGCTCAATAGTTCTGACGTCTTTGCATAAGCATATGCGGATGTGACTCTCTGCTCTAAAGTGCAGGTAGCCCTAGACGTGTTCGACGATTGGTGCACTAGAATTGGCTTTCAGTCAATCCCCTCAGAACTGATATTTTTCTCTTTACGAGAAGAAGGGACCTTTCTGGTATGACTCATCTCATGCTTAAAGGCATATCAATATAATTCTCCAACGAAGCTAAGTATCATCTTTATCTTTGGAAAAAGCATATAATGTCAAAAGCTCGTAAGACAAAAATCCGTTATTGGTGTATTGATGGGAGCACGTCTTTAATGATTCTCCCTCCCCTTGATGTGCACATCATGCGCTGCACTTTTAAAGCCATCTTCCATTTAAAAAGAAGTGTCCGCCTTTCAGAAGGACCAAAACGTCAGATTTCACTCTTCGTTAGGTAAATTTGCGTCTGTCTTCCCAGATATACCCAATATGGAGATATACGTAATCCTAATGTCAACAAACTATATTGTGAAGAACTGGAGGAGAGGGCGAAGCATTTAAATCTATAGCGACAGCCAAACTGCACTTAGAGCCTTGCTGAATCCTCTTACGATTCCCAAGGTAGTTCGAGAATACAAGACATCACTGAACTCAGTCGAAAGGCTGAATTCACTGAGTCTTGCCTGAGTCCCAGGTCACAATGGGAGCACAGGAAATGAAATCGCAGATGAGCTTGCTAAACAAGGCTCAGAGGAAAGTTTTTCAGGACCCAAATCTACATTAGATCTGCTTAGTTGGGTGCATATGAGCATAACTGCAGATGGCATGACTCTCCGGGTTGCCGCAGACCGACGTCTCTAAGAGGTCAGCAACTTTCCTGCTGTATTTTAGCAGCTGCTTACTGGCCTCTTGACGGGGCTCACATCAGGCTGCAGGCACTTGGCGTTGACGTGGTGGGTGCTATTGGTGAGGAAACCGTCCAAGTTCTGAAGAGCTGCCTCTAGCTTTTTTTTTGTTTTGAGTTTAATGGGAGCAATAACAGACTTGTTTCTTGACTGGACCTTTTCCTTAAAGCTCGTCCAGTAGGTTTTCCGTGGATTCCTCCTCTTCCTATAGTTCCTTCCTTAGCGTATTTGTTGAATAGCGTAAAGTCGATTACTTGACGATGGTATGAATATCACGTTTTCTGCCTCTCACCTTGCATTTGCTATTGCCCCAAAAATAATTCTGAGCATAAGCATCGCCACATATGATAAGTCCCATCTTCCTGGAATCACAGTATTCAATGAGCTCGGCTACAGTCTACGATGGAGGTGGTCAACACTATTCTCATGATATGTATGACCTTATGGGGAAAGTTGTGACTAAGCGTATCAGCCTAGAGTAATGCGAACATATCCAACAGCAGCCATGAACTTGCTCTTAGAGTTGAGTTCTTTAGACCTCAGGGTTAGGAACTCGTGCACAAGCAGAAGGAATAAGTTTAGTTAACGTACTAAACATTATGTTTTAGACGCCTATGTCCTTCCATCTATCCTTGGTTGGGAATTTCTACACAGGCCTTATTAGGCAAGAACAGTAGAGTAGCAGTCTGGTAGATACTTGGCAACGCAGGCATTATGGGTAACGAAGTGTCTGGATCTTTCATAAACGAGGGCAGCAGAACCCTTATAGGGGCTTATCTATTCTACAGGATAGAGGAACCCACTGTAAGGCCCATACAGTTCGTTATGGTGTATTGCTCTCATGTACCTATGTAGATTGAAAATTACGAAAATAACTTTTCTTCAGAAGCAAACAAGGGCATTCTCATCCGCATTTGATAAAGTCCGTTATTCTGCGCAATATGTTGACAGCGATGATTAGGGACTTATAGGTGCATTGTTTTCTTTGTTGTCTGTAAGAGAGTTGCTTTTCTATTCTAAAGACACAGTGAATGGTAATATCTTCCTCAGTAAACTGATTCCTCTATAGTTGGTGCAGTTTAGATAGTCTTGAGTAAACGATGCTGAGATTCCATTTACCCCTCATACTTTTATGCAACCATATTTTACAGACGAATTGGTGTATGTGTCTTATCAGATGCTGCTTTAAATTATTCAGCAACAAGTCCGTCTTGTGCAGAAAATTTATTGGTTTTATGTTTAGATATCACATCGAAAGTTCTTTTTGGTCAACTGAACGAAGATATTAAGTTGTTGTCGGTCATCGTCCTGAATTAATGAATGTTAGTCACGCTTATCGTAGTCCTTCCAAATTTTGAATAAAGAAAGACTATCTCCTTTTCTTTGTAGCACTGCTTTCATCAAACCAAGGTTTTCGGTGGTCAACGTACACACCGTCAAATTTCCTCATAGTACTTATTTTAGGTTCCGTCGTCTAGGATACAGACATCCGTAATTTGGCAACAATAAAATAGTGCTCCGGGAAGATCATATCCCTCGAAAAGTATGGACATCTACAATACTGAGCTGTGACTTGCGTCGATCGCCATGCAGTTAATCTGGTGATGTCTGATGACTATGATGACCGCGAAGTTCATTAGCATGGATTTATTTATAGAGATGATTTCGTGCAGGCTTTGTTTTTGAACTGTGCCGCCAAAGATGCTCTCCCTTTTAACTTACCGATTAAATCAAGAAATACGTCCTTAACTTCGTGATTAGATCATTGCCCAAATGTCTCGTCGAGGAGCTCGTAAAAGCAATATCTTCGCAAGATTTTTCCTATTCCTCTGTGAGGCATAAAAGCATAGCTGAGAGTATAGTGCCAGACTTCCGCGAATGTACGTCTATTACATTCGTAGCATTTTCATTTCTGTCGCCGTAATTGTTCCTTTATATTTCTAGTACATTATCGAACATTGCGGTGTGCATGTAAAAACTGAACGAACGACTGTCATTTATAACTAACCTTTAAGTTTAAGCGGCATTTTTCTATCACAAAATACAGCCAAAATTTCACGCAATTTAAGCCACTTCACACTGACTCTAGGTGTAACATAATCACCCCAATTTCTTTTGTGGTTAAAGGCAGAGCTTGTCGCACCTTGTAACGATGAATTTTTTTAAATAGATGTCACGAGTTGAGTTTGTAGGTTAGGAAAAACGACAATGCAGATGATCATTCTTAATACGACATATTCGTAACTCGTGCTGAAATGAAAAAAGTTGATCCGCGTCGGACTTTGTATACTTCCTTAGTGAACTTTAACTTCGAACTATTGGGTTATACCCGTTGCAAATATAACTTTTGTTTTAACGTTATCATACGAGGGGCGTTCAATATATTCTCGGTATCGATATGAAGGAAAATGCGAATTCAATTTAAATTGTTTTTATTTTTCAATATAATCTCCCCTAACATCAATGCATTTGTTACATCTTGAGATAAGATTTTTTAAACCCTCAAAAAAATAAATTTCCTCTCTCTCTCTGCAAAATACCCATTTATTGCCGACTTGAGTTCTTCATCATCCGAAAATCTTTTTCCACGAAGACATTTTTTCAAATCCGGAAACAGGAAATACTCACTAGGGGTAAGGTCTGGACTATAGGGTGGGTGCTGGATTTCTTCGAAACCACAATCTCGCGCAGCAGCCTTGGAAACTTGCGCCGTGTGAACAGGAGCGTTGTCATGAAGAAGCAACACACCCGCTGCGAGTTTACCCCGTCTTTTCTTTTTAATTTCCTTCCGCAAATTATGCAAAGTGGAAGCGTAGGATGTGGCGTTGATGGTTTCACCTTTTTTTTTTTGTACTCAATGAACAAGATTCCCTTTGAGTCCCAAAAAACTGTGGCCATGAGCTTCCCGGCAGACGGAGTGACTTTGAACTTCTTCGGGGGGTCTGTTCCGTTTTTATGCCACTGCATGGACTCTTGTTTGCTTTCAGGGTCATAGTGGTGGACCCATGTTTCGTCCCCAGTAACAATTCGATCCATAACACCGTCCGCGTTCTCACTACACATCTCAAAAAGCTCTCTACAGCATGCGATTCTCACTTTTTTCTGAGGCGCTGTGAGCATTCGTGGCACCCACCTTGCACTGACCTTTGAAAGGTTAAGATGGTCATGAAGAATGGTGTGAATGGTACCAATTGAAAGCTTGGTGATCTCTGCCATCATTTTCACCTTTATTCGGGCATCCTCAAGAACAAGTTTTTCGACTTCTTTGATGCTTTCTCCCGTACAAGCAGTAGCCGGGGCGCCGGAGCGGGGGTCGTCTTCAATGCTCTCTCTGCCTCTCTTGAACTCACTTGACCACTTTTGCACAGTTGATAATGAAGGTGCGGAACCCTGGTAAACAGCCACCATCTCTTCATGAATAGTTTTTTGACTTTTTTCTTGCTTAGTGAGAAATATAATTACAGCGCGATGCTCAATTTTCACCATCATCGTCTCAGTTGCCATTATGGTTCTGTTTAACTAGAGATAAAACGCGAATTGATAATCACATTTATATGAAATTTTACATGAATGCACTAAAATAATAGTATTACTTGATAAATAAGTCAATTTATATATACAACCACAGCTTCACCCCGATACCGAGAATATGTTGAACCCCCCTCGTACATATCGAGTATCACTAGCTAATGCCAGGTTCGCTGTAAACTATATTTGATTTATTTTTTTTCTTATAATTCATTATACAAAATAATTTAAAATATATAATCATTTCAGAAATTAAGAATAAGAAAAATTAATGAAATTCAGTATTTTAAAGTAAAAAAATAGTGTAGAATGCCACTTCAATGGGCTTAAGATCATAATGAACTAATTTTGGGTGGGGTGATCCTCAAAATATAGATACAATTTTTTACTTTTGTTAAAAACACGTGGGGTATTGAAACAGACCTTATTGAACGAGTGACTTTATTAAATAGCCGAAAAGTTAAGACAGAAAAGAAGTTACGGAAGGAAGTAGTACGGAAATTTGGTACAGGTAGAAGGTAGGAAAGGTTTCCACGAAGATTATAATTGGGAATGAAACGAAAATTACGGTTACCAGACCTCATAAAGAACACTTTCAATACTTTAAAACAATACAAATGACGAACAGCAAGAATATTTAGATTGTGGAATAAAGGAAAGCTGGAATACTCGTAGATATTATAGATAGTTTCCGACAAATTTTTCTAAGAACATATTTTTGCATAGCCAACAAAGATTGTAAATATTTTATTTCGGTATATGGTACACCTCCCCAACAGGCAATTCCATATTGTAGTTTGGATTGAAAAATACCATAATAAATTGTTTTTAAAAGTTTGACTGAACATACATTACTAAAATAGTAAAAGTGTCTGAGAGTGGATCTGAAATATTTTTTTTAATACATCTACGTATGAGGCTTGTAAAGGTCATCCTAGAATCCAGGGAGAGCCCCAAATACTTAAAGTTGTCCACTTTCTCGATTAAAAAACATTTATTACTACAAGCTACATTACAACAAAAAGTCGGACAGGGAAAACTGCAGTTACAATTGCAGTTTAAAGGCGATATCTTTGACACTCAGGCGAGTGAAAGTACACATTTGTATCCCAATTGTAGAAGGTAGATAAGCCAAAAACCATAATTTTGGTTTTTGAGCTAATAACTAGATTGTGTTTCGCAAACCAGAGCCTTAATAAATTAAGGTCCCAATTGACATCGGAAATTAGATCCAAAGGACTGTTTAAGCTGTGAGAGAAACCAATGTCATCGGAAAATGCAGTAAGTGAAACTTTAAATTGAAGGCAAATAGTGAGTTTATATAAACCAAGAATAGAATCGGGCCTAAAACAGAACCTTGAGGAACACCCACATTGAAAAACGTTTTTTCACTTCTTATTTTGTCAATTAAAACACTTTGGGAACTATTTTTTAGATACGATCTAAATCAATCGAATATAAATCCTCGAAATCCAGCATTATACAGCTTATCCAGCAAGATATTGTGGTTGACCATATCAAAAGCTTTGGTAACATCAATGAATAAGCCCGCTGTGCATTTTTAGCATCAAGGTGTGCCATAATTTGAGAACAAAAATTCAATAACGCATCTTCCGTCTATTTGCCTTTTTGAAAACCAAATTGGGTAGGATTGGAAAACCCTCGTTAAACCCTGTTTTTCATGAGCTTTTCAAAGATTTTTCACAAAAATCGGGTGAAGTGAAATGGCCTTATAATTACCGATTTCGATGGCAGAACATTTTTTAAGTAATGGTATGACATAAGCACATTTAAGCTCATCTGGAAAGACCCCTTCAAACACGCAACGATTATAAATATGAAACAATGCATCAACTATGAAACATGCGATTTGTTTAATTGTAAAGTTAGAAATACGACGAATTTGGTAAGGCACGAATCACTTCTAAAATTTCAATAGGAGTTATGGGATTAAACACAAAGGTATTGCTAAGCAAAGGTCCTACAATGTCATTCAATTGAACAGAACTCAGTTGCAGATTCGAGGTAACATTAACAAAATAATTATTAAAAGCTTTAGCAATAGCGAATTAATTTGCCATGCACGTCAGATTTGTCAATACATAAAACTGTAGGTTTTTTCGAGGAAGTAGATTTGTTACATAAGCCATTAACAATTTTTCATTCCTTTTTTAAACTTTCCTTTGCAAAATTAAATAAAGCATGGTAATATATATCACAGCAAATTGAAATCTCTTTTTTCAGTTCGTCACACAATTTCTTATATTTGTTTTATAAATCTACGTTATTATTAATAAACAGCCATATTGCACTTTATATAAAGTCTATTTTTTCCTAAAACTTTGTTCAGTAAGATTCTAGAGATCCAAGACTTAAGTCTTTTACCATTCTTTTATTATACAGATATAAGGAAGAAGATACTATATGACTTTGGAGAGTCTCCATAAGTAATTTTAAAGCAATAGAAGAATCGCTACAATTATAAGGAATTTCCCAAGACTCAAACAATAAACAGTTTTTTAACTTAGCGTAGTCAATTTTTTCTTAAAATATTCAAGGGATGCTAACAAAAAATAAGTGATTAAAAAAAACAAGACCGACTTGACTGAAGTTCAGTTTAATAGAATGAAGCAAAGGTTAAAAAAAAATGTACATTTCAAAAAATATAGAAAGTAGTATAGAGAAAATTTTAGTAGATTAAAGTAGTTGTTGCGCTAATTTGGCGCAAGTGAAACTAATTTTTTATAATCTACCGAATTATTTATTTTATTCTTTTTATTTTTAAGTACGATTACAAAATTAATTAGTATAGACAAAATTTCACAAGCCGATTGACGTTTTTATATCCCAAGGAAAAGACCCCCAGGAAAGCATTCCAACTGCTGGTTTCACCATTCTTCGGGTGGTACTCCTGTTTTTTTTAAAGGCGTGTTTACATTGCCGGTTTTAGGGACAGTTTCAACCTCCCGTAACACTTCCTTTCCGTAGTTTCACCCGCGGATCCTCATACTCAGAGGAAAGAACGTCGAGTATTGCCAGCTTAGCCGTTGGTCTCTCATAGACATCGCTCTGCGTCTATACATATGCGCTTCGTACCTGACCGTCTTGTGATATTTTTGTTTTAATCACTCTTCCTTTTGGCCAAGTATTTCTCGGACTATTTGGATCCACAATAAGGACGATGTCCCCTATCGCTATCGGCTTAACATGCGTGAACCACTTTGAGCGCCGTGTGATTGTAGGTAAGTATTCTGTCGCCCAACGCCTCCAGAAGCTATCCGCAAACTGCCTTGAAATCAGCCAATTCTTTCTCAGCACTCTACCCTCGTCGCTGAATACTGCAAATGGCTTCGATCCACTCGAAGACCCTAGAAGAAAATGATTTGGAGTAAGCGCCTCCTGATCTTCAGTTCCGATGGGGATGTATGTCAAAGGTCGTGAGTTAATTATACTTTCTGCTTCCTGCAGCATACTTCTTAGCAGCTCGTCTGAGGGATTCCGTGTCGGCCTTATTGCGTAGAGTACGGTCTTTACAGAGCGCACCATTCTTTCCCAGCTGCCACCCATGTGTGGTGATCCTGGAGTGATGAACTTCCAGTTAGTGTTCGTCGAAATGAAGGTCCCAGCCAATTCTTCTTTATTTATGTTCTTCAACGCTTCCCTTAGCTCCCGCTAAGCTCCCTGTTGCGTTGTCACTATATATCTCGATAGGTATTCCTCGTCTTGCTATGAAGTTGCGAAGTGAGAGAATGCACGAGTCAGTTGTCAACGTGTGCGCGATTTCGATATGGACTGCTCTGATGGTCAGACATGTGAACAGTACACCCCATCTTTTCTCAGTCCTACGTCCTAGGATTACGTTCATGGGCCCCAAATAAACAATTCCAACGAAAGAGAAAGGCCTGCAGTGGTAAGCAAGCCGTGCGGCAGGTAGTTGCGCCATAATTGGTGGTTGTGGTTGGGCCTTTGCAATTTTGCACTTCTGACAGGATTTTTTTATAGCCCGGAGAGCTGCTCTCATATGAGCGATATGATACCGTTGACGAAGCTCGTTGATTACAGTTTCATTATTCTGATGATTGTACCGGTCATGGACGTCGGATATAATTATTGTCGTAATCCGATGTGACCTGGGTAGAATAACAGTTTGCTTGACGTCATCGCTCACTTCCTTTGAGAGGCTGATCCTTCCGTTACCGCGAATGACGCCATTGCTGTCTAGAAATGGACAGAGATTGAAAATAGGCCTGCTTTTCTGGACACATTGGATTAGGTGCTTCTAACCAACAAATTAAGGTCAGACATGTCATTAAAGTTAAGTATCCTTTCTCGATGTTCCGCATGATGAAGATTAACGAACTGCGTTTTTAGTTCTTCGCAAGTGGGCACTTTTTCTACAATCTCCGGTGGCCAATATTCAGCTGGTCTCTTCAGAAATTCAGGTCCTGTAAACCAGCGACTAGCCGCATTAAACTTCGGAAACTTCTGCCACTTTATCGCTTCGTCCGCTATGTTCTCGTTTGATGGGACGTGCCAGTCTGATGCTTCTGTGGAATCCAGTATTTCGCTAACGCGGAACGCGACGAATTGTCGATACCTTCTGTGGTCTGACCGGATCCAAGAGAGAACAATTTTAGAGTCTGACCAAAGGAACGTCTGGGAGAAAACGATGGCATGGGAAGCTACAATGCATTTTGCGAAGCGTGATTTCCTGTAAGAGTATTTTCACATACATAAGAAAATGCCCCAACAATCCTAGGGGTGTAAATATAGTCATTACTGTTGTTAAGACTTCGCGCTTTGTGGGACGATGGGACCCTATGATGATCTTGGTTTGATTTGAGTTAGCAGTGAGCTTGTAAACAAGGCAATCTGAAGAGGTACGCCACCACATTCCGAGCACCTTTTCGGTTCCTAGCTCGATGTCTACGTTCATTTTCATTTGCTCCGTAGGTTCGGAGTTTAGTGCTCTAATGACTGCAGGAGAGTTCGAAATCCAATTCAGAATATGAAAGCCCCCTTCTTGATGTATGTATCGAACTTCTTGTGCCAACTTGATCGCCTCTTCTGGAGTTGGTACACTGTCCATTAGGTCGTCGACATAGTGGTTCTCTTTAATCGAACGAACTGCTCGAGGGTATTCGAGTTCAAAAAATTCGGCGTTCTTATTTTTGACGTACTGCGCTGAGCTAGGAGAGCTGGTGGCTCCAAATGTCATCACTATCATAACGTAAGTCTCTGGCTCTTCATCTTCACTTTTGGCCCATAGAAATCTTTGATAGTGCTGATCCACTTCCCTTATTTCGATTTGATGAAACATTTCCTTAATGTCTCCAACAATACCCAATTTGTGTTCCCTAAACTTGAAAAGGACGGAAGTTAAAGATGTAAGGAGGTCAGCACCTTTGAGCAGAACAGAATTTAGTGAGATCCCTTGAACTTTCACGGCTGCGTCCCAAACTATTCTCAATTTCCCCGGCTTGTTGGGGTTGCGTACTAGAAATATAGGGAGGTACCAAGATTCGTGACGTTTATCGATTATCTCCTTGGGTGAAAGCTTGCGAGCATAGCCTTTCGAAACGTACTCTTTTATTTTTTCATCCTGTGATTCTGCTAGGGCTGGTTCACGACGCATCCTTCTTTGGAGACATTGCGAGCGTTTCTTGGCCATGGGCAAACTATTCGGAAGATGAATATTATCAAACTTCCACAGTAGAGCCGTTTCAAATCTACCATTTTTCCGGATTGTATTCCCTTTCAGCAATTCCAAAGCTCGGGCATCTTCGGGGGGCATTAGGATCTTGTCTGAATTGGTTTATCCGCAGTTGTAGATCAGCATCGCTGCACTCACAGACATGGAGACTATAATTTTACCGAGATTTTCAGACCCTCTGGAATAGCTGCCATGCACAACCCACCCAAGACGCGTTTTGGTGGCGACTGGTTCTTTGGAACCTCCCCCTATGGATTTCAGCGGAAGCGTACGCTTCGCGTTGTTAAGCCCTATTAACAGTCGCGGTGTCGCCTCGTTGTAAGACTCAACGTAGAGCCCTCTTAAGTGTTCATACTTACTTTGAAGCTCGTGAAGATTAAGTGTTTGAGGGGGCAGTTGTAGGCTGTCAACAGTATGCACGTCATATATCGTATGCTTTTCCGCAGTTGGGGTTGTGCTTGAGATCTGCAGATTAAATTTTCTCGAATTCTGT
The DNA here is from genome assembly GCA_949129095.1 of Volucella bombylans. NCBI lineage: Eukaryota > Metazoa > Arthropoda > Insecta > Diptera > Syrphidae > Volucella > Volucella bombylans. Next base: position 84,616,410 of record OX422142.1, read on the forward strand.
TCATATCTAGAAGTGTTTCCAGTCCACTTTAAACATAGGGGATGTGGGGTACTTGTAACTTTTAGCTGTCTCGCGATTTCATCGTGTATCATGGTAACAGAGGAGCCATCATCAAAGAAGGCGAGAGTATTTGTCTGAACTCCTTTGCCATACAGGATCACCGGAACTACGGGGAATAAGATAGAGTTGGTAACGTTATTGCCTTTAGCACTAAATTTAGAGTGCAGCGAAACGGTCCCGGCGCTTTCAGGCTTCATGTCCATGTCCTGTTTGTCCTTATGGAGTAAAGGGTGGTGCTTGAAACTGCACCCATTCTTTCCGCAAAGAGACGTCGAAGCACACAAGTTGTCGACGTGCTTTACCAAACATCGCTTTCACAGCCGATGGGTTCTTACCTCAGCCCATTTCCTCGCGTGGCTTAGCTACTGGAACTGCTTGCAGACTGCAACCGATGCACAGTTTCCACTGCATGTGCAACACCCTTTATTTGTAGCTGATGCCGTACCAGACTTGGTCTCGTAGGCTCTATAGTGGGCGCTTACAAAGCCCTTTCCTTTTGTGTTTCGGCAACGATGCTTATTTTCCCCAGATGACGAAGGTATAGCTGGAATGATGACTTCAGTGGCAGCTTCCGCTATCTCATATATACATTTGCTAAAATGTGAGAGTGTACATGTAGTTAAAGTTTTCTTATAGGATCCCCATATAAGACGTATTGCAGCAGGTAGCTTTTCTGAAAGCTCCCGCAACAGCTTTGGGTTATCCAAGTGCTCCACCAACCCAGTAGCTTCAATGGTAGCACAAAGATGTTGCACTGCCAACGCAAAGTTAATGATTGTTTCAAGCTTTTCTGCTTTGGGTGCTGGAGTATCCAGTACCTTTTGGAGCAAGGCATGTATTATTATATCTGGCCTCCCATATAGCATCCTTAGGGTTTCAAGAACTCGGTGGGCACAGTTCGGTGCTTCTGTTAAACTCCGAGATGGAGAGCGGCCATTCCTCTGGATTTCCGTCGAAGCGTCGGAGATCACGGGCCAGCAGCTGGCGCGCCGCCATCTGGTTTCTACTTATAGATCGAGCAGGAAATCCATTTGGGGCAATAGCAGAAGCAGGTACTCGGGAAATGGCCTCTGCCACAGGGGTTGGCGGAACGTATGAATTAATATTCCCTGGTGTCTCAGTCTGGTGGTGTGACCATATACTACTTTCCATTCGTATTGGCCTTGATCCTTGTATCGGAGCTCCGTTAGAAACCGTATGAGATGGTTGTTGCGCTAAATGTTGTGGAGCTAGGTGGTGAGACTGCTGGTGTGTTGATTGGCGTGGGGCTTCGCTTAGTCCTGGGTGAAAGGAATGAGGCTGCATCACTGTCTGCAACATAGCATGCTGCTGTTGGGAACATTGGCTCTGTGGTAAGGCACTGGATACATGAGGAACCTGTCTGGATAATAAGGAGTAATGTTGACACTGCGGCGGCTGGAAGGCAGAAGCGTGTCTTAGACCCGAGTTATAAGCGTACTAGGGTAGAGAAATGCGATTCCCTAAAACTGACCTGTCTATGTTAGCCTCCTGTGTAGATTGCAAGCACTTCCAATTTTTAGTTTCACCCAACCACGTACTTACTTTATTCTTAGATGGTGACATCGTATGGGGTCCCTTCTTCACTCCCTGATTCTCCATACTTACTCAAAAGATTATATTTCTCAGTCAAATATTCGTTATCTCTTTTTTCTCTACGTTGCAGCTCCTCCTTATCACTTTTTTCCCTTAACTCTCTTTCATCTTCAAGCCTTCGCAGCTCAAGTTGCAGGAGCCAGGAGCGAGAGCCCTTCGATGATCTAGACGAATTCGAATCACTTGTACAGTCCACCAGGTTGACAGCAGCACCATTGACAGACGTATTTGACACATTAATTGTGGCTGGGCCAACAGCAACAGTCGTACGCAATGCAGTTGTCGCAAGAGATGCACCATTGATTGAACCAACTTGCAGAGGGAGAGCGTTTGACCCAACAGTTCCATTTGTGAATACAGGGTTGGCAGCTAAATTTTTTGCCCAGGTGACAACTGCGTTCGGCTCCGGGTTCAGCATGTTCGCAACACTAAAGGAAACTGAAGGTATTGTAGGAGCCGTAGATGTTGTGGTAAATGCATTGGAAATCTTCTCAGGTGGCTGATAGAGCGTGGTGGAGAACGTGGCTATGTTTGTTACAGGGTGTTTTGAGGTTGTTTTGAGGTTAGGGTGCAAGTATTCGGCACCGCGTTGACGAAATAATTGGCAGTGGTAGAAGCAACTATGGTTTGGCAGGCAGTGTCTGCAATGCTAGCAATTTGCGCCAGCTTGGTTGTGCTAGTAGACGGTTTACCAGCAAATGCGGACATTACTTCTGGAGAACAAGTTACAGAAACCTTACCTTGGCAAGTGGGACATATCCATTCTTCATCACTTACGAAACTATCAACGCCGACGCAGGCGTAGTGGTGCCATCCATGGCAGCAATCGCATTATACCATATTACCAGCTGAATCTGGTGCAGTGCACGAGCGGCAATTATACTCCTTTGGAGGTGAGCCTTCGTTGACTGGCGATCGTCTTCAGCGGTAGGAAGGAACAAAGTGTGACGGCAGCGGTGGCAATTTTCCCTTATTTGGCGGCACCATTCTTCGGGTGGTACTCCTGTTTTTTTAAAGTCGTGTTTACATGGCCGGTTTTAGGGACAGTTTCCACTGCCCGTAACAGTAGTCAATTTTAGAAGATACATAGTTTAAGCTTTAACTACAATAGTTTCAATAATATTAAATTCAAATGTTGTTAATTCTAACACTCCCCGTCAACATTTGTATAAATCCATTCCAAATCTTCGGAAACAGAATAAATGCTTGTCTCTAGGGACTGCTTTTGTTAGCTCATCTGTTGCTATCAGTTCAGTTTGAAGTCAGTCGTTCACAGACCACGGTAGTTTACAGACCTGTTTCGGCTTTTCTTCAGCGAATTCTGTAAATTATTAAATTAACACACAAATTTTCAAAAGCACGGCTGGAGTAGGGCAATAGTGCGCGGACGCGAAATTTTAATATTCCAAGTTGTGCGGGTTCATTCCCGTCCACGGGACGGCATTTATCTAATTGATATTATTATCTGATTGAAAATAAATAATAAAATTAGTGACGTGGACACAAATACGAAATAGTGATGAGTGACAAAGACCGTCCCGTTATCCCCATTGTGGGATTAGTGGACGGCACAGCAATAACAGTGGCGAGTGAAAGATCAGTTAAACGGAGGAAAAAAATGGATCATCGAACTTAGCAAAACGCCCCTCTCTTTGCCCCTCTAATGAAATGCTGCTAAGTAGGGAATTGGGGGGGACGTCAACGTCTGCGGCAGTAGTAGCAGCGCAAAAACAAAGACGTTACGGGACGGAAGACGAATACGTCTCTGATAGAGTGACTCATGACAAAGCAAGTAATAACAGCTTTGCATCGTTGGCAACTTCTGAGTCGGAAGACGAAGATGAAGAACTGAATGCCATTAATAGCAGCATCCAGCAACTACAAAAAAAGGTGCTTGCTATTAAAGCTAGGCAAATCGCCCGTAGGCAAAGGGAGCAGGGAGCTAAGGCAAGCTCCCAACAGCAACAGCAACTGCAGGAGAAAAGGGCGCAGAAACAGCAGTAAACACAAACACAACAAGTGCAAAAGCAGCAAAAAACGCAGCAGCTAAAGCAACAACCCACCAGCAAAAACGTTACCAAAAACAGCAACAACAACAGCATCAACAACAACAGCATCAACAACAACAGCAGCAGCAGAAGAAGAAGAAGGAGAAGGTGCCTCCTGTCAACACCTATAAATTAGAGGTAAATGCAACCAAAGACCTTTGTAAGCTGGTCATTGGTAATAATTTTAACATAAAGAGATTGGGGAACGATCGCCATGCCATCCACTGTACTACAGTGGAGGGCTACGCGAAAGTGAAAGAGCTTCTAAAGGAAACGACGACGGAGCATTACTCATTCACACCAAAGTGTGAAAAGCGGCATTCGATGCTGCTGAATGGGTTGGAACCGTCTTCTGATCCTGAGGAGATCCTGGCACTGCTCAAAGAGAAGGAGTGCGAGGGACTCAAGTTTGTGGAGTTAAAGCCATTTACCACAGCTAGAGCCAGGCGGGAGAAACGGAGTCTGCCGTTCTTCCTGGTGCAGCTCAGTCCCGAAAGCCGTCTGGATAGTCTAAGGAGTATCAATGTCCTAGACTACCAGGTGGTTCACTGGGAAAAACTAAAAAGGAGCGAAGGCGTTATACAATGCGTTGGATGCCAGAGGTTCGGGCACGCCGCGTCGAACTGCCAAATGCAGCCTCGATGCGTAAGAACCACAGTTCCGAGGAGTGTGCTCTGGGAATTGACGGAGCATCCGATAGGTCGCAGCTTTCGTGCGTGTTATGTGGAAACGTGGGACACACCGCAAACTATCGGGATTGTCCTAAGTTCGCTGACATTAAGAAAGCAAAACTGGCTCGGCAGCAGAAGGTGGAGGTCAAACGTTCACCTGTCAGGTTTCAAACACCAGCCGTCACGTCCCAAATTTCCTACGCCCAAATGGCGTCAGGTAGGGGGGCTACGGTACAGCAAGCGACTGTTGCTTCTCCGGCGCCAACGCCGAGAACAACGGAAGCTGCACCTAACATGCTAGCCATCTTGCTCGCAATCCAAGGGCAGATGGCTCAGCTGCAAAAGCAGGTGCAAGAACAGGCCAAGCGGGTGGACCAGATTTACGCGCTGCTGCCTGGCCTAACGCAACACATGTCGTAATGGGTACGCACATGGTGGACCAAACTTTGAAGGTCCTTGCGGTGAATGTTAATTCACTGATTAGGATTGAACGAAGAGCCGCGATGTTTAAATTGCTACAAGACCAAACTCCGGATGTGCTTTTCGCTAGCGAAACCAAGCTAACCGATAAGCACAAACTGGAGTACAATAATTATATCGTTAGAAGAAGAAATCGGCCCAGATCCAAACGTGGAGGCGGTGTCGCGATCTTCATTAAAGAAGGTATAAAATTTCACAGAGTGTACAAGGGAGTGTTGCGCAGGTTCTGGGTGTTGGAGGCAGTTGTCATTTACATTCCGCTTCGCAGTGGAAAGCGGCTGTACTTGGCCTCTGTTTATGCACCGGAGGCTTCACAATCCACCCTATTTATTACAGAGCTCGACACGCTTTTTCGACTTCTGAGGCTGGAATCGGGGGAGAATTATTTTATAATCGGCGGGGATTTCAACGCTAGACACAGAGATTGGGGAAATAATTTGCCAAATACTAGAGGGAACCTACTACTCGATTGGTGGGGTCAACACGATGTCATGTACAAACTCGGTCTTAAAGCGACGGATAACCCGTCGTTTCCCAGAGGCGGGTCTTATTTGGATCTACTGCTGTACGACGAACGTATACGACTGACAGGTACGAATTTACAAACTCTAAACTGTCTGCGCACATTCGTGTATGACAGCGACCATTGCGGTTTTAGCACCGAAATTACAGTTCCCAACGAAATTGCGGAATTGGAGGAGTTTGTCCAAAGATATTCTTACAACTACAGTAAGACTCGATGGACACGCTTCTCCGCAACTTTGACAAGAGCGCTCTCCTCGAACACGCTCCACCCACCGTCCAATATGAATTTGTCAAACGAGGAGATCGACAATTACCTAAAACATATGGACGAGACAATTAAACAAACTATGGACACTACAATACCGCGGTATCGACGTACGACTAACGAAGACCTGTTCCGCAATCCTACTATTGACGCACTGCACCGACATAAAAGTAGACTTCTGACAAGACTTAAAAACTTGTACAGACAGTTAACTGACCGACAAGACCCGGAGATTAGGACACTGAAGTCGTCGATTAAACATATTCAAACGCTAATAAAAGAGAATTACAGAATTTCTGTAAGTTCATATTGGAACAACAAGGTTCGGGCTGTAAACAGCAGCAGCCCGAATATGTTTCCGCAAATAAATAAACTATTTCGGAGAAAAAATCAAAACGACCTTCAGTGTCTTAAAATAGCCCGGACAACAGACAACGAACGGTTACTAACAATAGCAGGTATTGATTCAAATGAGGCCGCTGATGATGACGACTTCTTTGTGATCGAGGATCCACAGGAGAAGGTTGAGACCACAGGGGCGACTTTCCAGGAAGTATACAAGGCCATTGATATCATTGGTCCTAATTATGACCTGGACAATCGCGTCTTGGTGCACGACTTCTGCATTCGAAATGAAATAGGGAACTGGCCATCCGAGGGCTCTGGTTTCACCGGTTCAACGACGAAAATATGGCCAATAATGTCATTGCCAGAGAGGGTGACCTACCCCCATTCATTTCGAAGGAAGAACTCCATGAGATCTTCGACACAATCAGGGCTAAGAAATCAGTGGGGACCGATGGTATTCCGAACATCGTGCTTCGACATCTTCCTCTAGAAGCGGCAGACATTTACACCACCCTGTTTAATAATGCAATGCATAATGCACATTATCCAGCGCATTGGAAAACGGCGTTGGTTCAACCTATCCCCAAAAAGGGGAAGGATATATCCAATCCGGCGAATCTCCGGTCGATAATTCTCCTTCCGAATATCAGTAAGGTTTTTGAAAAGGTAATCAATAGAGCTCTGTCCAGGTGGGTTGAGGACAAACATATAGTTCCGGATAATCAATTCGGTTTTAAGGCGCGACATGATATCTCACATGCCAAGTCTAAACTGGTGTCCGATATCCAATGGAATAAAGGCAAAAAACAATGTACTGGTGCCTGCCTTGTTGACTTGGAGAAGGCCTTCGACACTGTATGGTTAGAGGGTCTTTCCTATAAACTGACTAGGTTGGGGATCAGTAAACCACTCTTGTACATTCTTTATAATATGCTAACTAACAGACAGTTCATCGTGAAGAATGGTGATGTGACTTCTGTTGGAATATTTAAAATTAAAAATGGTCTTCAGCAAGGCGCGGTCAATTCGCCGATCCTCTTCAACATTTATACAAGCGACTTGATAGGTTCACTTCCCCATAATATTGCGTACGCAGACGATTTGATAGCGTACAGGACAGGTCAAAAAATCGAGGTCATTAATACTTTCTTGCAGCGTGACTTCGATAAGATAAGACGATTTTGCTATGACTGGAAGCTGAAAATCAACTTTCAGAAGTCGGAAACCATTCTCTTTAGGACGCCGTTGTCTGGAGCCTCTAGGGATACCAGAAAAAATTGGCGAAAGTTCTCTATCATTGGACAACACGGACAACCTCTTGCCTGTCGAAATGTAGTCAGATACCTTGGAATATGGCTATTATGGAATTCCTTGCTCAGTTTAAATTCATAGAAATTATTATTTTCATTTTCAGTTTGATTGGTATTAACATCCTCAATAAAATAAACATCTCTACTTTTAGCGATATCTCTCGATCCTCTTTTCCACAAGCGATATGCTTTGGACTCTGTAGAATATCCAATAAGGACAAATTCATCGCTTTTGGGACCCAGTTTGGATCTACCTAAGCCTTTGTTAAGGGCAAAAGCACGACAACCAACTTGACGAAAGTGACTTACAATGGGTACCTTACCTGTCCAAATTTGTTGAGGTGTTTTTTGTTTGTTTAGCATTGTAGGACAATGATTCCGTATATAAGCTGCAGTGTGAATCAATTCAGCCCACAAGAATTTTGGAAGGTTCGGTTCGATCATGAAGCAACGAGCCATCTCAACTAACGTGCGGTTCATGCGCTCAGCAACACCGTTTTGTATATACTCAACAGTCAGTTGACGCTTGATACCATTTTCTCTCAAAAAATTAGAAAATCCTTCGCTCAAAAGCTCACGAGCATTATCACTTCGAAGCGTTTTAATCTTGAAGTTTGTTTCATTCTCAACCTGTTGTTTAAAATTCTTAAAAACGCTCAAGTACTGACTCTTTTGCCGCAAAAAATAAACAAACACTTTACGAGAATAATCGTCAATAAATTTAGTGAAATAGAGGCTTTTGCTTATTGATTCGATATTCATGGGACCGCACAGGTCCGTGTGTATAATTTCTAAAATCCGCTTTGAAGATTTTTCGGAATGGAAGCCTCGATTGTTTCCCTTTAATGCATGCAACGCAATCTATTTTATTATTCCCGAACTTTGGCAACACTTTAACCATAGAGTAATTTTATAGTTTACGAAGAGATGAACAGTTCAAATAACCATATCTCTTATTTCAGCGTTCTAAAAGATCATTTTTCTGCTCTACTTTATTACACTGATTTTGTTCCGAATCTAGCACAATTGCGTATAGCCCCTTACTTTTCACAGCTTCTACTAACAGCCTATTACTCTGCATCCATTGTCAGTTACTCTTGTTGAAATGAGATTACTCCTCAAAGTTGGAACATAGAGAGTATGATAAAAACAAATTGTTCTCTGTTGTTCTCCTTCTACCAATATCTGCAACTGGACCGTTCCTATGCCCTCAACGCTTGCTAATTTTTTATTTGCAACCTGCACTTGCCCGGAGTAGTCGGTGTCTAAATGTATGAACAAATTTTTATCGCCACGCGTGTGCGAAGTGGCCACACTAACTATGAACCAATTTGTGTTATCTAAGCTATTATCTATTGAGCTAACTTTCTGTGAAATTTCCTTTAATAATGCACTTTGTTGCATTTCCTCATGTGAAATGCTTTCAACAAACCGCGATTTTTCCTTTTAAATATTTACTCGACAATCTCGTTTCTTATCCCCCTTTCGGCCACATCGGTGGCAATTGTAATTGAAAATAAGTTTTAACGTACCTGGTTGCTGTGCATGTGGATTTCTTCTTTGAAACTTGACTTTAAGTGCATCATCCTTATGATTAGTTGCTGGTTTCCTTTTATCGTTCACTTCTAGAAGTCTAGCACGTAATACATCCATTTTTGGGGGGTTCATTACACTCATCAAAAGCAGCTCGTATGTGCTTATAGCTCTCCGGCAGTCCGTCCAGCAACAGCATGACCGAGTTATAATTGAATTAAAATTAATGAGATATTGTTCCATATTTTCATCTTCAATCATTTTGAAGTTAATTAACTTACGGAATTCCTCTATCTTTTGTCGAGTTCATTTTCGGTCAAAAGTAGTCTTCAAAAAACCCCAAAGATTTTATTAACATCTGTTTCATTTGGTTCCAGACCTTATTTTATTTTAGGTTTAACCTCTAGCCCTTGCACAATTTTCAGTAAACTGTGTGCAAAACCGCCTCCATCTGGGGCTTCCACGTGAAATAATTTTCCCCATTAAACAAAGGGATTTTCCCAGTAAATGTAGTCATTACGAGGCAAAAATGTATATATTATTTTAATTATTACTTTACTCCGAAGGGACTGGGCCCATAACCTCTTAAAATATTCAAGGGATGCTAACAAAAAATAAGTGATTAAGAAAAAAAAAAAACGACTTGACTGAGTTCAGTTTAATAGAATGATGCAAAGGTAAGTAGTATAGAGAAAATTGTAGTAGATTAAAGTAGTACGTAGTTTAAGCTTTGACTACAATAGTTTAAATAATATTAAATTCAAATGTTGTTAATTCTAGCATTTTTGTATGTCTTTGAGCAGAATTAGAACATCCATTAACTTTTATTTTCGAGTTAGTCAATAAGAGACCTATCATAGCATGATCAGTAATCTTTAAATCAAAGACACATTTTTTAGACTCAAAATTTCTAAAATGTGCATAGATATGGTCTTCTGAGGAAGCTCTAGTGGGTACGTTCATAAAAGAAACTAGACCATGTGAGGCAAGAACAAATAAATAGTTGGATATAGTTTCGTTAAGATCCAAACTATTAATGTTAAAATCACCAATAATGATCAAGTTTTTTGATTTTCCCTTTGTTTCACACAAAATTTGAAAATTTTACAAAGTTTTCAAAATTTACTAATACGTGATAACACACTAAACATAATATATTATGGAGCCTATAGACACAAAAAAATACAAACTTATCACGATTTACTTCTACACCTTTAAAATATCAACACTCAAAAAATCCACAAACGAGACATCAAGAATCTTTTACAAAACAATCAACTCCTCTCGCAGCGTAATTTTGATTTGTTTTAGTAAAAAAAATCAAGTCCCGGTTTTTTCAAAATCGTATATCCAAATTTCAGACACGAAAACTAAATCAGGAATACAAGCAAAAGAATTCAGATGTGTGACTAGGACTGAGAAATATTCTCTTAAACTTCTGACGTTTTGGTGAACAATAAACAATTTATCATTACAAAAGGAACGATGGCTAAAGATGAAAATTCTCACGTGACCTAAGCTCTGAGTATGTCTACGAGTAAGTAGCTATAATTGGAGTTTCGCTGATCCGCTCCAAAGTGTCTGCTGACTCTTTTATGGAAATTCCTCCGCCGAAACGTCTGTATCGAGGGTTATCTACAGGAACTAATTTAATGGCCTTGAGACCTTTTATGTTTTACTTGCCAACTAGATAAGAATAAAGCTTGAGGAATGAGAAATTGTCTTGTATTGGGACATTTATCTTTTTATTGTTATTTTTAAAAAAGTAACATAGCCTGCGGTGTAGACTTAAGTTCACTGAGAGCCCATACTTTTATGGGAGGAAAGATACATCTTACCATCGCTCTCCGTTAATTCCTTTAGTACTAAAGCGGAACTGCGTAGAGAGCATTGTTGAGCTTGATGTCACTAACATATCTCATAGTCGTTAAGAAAAAAGTATATTAAATGATCTCAACTTTAAAAAAAATAAGACAACGAATCAGGATAACCTTGCATTGAACAATTATCATGTCACATCTCCATTGGATACAGGCAAGTCAGTTAAAGGTTTCTATAATGTCCGTAGAAAGAAAGACTAGAACAATCTTCATATCCCCATAAATCAACTAAAGAATGAAGAAATCACTGTTTCACATCAGTCAACATTATATAACAACTAATCACAAGAACTAGATCTACATGACGCGGGTTACTCAATTCGTGTTAGATCGGATTGTGTGTCGACTATTGAATACATAAATAAACTTCTCAGCTAATTACTTGCAAACATTTCTCCAAGCTATAAAATGTACAAAAAGCCTGTCTCAAAAGGTATGCAGATTGATTACCAGAAATCTGTTTCTATAAAACTCACCCCAAGCTATTAACTCACTTTCAAACATAGACGAACGTACGAGTGTTTTATTTGTACGAATGTGTAACATATCTATGTATGTCATAGGCAGTATCTCCTTAGATTTCCAATGAATGAAATTATTGTTTCCTATATCTTGTTTTACCAAGTATAAGTTCCATAAATATTCGTAGATACTTGAACTTTTTAAGTCAACTAAAAAAAGTTAGTGAGAGAACGAACGTCAGATGGGGCGTTTCGTCGATAAAACCGATTTACCATAACCAGTTTGATAATTTAGATTAAAACAAAAAGTAGTAAAGGAAAAAGCCAACAAAACTTACAAAAAGGAAAAATAAATGAGTTAAACTCGCTCAAAGTTAATAATTACAGACAGAGCCGTGCCTATCTAGGGTATCACATTGAAATACTTGAAATGTTCGTGATCGAAATTGCAGACTATTCGTACATATCTACCACCCAATTTTTGCCCAATCACGAGTTGAATAGTGAGTGTAAATTACGACAGATAGTCGTACATATAGATAGACACACAGAGATACAAGTGAATGTCATGCTTTCAAATTAATCAACTTTTTATTGGGTACTTAGTGCCACTTTATGACATTTACGAATATGACACTATCCGCATGAAACCACTCCACATCTGATCACTGGCATTTGATTCAATTTTATTTTAAAGCCCCCCTTCTCGTTCTCATTAGGTTTTCATCTAATTTTTCGATTAACTAAATTAGATAAGGAAGATAAATTGTTTTGTATTGACATAGATCACAAGTCGTTAATAGATTGATGGATAACAAATTGAGAAGGAAGTGAAAACTGGTTCGAATTCAATTGGAATTGGAGTTCGTTGTTCGCACTAGTGACAAATCCTGATCTCATGTGTTAAAATATTAATCCGGTTGTGGTGTGGATATATGTACATGGGCATAGATAGGTTCCTACTTATGTATTGTCGCTGAATCGGATTGACAACAAAGCTAAGCAGGTTAAGTATTTCCGATTTAAAAGGTCAAGTTTGGCCCCTCAGTTACCAGCACCGTGTCAGCCTTAATTTGTGCAAAAAAATTGTTCTGAATCCAAGGTGTCATAGAAACGGAGGCACTTGCTTCCTTTCCTTCCTTAATGACGGTAACGACGCCGCACGGGTACACTTGACTTATCTAATTCGATTTTATTGACATTTTTGACTTCAAGTAGCGACAAGTAGTTCACAGTTTCCTTTCCGCTTTGATTGGTTTTATGTAAGTCGCATTTACAAAAACCGACCAGCATACCAACAAAACGTGATTTGAATTCGATTTACAGATGTAGGAACGACGACGAGCGCTTGACGTATCTCAGGCGAATACGTAACCTTTTTTCCCTTTTTTCTGTTTTTATTGGTCGGTATCCTCATACCGAACTCGGTCAGCAACTAATTTAATAAAAAAAAACAATATAGGCACCAAACCATGTTAGAGAAGGAGTGAGCCCAGAAAACATAAACGGAAAAATGAAATGAAAAAAGACAAAAACAAAAACAAAAATGGAAAAAAAGGAAAGGAAAGGGGTTAACCTTGTAGATACTCAGCGTCCAGCAACAGTCAGACCAGACATAGCCAACTCTTATATAGTGCGATTATTTTATGATTTTTCAATTTTTACCCCCTTCCGCCCTCTGGCTGGGTAAAGCATTTGAGAGTTGCAGTGCTGAAGTTAAGTCTGTTCTGATAGATACTCGTAGTTAAATTTAAAACAAAAAAATGAAAACTCTTTTTAGTCGTTGTATCTAACTAGCTGACTAAATGCGGTCGTAGACTCGAGAGGAAAAATGTATGAAGCTGAAACCTAAAATTCACAGTCAGTGACCACTGACCAGCACTCCTGCAGCACCAACGTTGGCCGGACTTATGTTACCTAATGTAATTTGAGAATTGTATTGTTTCATAATTGGAATAAGTGCATTTTCATCATGGTATTAGCGCACGGGCACTAGTATTTGTACTCGTACTCGTACTTGCACTCGTATCTTTGTTTTAGTGCCATGTGTGTCCAAGTATCGGTGTAACACAGTCCAATTGGCTAGTTTGACCGACTTTGTTTACTTGACATTATCGCCCGTTAATTATTGGAGCTTAATAGCCTGCCTCTGGTTCTACGCCATGCACTATCTACTATGCGCTATGCGAATAGTGTTCGTATTGTATTACCGTTAACAACCAAGGGACAAACTATGCATGGCCTAAATTTGGATTAGTTGGTATCTTAATCATACGCAAAGTTACATGTAATGAATGTCAGAGCTACGGATAAGTGAAAGGTTGATCGAATCACTCAAAAGAAGAAGTAAGGTGCGAACTAGATACCAATTTAGTACATTTTGATTCCAGTTCTTGTCGGGATAAAGATGTGTAGTGTGAGTTTCCTTTATAGAAAACGGCACCTAATGTCCCCATCCCAAATGCATACTCGCGACGTACGAGTGTGTTAATTGTATCATAGTTGAAGAATCAAGGTTATATTATTCTATGAAGCCCCGGGTGAGAGTAGGTTTAAAAGCTAGTTTTGCCTGTACTTTATCGACCGATTCTCTGTATCTACTATGTGCACACAAGTGCGATATTGTAATAATAAATCAAGCTGTCAAAATCCACAACAATTGGCTCTACGAAGTGGATGGACATAATGTAATTAGCAGACTAATCTTCAGCCATTAAACCAGGAAGATTAAGTCGATTCTTGTTCAAATGCGACTTGCAGCTTCAAAGAGGAAAACACGTTTTAAGTAGAGCTTTTTTTATGATCGAAGAAATACGTGTTTTAAAGAAATCCAATTAAATTCACAAAACATGTGATAAATGTTAACATTACATAACAAGACAATTAAATAGACAAAGGTATCTGTGTTGTATTTTTTTTCAGTAGAAATTAAGTATTTTTATCCATTAAGAAAGACTTGGGTGAAACGAAAAATTTACACGGAGATAGTTTCTTCTTACCCAATAAATTAAGTCAGAGAATTTGAGAGTAATGACTATTAGACTACGAGTTCTTACCTTCGATGGGTACTAAAATTCCCAGCAGAGGTAAGGGAAAAACATTTCACATGAATCTGTGAAGGAAATGTTCATGGATGAATTGAAGATGGATGGATAGTATGAGACACACTTGGATATAAAACTACCTGATTCTGCATTATACTTCGAAGTGATATGGAATTGATATGGAAAGAATAGCCTGACTTCTATTACTTCAGACAGACAAAGGTGTTATAATATATAAAGGGTTTTCCAATAGCGACTTGACAACTTTGAATTTAATTTGTGAACGCACTCTTTCTCTAATCATCAAACTGTCACTGTCAATTTATTCAGTAAACTCAACATTCTCATCATGGTAAAGTACACGAACGAGCAACGTCTGCAAATTATAAAAATTTTCTACCGAAATTCGGAGTCGGTGACTGCAAATTTAAGAACGTTAACTCCAATTTTCGGTCGTAATTCTTGCCCTAGTAGACAGGCAATAACAAGTTTAGTGCAAAGATTTGAGTCTACATATTTGTTGTGTGATGTTGCCGTTTCAGTGAAACAACGTGTCGAAAATATCGCTGCCGTTCAGGCGTTCGTAGCAAACGATCCAAATCAGTCAATTCCACGGCGTTCTCAAGAATTGGGCATCGCTCAGACCACATTATGGCGTATTTTGCGTAAGGATTTTGGTTTACACCCATACAAGATCAAGCTGAATCAAGAATTGAAGCCGATGGACCATTTGAAGCGACGTACGTTCTCCGATTGGGTTCTGAAGAAGATGCGCCAAGATGATGAATTTCATCGCAAAATCATCTTCAGTGACGAAGCTCATTTTTGACTCAATGGGTTCGTCAATAAGCAAAATATGCGTTATTGGTCGGGTGAAAATCCATATGTGCTTCATGAATCACCACTTCATCCACAAAAAATAACGATAACGATCGTCACGTTACTGTGAATGGTCAGCGTTATCGCGCCATGATCACCGATTATTTTTGGCCCGAATTGGAAGATGGACATGTGGTTTCAACAGGTTTGTGCCACAAGACACACAGCACACGCTACAATCGATTTATTGAAGAGTAAGTATGGTGAGCGTGTTATCTCAAGAAATGGGCCAGTCGATTGGCCGCCTCGTTCGTGCGATTTAACGCCGCTTGACTATTTTCTGTAGGGCTACGTTAAGTCATTGGTTTATGCCAACACGCCGACGACGTTGGAAGAGCTCAGAGCCAACATTGAACGCGAAATAGCGGCCGTTTCGGCTGAAATGTGTGGCCGAGTCGTTGAAAATTGAGTCCAACGAATCGACCGCTGCAAACGTGCCCGCGGTGGCCATATGAACGAAGTCAAGTCCCATTCGTAAATGTTTTGAGTGTACCGATAATAAAGTTTTTGAAATATCTCAAATGGTTTGCATTTATTTAAAAAAAAAGTTGTCAATTCCTTATTGGAAAACCCTATACTATTATAGTTTGACGGCAACTTGGCTTTTAAGGCTCTAAGGAAGCTCCGACGAAAATAGTAAAAATTGATTTACAATATCGAGAGGTAACAAATAGATATGTATTATCTAGGTACAGTGTTCGAGGATGGAGATGCTCCAGCGAGGACAACACCTGATCAATCCTCATAACAAACTATTCCATCAGCGTTAGGCCCTTGCTAGAAAACAGTCAAATTTTATAGGGCAAAAGACGATAAGTAATTTGTAATATTGCATATGCATGTGCAAAGTATAGAATGATTTGATATAAGCTATACTGCATTGTTTAATAGGAACATGTGTTAAAGAATGCAGAAACTATTAAGATGAAAGTGATGAAGAATTGGTTACTTATTTCTTACGACCCTAAGGAGAAGAATATTCAGCCAGTATTTGAACAGCAGCCTTTGTAAACTAAAAGCAGAAAGTATACATTCGGATGAAAGAAACATGATTTTCACTAGGCCTATAGGCCTACCAATTTACCCTAAAGCCATATTTCAAACGTAACCTGAAACATCGTGATATTTTATAAGCCGGCAGGGGTTGTGGAATGCCCTGCGCTTTTTATTTCCCGCAAATGTTCAAAACCAACGTAGACCAGTTTCTCTCTTTCTTTCCTCTCTAATTATATTTAGACAAGCAACGCAACTAGCGGAGGTAGTATAGTCTACATGCACATTTTAATTTTAACTCCAAAATAGGAGAGAAGAACATCGTTGGTAGTAATGCAGATAATACACGACACCATGTACGAAAACGGACTTGCTCGTATGCAATTGACTTTGCTGCTGGGCAACACCATAGTCTCAATATTCACAAACGAACATGACAGTTACTTGATCAATAAATCGTCAACCGAATTGATTATGTTGGGTTCGACGCCAGGTATTCCTACAGTTTCGCAGCCAACAACGGAGAAATCCAGTGAGGAGACTTAGTGAGTTTCTTAAACAAATGCGTCTGCGTTGCGTTTATGTCAAAATTGGCTAATGTCAATATATGTATCGTACTTTGTATGGAAGACACCGAAAAACGCAACGCATTAGTGCACACCAAATTTTATTTTAAATTTTCAGGAGCGAATTTGAATGAAATTCCATTAACACGTTAATTTTTGGGCCAAACAAGCATAAAGTTTTATAGATTTTTTTTCTAAGCAACTTATAGTAATTACTAAGAGGAGTAATTTTTTTATTAAATACAGTTAGAATATATGTGCTTAAAGTAACTAAATGTTTTTTTTTTTGCTTACCGATTCAGAACAGGTCATTTTAAGAAAAAGAGTTTTTTTTTCGTGAAAAAACATAAATTTAGTCTAGTTTAGTCAAGTAAGTTAATTTTTTAAACTTATTTCGTTAGTTATTGATACCAGGGCCAAATATTTCATCGAATGCCTCCTCCTTCTCTTCACGAGCTTATTTTTGGCAATCCGAGCATCTTTGGTCGCTTGTTAAATTTTGTTTGTCTGCCAAACGTACCCGTTTCCCGTCGTGTTTCATACTGTAGGCGTATGCATAGTTACCAATTTAAATTTTTAGTACCTCCATAATTTTCAATAAGTTATGAGAACTTTCATTAAAAATGCAAGCGGAGATCCAGATACAATTTCAAAAATAGTTTTGAAGCAGAAAGAGTGCGAAAGACCCATAAACCAAACGGGATTGTTTAAGCTCTTATTGTTGTTTTGGGTATTTCAAGGAGCTAGCAGCAAGACAAAAGGATCACATATAAGGTCTTTCCGGCTACTTTTTTGAAAAGGCGTCTCAAGAAAACGAGACACATATGCTTCCGATGTTTTGAGTGAAAGAAGAAAAACAATCTTGGTAAAGAAAAGTAGGACTATCAAGATATGCCTTCCAACCAATTCAGTGATTTTGTCTTGATACCTTGGCATAAGATTTAGCGAGAAGTTTAATTTTAAAATTCCTAAAAGAACTGTATGGCAATACGAGAAAGCCATGCCAAGTGGAGCGGTCTTAAGAGCTTCTTTAGGAATTTTAACTGGTCGTTATGTTTCCTCGATAACGACGTGGATGCCGCTGCTGATATGATTACAGGCACCATTATCTTTGGAATGAGATCCTTTATTACTCATCGGATGAAGAGAATCAAACCAAAAGAAAAGGCATGGTACGACTTGAGCTGTAAAGAGGCCGTCAGGGTTAGAGAAATGTTTTTTCGGTCCTTCAAGACAACCCGGCAGAGGAAAACCGAAAAAAGTTCAAACGAGCCAGAAATGACTGCAACGCCTTTCTTAAGCGTGTGAAATTCCAATACGACCAAAAACTGAGGAAAAAAAACTGCAATGTCACAAAGGCAGTACAAATTTTTGGTCGTTCGTCAAAAACATTAGAAATTCCGCCTCATCTTCCATCCAACGCTCATTTACAATGACATTCCAGCTGTCAGCTCTTTGGACATGGTCAATCTGCTTGCTGCACACTTTGCGGCCAGTTCAACACTCCCAGATTGTGCGTTATCTCCTACACTTGAGTGCGTCGAATCTTCAATGGGACGAATCTACTTTCGCACTCGTGTAGTAGCAAGAGTACTTAAAGCATACATAAATCCGCTGGTCCAGATGGTATATCTCCCCTTCTTCTGAAGAGGTGTTATTCCACGCTGGCAAATCCACTGCGTAAGCTTTTTCATCAATCCTACTCTTTAGGACTCTTCCCGAACAGATGGAAAACAGCATTTGTCCAGCCCGTCCCTAAAAGAAGTGAATCATCATCTCTGCCCTCCTACAGACCCATTGCACTTGCGTCCCTTCTTTCCAAGGTCATAGAAATGCTGATAAATCGTCAGCTCATGAAATATCTCGAACCACGAAAACTTTTTAATGACCGGCAATATGGTTTTCGTAGCAACAGGTCCACTGGTGATTTGATGGCATGTCTCACCGAAAAGTGGAACCAAAGCGTACATCAATCTGGCGAAAGCAAGATAGTTGCACTTGATATTTCTAAGGCATTTGACAGAGTTTGGCATCAGGGTCGTTTGTCGAAAATGCATGCATTTGGGATCGATGGATTAGAAATTACCTTTCGGAAAGTTCAAGTTGTCTCGGACGGTTTCCAGTCTGATATCCACAAAATAAATGCTGGTGTGCCCCAGGGCTCTGTTCTGTTTCCGACACTCTTTTTAATTTTCATTATTGATCTCTTGTCTGCTACTTTTAATTCAATGTATTCCTTTGCTGATGACAGTACTCTCTGCTTTTTATATTCGCTCCCGGACTCACGGCACTGCTCTTCGGCTGTAGAACAAGAACGGCAGCGTATGCTAAGCTTGTTAAATTCCGATATCAACAGCATAGCCAATTGGGGAAGAGTGGAATTTAATGCTTCCAAAACACAATGCTGTCTGCTGTCGTTACAGCGAAATTTAAACACCCAGCCATTATCCGTGAATGGCACTTGCATCGTCTAAACCGAAAAACTTTCCATTCTCGGTATGTGTGTCAATATCAACTTACGTTGGAATGACCACATATTTGATGTCGCCAAAAATGCTGCGAAATGTCTAGGTTTCCTGAAGCGATGTAAGAAATATATATTTTACCCCCTCTGCTCTGGCCTCAATATATAAGGCATTCATCAGTACAACGCCCACATCTGGTCAGGTGCTCCAAAAACGTCTCTGCACCTGCTGGATAGGATTCAAAACCCCGTGATAAAACTTATTGATGATACTAATATCAGTCAATCAATGGACACCCTCGAACATCGACGAAATGTCTCGTGTCTCACTTTGTTTTATCGCTATTTCCATGCTCATCAGTATACCCTCAAGCCATTTTCGGACGTACTCTAAAATATCGTGATTCGTTCCTAAGCCGTACAACTCGCTTATGGAATGCCCTGCCGATCTCTGTATTTCCTGGTCGTTATAACTTGCAAACATTTAAAAACAATGTACATCAGTACCTCTCTTTTCTTCCTCCCTAAATTTCCTTTGACCGCGCTGTGTACAATCGCTTTAAGGGTACACAAACCATTTGAACGCGCGATAATTATAAAAAAAAAGGTCAACGACCACGTGAGAGCCATTTTTAAACGAGCAAGCTTTGCACTGTACTTTATAAGCCCAATTCTGAGGAGACGAAGTAGCCTCGGCAAGAGGACTAAGTTGCTTAGGCACAATGGTTCAATTTGGCACCAATACATCGTGGAAAGGATTTGGTAGTCCGATAGGACAATTTTTCGTTCCTGCACCGAAAGTTATCGATACCCAACTACCTACAGTACAGGAAACTGTACAAAAAATCAAGTGCCCTACAAATTGATGAATTTATGATGAAGTTCTCAATAAAACTTCTACAGAATCTTAGTGACCATCCAAATCAAGGAATCAGTCGTTCATAGACCTCAACGGAGATCACACGCATTACGCATTTCTTGTTCGACTTTAAAAGTGTGGAAAGAAAAAATAAATACAGTGTTAAACAACGAATTTTCAAGTGTTCAGTAGCCGAAGTGGTAGAGACCCGGTCAATAAATTTCGGGGTTCTGGGTTCGCTTCCCAGCCTCTGCGAAAGTTTTTTTTTTTTTTTTTATTTAATTCATTTAAAAAGACAATTTATTAAAAAGTGTTTACATAATACAAACCGACGTGATGGATTGTGGAGAGCGGTCCGCTATGCTAATAGCGGGATCTGTGGAGTTACCAGTCGAGGCTTCGAGTGGTTCGAGCCAAACGCCAAAAGCAAAGAGAAAGAGGAAGCTAAAGCCAACCTCTAACTCGTTACAGCGTCCCACCCTGCCAACGTCCACTGAAAAGCTTGGTGGATTGAGGGTATTAAACAATTTCGCTTCATTGGCAGCAAGCGAATCGGACGATGAAGAGGAGGAAATCTTGTCCATAAGTAACAGCATCAAAATGCTGCAGCAAGGTTTACAGGCCATTAAAGAGCGGCAAATGGTCAGAAGGAAGAGGGAAGAGCATGAGCTATCCCAACAACAACAGCAGTCGCAGCTTGCTCAAAAGCAGTCGCAACAAAAAATACAGTCGGCACAAGTGCTACAACAACAAAAAGCAAAACAAAAGAAACAACAACAACAAGAGCAGCCACAACAACGGCAACAGCTAAAACAGCAGCAGCAGCAACAACAACAAAAACAACAACAACAGCAGCAGCAGACGAAGAAGAAGGAGAAGGTGCCTCCTATCAACACCTATAAATTGGAGGTAATTGCAACCAAGGACCTGTGTAAGTTGGTCATTGGTAATAATTTCAATATTAAGAGATTGGGGAACGATCGCCATGCCATCCACTGTAATACAGTGGAGGGCTACGCGAAAGTTAAAGAGCTCCTAAAGGAAACGACGACGGAGCACTACTCATACACACCGAAGTGTGAAAAGCGGCAATCGATGCTGTTGAAGGGGTTGGAACCGTCTTCTGATCCTGAGGAGATCCTAGCACTGCTCAAAGAGAAGGAGTGCGAAGGACTCAAGTTTGTGGGGGTAAAGCCGTTTACCACAGCCAGAGCTAGGCGGGAGAAACGGAGTCTGCCGTTCTTCTTGGTGCAGCTCAGTCCCGAAAGTCGTCTGGATAGTCTAAGGAGTATCAATGTCCTAGACTACCAGGTGGTTCACTGGGAAAAATTAAAAAGGAGCGATGGCGTTATACAATGCGTTCGCTGCCAGAGGTTCGGGCACGCCGCGTCGAACTGCCAAATGCAGCCTCGATGCGTGAAGTGCGCAAAGAACCACAGTTCCGAGGAGTGTGCTCTGGGTGTTGACGGAGCATCCGATAGGTCGCAGCTCTCGTGCGTATTATGTGGGAACGTGGGACACACCGCAAACTATCGGGGTTGTCCTAAGTTCACCGAAATTAAAAAAGCAAAATTGGCTCGGCAGCAGAAGGTGGAGGTCAAACGTTCACCTGTGAGGTTTCAAACACCAGCCGTCACGCCCCAAATTTCCTACGCCCAAATGGCGTCAGGTAGGGGGGCTACGGTACAGCAAGCGACTGTTGCTTCTTCGGCTCCGATGCCGAGAACAACGGAAGCTGCACCCAACATGCTAGCCATCTTGCTCGCAATCCAAGGGCAGATGGCTCAGCTGCAAAAGCAGGTTCAAGAACAGGCCAAGCGGGTGGACCAGATCTACGCGTTGCTGCCGGGCCTAACGCAACACATGCCGTAATGGGTACGCACATGGTGGAGCAAACTTTGAAGGTCCTTGCGGTGAATGTGAATTCATTGATTAGGATCGAACGAAGAGCCGCGATGTTTAAATTGCTACAAGACCAAACTCCTGATGTGCTTTTCGCTAGCGAAACCAAGCTAACCGATAAGCACAAACTGGAGTACAATAATTATATTGTTAGAAGAAGAAACCGGCCCAGATCCAAACGTGGAGGCGGTGTCGCGATCTTCATTAAAGAGGGTATAAAATTTCACAGAGTGTACAAGGGGGTGTTGCGCAGGTTCCGGGTCTTGGAGGCAGTCGTCGTTTACATCCCGCTCCGCAGTGGAAAGCGGCTGTACTTGGCCTCTGTTTACGCACCTGAGGCTTCACAATCCACCCTATTCATTACAGAGCTCGATACGCTTTTTCGACTTCTGAGGCTGGAATCGGGGGAGAATTATTTTATAATCGGCGGGGATTTCAACGCTAGACATAGAGATTGGGGAAATAATTTGCCAAATACTAGAGGGAACCTACTACTCGATTGGTGGGGTCAGCACGATGTCATGTACAGACTCGGTCTTAAAGCGACAGATAACCCGTCGTTTCCCAGAGGCGGGTCTTATTTGGATCTACTGCTGTACGACGAACGTATACGACTGACAGGTACGAATTTACAAACTCTAAACTGTCTGCGCACATTCGTATATGACAGCGACCATTGCGGTTTTAGCACCGAAATTACAGTTCCCAATGAAATTGCGGAATTGGAGGAGTTTGTCCAAAGATATTCTTACAACTACAGTAAGACTCGATGGACACGCTTCTCCGCAACCTTGACTAGAGCGCTCTCCTCGAACACGCTCCACCCACCGTCCAATAGGAATTTGTCAAACGAGGAGATCGACAATTACCTAAAACAAATGGACGAGACAATTAAACAAACTATGGACACTACAATACCGCGGTATCGACGTACGACTAACGAAGACCTGTTCCGCAATCCTACTATTGACGCACTGCACCGACAGAAAAGTAGACTTCTGACCAGACTTAAAAACTTGTACAGACAGTTAACTGACCGACAAGACCCGGAGATTAGGACACTGAAGTCGTCGATTAAAAATATTCAAACGCTAATAAAAGAAAATTACAGAATTTCTGTAAGTTTGTATTGGAACAACAAGGTTCGGGCTGTAAACACCAGCAACCCGAATATGTTTCAGCAAATAAATAAACTATTTCGGAGAAGAAATCAAAACGACCTTCAGTGTCTTAAAATAGCCCGGACAACAGACAACGAACGATTACTGACAATAGCAGGCATTGATCCAAATGAGGCCGCTGATGACGACTTTTTTGTGATCGAGGATCCACAGGAGAAGGTTGAGGCCATAGGGGCGACTTTCCAGGAAGTATACAAGGCCATTGATAACATTGGCCCTAATTACGACCTGGAGAATCGCGTCTTGGTGCACGACTTCTGCATTCGAAATGAAATAGGGAACTGGCGATCCGAGGGCTCTGGTTTCACCCGGTTTAGCGACGAAAATATGGCAAATAACGTCATTGCCAGAGAGGGTGGCCTACCCCCGTTCATTTCGAAGGCAGGACTCCATGAGATCTTCGACACAATCAGGGCTAAGAAATCGGTGGGGACCGATGGTATTCCGAACATCGTGCTTCGACATCTTCCTCTAGAAGCGGTGGACATTTACACCACCCTGTTTAATAATGCAATGAATAATGCACATTATCCAGCGCATTGGAAAACGGCGGTGGTTCAACCTATCCCCAAAAAGGGAAAGGATATATCCAATCCGGCGAATCTGCGGTCGATAAGTCTCCTTCCGAATATCAGTAAGGTTTTTGAAAAGGTAATCAATAGAGCTCTGTCTAGGTGGGTTGAGGACAAACATATAGTTCCGGATAATCAATTCGGTTTTAAGGCGGGACATGATATCTCACATGCCGCGTCTAAACTGGTTTCTGATATCCAATGGAATAAAGGCAAAAAACAATGCACTGGTGCTTGCCTTGTTGACTTGGAGAAGGCCTTCGACACCGTATGGTTAGACGGTCTTTTCTATAAGCTGACTGGGCTGGGGATCAGTAAACCACTCTTGTACATTCTTTATAATATGCTACACAACAGACAGTTCATCGTGAAGAATGGTGATGTGACTTCTGTTGGAATATCAGGCCCATGCTGGTATTTGGTTGTCCCGTGTGGTTCAATGTACGAGCAAGCTTAATGGAAAAGATTCGGGTGTTTGAGAGGGCTTGCCTTAGGGCCTGTCTTCGCTTGTATAGAACACCAGAGTCGGAGTACAAAAAATTTTATCCTAATGAGGTCCTTTACAGCAGGGCGAACCTAATACGAGTGGACAACTTCGTAATTAAGCTGACTCGAAGGCACATTGCAAGAGCAATGACGTCGACAAATAACCTGATATCTGGGGCTTACTACCCCAATTACCTTTACCACGAGAGTGTGCGCTTTGACGGCTTCGTTCCACCGGAAGCATTCCTCTACCTAGATCAGAAAGGGTTGATCCAGGATAGATCAGCGGTGCCGTTAATCTTCCACGTCGCTCGGACAGCTGGGGACAGGCGACTCAACTACGACAGAGACGTCGCACACGGCAGTGTGGATCGCCTCAGGTTCAGTAGGGCGGTTGGGAATCGCGATAAGAGGGATGTCGTTCGGCAGCACCAGCATTTCTGGTGGTTGAATGATGGAGAAGATGATTCGTCGTCGTTTCCGTCAATTACGGACCAGCCTCACTAATGAGGCAGAGCTGACCAATCTGTTTTCTCTGTAAACAGCGATGGCCGGCTTACATAGGTTTAGGTTAGCATTTAAGAAACATATACATATATCAGTGTATACAAAGGTGTATACTGATATATGTATATGATTGTGTATAACGTCTATGTGTGTTTATGTGTGTATTGTACATTTAGTTTAGGTAGGCTAAGGTTTATTTTAAGTTAGATACTAAGTTTTTATTAAAAATAAAAAATTATGTCCATATGCTAAGTTTTGTTAACAAATTTTTTTCTTAGCTTTAAGTATAGTAAATAAATAGTTTTAAGAAAATGTAAATGAAGTCGAAAGACATAGTTATAAGAATTTAGAGTAGCTTAGAGTGCTTGTGTGGGGCCAGTAAGTTAGTGTAAGATTATTAAGTAATTGTAAGCTAGCATTTAAGCATTTTTTGTTAGAATGTAAGAGTTAGTGTTAAGAAAATAAAATGCATATAAAACTGAAACTGAAAACTAACCAAATCAAGGAATACAGAACTACCTGTAATTAAGGTGACAATTTCATTTTAGTTATAAATCTAGTTCAAAATAATGAATTTAATTACACTATTTTAAAAGAGAAAGCTTTATTAAAAAAAAAAAACATCCTTTCCACAGGAAGAAGAGCATGAGAAGTTACTCCAAAAAGAAGTTATTCAAAATCTTATCAAACGGTAAAAAGAACGCGCCAAACCGGCAGAGATTGCAGGTATGTTAAGTCCACAACTGACCAATTGAGATCTTGGAGAAGACGCAAGAGGGCACTACATCTTTATATGACAGCACTTAACATATTTAAAGGGTTTTTCAATAAGAGCGCTACAAAAGTTTTTTTTTAAACAAAACAAAAACGGTTTCGGATATCAATGAAATTCTTTATTCCTGTGAAAGTACGTTCGATGCCATTATGTATGGAACTCGATTTCTTTTGCATGGCCACCACGGGCACGCTTGCAGAAGTCCAGAAGCTGAACCCTATTTTCGACGGTTTTCAAGCATAGATCGGCCGATACTGCTGCAATTTCACGTTCGATATTCGAAGTTCGAACGAAGTTCATCAATCGTCGCTGGCTTGTTGGCATAGACTATAGACTTGACGTAGCCCCACAGGAAATAGTCTAACGGCGTCAAATCGCACGATCGAGGCGGCCAAGCGACTGGACCATTTCGTGAGATAACACGTTCTCCAAACTTGGTTTCCAATAAATTGATTGTGACATTCGCTGCGTGGCTTGTGGCGCCGTCCCCATCACAGTAACGTGCCGGTCTTGATCATCACGGAAGAAGTACGGCCCAATGACGCCGACGGCAAATAAACCACACCAAACCGTAATTTTTTCGGGATGCAATGATGACTCATGGAGTACGTGTGGACAGCCCAATTCACGAACAGTTCTTGAGTCAATTTAATCTTGTAAGGATGTAGCCCAAGATCTTTTCGCAAAATTCGCCACAACGACGTCACAGAGATGCCCAACGCTTGAGAACGACGTGTGAGAGACACATTTGGGCTTTCTGCAACTGAAGCCTCAGCGGCAGCAATATTCTCGACACTACGGGCACTTCTTTGTCTCACTGGCACGGGAACATTTTGTACTGTGCCTGTGGATTCAAATTTTTCCACTAGACGCTCAATTGTTGATCTGCTAGGACGATTATGACGACCATAAATTGGACGTAGCACTCTTAGCGTTGAGGCCACTGACTCCGAATTTCGGTAGTAAATTTTAATAATTTCGACTCGTTGTTGGCTCGTATATCTTTCCATCATGAAATGGCAAACCTTACTGAAGAGAAATGTCAAAAGAGCGGCAAGCAATATGGCGTCGTTTGCTGTCCCTGTCGCTCTACTTTTGTAGCGTCCCTGTTGAAAAACCCGCTACATAGACAAGTTATACAGAGTCAAGTCTATTTTTAGCATCACTGCTAAACTTAGATTTTGTAAAGGGTGTCCCAAAGTTCACACCAGATTTGAATTTTGCATCAACGAAAAAAAAGACAGCGTGATAGCTGACACAGTTCAGGGTTATTAAAAATGGAGCGCTACATGAATGAATAACGCGTTTTCATTGCTGAGCAATATTTTGAAAACAATAAAGGTTTGGTAGCTACAATTCGCAATTTTCATCTTCAGCGATGAGGTTCATATTCATATTGATGGGTTTGTTATTCGTCAAAATTGTCGACTTTGGGGTTCAGAACAACATGTCACTTACCCAGTTTCTTCGACAGCTCAATTGAAGCAATCCGCATTGGTCCAATACTTGTAAAAATTCTGGTGTTTATATGAAATTATCCAAAATGAGCGAGAGAAATTTAACACATAGTTGATTGAACTGACACCTGACACTAACACTGATACATTGTTCTTATTTCTTTGTCTTTCCAAATATTTCGTTTGCAATCCCACCTGCCCGTTGATGAAAGAATGATGAGAGCGCGAGAGAGTAAAATGTTTCAATGCAATTTGAAAGTGTTTATATGATATTTCAAAGTGGTTACAAATTTTCTATGCGTTTTATAAGCAGGAATGAACGTATGCGTGGTGAATATTTCAATGCGGTTTGAAGTGGTGTTTATATGATTTTGAACCAATGCGGATTGCTTCAACGCACATTGAGCTGCCGGATAAACTGGGTAACTGTTTGGTGCGAACTTTAAGCTGAAGACGTTATCGAACCATCCTTCTTTGAACATGCGACTGGTCAGACAATAACAGTTAATGGTGCTCGCTATCGCGACATAACAATCCAGTTTTTTATCTAAATTGCAAGATATGGAAGCGGACCACATTGTTTCAACAAGATGGTGCCACATTCCATAGGAGAGCACCAATATCACCAAGACCCTTGATTTGCTGATGCGTGGTTCATGTGACTTTGTTAGCATTATACTTCAGAAAACAATTCTAAGTTCAAAAGCGAAACGCAGAGTCAACTATTTTTGTACGCTGATGTCACCCAAATATGTACGAGTATAATAGATATGTGTAACTTCGAGGCATTTGGATTTTTTTTTCTCGACTCCGATATTTGTACTCCACTCTAAATTAAATGAAGACTTTTCGATTTCGATTCCTACATGGAATACGCAGATAACTCAGAAGAATAGAACTCAACTTTAGTGACGTGAACAAGTGCAAGGGGACCTCTGCCATCGTCTCCATATTCATGCTAAAGGGTTAGTGCAAAGCAGGGATGGTATCCTGGTAATATACCACCGCCACCGCGGTGCGAGGAACAAGCGGCTTATCTACGACGGGTATGTTGCCAACGCTTAGGAGCTCCTCCGTTTTAGTCCCGCGATTGCGGACAGGGATCGGATCGATGCCGAAAAACAATATATTACACCGAATTCCGGTGGCTTCTAGAAGGGGAGAGGGTTGGCTTGCTCTCCTAGGTCGGTTCGTTACTAAGGTAACATACTCCTCCTAGTTGTAAGTTAGATTAAGGATATTTAGGGGAGTCTCGTGGAAAGGCCGCGTTCGTTAACATGAGGCGGCGCCTCTGAGAAGTGAATGATACTTTGACGAATGCCAGGCACCCGAAATAGCAATTGGGATGGTGACCACCCGGTGCGAGAGGCTACGAGTGCTCACCACCCCGATTATAGTTAAGTTAGGTTAAGTAGCTTAGGTAGATTAAGTAGAATAGGGTCATAGTTTTAAGTTTTATATAAAATTATAAAAAAAGATATGGTATCTAAGTTTTTTCTAACATTATTTTCTTAGAAATTTCATATATTGTATAATTGATAGATAAGATTAATCGTAAGATAGTTTTAAGGTTGAAAGGCAAACTTGAAATGAAATTGTTAAGGTTTGTTAAGTTTAGAACTCTCGGTAAGAGCCAGTAAGCTAGAATAAGTAACTATCATTGTCAAATTAGATTTAAGCATTTTGTCTAGAATTTAAGTAATAGTGAAAGAAACAATAAAAATGAATTAAAAAGTTAAAAAAAACCTCTGCCATCGTGGAATTTTCTAGTTGAGGAAGTTGGCCAAAGATGCGCTAGCTGGAGAAGCTTAATAATAAAGACTCTGGTCAACCCCGGACTGAAGCGCCATCTTACTTATTTAAGAAATTTACCTAAGTCGGCTATCCATTCCATGGCCAAAAAGCGATCATCGTTTCGTGTATACTTAGAAGTTAATAAAAAAAATTACCAAATTGCTTTTGACAAAAATAACTGCATCATACCGTTTCCCGCTTAAAGCAATCGATGCTACGAGGAATGAAAGATAAAAAAAATGGATGGCAGGCAAAAAATAGGGGAGCATTTCCTACATCGTTAAAGATCACACATGAATATGAGGAATCTGATTTTGTAGTCGTGATCGGACGAGTCCATACTCCACCCCCTAATGCGGAACACGGTATGGGTAACTCGCCGCAGACGAATGACTAGTTGTGTGTCTAAGAGCGAATGCTGAATACGTCCAATATGTAATGACGAGGGTAAATTTGATTTGCCAGCATCATGTCGTAGCTGTACTATCTGTCAGATCACGCTAATCGGTATTTTCCTCTAAACTGCGTAATCGACGGCTTTCAGTCTTAAATTTCAATCTTAAAATTGGTGTCTTCACGAGATAGGGGAAGCCGACGGATGTCTCTTCTTCGACTTAAGGGGGTAGTCTCATGTTCGATCTTCAAAAAATCATTTTTTTTTTTGCATATTTTCAAAGTTTAATATGTTGAGAATATATTGTGAAGATTTTAGACCGATACACTAAGTCATTTTAAAATTACAGAAATAAAATAGGAGAGAGCATACCTTGTAGCTGAAGGGATTATACCAAACTTTAGACGCGTTTTTCTCGAAACTACTTTTTATCAGTCGGCCTAGCTGATTAAAAAAAACTATTGAACCGTTTCGACTGAAATTTTAACACAAAATTCTACACATGAATGGTTCTGTCCGGTACGAGAATTAGATTTTTTATCCGCTTTTTTTATTTCGATTTTAAACCGAAAAACAGTCGATTTTTAAGAAAAAATTTTATAAGGCCTCCATTTTCTTATTTTTCACTCAAATCTTTTAAATCTTCTACGGGACTGAATGACAAGCTTATTGAAGAATAATCTTTTTTGGAATTTTGATTTCAGGTAATTACAAAAGGAGCAATCAGGGGGGCTAGCCATCTACTTTTTTTTGAATAGACTTACTTTACCTCACCAAAATGACGTTACTTTATTTCACAAAATTTCTTTTTGTATTATTCAATAGCTAAAGAATAACATACTCGTATAATTACCATAAGAAGATTGTATTTCATTTTCTGCAAAAAAAAAAAAAAATTTAAAAACCTTCAAAATTTAACCTTGGACATGAGACTACCCCCTTAAATCGCTTCGAGGGCTTTAAAGACGTTGTCAGCCTTCTGGTAATATTGTAAGGTAGGACGGTCACTTTTCATTTGGAGCTACATGGTTGTAATAAGACCAATTATATTCTATGGGAGAGTTTTTAAGTGGAATAAGCAAATGCATTTCTGCTTCTTTTAATAGATTCTGGGATTTCACTTGTTTTCCATTTAAAAAAAGGGATCTTTGATATAACTGGAGTTTCGACGAAGTTATCTATTGGTTTATGCCTGATGCAAGGACATGTTTATTCCTGTTCCTACGAGAATTTATTTTATTAGTAAGCATATGGTATGTTTCCGTTCTCTTTCGAACGCAAAGGACTCGCTATGTTCTGTGATCTTCAGTTAGCTGATATCGAAAGAGATCTAGATTGCTAAACATATAAAAACGTACAAGCGTAGTATATATAGAGACTAAATCTGATTTGCTACCTTCGTTAATCGTTATTCGATACTATCTCCAAAGCCTTGGTTTTAAATATACTCTGTGCCATACAATGAACTCAGATAGTTACATTCCAAAAATCAATATTTTTATAATAAAAACGGTCACACTGACCATTAGTTGGGTCTTTACACTTAACGTCTCTTTAAGGTTACCAACTCTCACTCTCCCAACAGTATGAATGCATCTCTGCTCTCTCAAAAAGCTTAAGCTTAACTTCAACCTCGAATCGACTCTTGGTTGAGAGTGCATTTCACAAATTGCAACTTGAACCAACTTACCACCACCAGTCATGCATTGTCGAAGTCTTAAAGTTTTATTGTACAATTTTGCCGATGGTAACTGTTAAATCAGCAGCAACCCCAACACCAACACCGTCGCATAAATTTTTTTCCATCATCCTTCCATCCAGTTTTTCCATCTGAGCGCCAGTGCTACAATATAGTGTATCTACGTATCTGTGTATCTGTTTAACGGTGAGCAGAGCACAACAGTGGTAACAACATTTTTTCCCAGATTCCCCCATTTCGATTCGATTGCGTTCGATGGTGGGGTTCATATATAAAATCGAAACGATAAGCCCAACGTCCACCAGTCGATAATTTCAAACGAATTTCAAATGAACACGGGCCGTTGGTAGAGTCGAACGACGACGAATTTTTGGCTCTTGAATTCTCAGTGCAATTGTATCTCCGAATTATCCCCATGTGTGCCCCGTGTTTGTGAATGTATTTAACGGTGTTTCAACAAGTTTATTTAAAAAATTCCTTCAAAATTAAAGAAGAAAAAAAAGAGATCCCTCAGCAAATTTACACTCCCAAATTCGATTTTTGTGGATTCACCGAGTTTTTATTTTTATTTTTTTGTTTCCAAAAATTTGGCACTCAAATACATTTGAGTTGGATTTT
Organism: Volucella bombylans; assembly: GCA_949129095.1. Lineage (NCBI taxonomy): Eukaryota > Metazoa > Arthropoda > Insecta > Diptera > Syrphidae > Volucella > Volucella bombylans. The sequence goes on from OX422142.1 coordinate 84,647,795, forward strand.
TTTTATTTGTTTTCTTTATTTGATTTAATTAGTAAGAAATATAAAAAAGAAAAAAATCTCAACAAGTGTTTATCTGTGGTGGCAAGAAGTGTGTGAAATATATATATAAATAGATACAGCGGAAAGTAAAAGTATCTCAAGAGTAAATTAAAAAAGAAATATCATACGAGTACATACGAGTACTTGGTCGAGTAAATCCGAGTACCTACATACATAATTTCAGTTTACCACAATTGAAAGGTTCTTGTTGCTACTGCTACTGATTTAGTTGGTTTACCTGCCGTTGTTGTTGTTAGTGCTGTTAGCTGATTCCAAGGAGACTTACGTTCGGAATAACTATTCATGCATTAAGGTGTGTAACAAATTTACTCCACTACTTTTGTGTTTTTTCTTCAACTTTTTCTTTAGCCCAGATACGTGAATTTTTTGAAATAAAATACTTGTATCTGTACCTAAGGATTATGCAATAAATTGCATGCATTCAATACGAATGGGTTCCATATGCGTAGTCGCAAGTAACAAGTGTAAGATGTATCTTCAAGTTCAAATGACCCATGTATGATACTCGTATCTATGAACATCGACGGTATAACTTTATGGAAAACTAATTTTATTTACTTATTTATCTATTTGTTTCTTTTTGTTTTTAACTTGTTCACTTGCATTTTCTTTGGAATGCCTTACTTAATATCCGCAACAACTTTAGTTGGCTTGCTGGATGTGTCTTAACCTGATAGTAACCATGCAATGGCTTGCATATGATTACAGTCATATATTGTATCTATAGCTCTAAAAGCTGCTAGAGAGCATGGATAGATGATGCTTGACATCTGAAGATAGTGTTTTTTTTTTTTTTGCACAGATACTGATATACGGTTGTGGTAACAAGTAACAAGTAACCAATAACCAGAAACCAGTAACAAGTGTCTGCGTGCATTCTTGGGAGATTTCACTCATTCGGAACGTTGGCTATATCTCGCTGTCATCATCGGCCTTATGTACAGATACTCGTACATGACTGCGAGTATGACTATGAATCGCGTGGATTGTGGTCTTTTTTTTTGTTTTGTTTCTAGTTTCCCATCGAATTAATAAATTACCGTAGAATAAATAAAACAACAACAGACAGATATGAATAGACAGACAGAGATTTTGTTAAAGCAGTTACCTCAGGAATGCGCGCCTGTAATGTGAAATGTCATCGTAAATTGTTGCAGTGCGGAGAGGTTATTCTCCAGCCTCGAGGCAACTATAATTTAATGACCGCACACGAGACATGTTTTATAGGCGCTAATTTTGATTGAGGATATTGCTGGGTTCTCGTGGCATTCTGCTATGGGAATCCGATGCCATTTCAAAGTGCTTTCAAGAATCTTTATGTGCACTATCAATTAAAATTTTCCTCATCTTCATCATTGTGTTGAGTGGATAGCTTATTGGTTGAATATGTGAGTAGTGGTGATACTGTGAGATGACCTAAAGTAGATGCTGCATGAAAAACGAATGTCCTCTCTTTAATTCACTTCTAATCAGATGAATTGGTGTTGGATTTATGAAGAAATACGAATTCATTAGTTTGACCTTGTAGCTTGGTTGCATACTTTTTCTTTCTAATATGTTTGTGGTTTATCAGATGATTACGTTTATTTTTTATTTGTGTGCCTAGAGACCTACTTGGTTTTCCCTTAAGGCACACAGTTTAACTTCTAAGTTAGAGAAGAAATTTCAATATTAAAAATCCTAGACGCTGAGGTAATATATTTGTATACCATTGGTTCCATATCATTAGAAATCAGCATTTTAACCATAAAGAGTTGTTGCATTGCATAATTCTTTAAAAAGGCCAATAAAAGTTAATTCTTTTTCATAGTTTCCTTGAAAATAAAACTGGAAATACTACACAATAACATAGTACACATACATATGTTCTGCTGCTTTATTGGTTTCAGGGCATAGACGTCCATGAAGATTTCGTAATTTTCCTACAGTTGTATTTTTTAAACAGAACGAAGCTGTCTATAGTAGTGACATGACCTTTCAATTTCTTTTTGCTTGATGTATCTGCGTGCTTCTCCAATTGTATGTGAACTCTTATAAAGATAATTTGTCAGTTTCTCCATTCCTATTAATAATATATGTAAGTTCGTGGCTAGTTTTCCACGAGATTTTCACTCTTTTGTTTTCTGGTTTCAATCAGGGTACGTTTTAGAGTTTTTAGTAATTACATTTGGAGATATGAATAAGAAAGCTTTTCATTGTAGAATTTAGAACTATTTTGGAAATACATGAAGAAGTTTTTAACATCATCCATACCAACAACCATTAGTAACGCATTCCAGCTATCAGTGCCTTTCCCAACTAACTTAAAGCCTGGAAAACTTGATTTAAACATATACTCGTAAAAAATATGTAAAGATACGAAAAGTATGGTGAAACAAAAAGTCAGAAGTCAGAACAAATCAATCTGACAGTAAATATCAAAGGTATCTGGCAGATTCTGTCATATGAAATACATTTTTTTTTTCAAAAGTGATTGCAGTACTATTGATGAGTCTCTCGTTTGATGGATTAAAAGTTATTTTTCAAACCATTTAATTCGAATTGCTTCAAACATTCTTAAGTAGAATATTTGCAAAAGAAAATATATCTCGATATCTAGTAAGGGTCCGTTCCGTCACCCACACTCTACTTGCCAGTATGGAATCTTTGCCTTGAGGGCAAAAAGTCCCTATCCGAATAATAATTGTAATACCTTTTAAATAAAGTGATAAAAGCTAAACGAAACCCATAAAATTCATTAATAAATTTTTTATAATATGGTATACATATTGTACATAGGTGTCGGTTAGGTCTCCGCCGTCAGAATATGTGCTAGGATCAGCTCTATTTTAATTTGCATCACACGTTGCAGTGTGACCAGTGCATAGATAACTTGCCCAGTTTCCATACAGGCCCAGTTCAGTTTCCCAGATCAGGCGATCAAGAACGTGGACATGGTGGGAATCTGAAATCAGTGTTTTTTTTAAATTACAAAATTCCACAAAACAAGTTACTTGTCTCACTATTGGTATGGCCTGAAGGCCCTCTTGCCAAAACCCATATGCCATTGTTGTTCGCTCGCAATTTACAATGATCGTAAAATTTGAACTGTACCTGTGAAAAACACTGTTTTTGAAGATTCTGGAGACTACGAGTATGTGTGCCTTAAAATCTTCAGTTCAACTTGTCCAAAATTTTACAAAAATTGGTAATCATCCGAAGGGAGATTTTAAACAGATCTGCAATACTCCAAATGGAATGCGAGAACACTAGAATGGAGCTGTTGCAGTAAATACATTTTTTTAGCGAATTATGCATATCGGGTGTTTTTTCTAGAAGCATAGAACTTTCATTAAAAATAAAACAGAGAAAAATGAATGAAATTACCAATATTTTGGCTTTATTAGCTTGCAAATTTTATGACATTTAGCAATTTCGGGCATATGACCACCACGGCTGCGTCTTATGAAGGCCATCCTATCGTAGAAATTTCTCACCACTTTCTCCAGCAGGCAATAACGCGCCGAATGTTGGCTTCTAAGTCCTCAACTGTAGGTGGTTTATCAGCATATACTCGTACAAGTGAGTTGACATACCCCCACAAAATGGAGTACAAAGGAGTCAAATCAAATCAGGCTGTCAATCGGCAAGTCCATTTCTTGAGATCATTCGCTCGCCAAATGTTTGTCCCAATAAAATGATGGTTTGACACGCAGAGTGATATATTGTGCCATCCTGCTAAAACCATTCGTCTCTTAGACGATTGCTATTGACACAGGGATTCAAAAAATCACTAATGGTAATGTTGGCTCCATCTTCAGATTTGAAAAAAAAAACAAAATGGACCATTTATGCCTCCGGCATGGATACCGCACACTGATTTTTTTGGGATATAATGGGGTCTCGTGAGGATTGTGCTCACTCCAAAAATGACAATTTTGCTTGTTAACATACCCATTAAGCCAGAATGAGCCTCATCACTGAAGATGATTTGACTATAAAATTTAGGTTTAAATAATCATTTGATTTTCAACCCAAGATGTAGGCCAAGAACTTTTCCCAAAATTGTCCACGTAGTGGTCGGGCAATCGATAAATTTGGGTCCTCGGTCACACTCACATCTACAGAAGCAATGGTTGTACGCACAGTATGAGCTCGTGTTGGATGAACATTATCCATAAGAGTATACGTAGACATATATAGATCCATAGTATTGCGTATAAGCTGCTCAGATGGATGATTATGAGCACCGTCAATAAGTTTGGCGCATAGAACACGAATTTTGGAAAACAAATTTCACGATTCCTAAACTTTGTTCGGGTGTAGGACTTTGCATGATAATTTGACAAAGTATACTGAATATAAATGCCAAAAACGCGTGTTCAGTCTGACAGCTGGTTTGACAGATAACTCTATCGGAAGAAGTTCAACACCTCTAAAAAACACCTATTATAAGTGGGTTCAAATCGTTGTGTTCTTATCGTGCACATTGTTAGCATCAGCATCATCATCGGGCTTAGTAAAGGACTTTCTGTGCATCTGGATTTTTTAGCAATCTGATTAAAGTTCATGTATCTTGAATGGAAGTATACGTACAAATAAATATGGCTTCGATGGCATATTAAGTTAATTTAACTTGCTTAATCGATCCATGCAAGTTTAGAATCGGAGACTACTTCATACAATTGATCACCTTTTATATTTATTATTCCATCAAATTCCCATAATTGGTGATCATTATTTGATCACTTACTCTGCATTCCGTGAGATATTTAAGGTGTGACTGTCATGTCGCTGCTGAAATATATTGCCCAAATATGCAGATTAGGTATTCGCGGTATGCTGAGAATGAGAAAAAATGTACATCCCATGTGTGGACCTTAACAAAGGAAATCGTAAGAGGTGACGACGAACTCTGTTCATTTGAGTACAGCACCAAATCGAGAATTGCAATAATTTTTAAATATCGTTATTGTTGTGAAATGTGCTTTGCAATGAGTTTCTAAACTCCATTAGAACCCAATTTCTAGAGCATTGGTCAATTACCTTTCTATTCTATTATTTGGTATGGAATGTCATCGTGTTCTTCTTTGAACATTATAAATATTTTTTGTTTACAGGCAATTTGATGGTGGCCTGGGCATAGCGTGGGCAACAAGCCTTAGCTAGTCATAATGACAACTTACGAGCAGCATTTCAGACACAATTTGTTTTGTACAAACTATAAAATATTCCATGGGCCCGGTCAAATAGTACGCGAGAATATGCTGAATATGTTTAGCATGTTATATTTAGATTCGTCTGAGAAATTATGTTTCTGAAGATTTGCTGTATTTGCTCTGAGAACTCTAAAATATACATATTAAACAAACCCCTTAAGACTTTAGTGGCATGACAGGTTGAACCCACCTGAAGTATTAGGTATGAAGTGGAGTTTTTATCTAATAGTCAACAGTGACATATTTCGAATTATCTTTACGAAAGAACCTAATAGTGTAAACTACTATATCTGCCCTATTCTACACATGCTTTTCCATCTTCACTCTTATTGTAATGGCTCCAATTTGTTCGGGCCATTTCTCCGTCTTTGAATTTTGATTGTTTGTAGGGTTCTTATCCATTTACTAATGCAACTCCTGTATGACCAGATAAGCCAAATATTGACCGCAGTAAGGAACTTCTTTCCAGATTCCATGAATCTAACACAACCGATATTCAAAAGACTATTAATTGTGATCTGCATTGAGTAATGTCAAGACCTTTCCACTTTGAAGAATTGACGCAAATAATCAGCTTTTTTGACATTGAAAGTGCCTTCAAAGAGGAATTTTACTAACTCAAGGATACTCGCAATTTTTAATAATCAGCTAACTTGACGTAAGTAGTCTTTTTTTTTTTTTTTTTTTTTTTTTTTATAATGTACGCGCGCCTAAGGGGTTGATACCCTTTTACTGTTGCCAGGGCGCGGGCGGAAAGATAGAAGGAGGAGAAAGGAAAATTGTTTTTGTAGTGGTTTGAAACTCAGGTGTGTTTGGTTTCTATGTTTGCTCTCCAGGGGTGGGAGTCCGAATAGGACGGAGATTTTCTTCACTCAGAGTGATTCGAGATATAATTCCCAGTATTTTTTTCATTGCTTGAAACTCTTATAACAGCCAAATCTACGTGTCAGTGTTATGCCTTCACACGCAGAATTTTTTTGTCTGAGTTCCAATTATACAATGAAAAACTGATTTTTGCCATGGGCAGTCTGTTCTTATCACTAAATGGCAACGAGTTATATTGTGATTTGTGAAGCCTTTACGAGTACTATTGTCAACAAAAAAGTTATCTCTTTGTTTTACTAAGGGTTCGTTAATGCAACTTATTTTGATTTGATAACACAACCAGAAATAGTTTAGAATGATATACGCTTTTGATCATATAAGCTAGTTTTCATTCGAAATGAGTAGAGAGATGTCCATCCAAGCAAGTTATCTTCGTTAGCCAATACACTTCCTACTCCTTTTTTGACCACCTCTGGTATTCCACAAAGCAGCCAGTTAAGCCCTCCTTCTTTCATCTTATTCATAAATGATTTGGAGAGGGTCATAAATACATTAAATATGAGTACTCGTTCTACGGTAATTATGATATCCAAGTGACACTACTAAGTATCGGCTCGCCTATATTGATAAGACTGGGTTTGTCAAGCGGTGGTTTAACTCTTACGTGGCCAGATCCCTCCCTTTGTATAATGGCTGCTTGAGTATGACAGTCGCGTTTGATTCTTGTGATTCTTATTTCAACGTGGTCAGGTACTGACAACATTGTTTTCTTCAGTTTGCTGTTCCAGATCTCCGCTGAAACGATTTATCTTATTTCCCTATCAAAACGAAGTACAAAACATTCTGTTTATTCGTCGATTCCTCTACTTATAAGTTCTATTCCTTTAATGCTAGAACTCGTAATTGACGATGATTGTAAAGATATATTCTGCCGTAGTTACGGAAAGTCAACTCATAACCTCATAATATTTGATAGCAACTGCAGCACACCCCTCCTTAATTTGAAATTTAAGGTATTTAAATTACATATATCTTTTTTAAATCTTAACGTTCATTAAGTTAAATTAAATGAAGGGATTTAATATACTTAGTAAAAATGCTAAGCCGCCCGACGCAGGAAACTCAAACTATTGTAGGCTCCAATGTAAATCATTAAACCAAACCTTACTCGTAAATCATATAAACTGCGGGAAACAATGCGTTGCTAAAGACGAACTTGGGAAATCAGTAATGACCGAATGTTCATGGTATGTAGTTGAAAATGTTTACAGACTAGGAATAAATAAGATTGACTTGCGAATGATCTCTTAAGTCTAATCAAGTTTAGTTGGTTTACACCATTCTTATAAGTGAAATATAGAAAAAGTATAGCAAAGGTAATAAGGATATATCTTAAACAAATAATAGAACATCCAAGAAACCTGTTTTCATTACTTTCATCTACTTGAGTGAGTTCAAGTAGATTAAATTAGGCCATTAAGATTCCTTCCCCCCAAATATGTCATGCTGTCATTATATGAGTATAATAATATAATTTGGCAAAAGAACTGTTCGCTTTAAATAGACTACCTTCTTTATCCTGTTATATGATAAAAAATAATTATCTGAACTTCGATGGAGTACCGCACACAGGTATTCTACAAGTTCTATCTAAAGGATCTATACAGATACTAATACAGAAACCTTCGATTTAGTATTGTTTGAGAAGAAAAATTTATTGGATTCACATTCAAGGCTTATATTCACACTTAAAAACCTGCGCTCAATAGCAACTACAATATAAATAAACAAGCTTCAAAGATGACCTTAAAATGGAAGATTTCAAATGAGCCCTGTAGCTACATTTACAATATTTGAAGCCTTAAGATCTAAGCCTTAAGTAACTACAAAAACACATACGCATCCTCTTACGTCATTTAACACATGGTAACTACTCATAAAAAACAATAAGTCAAATGACATTTGTTAAATATTTTTACCACCTATAAATTAAACCAGTTTTCAAAATCCAAATCTAAATCAATCAAAAAAAAAAAATACTTTCTACTTATCTGACCTAGACATCCGGCTTTGATTTGTTAGCCGATATATACTTTACATCTTCTTTTTTCATAGACTCTAACAGGGAATCCAACTCGAGTTAATCATGGGAGAGGTTTTGAAAGAGTTACCAAAAAGTGATTGCTCCCCCCATGGTTAAGTGGAATTTTCTCAGGATTTACCTGATTTCAGCTTAGCTTTGCATCATCATCATCAACATCAACATCAACATCAACATCAACATCATCATCAGCGTATTTATTATTTTTGCACTTCATTGCTAAATAACTCCAAGATGCCCTTGTACCTCATTTCGAAGACTCTGGCTCTGGCTCTGGCAACGAGTACGACAACGACGACAACAACGATAGCGGCGGTGGTGGTGACTACTATGTATAATGACGCCAATAGCCAACAACGAGAGTGTGCAGTAGCAGTGCAACTTTTGCCAATTGCCCTCTAGGGGTAATGGCGATATAATCAACCAGACCCCGCTCTCTCGTTCAATCTTGATCTCAACGTGGCTTGATACAAAGCCAGATATGCTTAATCTGTTGCCGTATAAAATAATTTCAGTTTATCGAATCGCTAAGCACCGCACAGCGATGATCGCAATTTCAAGACCGCGTTTAGCTGAGGAAATTTCATAACTGCAGCAGCAGTCATAAAAACGAAAAACGAAAAAAAAAGTCGCGAGGGAAAAAAATTTAAAAACTTACAATTTCCTACATAGCCGGTTGTCCCCACCACTACCAACAACAACTTACCGCCTCGAAATACACCAAAAAATCCATACGAGCATCTCAAAGATACGTCTGGTTTTAAGTGGCCTTTTTTGTGTGTGTTTTTTCGTTTTTCGGAAATGTGGCTAATGGCTAATGGCTAATTGCGTACGCAGTCGGTTCCCGTTGTCTGCGTCTACGCATTGTAATATGTATTGTTCGTGCATCATCGACTGGTAGCGATACTTGATCAGCGTACTTGTATTCGGACGTAAAATGGACGTAAATGGACGTTGCGGGTATTGCACATCGGCCAGAAGGCAGATAATGGCATTGAAGAGAAAATATTTTGTACGGTCATAATCGGGCTTCAATAGTTGTCCGAAAGAAAGTAAAACTTGCTTCGCCAGTTTGCGCGTCTGCCGTGATAGCCAGTACTTCCACCTCCACTACCGCCACCGCCACCGCATTTTACATTTAAAATTCAATGCTCACCATGGAAATTGTTCATGAAAACAAACAGACGCCTACACTTCTACCTTCTGGTCTTAAGTAATGTGACATGTTCATGTGAAGACATCATCAAGTGTAAACTGGATTTCCGCCGAAAGGCAATTTTTTTCAGAAGCCTCGCATTCGGCTAAGCATTAATGAATTATCTACTATCGACAATGGAAACAATTTAATTATGGAATAGGTACAATGAGGCAAATATCAATTCATGCATCTATCAAGTTATAAAAAAAAAACACATATGGGGCTACTGCGACCACAAGCCTCAGTTAGCAAACCAGTTAATTTAAATTGATGTTTAAATATCTTCATCTTTCTAATTGCTGTCTATCAAGATTAAGTGAGTTCCTGGCTGGATAGTAACCAGGATCATCTATCGTGGTACTGTCAGACAAACATGTTTGTTTTACTGCAGGACAGGGGTCTGGAAATCGTTTAGAGTTCCTCAAAAAAACAGTTTTTTTTCTTGTATTGAACACTATCTGATATTGACCAATTGTGAATGATGACCTTATGGCGTGCTGAGATAATAAGTTACACATAAATCTCAAAATATAGCGAAGACCTATACTCGTATATCGACGAAGTACCGAAAAAAAATATCATGCGAGTTATAAGTCAAAGTGGGAAGGTCGTTGATTTCTGTGGAAGCAGCACATTGACGAGTCTGGAACGACTTCTGTTCTCTTAAGTATTGAATAAAGATAACTGGTTACGAATCAGTTGTACTAAACCCTAACATGTATCTACATTTCTGATTTCCCTAACCCGCAAACCCGATTTCTGCCCTTGAATACAAGTATTGTACATATTATAGACGCAGAGGAAACATTTAAATAATTGGCCTCTGTCGTTAACCGTCAAGGATATATGAAGATGTCGCACATGCGCCAGCGTAGTAGGGTTGCCTAAATGCGTTGAAAACTTCCCAATATTTTGTGACAGAAAATCCCTTAAAGGTTTGTTATGCACGACAGCCCTTCGGTCAGCTTTAACAGCAATGTTGGAGGAGAAGTACTCGTATAAAGGAAAAATCACAACTCAAAAAAAAGTGTTACGAATCTCAACATCTGTAACAAAATTTGATGTAATCAGAAGTACACATATTCGAGAAAGTCTTCAGATTAAGAAACGGGCAATGAGGTTGAGAAAATCAGTTGGTTCTGCCATGTTCAACAAAGGTCGTCGGAAAATTTGTTGCAAAAACCAATAGAGGCTCAGATTCCAGCCCAAGTTCGAAGATGATACCAAAAAGCAGAAACCTAATGAGGCCAAGGGCTTCCTCCTTAACGAGGTGATCCCAAATAGAGTTTCTTGTAGAATAGTTCTAAGGTCCGAAAATTTTCCCAACCTTACAAGCGATGCAGTAGTATTTCAGTTATATTGTACATTAGATATATTAACGAATTATAAACATAAAAAGAACATCACCGAGGAAGGGACCGACAGCTAAATTTGATAAAGAAAAATATCACAGAAAGAAAATCAAATGGTTTACAGCAAACCTGGAATTGCGTTTGTGATATTCCTTAATTCACAGAGGAAAAAGTTATATCGTAATCTGTTTTACCAATTCACATCCAGAAGATTCCATTCCCAGAAAATCTATTCTGAACATCTTCTATCTTCGGATATTATGTTCAAGAGCATCTTTTGTGTCCTACGATCCGAATAGTAAGTCAAAGACTCGTATGGATCGCAAGGTGTTATGTTATTCTATGGTCCAACCCGGGTTGACACCGTTTCTTCCCAAAATAATGGAAAAACCTGTTTAACCATTTTAGAAGGTCGAGGAGATGGACGAAGAGAATACTTACTACTGCTTCGGATCGAAGCAGAAATCATCAAGATGATTGGCAGCATGATGGCACTAATAGAAGGCAAAGTCTATTGATATGTATGCCGATTTAGCAAAACTCATTAGAGTGCCGATTTGTAACCGTTTCACAGGTAAACACTCTGTGCACCTAGGTAAGGCTATATCGGTCGGCCAGTCTGCGCCTCGTTTATTGCAGCTATTTTGAGCATGACTGCGAGTTTCATTCCTGGTTGTGTAGGTATTCTTAGATACTAAAAGAAGGTCTATGGTATTAGAAATTTTAAAGCTAATGTCTCAATAACCCAGAAAATGTGGATTACGAAGTGTTTAGCCATCTCGTTGAGAGCTAGACGAGCGGCATGGATAGCTGTGGAGATGTAGTAATATCTAGTAGACACTGCGTTCCCTTTCACTAATAGAGAGCCAAAAAACTGTTCGGTTAAAATACAATAAGTATACTCGTATCTGAAAGGAGCTCATTCTCAGCAAAGCATTCATTTCCAGGCTTCCCTGTTCGAGATTGTAACACGTAAGCTACTTTCAAACGTGAAAGGTACACTTACAATGTGGTCGATGTTTGGCCAATATGTTTTTTTGGTTTAAGGATAGACAATTAGCCTGTTTTTAGACTAGTCTTCTGCGAAGTATTGAGACAACGACAGGCCGCTATCAACTCTCAATAGATGCTCAGAGGTAGAGGTAGAAATGTGTGTTTAGTGCAGCAGTGGGGGTAGATATCTGAATGTCGCTCATATATTCCATAGCAAATCGACATCTGAGTATTCGATTTCCAGTTGACATATAGTTGGTCTGATTGGTCACAAAACTGTGGAGCTTTAGATGAAATTACATTATATATTTTCTGGCGAAGAGGGTCAATTCGGCTCGGATGACACTTACACTTTTGAGTTCATTTGGATAGTCTTATGGTATCCAGATGTTAAAAGCTACTGCAACACCATGTTCATATTCATCTCTACCGCCTTCTACATACATCCAAGTAATTTGTTGACAAGCATGATCAAAAGAAAGGGGGAGAGAATATTACCTTGCGGTCTTCCTCGGTGACTGGCATGGCACCAAATTGAGTATTCACATTGTTTGTTCTGATGATCCCTCTTCTGTGAGGATGATTTATCAACGGCCGTAGAGTTGCCGCTACATGGTTTTAGAGGATGCAGATAGCTTCTGCTTCGACATTTTTGAAGTTACCCCCAATGTCGAGGGAGATCATTTAACATATTCCCTAAGGATAGTAGTCATTTAACCTTCCGTAAACCACGTGGGTAAAAGTTGCATCCTGCACAATGTGGGGTTTCCTATACCCCAACATAATTCTATCTATATCTTTTTAAACATTATACGTATTTATATTGTTTCTGGACTATTAGGAGATACAAATAAAATAAATTTGTTAAATATAATAAAAATTTTTAATATCTATAGGCATTATAACAAAAATAGTACTTTTTTTAATAACTAAGAGGAGACCATCGTCTTTGGTTTAGCCTTTAAAAAAAACTTAACTAAAAACTTCTTATTGCCCTTTATTTCAGGGCCTAATGAGATAAGAAACAAAAATAAAATAAAAATAACTAAACATAATTAGACTTTTTGAGATCCCAGTTTGTTCAAATCTGCACAATTTTTACAAAAAAAAATATGCGTGCTCTAAGCATATAGGTATTTCGCATCGCTCGCAACCGTACTTGTACTTGGTCTTCTGTCGCATTCCGAACATCTTGTTACACGTCTTGGTTTCTTCTTTGGTGGTTCCAAGCTAGATTCACCAAGTAAGACATGTATGCGCTTACGAGAATCCCTTGGAATTCGTGGATTATCTTTGCGGTCTCTCAGGTGCTTTTCAATCAAAGCCATTCCCAGATCACGAATAAACTTCCTCCTATTGTTAGATTTTCCTGCTTCAATGCCATTATTGAACATATGTAGAATCATAGCGGTGATTCCTGCATGATTGAGCATCGAAAAAAATAAAGTGAGAGGCCAGCGTTTGCTGTTGCGAGAAACGTCGTATGTTCTGGCAAGTTTATCGACCACATCTACTCCACTTTTGTTTTCATTATAGAATGTAATCATAGATGGCTTCTGCTTGTTTCCAGTTTCATGGTCGATTTCTTTATCATGATGAAGGGAAGTCATCATATAAACGTACTTTCGAGGCTTTGGAACATAAGAAACGAGAGTGATATCTTTTTGAAAGCCAAACCGTGATGCACATTCCTCTCGAGATTGTTTGAAACATAATGGAATGCAAGCTTTATTAGCTCTCAAAGTACCAACTACCGTTAATTTATGTTTCTGCAACAAGTTTTCAGCAGTTTCATGACTGGTAAAGAAATTGTCTATAGTTATATTTCTGGACGAGCCGGAAACGCAGTTTACCATACGATTGACTAAGTCAAATGGCTTATTGCTCAACGCAAATGGACTGTTGTCTGGCTGTTTGCCGCAGTAAATTTCTAAATGTACGGTGTAAAATGTTTTAGCGCCGACTAAGACATATATTTTGATTCCATACTTTGAGGGTTTCGAAGGGATATACGGGATACGTCATCAAATAGCGTCATCAAATCTTATATTATTTAGTATATAATATATTTATATTTCGATTCCAGTACCATCTGAAGCCCAGAGGTCATTGAGGTTTTGTCTCCCAGAACGATACAATCCTGCTAAAAATAAAAGCCCAAAAACTGCTTTCATCTCATATGCAGTTGTTTCTTTGTAGAGAACATTTAGCGGTTTACCGTCTGGTGGCTGTGGTCTCGAAAGACATATCTTTACATTCGTATGTTTCACAACCGATTTAAGTATCTCATTGGAAATAAATACTTCAAAGCATTCTAAATTAGTTTTCTTGGATCCATATTGACTTTTTACTCCCGGCAAATGTGTAATTATATTTTCTTGTCTTGTACGAACATTAGTTCTCAACGGCTCCTTTTGCCATTTTGTTTTGCCATCTTTACCAATATAAAAGCCTCACCTCCTGAAGAAATTTCCACGTCCTCTACATCCTCTTCAAAGTCACTTTCAGATTGAGTACTCAAATGATCCGAATCGCCTTCACTTCCGGGTAAATATAGCTCATCTGTGTCGCCATCACTATAATCCATAAGTGCGGATAATATTTCATGTTCATCTATACGTCGAGCCATTATGAGACCTGCAAACAAATACACAAACGATTAAAGTAATAAAAAAACAAAATAAATAAATATTTATGTAGAAATAGGTATATTTTGCATGTCATACTGCTAACCTTTTAGACGACGTCCCGAATTACGTGGGGTTTGTGACACGACGCAACTACTAAATCATTGTTACTATGCGACCCGGCAACGTCGCAACTTTAGCTACACGACGTTTCGGGGAATTCGCTCGGCCGTTTAAAAAAGATTCGACGATTTTTGTTTCGCTGCGGTTTATTAAACCCCACGTGGTGCACGGAAGGTTAAATATTCATACTATTGAGTGAGTATCATTTCTACTAACTTATCACTGCGGCATGAATGTTTTGTTATTGAAAAGAGATCTTTTTTTACGCTCTGACAATGATATTTTTCTGTATGTCTACATAGAAACCAAGCAACCATACAATAAACTATGCAGATGGATTAATAAAGTAGCGAACTGGTGGACAGTTCTTTGTCAAAAGAAAGTTGTAAGTTCAAATTACCTTCCTGAGTGAGCGTATTTTGGGAAACAATCTACGCATAACTGGAATTTGTTGAGGCACTTTATATACAATACACTAGCACTCCTTATTGCTTACCCATTCTTATCTTTTCGTTTTTGTATGTTGTGACTTCTTGAAGTTATAGGCTGTGGAGACATCAGATCTAATAACCCAACAGATACCTCTTCCCGATACTTTCTTATTTGTATATTAATATTTGTAGCTTTTTTATAAACTATAAAGGCATTTACAATTGCTGACCCAATTAAAAGTTTGATCCCAACTTTTCTGTACCACTTCATACCTCGTCTGAGTGCAGTAGCATAGGAGTAGCATAGCCATTTGATCGGAGAGATCGGTCCCCGATTTGCCGTTATTGTACTTGACAACAGCAAGAGGTTTACCTCGAACTCATTGCCGTCGCGTCGGGTTGATTTCCTGCCTCTACTGGTGGTCGCCTCTTTTCAACGTAGCATTCATTACCTCTTTTGGGCAATATTTTTTGTTGGCCCGTAAGTTTCTAATCAGGTGCGTTTGTTGATCAAGCATGGAACGTTGAAGTTCGTAGCCCGTGTAAAAATTATCTATGAAAACGGTACGCTCCTGTCCTTTCAAAAGGCAACTCAGTTCCTCGCAAACATTCCTTGCGAGACCAACTTCCCGTACACCTTTTGAGCTTTTACCTGTGCAGATTTTCATGGACCATGTAAATCCTTCCGTAGAGCATAGCTTGAATAAACCCCGTAAGGAAGGGCTTTGTTTGGGATATATTGGCGGAAAACTAGTCTACCTCTCCAAGGAATTATCAATAACTATATCCTCTCTAGGCATGAAGAATCTTTGAAAATTTGTGTGCAGCGTGTCCAAAAGAGGCTTAAGTTTGCCAATTCTATCACCTAGGATAATCAAATTGACTGCAAAATGGCGAAAATTCAGTAAAAGCTGAAAACGGTAGCGGGACATTGCTTTTGCGGGAACTCCAAAATTGTGCTTAAGGTCTTTAGACCAATATGTTGGGAGTGATGCAGAACTGCTTTTCAGGTAGTGAGAGACACGAAAATGAAAAAAAATGTCTTGGCCTCCTGCGACCCAAATCACTAAAATACCTTGACAGCCAATGTGCTAGTCCACAGAGCTCTGTTAACCAGAATAATACACAAATATTTATCTTCTTTTGAGAATTGAATGATGATGATGCTGAATGATGCAGTCAGCTTCCTCCTTCTCGTAAAGGGAACAACCTCGATTTTGAAAGGAGTGACTAAAAGCCCATTTCTAGTGCACTAATCGTCAATCACGTTTAGCGCTGCCTGCAGTTTAGAGCAGAGGGACGCTGTACACGATCCAACAGACAGTATAGCTACATCATCTGCATATGCTTGAGCATAAACTTCAGAACTGTTGAGAACGTTAAGCAGTGACTCGACCACCATAGCATATTTGTAGTAGACAGGACGCCAACTTGCGGGCAACCCCTATTTACTCTCGTCATCACGATTAGGCCGTAGTTAGTGTATAATTAAAGAATGTTTTTTTTTTACTTGCTATATGTATTCATTATTCTCGTTTATAAAATTCATAGAAGTTATATATAATTTACAATTTTTTAATTCAGGAGAATAGTTAGTGGCATTTTTATTAAATATACAATAGAGATAATGTCACATCCGTTTTAATTATTTTCATTGTGGGGTGAACAGTTAAATTAATTAGTTAAATTTTAGGTTTAAATGATAAAATATAGTATAAATTCATAGCTAAAAAAAAAATCAATAATTCAAATAAATATGCAAGCAAGAACAAAACAAAAAATATCTAAATCAAACAACATAGCGCAACAAATTTTCAATTTCATCTATATTGTAGACAAGGAGACATGACTTAATTTTTTTTTTTAAATATAAAAGGGTTCATATATTTTCAGGAAGCTTATTAAATAACTTGCGAGATACAAAAGAGTAGGAATTTCTAAAAAGTGTAGTCTGAAAAGGTAAACTTAATATAGTACAAGAACTGCCTCTTAGGTTATAGGATCCAATAATAGGACTTCGCATATAACCACTTCATATAAAAAAGATTTTTAGAACTTCGTAGTAAAATAAGTGTCGTACTGGCAATGTCTTTGTTGATGAAATAACTCCATAGTCCATAGAATGAGCAAAACGGGTAGAATTGCAAATTTTTCGTAAGGTACATTTCTGTAGGACAATCGAATTTTTCAGTTTGTTGCGGTAAGCACCTCCGCAACAGCATATACCGTACTCTAACCTTGAATGAAGTATTCCGTAGTACACGGTTTTTAATACAGCGTTGGAAGAAAATTTTCTCAAATTGTACAGACATCGAATTGTTGATAGAAAATGCTGTTTTAAATTCGAAACATGGTCGGTCCATTTAAAATGTTCTTCTATTGTGACTCCTAAATATCTGAAGTACTCGTATTTTACAATGTCAATTTTAAAGCAGTTATTAGTACAAGTGATATTAGGGTCAACAAGAGACTAAGAACTAAGTCTTGTGCAATTTAAATTAAATAATTTGAATCGTAAACAACCAGTCGAATGAAAAGTAATATCAATATCTGACAATACTTTTGAGTCAAGACTAAAAAAACATTAGTTTAGTTTTATCGCTGACTATAAGTTTATGTTCCGCAAACCATGACCGTAGTATGCGGACATCATAATTGATGTCGCAGATTAAATTTAAGAGGATTTACTAAATCATACCAAATCGCAAGATCATCCGCGATTTCCCAACAAAAGTTTGCTCCAACAAATAATTTACATAAATTAAAAAGAGAATCGGACCAAGGACAGATCCTTGAGGTACACCAAAATTAATATCTTTCGAGTCACTTAGAACATTATTAACTTTTACTTTCTGACTTCGATTACCTAAATAAGGTTTGAACCATTTGTAAATATAACCACGAAACTAGCATTGTATAGCTTCTTTATCCACAAAAAGTGCAGCACAGTATTTTATGCTATCCAAACCTTTTTGAATGAAGGAACAAAAGTCTAACAAAGCATCTTCTGTTGAGAATCCTGTTCTAAAACCGTACTGTAAAGAACTAAAAAAAATTGTATTTGAAAGAAATCGCAAAACCCTATTTTTACTTATTTTTTCAAATATTTTTGATATGGACTGTAATAATGAGATTGGCCTATAGTTCCTGACGTCTTTTTTGTTATCTTTTTTAGAAAGGGGTATCACAAGAGCACATTTTAGTTCATTTGGAAAAATACCTGAAGTAAAACTTATATTAAATATGTGTGCAGTTTTCTTCAAAACAAAGTTTGAAATACCATCTCTACCACATGAGTTGGAATTTTTGAAAGATCTTATTGTTTTCAAAATTTCAAAACCAGAAATGGGTTCGAAATAAAAACTATTCCTATTTCAGACTCTATTAGAAACGCCAACATCAGTGCAGCAGCTGCAAGCAAAGAAAAACCACAAGTGGAAGAACATTGCTTTCATCCACAAAACTATGATAGTAATTCATCTTCCCCTTGTTGTTACACATTTCGTCAAAAATGGCGTGTTCGATGAAAATGCCTACCAAATTTTGAAGACAGAGAATGCATGAGCAATCAGTTTTATGCACAAGGAGCTCGACCATTCTCCCCATGCTTCCTCAACATGAAGGAAGTCAGACTGATAGTTCTGAAGCTCTTGGTGAGAGTGTAATTGTCTTTATAGTTAAAGCTACTCGTATTCTGCAAACTATCTTTTCCTGGGCCAAGCAACTGTATTAATACACCCTAACATGGAAGTTTGATTTGATAATTTTTGGTAAAGAGACGTCAATAACTGACAGCTAATACTTAGGTATATGAAGTTGTGAATAACTAGCTCCTATCGAACTATCGAGCCTAAATTCAACATAACCGATACAGTTTTTATCGCATTTTTCTTTGATAAACTCCACTGGCTTTCTTGTGAGACACTGTTCATTAAATTTTTACGAGTGATTGCTCAAGAAACTGACTCGGATTAGATTGGAGATTAGCATAATTAGCCCGCTTTGAATTTTTCATAAGATGGAGCAGCCGTTGGTCTTTGGTTGTTAGTTGTTTTTTTTTTTTGCTTTTGATATTGAATTTTGAACCGATTTCAGTTGACAACATCGGAATAAATTGGCTTTTTCGATTTGTTTTTGATGGCTTTTGCATCAAAAAGTGTGGTTTTTCAGTTACCTCTGGCTGTTGGCGATGTGCCATGGTTGCCGATAGATGTTGCGTTAATTCGACACAAAATTAAATGCCAATTCAAATATCGAATTCCAGGTAAGTGCGATTGAGGTATTGAAATAAAAGCAGCTATTAAGTTGGATCTTCTATAAAGAAGTGTCTATCTACGAATGTTGATGGAGTGATTTTCCGTCCGTCGATGAAGGTTTTATGACTGATTGAGTGACTTGCTAGCGGTTTTAAATTAAATTTTTGGTGATGAGCTGGTTGAACGTGCACTTTCAATTTATTTGTTTTTTTTTTTTCATTTTTTTCGACAGTAGTAGGAGGCAATGTTGCAATTTAAATTTAAAACACGAAATAGAAAATATTGCGTACATTCACTTAAATATCATGTGATAGAGATTTTTTTTTTAAGTCTTGAGACAATTGAGTATTTATCGAAAGTACAATATGTGTATTATTTTCTGATACAAACTCTGTGTAACAAAGTATTGAATAGTAACAAACTTTCTTCCTAGCTCCGCGTATTAAACTATCCATTGGATTTTGATTTGATACGAGTTGTCTTCCTTGATGTTGAGCACTTGAAGATCTGGCTAAAACGAAAGTGCTGACAGATAAGTGCCCGCCTTACTACACTGTCATTCATGGTCATAGCCCGTGGACAATTATAAAAAAAAGTAGAGAAGCAAGTAAGCAAAAAAAGTGATAATAAAGTGAGGTGTATTTTTTCCGTATTGTCTCGCCAATTAGTGGTGAGATCTGTCGGAACTAAGCTTCCGTTTTTTCTTGTATTTCTTGCAATAATTCGTATCTTGATATGGAGAGAAAGAATGTCTTGCATTGTGCGTTGGAAATTGTATGAACGTCCGCACAAAGAAAAACATAATTGAGTAAAATTTATGTTTGTCGGTTAACAACCTATCTTCTTACTTAAATGAGTCAGAAATAGTCGTGAACTTGTGTTAATTGGGCATTTTGTGGCAATTGAATTGTACTCTCTCAGAGTTGTAACTATAATACATATATACCTTAACTGGAGGATGATAGATACCAGGTAGCTCTTAAACGCCCTTAAATCAGTAAACTTATAGCAGTTCTTCAAGTGGCAGGCTTCGCTTTTTTTACTTTACTTGAGGTAGCGTTTCAGCCAGTAAGTTGGAGTCTTTACACTTGAGCGCGTTACCTAAGTATAGGTCTCTTGTTCCTGTTATTCTTCTACGATCGATTCGAAGACTATCTCGACCAGAGTTGATGTTCGTTTTCAAAATGGATGAATGGATGGATTTACATAGAAAACTTTCTTAGTTTTCTGATCAGAAGAGTGGTAATTCGCTGGGTTTCCATGGCCGAAGCTTCTGCTTTTTAAGTTGGTTTAAATGTATTGCCAATCAATAAACAGATGGGTATGAATTTGAAGTTCCAATATGCAGTCAGCTGAGGTATTTTCCTTTACAATTTCCAGCACAGAATGGGAATCTTCTATTACTTTTCCTCCTTATCATCATTAGCATGTTTCTTTTACTTTTTATAAAATTGAGTGTCTGTCATTTCTCTTCATAGCCTTGACCGCTTCTCTAACTCTTTTATTTTCTTCGAAAAGCCGTTTATATGTCGTAGAAATCGTGAACAATTGCTGAAAATGCCGATATTGATTTTTTGTTCTGGATCTTGACAGCATAGGAATTCTCAGAAGATTTTAGAAGTCCGAAATATCTGAGAATATTAAGATATCAGTCCGCTAAATAGTCTCAGCTTGCCATTTCGTTTCAATTTCAGTGTTTATTTGTTTATTTATTTTCCTTTGCATTTTTCAGCTCTGAGTGATCAACATGCTTCTCCAGCCAGTTTGATTCCTAGCTAGCTGCTTCTAAGTTAGTACACCAAGTTAGTTGAGGTGGCTTTCGGACTGCGTACGCCACAGTTGGTAAGATTTTAGTATACTGCGTTGACCCACTGGAACGGAATCAAGTACCCTTCGGCTGTAGCACTGGTGTCCATGCGCTCTATATGACCTAGTTATCTTAATCGCTGTAAGCGAAGCATTTCGACCAGATTCACGTTATTTTACAGCCGATATAGTTCTGCGTCATATCTTCTCCTACACACTCCATCAACGTAGACGGGCCAAATATCACATGGAGAATATTTCGCTCAAAGTAGCTAAGATAGATTTCATTCACTCTTGAGAGTATCCGTGTCTCTGTGCTGTACAAAGGGACAGGGATGATGAGCTTAGCTGCACAATTGCCTTCAAGTCCATAGAAACAACGGTTTGAAGGAGCTATTTTTCGTTCAATTTCCGCGCTTATGTCATTACTGGAGTGCATTGCAGAGCCTTAGTCGATAAATTCATTTACCACCTTTGACATTATAGTTGTCGATGGTCACATTTTCCCTAAGGCGTGCGTCGGTGTTTAATACCCTTTTTTGAATATTTTGTTTTAACTCTCAGATCCGTTTTTGTTGACTCTGCCTCAATGCTCACAAAAGCTCCACTGACATCCCGCTTGCGTCACCGACTATACCAGTGTCATTTGCATATGGACAGATTCAGGCTATCTCCTGTCTTCGATAGACGACGCTTAGATTCCATTCAGCGGGGATGCTGAATTGACCAAATTGCATATAAATATGAGTTGGCGCATCCTCCTAATCCGATCATTTCCGCCATCTTTGTAGAGCTCGGTGGATAGACCATAGAATTTTGTATATTTGGTAGATTTAAGTTTAGATATAGCTATCCTCATTTCGTTTGGTCAGGTGGATGGACGTTTTCGTGGTCTTCATCCAAATTGAATGGTGTATCCTGTTTGACACCGGTATTTTCATCGTCTTTGCCGTCTAATAGTATACAGAAATGTTTTCTTCAAACGAACTGAACAAGTACAATTTACATTGTACCAGTACAATTTTCCCTTGGTCGCCTTACAAATTCTGGTTCGGGTTTTGTTGATCTTACATGTGTTTTTTACCTTCTGGTAAAAACATCATCTTTTATTTTCTTAGGCAAAAAGATTTGTTTTAACTATCCATAAACTATCGCTTTCAAATCACTACGAGTATGTTGGGGATGATGTGTTTTACATCTCTTTTTCCATAAGAATTGGAAGGTTCTGGAATTTCTAATAATCCTTGGGCTCGTCTTCTCTCATTTATGTTCTGCATTATTGGTTTCTGGAAACCTGTATCATCGCAATACTCTAGTAATATTGTTATCTTTTAAACGTCTTAAAATTGTATTGCTGTTAGCGTTGACAATTTTTACTAATCTACGCTGAATATTTGGCATTTTTCCGAGTGGTTTTTCACCACATTTCCAACTGCTAGTTTACCGCATTTTTTGCGGAATTCAGTTAAATAATAATAGACTAGCTTTGGAACCTCGAGTATTTGACTAAGTAAAACAAGCATTCTTTAATTCCAGACGAAGAAGTTTTCATCAGTTATCATTCCGAGGTATTTGATGGATTCTACAAGTTTCATGCCATTTGATAGTGGCTTATTCGTATTCGTATGTACATAATTTTTGCTTTGGATCACTTATAACTAAACTAGACAGCACATGAACCGGGCCACCCGCTTGGAACTCTGATTCAGTTTGCACAGCCGCGTGTATTTTTGCGATTTTTTTCGGTAAATAATGGATACGACACCTGAGGAAGCAGCTTAAGCTGTAGCACTACTTCAAGTAGGCTTTGCGTAACGTGAGGTCGCTCGAAGACTTCAAATCAGCAGATTTTCGGTGCAACGAGTTTACAGAAGATGCCTAGGGACTGGAGCATTCGATCGACGTCCAGGTACGGGCAGACGTAGGTTTACATCAGCAGCAGATGATCATTATACTAGACTTACTGTTCTGCGAAATCGCCGCCGCCTCAAT
The DNA here is from genome assembly GCA_949129095.1 of Volucella bombylans. Classification (NCBI taxonomy): domain Eukaryota; kingdom Metazoa; phylum Arthropoda; class Insecta; order Diptera; family Syrphidae; genus Volucella; species Volucella bombylans. Next base: position 84,670,757 of record OX422142.1, read on the forward strand.
GCAGTTTAAGTCCAACAAAGTCTGCTTGACGAACACCAATTGTTCATAAGTTCAGATACTTTCTGAATAGAAACTGACTCCAAAGAGATTTGCAACAGGCCCAGAATTAACGGTAGCCCACCGTCGAGCACGGCTTGAATTTGCTCGAGAGCATAGGAATTGGACGTTAGAGCATTGGGCTCTTTATTGGTGAGACCAGGGTGAGTCTACATGGAAGTGATCGACGTCAGAGAGTATATCGTCGCGTTGGTGAACGTTACCCTCAATGTTACATGGTGGAAACTGTTGCTTATGGAGTAGGATCTGTAATTTTCATCGAACCTACGGGCCGTACACGTGGATTGACTTCTCACCGCTACATTACTGAAATCCTCGCAGATCATGTGGTATCTTACGCAGGATATGCAGTTAATGCATGATAATGCAAGGCCTCATGTTGCTCATGTGGTGACCCAGTATCGATGGACTGGCCAGCTCGAAGCCCGGACTGAAACGTTGGGTTCGAGCCCGTGTACCTGCTCCAACAAGGCTTTCAGAGCTGCGAATCGCAGTTGAAGAGGAGTGGAATGCAATTCCTCAAGATTTCATCTTCAGACTCGTGAGGTCGATAAGTACAAGGATGCTGGTAGTTATCCGAGCAAGGGATAATTTTTATCTTTGTTATTGGATTTAATTTTTTTTTACATTTTATGATTACTTAAATTAACACAACTGGAAAACGACTCTTTTTTGTATAACCGATAAATTGAATAATCCCAATGAGTTTCCATTCCATTTAATCAACATGAAACGCACTTTACCACTTTTTTAGTTGTACTCGTATGTTTCATATTTTTAAAGAAAATCGAATCAGAGTTCGAACGTAGCGGGTGGCCCGGTTTATTTGCTACACTAGGCAGTTTCTAGTCCTGTCACCTTTTTGAAACAAATCTTCTGCCGAGTCTTGGAATCGAAGGACTTGTGCCTTACAACTATCGCTATGACATCTGCATAAGCAAATGCCGTACTTTTTTTTTGAAAACATGAAGTAGCTCATTGGTAAATATGATAGGATGAATAAGAAAGGCCCCAATTTTAAATACAGGGATAGGCTAAGACTTTGTAAGACTTTCATTTGCACTATGACTACAGCGTAGTGGGTTTCATTCCAGTCTGCATTGACTAAATTTGTGAATTCTCCCAATGGCCTTCCAATTCTCTAAGTTCTTTTGGAAACTGTGCTGATTCTTTTGTAGAACTCCGTGTCTTTCAATAAAGCAGGTAAGCAAATTTACTATATTTCTATAACCTATAGGACTTCACTCCTCGGGTAGAATAGTCGAAGTTTTAAAAAAAAATTGACTCAACATTGACTTATGCTTTGGCTTGTGCTAGTCTGAAGTACTAGTGATAAGTATTCAAATTCACTTTGTGGCCCTTATGTCTAATGCTGCTTGCTCCTGCAACTTTGTTTCCCTTCAAAGAACACAAAACCTAAAGAACTCCTTTTGTTCTTTTATGTTGCTAAATTTTATGTATAGCTTTCAATATTAACGCGTTTATAGAGAATTGATCTGCATAATTATGTATGCATATTAGATTGTTGTCATAGCAGAGAAGTTCTTTATAAAGACTTCATCTCAGCAAAAAATTTTTTTCGTCCTAGGAACTCATTTACTCGTAATATACAAATGCCATATTTTTCTTCCATCTTTTGTGTGCTTGAAATATTTTCCTTGTAAAATATTGCTTTGACGCTTTTGCTTTGGACGCTTTTATTCAGAAAAGTGCGACAGTCACTGCAATTTTTTTCGTAACTTTTATTTCCTGGTCTATATTTCCTTTTTTGTAGAACTTTGCCCCTTTGTTTGCACATCCTGATTTATCAAGTGTAATGCAAGGCTTACGTTTCTTTTTTCCCTTTTTTGATTCCATGTTCACTTTTTAAACGAAATCACTGTACCAGCATTAAATGTTATTTTCGTCACAGTAATTATATCAGTTTAGTTGTTCTATTAATTCACAAACATTTTGTTGCTGAATTCGGACACATATTTTTTCCGACGATTGATAGCGTGGAATTGCATGGGGTTTCTTGTGGCATATAAATATCATTGATTTATTTACTCCAGAATGTTCCCATGCCAGTAGGACAGCGAAACGCCCGAAATAAAGAGAATATTGTGGCTGTACGCGAGTCCATAAGTCAAGTGCGCAATCTATCGATTCAGCGCCGTTCACAAGAGCTGAGTACATATCTCCCAAACGTCCCTGTGGCGTATTTTGTGAAAAGACTAGACTATATCCCCGTTTAAGATTGTATTGGCCCAAGAGCTAAAGCGGGGATTTACTGAAAAATAACCCTCAGCTACGCATTAGGTCAAGCGAACAGCCGTAGGTGCTCCAGCAGCAGCCACTGTACATATAACAAAAAAAAAATTGTGTTTGGTGTAGTTTTCATTATGTTTCCTAGGTAGATGATAGATATGTAGTGTGTAACAGGATCGACAGGGTTGATGACGAAGTTCGGTGATCGTCTTATCGCCAGAAGTAGGCCTGTAACTTTGCCGCCCCGCTTGTATGATTTAACACCTTTGGACTCTTTTATTTGGGGCTACATTAAGTCCCTGGTATATGCTAAAAAGTCACTTTGAGGCAAATATTCAATAATATTCGCAATAATTTGTTGTACAACAGAGTATGTTTTAAGAGGGCAGGAAATGAAATCACTCTTCTAATTGCAGAGCTCGCCTTGTTCTGTTTCTGCTGCTTTGTTTTGTGCGTCTAAAGAAGCGAGACCAGAATCATACCCAGCTATATGTTTTTGCTTAAGGGGTTCCAGTCGATTGGGAGATATATATTCGGATAGAATCTTGTATAAAACGTTTCCTATTCGACGGCGAAAATTTAAGAAAATAAATAGATTGCAGTGAATTATTCTCAGTATTCGATGACATGCCATGCTGAACACACTTTGAACCATCGCTATATTCGCACAACACACATATACCATACACTATGTTGGAAATTAGAGGACTAACCTCATAGTAGCTAGCTAAAGTACGTCCCTAAAAGTTGTCGCTATAATCTAGGTATCGTTCCCTATTTCCAAAAGATCAATTTTCAATACCACGGGTAATCAAGAAAAAAAAGTCTGTGAGCAATTAAGAGAGCCTAGTACCCGAAGCCGTCATATGCATTCTTCGGCGTAAGTGAGTCATATTTTAAACGTTAACTTTTGTCTTCACAAATTAGACTAACGTTTTGTCTGTCATTCTGGATAAATAAAATGCCATTGGGGTGATAGAGATTCCCTTGCAATTTTTTGATTCGATTGTTGGATGAGCAACAATGAAAGGAATTGCATCTGCACTTAAGGAGAATAGATACATATGGTAATCATCCATTTTGATGAAGAATAAGACACTGTACAGGTTTTACAGATAAAGGTCTTAAAGTTTTCAATATATCGGGAGTGTAAAGCAGATAAGGATCTTGTATGTAACTTCCTACATGTAATGTAATCATATACAAAACCTCAACACATACTGCATACAAAAGCTTAAACACTGTTTTCTCAATACTCGTAATTGAAAAATCAGATTACAATTCCTACAAATCACATCATGTATTTAGACAATTCCATGTCGCTGTTCTACCAGCTGTTATCTGGTTCATAGTTCTAAAGTCGCAAATGACCTAGAACTCAATTAGAAGTCTGTCTTGGTTGTTCTCTTCTACGGACAACCGTAATAATACCAATATTCAGATCCGGTACGGTACACATAAAGGGCACAGAAAATTAACACAGATGATAAACAAATGTCATTGTCGCGGTCCTAATTTGTCGCACACATTTAAGGTTTCATTGCTGTCTTATAGGTAAGTCAGTCTTTAAACAGAATCAGAACATGACATTCGCTTGATTCGTGCCACTCACTTACGCCATTCACCAGTGGTAACCTGAGTCTGTGAGTCTCAGCTAATAAAGCTTCTCAAGGAAAATGTGTTTAACTTCTGAATTTGTCAACTGGAATTAACCACACAACCATACCATGTCGCTTTGAATCTTCTACAGAAGCACCCAGATAGCCTCCTCTAGAGTTGAATGCTCCACTTCATGAACGTGGTGTGGCGCTTTTTCCAAATCGTTGGGCTCGAATTAAATCATACATTTTTAAAACTTATTTATTTATTTTTTGAAATCAATTTCCTTAAGCGCTGCGTGTTGGAAGGCCGCGGCTTTGCATTGTACAAACGATCGCCATGAATTAAGCTCGTCGTCATGCGTTGGCGCTGCCCAAGTACTCGTATCCGGCGTTTTCACTTTTTGTTTGTTTGTTCTGCACCGATACGATACAATCGCACACTGTTGGCGGGAAGGATTAATCTGCGACGAGACATGAGCTTTTGTATTTTGTATTATTGTAGTTAAGCCGATGGACCAATCGCAATGGTTAATTAATTTCTATTAGTGCTTTTTCTACTTTCGATTGGCGTTACATATTTTAATAGCTCACGAACTCGGATGAAGAAGCTAAGACTAATGGCGGATGGTTGCAGATGTTATACATAACATAAATGAACATAAGCGTTATGTTAGTTGAGATTTTAGTAATATGGTGAATTACATCAGCATTTGTATTTCGTTATTATTTTGTCGATGAGACAAAACGAGATTTACCCTCTCATCTATCGGCTCTAAGCCTTAGTCGTTAGTTGAACGACTATTATTTATCTCAAAGAAAAATTTTTTACAAAATTACTTAGCCTATATGGTTTGGCTTTTTATAAGCCCTCTACCAGATCGACATTAAAAATAACAAGAGAATTTGGTGCTACTTATGCTTAATACGTACATACATGTAAATATAATACTTAAAAACTTCCTTCGATTATGCAGTTCCTGTAGCGTAATGCGTTCACTGCGTAGTTATAGAGTAGGTTCCAACCTCTGGCACCATGGATTGCTCTCTCTATCCTGAGTGCTTGAGCACCGAAGAAGTTTCTGCGGAATTCTTTAAGTATGGGGCATTGCGCAATGGAGTGCAATACATCCTCGCGTTCCCTGAGATTGCACAACTCGCATAAAGTTGGAAGCTCAGGGCGGTGCGGTATAAAATTAAGATTTAAAAGTTCGCCTCTTAGTTTGAAGATGTTACTTATTTTATCCACAAATGTTCCAAAAATACGTCCTTTCCTGCAGATAATGATTCATCTTGATGTAATAAGCTCTGTATTGAGATGACTGAATTTCATTTACAAGTTTGTCGTAAATTCTGTGACTAGTTTTCCGAAATAGCATATAGCATAGCATACATTTTGTTTTAGTGATTCCTGCTGCTAGCTTGGTGTGAAAATAAAGTTATAACCGATTTCCGCTCCTAGTATTATATATTTCCCACTCTTGAACACATTTAACCATTTGCGCGAGTACGAACCTCGGAATTCTTTCTTGACTCATTGCATAAACTTTAAGAACATAATCCAAGTGTATTTTAAGAGTATTCAGGAACAGAGGTGCCACTCCAGTCTCCAAGTGCAGTATAGAAAATAGCGGCGAAACTTTTCCACGACTTTGAAAGTGCGGTAACTCTAGACTTGCATTGCATACAGTAGGATGGAAGAGGCTATAGCGCGGAATATTTTCACTTTCAAGGTATGAGAAATGTGTGTGTTCTTGATGCAGTTTCCCCAAACAGCAGATATCACCCTTTTAGCTTCTGCCAGCTTAATTTTAAAATGCTTGCTCATGTTTAGATTCGGCGTAATTAACACTCCAAGATATTTATACTGCTTAACTATGTCAATCTGGTTGTTTTGAAACCTCCATTTCTCACTTTGAGCGTACATTCTTCCACCATCTTTAAAGACTATCATCTTTGATTTATCTAGATTAACGATTAAATTCTATTATATTGCATAGTATTACACTGCATAGTATCTATTATATTGGCAAGAAAAACGATATTATCTGCAAATATCAGCGCCGGAATATTGGTTCCATAGAGATCTATTCCACCCCAACTTCAACCGTTATATCATTTATGTACAGGGTAAACAGCAATGTGCTATGCACGCAACCTTGTATGACACACATTGAGACTTCAAATTCCTCTGATAGATGGGCACCATCCCAGACACATGAATTATTATTGCAGTACATACTCGTAGCTCTTAAAACATTAACGACTTGTGATGAGATTCCGTTCCCATATAGCTTTTCTTGCACTTCTTGCGGGATGGAGTTAAAAGCCGCACGAAAGTCCACGAAGAAGCTCTAAGCTTAATTTGTAACAGCAATAATTTTTTTCAAAAAGTTACTCCATAAGTTAGCAGGAGCTGTTCGAATAGGGTATACTTGTAACTGATAGCAGTTGGATTGAGGGATATCATTGAGAAATAGAAGTTTCGACTTTTCAGTGCGAATGCGAAATTAAATGATATCTTCATCTTTAAACCATGATGTCTATTGGATCTACGTTAAAAATGCGATTGGACTTAAAGAATAAGTAGTCTTATGTTTCGATTCCTGCTTGGTAATACTCATAGATGCAGAGTTTGGGTTGTTAATCCGGTTCGCAATAGCTTATTCAATCCAGCCTGAGTTCAGGGAATACCCCTCAGGTATCGAAAGTACACTGATTCTTCCAGTTGTGTAACTATACTGATTTACGAAAATGTGATATTGAGATTTTGATTTATTACTGTTTATCTTTAACCTTCTATCAACCGAATCAACTAAATGCTTCTCTCGCCACGCCAGTTGTCATTCTATGTCGACCTACAATCGGGATATTCAAATATGGCAAACGTAGTTGAAATGTCCAATTTAGCTGCACTTTCTTTATTACAAAAAATGTTGATTTGGACTCACACTGCTGTTGAATAAACAGTAAAGAAATGAAGTGAAATGGGCTTTCAATCTTAGCCTGCATCCGAAATAATCAAAGGGGTTCAAGGGTTCCAACGACATTGTAACTTTCTGTTCTTAATACTTCTATAGACAGTTATGCTGTTGCACTGAATTGAATGTATGACTTTCCCGTAGCATACCATGCTTAACTTCACTCACCTTTAACGGGTATAGTTTTTCTCTATTCTTAGGGTCCTTGACTGCTGCTTAGTGTCTTCAAAAAATCATATGCTTATTGTTTTTAATTTGTTGACATTGCTTTACGCTGTGTTAACACTATTTTCAACGCACTCAAATGCTCTTATATGATAAGGAGTGTTAGGTAGCAGATTATTAAATCATCTTGCAAGTGATGTATTCCTCTTTGTGCGAATACTGTGGAGTTCTTTTTCGATCAACGTTGTTGAGCATATCCCTTCTTGTCGAATGCATGTTTAATTCTACGCAGTAGAGATTCCCAAACATGTCTCGCACATATACAGTTCAACCATTCTTTCCATGCTCTTTAGCAGGATGAAAGTCAAATTTATGAGTTTGACTCTCATGGCAAACATTTTTTCGATGTAAAAAGTACAGCAGCATTGCTAGAAATATGGTCTGATTCAACTACGACTTAGAGCCTCATCCGTAACCACATCCTATTGCACATACCCGTATGTACCAACCGCGGGAGGATATTTCATTCAGCTAATTTTCAGAACCAGCGCTTACCGTGGCTGGTTGTAATTGATGATTTTGATCGCATAACCTGTGAAATAAATTTTGAGCATGAGAGTGAGAATATCTTCTTTCGAACCAACACATATACTGGTACCAACAGATTTTCTAAGTGTTTCCACTTTTCGGATTAGCCCGTTTTCAAGACACTGACCAATCTGCTCATTTTACCGAACAATAATACTTTATTGCAAACGACTTTATAGGAAGTACAACTTGAAATCTGAAGAAGGCTCTTTGAAAATCAGTTTCTATTGTGCAGTATTGCCAACAGTCCAAATTACTAAATCTTTAGTGACCAAATTCAATGAAAGTGGAACTGTGGTAAAGTCAAAGCCGAAGAAGAAGTAATGAGGGCATTTTGGGTGTAAAGCCTATATTGATTAACATCCCGAAAGTTCATAGCTGCGATGCGCCCAGCAGTTTGGCTTGCATTCGTATTTTGAATATTTTCAAGTTTGATTTGCACCACTTGCAATACAAGATACAATTGGCTCAAACATTATTGCCACTTGATAAGCCGCATTGCTATAAAAATTCATTATTTTTAAACCGGTAAATCCGGTTTTTGGGACCGTGTTATTATAACCGAGGAAGTTAATTTTACGGTGTGGAAGCGTTAATACTTAAAATGCTTGCTATTGCGACATTCAAAACCCAAAATTAATTTTTGAAGCGCCTTAATATTTACTAAAAGTTACGGCCTGGTGCGCTGTATGCTCCATGCGCCATAGGATCTTTCTTTTTTTGGGTTCTGAATTACCAATCAAAATACTTATTGAAGAAGTTGTTCTTGTAAACGACTTTTTATGGAGATTTACAGAAAATTTTTTCAACTTAATTCTATTTACAATTTTAACTTATGAAACATTAAACTTTACGGAGCAGAAGGCTGGGTATAGGAAAACCCAAAGATGAAACATTAAACCATCGTCCGGTGTATTTACCCAAATACTAGCGCATATTATGCAACCCAGCACATTCGGTGGTGGTGGGAATCCTCGCGTGTGCTGAGTTCAAACAAATAGCGTGATAACTTTCCTTAATCGATTGATTTCAGCTGATTTGTCTTCCTTTGAACAATTTAAGATCAACATACGCAATGAAATCGCCGAAATTTCAGAAAAAAAACTCTACAAAAAGTGATGCAAAATGCCGAAAAGAGGTTAAGCTGTGCGTGTCCCACAAATGTCGGAAGACCGAATAAAGATATTATGATATAACATAACTATCACTCAGAGAAAGAGTGATAAGAAAGATTTCTGAATCTCTACGTGGAATAGCACGTAGAAAGATACAGTTTAATACCCAATACCGAAAAACTGAAATTTACACAATTAAAAGTAAATAATGAGCCGATATAATATCCTTGAATAACTCACTATAATAAATAAATGCAGTAATCGCTGCCCTGGGACCTTTCTGGAAGCTTTTTCTAATTTCTACGAGCAAAAACCTGAGAAGAACGCTTTAGAATTCAAAAGAAGCTTAAAATCTTATTACAAAAAGAAATGTAAATAATTGAAAAAGTAACCTATGATATGTACCAGGGTCGGTATTGAGCGAACAAAAAAAATTACAAACATTCTAATGAGAATGAGGATCAGGACTTCGCTGTAAATTGGCACAAAGTATGTATTTTATTATTGAATATAAATACCCACGCTCAGATCCATCAATAAAGCAGGGTTAAATAGATTCAACTGGTTGGTGAATTTTCTTTGATTGAGGATCACCAGACCCTTAGCGTTGTAAGTTTGGGTTAACACACTATGGGCAGAGTTAAATGTCTTTCTTGAGGGTAAGGGAACTATTTCATGAAAGCAAGATAAAATGGGCAAACGCTCGTTTCAACCCTTCAAAGCCTCGGGCGATGATGGAATCTTCCCGGCTCTGCCCCAGAAGTGAACCCAAATCATAACATTCTCTCTGATAAACATCTTCAGAACAAGTTGTTCTTAGGGATACGTTCCTAACACATACCTAAAATTGGGGGCAGACATTCGAAACTACCAGCATTCTATCGACCGATATGTCTTTCTTCATTTTACCCCAAAACAATGAAAAAGTCGTAGACAGGAACATAAGAGACGGGGATTTTAAGCACAGCCCTTTCACAGTCTACCGTGCAGGATTGAGAAATCATTCAAAGACAAGAAAATTGCTGTTGGTCGCTTTATAGACATCGACAACACAAATTACGCCCTGTTATCAAGTTATTGTACGTATTCAAAACAAAGGAGTTGATAGTACTCTATGTAAGTGGATAAGAAACATGCTAGTTAAAAGAAGAATAAAAACTCTCTTACTTGATTCTTAATTCTTATACTTAGCAGCAACGGATTTTATGTCGTAATCCTAATCTGAGGTAAATTTGAAGAAACAATCTCAGATCGCCTCCAAAGAGCATTTAACCTCGTAATAAACTCAAAACCAAAAAGAGTGCCATAATTGCCTTCACCAATCGATGAAAATTCGACAAACTTAAAGATCCAACACTTTTGTGTTTTCAAGTGAAGTGAAATTCCAAACTCACTTGGAACACACATATCAAAAAACCCATAGAAGAGATCAGGATCTCACTATGGACGAGCAAAAGTCTATTGGGTAAAAAACCCAAAAATATGGCACTGTGGATGCACACAGCGATTGTTAGATCTATAGTCAGTTACGCATTTTCAATATGGTGGAATCAAACTAAACAAAATCATAAATAGGCTGGACTAAACAAATTTCAAAGACTTGCCTGTGTGTGTATTTTATTATACTATGAGTGCAATAAGAACAGCATCCTCGACAGCATTAGAAGTTCTGCTGAACCTCCTACCTCTTCATAACCACATGCAGAAAGAAGCTTTTGCAAACGTCTACATGCTGAACATGGTGAACTCCCAAATAGTTCACCAAGAGCTTCTACTGGAACTCAGCCGAAATTAACTATCAGGAATTACTGTCACAGATAACTGTCTGAAGAAGTAAAACTTTAACCATAACTTCAAGGTGACATTCCCTGGTAGACAGAATTGGGAACAGAATGAATCCCTGCGGTACACCGATCCAAAACCGACCAGGGCATATACTCGTACGCAGAAATTACGTACACCTTACTGTATGAAAGTACGAACAGTAGCATCTTTGTATTTCAAGCTGAGATACGTTACGTACACACAATAGAGCTCTGCATTAGGGAGATCTTAAACAGATCTGCTGCCAACAAGAACATTTATATTCTCTCTCTGACAGCATACCGGCCCTACTTGCTATCAACGCTTTCGAGATAAACTCAAAAATTATCTGGGTTGCATTATATCATACTTCTCATATCACTATCCAGCACCCTTAAAATCCATTTGGGTGCCAGGTAAAAGTGGTTATGGCGCTCTTTCATTAGGCAGGCGTATTGGCGAAGAAAGAGTCGCCCTCAATATTCATGTTGCCACGACCATTCCGCGGGCTATCAATTAGCTTCATATCACGCTATATAGTCATAAATAACTGGCAAGAAACTGAACGAAAACTGAAGGTAGCAGACAAGTCAAAATCGTTTTAATAACCCCTTCTCTTAAAAAACAAAATACCTCCTACTATTTTCTAGGGGTCAGATGCACGCAGTAACCGGATTCCTATCGGGTCACTGCAGAGTCAAAAAACACCTTATGACTATATGATAGGCATATCATTTGCCACTGAAACCGCATAAGCAGAAACACCTCTACGTCTTCTACGTAAGCCCTACCTTGAGGCAGAAGATAGCACTGCAAGCTCACTCAAAGATACGAGTATAGCCAAATTTATTAAAAACTCTGGTATCATGGATGAGCTTCAACTTAAGGAAATCACAATGGGCCCAAATTGACCGCAGTAATAAGGGTACATATTGTAGTATATCTATCAAGATTCCTTCCTATAGAAACAACCGATTAATTTCTTGACAAAACATTAACCCGAGAACCGCACTCTCAGGCTTGTGACTGAACTTCATACAAACAGAAGTCATTTCATCTGGGTTTGAATCCGACATTGAATACCCAAACAGTAAAGAATGGTTCAATAAGGGGGTGTCCTGCAATTGATTGACGCAAGACCATCTGCAGGAGTTTTGAGAAATTCTTTCAAACTTCCCGGATACCTGTAGACGTCTTTAGGAATGCCGAATATCTGGTCAAGTGAGATCAGTGCCACTCGACAATGTTATCGACAGTCAAGCTACAATCAAAGGGCTAGAGTTATTTGCCATTGAATCAGTACTCACCAGTATTCACGACCTTATGTTTGCAGGAACGCATCAGGTTTTGTCGGATGCCAACTTCAGGAAATTTAGGAAAATTCTAGGAATTGCAAGCGGCATACTGATATGTAGACGCCTGGAAATATTCCAACGATGTTTGATATTTGATGCTGATGGATTTAAATTTTCTGCTACTTGAGTACCAGAATATAGCAAAAACACATGAGCAGTTCTTAGGAAAATATCAACAGGGAGTAGGATATAAAAACCTCAAAGGGATCAAGAATTTTTACAAGTAAATATGTTATTTTCGCGATAGTCCTGTGATAGTGCTTAGTTTCATCTGAAGCTACTACCCAGCCTAACACTCAGTTCCTACTTATCAACCATGCCCGATGAATTTTCGCATGAGTTGCGCGATTAGAAGGAAATTTAATCATTGTCGACACAGAGTGAGCCTATTGAGCATATTTAGCACCGCATGCTATATCATATCCTGCATATTTTATCAATGCCTAAAATCTCTTATCGTGTCACTGCAGAGCTATGTCGGAAAAGTCTGTCATCTTGCCAATCCCGCTGGTTTAAGAAAGGATGATGACCAATTACATTCATACCGTTGTATCATATAAACGATAATTCACCTAATGTAGCGAGCATAAATTAAAAGTGACCTCAATCAATATAGGGTATGTAGCTGGTTATATAGATGCGTGGGCGTGGGCTACGAGATACTTGTAGGCCACAACCGGGGCTAGTCCCGAACTGCTGTGTCAATAAACGAAATAAATAGAACAGTAGGCTAGGTCTTCTACAAGTCACTATCCCTCATCATATGATCAGATGATCGTCACATGATCATGTGGAGAGAAGTTCCGAAGACAAAAATTGTCTCTTTAACTAAGTTCAAGCCTGAAAATGGAAGCCCTTTAATATAAACTCGAACCAAGCATTGACAATGTTTTTTTTTAATAAAAAATTAACTTGTGCCCTCGCTTGAGGCAATCGTTAAAGATTTCAGAAGTCAAGTGTTTCAAAAGTGTCCCTTCCAGGTATGACATGCTCCTAAACATAGCAGCCGTTGAATTACCGCCGACATAATCACCTCACTATAATCCCATTGAACTTCCGCAAATGGTATGCAGCGCTAGGCGTACGATTTTCTACAAACTCGTTACCATTACAAACATTGCGGCCAGCAGACATCAATACTAGGCCATGGGTAACAATGATCATCCTCTCCAGTTTCATTCATCGCCAAAGTGGCATCTACGAGAAGTACAATCGAACTGAACTGAACTAAGCTGAAGCCCCTCCAGGAGGCAAATACGAACACCACCACTTCACCCAGAGTAATACTATTGCGCAATCTCAAATTTATTTCTATTATAAGCACAACCAGTTCCACTTGGCATGATACCATTTTTTCTCTTTTTTTAAGCTTTAGGCCAGATTTGGTAAGTCCAATGCTGGATGTGGTAGCTGGGTAAACATAAACGAAAGGTGCTCACCGCATAGAGCACTTTGTTTTGAGAGGCAATGGGCTTCACATTTTGCAAATTCTATAAATCAAGAGGAAGCAGCCAAAGGTAGGAGCAGTTGGAAGCTAAAGATGGCTACGAAGAAGAAGCAGACAAAGTTGAAAATACGATTACATATTGTGCAATGGACGCATTTGGCTGCTGGAAGGGGCCAGTGCTTCAGCCTTCTGTGCTATGAACGTGATTTTTATTTTTTTTATTTTTTTCGGTTTCTGTCTCTTTACGAATTACGAGGTCTGCCGATCATGTGAATGGAAATGGAAAACTATTCGAAAAATTATGAAAACCATAGGAGAAGAGATGCCAAAAGTGCATTGATGAAGGCAAATTTCAAATATAAATACGAGTATAACACATAATTTTGGAGAATGGTGATATGTGGGTTAATAGGTTAAACTCGTGGAACGTACGTGACGCAGCAGTCGGAATACCATGGATCCAATATGTCTTTGGATTGGTTTGCATTTTTTTATTATATATATTCTTATCCCCCAGCTGCCTCTAGTACCTCATTCCAAATTGGTTGAGGTCGCCTTCTACTGGCTTACGACACTTTACTTGCGGTCATCCTGTTCTACGCCGTTCGTCTCGAGGACTCTTTTGATCGGATCCCTGGCATCCATTTGCTCAAAATGGCCCAGCCATATCAGACTTTGGATTCGTTAACGTCTGACTAGACCAATATCTTCTGCTACATTCCCTTTCAATACAAACTGCCATGTCTTTTCCAAGACACAAATGATCTTATAGCCGATGTTCAAGAGATTTAATAGTTTATACGAGTACTTGGCGCGGTTAAAAAGGTCTACTTTCCTGTGGATCGGACAAACGATGCTGAGATTTTATGTTTCCGTAACTTATAACGTGTATGTTCCCAACCAGGTCATCTCTAGCTGCTTTAAATAAGCTAATAGAAAGTCTGTCTGTGCCAGCAGCTTTATTAGATTTAAGATTCGATATTATTATCTTAACTTCATGTAAGACAGCCGGAACTCTTTGGCGTCTTCTTCCATGGATAATGGTTTATTCTGTCTGACACTGGAGTTTTGACCATTGTCGCCGTTATACAGACTGCTGAAGTAGTCTTTCCATATATCCACTAGCGACTGCGGCTCTACTACTAGTTGTCCATGTTCGTTTTATTCTCTGAAAAACATTTCCAACGTCATTCTTGCACATCAGAAGCAGCTTCTCCAATGGCTCATTTACATTCTTACTGATGCTCTATGGTTGTATGGGGGAAAGGATTTTGAGAGAGCTTGAAGGAAACGCAATCGGAATCTAGTCTTTTGCGATTGCAGATTTTTGACTCCGAACTTCGACGATCTTACTTGTCTTTGATGTATCTGTGATACTCGCATGGGTACACTGGCTGCAATAAGGTAATGATTCGAGTCGATGTTGGCTCCTCGGAAAGTTTGGACATCCTGAATGCTGGAGGAGTGTTTAACGTCAATCGCAATGTGATCAATCCCGTTAGTGGCTGATTGATCACGGGACGGTCAAGTCCCTTTATGGATGTTGAGAATTGGGAACCGTCAAAAAATAATAAACCTTATAATAAATAATTATAAAATCGACAGAGTGAATATTTTTTTCGATTATAGACCCTTAAGGTCTAAACCCGCATTGATATAGAGCTATCAGATTGTCGATGATCGGTTAATGATAAGACAGCAGTAAGGATTTTGTACACGATGTTTAGCGACGTTATGCTCTGGTAATAGGAGCAGCTCAGTGGATTTCCTTTTTTTAGGAGATGGCAGCCCATGCTGAGATTCAATTGATAGGGCATCCTCTGACAAAGTTTTACAGATAACTAGTGCATGCTAGTTTCAGCACGCGTAGACTCCCTTGGATCTTAAGCCACCAACCAGACGGAGACTGGTGCAAAATGAAAAAAACATAGCCGCCGAAGCGGCCAGTATTGAAGAAGACCCATAAATGTCGATTTGGCGCCAATCAGTTAAATTGGGCATCGCCAGAGAGTCAACCCGTCTTATTTTGCGGTTGGGTTTGGCCATACATCCGTATAAGATTGTACTGACGCAAGAATTGAAACCGGATGACCATAGACAATACCGTGAGTTCGCTAATTGCTTGCTGGAAATGTTGGTCGGTGATCCGGATTTTGGCCAAAAAATCATCTTTTCGAACGAGCCCCATTTTTGGCTCAGTGGCTATGTCAACAAGCAAGATTGCCATTGTTAGAGCGAACACAATCTACAAGTGTTTGCCCAAGCATCAATGCTTCTAGAAAGATTGACTGTGTGGTGCGGTTTATGGCATGGCGGCATCATTGGACCTTATTTCTTTCGAAATGAGGAAGGAGACACCGTTACCAACAATGGTTTCAGATATAGAGCGATGTTAACCGACTTTCAGTGGGCAGAGCTCGACAACATCGATATATCCGATTTGTAGTTGCAACAAGACGGCGCTACATGCCATACAAGCGACGTAACGTCATCTCATGGCGAGAGTTCACCAACTGGCTGCTGTTTTTTTCTTTTCTCTGGGGCTACGTCAAGTCCACATATTCGACCGAGTTGTCAAAAATTGGACCAAGAATTGAAGCACTGCCAGCGAAGCGGTGGCAGTCATTTGAATAATCTGCTACTCTACACATAATGGCATGAACGCAGCTTCAAAATAAAGCCAGAATCAATTTTATATCTCACACCGTTGTTGTTTTATTTATTTTTTCCTATCGTTCTTATCTGTTCACCCTATACTCACTTCATTTTGTTCGGGCTAAATGGTCGTTCTACCTAATAGCGGCATGTTCGTCGGTTTCGCCGTTTACCTTCTGGTAAAATTCCATAGCCTCATGCTTACAGTAGAATCCTTCCATTATATTTGGCTTCAATTCTCCGCTGGGATTTGTCAACAGCTACTCTCATTATCCTACTTGGCTGCAAGGGCTTGCGAGCATTTATCGCTGAATTGTAATGCTCTTGGTTGTGGATGATATCCTTCTGGACGCATAGAATGCGTGTCTTCCTATCTGGTTCCTCGAGTTTTGGTCAGGAGATCGTCATATGCCCGTGTGAATCCTAGAATACACTTTAACAGTGCTAATTGCAGAATTGATTGGTTTCGAAAACGCCAGTAGGAAGCTTGGGTAGTTTAAGGAGTAGGAACCACCATAGAATTCCGTGCCATTTTTTAGAGAACATACTTCTTTTTCTCTGTCCTGTTTTCTGTTTTAATTTTGTACAATACCACCTTGATCAAAAAGTTAACCACCGTGTGGCGCTCCCATTGTTCCGATTTGACTTCTGTTTTTTTTTTGTTAAGTTGGTAAATCTGTTGTTGATATTCCCTCTAAATCTTAGCGTCATAGCTTGACATTTGCAAAAGTTATGTAGTCAAGAGTACATCTATCTCTGTGTGTGTTGGCGATTTTTTACAATTTTAGAAATGGATTTAAATTTGCAACAACGAACTTGTATTAAATTTTGCGTAAAAAACGGATTTAATGCTGCGCGAACGTTGGAAATGTTGGAAAAGTGTTTCGGCAACGATTCTCTAAAGAAAACGGTCGCTTACCAGTGGCACGAGCGGTTCAAAAGTGGTCGTGAGTCAATCGAAGATGATGAACGCAGTGGCAGACCATCGACATCGAAAACCGACGAAAACATTGATGGAGTAAAAGAAGTGTTGGTCAATAACCGCAAATTAACCATCAGAGAGATAGCGGAGGACTTGAACATTACCTATGGATCCATCCAAGACATTTTGGTTAATGATTTGGGTTTCCGTCGTGTAGCAGCAAAGTTGGTGCCAAAAGACCTCAATTTCATGCAAAAAAGAGACCGTATTGATGTCGCAAAAGAGATGATTTGCATGGCGGAATCCGATCCCGCATTCATCAAAAGGATCATTACTGGAGATGAGACGTGGGTTTATGAGTACGACACGCAATCCAGACATCAGGCAAGTGATTGGCGTTCACCAAATGAGCCGAGACAAAAAAAAACACGTCGTTTTCAGTCAACAAAGAAGGCCCAGTGCTCACGGTTTTCATGGATTACGACGGTGTAGTGCATCATGTATGTTTGTCAGAAGGCCAGACAGTAAACAAAGAGTATTATTTGGGCGTTATGAGACGTTTGCGTGAAGCAATTCGCCGAAAGAGACCAGAATTGTGGGCAGAAAACTCGTGGATATTGCACCATGATAACCCACCGTCGCACAGTGCCTCATTATTCGTAATGTTTTGACGGAAAATGCAACAAATACCATCCAACAGCCACTGAATTCACCTGATTTGGCTGCCTGTGACTTCTTTCTGTTCAATCGAGTTAAAAAACCACTACGGGGAACGCGTTTCAGCAGCCGAGACGAAGTAATGGAAAATTCGAATGGACATACCGATAACCGAATATAAAAAATGTTTCGAGGATTGGATCAAGCGCTGGCATAAGTGTGTTGCAGTCGATGGGGATTATTTTGAAGGGGACAATATAGATTTAGATGAATAAACTTGTACTTTTAATTTTTGATCAAGGTGGTAAATATAAGTTTCACTGTGGCGGAGAAATAGACAGATAGCCATCGAAATACTCCGTTTACTCATGAGCTGTTTAGCTGAGTTTTCGGGCAGGTTGATTTACGGTATCAAAATAAAAATACCCTGATCTAGCCCAAGAGAGAGGGCAGAGGAAAGGAAGTGGAAATTAATGGGGTTGGGAAGTTACTGGGTGTTATGTTAGTAGCGCTGATCTTTGATTCACTGTACGCATTCTGTTATTGCTATTCGAAAGAAAGCACGTGTAATGGCTGGTTAGACTTTGCCCACCGTTCGAACTACTACTACTCTTACCACTAGTAACTAGTTGCAGGATCAGATGGTTTGAGATGTTAAGAAAGGGTCTTCATATTTTAGAATCCATTCATAACCCTTATTCAATAACTGGTCTATATAAATAAGATATAAGAAATCATTACGTGTAAATCATAAAAGAGAGCTAGATTTTCTAAATCTACACCTTAGAACAGATCTCCCTTCAAAGGTCATGTCCTACTCCTTCGACAGCAAGGAAACTATAATTTTATGAGTAACATAATGTATTGTAAAATGGTAAAATGTTTCACAATTTCTTTTTTAATTCATGTATAAGGCCACCATCAAATCGGCACATAATTCACTATTCTGCCAGTCATACTGTTACAAGTACCACCTTTAAGCTTAAGCTTATCCGAGCCTCTACCTCGTATCTAGAGATGCGCGTTATGCAAGATTTCTTTTTAACATTTTTTTCCTCTAATTGTTGTAGCATTGCTGCAATTCTCCTCCTTCGTTGTAGCTGCCATGAAATACCATGGATTGTGGGTTTCAACAGACGAAAATGATTTATGAGGCTGTGGGCTTATACCAATATTCACGATGTGGAAAGGTCATACTTTGACGCACCATCATCTTTGCCGACAGTACCACCGTCAGTATTCGTACGAGTACCACCGCCAAGTAGCTCTCAAAAGCCATTGTGACGACAATACACCGACTGTGCCGACTGAATTTTTTTCCTGAATTTATTGGCCATTGTTGAGCGATGCGCAGATTATTGTTAGTGCCTACTTTTATTTAGATTTGTCTTTTTAATTAGAGTTCCGCATTATTGAATTTTGGTTTGGTACTAACCACACGTTCGGAACTAATTAAAGCCCACAATAGTCACAGTCATACGTGTATAGTAATCCATTGTTCCTCTTTCAGTTCCGACAGCTTATCAATAAGGTTGGCAATAGTGTCTGCGTCTGGAAGATTATGTTTTTGACGGCTTTGCAATTTAAACACGAGTGTCAGACTGTACACCTTTGCATTTTATATGAGAAAATGTATTCACCAAGTGTACCTATAACCTCTTAAATTTAGTGAAGTACGAGTATCTTATCAATTATAATAATTTGGAGTGAGATTTTTCCAATTGAGCACGGGTGTTTGTGTGATGTCCTTGGGAACGGCTGATCCGTTCTAGAAATTGTTGTATGCAGTGTGATTCGAAAAGTAAAAGAAATCGAACCATAGTCCCATGGAAACAATAATGTGCGAGTAACAATAAACATTTTATCTCTTCCTCGGCTTATTTCTGGTTTTGGTTAAATCCGCTCCATTCTTGTTTCTCGTAGTATGTACGAAACTAAAAGGAGGGTTCGAGGTTATTTGTATAAAATGACCTCGAATTTACTCCAAGTTCCTGATTGTTCAATGCTTGTACAATCGTATAGCATGTACATTGTATTCATACCCGTACACCAGTATCTACCTTAAGAGAAGTGAAAGGATAACAAGATTTTCTTGTCAAGAGTCATTTATCTCAGGATCAAGGTGTTTTCTTGCAGCCTGACGCCGGCATCATTCAATTTTGAAGGAGCTTTCACATTAACCGAGGTGTTGTAAACAAATTTACGTAGGGAATTCTGTTGTTGCAAAACAAAATATAACTAGTCTTGAGTGTCTATAAAAAGTCATGGAGGAAGAAGATCCAATGAAGTTGTGGGTTCAAGGTAGACTCTGATTTATTGAAAAGAGGGTAGCTTCGTTGACATCATTGACAGCATGATATATTGAAATGTAAGAAAATGCATTCCTGAAGCTTCAGTATATTGTAAGAGATATCTTAACCCTTACCGTTAAGTGCATGAAGACTGACCATACCTGTTTCGTCTAGATTGATTTTTCTCTTCAGGACTTTTAAAGAATACATTTAGTTTTCTGAGTCACGGTAGGGTCTTTTTCACTTTAATACTAGGCGAGTCACTTTGATAGTGTAATGCAGATGTCTACTCCACGGTTGGTAAATTCCATGGCTATGGGCCATTCCTAAGTTGCTGTTGACATGGAAAACGAAGGCTTTACTCTAAGTGGTGGAAAGATGCTTCAATTGCCGTAAAAGCCTCAGGTTTGCTGATGACAACCTGTGATACTGAAGTGTCAGTTATTAAATTTACAGAATTTACTCTGGTCCTGCGCAAGCACTGCATTAAGGAATTCATATGAGAATGCTTCACAATATGATACGATGTGTGACAAATAGCATCCGTGTAGTCGAGGCATTATGTGGTTAGATTTCATTGAATTCCACCGCTTAGGTCTGACAAAGTACGAGTACTTGTAAGTACATCGACTATAATCACTAGAAATAGTAGTGACGAGTGTTTACACCCTTATCTGGCAACGTTTTGAACTTATCAACACAATCTACCTACCCTTATGTAGCACAAATTATTTAGTACGTCCTTAGCTGCCTTTGGTAACTGAAACTAGGTTTGTTGATATATCTCTCTTACGCCACCAATTCCATACATATAGTCGTCGTAATCGTCGAAAATGGTTTTATATTCCTCTGCTTGGGTAACGAACGATGCACCCTCTTCGTTCATTCCGGCGCCACTAGGTGCTGTTATATTTAGACTTTTCAATACTGAGGACAGTAATTGTCTTTCCATGAACTAAACGGGAGATCTCTTCTTACGCAATCAATCTATCCATATGATGCCCAGTTAGTGGCACCTAAAAGTGTGACTTAAGAGGGGAAGGTCCCGAAGCTAGGTAAATTTTAAAGGATTTTTAGTTAATGAAAAATTGATATTTTATTTAAAAAAATCTTTTATTGTCAGATAGAAACATCTGTAACTATAATTTTTTTTCCAAGATGGCTGCATTGCACATCGTCAAAGTCGTGTGTTTTTGAAAATAGCATGCAAGCTGGAGACTTTATTTTTCATCTGTAACAAAAAATCTAAATAAGTCTTTTTAAAAGCATTGTTTCTCCTATTCCAAGTCTTTAAAACCAAAAAAAAATTTAATTTTGCAAAAATTATAGAGATCAGAAAAAAGTCACTTTTTTTTACCAATTTGTTTAAACAATTTATTTATTTTGCATTGAAAATCATGTTTCAAATGTTTAGAGTATGGCTAAAAGAGATCTCCTCAAAATTTTAGAACGATTGAACAATTATTTTTTTTTGTTATGTTGCATACAGATATGAAAAATGCAGTTTCGAGAAAAAGCGATTTAAAGTTTTCGGAGCAAAAAATACGACAAAAATGATAGGGCATACAAAATTTCTTCTGTTTCTTCGTAAAACTCATTTTGCTCTTCCTTGTTTACCAACAATATGGCCTTCTTTTGAGGCCAAGGATGCCTCTTTGTTCTGTTAAGAAAAGGAGCAGGCGGCCGGTCCCTTGTTCATGCGGTTGGATCCGTCTGCTGTGCACTCTAAAATCGAGCGTGCACCTGAGGCCAGAAATACGCTGCCATTTCGAAACGAATAAAGATGTTGCTTTGAAATTTTAAGGAGACGTTCCTGAGATGTTGTGGAATAAGTAGAAAAATTAAAAAAAAATGGCGGTACCTTCCCCTCTTAAAAGAATACATTGTTTCATATGATGCGATGAATACATATTCTCGAGCTCCTTTTTCTTCAGATTATTTAAGCTGTTTTTTTATTTAGCTGTTTTTTGTTTTTTTTTGCTGTTTTGACATCACTCCTTGTATTTTGTTTCCCGATTTTTAAAAAGAAATCCGCAAATATGATTTTGACTTCAGCACCATTGATGAGCTCGAAGGAAAAAGAAAATCTAACATCGAAAAAAACTCTTTAGTGGAATAATAATCATGTATACTAAACTGAACGGGGAACCAAAATAAGAAGAAGAATATTTTCATTCTGTTTTATTAAAAATGAAAAAAAAAGACTTACGAGTAAGTCGAAATTTTCTTCCAAACGACCTTTGCGTTCGATTACTTTGCCTACAATCCAGCAGAACGGTGAATATGAATCATCTTCTCGTTCCTCCTACAGACCGACTGCACTTGTGTCCGCTGTTTTCAAAGCCATGGAAACCGTCAGCTTATGAAGTATCTCAAAACAAGAAAACTTCTCATTTTCGCAGCAATAGGTCCACTGATGAATAAGATGGCATGTCTTACCGAAAAGTGGAACCAAAGCGTACATCAATCTGGCGATATTGCATTTGATATTCCTAAGGCATTTGACAGAGTTTGGCATCAGGTTCTTTTGTCAAAAATGTGTGTATTTGGAATCGAGTTGGGATCTTCTTCAATGGCTTAGAAATTACCTTTCGGAGGTTCAATTCAAGTTGTCTTAGATGTCTTAGATTTCAAAACAAATATTCACAACATAAATGCTGTTGTGCCCCAGGGCTCTGCTCTGTCTCCGACACTCTTTTTAATTTTCATCAATGATCTCTTGTCTGCTACTTCTAATCCAATATATTCCTTTGCTGATGACAGTATTCTCTGCTTTTGATATTCGTTCCCGGGCTTACGTCCCTACTCTTCGGATGTAGAACGGAAATGGCAGCCTCATTAAATTCCCATATTAACAGCATAACTAATTGGGGAACTATTAACGGAGTGGAATTTAATGCTTTAAAAACACAATGCTGTCTGCTGTCATCAAAGCGAAATTAAAATACTCAGCCATTATCCATGAATGCCATTTGCATCGTCAAGACTGAACAACTTTCCATTCTCGGTATGTGTGTCAATGACAACTTACGTTGGAATGACCACATATTCGATGTTGCCAAAAATGCTGCAAAATTTCCAGGTTTCCTCAAACGATTTAATAAATATATTTCCCCCTCTGATTTGGCCTCAATATATAAGGAATTTATCCGCTCAAAATTGTATTGGATTGCACTTGCTAGATAAGTTTCAAAACCGTGCGATAAAATTCATAGGTGACGCCAATACAGTCAATTTATATGCCGATGTAAAGTCTCTTGCTCCACCTTGTTCTTTCGCTATTTTCGCTACTGCTCCATCGGAATTGCTTGTAGCATTCAGTCCCTTCAAACTTTTAACCGTAACTCTAAAATATCGCGATTCTTTCCTAAGCCGTACGACTCGCTTACGCAATACCATGCCGAGCGCTCTATTTTAAATTCGATTCAGTTCAATTCAATGTAACTTGCAAAATTTTAAGATCAACGTACATCGGTACCTTTCTTTTCTTCTTGACTAAGTCTCGTTCTACTAATAACCCTTTGATCCGCGCTAATTATAAAAAAAAGTGCAGTGTCGAACGAAAATTCTCCGTTTTTTGCCAAAGACCTCAAAATTGGATTCATCGTCGAGTCCTTGTGCTTGTTGGGCCTTTACAACCATTTCTGCTTGTTTTGTGGTCGCATTAGGGGTTTTCAAAGAGCAACTTGCCCAAAGAGTCCATCATGTCGTAATCTTCTTTTGACCATTGAACCACAAAGCGGTTTTTCCCACATTTGTAAACAAAACGCCCACTGTTTAAAGAAGTGGCTGTAAAATCCGATTTTTATTATCCGAATGTGTTGTGTAATGTTCAGGTAGAAAATTTAAGTAAAAAACTAATGTAATCCATAAATTCAATCTCAATGAGTCTAAAGAGCACCTGCTCATATCCATCGTTTCACCTGGGTAACAGTAATATCTGCGTTATATAGTGCGTGAATAAACTCAAGATGTCTTGAGTTGTATCAGAAATACTCTTTTATACGAGTATAACGTGCGAAAATTCAAAGTGCAGAGTTTTTGTTGCCATTGCTCAATGTTTTACGCCGTTTAAAGGCTCATTCAAACAGAATGCGTTGTAAACGCAGCGATAAGATTATTTAAGGCCGCGGTGAAATTATTTTATGTCACGTTAAAACCACCGCGCTAGAAGACGTCAAACAAACAATATTTTGTTTGCGGGTCCTCTTCATATCACTACATATTATAAAATTGTAGTGAAGTCGTGTCTTTACTTTGAAAATATTTGAAAAAAAAACACGGGTTATGTTGTATGGATGTGTCTGTACCCAAAACTATTTTTTTTTTAGAATTTTTGTACATTTGTCTGTTTGTCCGAGCATCACAAAAAACTAGTGAACCGATTCTTACAGGGTTTTCACTGTTCAATAGCGCATTTCACAACTTACAAACTGATGAAAGGAATTGAGCCGAAGTTGCAATTAAAAATTCATTTCAAAATAAGAATGTTTTAAAAATTCGCTCATTTAAGCTCCCGAGAACCAAACAAGTAATATAATTTACAGAGAGGCCAAGTTAACTCCATAACGTTCGGTTTGTTTTGATTCACTCCGGCAAGCAGAGGAATGAATTTACATCACTACCAGAGTCTTTGTTTACTGAACAATGTATCCTTTTTTTTTGTTTTTTTTTTTTATATTGCCTCAGCATTATTTTTATTTCGCTCCATGGGTGGCATCCAACATTTAATGAGACGACTAAATTCTTAGTGGAAGTTGGCTTGTTGTTGATTTCTAATCAACTATTCGTCATACTTGATTTTCGATAACTGAAAACATGAATGTCTTTCGGGCGCAGCTGGGATTCGAACACCGCAGCCAGTCCACTACCTGGGTCTTAGTGACGCTAATCCTGGAACCAGCGAATTAAAAATACTAATGTAAATTCAATAAAAATTACAATAGTTAAACATTTACATTGGATTTACCTTTGTAAAACATGACATTAATTTTTTGTTTCTAATATTTTTTTTTTAAACCTAACTTTCGAGAGGATATGAGAATTCTTTAAACTAAAACTAAAATAAACAGACAATTTTAGTTACCTGGAAAAATGTTTGACCTTCGGGCCTCGATCGGAATTGAATGCCACGCTATTCCCCTTTTCGGCTAAAGTGCTTGCATAATTCAGTTTTCGGGTGGGTCTACGAGTATAATGCAACATTTTTAAATTCACTGGATTAACAAATGTTTGGAGCACTTCCAATTGAAAAAGTTATTTCACTTGGATCAATAGTTTTGCTTGTGGAGTCAGTCAAAGTTGAGTAATTTTTACGGTCGCCTACAAATTAATATTGTTTTTTTTTAGACTTGAGTGTAAAAACTAGACAAAGTATTTCAAAAAAATCATTTCTTTTCCTTTTTTTGTGATATATCTGTTTATTTGTAAAATCAAGAATGATCTCAGTTTTTTTTTATAATTTTTGTAAAACTATTTAATTTATAATAATATTTTTGAAAAACTATTTCCGTCACACTCAAAAAGGTCCGCAAGGGTCTGGACTAAACTCAACAGAAAATTAGTTCTTATATATTTGTAAATATATACTTAAGAACTCAGGTGCGGAAACTTGTATTCCTTTGTACTAGAGAGATTTGATTTGAAGAGGTCGGCCAAGAATTGCTTTTCATTCTCTCTCTATCTCTCTCTCTCTCTCTTACATTAGAGAAGTACAACACTGTCCAAAATTTTAAACTTAAATCCGAATTTTAATTTTTCTTGTGATGCGTAATAAACATTAAAACACATAAAAATGGACATTTCATACAACAATTTATTAGAAATGTGCGCAAAGGTGTCAACAATTAAAAAAAAAATATCATTCCACTGAGGCTTAGCAGTTCAAATGGTGAACATTAGGGGAACCCTCGTCCACCATCAGTTCATTTTTGCCGACCCATGTTCTTTTTGTTTATAATTAGCTCGCGCTCAAGGGATAATAACCCTTGAAATGTTTGCATACGAAGTAAACGTAGAGAGCAGTGGTACCGAGTTACAATATAACGACCAGGAAGTAGAGAGCTTTGTAGGGCATTCCATAAGCGAGTCGTACTTACACATCGTGTTCCCATACAAAGTACAAACTGTGCATCAGTAAATGCCTTCTGACTGTCAGTCGCGTGTGAATTACTGTAAAGCCATCCTCAATCTCAACAACGAAGAGGACGATTTTGTGTCGAAAATCATCGGCGAGGCGCATTTCTACTTAAGCGGTTTCGTCAATAAGCAAACTCTTCGTTTCTGGGGCACTGAAAATCTGCATGTGATGCACGAAGAACCACTGTATTCACTCAAAGCCACTGTGTGGTGCGGCGTTCACGCGGGAGGAGTGATTGGGCCGTATTTTTTTGGGGGCGCCATCGGCAATACGGTCACTGTTACTGGCGAATGCTAAAGGGCCATGATAAATAACGTCCTACTGCCGGAATTGGATGAGCGGGGCTTTGTGAACATGTGGTTTCAATAAGACGGCGCAACCGCATACACAGCACGAGCCACAATGGATATTTTGAAGGAAGGGTTTCATTGTCGCGTAATCTCCGTTTTGGCGATTTTGCATGGCCAGCAAGATCGCCTGATTTAACCATTCCGGACTTCTTTCTTTGGCGCTACTTGAAGTCGCTACAGCTCTTATAACTAGGATCAATAGAAAGGCTTATAGTTTTGAAATGAAAAGAAAAGTTTAACAGGTTCAAGTTTGGAGATATGCCAAGAAAACAGCGGAGTTATTAAAGTTCCGAAAAACAACTCACACCAACTCTTCATAAAATGTTGACTCACAGTCAAAACCCTATCGAGTATCAATCGTTACCGCTTGGAGAATTGTCAGAAGAAACTCAGGGGTCCAAAACTAAAGACTACAATAAATATACATAGATATCAAAATAAATGCAAGGTCTTAAGTCTCCAGCAGAACGAAGACCTTTTTAACATGCTTGCAGCCTCATCGGACCCACTCATTTCTTCGTTAAGGCATATTAGAAGCTAAAGATCTCAAAGCACAATACTCTCCAGAAGTGATAAGTTTATTAGACATTACTCCGGATATTGCCGAAAGTTTCCTATAAATCAGATTTTTTTATTTTTAATTTTTTTTCCGTTAATTTTTTTCTCCACTGTTTGACTTCAAATGAATGACTGAAATATTTTATGATGTACTCTGATGTGCCACAAAATAAAACAAATCTCTTTTTATAATCTTGAATATTTAAGAAATGGTTTGTTTACTTTAATGCAGCACTATCTTGCATGGATTCACTTTTAGACACCCTATTATCACTTCAATCATGGACTTTTGAGAAAGTCACTGTGGTGAGAAAGTCTTATTTCAGCAGCAGATTCTGAAACACCCTGTAAACAATTTTCTTCAAAATTCACTAATTTCATAGCCCTGGGAATTCCTTTTAATCAGAAAGTAAAACAGTATCTTTACGGTATCTTTATGCGTTTAAGAGTAATGATTTTTCTTATGAAATGGAAATTGTTATAACCTTGAAAGATTGTCACCAGTTTTTGACTGTGGAAGCCGCTTTATAGCCCTGTATAAGTAGATCGTGATTAATAAATAATTGAATTAAAAGTCACCTCAAGTTTTAAATCTTCACCCAAAGTGATAGGCATTGCATTCGATCAGAGATTCAGTCATTTGCTTCTGGCGGGAAGTCGTAAAAAAGCGGTTGCATTTGGTTCGTTAAAAACAAATTGTATCACTAATTACTAGTTTGGACTTCAAAGTAAGCATTTAACCATTGACCAGCTGTATACAATCACTGACGTTTTTATCAGTTTCTGTAACACCTATATACCCGTGGTGATATTTTTCATTTTTATATGCATTTTTATTTTTGGAATTCATTTACACTTACAAGCTAGACAAAAAATGCTTAAAAATTAGCTTAAATAACCTACAAATAATCTTATTCTATCTTACTGGCCCCATGCGGGCACTCTAAGTTAATATAGTATATGGACTTTTTGGTTATACTATAAAACTTAAAACTAAACTATATACTACCTAAAACTAAATCTTGACTACTTAATCCTACTTAAACTATCTAATGCTATACCGTATTTTAGAGTGTTACCCACTTCTGTTCTAATATACTTTTTTTTTTCTTTTTTTTTTGTGATTTTTATTTTTTATTATTTTTTTATTTATTTTTTTTTAATTTTTTTTCTTAAATCTACCCTAATTCTACTTAACACTATGTAAGCCCGCCACGGCTAATCAAATGTGCAGAAGACCGACTTTGCTTCCTATGAAGCTACATATTACTAGAGGAATTCGACGACGAAACTACCCCTCCTTCATCTAGCCGCTAGAATTGTTGGTGCTGCCGAGAAACATCCCTTATATCGCGACTCCCTACCGACCTACTGAACCGGAGACGCTCCGCACTGCCATGACTCACTGACAGTTGAGTCGCCTGTCCGCAGCTGTTCGAGCAACGTGGGAGATTAGCGGCACCGCCAATCTGTCCTGGATCAGACCTTTCATATCTAGGTAGAGGAACGCTTCTGGAGGAATGAAGCCGTCAAAGCAAACTCTCTCATGATACATATAATTAGGGTAGTAAGCCCCGGAGATCAGGTTGTTCGATGAGGTCATTGCTCTTGCAATGTGCCTTCGAGTCAACTTAATGACGAAATTGTCCACTCTTATTAGGTTCGCCCTATTGTACAAGACCTCATTAGGATAGAATTTTATGTACTCAGACTCTGGTGTTCTGTATAAACGAAGACAAGTCCTAAGACAAGCCCTCTCAAACACCCGAATCTTTTCCAATAAACTTGCTCTTACGTTGAACCACACGGGACATCCAAAAACAAGCATAGGCCTGATAAGGGCCATGTAGCAGATAACCTTTACCCTCGCATCGAGTTGGCTGTTATAAAACAGTCTCTTTGTGAGGGTAAAAGCACCTTTGGCTCTGGCCAGAGCAACATCTATATGTTACCCGTGGTGATATACCGCAGGAATAATGACACTATTATTCTATGATAGTTGCGATAATTAAGGCAAAACTACAATGCGCTTTGAATCGTCCGCAATGTAACCAAATCTGTTCATGTATTTTAATTTTCATCTATTAAAATAGCAAGCCTGTTCTTGTAAACTATGTATATCTTCTGTTCACAAACGAAATGAAAATATATTGTCCCTTACAAATCGCGGTTTATGTAGGGGCCTTCGTTGGAAAGACACCTGCCCACCTATTCTGTGGTAAAAATATTGCTGGTAACTCCATACTTTCTTGCAACAACTTACAAATTTACATATAAGTAGGAGATGTGTTCAGTGAATAAAAATCTTACATCACGGTGCTCATAGTGTCTATGTAATGTCAATATCCATCGGGATACCAGATAGCGATTTTGCTATTTCTTCACAAAAAAACTACAGGTGCACATGAATCGCTACTATTACTTCCAGATCAAAACTCTTATAATGCCGATGATGAGCCAGCTCATTAGGCACAGAAAGCAAGGCTATGGTGTGATGGCATTATTTTTTATATGGGCTGTGGGTATTGCCAGTTACTTAAGCGCGATGAAACAGAGTTTCATTGTTAACCTAAGGTTGTAAGATTCACATTTAATTCAAAAAAGATATGTGACACGGTTTCATTCAAAACTGATATTTTTTTTATTAATTGCCCATTTTCTCATACTCTGACCTCCTTATCGGATGACTCTTCGACGACCACCTTTAACATTCCTTTGGAAATACTAGCACAACCAATGCGTCGCTGGTTGTCTCAGCAACTTAGTCTTCATATTGCCTAATATTGCTCAACACTTAAATATTTATGTAATCATAGTTTTATTCGCTTCTTGGTTACACCTTCTTCACGTCCACCTCCACTTTAATAAATTGTAATCGCTTTGCCATGCATTGTATTAACGCACGCTAGCTATTCGTACCATCATTGCACAACCTCTTCCAACTTTAATTAATTGCTCAATTTTCACTATCGCAAACGAGGTACACAAATAAAATTAACCACCTCCACCACCATCTCGGGAATTTATATACTTTTTTTTATAAATAGCATAAACAACCAAAAAATCCATCAACAATAAAACGAAAAACTATATCAACTGGCCGTATAAAATAATTACGAGTAACAGCAACAACAATGGCCTAAAGAGTTTACCTAATTAATGCGATTAAGCAAAGGTCTCCGAGAGTCGGAGCTAGTATTGTTGGGACGACGTGATCTCCATTCCATTTACATTTACACTGGGCAGCAAAAACTGCAATAAACTGAATCACCTTGAGGAATCAATTAAAGTGTAGAGGCTTGGGCTACCTTA
Organism: Volucella bombylans; assembly: GCA_949129095.1. Lineage (NCBI taxonomy): Eukaryota > Metazoa > Arthropoda > Insecta > Diptera > Syrphidae > Volucella > Volucella bombylans. Next base: position 84,701,000 of record OX422142.1, read on the forward strand.
ACTAAAACCCATGTAACAACTGAGACCCAAGGGTTTCTTAAATAAAACCGGTGTTGGTGCACTTTCACAAAAAGTAAAAATAAACTACAAGACAACAACTATGAGTGGAACAGCATCCCGTTTCAAGGAATACTTTACTTGGCGATTTTGTGGGACATTTTGGGGGGTCGATGCAAGTCGATGGCCGCTAGATGTGGAACTACAAGCATGAGCATCTCACAGGCAGACATAACTCGAAGATGATCCCTTGGCATTTGTCGATTGGCCTATGTTAGTTTTTATAACTTTTGGAGCTGGGGTTGCAATGTGAGTTGTGTATACATCATTTGGGAGAATGCTATGAGGATGAAAAACTTACTCCTTATGAAAGTGAGCAGAGCACGGCAAGAGGAATCCACTTGATGAAAATACAAATGAAGACAGATTTGCTGTGAAGCCAAGAGAAAGTGTGGATAATCCTTTCCATTAAGACAAACTTATAGTCAGGATTAAACTTTACAGGTCTAAGGACCAAAATACGAAAATCTGGTCACCGATTACTTTAAGAGCAGGTGGCTTACGCACAAGACTATTTAAACTAGCCCTGGTACACGAGAAGAGAATTTGTTTTATAAATTTTTGTCTTAAGCCAATCACAGCATTACGGTAATCGTTATGATGCAAATCCTTCTTAATTCATGTGACCCCTTGTAGCAGAAGGGCGCAATCTGGTTTGATTTTCTGAAATGTACTTTAGCTCTCTCTAATTGTCCTCGATTTCCTTCTTCCTGTCTGTAAAACGGATGACGCCTGATACTTCCTTCGCCTCACGGTGACGTCCATAAGCCGCTGGTCTGTGATCATATGAGCCTATTTGCTTAAGATGCGGTTTAGATATAAAACTCTCAGAATGATGCCTGTACCTGTACATATTTACGAAGGTTTATTACGTAAGTTTGCAGCAAAGTACTGTCTTTGGCTTTAGTGTTAATTTTCGTGCGGGCTGAGGCCCGCATTTATTAGGCTTAATACAAACTTAGTCTAACTTAACAAAGAGGGATTTAAAAACCAACAAAAAGACTTAAGGTCTAAGAACCAAGAAAATTGCGTTTGAGACGAAGCGTGCTCAGGTTGAAATTAAAATCAGAGAAATTTGAGTTAACCTTTCGAAGCAAGAGATTAGTTAGTTGGAACCATTGGTGGTGCGATGGGTTGAAATACAGAAGAGATGAGGACATCCTAAATTTCGAGGGTTAGTGCTAAAGTAAATAGAATTGTAAAAGGAGATGAAATCCACCGAACCAGAGAGCAGTCGATGAATGAAGAGAATGTCAGCTACGTCTCTGCGTTTTTCGAGGCTATTCGAGTTAAGAAGTTTGAGGCGGTGTCGATTGGGAGGAACAATAAAAGAGTCATCCCAGGGTAGTTCTCAAAGAGCAATCCGAAGGAAACGTCGTTAAATTTTCTCAATTCATCATGTTTGAACTCGCTGAAAGGAGGAACACACTTGGCTGGTATGACCGAGAAGGGGCCGGACAAAGGTAATATAAGTTGACCTGATCACATACTTACTTACTTAGGTGGAGCTATAGTTCGCGGTAAACCTGGGCCTCAACTAACAAGCCACTCCACTTAGTCCAGTCTCTAGCTAACTGCCTTCAGCTGCACACTTCAAATCGGTTGAGGTCCCCTTCTACTTGTGCGCGCCACCTAAGGTGAGGTTTTCCTCTACTGCATTGTCCCCCTAGGTTAGATTCGAAGATTCTGTGGACCGAAGCATTGGTGTCCATTCGCTCTACATGTACTAGCCATCTCACGCGACTAATGCACAATCTTCTGACCAGGCTGATGTCGCTGCACAGCTCGTATACATAGTTTGTAGTTGAATCATCTCGTTCAAAGCCCGTCAACACAAATGGGACCGAATACGAATTCTTCGTTTATTTCTACTGAGGTGTTTTTGGCAAAATTTATATCAGATCCAAAGTAGACAAAATCCTTTACTACCTCGAAGTTATATATGTCGACTGCTATAATCTGTCCAATTCGTTGACGTTGTGTCCCCCTTCTTATTGACAGCATATCGTATACAAGCGAACGCACCGGTGACAGCCTGCTGAGTTCTCCCAATTACGTCGATATCATTGGCATACACTAGTGCCTCCAGTGTTCACTTCTGAGATCCGAACAAATGTTTCAAGTATTTTGTCGGTAGCATAGGCTCTTCATTTCAACTTCGATTCGCTCTGCTTCTTTTCGCAGTCCGTCAGATTACTCATTAATAATTAAGGTGGAACACCTTCTAAAGAATCTGCTAGTCAATGTTTAACATGTGCTCTAACATGTGTATGGCTTCAACAATTCTCTAAGTAGGTTGTGACACGTAACTGTCGCTGTTGAACTCTGTTTCCATTGCATTGGCTTCTGTTGGGCGTGCATATGTAACTCGTGCTACCTCGAAAAAACTTTTTCTTCATTATTTTAACCCGCGCCAGATTGGAACGAAAAACTCTCCTGGCTGGAGCTTTGATATTTAATATTTCAGTACGTCAGCCGAGTGACACATATCACATCAGATGCCTTTCTGCTGGCTTCTTAGGATTGGCATTGACCTACAGCGTTGACACCACCTGGATGGCTTAGATATCTGCTTTTCAGGGCATCCGCCAGTTGTTTCGCTCCACGTTACCTATTTAAGCTACAAACATTCCATAGCTTGTCAACTGTCCAATTTTGAGGGCCTTTCAATGACCACTTGCATAAATAAGCCGTATATTTCGGGATAATTCACTCGCTTTGGGGATATAAGAGCTGCCGTTGGCCCATTAAATCATGACTAGCTCTGAGAAATTCATGTAGACCCATACCTTAGAATACGTTGAAGTAGTTCGTATCTGTCGGGCTCACTCCTAACGCCATCGCTTATTTAATTGGGTTAATTAATCTGACATAAGCACCTTTTCGTTATTAGGGTTAGCCGTATATGTTATATTATTGATATACTGTATAATTATAGAGTTGCTATATTCTTTTTGCTTAGCGTTTTCCTTTATATATTGTATTTAATAAGTCTGGTCAGATTGGATGAGACCAATAGCAGGTGGCTACACGAAGACCTAAAATAAGCACGATGTTTTGTCATGTTACAGTTCATTGCATTACCGGATTGTCATGGATAGAGCCAACCCCAGTCGTATAACCACTTAACTACAACATTGCTTTGAAAAATAGGACTCCTTTAAAATGTTATACAGATCCATTCTCGATAAAATTAAAATTTTGTTTCTATCAGAATTTGGAAGCATTGGATGCCCCTATACGATCAGAGTGCAAAGTTGTGTTCACTCTCTCCCCAAATCTCCTGAACTAAAACCAAACGCCAACTTGTAACTTGTAAAGGATATCTTTTACTTAAGAGCGGTCAAATTCAGTTTTATTGGCTAATACCTTGAATTTTTTTTGTTTATAATTGGCGCGCGTACAAGATGTTTGCACATAGCTAGGGCGAGGGGAAGATAGGGAGGGAAAAAAGAGAGATACCGATGTGCGTTGGATTTAAATGTTTGGAAGTTATAGTGACTAGGAAATAAAGAGCTCGGCAAGGCATCCCATGAGCGAGTTGTGGACCGTGGAGCGAGCTTAGGAACGAGTACGCCCGAAAGAGGGCTTGAGGGTATCATCGGAGCGAGACGGGTGTTAGGGAAAGCTACTGGCAATTTCTGTGGTGGTGAAAATAGCGATACAAATAGGTGAGACAGGAGTCATTGCATCTGTGTTTAAGGGCGTCGAATGACTGTGTAATATTGTCATCACCTATGAGTTTTACAGCACGGTTATGCATCCTATCTAGCAAGTGCAAAGCGGTCTAAGGAGCACCTGATCAGATGTGAGCATTGTACTCCAATTTTGGGCGGATAAATGCCTTATATATTGAGGCCAAATCAGAGGGGGTGAAATATTTTTTACATCGCTTGAGGAAACGTAGACATTTCATTTTTGGCGATATCTAATATGTGGTCATTCCAACGTAAGCTGTCATTTACACTCATACCGAGAATGGAAAGTTTTTCTGTTTTGACGATGCAAGTGCCATTCATTGTGTTTTGGAAGCATTAAGTTCTACTCTGTTGGAGGCTTCCCATTTAGTGATGCTGTTTATATTATCTGAATTTAATGAGCGTATGCTAAGCTGCCGTTCCCGTTCTACAGTCGAAGAACAGAGACGTGAATTCAGAAACGAATATGAAAAGCAGAGATTACTGTCGTCAGCAAAGGAATATATTGGATTAGTAGTAGCAGACAAGAGATCATAGATGTAAATTGGGAAGAGTGTCGGAGACAGAACAGAGCCCTGGGGTACACCAGCATTTATTTTGTGAATATCAGACTTGAAACCATCCAAGACAACTTGAATTGAGCGTTCCGAAAGGTAGTTTCTAATCCATTGAAAAAAAAAGTCCAAGCCGATCCCAAATGCACACATTTCAACAAAAGAGCCTGATGTCAGATTCTGTCAAATGATTTAGAAATATCAAGTGCAACTGTCTTGTTTCGCTAGATTGGTGGTGAAAAGTGAAACTTTCGGTGATACATTCCACCAAATCACTAGTGGACCTGTTGCTACGAAAACCATACTGCCGGTCATTGAGAAGTTTTCGTGTTTCGAGATATTTCATGAGCTGGTGGTTTGTCAGCGTTTCCATGACCTTGGAAAGTAGGGACGTAAGTGCAATGGGTAAGTAGGAGGAGAGAGAAGAAGATTCGCCTTTTTTTTAGGGACGGGCTGGACAAATATGGTTCTCCTAAAGATTAGGATTTTGACAGCGTGGAAGAACACCTCTTCAGAAGAAGGGGAGATATATCATCTGCACCAGCGGATTTGTCAATGTTAAGACTTTAAGTACTCTTGCTACTACACGAGTCCGAACGTGGATTCGTCCCATAGAAGATTCGACGAACTCAAGTGTAGGCGGAGACAAAGCACAATCTGGAAGTGTTGAGCTTACCGCAAAGTATGCAGCAAGCAGATTGGTTTTGTCCAAAAAGCTGATAACTGGAATGTCATTGTAAATGAGAGTTGGGAATACTTGGGATGGAGGATGAGGCAGAATTTCTAATGTTTTTGACGAACAACCAACAATTTTTACTACCTTTGGGACATTATTTCTTGCCTCAGTTTTTGGTCGTATTGAAATTTCATACGCTTGAGGAAGACGTTGCAATCATTCCTGGCTCGCTTGAACTCTTTCGGTTTTTTTCCGTCTGGTTGGTCTTATAGGACCGAAAAACATTTCTCCAAACCTGACAGCCTCTTTACAACTCGAGTCGTACCATGCCTTTCCTTTTGGTCTGATACTCTTAATCCGTTAAAGGATAAACGATCTCATTCCAAGGGGAATAATATCAGTGATCATATCAGCTGCGGCATCCGTTATCGAGGAAACATAACGAACAGTTCAAATTCATAAAGAAAATGTGAAGTCCGTTCCAATTGGCTTTCTCGTATTGCCATATGGTTCTTTTAGGAATATTTTTTCTAACTGTGTGGTCAGCATACGAGAAATTAGCCTTCAAACAAATTTTATAAAAGTCGATTTGAACAGACCTTCAAAGTGGTTAGTCGAAGTTTTAGCCGGTGAGTTATCATATATCCACATTAATTTATTAATGATTCTAATTGTTGAAGATATTGTAATCATAACAGGCTGAAGATGACCTTAATCTTTAGATGCATTCTTTGACATATCAGTCACATTCCGTCAATATTAACATTGTAGTGTTCTTGTATTTACTCCAATTAAAAGTATTAAGAATCACATCTGTGTATCAATATTGACTTCCCGGTTCAATAACCGAAAATATACTACATTGGCGTAACTATCATCTCATTTGCAATAAGTCAGTGAAAATCAGTTCAGCGAAGATAGTCAAGTGTAACAAATTGACAAATTTCGCTTATTAGTTTACCTGAAGGTTTGCTGTAATTTAACAATGCAACTGATTTACCGCTTACGGTATCTGAATTCTAAACACCGTACGATTTTTTGCGATATTTTTCTAGCGATGAAGTTGTATCAAAAATGTTGAAAAATTGAAAATTTTTTCTCAGTCACGAAATATAACATTTTAAAATATCTTGGTATCCTTTCTTTCGTCTATTGGTGGGTTTGCCATTACAAGACTTTACTGGGATAGATATATCGGTGTTGATTTAAATAGTTAAATCCATACCACATTTCAATGAAAATGTCAACATTGCAACTGATAAAACTGATTATGACAAGCTTTCTAAAGTCCGTCCAATTAGTGAAAGTATTAAAAATAAGCTTTTGCCTATTCCAGTGAAAAAGCATCTCTCTGTTGGCGAGCAAATTCGCGCATCAAAAACTAAACATCATTTAAAGCAATAAGGTCGACGCGATCAATTTGAAGAGCCTGACTAATAGCAACATTGTTGTGCGCGTGAATCAAACTATGTTATACTCGTAAGCTATATTTTGACAATTTCTGTAATACCCTCCAACTTTGTATTATCTGGCGAAACTTGGAATATTTTCATTGCGAACAGTGAGGCGAAGCAGAATTCCAAATTGTAAGCTTCTAAATAATGTTGAAATGAACAAAAAAAGCAAGAGGAACATACAAAAAATATATGGCTAATTTTCAAGGTGCTGATATTTCGAACTTAGTTTGGAAAGACTATAAATTTGGCAACATGTTGTCAACTTCTTTCGGCCAGAGACAGAATTAAACAAGTTTGATGAAAAAAAAAGCCAAGGGTTTTAATAAAGTGCCCAGCAGTTATAAAGGAATATAATCTCCAAATGGGAGGCGTCAATCTAATGGACAGTTTCATTGGAATGTTCAACATTTCGATGATATCTAAGAAATGATATACTCGTATGCGCCTTTTTTCATTTCGTTGATGTGACAGTTATTAATTCATTGCTCATAAAATGTGATTTGTTTAGTGTTTCGTTTTTCAGTCAAATTCGAATATGCTCAGTTAGCATTGCCATTTCATCATGGAAAGACTTACACCCGAACAAAGCTTACAAATTATTGAAATTTAGCAATTTAAGCTTGATCAAATTTCGTACCAATTTCACGCTATTGGACATCAACCCACCTACCCGTATACGTTGAGTGTGTACAGCGGAAAATATTGCTGCTGTATCCGCCAGTAATAACGAATGTGACCATGATTGTACATTCGTCGTCCTTCGCAGCATTTGGGATTGTGTTACTCGACTATGTGGAAGATTTTACTCAAAAATGTTGGTCTAAAAATTTACAAAATACCTTACATTTCGTGCAAGAACTGAAGCCGAACGACTTACCACAGCGTCGAATTTTCGATGAGGGGGCCTTAGAAAAGCTGGAGGAAGATCCCATTTTCTATCGAAAAATTGTCTTCAGTGACGAAGCTCATTGCTGGTTGAATGGGTATGTTAATAAACAAAACTACCATATTTGGTCCGATGAGAAAGCTCTGTCAATACAAGAGCTGACAATGCTGACCCGTATTTTTTCAAAGATGACCGTAAGAACAAAGTTACCGTCAATGGCGGCTGCTATCGTTCAATGATTTCGAACTTGTTTTTGCCCAAAATGCACGAGCTGATCCTGGTCGACATGTGGTTCTAGCAAGGCAGCACGCGAATCGTTGAGCCAATTGAGAAATGAGTTCGGTGAACAATTTATCTCTCGTTTTGGAACGGTGAATTGGCCGGCTATATCATGCGATTTGACGCCTTTAGACTGTTTTTTTTTGTTGAAATACGTAAAATCACTCGTATAAGCTGATAAACTAGCATCAATTGCAGCCTTGGAAGGCAACATTACACGTGTTATAAGCGAGATACTAGCCAATATGCTCGAAATTTAAATTTGATTTAATATTGGACTCTCCGTATGGACATTTAGAATAAACTAATCTTTGAAAAGTAAATGGCAAGCATTGCCATTGCTAGTGGTACTAGCAATCGCTTCTCACTCGGAGGGCCAATGTTCGAATCCTACCCATGACAAGTCTTTCAAGTTTTTCATTTGTGTATTTGGAACTCAGACAAAAAAAATCTGCGTGTGAAGGCATAACACTGACACGTAGATTTGGCTGTTGTAGAGTTTCAAGCACAAAAAACTAGTGCGAATTATAACCTTCGAATCACTCTGAATAAAGAAAAAAACTTTCCGTCCTATTTGGACTCCCACCCCTGGAGAGCTAATGTCGAAAACAAATACACCTGAGCTTCAAACCACTACAAAAAAAAAAAATTTCTTTTCTCCTCCTTCTACCTTTCCGCCCGCAGTAAAAGGGTATCTAACCCCTTAGGCGCGCGTATATTATAAAAAAAAAACTCAAATACAAATTTTATACACTTTTGCAATTTTCCTGTGTTTCTTTTTTGAAAATTAAAAACCAAACGCTTAAAAAATCATCCATTATATAAGCATATATAGTGCTCCAACGCACCTACACTAGGATAAATTTCGAATTAAATTGTCAAAAACTTTGTGCAATATTGGTATAAGCCCAACATCTTCAACACAACGTGGAAAACCTTCAGGAAACCCACCATGCTGCAAAAAAGAGGAAGTGATCAGCAGTTTTCATACCTAACAAAGATGTTAGACATGATGGAATAAATCATATGCCTATTTGGGCCAATAATGGTGTGAATATCCATCGTTCACGTCAAAATTCTTCATTAACTGTCGTAAATGTGGTGTTGCTCTTTGTTTATATTGTTTGTTTGCTCGATTCGATTTGACAGAATTGAATATTATTAATGAGAAAGTGTTTTTAGGGTCTCAACATTTAATTAGACGAATTTTAACTCTGAGTTATGAAAAATCATGCAAGGGCATGTAGCGTTTTTCTAACTTGGAAGTTTTCCAGGTCCCAAATGTGCTTTCCATAATGAAAATTATCAAAACGACTTACATATCAATATCTAACACACGAGTACGAGTCTATATGGAGAACTCTTAAGACTTCCAATACCTCCAATTGTTAATGAGTTTCAAAGGAACTGTCATCGTCTGCAAGCAAAATTGTGCATTACTGAAAATATGTGTTATATAGTAAGCAACACTTCGGAGAAATTCCAATTAAATAGAAACAAGTTAACTGACGATACTCTTGGGTATTGCGTAAACTGCAAAAGTAGCTACGTAGCATAAAATATTTCAGAGTGGTAATTTTGTCACTGAATTTATAGGTATCACACGCTTTGGTGACAACTTCCCGATTTCGTATTCGTGAAGGTTTCCCAAGACCCGTTTAAGATTACATCAACCTTGCATAAATAAGTCGTGTTCTTTCGTGTGAGAGTGGGAAGAATGTATCGCAAGAATGACATTTTGCGTAAGTTGTATGCGATTTTGTGATCTGCCAATTGCCCGTACGAGCAAGACGCCTGACTCATTGAGCCATTCTCAGCGCGTGGGTGAGTGGGTGTTGCACTGTTCCTGAATACTATCGACTGATTGAGGTGCTTAATCGCATAAATTGAGTCGCACATAAGTCGTTTTCGAAAGTGAAATCATTTTCTCATGTCAGTCAGTCATCTGGGTATGGCCGGTCAATTTGTGACTGGTGACACAATGGTATAATAATATTATTTATCAATTTGTTAATCGTTCTTTTTTTCTGTTTTACTCTTTAACGGATTTTCCTTTCTTTTTTCTTTTTAAGATCATCGGTGGACTGTTTGGTAATTGTTGTTGCCCCCTATTGGCACTGGACATGGCACTGATTTGCAAACGCCTATAGAATCGATACGAGTACAAATAAAATTCTTCAATGGAAACATAACAGTTATTGGTCTACTCTCTGTCAGTTTGAAGTCTATGGACGAAAATGGATTACAGTTATAAATTTTTATGGCTGTCCGGTATACTATTAGGTAAGGTGGAGTACGAACACTAATCGCAAGCAACACAAGTAAGTTGATGACTTTATGTCATTAGTATTCTGGTGTGCAATAACCGGTCGCCAACAGGTGAGGGAGTGTTCTAGAATAGAACATTCAATCCAGATTTGGTTGAAGGTCTTGATTTGTTTTCCATTTGAATTAGAGGTAGAGCTTTGAACGTTTGGAAAAGTTTTTAGTTTCATTTGGAGGTTAGGAGAAAGTTGAAAAATTGGGGATTTCAAAGATACTTTCTTACATAGTTTTCGAATCCGGCTTAGTGGGTCAGTGTCGATAGCATAAATGAGGTAAGCCACGAGGAAAATATTCCAGATGTTGGCCCTTCCGAAAATGGGTATTCCATTGATTATCTCAAATACGGGTAATCACAGGTCGGTACTATCCATTGCAAGATGCGTTGCATTGTGAGGAACATGGCTTCATTGAAATTTATGATTTTGTGATATTAAATAGTTTAAATATATGGAAGTAACTTTTTTCTAGCGTTATCGCATCAAAATGAAAAGAAAAATGAAAGAAAAAAGTGGCCCTGGTGAAGGTGTGATGGAATGGCGCAACAATAAAAGACTCACGTCAACGCCAGTTCCTCTGTATATAGTCATTTTACAATGATGGATGATACAATTAGAGTGCGGAAAAGTTCTATTTCCGTCTTTAGATGATGTTCTTTACAACGAGGTGTCAAATAGGTCCAGATCCCGTACTTTCTTTCAGCCCTTCCGTGTTCAAAACATAAATTAAGTATTAATAACATACTTGTATACAGAAAATGTCAAAATGCCCAGAAACTCAATATTACGAGGGTTGTCTGAAAAGTTTCTGACCCAACAAAGAAACAGGACATTTCGTCTTTAAATTTATTTTTATTTTTCTGCGAGACTACAACCTTCTTCAACAGTACTATCCGTCTTTCTGAGTAAAATAAAATCCCTGTCTTATGAGTGCAACTGTTAGACAAGGAACCAAAAAAAATCGCTTGGAGCTAAATCTGGTAAGTAAGAAGTTTGGTCAAGTAGTTCAAATCGTAAGTTGTAGATTTTTGGTATTGCTACCGCTGAGGTATCACACGGCACATTGTCTCTGTGAGCGAAATTGTTTGTTCTGCAAATATGGCCGCTTTTCTGTAATTTCTTTTTTTAGCTTATCAAGTTTTGACGCGTAGTACTCGTATGCTGCTGTAATGGTTTTTCCATTTTTAAAAAAATCGATTAGGACAACTCCAGACTATCTCAGAAAAGGGTCGACTTCTCTTTATTTTTCCAGCCAAAGGAACAGCTTTTGCCTTCTTGTTTCTAGAGTATAGTGGTGTATTCAAATTTAATCTACAATAATTAATTAATCGGCGCCAAAACTCTGATTTATTGCGTCTAACTACGCCAATAGATCGTGAGCAAACGTTGCACTTAAAGTACAGTCAGTTTTCTCATACCTAAATCTTAATTCAATATGTGACAAACATGGATATGGATTGGAGATGTTCACAACCTCTGCTATCTTTCCAATTTTAATTCGATTGTTATCTAGAAACATTCGGTGAACATTTGGTCAGTGGTTGCTGTTTTAAGCCGTCCCATATGTTTATTGTCAAATTTCACTCTGGTAACTGATGGTGAAAACTTGTCTCGTCTAGTCTTTAATTTGTATTGCCCTTAAGAAATAAATATTTAATGACCGCTCTGTACTGTTTTTTTTCCATTATTACAAAAACACTCACGTCGACTCAAACGAATGGCTGAAACTTTGGTGAGTAAATTTAGTAGCAAAGCATATGCAAGCACATTTCCAAACTTTTATTGACGAGAGCTGCCATGTTCATGTTGTGGTTGGAAATTTTTAAGGCAACCTTTGTACCTCACTCACCCAGGGCAGTAATTAAGCTTATCAAATTATATGAGACCGGAAAGATAGACTTCCTCATACATTGTTCGATAAGTGCTCCAAACATTGCTTGGAGCAACAGCAAATGCACTGCTTCTCTTCATGCTAGGATCTTTCCATTGTCAATAATATATTATTTTCGATTACTTCAGGATCGATGGATCTTCTCCTAACAGGAGGTACTGCCGGGCTGACAGCATCTGGGGGATCTAATTGGAAGTCCTTTGGATCTTACATACTGACTTAAAAGAGGTAACAGCCAGGAGGAACATTGACATCAACCAATAACCATTTCCTGTAACTCGGCCATTGGTAAACTTCGTCCAGTCGTGTACTGCAAATTGATCGTGGGCTTCCTAAAATAAAGAGACACTCCACTCACTCACAGACTTGGACAGGGTAAATGTCGCCGTACAACTTCTAAAGTTAACCGAGAAATTACTCAGAGAATCTTGCTTTCACAATGACAGAAAATCAAAAACGAAGAATATCTCCAGGATATCCCCATGACGTCCATGCTTCTGCCCCATCGATCACAACTGAGATGATGCACTTATGTACCATCGGGTTTCGTTAGTGTTTTTTTGGCAATTTGCTTTTAAGGCAAGAAACAGGATGAGTGAATTTTACAGCTTTTTCTAAGAAGAATTCGAATTACTAAATGCACCACGAATTGGCTAAACTACTCAAAAGGATCTATCCGACCGAAACGGACTCATATGTAGTCGCATCATTCGGCTTCAAGTCGCCTAATATTGATAGAACATATTAAACTTCCGAGATCTTTAGACTTGGTACGAGTACCTGCCTACATACAAATTCATTGATGTGTGCATAAAAAGTTGACAAGGATTTAATTTTTACTGAAAAACTTAAAGTTGCTTATCGCAAAATTCGGACCTCTCTTTCTTTGAGATGAAACGTGCTTATTCGCACGAAAATCTTACGAGACTGCCATTGTTGAAATTATTAAATCTGTGTTGGACAAACGTTAAGGGGCTGCATATTTTCATCGATAGTGAATGTGGTTTCGACAAAGTAGTTTTTTGTAGTATACGTAACTCCGCCAGGCAACACGAAGCAGTTGTAAGATTGGCCTTATACTGAGTTGGATTGGAGTCGATGCGTTATAACATGGGTATACAGAAGTGGCTCCTAAAAGGAATATGTCAAATCCCATTAAGCTTCTATTTTCTTCAAAGAACCAGAGATAGGAATTATTTTAAAACGAAAGAAAGAAAATATAATTTTTTTTTGCAAGTGAAACCAAATACGAGTATTTCGGGCAACCTCTGCTCATCTACGACATCCGCACATCTAAAGTCTTATATAGAACACACATACCGAGAATGGAAAGTTTTTCGGTTTCGACGATGCAAGTGCGATTCATGGATAATGGCTGGGTATTTAAATTTGGCTCTTATGATTCGTAAGACAGACCACTCTAAAACAGCGCAGTACGTTGGCGCGTTGGTCATCCCCGAAAATATCTGAATGCGTCAAAAACTTCAACCTATATTCATGCTGTAGCCCCTTCCAAGCCAAAGTCTCATCTATTCATCAGGTCTTTGCTTGGCTCAGTCCAAATACTATACTCTCGAATGATATCGCAATATACATATACAGCATGTCAATCAGTAAAAGAAAGCCACGAGATCGCTAAACAACACACAATTACACTTTGTTGGATCTTTAGGAATCAATAGTAGACAGCTGTTAACATCAAGCCACCAACATATTAAACTATACACAGACAAAACACACTTTTTAGCTCTCTAAGCCTAGTCACAAATAGACTCATCGCAACATCTAGAGACATCTAGATCTTATGTTATACGAGTATATTCGATCCCAAAGTACCAAGTTACGTAATCATTTATAAATTCAGACTGCAATTCCTGGGCGGTTATCATTTCCGAGATCTAAGAAACATTTTCTTTTTAAACGAAACTCTATGGTTTCAGAAGTAGTCAGATTACTGCCCCCCATTGCGCCTACAGCGGCATTATAATCGACCTTCAACTGGTTTAAGAGTACATCAACAAAGGGCCGCTCAAATCTACTCTAACCTTAGCTCCATAGGAGTGGCAGTGGATTTCTTCGGAACCATGTAGTCCGAATATATGAACGTGCAACTTGGCAGCAATAAGGAGATGTTCCAGTCAAATATGGTATTTGTCTCTTAAAATGCCACCCATCCAACAATGACTCTTCATACATCATCATTTGTAACCATCTTCCTACTCCGTGTTGGCGTAAAGGCAGTACTTGACACTGACAATCGTAAGCAGTTCATTTTTAAGAATTTATTTATTTATTTATTTATACTATAAATAGTTACTCTCTCGACAGAAAATCGTAGTTTTCATATAAGGGCTGGCTTTTCGTAGATCTTGCGGGTGGAAAGCCATGTTGGCATTAGTTGATTAGTGCGTTTCACTATAAGGCTTGAGACGTGACGATAGAGACTGAAAATAAAACTGTATATAGCATATGGGACTTTTAGGAATTTAAAGCTTATATTACCGTCGCAAAAATTGATTTCATCTGCCGATGTTAAGTTATTAGCCTTGAATTTCTTGCTCAGAAATACTGGCGAATTGTAGCTATTAATTCGTCATGCAGTAGTATGTCATTACAGTGTCGGCTCTTGGAATTTAATGCTAATAGAGTCAATATTTGGCCCGTTGAGTAAGTTCACATTTATAAATTTGATAATAAGTTTTCTCGTATTTCGGATTCATAATCTTGGAAATATTGAGCTATTTTCCATTGTGTTATGAGTTGCTGTACTATTCCCCTCATGACAGTGCTCAGTGACATGGTCTTCAGTCTCGTGTAGATTACAGCCAAAAGTGGCCGCTTATTACTTTTAAAGTTACCTCTGACTGGGTAAATATTTTCAGTTGAAAGCTCGTTAACGTTCTTTATCTATCTAGTGACTTTCTCATGAAAAATTCTTTTTATTCGGATAATATCTTTAGTGCTAAAGACCCTCAAACTATGTACTTTAGAACCATCAGCATTCTCTTTGACTTCTACCAAATTCCTGAATCTATATGTAAAAATTTTGAAAATGCCTTTAGATTTTATAAAAACAGAATTTATCTATTACTGACTCCATTTTTCACATCAAGTTTAGCAAAAGTACAACCCAAGACCTTTAGTATATAAAATTCTGCCAATAAAAGAAATATTTAAAGAACAAAGTTGAAGGTCAGTATTAATGACGGCTTTATCATATTTTAATCACTGAAAAGACACCTGGAACTATAGCAATATAAATCAAATTTACTGCTAATTAAAAACATTATTACATTCGCAACCATACAACTACGACTTCACGTGAATTAACACTCACGTGAAGTTTTGCCAGGTTACTGTTTCTTTTTTTTAACGACATCATTTAGCGATTATTACTTTTTACGTCATAAATAGTATTGTATTATGTCTTGTAAGTATTAACAAAGCTACAAGTAGAGCAATTGCTAGTACAATGGAGGAAAAAAACTCCTGTTTTGCCAATTAACAATTTCCGTAATCAGCTATTCAAATTAACGTTTACCGCCTTATGCCCGTGCATACCTAAACCTACGTACCTGTATAAACTGCAGATATTCGATTCGAACTAGTAGATTAGGAATATTTTTCACACCATTAATTGCACTTCCGCATAATTGCTTCGAATGAATATTCAAATGAAAAAGTTGACTTTTCTACTGAGAAAAACTCTTTTCAGATCAAAATGAAATGTGAAAGGTACAAGATATCTGTTTAATATGTGATGACTTCATCTTAGGAGAAACTTCAACACCTTTAAAACTATTGAGTCTTTTATCTACAAATATTCAGGCAAACATTGAGCTGGCTTCGTATACTTTACAAACTAGCCGCTCTCTATAAACAACGATTTAGATTAAGTAATTCTTTTCGTTTTGCCAAAGCCGCAAAGCTTAAGTCTATTTTGAGCCTATTCTACAATGACTTTCACCATAGTGTTTTTGGGACTCAATTTTTTGTTGTTAGAATTTCAACCTCGTAAATAAATTACACATTACTGGTTTATTCACAGAAGCTAAAAACTGGACAATAATTCTACTTTTAACGAGTGCGATGACGCGCTGTCCGGCTTTACATACTTTTATATATACAATAGGATGGCGTATATACTAAGAGCAGGAAAAATTATGTTAAGATCTCCGCTAGAGAGAATACCAGCTGATTGTCACTGCGTATTTTTCTTAACACCTGATTCTGATAATTACCCAGTTGATGTACTCTTCACTCTAGGCTAGTCAGACCATTGTGTTCATCAGCTAATTTCTCATACATAAATTACACCTTTAAAAAAAAACCCTTAAAGCATTTTAAGGCTATCTGTACAAGCCTGTAATAGCGGACTTAGGAATTGTTTAACCACCTGGATAAGAAGACCGATGCCACTGATGATATTGTCACAAGCGCTATTCCCTTTGGAATGAGAGAATGAGATACTTCATCACATATGGGTTGAGCAGTATCAGTGGAAAAGGCGTATAAATTCAACTGTAACGAGACTGTTTTAGAGAACAGATTTTTGGTCTTATCAGAGGATACTACAAACAAATCAGGCGACTTAGGAATGACTTCGACATTATTCTTAAACGTGTTTGTTTCGCTTTTTATTACCATGTTATGTATTTCAGTCTCATCTTGAATTCCAATCCTCATTTACATTGAAATTCCAGCTGTTAGCATCACAAAAAAACTAGGTATACTCGTACCATGGATTAAAAATGACCTTTCAAAACATTAAATTCAATTTGTTTGTGACGAATTCAAGTTCAGGCTCCGGTTCTGCTTCTCATAATTGTATAATTTTCTGATTACTTGTCTATTACTTCTAATCCAATAAGTGCTCCGTTTATAATAATTACGAGTAACATTTAATAATAAATATTTAGTCTAGGTATCAAAGGTGACAGTATACACTCAGCTCTAATCGAATAAGGCTTATCAAAAAAAAATTAATTTATTGACAGAAGAGCAGAGCCGTGTTAGTACCAAAAAAAGAAAGAAAGAGTAAGACCATAACATAATAAAGAGTAAGACCATAACAAGCCCTAAATCTCGAAGAAAATAAGTCGTGTTTTATATCAACAGACAACACCGAACTTCACCATAGTTACGGCCAAAATTGGTTCAATAACAACTTGTTTCAGCAAATTTTTTGACAGTTAAACGTTCTATCAAACATCATAACGTTCAACGTAGAAAAACACTCTCAACGGCAGCGCTTTACATTTGCTTAACTAGGCTTTTACGGAAAAAGTAAGGACAGAAAATTCAATTTGGATAAGCGTAGTGACTTTCAATACCGTTGATAATAATTCCTGAGGGAAGAACTTAGTCGAACAATGGTGCACTTGAAATGGACATTCAGTTAACTATCGGAAAACTAAAACTGTTTTCACGAGAAAGTGGAAGCGGACTCATCTGACTCATCTTTGTGCTTAAAGACACCATCATCCGTTATTTCAATGAAGTCTCTTCTATGTAAATATATTCATTTACTGAAGACAGTACTCTCTATTTTAAATATTCGTTCTCGGGCATACGCTTATATTCTACAGCTGTAGAAAGGAAACCGCAATTCACGCTTCATTTCCTAAATTGAAGTACAATGCATACGTGTGGTACGAGTAGTATTCAACAATATTAATACATGACACGAAACACCACCGTAACACCAATTTTGTAAAAATGCTCACCAGGTTATCCATACACCCATCTTTGGACGCACTATCAAATGTCATTAATCCTTCCCTAGCCGAACTCAAGTCATAATAATGCTCATACATTCAAAACCAATGTGAATCCGGTATTATAATGTAACATAATTTCACTGTAGGCTTCGCTTCAAGCGTTTTCAGATGAAGGTTTTTTTCCTAATACCCCAATTGCCTGCACCAGAACTTTACTTCTTCTAAATTGCTAAAAAAACAAGGACGAGTGGACACATAAGAGTAAATGCGTTTTCGGAGCCTGACTTGTAAATTTATTTATTTTTTTTTTTTTTTTTTTTAAGAAGGCTTCGAAAAGCCCAATTAGTGGTGACAAAATGTATACAAGGAAACAACTGAAAAGGAAGGAAAGGAACGAAATTATATTTAAAGACCCTTAAGAAGCTTCGTCTCTGTCATAGAGATTCTGGAACTGCTGGTGAAAACACTCTTTACCAAGGTCACAAAAAAATAAAGGAAACAATTGAGCGTTTGCCAATCTGTAATGTAGTTTCTGCGGACGATGTACAATTGTTGTTCTAGATGTTATGAATTCACTTCCATTCTAAACGACAAACTGTAAATCATCTTAAAATATCATTTACCAAAAGAAGACTAAATACATCAATTTCTTTGTATTGTCAAAGAACTTGTGGTAAGAAATAGGGACAATTCCCAAAAGTAAGTATTAGCTCTTTACTGCAGGAGGCACACCACAAATTGTACTGCGTCATATTAAATCGAATATCAGTTAAAAATGCAAAAGTGGTCTATGGGCTCAATTATTAGATCAACATGCCGAATCGAAAACCATGGGCAGTGAACAATGTTGGATGTTACTCGTATGCATATCACAGTGATCGATGTCTAAAAATGGAAGTGCAGGAGCAGGCATACATTTTTAAAAATATAATCTTATAGAATCGTTGACACTACCAACTACAGCATTTTCCTAATGGAGATTTTTTGACATACACCACCATTTCATAGCTGAGCATGTTAGTTCAAAGAACTTGGTGACGGCACCGTTCAGGTTCTGAACAGTTTCCTCTAGCTTTTCTAACTATCTCCTTAAAGCGTGTCCAGTTGGTTTTGAGTGTATTCTTCCTCGAGACCTCGCATGTGATTCTGAATCCGATATATCTATGGACTGAAATGGAGACCTTTGATAATACTTTCCAGCTGATAATCTCCTTACCGTACCTGTTGGAAAGCATATTTGATTATTTGCTGTCTTGGTTTCGTAACAAGTGTTGGCTGGAAGCCAAATTCGCTCCAAAAAGACAAGTTCTCGGTCATATAGTGATGTGAAACCCATTAAAATGAAGTGGATATTCACTTTGCCAAGGTCCAGATAAAGACATGCGTCATGCGGCCTACAAAGAGAATAGGACCGTTCTTGTTTTCCCGTTCCGTTTTTCATATGTAGCCCTTTGCTTGGGTGCAAACAATTACTGGCTGTAGTTAGTTCCCACAGTTGATGAACACAGTGTTTGCACTCAGTGTCGTTCAGACTGTTGTCATTTCCAGACTTCATAATTCGAAGCGTTAGAGAGGTTATAGCGACATCTTTGTAGGTATGCCGCTCTTGTCTCATTTGGAGTTTCAGGCTTTACTTAGAGGTGGGTTTTCCTGGGGCATCGGAGTTTGCTGGTTGCAGCTGCGACCTGAACTTGAGCGAGAGGGAAAGTTACCACCAGAGCTATTTTTCAGGGGATTTTACCGTAGCAACCGTCTTCCGTCGACCAGATCTTTTGCTGGTTGTAGCGCCGCCATTATACCAACATCTTGTGCGTGTAAAACTACCGATTTAATTTTTGTCGATGGGTTTGGTCGCTTTATTCGATTTCCGTCGACCAGAACGCTATCGTGTAAAAAAAGGCGTAAACCTCGGTCGATTTCAGTATGTGTCACTTCCGCCGTCCTGTTTCTCCTCTCTGTGGCTGATGTAGGTGTGATATACCACAACAATTGTACGCCTCTTACGCCGTGTGTTTGCTTCATGTCTTCTTCTCCTCTTCAGTTACCTCTTTGACGATAGTCTTTCTTCTTCTGGATCCCTTCAATCTTTTTGATTTCCCGGGGTAAGGAGTCAAAAACAGCACTCTTATCAATCACCTGCCAATCTATTCTGATGAAGTTGAACATAACAGCCAGGATCTCTTCGTTCCAGACAATCTACTGGACGTGTCGTAGAAAGAGCCGCGCCTAAATCGGCGGCGTATTTGTTTGGGTGTTGTCGATCGAGAAAACCACGTGTGGGTCTCGAATATTGCGAAAATATGACAGTCTTTTTTCTTTTCTCCGTAACAATTGTCTGCAAATGTGCATACTATTTAATACCTTAAATACACCGGCTACGATTTATTGTGTTGAAGGCTTTGAGGACAGATTCCTTGACTTATTTTGAGAAAAAAATGTATTAATATATTTACAAACAAAAAGGGGAGACAGGGACAACGCGGAATGGTCGAGAATCTCACATCCTGCTTTGGCAAAAGGATCAAAATATTAGCCCAAGGCAACTAAGCAAGCATTTTAATCTAAATAGGACTTATGTATATTTGAATAATTCTACATTCAAGAGGAATGCATGCATTCCATCAGATACCAGTACAAGTGATACAACCCGGCGACTCAGAGAAGCGTTTGGAGTTCTGCAAAGACACTTCGCCGAAGACACTTTTAATGGCTGCATTCTGGACTGAATTGGAGGAGTCCCAATTCACCAGGAATGGAATCACTAATTTCCACAATTTACATAATTCTGCAGAAAACAACCCAGACTCCATGAAATACAGAGCTTTTCAGCGTAATCGTAAGTTCAACGTCAACGCATATTGTGTAACAAACTAATCGGACCCTATCGTCTTCCTACAAGGCTTAATTCGAATCTCTACCTGGAATTTTTGCGAAAATAATTACCAGAACTATTAGGTGATATACCACACTATGAACATCCAGTTAAAGTGTGGTTAGACCGTGTGTATGAAAATTCGTGGATAGAGCATGATGGACCTATTTTGTGGCCTCCAAGGTCTCCGGACTTTTCTCCAATGAATTTTCATCGTCATCGTCAGAAAATACAACATTGAATGACTTGAACCATAATAATGACGAGGCAGCTGTGAAAGTCCGAGTAGGAAAGAATGGACATTGTTAGAGCCTTTTAAAGATGACCTTTGGCGTGCATACAAAGCAATGGTTTGCACATAATTTTTTGGTGAAATAAATTTGTATTTTTTTCCTCAAAATGTTTAACAATTTTTAATCTAATGTTTTACCTGTTTCCATAAGTTGAGTCGTATCCTGAAACCAATGATTTGAGATAAAATAACAAGACTTTTTTTATTTGTAAATATGGTACTAAGCAAAAAGTTAATACGACAATTTTCTGAAAAAAAGAATTATGACAAAGCCAACATTTTAAGTTTTTGATTTTTAGTAACTTTTGATACATACATTTTAGAGAAACATTTACTTTGATACGATTAAAGTACTCATAATTACGAGTACCATACCCCATTTGTTACCATACATGCATAAATTTGAAAGATGTTATTTTCAATAGGACTCAAAACAGGGTAGCGTAAGGTTTTGCTTAAAACCTCTGTATCTCTGTGGGAATGCATTTCAGATCTCCCCATATCAATATAAAGTCTTCTACACATTATTTAGAGCACCCTGTATAAGTACACCCAGCTTTGCTCTGCAATTATTGAATGTTCACCTGCCTGCTCCTATACCAAAGGCTATTTTCCGAACGAAACCTAAGGGAATCAACTTTGCTATCATTATTAAATTCGCTTCCGTTCCAGATAAAATCACTCAATTATACTCAGAAAATACAACAGAAAAAATAGCAAAGAATAAATTTTGTTTACAACAACTTGCATTGCAGTCAAACAAACCATTCGTTGTCAACGAATGGTGCACCTCGCGTAACCTTGCCGTCTTCCGGAGAGCACACGAAGCAAAGAGACAAAATCAGCTTTTTTTCTGTTATGCCCGAGGGGAACAAGTATATGCACGCTAAAAAGGTAAAGCTTTTTTGGTCGATTCACTCAACGTTTGAACATACTGCTGCTGCTGTTCCTTATGATAATCAATTTAATTTTATTTCCCTTTTAGCGAACTGTATGTATGTTCTGTATATGTATACGGTGTAGGAGGAAACTTAAGCACGAAAAATATCTGATTTGTGAAAAACTAAATAAATTTTAAAAAATCGACGATAACTTTCTGCTTTTATTGTTGTTTGAAACATAATTTACTGAAATTCAATTTACCGTCAACAGTGTTCTGTCAACTGTTAATATAATAAAAAAAATATTAAAATATTCGTAAATTAGAGTTCATTAAAATTTATTTGGGGAGAACTAAAGCACATTTTCGAAGTACAAAATAAATTTCAATTGTAAAAAGAAGTTTCATTGTTAACATTTGGTGGAATAACAATTATTCTGCATAACTGCGGCACAACGGCAGTGCATGGATCCAGTAAGACTATCTACTATGTGCATTGGAATGCTTCTCCAGTCGATTTGAGGCTGCTCATCAATGGAGTCCAAATTACTGCATTTCGTGCGATCAATTCTCCGATTTACAATCTCCCATAGATCAGGTGATTGTGGTGGCCACTTCATAACGGTAATATGGTTTTCATTAAACCAATCCTTCACAAGTTAGGCGGTGTGTCTCGGACCGTTATCATGCTGGAAGTTCCATCTCAAAGGCATATTCTCGTCAGCATGAGGAAGCATTACATTTTGGAGAATATTCCGATACACGAAAGGATCCATTATACCGTTTACCTTGTGAATTGGCCCTACTCCTTGATTGGAAAAACATCTTCAGAAAAAAAAACATGGCCTCCACCATGCTTAATCGTTCCCTTAGTGAACAGGGGATTGCGTCGTCATTGTTCGCCTTTTGACCTAGGAACAATCCAAAAGACATCAGATCCTATTAAGTTGAACTTTGATTCGTCAGAGAAGAGCACCGTTTTCCATTTCATCACAGTCCAGTTGAAATATTTCAGTCTTGCAAGTCGATATGTTGGTTAAATAAACGCCTTTTCTAATATTCTGTATGACGAAAACCCACCATCAACCGCTCTTCACCGGATCGTCCTGCTGAACTTCAGTTCAGCTTTTATACAATTCGACAATATGAACGGATCATAATTTATAAGTTTAAGTACGCTTCTATGTTCAAGATTAGTTATTTTTCGGAGTCTAACACCACTATTAATTGATTAAATATATCCCCTTATATGAAATTTAGCAGCAATAAATGTGACTGATTCGCCGTTGTGAAAATCAGATACGATTTGTTCTTTTAGTTGAGTAAAATATTTATTGCTCGTCATTTTATCACTTTAGAATTACAGTGCTAATGATAAACAAATGCGAAAATCTAGTTAAAGAAATATAAATTTGTCAATTAATCAGGAATTCATAACTAAAAATGAGAGTGTTTTCTTCGATAAAACACTAGAGTGTTTTAGTTATGACCAGTTTTAGTTTTTAATAAATTCGAATTAATTTTATGGTTTTCAAAATAATTTAAGAGCTAATGGAAAATGTATAGTTTTGAATTCAAGGTTAATATATATTTCTTAAGAAAAAGTTGAAGCAAGAAAATATTCATGCATTTTTCGATATTCATGAAATTTGAATTTAAGAAAATTATGACAATTTCGTGCTTAAGTTTTATCCGACACTGTACATACGCACATATATATCCGTCTATGAATGTGTAGATGTCTATTGTAAGACTTTCTTCATTTGAGGGATAATAGTCTGCAATGCCTTGTCCTACAGAGTTAATGGGGTGAATGATAATTTGCGCGTACTACTCAATTTCTTTTGTGCACAACATGGAGGCATTAAAGTTTGCCATCTGAATATGCAAAGTCTGGTCAGTAAACCCGACGAATTCTGAAATTTATTTTTTGGTTCCGATGTAGATGTGATAAGTGTATCCAAAACATGGTTTATCGATGCAGTATCTGCTATAATTTTTTCTGTAGTTGAATACGCGATGGGAGAGGTGGAGGAGTTGCCATTTATGTACGATCGACTTTATCTTTTGGATCGAAGCTCACAAAATGGAAGCGCTTTCCAATATCGATTTATTACACTGACTAATGAGAATAGGAAGTGTTTGCTTGGTGTTGTACATACATAAGTCGACCTTACAATAATATTGGTTTATCGCAATAGTTTTCTTCCTTAGACACAACTTCCTCCTCTTTCTAGGAAACTGGTGTGTGGTGATGAGGTCTTTTCTTCCTCTCTAAAAGAAACGACGGAAGCTTTAAATTTGAACATTTTTAATCCTCAAATTATTAGGCATTTATTTCCTCAATTAGTACAATTCTGAATGTATTCTTTTTTAGCCAAGTCTCTATTCCTCAATTCTGCTCTTTTGAATTCACAGTATCTACCCGTTCAAGGTTAGGGAAAGAATAGCCCTGAGGTAAGGCATGCCTGAGGAAACGAAAACTTCGCAAAATGATATAAGGGCAAAAGAAATGACCCTGTTCTCCTGATAGGGAGTTTGTGTGTAGAAATTACTATACTGCCCAATAAAACAAATTCAATTAAAAAAAAAATGCCAATGAGCAGGACAATAGATTTAAATACCCTAGGTGGTAAACCAGATAAACTTGTAAATCCACCCTCTTCGGAGGTTGGTTTCATGGATGCTGGGGGGAACAACTTAAAAAACTCCAGAAGGAGTTCTCAGCGTAAGAGAAAGCGCCTAAAAGAATAACCAGCAAATCAGCTCTAAAAGAAAGCGCAGTCTATGTAACTCATTTAGTTGGTAGTGAACACCAAGCCTCACAAACGAAAAGTGAAGTAGTTGACTACTACAAAGAATGGCTAGAATGGTTTAGATCAAAGCAAGGCAACATCTTGAAGAACTAGTTGCAAGTTTGAAAACCACATGAAGGAGCTGGAAAGAGAGTCACCTTGCTGAACAGTGCTACTGATAATCCTGGCCAACTAACGCTGAAAAATAAAGACATCGAATTTCATACTGATGACGATGAGCTTGCACTGGAAATAAATAGGCACTGAAGAAAACCAGAAGATCTGCGGAGAAACGAAAAACAGAAGAAAGTCCTGCAAGCTTCTGCAAGAAATAATAATCACAATAGTGCGACTATGAAAAAACAAGTAAACAACAAAAGAACTGATATGAAAATACAGCAATTACCACCACCAATCATGATCTCTGGGATAGAAAGATTTGGTGAGCTGAAAATAGAAAACGAAAAAAGAATGTAAGTTTACATCTTACAGTAACAACAATTGGAAGATAAATGTCGATGACTGTGACACATACAGAGAAGTAACAGATAAAAATAAAGCTACTAGACTAGGTATATAAAGTAGTGGCCAGATGTCTTCACTTTTCATGTGATGAACATGTGATGAACATGAAGTTAAACATTTAATCAAAAAAGAAAGAACAAAAAGTAATGATGGCCAATTAGCATCAAGAAATATAAAGTTGTCGCTTTTTGTACTCACTTTTCACAATCAAGAAGACGTCGAAAAGATTTACTCCATTAAATCAATAATAGGCATTGTTTTCAAGATTGAGCCACTTCGAAAAACTAAACCATACCGCAATGCAGACGATGCCAAGGTTTTTATGTATACCCAAGCATATTGCAGAAGAGACTTTGCTTGCGTTAAATGTGAAGGAAACAGCCAACAAATAACTGGATGAGAACCAGAAAGCTAAATGTATTAATTATCATGGCGATCACTCTGCAAATTACAGAGGTTGCCGATTGCCATAGAATACCTAGTGAAGAAAAGTAAATCCCAAGTAATCACCAGCAAAAACCATCCAAAAATATACAGCAAGTAAATACTGTAAGTAAATCACTGTGCAAAAGAGCACTTATTGCCAAAACAAAAATGCTAGTTGTAGAGAGTAAATCGCATTCCCAAATTGTTAAGAATACACGTAAAAAGGAAGAGGTTTCTGTGAAGGAAATGTTTGCTACCATTATCCAAAGATTGGATAACCAGGACAAAATAATTAAATTACTTAGTAAAGAAATCTGCGCGGGGGAAAAAACAATGATCCCCTAAAAGTTGCAACCTGGAATGCAAGTGGTCTTCTCCAACATTTATCTAACTTACAGTTGTTTCAATCCAGTGAAAATATTGATATTTGCCTGATTACTAAGACTCATTTCAAACAGCGAACAAAAATTAAAAGTATTAAAATCCCTGGCTACCTTTGCTACCACTCTACTCATCCGGCTGACAGTGCCAGGGGAGGTAGTGCTATTATTGTAAAGAGTATACTAGCAAAGCAATTCATACAAGTGGCGACAATAAAAATAGAGACCAAAGGAAAAGATTTTAAAATAATTGCAATATACTGCCCTCCCAGGTATTCGCCTTCAGATGAAGATATCGCGAACTTATTGGCCATCTGACCCAAATAAAATACCTAATGTAATGGACTTCTTCATAACGAAAGGAATTAACAGGAAAGAGGTCGAAGTTATGTGATCCTAACAGTCAATGGTATACCAGTAGAACATACAAATAATGCAAGACATACAAACAAAAAAACGGACTGGTATGCATTTAAATAATAGGCTCAAAAAAGCATCCGTAAATTTAAAATGATTCTCTAAATAAATACCTTCGCAATTTAACGGCTGATAAAGCCTCTAACTACTCGCTTTGGAAGGCTGCAAAACATTTTAAAATACCCCAATTAAAAAGTTTCGCACTGAAAACATCCGATCGGAAATGGATGACCGGAGACCCAAAAAGTAGAGCTCGGCTTTTTGCTGATCACCTGACAAATGTTTTCAAACCTTTTCCACATGGAATTTGTTGACAAAACAGATGAGCAAAATATACCTTATCCTGCGTACAGAAACTATCAAATAAAAAATCACCGGGCTTTGACCTTATTACTGCACAGATCATTATTACTGTGTTCTTAAAGTAACAGAAAAATTACAAAATGCAGTTAACAAGATAGGAATTTGGACGCAATTATGTCGAATCAAACTAAATGAGGCGAAATCAACTCATATCAATTTTACAAACAAAAGAAAAACGAATCTCCCTTTCGCTATTAATAATCAAACTGTATCTTATTCTAACTCAGCTAAATATCATACCTGGGTATGAATTTTGACGACAAATTAAAATGGAAGGAACATGTTAAAAAAAAAAGTGACGAATTAAATATTAGATATAGGAAACTGTATTGGTTATTGGAACGTAATTCTGAAATGTAGTGGTACTAGCAATCGCTTCTCACTCGGAGGGTCTAGCTTCGAATCCTGCCCATGGCAAGTCAGTTTTTCATTTGTGTAATTGGAACTCAGACAGAAAAATTCTGCGTGTGAAGGCATAACACTGACATGTAGATTTGGCTGTTGTAGAGTTTCAAGGACAGAAAAATAGTGTGAATTATAACCTTCGAATCACTCTGAGTGAAGAAAAAACTCTCCGTCCTATTCGGACTCCCACCCTTGAAGAGGGAATATCGAAACCAAACACAATTGAGTTTCAAACCACTACAAAACAATTTTCCTTTCTCCTCCTTCTACCTTTCCGCCCGCGCCCTGGCAACAGTAAAAGGGTATCTAACTCCATAGGCGCGCATAAATTATAAAAAAAAAAAATGTCAACTGAAAATCTGGACGTATGGTATCGAATCCAGCTATGGGGTTGTACATAAAAAACAAATGGACAAATAATCCAAGTATTCCAAAACAAATGCACCTTGGTTTATTAGAAACAACGACTTGCATCGTGATTTGCAGATTGACCTGGTCACAGAGGTTATAAAAAAGAACTCTGCAATAGAAACCATTTTGGATTTACAACCCAATGTTCACAAATTGAAAAGAACAAAGCCTCACGAACTCATGTGGAAGTTATGAGAATTTGCATTCAAATTGTAATACCTTCTCCAAAAGCGATTTCTTTTTTTAAACTGAAATAAATATCATTTGTCGACCTTTCAGAGATCGGTCATTATTCAGGAGGTCTCTTTAGTGGGGTTAGAATCCCACACTACTTTGGGTTTCGAATCCCTTAGTGTCTTTCGAGATTTGCACCTTAATTACTAAAAATAAAAAAAAAATAGGTATCTAAAGAAGAACAAAACATTCTCCTATAGATATTTCAAAAACACAAAACCTGATCTCCTGGAGCAAGATTTGCAGGATTCTGACTGGGGGCCAATATTTAGTCTTGCATCTCCTAATGCAAAAGTAGAATATTTTCAAAGTTTGATTACGCAAAATTCTTCAAAATTCTGAGAAATCTTGTGCGCACAAAGATTAAACAATCCAAGCGTTATTTCTTTTGCGTGCACTTAAATCATAAGCTTCCAAGTAAAAGAAGCGTCAGTTATGACTCCTATCCAAACACCTCTGTCCCAGTCACTTCTAATAGCTACTTTGAGTTCGCGAGAGAAGAACATCTGCTTGTTCTTCAAGCTATTCTTGTAAATAAATTCAAAGCTGTTGGGTTAAATGGTATGCATGCGGTTTTCATTAAGAAAGATTTTGCCTTATAACCCTCCCGTGTTTATCCGTATTTGCAAGACTATTATCACCACTTCATCTTTCCCGCCCCTGGAGAGCGAATATCGAAACCAAACACACCTGAGTTTCAAACCACAACAAAAAAAAAACAAAAAAATTCTTTTCTCCTCCTTCTACATTTCCACCCGCACACAGGCAACAGTAAAAGGGTATCTAACCCCTTAGGCGCGCGTAAATTATAAAAAAAATATCCTAAAAGGCCCGCGCTTATAACGAAGATAACGTGCATTACTCTTTCGGAATGCCAACCTATTGCAATACTGTCATATTTTTCCAAGGTATTTGACAAGTTAATTCGCTCACAAACGTATACGTACCTGCGACAAAGTAAAATATTAAGCGTATATCAATCTGGATTTGGGCAGCAACACAGCTGTACTTTAGCAATGCTTAAAGTAATTGATAACATTCGCACCGCCATCGATAAAAACCACCTAACATCTTAGGGCTACTAGACTTCTCATGATCATGAGCTTCTTATCACAAATCTGAGATCTCTATATGCCAGCTCTTCATCTGCTTCAAACCTTGTAAGGTCCTACCTCTCAGATCTGAAGCAAGCTGTTTTCATAAATTGCACTCAATCGAGGTTTGGTTTTATGTTACCAGGTGTACCACAGGGGTCCATTCTAGGTCCTTTGCTTTTCACAATCTTTATAAATGACCTCGGAAATGTCGTCCGATACTCGTTGATACAGCTAATAAACATAACAAACAATAAACAAAATTTGTGGGTGATCTAAAATAAATTTCCTACAATTAAACCAAAAAAAAAATCGAAATGCCTCTTCTTCGTGTTCTTGATTTAAGGCGCCTTCCAATCATCCACTTTGGATGAACTGTGATTAAATTTGTTCAAGACGTAAAAAATCTTGGTAGCTGGTTTAATAAAAGTCTTAACACCTCATTTTACATATTGCTGTGAAATTTCTTGTTGCAGCAGTGCGACAGCACAACGTATACTTCAGGTTGCTTTTAATAAAACTGTAACTCGTTGTTTTTTTTAGTCTAAAATGATATGATCACGTTTTCATGCACTCGAAGAAGTTTTTGAGTTGTACACTTTCCTAGTATCTTGATTTTTGTACAATCAAGCTTCTACATAAAATTAACACTCGACAGCATGCTTATTTATACGAAAAACAGTTTTTTCCACAATTACATCGTTCCATATTACTGATCCTTCTTCGTTTGAAATATCAGATTTCTGAACGCAATTTTTTGTTCACCCCATTCGCCTCTGGAACGCATTCCCTCTAAGCGTGAGAAAACTCAAAATCACAAAACAATTCAATGTTATTCTTTTGCGTCAAATTGTAGGCTCTTAGATATGTAAATACAGAAAATACCCCTTATCATATTGTAAAATATGTGTATGATAGAACTTATTCCTTTCAATACAATCGCTTTACTTAAACCACTTTACCACTGCTCATAATTCCTAATTCACTTTACCACTGCACCCTTTAGAACTGATTACACCTCTCTCGGTTGCTGGTATTTATACTGCTTGCTATTTTTGGAGAACCTTCTGTACTGTTCCATACATCTTTCCATATTGCCAGAATATTCGAGGTTCCATTATCTGTGAATGAATCCATAAATCTACTATTACTCAACGGCGCTATTCACATTAAAAATAAGAGGTTATCACAATGTTATTATCGTTTTTTTTTTATCTTAAAAATATGCACTGAACTCACTATCTCCAGCCTACTAAACTCAATAAATACGAAGTGAAATTGAAATTACCCAATTAGGGTAATTGCTACACAGCGACATCAATTTTCCTAAAATCAAATTGTCGGTCTGACGTCTAAAATTGTTCAGATATGTAAATGACCGCAACTCTTCTCTCAACAGTGTCTTCCTTTCCAATCCAGAAGGTCAACACAGCAGAAAAAGACACCTTTTCATCAATATCCACTTGGTAGATGTCTGCTGTGCTGGATTTGAATCCAGACTTGTTGGAGAGAAGGCGTGAACTTACATCGACGACGAACCACCTCTGTGATGTTTCAGTAAATGCAGGTTTCTGCTTCTCTACTTTATTTCGCGTAAAGTCGTAAACAATATCTTCTTTCATGACTGGAGGATTTTGAACATTTTAGATCACAAGTTTCCCTTAATTCAACCAGACGTTGGCGACATTTTAACTAATGCACATTTTGCCACTTTACAAAATTAAGTGTGAACAAGTGATCAAATTATTTTGGCTTTTAAAATTAATACATAAACAGATACTAACCAATTTAAAATGTAGGTCCTATTCTATTCGCAGCTATTACTCTGCAGAACGTTGCCAGCCCAGTTTTTCAGAACCACAAAACAAAAGAATGGACAAATTTAGATAATATAACCTTTTCGTTTGATTGCTCCAATCGACCGGTGGGTTTCTACGCCGACATGGAGTACAATTGTCAAGTAAGTGTTTTCCATCGCAAAGCTTTTCCATCACAGCTTTTATATGATCGTGCAAAGCATATCATAAACTTTATTTTATTTAATCTGAAAGTATGCAATTATTATTTTCTTATTTTTTACAAAAAAAAAAAGATATTTCACATGTGCGATGAGGAGGGCAATCGGATACCCCACTTATGCGCCAATGAAACTTCCTTTAATCAGGAGTACAGAATCTGTGATTGGGACTATAATTTTAATTGCACGGAATCGCCTGTAAGTATTTTAGCTACTGCATACTGCATTGCATTTCATTTTAAAGTGATCTACTCTCATATTCTTGCCCACCGCTCTTGCCCACCTTCGCAACGACGCGACGCAGAAATGGTTTTATCTCAACGAACTGACATATGCCACTGAAGCGCCCGAAGACGAAGACTATTAAGTGAAAAAAAACTATAAAAAACTAAAAAAAAAAATATAAATAAAATTAATTTCATGTAATTATCTATCCTACCCATAAATTAAACAAATCAAAACATAAACAATGAAACCGAAGGGTTCTGCCCTATAAATCGAATGTAATTTGTTGTTAAACTTATTTTTGTATGTACGTATAGAATAAAGTGAAGGACGTTTAATATTATAAAAAAAAAAACAAAAACACACAAAAACAAACAAAAGCAACGTGAATTTCAAATTTTAAATTTCTAATTTGTTTATAACATTTAAATTGTTGTCAATTTAGGGCTTTGGACCTGGAGTTTGTGCCTTGAACTTGAAGGTTACTCACATGATTGATGTCCAACGCAAATTAAGCACTGTTTCTGTCACCCCACCCAAGCGTATAAATTGTTTAATTTTAGGATCGAATTCTAATTGGAGAGTGAATCACATTGTCTATAGATTTGTCACAACACACGTTAATTCGCCAATTTGCTAATTCGTTAAGTAAAGCAGATAAGTACGAGTGTATCTGCGAGTAGTTACTACGTATCGGTTAAATTATAACAGAGAGCATGACATCGGTAGGTGTCATATGGATGAGACATAGCGGCCAGCATATTAGACAAGCTCGTAAAATCAGAGGAAGCTTTAGCGGAACTAAAAGGCTGTGTATTTTTTTTTAGTAAACGGGGTATTCCCGAACGTAGCAGTTACTTGTCAGTTTTCCAGCTGAGTTCGAAGTAAGAGAAATGACAAGAAGATCTTGGTTTTCATTGTCTTCTTCCTGCGTATTTTTTTTAGCTATAAATCTGAGACAAAATAATATTTAATCGGTAAGTATATTCTCAAAAGGGTCATCCATCCATAGACTAACATGGACATACGCTTTAACAAATTTAGAAGACGTTTGATTTCTAGGTCCTACTAACTTCTCCACAATAAGTATCAACGTCTGGATTACGTCCAAGAGCTGATAAAATCCATTAATACTCGTACATGTCGATGCACGAATCAGTAAAGACGAATCAGTCTTTATAACTTCGGCCAGAATCTGAACCAGAAAAGGAATGTGGTCGAAGGCAGATGACCGCAAAACTAATGAAAGATGTGGCGACGGCTTCTTCATGGACTGCCATGATCTTCTTATTAGGTAAACATTCGTTTTTGTTCCAAACGCACTCATATGCATGAAGTAGCCACATATGTTGTACCTCGACTATGTTTTAGAACGCTCATCCTGTCAGGCCAATTTGTGACAACGTTTTAAGTAGATCAGTCTCTACCTCCCGGATGATAGTCATAATATTAGCTGTCAAGTCGTCAGTAGTTGCATGACGTCCGCATAAACCAATGCGAAAAAAGTGGACGAGAGGAATCGAATCGCATGAATTCGAAGCCAAGTTGTCAGAACCTTTTCGCCGAATTGTGGTTTCAATAAATCCATCGTTTTAGATGTTACATGGCGCTTAGCGCCAACTCGTTAAAATCATCTCATTCGGATCAATGTTATTCATATTTTGATAGAAATTGTTGCAGAACATTGTCCGATAACCATCTGCATTAGGTATAACGCAAGCTCGGGCCACTTTTTCGAAAAATTAAGGAGCGAAGATGCCAGCAGAACGTACATCTACTATTCGATGCTATACGATGTACTAAAAGAATATACGAAGCGCTCTATAAGTTCTATAAGTTGTGGAAGCATCTGATTTCCATGATAATTGCCGAAGCATGCTGAACAAAAATGTAATACGTCTCAACCAAATTTATCATCTGCTTCTAGAGTTATCCCTATCGAAATTTCTATTAATTCTATTCCAGTGACCAAATTTCTACGTTCAGTTCTGAAGATTGGAATTTACCGATGGATAGAGTGACAGAAAAGCTCAGTTTGTTACGAGGAAACTCCATCGAATTAACATGAGTGCTGCTTTTGACGGCTCGACTTTGGAAACAAGAAATATTAAACGGGCTAAAAACAAGACGAACTCTGAAGATTCCTATATAGGAGTACATTCGAAAGAAGAAGAAGGCGTATGGCAAACACAAACGTAGGCTAATGGATGTCACACTAATTGAAACCTTCTGACACTACTTCTATTGATAACTTTTTCTACACATTACGCCAGCATCAAACCTTTGCAACCAGCAAAAGCCGTAGTCCTACGAGTAGTAAACGGAAATCAGTCGAAGTGTTAAAACCCATCGACAAAAACGAGACCAGTTGGATTTAACTTCGCAAGCTGATCTGATAAAACTAGTGCTACAATCAGTAAAAATTAAAATTTTACTGAAACGATGTCGCAGAAAGATCGACTTTGACTCTTCCAATTTGGAAATTTGATAATGATAACAGTCTAAACGGCGCATAGATCATTCACTGGAGTGATCAACTATGGGAGCTAGCTAAAGCGGAGAACGTAAACGTCGGTCATCAGTACGGGCTACCAGGGAAAAAGATTTATGTACATATGTACCAGTACATAAGTGCCAAAATTAATGGACTTGATACGACAAAGTGAAAAATTTAATCTTGCAAGACAACAAGAACCAGGAAAACAAGATCAGTACTTCTTTAACTTTTGGTTGGGTATAGCATCGGCCATCAGGTCTACTCGTAAGTATTTACTTATTTAATGTCTACTATTTTGTGCTAATATTTAATAATATTTTATATGGTCCCCGCATATAAACACAAAAACACGGGTTGCCAAATACCACAAAACACTTTAGGTGTGATTGTCCAGCTTGAAATCAGCTGAGGCGGATACTGGAGCTACGAAAAGTTATAGGAAGCACAATAGAATAGTTCGTTGTCTTGATTCTCTGTTCTAACAGACAATTCTTTGTCTTTCGTATTTCAAGCTGGATCTAAAAACACAACCTTGACTAGAGCATCATCATTATTCTAACTGACACAGACTATTCGCTACAGTAACAACTCAGCAAACGATTAAATTTTCCTTCGAAATAGTTCAATAAAAGCACCGCTTTTCTCTTTACCCTGTTTTGTTAATCATGCTGTTCGCTTTCAAACCGAAGTAGCAACGGTTTTGTATGACAAGCTTTCGCCGAATACCTACTACTTATGAGGCCAATTGTGGAAGTGATGCTTACTGCAGAGTAAGCAAACTTGCTGGAAGCGATTCAGCCATTTACACAATTTCATAGATTTGTTGAGGATTGTCCTCCCATGTATACGTAAGCGAATCTCCGTGCTTAGTTCAATATAATAAATGATATATCATGATCAATGAAATAATGCTGAAGTAAATAAATATTCGTTGTTCTTCTTTAAGTCGCCATTTAAAGCTGGTTTATCAATGCTCATCCTTCTAGAACTAATGCACAACAAGAATTCTATGAATATGTTAAATGTATTCGAAGGACATGACTCCTTCTGGGGCGACAGAAATTAATGGAACAGAATGCTCTGTAAAATAACTTAAAAATGTAAGCATACTTACAAATAAATGGTTGACAACTTTGAATTTAATTTGTGAACGCACTCTTTTACTAATCATCAAACAGTCGCTGTCAATTTATTCAGTAAACTCAACATTTTCATCATGGTAAAGTACACGAACGAGCAACGTCTGCAAATTATAAAAATTTTCTACCGAAATTCAGAGTCGGTGACTGCAACTTTAAGAGCGTTAACTCCAATTTTCGATCGTAATTCTCGCCCTAGTAGACAGGCAATAACAAGTTTAGTGCAAAAATTTTAGTCTATATATTCGTTGTGTGATGTTGCCGTGTCAGTGAGACAACAGGTTGGTCGAAGTGTCGAAAATATCGTTGCCGTTCATACGTCCGTAGCAAACGATCCAAATCAGTCAATTCCACGGCGTTCTCAAGAATTGGGCATCGCTCAGACCACATTATGGCATATTTTGCGTAAGGATCTTGGTTTACACCCAAACAAGATAAAGCTGACTCAAGGATTGAAGCCGATGGACCATTTGAAGCGACGTACGTTCTCCGATTGGGTTCTGGAGAAGATGCGCCAGGATGATGAATTTCATCGCAAAATCATCTTCAGTGACGAAGCTCATTTTTGGCTCAATGGGTTCTTCAATAAGCAAAATATGCGTTATTGGTCGGGTGAAAATCAACATGTGCTTCATGAATCACCACTTCACCCACAAAAAATAACGACAACGATCGTCATGTTACTGTGAACGGTCAGCCTTATCGCGCCATGATCACCGATTATTTTTGGCCCGAACTGGAAGATATGGACTTGGATGACATGTGGTTTCAACAGGATGGTGCCACAAGCCACATAGCACATCGATTTTTTGAAGAGTAAGTATGGTGAGCGTGTTATCTTAAGAAATGGGCCAGTCGATTGGCCGCCTCGTTCGTGCGATTTAACGCCGCTTGACTATTTTCTGTTAAGTCATT
Organism: Volucella bombylans; assembly: GCA_949129095.1. Lineage (NCBI taxonomy): Eukaryota > Metazoa > Arthropoda > Insecta > Diptera > Syrphidae > Volucella > Volucella bombylans. The sequence goes on from OX422142.1 coordinate 84,736,426, forward strand.
GGCTTATGCCAACACGCCGACGACGTTGGAAGAGCTCAGAGCCAACATTGACGCGAAATAGCGGCCGTTTCGGCCGAAATGTGTGGCCGAGTCGTTGAAAATTGAGTCCAACGAATCGACAGCTGCAAACGTGCCTGCGGTGGCCAAATGAACGAAGTTTTCAAGTCCTTATTGGAAAACCCGATATTAAATATCGTGATTCGCATAGAATACAATGAAATTCTTACTTCCCTTCATCATGTGTAGGCATTATTTACCAATGCAACCCTGACAATTATAAATCTTCTTAATAAACTCAACAAGACGAATACAATAAACCGCCTAATTTACCAAATTCTAAGGAACAAAGTTATCAGTTCAGCTTTGAAAAGATCGCACTCAGAAACACAAGCAAAGAATTTGTGCAGGTGATATGCAACCTACAAATATTGTCCAACCTACCAAAATTTGGTTTGAGCCGACTGCTCTTATGTTTATGGAGGGGAGAGCATAATGGCCCAAGGAGCCAATTATTCTAAAATATAACTTCTCCTATGAATTATCCACTAGACAGCGTACATCTTTCAAAATTGTTTCGCTCAAGCATAACGAAGCTGATTCTTATAGTTTGTGCTAAGTTAACTAGGGACAATAAAAAAACAGTTGGTATAATTTTTTTGTTTCGCTCAAAGGTTATGATGTCAATTGAAGTATCACTGTGGAGTTGAATTCCTTCGAGGCAATCGATTTATTTTCGTATCTAAAACAGAGCAACTAGTGTTTTAATATCAGCGGCCGTAGATCCCTTTTTTCATTATTGACATGAAATCATATTTAATTAGGTTCCCAGAGATAGTATTAAAGCTTATATTAAAAATCCTCATCGAGTCTGCTTATCCTTTAATTGAAGTTAAATTAATCTTTCACTGACGCAGTTTACGAGTTTTGAAACCAACATCTATTTCTGCGGACAGAAATCGGATAAGGAAAGTTTGCCAAGAATATACTTCCAAAGGTAAGCAGTATGAAATTATTTTAGAGCAAGATCTGTGTAGGGAAAACATTGCCGAATGAACAGTCGTACTTCTGTTATTGTAGAATAACTATCGATAGCTTTTCCGTTCCTTTAAACCTGCGAATTCACATTTTAATTCAAGCAAACTCATTGAAATAGTATGTTGCAGAAGGATGAGTGCAGCAATAGGAGTCTTCCACGCCAAGGGTTCCACCTATAAATACCTACAAGATGGAACTGAAGCACATTCGAGCTATGTAAGTTGGTCATAGGAAATAGCTTTTTTATCAAAAGATTAAGCGTTGATAAATGTGCGATCCACTGCAACACAGTGGAGCATTATTTAAAAATTAAGAATTTATTGAAGGACACAACAACGGAGTTCTTCTCATTCACACGAAAGTGGGAAAAGCTGTTAACAATGCTGCTGCGAGGTATGGAACTGATGGTCTACTGATCCGGATGAGCTCCTCGCATTGCTCAAATAGAAAGAGTGCGATGAGGTCACTTTCGTAGGAGTCAAGCCGTTAACATGGGTTAACAAGGGTTCGATGTGTTAAAAATCTGCACAAATTGTCAAAGCTCAAAGGTTTAAAATGTCAATGAAAATGGATGTGCGTTTTGCTATTAATTGCGCAGACAAATCTTTGGATTCGATTTAAAGAGCCAGCCATACAGAATTCTTCATATTGAGAAGTACATTACATCTGAGATAGGGTTCGGTAGGCAATGGACCTCCTTTTTGCGAATAAATCGTAGTTTGACGCTAAAGAAGAACAAATAAATTTTCTATCTTCGGCCAACACAAATGTGACAAATCAACTTCGATGAGTATTTATCTGCTCGTTTCCATTTCTCGAAATGAGTTTTGACGACCGATTGTGATATACTAGTACAATATTTGAGTGACTCCGGAAAGAAGCACGGTTTAAGTACGATACATGTAGACACGATGAAGTTTTTGTAGTATTTCAGATGTGAATTAGTTTCACTTTTACCAGTTTCCGAACTACAATAGTATTTCGATCTTATCCGAAAAGTTACTATCAAGCTAATAAAGGCTTTTTGGTTTTCGATAGCTATTGTACGATGGTGATTATATTGAGAGTTTTGATTATGATTTTGACAAACATTTACGAAATATCTGGAAAAGGTTTTAAGAAGATACGTCGGAACTTTCAAATAATAAAAGCAACACAGTATGCAGATAAGTCGATGTGTTTTGTCGTTACCTAACATACAAGCATGTGATTTTTTGTTCCTGCATTGATTGCAGTTATACTGCCAATCCTTGACTAGTAACTTATGATCTTTTACAAGGCCTAGACCGCAGTCAATTTTACATTCTATTTTTTCTGTAGTATAAGGCATGCCGATCCTCTTTAATATGATGGTTCTGTCATTGATAACATCACTATCCTCTTCCTTAAGAAGATTGTATACTACTGCATAGTCAGTTAATTCAACGAATGTAACCGGTCCTTCTTGAAGGGATATCCTTTATGATCAGTTCAGTATACGAAAGCGACCAAGTCCCATTGAATTTCGAAAATATGTCTACGATAATCTGTGCCCTTGAAAGCATAGCAGCATAGAAAATGAAGTAAATAAATGCGTTTAGGTACTAAGCCTGTTTCTGACAATTTAGTAACTTTACCTTAAGCAAACTTTAAACCTCTATTTATGACAACAAACTTCCTTCAAGAAGTTATTGATTATTTTGAAGTTTATATGTAAATCCATTTTGCTCGAAGGTGCTATTGAAACAGCTACATACCTACGAAATGTCTATGTGTTTCCGCTGTTCCTTGACACTCACATTGACGAATATCATCGCATAAGCATGGATATTATCGCAATGTCTTACCGTCATCCGAGTTTTTAAAATACGACTGTTTGGCATGTTCGGTCAAAAGATATATTATAACGGTCGATATGATCGTCCATCTTAGAAAGTAATATGAATTACCAAGAATCGTTTTGCACCACGCATACTCTTATTGATAATATGCATCCGCAGAGACATCATGCAGTACGCATCAAAGTAGCTGTTGCTGTCGTATTATTGAGAAGGACTCGAATGATTCGATTCGCCATCATGCACAGAAATGTGAGCCTTGTTAATCCACTTCATGGAAGATTGCGCAGAAGATCTTAGTTTACGAGCTCACATGATCCAGCTCGTGGAAGAATTTAAGCCACTCGACCACCATGTGCGTGATTGTACTAAATAAACTTTGTTCAGCGATGAGGCTCATTTTTGGTTAAATGGCTACGTCATCAAGCAAAATTGCGGCATTCAGTGATGGAAATCCAAAATTCAGTCCATTACTGAGACGCCGTTACATCTACAAAAAGTCGCTTTATGGGTTGTTGGAATCAATGGTCCATATTTATTTAAATATGATGCTGGCTAGAACATTACATTACAGTCAATAGTGCTATAAATCCATGATTACTGACTTTTTCGTTCATCAATTAAGAGATATTAATGTGAAAGTGTTATGGTTTCAAAAAGATGGCGCTACATAGTACTCCTACATGCAATTGGAGGAAATATGCGATGAGCGCGTAATTTCGCGTAAAGGACCTGTGGATCGACCTCCAAGTGTGATTTGATATCTTTTGATTATTTGCGGAGGGAACATGTGAAGTCGTGGTAAAACAGAGACATTGGATGTCTTGGAAGTCAACATTCGTGTCCTTTTGTCGTACGATATTATAGCTGTTCGAACAAATGGTCGGCTTATATGACCGAAATTGTACACCTCCATAAAAGTCCCTGCAGTACAGTACAATATATGTATGTATACATAGACCAGACAATACTCGCATCTTTCGTTTTTCCGCCTATTTCAAAATGGAAATATCTCATTCTTAAAAGCAAAAATGGATGCTTGTTCCACTTGAATAAAATAAGTTCCACGGAACTCTTCCCAAGCCAAGCATCAGCTCAGGGTTTCCTATATTTTTTCAATGTTAACCTCTTGTTGGTGGGGGAGGGATACCATCAACCGTTCGAAACATGCTGCCACTTCTGTTGTTTTCCGAAATTCAGAACACACCTGAATTTTAAAAAAGTTACATACCACCTTGATCAAAAATAATCCCGGAATAACCACCGTGTGAGGCTCCCATTGTTCCGATTTGAGTTCTGTTTTTTTTTGTTAAGTTGGTAAATCTGTTGTTGACATTCCCTCTAAATCTTTACGTCATAGCTTAACATTTGCAAAAGTTACGTAGCCAAGAGTACATCTATTTCTGTGAGTGTTGGCGATTTTTTTACAATTTTAGAAATGGATTTAAATTTGCAACAACGAACTTGTATTAAACTCTGCGTAAAAAACGGATTTAATGGTGGGCTAACGTTGTAAATGTTGGAAAAGTGTTTCGGCAACGATTCTCTAAAGAAAACGGTCATTTACCAGAGGCAGGAGCGGTTCAAAAGTGGTCGTGAGTCAATCGAAGATGATGAACGGAGTGGCAGATCATCGACATCGAAAACCGACGAAAACATTGATGGAGTAAAAGAAATGTTGGTCAATAACCGCAAATTAACCATCAGAGAGATAGCGGAGGACTTGAACATTGCCTATGGATCCGGCCAAGACATTTTGGTTAATGATTTGGGTTTCCGTCGTGTAGAAGCAAAGTTGGTGCCAAAAGACCTCAATTTCATGCAAAAAAGAGACCGTGTTGACGTCGCAAAAGAGATGATTTGCACGGCTGAATCCGATCCCGCATTCAGCAAAAGGATCATTACTGGAAACGAGACGTGGGTTTATGAGTACGACACGCAATCCACACATCAGGCAAGTGATTGGCGTTCACCAAATGAGCCGAGACAAAAAAAAAACACGTCGTTTTCAGTCAAAAAAGAAGGCCAATGCTCACGGTTTTCATGAATTACAACGGTGTAGTGCATCATGAATGTTTGTCAGAAGGCCAGACAGTGAACAAAGAGTATTATTTGGGCGTTATGAGACGTTTGCGTGAAGCAATTCGCCGAATTGTGGGCAGAAAACTCATCGATTTTGCACCATTTTCAACGACTTTCAGCAGCCGAGAGGAATGGATGGAAAAATCGCAGGAAGCCGAAAACCGAATATAAAAAATGTTTCGAGAATTGGATCAACCCTGGTATAAGTGTGCTGCAGTCGATTGGGATTATTTTGAAGTGGACAATATAGATTTAGATGAATAAACTTGTATTTTTAATTTTCTGAATAAATAAACTTTTTGATCAAGGTGGTATGTCATATTTTTGTGTTTAGCCATCTCAAGGATTTCGTTCAAGGACGTTTAATCTGTTATAATTTCTATCTTTGGGGAAAGCATAAATCCTTCAAAAGGCCTCCTAGTCTTCTTGGTCGAACCTTGGCCGTAAGGAAAGTTTATCTCTAACGGATTTATGGTCGATTTGTATTACCTACAGAAAGAGTAATAACATCTATTAACTACCGGCTCGCGGAATAATAGCTTAAAAACTTATAACTCCATCCCGCTCACAAAAACGATATTAACGTTCGATTAAATATGTAGAAGAAACACAAACAAAAGGTATGATAGTTGGAAAAACAATTAATTTTTTTGCTGCAATAGGTTCCCATCATTAAAGCTGGGTAGTTACGTGCACACCTAACTGATCAATTATACCTTTATGAGTTATTCCCAATTACAAGGCATTTTATGGGTATTTTTCAATGGTTCAAGTTCACTACCGAATCATTTTTTTCATTCGGCGATTTCATGCTCTGGATGCATAAAATTTTACCTATTTAAACCATTGTTTGGAATTTCCATATTTTAGTTGAAACTTTTTACTGACACCATGCAAATGAAAATGACTTTCTGTTGGTTTGCCTTAGCGTTCTGTACTCTGGTTCAGAGTAAACCACAAGACATTAACAATTACCCCTTCCGCCCAACATTTTCCGATTTGGATTCTTCTTGTAAGTAAATTTATTGAAAATAAATCTCTTAAACATTTTTAATTTTACAGATTATTATACAACTCCACCACCCTATCAGCAGAATGTCATGAGAATATGGCCGTATATCCTTGACTCGGCTGTGTCTCCATTGTACAATTGGAATTGGAATTGGAATAGACCCTGGAATCAATATGGAAACAATAATGGATACTACAATACTATGTATGGATTTACCACAAGATATCCAAACTGGCCGATGTATAATCAGTACGGAAAGAAATAAAAGAGAGAATTTAAGAATACAGAACTTGTAAACTACAGGCAGGAACTTAATAAAGATTTTTTAATTCATCAGATTTTTAAATCTACCTAAATAACGAAACTGCCTAGAAAGTTAAGCCTTAGAAATATCGTACAGTGTTTAGGTTTAAAATTATTGCCACTTACAATGAAATGTGAAATTTTAAACAATTTTAGCTTTAATCTGTTCGAATACTTAAACTGTAGCATATAGCGCAAGTCTTATGTAAAGCCATAGAAAAGATAATACATGAGTAAAATGATGAAAAAGAAGATTGAGCCCAAAGTTATACTATACAAGATCCTCGTATTTGTAGAAATACCTGCAGTTTAAAAAATACTCGTACATACGAGTACCTATATGTTCAAAGCTGCTTTTTCAGAGTCGACGTATTCAGAGAGGATATAGTAAATAAAGTTTGGAGACATAGTATATCTCTAGTAGATCAGATCAGATAAAACCGTTTGGATATGAACTTGTGTCATTTTTGTTTAAAAACGCGGTCTCCCCATACATATATGGGCGTACTAATGCAACTGAGCAAACTCCACCATAATGTGATACCTGTTCCAATCCAGAATTCAACTTCGTGTGGTTATAATTCCATCTTCGTGAGAATTACTGCTTCATTTACAGAAGTTTGGGAACTCTATAACTAAGATTTGGCCAGTACTGCAACAAGCAAGTTCGTAGCGTGCTGTATTTCCCAGTTGTTGTCGCCGGTAATAGCGTGTGTAAATCCTTACTTATTACCGATGAAGTACTGGAAAAATGCATCTACTACGAAAGTATGTAAGGAGCAGCCAAAAATACAATCACTAATCCATCACAACCAGACAATTATGAATTAATCAAAGGAACAGTAAAACTGCGGTATCGACAAGAGTTGGATCCATCCGACATATTCGTACATATACCGAAAGATCACCAAACTTTTCAAACTCAAATGAAAAGAAAAACAATGAAACGAATCGATTAGCAAAGTATACGTCTTTATTGTTTGGTGATCTCGGCAGAAGTGAAGCTACGTATAACAAGCAAGTTGAGGTAGAGACGAGTCCAAAATAGTTTCTCTTATATTCGCTGAGTAAGCACTAATTGGTTGTAATTATGTAAACTAAGACCATTGCAAGTATGATAAGCTTCATCACGGTAGAGCTGTATGTGGAGATTTCTTGCTGCTGCGAACATGCTCCCCCCGTTGGAAGACGAAGGTTTTCAAGTGCCTCAGTTTCAACTAGTAGTAAGGCAATTTTTCCAGCAGTTCGCGTTCATCAATGGACTCATAGTCCATTTGCAGTGCGAGCAATAATAATGCGAGGAACGCCGTCATCATTTATGAGCACCAGAGAACCCACACGTATTTCCGAAGTTGACGTGCCCCATTTTCCGCGCTCCTGTAGAAGAGATATGTTAGATAGGACGAGCTCCACTTTTTCCAAAATATCTGCTGCATGTAGCAGATACGCTGCTATCTATCCAAGCGGTTGATGTTGAGGTGAGTTACGTCGGGCTCCACAATAGAAGTGAACGGTGCGCCAACCAAAAAAAAAAAAATGTTCGGGCGGGAGTACCTCCAAATCAGCAGTATTTTCTAAAATTGGACAAAGTGGACGAGAAGTAATTATTCCAGAGATTTCGCACACAAGGGTACGATGCTCTTCGAATGTTAAAATCGAGAGACCAACAGTGCGAAAGAAGTGTAGCTTTGCTGATTTAACAGGTGCCTCCCAAAGGCCACCAAAGTGTGGTGACCAAGGAGGAGTAAACTTCCAAATTTTTTGAGACATTCATTGCTTATACACGGAGGCGTTGTGCGCTTCACTCAAGAATAGTTGCCTTAACTCAGCCAGTTCATTTTTAGCACTGACGAAATTAGTGGCATTGCCTGCCCAAATTGTTTGAGGTCTTCCCCTTGTACAGATGAAACGATTTAGATAAGTCCTGAACAAGCTCCATATGAGATGCTTTCGTGGAGAAGCATACAAAAATAGATATGTAGCATTTTGTTGGAGGCCGATTTCTGACCTCCGATTTGTAGTAAAACGAACCGCAGTAGTCAATGCCAGTGGTCAAAAAGGTCGTGCTAGGTTGCACTCTGTCCCCTGGCAGGTGACCCATTATGTGTTCGAAGAATTTTGGCCTCAGACGAAAACACCTGACGCATTTGTTTACCACGCTTGTTACTGTTTTTCGGCCACCAATTGGCCAGTAATGTTGCCGAATCCATGCAAACTTTGAGGTCCAGCATGTAGATATTTCCTGTGGAAGTAATCGAAGATTGCGTTGGTGACTGGATGACGCTTTGAAAGCAAAAGTGGATGTTTTGCGTCAAAATCCAAGAAGAGCTTTGCAATCGTCCTCCAACACGAAGCAATCCAGACGAATCCAAGAACGGGTTTAACGCATGAAGCTTACTTGACGAAGTTAAATGTTTGTTACATTCTAAGGTTTTGAACTCAGCAGCGAAATTGATTTTCTGGATGATTCGGATAATCAAATAAGTTCCCATTTTTATGTTTTGTGTCGTCAAGGGGTTGTTGCCTGGTGCTATAAGTTTCATTTTAACGAGGCAAAAATAATAAACGTAGGCGAAGGTGCATTGAAGTCGTTCAAATGAGTTGTGAAACTTGCAATTTAATGACATATCTTGTTGCGACGAAGCGATGAGTACCTTTCGGCAGCATCCTGCAAGGTTGCTTAGAAATTCCATGGTGCTAGGCCACAGAGAGCAGTCTTTCAACAAGAATAGAGGACCATTCTTCCAAAGTTCAGAGTCAAGCAGCTCTTTTGGGGTATATCCTCTGGAAATAATATCTGCCGGGTTTAATGATGTTGGTACGTGGTGCCAAGTCATACCAGTTGAGAGAGCTTGTATCTGGCTAACTCTATTCGAACTCTATTTAACGAATACGTTAAAATTTGATGGTTGCTTGCGAAGCAATGAGAGCGTTACCAAAGAATCTGATCAGCAGTGAACCTTGTACGGTTGCTGGTAACTTTGTGATATTGATACTACTAATTCAGCAAGAAATAATGCCGCAGACAACTCTAGTTTGATGGAGGAGGCTCCATACTTGTTACCTGATTTCGACTACTTCCGCGATTTTTTTCTCTCCAGAAATTAAATCGTCGACATAGAAATCTCGGCGAAGTATATTAGCACCTAACTGAAAAGCTTTTTCCTCATCAAACGAAAGCTGATGCATAGCACGAATTGCCAAGAATGCTGCAGGCTTGGTACCATTCGTCACGGTGTCCAATTTTATATTTTGATTTCATCATTTGGATGGTCACGCCATAAAATACACTGAAGATATTCTTCTGGATGCGAAACTCGAACGCAGCGATACATTTTACAGATGTCGCCGCAGAGGACGATTTTAAAGAAACGAAAAAGTAAAGGCATGTTGAAAAGTTTCAGTTGTATGGAAGATCCCGAAGAGCAAGTCGTTTAACGAATAGCCTGAGGTAGTTTCTGACAAGCCATCAAAAACGACACGAACCTTTGTCGTCGTGCTGTCAGGCCTTTGAACACAGTGGTGAGGCAGGAAATACTTTAGTGTATTGACATTGGGCTTTGCTAATGACATATGTCCAAGCGATGCAAAATCGTTTATGACGAAAATATATTGCTTTTTCATTTCATGATTATGTTGCAACTTTCTTTCCAGGCCTTTAAATCTATGAAGCTCAACTGAATAAGTTCCAGACGCAAAGCGAGTAAAATTGGTTTGAAAATGCTTCTCACACCAGAGTTCCTCATCTGATAGGGACGAAGACAAAGCGAAACAGTTCTCTATATTCCAAAATCGGCTAACAAGGTCATACAACAGCTTATCTGAATATGAAACTCCTCCAGAAACCACACAACCAAGACAAGTTTTTTGAAGGGTTGGTAGATTGTTAGCCATCCGTTTTTACCAACGCATATCAAGTCAAAAAATAAGCCAGCGCCAATTAAAAGGTCAATGCGTTGAGGTTTGTGGAACTGAGGATCGGCTAGTTTGAGATTTTGTAGTCTGAGGTATTCAAATTAAAATTTGCCTGATAGTCTGTTATGTTTGGAGTGACAACAGCAGTAAATGAAGTGTTGTAGCTGCCATCCTGTTTGCTAGGTGGCTGAGTTACCATAGCATTTTCAAAATTCTCCATCATGCGATATCTTTTTTTCAAAAATTATGACATTGCAGACAAAGATGCTAGTTTATCCATCGGTAAATCCTCTTCCCATTTTTCTTGTGTTCTCTGGTCAAATTTTGGACGATGAGGTAGATGAGATGAGAGATGAGATGAGAGATGAGATGAGAGTAATCCATCAAAAATTTGCTCATGTGTGTAGAGCTCGAAGATGAGAATTAAATTTATCACTACGCTCACGTAAGCTATTTGCGGAACCTTTTTCAACACCTCTTAGCCCGAAAATCGCCTTAATGTGTGCCTGAAAAATTAATAGTTTGTTACCAAATCGATTTTTTAGTAATTTTTTAGCCTTTTCCTAGTTTTCTTCATTAGGCTCAAACGCACAGCCCGCAGGTGCTGAAAATTTTCAATCTTACTCAATTCGGTGTCATTATCAACGACACTGGTAAACATAGAGGAAAAATTTTGCTAGTCGGGGTATCCTCCAGAAAACTTTGGTATTTCATCTCCGGTAGACGAGATTTTCATTGGGAGGACATGAAGGTAGATTGTATTTTATGCAAAGTAGGATGTCGAGTTGAGTTGAAGAATGCTGTACACTTTCTCTGCGTTGCAATTTAAGCTCACGAGAAATTTTTCCCGTTAAGTCAAAATATACCGAAAAAAATTCAGACCGATTAGCATTATCTAATTCACGTGGATCGACTTCTTCTAGCATTGATTGAACTTTATCAAAATCACAATGCACGTGCTCGACGAATTCAATTCGAACGGAAGTTCAGCTTCATCAAATGCAGTTAACTGCTCGACAGTTAGAAAGTTGTTAAGTTGCACTAGCTGTTATATTAACGATGCGCATTTTTTTTTACCAAATGAATTAGCCTGGGCACCGTTGGCCCCGGCACCATCGACCTTGACACCGTTGGCCACAGCATCACCCGATACAGGTTCTACTGCCTTCCATTTTAGCGACGAAACGAGAAAAAAAAAATCAATTTGATAGATGTGCGCACGATAAGATTAGCAACATGAAATTGATGCTTAAGCAAATACGAATTTAATTAATTATCCGAATTGATAATAAATTTACTACTTCCGACCGAATCACGTCGGGGTCACCATTGTTTCGAGGAAGCTCTAGTTTGTACCACCTATTGCTCAAATTTAAATGAAAAGAAAAAAAATGAAACGAATCGATTAGCAAAGTACGTGGTTATTGTTTGGTGATCTCGGCAGAAGTGAAGCTACGTCTAACAAGCAAGTTGAAGTATAATCGCTGAGTAAGCACTAATTAGTTGTAATTATGTAAACTAAGTGCATTGCAAGTATAATAAGCTGTAGAGCTTTATGTGGAGACTTCTTGCTGCTGCGAACAGAGTATCTATATTGCTAAATAAAATTTATGAAGAGACAGTTTTACGAAAGATAGTCACTCTAATGAGAATATTTGAAGATTCTTGCACACGGTATGAATTTATGAATTTAAAAAACAAGGAAATTCTAAATTTATTATTTCAAAATAGGAAAGCAAACATAATGTTCAAACATGTTTTGAACAGGCTAAAGTTGATCAAGAAAATATATATTTAGGACATTACCATAGAAATCACCAAGGTCAGGAAGCTAGACATTCAGGATAAAGCTTACAAGAACATAGATAGTCGGGACAAAATTTGCAGGAACATAGACATTCAAGAAACTCAAGACAGTCTAGAAATCATTACCAAGTACAAAACCACAAAAACTCCGACCATAGACGAAATCATATATAGGACTTGCCTAGGCAGGATACAATGAAAATCGGAAACCTAAAAATAGTTCACAAACAAGTAATGTCTATCTATATAGCACTGAGAATCCAGAAACCTTAGTACGTTTCAAAATCGCCTCCAACAGAATGTAACCGAGCAAAAATCATATCATGTGCATATGTTTGGTGGATATCATCAAACCCAAATTAAAGAAGAGCATAGGAAAAAGCCGGCTTTCATTACCCCACATGGTTTATATGAATTTATTAGAATGACATTCGGTCTGGAGAATGCCTCGCAACATTCCAAAGTCTAATGAATGAGTTTTTTACAGACTTAACTAATAAGACATGTGTCATATAAATATATTTAGCACTACACTTCAAAAACACATAAAAACAATTTCAGATTATAGCGGCTATTCTAGTGGAACAGTTTGGTCGTTGGTCCTTTTTGTCAGGAATACACAAAAGGTGGACAAACACAACACTTTACGTTACCTTCTGGTTCGCTTATGCTGCCCGTAGGCTACAGTAAACGGGGAAAAGGCGGCAAAGTAAAGGCAAGAGAGAAGCAAAAGTGAACAAAAGTTGTTTAAAAATTAACGTTTTATTTTAAAACAAAAGGAAAATTTGTATATTGAAAAATTGGCAACTCTTGAATTATTTCGAAAAAAAAAATTATTGGTTGTGGCTCTTTTCTCTTGACGGTTAGTATAACCGTCGAAATAGTAAAGAGGCAAAACCAAATTCAAACGCGCACTCGAGTCAACTTCACGATCTGGCCGTTCTTATTTAAACCACCGAAATCGTTGGAATATTGAGCTCAAGTGAAGAAAGATCGTTCTTGCTGCGCTTTTATATTGCAGTTTAATGAGCTTATCTGCGAATCATAAGGTTCTGAGCAAAAGTTCTTCAAAAGCTTTTTAAAGCCTTAATTCAAGGGTTCCCACTTTTTAACAAAAGTAATAATAAAACAATTTATTTTTAAGTTAAAATTCGTATAAAAATGTGTGTGTGTTACAATCTCCCCCTCTGGAGCTTACGACGTCTCGGAGTTGCGACAGGAATTTGTGTTGTGTTCTTGGGTCTTCCTCGTCTGCGTAGCGGCTGCACTGGGATATCTTCTAGTTGATTGTGTCTTGAGCTCTTGTATTTGGTGATAGCTGAGACATGATAGCTTCCTAAAGGTGTTGAAAGATCGTCTTTACAAGCAACTTGATAAGTTGAGGAACCTAGTTCTTTTATAATAACGTAAGGTCCATCTCTTCTTGGCATAAACTTAGATGTAGTGTTTTTTGAGGCCTTGCTGAGAAAATGGGAAGTTATTAGTACCTTGTCACCTACTTTGAACATGGGTTTTGGTCTTCGATTTTTGTCATTGTATTTATTATTTTTGTCTTGCGGTTTTTCAGTTGTTTCTTGAGCATTCTGTAAGACTTTTGCCAGTTTCAAAAGTCTGGGTGTTATCTGTGATATAAAATTTTCGTTTTCTGCAATTGGTCGCATATCCTGTTTAACATCGTCGATTGTTCTAAGTTCACGTCCAAATGTTAAATATGCTGGAGAATAACCTGATGATTGATACTTTGCAGTATTCATTGCAAATCTAATTGACGGAAGGTATTCTGCCCAGGTAGTGTGGTTTGTTTCTACAAGGATAGACAATTGCGTTTTCATATCCCTATTTTTCCGTTCCACTGGGTTAGATTCAGGGTGATAAAGAGGAGTTAAAGTTTGTTGTATTCCCAGGAATTCAGTTAGTTCTTAGATCAACGCTGAAATAAATTGTGGACCATTGTCAGATAAGAGACATCTCGGAATGCCGAACCGGAGGAAGACTTCATTAAGTAGTGTTGTAGCGCAGTTTTCAGCTGTTGCTTCTCTTAGTGGAAATATTTCGATCCATCTGCTGGCAAGATCTTCAGCAATGAGAATCCAATGAAATCCATCTGATGTGGGAGGTAAGGGACCAAATAAGTCCACCGCCAAAATTTCAAATCGCTGATTACTCGATACAGTTTGTAAAAGTCCGGAAGGCTTCCAATTGCTTGGTTTGTATCGTTGGCAGGCTGCACAATTACCGATATATTGGGTTATGTCCTTTCTCATGCCTGGCCAGTAATATCTTAAAGCTATTCTGGAGATAGTTCTATCAATGCCATAATGACCAGCAGTGACATCATTATGATAATTGTGAAGAATCGATTGACGTTCTTGGAGTGGTACTACCAGTTGCGAAGTCTCGACATCTGATTCTGGAGAGTACGAGCACCTATAGAGTATGCCTTCATTAAGTAAGTAACCCCGAGATGTCCATCGATTTATGTTTTCGTCATTGCTCTCGAAGGAGTCAATTATGATTTTAAGTTGTTCATCCTTAAGCTGAGCATCACGAATTTCTTTAGGCCTTCTTGTTGGTATATCAACTTCAAAGCTACATAATTTACATTCTGATTCGGTGTGTTCCTCGCTGCAACATGGTGGTCTTGATAAAGTATCCGCAACTGCGTTTATTTTTCCTTGCGTGTACTCTATTTTGAAATTGTAGGGCTGAAGTTGTAAGGCCCATCGAGCAAGTCGACCAGTTGGAGACTTAATACTCATTAGCCATTTCAAAGGCTGGTGATCAGTCAGAAGAGTAACTTCACCTCCCTCGATGTATCCGCGGAACTTGTTTACTGCCCAAACTATAGCAAGGGCTTCTCGTTCTGTTGTTGAGTAATTTCGATGCTATTAAGTTGTCGATAATCTATGCAAACACGAATACCACCATCTTTTTTGGGTACTAGCACCACCGGTGCTGCCCAAGGAGACTCGCATTCTTCAATTATGCCGTGTTCAATCATCTTTTCGAGTTCAACCTTCAGCTGGTTCTTTCTCGTAGGTGATAGTCTATAGGGCGTAATTGCGACAGGTTCGTGGTTGCCAGTATTTATTTTATGCAGTGTGAATGGTGTTGGTTCGGTTGAAACATCAAATAGACTATTTTCTTGCATGAGAAGGTCTTTAAGCTTTTCTTTCTCATCTTTGCTTAGTAAGACTGCTTCATTACTTCGAAGTTCAATGTCAATAGCATTAATTTCGGTAAAATAAGAATCGGGATCCACTTCATTTTGATTACGCACTAGGTTTGGGAACAAACTATCCTTTTTCCGATGTCGTTCTGGAGTGATTTCATCGTTTGGAATAGAACGTGGTGGCCGTGGTGTAGTGGTAGTAGCAAACGCTTCTCACTCGGAGGGTCCAGGTTCGAATCCTGCCCATGGCAAAATCAGTTTTTCATTGTATAATTGGAACTCAGACAAAAAAATTCTGCGTGTGAAGGCAATAACACTGACACGTAGATTTGGCTGTTATAAGAGTTTCAAGCAATGAAAAAAATACTGGGAATTATATCTCGAATCACTCTGAGTGAAGAAAAACTCTCCGTCCTATTCGGACTCCCACCCCTGGAGAGCAAAACATAGAAACCAAACACACCTGAGTTTCAAACCACTACAAAAACAATTTTCCTTTCTCCTCCTTCTAACTTTCCGCCCGCGCCCTGGCAACAGTAAAAGGGTATCAACCTCTTAGGCGCGCGTAAATTATAAAAAAAAAAAAAAAAACAACCGTAGAATATACTCTGAATAGAATGCGGCGACGAGTAGTCATTATCTTGCAAAGATGTTGAAGAGCATTTTCTTTTTTCAGGGGTTGATGCATTTGCTGTTGCGGCAAGTGGCGAGTTAGGTTTGACAGGTTCAAACCATGATAAGAACGGTGAATTATAGTTTATTGCCTTACGCTCTTGACCAGTGTTTACTAGTTTAATGGGTGTCCTACCAAACTGAGTAATGTCGGGCGTTTTTGCAAGTGGAGAAATCGGCTTAAACAATTCATCTAGCTTAAGTTGATGGTTTAGTTTTCCAATGACATCATCTGCCTTTATCTTGCTTACGACTTTGGTGTGATTGGTGTCATAGAATTCAAATTTTCTTTCGGTTTCATCGGTGAAGTACCATATCGTTTGTCCTAGATCCAGGACTGCACCATTTTGTTCCAGGAAGTCTATTCCGATGAGTGTTCGATTATCTGTTGCAGCTGGAAGTGCGATGAACCTTATCGGTCTCAGCCTGTTGCCAAATATTATGTTTGTGTCTCCAATATAAATTTCTTGTGGGGTCGAATGGCCATCTGCTAAAGTAACGGTTGTATCGGCTTTGTAGAACTTTGTTCCGTTTCGGAGAAGGTGCAGAAACAGTTTTCTTCCTGCAACGCTTGTTCTAGCTGCGGTGTCGATGTATGCTATACCTTGTTCTCCGTGTGATGCAATAGTAATGGTAGGCAAATCGTTACCCAAAGTTGTCTTCATACAATTAAAAGACACAGTTGCTGGACCTTTTGGTAGCTCTTTACAATTAGGGCAATTTGACCTAATGAAACCAGGGGCCTTACACTTGTAGCAATGAATTTTTGGTTCTTCGGTTGGAATTGACTGTTTCTTTTGGGCGTCGCGCCGTTCCTTCTTGCGACATTCAGCGGTTGCATGTCCAATATGTCTGCAGAAATTGCACCTCTTCTTTTCGATATTTTCGATCTTTGATTGTCGTTGTTCTTCTTTCTCAGCACGTGAGAGCTCTACTACTCTAGCTTTTACCAAGAGTTCATGAAAGGTGCTAACACTATCTCTTGGTACACCATCACGAATGAAGACACTAAGTAGACCGTAGACAAGATCCAACATCATTCCTTCCTGTGGCTGTGGTTCGGGAAGTTTCGCAAATAGCGCTCTCTTTTTGCAAATAAAATCATCAGTTGACTCCGTGTATTTCTGTTTTTGATCGAACAACTCCATATATATTCTGTAGGCTGGCATTGCTGGCGCATATGCATTTCGTAAAAGGGTCAAGACTTTTTCCCAGGTGTCGACTCCTTTCTTCACACCTTGCCACCAGGTAACAGCATTGTCCTCCAACAGAAGCGGAAAACCCTTGATTGCGTCGTCGTCAGTAATACGTTCGATTTCTTTATAAACGTTAATTGTAGCAATGAAACCATCCACTATTGCAGCATCTCGTTCTCCCTTGAACCGTGCAGTACAGTGGCTAAAACTGCCTTTAATAGTGGATTGACCTTGTACGGCTGATATTAGCTGTTTAAGCTGCTCCTCAGTAAACTGGGCCATATTTCCACGCTGGCTTACGTAATTTAGTGCACCGATGCTGCGCTTCTTCTTAATGCGTTATCGTTGTCCGTAGTGATGCTTTTGTTCCAAGACAATGGGCCTGTAGTTGGGCGTCAATTATAGCGGCTCTTCTAGTGGAACAGTTTGGTCGTTGGTCCTTTTTGTCAGGAACACACAAAAGGTGGACAAACACAACACTTTACGTTACCCTCTGGTTCGCTTATGCTGCCCGTAGGCTACAGTAAACGGGGAAAAGGCGGCAAAGTAAAGGCAAGAAATAAGCAAAAGTGAACAAAAGTTGTTTAAAAATTAACGTTTTATTTTAAAACAAAAGGAAAATTTGTATATTGAAAAATTGGCAACCCTTGAATTATTTTGAAAAAACAAATTATTGGTTGTGGCTCTTTTCTCTTGACGGTTAGTATAACCGTCGAAATAGTAAAGAGGCAAAACCAAATTCAAACGCGCACTCGAGTCAACTTCACGATCTGGCCGTTCTTATTTAAACCACCGAAATCGTTGGAATATTGAGCTCAAGTGAAGAAAGATCGTTCTTGCTGCGCTTTTATATTGCAGTTTAATGAGCTTATCTGCGAATCATAAGGTTCTGAGCAAAAGTTCTTCAAAAGCTTTTTAAAGCCTTAATTCAAGGGTTCCCACTTTTTAACAAAAGTAATAATAAAACAATTTTTTTTTAAGTTAAAATTCGTATAAAAATGTGTGTGTGTTACAAGATATATCTAAAGTACTACAATATAATCAAAACGGTAAAAATTGCAAGTAGATAAATTTAATTTTCTAAGGAAGGAAACGAGATTTCTAAGGGGCACGCTAACAAAACACGGGCTTAATTTATTTACTTATGTCCTGTTTCCCCTTTTGGATCCTCGGTCCTACACCTCAACTACGCCTACTCGCCATCGTATACAGTTCCTGGCAATGGGCTACAAATTCTCTCAAACTATTCCCCAATTCCCTAACTGTTCTGAGCCAAATATTTCTCGGCCGACCTATTCTTCTATCGTCTTATATATGATAACGGATTCCATTGCATGGCATAGTACCCTATGGAACTATCACCCCTTCGAAGTGTGTAACTAATGTACTGCCACTTCCCCTGTTGGATGGTTGTGGCTATTGGTTCCTGACCCGTTCTCTGATAAAGATTTTCGTTGGAGATGTAGTTAACCCAGAAAGCCCTCAAAATGTTCCATAGGCACCTCCTAACGAACATTTGTAAAGAGTTTTTCAACAGGGACTTGACAACTTTGAATTTAATTTGTGAACGCACTCTTTCACTAATCATCAACCTGTCACTGTCAATTTAGTCAGTAAACTCAACTTTTTATCATGGTAAAGTACACGAACGAGCAACGTCTGCAAATTATAAAAATTTTTTACCGAAATTCGGAGTCGGTAACTGCAACTTTAAGAGCGTTAACTCCAATTTTCGGTCGTAATTCTCGCCCTAGTAGACAGGCAATAACAAGTTTAGTGCAAAAATTTGAGTCTACATATTCGTTGTGTGATGTTACCGTGTCAGTGATACAACGGGTTGGTCGAAGTGTCGAAAATATCGCTGCCGTTCAGGCGTCCGTAGCAAACGATCCAAATCAGTCAATTCCACGGCGTTCTCAAGAATTGGGCATCGCTTAGACCACATTATGGCGTATTTTGCGTAAGGATCTTGGTTTACACCCAAACAAGATAAAGCTGACTCAAGGATTGAAGCCGATGGACCATTTGAAGCGACGTACGTTCTCCGATTAGGTTCTGGAGAAGATGCGCCAAGATGATGAATTTCATCGCAAAATCATCTTCAGTAACGAAGCTCATTTTTGGCTCAATGGGTTCGTCAATAAGCAAAATATGCGTTATTGGTCGGGTGAAAATCCACATGTGCTTCATGAATCACCACTTCATACACAAAAAATGACTGGTGCGGTTTGCATACCGGTGTCGTTATTGGGCCATATTATTTCGTCGACTATAATGATCGTCACGTTACTGTGAATGGTTAGCGTTATCGCGCCATGATCACCGATTATTTTTGGAAGATATGGACTTGGACGACATGTGGTTTCAACAGGCTGATGCCACAAGCCACACAGCACACGCTACAATCGATTTATTGAAGAGTAAGTATGGTAACACACTCATTATCTCAAGAAATGGGCCAGTCGATTGGCCGCCTCGTTCGTGCGATTTAACGCCGCTTGACTATTTTCTGTGGGGCTACGTTAAGTCATTGGTTTATGCCAACACGCCGACGATGTTGGAAGAGCTCAGAGCCAACATTGAACGCGAAATAGCGGCCGTTTCGGCTGAAATGTGTGGCCGAGCCGTTGAAAATTGGATCCAAAGAATCGACCACTGCAAACGTGCCCGCGATGGCCATATGAACGAAGTCGAGTTCCATTCATAAATGTTTTGCTTGTACTTCAAGCTGATAATAAAGTTTTTGAAATATCTCAAATGGTTTGCGTTTTATTTAAAAAAAAAGTTGTCAAGTCCTTATTGGAAAACCCTATAGTTTTTCTTTGTAATAGTAGCGGTCACCTTCCAAGGGCTGCACCCACACAACAGTACGGATTCAACATTTGCACGGAACAGTCGTAGATTAGTGTTTAAGATTGAATTGCTTCGTCATATCATGGACATCATTCCAAACGCAGACTTAGCTTTGCAGATTCGGTTGACAATACCCTGTTCGATTACACCTTCGGTAGAGACAATATTCATTGGTGCAGATTCACAACACTGTGAGAGAGTAAACAGAAGTCATCAGCGTAGTCCAGATGTTTGAGTTGAGATGTAAAAGTCCAAGGAATTCCTCCGTTTTCAGTAGACATGACTGCGCGAAGCACATCGATAATCATAAAAATAGAATCGTCAGCGATAGAATACAACATTGTCGGACCCCACTTTGGATGTCGAATTCCTCTGACAACTTTCCTGCATATATAGATCGTATATATAGTTCAATAAAGTAAATAAAATAAGTAGAAATCAGTGTTTCTATTATATATATAAAATTTCCTTCCCCTAAATGCGACATCTCCTCGAAATCTTTAAGTGACTGCGGCTTCTCAAATCATATTTTCAAGCAATTGGTTTCTCTCTCGAGAACCTTATAATTACATGGTCGCAATCGTTGTTCGCTTGATTGGATGCTGTTGGAATGTTTGCCGATTCGGAATTCTGAATTATTTAGTTGAGGTGCCTCTTCCACAATTTATTTCCATCATTAGAGACAAGATACGTCTGTTTCCCGTCTGCAAGAAGACGGTGAAATAAGTATCTCGCTAGCGCTATAGACACCGATTTCTCTCCTCCCTCTAGAATCTTCTTTAGGCCCAATTGGAATGATTTAACTGAATTTTCTGCCAGCCCATTCTCTCAATGAGAGCCAGGAATTTGCTTAACGTAAATGTCGTTCCATTATCTGTCACTAACGTTTTCGGCAATCCGTATAGTGCAAAGGTTTCGCAGACCTTGTTAACTCTTGTTTTCGCCTTTTCATGCTAGAGTCTACGATTATTAGAAATTTCCGATTGAGGAGAGGTCTCGCAAAGTCAGCACGTACCCGTTGTATGGTAGCTTTTGCGGGATTTGGATTTTGAATCCCACATGCTAACCAACTTCTTGCCATTTTTCCAATTCACAAATCAATTTTTGGCCACCAAACATACCATATTGCTAATGATTTTGTTTTCCACATGCCCAAGTGTGCGCTGTGTAGCTCCTCAAGTACCTTGGACAGCATCTTCGACGGCACCCGAATTCTATAACCCTCAGTTCCATCAGTTCCACCTCATTTTTCTACCCCAATATGGTGTCAAATTTTCGCCGACACCCTTTGGCTAATATAAAATTTTACGACGATTAAATTTAGATCCTCTAACGAGTTAATTATAATGTAAATTTCATTATCCCTTTTGTGCATAAGTACTCTACCATTTCTAACTCACGTGATTTTAAGCGATTTGCTTGTTTGGCGGCTTTTAATAACAGTCTTGTCGAACTATTTAAGTATTCATTAATAAAGATTTAATTAACTTCTTCACAACTAAGTATGTTAAAAGTTAAATTATTTTGCTTACTAAATTTCTTCTTCATTATTTCACGTTTCTTTAAGGTGTAAATAAATTTAGCTACTACTATATTTGAAGATGAAGTTCCACTTGACTTTTTGGTCTTGATTTTTTCAGATAACAATTGTCGATGTGGTCTGCAGATATATCTGCACACATACGCTTTGAACAAATCTTGAAAGCGTATGTTGTTGTCGACATTGGGTACCTCTAGAATTTTAATGTATTTATCGCTTCGCTCTTGCTCCAAAGATTTAACCTCTCTTTTAGGATCGTAAACTGTTTCCTTTTTGTATAAGATGTTCACTAAGCTTTTTATTATTATTATTATTATTATTTCTTTTAATTATTTATTTCTTATTAATATACATTGTTTAAATACATGTTTAAAATATTAAAAGGTCGCTAAATAAATGGAATAAGAAACATTAAATGACATTCAGTATCTTGGATACAAGACGTAGAGACGTATATTTTGGGTGGGGTGACCGACCCATTAAAAACAATTAACAAAATTCAAAAATTAGATACAAAAAGGAAAAAAGTGGACAAAAATGAATAGAAGCCGAATATTGAACAAATAGAAGTTAAAACTTTAAGAAATAACGTAAGGAAAAATAAATAAATTAAAAAAAGCAAGATTGAATAAATTACATAAAAAATTATTAAGATTGAAAAGCAAATAATAGGTATAGAAACAATTTCAATTATACCAGAATATTCAGTTTTTTCAGTTTTAAAGCATTTTATTTCCTTAATCATTAACTCTTACAGACTAACAAAAAATGCTTAAATGCTAGCTTAAAATTACTTAACAATCTTATACTAACTTACTGGCCCCACGCAGGCACTCTAAGCTACTCTAAATTCTAATATCTATGTCTTTTGACTTTATGTACATTTTCTTTCTGGATATTTATTTACTATACTTAGAGCTAAGAAAAAAAATTGCTAACAAAAACTTAGCATATGGACATAATTTTTTATAAAAACTTAATGTCTAACTTAAAATAAACCTTAGCCTACCTAACCTAAATGTACAATACACACATAAACACACATAGACATTGTATACACTGATATATGTATATGTTTCTTAAATGCTAACCTAAACCTATGCAAGCTGGCCATCGCTATTTACAGAGCAAATAAATTGGTCAGCTCTGCCTCATTAGTGAGGCTCGTCCGCAATTGACGGAAACGACGACGAAACATCTTCTCCATCATTCAACCACCAGAAATGCTGGTGCTGCCGAACGACATCCCTCTTATCGCGATTCCCCACCGCCCTACTGAACCTGAGGCGATCGACACTGCCGTGTGCAACGTCTCTGCTGTAGTTGAGTCGCCTGTCCCCAGCTGTCCGAGCGACATGGAAGATTAACGGCACCGCTGATCTATCCTGGATCAACCCTATCTGATCTAGGTAGAGGAATGCTTCCGGTGGAACGAAGCCGTCAAAGCGCACACTCTCGTGGTAAAGGTAATTGGGGTAGTAAGCCCCAGATATCAGGTTATTCGTCGAGGCCATTGCTCTTGAAATGTGCCTTCGAGTCAGCTTAATTACGAAGTTGTCCACTCGTATTAGGTTCGCCCTATTGTAAAGGACCTCATTAGGATAAAATTTCTTGTACTCCGATTCTGGTGTTCTGTACAAGCGAAGACAAGCCCTAAGACAAGCCCTCTCAAACACCCGAATCTTTTCCATTAAGCTTGCTCGTACATTGAACCACACGGGACACCCAAATACCAGCATGGGCCTGATAAGGGCCATGTAGCAGATTACCTTTACCCTCGCATCGAGTTGGCTGCTATAAAACAGTCTCTTTGTAAGGGCAAAAGCACCTTTAGCTCTGGCCAGAGCAGCATCTACATTTTTGCCAAAATATAGAAACTGATCTAGCCAGATTCCAAGGTATCTGACTACATTTCGACAGGCAAGAGGCTGTCCGTGTTGTCCAATAATCGAGAACTTTCTCCAATTTTTTCTGGTATCCCTAGAGGCTCTAGACAACGGCGTCCTAAAGAGAATGGTTTCCGACTTCTGAAAGTTGATTTTCAACTTCCAGTCATCGCAAAATCGTCTTATCTTATCGAAGTCATGCTGCAAGAGAGTATTAATAACCTCGATTTTTGGACCTGTTCTGTACGCTATCAAATCGTCTGCGTACGCAATAGTATGAGGAAGTGAACTTATCAAGTCGCTTGTATAAATGTTGAATAGGATCGGCGAATTAACCGCACCTTGCTGAAGACCATTTTTAATTTGAAATATTCCAACAGAAATCACATCACCATTCTTCACGATGAACTGTCTGTTGTGTAGCATATTATAAAGAATGTACAAGAGTGGTTTACTGATCCCCAGCCTAGTCAGCTTATAGAAAAGACCCTCTAACCATACGGTGTCGAAGGCCTTCTCCAAGTCAACAAGGCGGAAACATATTCGGGTTACTGGTGTTTACAGCCCGAACCTTGTTGTTCCAATATGAGCTTACAGAAATTCTGTAATTCTCTTTTATTAACTTTTGCACATTTTTAATCGACGACTTCAGTGTCCTAATCTCTGGGTCTTGTCGGTCAGTTAAATGTCTGTACAAGTTTTTAAGTCTTGTCAGAAGTCTACTTTTCTGTCGGTGCAGTGCGTCAATAGTAGGATTGCGGAACAGGTCTTCGTTAGTCGTTTGTTGATACCGCGGTATTGTAGTGTCCATAGTTTGTTTAATTGTCTCGTCCATTTGTTTTAGGTAATTGTCGATCTCCTCGTTTGACAAATTCCTATTGGACGGTGGGTGGAGCGTATTCGAGGAGAGCGCTCTTGTCAAGTTTGCGGAGAAGCGTGTCCATCGAGTCTTACTGTAGTTGTAAGAATATCTTTGGACAAACTCCTCCAATTCCGCAATTTCGTTAGGAACTGTAATTTCGGTGCTAAAACCGCAATGGTCGCTGTCATACACGAATGTGCGCAGACAGTTTAATGTTTGTAAATTTGTACCTGTCAGTCGTATACGTTCGTCGTACAGCAGTAGATCCAAATATGACCCGCCTCTGGGAAACGACGTGTTATCCGTCGCTTTAAGACCGAGTCTGTACATGACATCGTGCTGACCCCACCAATCGAGTAGTAGGTTTCCTCTAGTATTTGGCAAATTATTTCCCCAATCTCTGTGTCTAGCGTTGAAATCCCCGCCGATTATAAAATAATTCTCCCCCGATTCCAGCCTCAGAAGTCGAAAAAGCGTGTCGAGCTCTGTAATGAATAGGGTTGATTGTGAAGTCTCCGGTGCATAAACAGAGGCCAAGTACAGCCGCTTTCCACTGCGGAGCGGGATGTAAACGACGACTGCCTCCAACACCCGGAACTTGCGCAGCACGCCCTTGTACACTCTGTGAAATTTGATACCTTCTTTAATGAAGATCGCGACACCACCTCCACGTTTGGATCTGGGCCGATTTCTCCTTCTAACAATATAATTATTGTACTCCAGTTTGTGCTTATTGGTTAGCTTGGTTTCGCTAGCGAAAAGCACATCAGTAGTTTGGTCTTGTAGCAATTTAAACATCGCGGCTCTTCATTCGATCCTAATCAGTGAATTCACATTCACCGCAAGGACCTTCAAAGTTTGCTCCACCATGTGTGTACCCATTACGGCATGTGTTGCGTTAGGGCCGGCAGCAACGCGTAGATCTGGTCCACCCGCTTGGCCTGTTCTTGAACCTGCTTTTGCAGCTGAGCCATCTGCCCTTGGATTGCGAGCAAGATGGCTAGCATGTTGGGTGCAGCTTCCGTTGTTCTCGGCGTTGGCGCTGGAGAAGCTTGCTGTACCGTTGCCCCCCTACCTGACGCCATTTGGGCGTAGGAAATTTGGGGCGTGACGGCTGGTGTTTGAAACCTCACAGGTGAACGTTTAACCTCCACCTTCTGCTGCCGCGCCAATTTTGCTCTTTTAATGTCGGTGAACTTAGGACAACCCCGATAGTTTGCGGTGTGTTCCACGTTCCCACATAACACGCACGAAAGCTTCGACCTATCGGATGCTCCGTCAACACCCAGAGCACACTCCTCGGAACTGTGGTTCTTTGCGCACTTCACGCATCGAGGCTGCATTTGGCAGTTCGACGCGGCGTGCCCGAACCTCTGGCAGCGAACGCATTGTATAACGCCTTCGCTCCTTTTTAATTTTTCCCAGTGAATCACCTGGTAGTCAAGGACATTGATACTCCTTAAACTATCCAGACGGCTTTCGGGACTGAGCTGCACCAAGAAGAACGGCAGACTCCGTTTCTCCCGTCTAGCTCTAGCTGTGGTAAATGGCTTTACCCCCACAAACTTGAGTCCTTCGCACTCCTTCTCTTTGAGCAGTGCCAGGATCTCCTCCGGATCAGAAGACGGTTCCAACCCCTTCAGCAGCATCGATTGCCGCTTTTCACACTTCGGTGTGTATGAGTAATGCTCCGTCGTCGTTTCTTTTAGGAGCTCTTTCACTTTCGCGTAGCCCTCCACTGTATTACAGTGGATGGCATGGCGATCGTTCCCCCATCTCTTTATATTAAAATTATTACCAATGACCAACTTACACAGGTCCTTGGTTGCATTTACCTCCAGTTTGTAGGTGTTGATCGGAGGCACCTTCTCCTTCTTCTTCTTCTGCTGCTGCTGTTGTTGTTGTTGTTGTTGTTGCTGCTGTTGTTGTTGTTTTTGTTGTTGTTGCTGTTGTCGTTGTTGGTGTTGTTGCTGCTGCTGCTGCTGTTTTTTCAGCTGTTGTTGTTCTTGCAGCTGCTGCTGCTGTTGCTTTTGCAGCTTTTGCTTTTGCTGCAGTTGTTGTTTCGGCTGCTGATGGCTTTGTTGTTGCTGCATTTGCTGCTTTTGATGTTGGGAGCTCTCTACTTCTTGTTGCTCCTTCTGCCTGCGTGCAGTTTGTCGTTGCTTAATAGCAAGCACTTTTTCATTAAGCATTTGTATGCTGTTGTTAAGCTTTTCTATTTCTTCATCCTCATCTTCCGATTCGGATGCCGCTAGAGAGGCAAAGTTATTGTTGCCGCCCTTATAATGGACCTCATCAGAGATGCACATGAACGTATCATCTGTCTGTTTTTTATTTTGTTGTGTTGTTTTTGCTGTTTCAGCTACCAAAGCAACACCCATTTTTAACTTTGTTAAGTTTGGAGTGGTTTTTAACGGCCTCCTCCTTTTAATGG
This sequence comes from Volucella bombylans, assembly GCA_949129095.1. Taxonomy (NCBI): domain Eukaryota; kingdom Metazoa; phylum Arthropoda; class Insecta; order Diptera; family Syrphidae; genus Volucella; species Volucella bombylans. Next base: position 84,763,011 of record OX422142.1, read on the forward strand.
CTTTCGCCACGGCACCTATTCTATTTCTTTACACAATTTGTGACAAATAAATAAATAAAAAACAAAAAAAAATGTTTAAGTTTGGCCTGGGCTCAAACTCGCGTCCCACGATTTAATGACCGACGCCGCTACCCGCTTGGCTATCGAGTCAACTAATAAATTTGCGATAATTGTCTATACGAAAAAAAAACTGAATTGTCTTTTTCACTATGAAAAGCCGAGACGCGTCTGTTCTCTGTGGAGATCTGCGAACGACTGATATACCAGAATATCAGAGATAATAGATTCCAAATAATAGTAGTTGTACTGAAAAAGCCAATTTTTTACAAGTTTTAGAAATATACCAGATATTGACATAGCCCTGATGGGATGAGGAAGTTTGTTAAACAAGCGATACGACGAAACAGAATAAAAGCTACGAAAGGCAGTAGTACGAAATATGGGCACAGATAACATATTAGACGAGTTTCCGCATAAGTTGTAATTTGAGATTAAGCGAAAATTTCGATTACCAGATTTCATGAAGTAGGTCATCAAAACCTTAAAACAATAAAGGTGACGAACCGGAAGAATTTTTAGATCACAGAACAGTGGAAAACTGGGATGTCTTTTGGACTTACGGCAAATCTTTCTTATAATGTATTTCTGCATAATTAACAGAGGGCTAATTTTGTTCTAATACACACCTCTCCAACAAGCAATTCCGTATTGAAGTTTAGATTGAACAATTCCATATTAAATAATTTTGACAAACGTCGTCGAGCAGATATTGCGCAAATAACAAAGATGCCTAAGAGTTAGACCCAAATAATTCCTTAATATTTCAGCGTGCACCAAAAAACACATTCTAGAGTCTATTGTGAGCCCCAGGTCTACTTTCTCAATTAAAAAACATTTTTCACTGCAGTTGAAACTACTACAAAAGGTGGGAGAGCCGGACGTACAGTTGCAAACAGAGAGTTTGTATCTATCACATTCAGGTACATGGAAGTACACATTAGCCTCAAGGTTGTGTGAAGAAGACAAATTAAAAAAACATAATTTTAGTTTTGGAGCTTATAACCAAATTATGTTTGGCAAACCAATGTCTTAAGGGGTTACATACGTTTCTCCGCTCATAAAAATCATTTTTTTTTTGCATGAAAAAATTCTATATTCTTTTGCAATTCAAATGCCGCAAGAATTTTTCAAAAATTCCAATAATTAAGAAAGTTATGACTGGGCATGACATGAGCAGCTGCGTGCCTGCTCTGCCTTCCTACCTTTTCTAATGACGGGTCAGTGCCCGTATATTTATACCTGCTAAGCAATAGATTTAAACCTTGTATAAGAATATTAGAATTCAGAATATTCCAGAAGGCGCTACTCGAGCACATTTTCAGTTTTGCTTTCGAAGCCACACTGCAGATTTTGCATTTCGTTTGCGTTTTGCTCCAAACAGTGTTTTCCGAGTCGGTACCAGAAATATCTCTTGAACCACTCGGCCATTTCGCACGGATATTCATACCATTATTTAGTCTACTAAGTAGGATTTTTTTGATATCTTAATTTTTAGATTGGCTATAAATAAAAATGTGACTCGTTTTTTAGTCAAAAATAGCCTCGTACGTTCAAAAAGCTGCCATTTTGTTAAAAATTAAAATTTTTGAAAACGGCTATGATAGAGACTAGTTTTATCCATCTACTTTAACAGGTTTTTTTTTTGTTTGTTTCAAATGAAACCTATCATAGATATTCCTGGTACCGCCTAGAACGCTTTTGAGGAGAGGTTTCCGGAGATGGGCGAAATGTATACTTTATAATTGTTTTTCTTCAATTGTCAATAAAGTTTTGTATTCGTCAAGGAATACTTTACACAATGTATATTTTACTTTTTCTATATTAATTTAATATCGTAGTGAAAAAAAATCATGAAAAACGCTACGTTTTTGAGCGGAGAAACGTATGTAACCCCTTAATAGGTCAGGATCACAATTAATGTCGGAGACTATGTCTAAAGGAATATTCAAGCTATACGCAAAACCTATATCATCAGCGAAAGTAGTAGGTCTATCTTTAAAATTAAGAGAAAATAGCGAATTAATATAAATTAAAAACAAAATAGGACCCAGAACAGAGCCTTGTGGTATGCCCAAATTTACGAACTTAATATCGCTCCTATCTCGTCAATCTTTACTCTCTGCGACCTATTTTCCAGATACGACATAAACCAATTAAGCATAAAACCACGAAAACCTGCTTTTCCCAGTTTCTTCAAAAAAAAATTGTGGTTGACCATATCGAAGGCTTTCATGATGTCAATAAATGAACCAGCTTTACATCTTTTCGCATCACGGTCAGACATTACATGAGCACAAAACTGCACTAGTGCATCTTCAGTCGATTTACCTTTTTGAAATCCGAATTGCACTGGGTTAAAGAACTCAGTTTTATTTAAAAAACTCAATACCCTATTTTTTATAAGTTTTTCAAAGATTTTACTGAAGACTGGAAGAAGTGAGATAAGCCTGTAGTTACATAACTCTGCAGCAGATTCTTTTTTTAACAGATTAACCACATCTGCACATTTCAAGGCTTCTGGACATATCCCAGCAAAAACACAACGATTAAAGACATCTGTTAATACGTTTACTAAGAAACATGCAATTTTTTAAGGACCAAGTCGAAATGCCATCAGCACCACACGAACTCGAATTTTTTAAAGTGCCAATAACTTTTAACACATCAAGAGGAGTTATGGATTTATATAAAAAGCAGTTTCTTTGAAGTGGTTCAGCACTACTATTACAGGGCGAACATAAAGAACAAATGGGTTTTACTGGTCTAGGTTGTGAGCTGAGGGCTATGTTAGTGAAATAGCTGTTGAATGTATTTATTAGCAATGACAAATTTATCGAAAACCTCGCGGCCATCGACACGTATAACAGTAGGTTTTTTTCAAGACGAAGATTTATTTAGAATACTGTTCACTATTTGCCATTCATTTTTCAGATTGCATTTAGCTGCATTCAAACGATTACGAAAATATGTATCCCGGCAATTAGGAATCGCCTTTTTTATTTCAGCGCACAATTTTATATTTACGTCTTAAGCTCATAGTTGAACACAAAAATGGCTATAACTCCTTAAATAAGCATCCAAAGTTGAACACAAAAATGGCTATAACTCCTTAAATAAGCGTCCTAGAGGGTCCAAAATTGAACACAAAAATCGCTATAACTCATTAAGTAAGCGTCCTAGAGGGTCCAAAGTTGAACACAAAAATCGCTATAGCTCCTTAAATAAGCATCCTAGAGGGTCCAAAGTTGAACACAAAAATGGCCATCACTCCTTAAATAAGCGTCCTAGAGGGTACAAACTTGAACACAAAAATTGCTTTAACTCCTTAAATAAGCGTCCTAGAGGGTCCAAAGTTGATCAAAAATGGCTATAACTCCTTAAATAAGCATCGTAGAGGGTTCAAACTTGAACACAAAAATGGCTATAACTCCTTAAATAAGCGTCCTGGAGGGTCCAAACTTGAACACAAAAATGGCTATAACTCCTTAAATAAGCGTCCTAGAGGGTACAAACTTGAACACAAAAATCGCTATAACTCCTTAAATAAGCGTCCTAGAGGGTCCAAAGTTGAACACAAAAATGGCTATAACTCCTTAAATAAGCGTCATAGAGGGTCTAAAGTTGAAAACAAATATGGCTATAACTCCTTAAATAAGCGTCCTAGAGCGTCCAAAGTTGAACACAAAAATCGCAATAACTCCTTAAATAAGCGTCTTAGAGGGTCCAAAGTTGAACACAAAAATCGCTATAACTCCTTAAATAAGCGTCCTAGAGGGTCCAAAATTGAACACAAAAATCGCTATAACTCCTTAAATAAGCGTCTTAGAGGGTCATAAGTTGAACATAAAAATGGCTATAACTCCTTAAATAAGCGTCCTAGAGGGTTCAAAGTTGAACACAAAAATCGCTATAACTCTTTAAATAAGCGTCCTAGAGGGTCCAAAGTTAAACACAAAAATGGCTATAACTGCTTTAATAATCGTCCTAGAGGGTCCAAAGTTGAAAACAAAAATGGCTATAACTCCTTAAATAAGCGCCCTAGAGGGTCCAAAGTTGAACACAAAAATGGCTATAATTCCTTAAATAAGCGTCCTAGAGGGTCCAAAGTTGAACACAAAAATGGCTATAACTCCTTAAATAAGTGTCCTAGAGGGTCCAAAGTTGAACACAAATATGGCTATACCTCTTTAAATAAGCGTCCTAGAGGGTCCAAACTTAAACACAAAAATCGCTATAACTCCTTAAATAAGCGTCCTATAGGGTCCAAAGTTGAACACAAAAATTGCAATGACTCCTTAAATAAGCGTCCTAGAGCGTCCAAAGTTGAACACAAAAATCGCTATAACTCCTTAAATAAGCGTCCTAGAGGGTCCCAAGTTGAACACAAAAATCGCTATAACTCCTTAAATAAGCGTCCTAGAGGGTCCAAAATTGAACACAAAAATCGCTATAACTCCTTAACTAAGCGTCCTAGAGGGTCCAAAATTAAACACAAAAATGGCTATAACTCCTTAAATAAGCGTCCTAGAGGGTCCAAAGTTGAACACAAAAATGGCTATGACTCCTTAAGGAGTTATAGCGATTTTTGTGTTCAAGTTAGGACTGTCTAGGACGCTTATTTAAGGAGTTATAGACATTTTTGTGTTCAACTTTGGACCCTCTAGGACGCTTATTTAAGAAGTTATAGCGATTTTTGTGTTCAACTTTGGACCCTCTAGGACGCTTATTTAAGGAGTTATAGCGATTTTTGTGGTCAACTTTTTGTGTTTAACTTTGGACCCTCTAGGACGCTTATTTAATGAGTTATAGCGATTTTTGTGTTCAAATTTGGACCCTCTAGGAGGCTTATTTAAGGAGTTATAGCGATTTTTGTGTTTAACTTTGGACCCTCTAGGACGCTTATTTAAGGAGTTATAGCGATTTTTGTGGTCAACTTTGGACCCTCTAGGACGCTTATTTAAGGAGTTATAGCGATTTTTTGTGTTCAAGTTAGGACTGTCTAGGACGCTTATTTAAGGAGTTATAGACATTTTTGTGTTCAACTTTGGACCCTCTAGGACGCTTATTTAAGAAGTTATAGCGATTTTTGTGTTCAACTTTGACCCTCTAGGACGCTTATTTAGGAGTTATAGCGATTTTTGTGTTCAACTTTGGACCCTCTAGGACGCTTATCTAAGGAGTTATAGCCATTTTGTGTTTAACTTTGACCCTCTAGGACGCTTATTTAAGGAGTTATAGCGATTTTTGTGTTCAACTTTGGGACCCTCTAGGACGCTTATTTAAGGAGTTATAGCGATTTTTGTGTTTAACTTTGGACCCTCTAGGACGCTTATTTAAGGAGTTTATAGCGATTTTTGTGTTCAACTTTGGACCCTCTAGGACGCTTATTTAAGGAGTTATAGCGATTTTTGTGGTCAACTTTGGACCCTCTAGGACGCTTATTTAAGGAGTTACAGCGATTTTTGTGTTCAACTTTGGACCCGCTAGGACGCTTATTTAAGGAGTTATAGCGATTTTTGTGTTCAACTTTGGACCCTCCAGGACGCTTATTTAAGGAGTTATAGCGATTTTTGTGGTCAACTTTGGACCCTCTAGGACGCTCTATTTAAGGAGTTATAGCGATTTTTGTGGTCAACTTTGGACCCTCTAGGACGCTTATTTAAGGAGTTACAGCGATTTTTGTGTTCAACTTTGGACCCGCTAGGACGCTTATTTAAGGAGTTATAGCGATTTTTGTGTTCAACTTTGGACCCTCTAGGACGCTTATTTAAGGAGTTATAGCGATTTTTGTGTTCAACTTTGGACCCGCTAGGACGCTTATTTAAGGAGTTATAGCGATTTTTGTGTTCAAGTTTGGACCCTCCAGGACGCTTATTTAAGGAGTTATAGCGATTTTTGTGTTCAACTTTGGACCCGCTAGGACGCTTATTTAAGGAGTTATAGAGATTTTTGTCGTTCAACTTTGGACCCTCTAGGACGCTTATTTAAGGAGTTATAGCGATTTTTGTGTTCAACTTTGGACCCTCTAGGACGCTTATTTAAGGAGTTATAGCGATTTTTGTGTTTAACTTTGGACCCTCTAGGACGCTTATTTAAGGAGTTATAGCGATTTTTGTGTTCAACTTTGGACCCTCTAGGACGCTTATTTAAGGAGTTATAGCGATTTTTGTGGTCAACTTTGGACCCTCTAGGACGCTTATTTAAGGAGTTACAGCGATTTTTGTGTTCAACTTTGGACCCGCTAGGACGCTTATTTAAGGAGTTATAGCGATTTTTTGTGTTCAACTTTGGGACCCTCCAGGACGCTTATTTAAGGAGTTATAGCGATTTTTGTGGTCAACTTTGGACCCTCTAGGACGCTTATTTAAGGAGTTATAGCGATTTTTGTGGTTAACTTTGGACCCTCTAGGACGCTTATTTAAGGAGTTACAGCGATTTTTGTGTTCAACTTTGGACCCGCTAGGACGCTTATTTAAGGAGTTATAGCGATTTTTGTGTTCAACTTTGGACCCTCTAGACGCTTATTTAAGGAGTTATAGCGATTTTTGTGGTCAACTTTGGACCCTCTAGGACGCTTATTTAAGGAGTTATAGCGATTTTTGTGGTTAACTTTGGACCCTCTAGGGACGCTTATTTAAGGAGTTACAGCGATTTTTGTGTTCAACTTTGGACCCGCTAGGACGCTTATTTAAGGAGTTATAGAGATTTTTGTGTTCAACTTTGGACCCTCTAGGGACGCTTATTTAAGGAGTTATAGCGATTTTTGTGTTCAACTTTGGACCCTCTAGGACGCTTATTTAAGGAGTTATAGCGATTTTTGTGTTCAACTTTGGACCCTCTAGGACGCTTATTTAAGGAGTTATAGGGATTTTGTGTTCAACTTTGGACCCTCTAGGACGCTTTTTTTGGGACCCCTAGAGGGTCCAAAGTTGAACACAAAAATCGCTATAAATCCTTAAATAAGCGTCCTAGAGGGTCCAAATTTGAACACAAAAATCGCTATAACTCCCTTAAATAAGCGTCCTAGAGGGTCCAAAGTTGAACACAAAAATCGCTATAACTCCTTAAATAAGCGTCCTAGAGGGTCCAAATTTGAACACAAAAATCGCTATAACTCCTTAAATAAGCGTCCTAGAGGGTCCAAAGTTGAACACAAAAATCGCTATAACTCCTTAAATAATCGTCCTAGAGGGTCCAAAGTTGAACACAAAAATCGCTATAACTACATAAATAAGCGTCCTAGAGGGTCAAATTTGAACACAAAAAATCGCTATAACTCCTTAAATAAGCGTCCTAGAGGGTCCAAAGTTGACCACAAAAATCGCTATAACTCCTTAAATAAGCGTCCTAAAGGGGCCAAAGTTAAACACAAAAATCGCTATAACTCCTTAAATAAGCGTCCTAGAGGGTCCAAAGTTGAACACAAAAATCGCTATAACTCCTTAAATAAGCGTCCTAGAATGTCCAAATTTGAACACAAAAATCGCTATAACTCATTAATAAGCGTCCTAGAGGGTCCAAATTTGAACACAAAAATCGCTATAACTCCTTAAATAAGCGTCCTAGAGGGTCCAAAGTTGAACACAAAAATCACTATAACTTCTTAAATAAGCGTCCTAGAGGGTCCAAAGTTGAACACAAAAATGTCTATAACTCCTTAAATAAGGGTCCTAGACAGTCCTAACTTGAACACAAAAATCGCTATAACTCCTTAAATAAGCGTCCTAGAGGGTCCAAAGTTGACCACAAAAATCGCTATAACTCCTTAAATAAGCGTCCTAGAGGGTCCAAGGTTGAACACAAAAATCGCTATAACTCCTTAAATAAGCGTCCTAGAGGGTCCAAAGTTGAACACAAAAAATCGCTATAACTACATAAATAAGCGTCCTAGAGGGTCCAAATTTGAACACAAAAATCGCTATAACTCCTTAAATAAGCGTCCTAGAGGGTCCAAGTTGACCACAAAAATCGCTATAACTCCTTAAATAAGCGTCCTAGAGGGTCCAAAGTTAAACACAAAAATCGCTATAACTCCTTAGATAAGCGTCCTAGAGGGTCCAAAGTTGAACACAAAAATCGCTATAACTCTAGAGGGTCCCAAATTTGAACACAAAAATCGCTATAACTCCATAAATAAGCGTCCTAGAGGGTCCAAAGTTGAACACAAAAATCGCTATAACTCCTTAAATAAGCCTAGAGGGTCCAAAGTTGACCTCACAAATCGCTATAACTCCTTAAAAAAGCGTCCTAGAGGGTCCAAAGTTGAACCACAAAAATCCCTATAACTCCTTAAATAAGCGTCCTAGAGGGTCCAAAGTTGAACACAAAAATCCCTATACTCCTTAAATAAGCGTCCTAGAGGGTCCAAAGTTGAACACAAAAATCGCTATAACTCCTTAAATAAGCGTCCTAGAGGGTCCAAAGTTGAACACAAAAATCGCTATAACTCCTTAAATAAGCGTCCTAGCGGGTCCAAAGTTGAACACAAAAATCGCTGTAACTCCTTAAATAAGCGTCCTAGAGGGTCCAAAGTTGAACACAAAAATCGCTATAACTCCTAGAGGGTCCAAATTTGAACACAAAAATCGCTATAACTCCATAAATAAGCGTCCTAGAGGGTCCAAAGTTGAACACAAAAATCGCTATAACTCCTTAAATAAGCCTAGAGGGTCCAAAGTTGACCTCAAAAATCGCTATAACTCCTTAAAAAAGCGTCCTAGAGGGTCCAAAGTTGAACACAAAAATCCCTATAACTCCTTAAATAAGCGTCCTAGAGGTCCAAAGTTGAACACAAAAATCGCTATACTCCTTAAATAAGCGTCCTAGAGGGTCCAAAGTTGAACACAAAAATCGCTATAACTCCTTAAATAAGCGTCCTAGAGGGTCCAAAGTTGAACACAAAAATCGCTATAACTCCTTAAATAAGCGTCCTAGAGGGTCCAAAGTTGAACACAAAAATCGCTATAACTCCTTAAATAAGCGTCCTAGCGGGTCCAAAGTTGAACACAAAATCGCTGTAACTCCTTAAATAAGCGTCCTAGAGGGTCCAAAGTTGAACACAAAAATGTCTATAACTCCTTAAATAAGCGTCCTAGACAGTCCTAACTTGAACACAAAAATCGCTATAACTCCTT